>OU893348.1:5082733-7582733 GCA_918026875.4 Diatraea saccharalis | reverse complement strand
GCTCAGGCCTTCCCTATGGATGGAATAGAATCGAAATTGGCGCCGTACAACTTTATTTCTGATCACCAATAAGTTTACACTAAAATGAACCAATAGCCATATTAAAAAAAAAAAACATAAAACGCTTTTACCACTTTTTACTTTACATACTTTGAGATAAGTACATTCACTCTCTCCGTAAGCATATATATTTTAAAATTGCCACAAATATATCCAATATAGTGGAAATTAAATTTAACAGCTAAATGTCACGTAATTTCATTTTCACATTGAAATTAAATTGCTCTGTTTATTTTTTTCATTATGAGCATGAAGGGTGATTTTAAAAGAGTTATTATACAAAAAGCTTTGTATCTGCAGCTTAAAAAGCTCGTTTATTTAATAACATCGTTGTGTCCACACATTAAATAAAAGAGACGGCCTCATTTCAGTCGTATCCTCATTAATTAGTTGAATTAACCTGAAACCGCTATTGTTCTGACCACAATCCTCAAATCCTTTTAATTTTGGAGATAATGCAGCTATTATTTTTTAATCTTTATAATTAGAGCAACATTAAAACTTTCACACCAATTAGTGAGCTAGTACACCAACTAATTATATTGATAACAACAGGTAATAGTTTTATCTATATATATTAAAAGCGAAAGGTCGCCGTCTATTATAAATATACCAAAAATCAAATCTTTCATCTTTATAATTGAAAATACAAAATTACCAACAACATACTTCTCAGTAAAAAAATGTGATTATAAAAAATAATAATGTAATAACTCAAACGCGCTTTCTATATTTGGTCAGAAAAACTCGACAACTTTATAGTAATTTCTTAAAGCTCAAAATAAATATATCTGAAACAGTTACTACCCTCTAAATTGGATTTTGATAAGTTCCATCAAAAAGTCATTTCCCATGAAAACAAAAGCTCAAGAAAATTTCAAATTCTTACCAATCTAAATCCAATTACTTACACCCCTATTGGTTTCGTGGAAAGCGTGTTATTTATCGATAACTCAACCGAGTTGTGTATACTTATAATTGTTAGGGGGCGGTGCAACTAGTGGCATTCATAAATTATCAGGGTTATAGCCTTCAGGTCGATTGTCACGCAACTAGCAGTCGATTTTCTACTGCGACATATTCAAGTTATTATTATATTGCTTGCGCTAATGCTAGGTTTATAGAAAGTTTTACTGTTACGAAACAATTCCGTATGTTTGATTTAGTAGCTACAACAAGAGTTTCAGTTTCAGCGATTATAAGTCATGATCACAGTAATCATCGTAATAAGTTACGATCCGTTCTTCCTAAGTTATCTTCTGAAGTCGGTTCGGGGTATATTATCAGACTGTGATCATGACTAATAATCGCTGAAACTGAAAGCCTTGCTGTAGCTGCTAAATCAAACATATGGAATTGTTTCGTAACAGTAAAACTTTCTATAAACCTAGCATTATGGGTCACCATCATGTGGACCCAGTACAGATTGGTAAGTACTTGACTACAGAAGCACTGACGATTTTGTGATATAAAATCCTTGATCATCCGATAACCAAATTTGATTTACCTTCACCATCACAAACCAAATGCGCAACACGATAGAGGTTCTTTTTTTGACGAAGGAAATGCATTACTGCGTATGTAGCCTCCCATAGAGCGGGTCAGCAAGTTTACGTGGACTCACTTCTACAGACCTACCCCTAGAAAGAGGGCTAGTCATAATGCAGAAGCGTATTCCCTGACATTCCTCTCTATGGCAAGCAATACTCGGGAACAGCCCGAAGACCTCTCAAAAGGACAGGTGTGTTTGGAACTCTTCTCCGCTAACGGACCTGTTCGGTGGACCGGATCCACTGAGCGGATCAAAATGCGGAGACCTGCCCACTGCAAACAACACATGCTCAGGTGCATACCTTCGGTTGGGAGTGGCACCTAAGAACCCGGGCGCAGTCACCGGGGCGCGGTATCCTCATAAGTTTAATAAATATCACTATTACATATAAACAGTTGCCTAAGTGGCAGGCAAAGGTAATAATTTTGCATACTCAAACAATTCAAAATTATTTACAAAATTAAAGAGTTTTTTTTATTATTATTAGGTAGTCACTGAATTTTGAGTAGATATAAAGTGGTTCACATATTCATCAATGTCATTACGTGAAACAATTAAATATAATTAAGTTAAAAGTAAATTTATAATTTGTTTGGAGAGAAGAAATTACAAATTCAAGCAAGTGTCTTAATTAGAATTCTGGAAAAGATTCCTTACTACCTAAACTCATCTTAAAAAAAAATTGCACGGGCAGGTATAAAAATGTTCGTCACCCAGAATAAATAGAAGTCAACAAAGTATCCGGTTTTATCTTTCACTATATTGTAAACGAGGCAAGCAATCCGTCATTATTGGGCCACACTGATGACAGGTGAATCGATTCTCCATTTCTTTGGTAGCATAACACACTGATGAGCTTTTTTTAAATTACTCTTCTAAAATGAGAATGTGTTTTTTCTGGCTATGTACTATTGAAATAGACAATCGATATTAAACTGGGTTAACATAGAGTAGGTATTAACGTATTATTGACGTAGAATAATTAAAAACCGATAAATTATTGCAGTTAATGTAAATTTCCTATTAGAATAATTATAAAAGATATTCGCTTTATAATTGAAAACTAGTATACCTACTATATAAATCGAATGTGTATGATATAACATTTAATATAAGCGGAATGTCAATGTAAAACTGAATAAGGCCATTTACGCCATGAATTAATTGAATTGCAGTTTTGATTTTGCCATTAAAGTTACTGTATATCATACTCTATACATTTACAATTTCGTTCTTGTGGAAATATAATGATTTAATATATTGGAAAAAGCAAATAAGTTGTCTATGTATCTACATATCTAAAGATACTAAACTGAATTCCAAAATATCAAGAGATATAATAATAACGTCCTATCGCCTAAAATTCAGTTTATCGCCTTAATTTACTTCTCTGTTATATGCAATAAATATTGGACAATCTGACATCATCATATTTTTCAAACAATACTACTATATAGGTTACAATTAACAAGCGTGAATTAAAGTTCTCTTATACAATTTGTAACAGCAGTAAGTTGCAATACCGCGCAATTATTCGTACCAGCCGTTGTTTAGTTTGTCTAACTCTGTCTAGGTTTAAATAACCACTTGGCTCTCTACTGAATCTGTCGCTGTCTAACGTAATTGCGGTTTGCCAGATTTTACTGTACTGTTGACTAACAAGTAACATTTACTGAGCAAAGTCATCAATTAAAGGTGCCGTTATGTGTTCGAAGAGCTGTTAAAGTTGATTGTCGTGTGTACTTTGTGAGCTTTATACAAGAAAATTGACTAGTTGTCGCTCTTTCAATTATCTTACCCACTCCGACTTTTCATGTAAGCAATTTATATATGTCACTCAATGTCACTCAAAACTTTAATGAATTATAATAATTTAGTTTTAATTAAATATCATCAAAATCGAACTTCGCGTTCTATACCACTGATTAATAGTATACGAGCGAATACCGAGCAGTGTACTCGGCAGTACTTCAGACTACCACAATATTTCAAACTTCCAAAATAGGGAATATGCGTCTGATTAAAAAAAAGGTTAAATATATTTTATACAATCGTTATTGCTTTTAAATAAAGTCTATCTAAATATTTTTCAATATTAGTTCGTTTTCGTCTTGAAAATAATTATTAAAAAGTGCAAAATAAATGCAGTAACTTCAAAATATTTAAAGGCCATGTTACTTGTCAGAGCGGATGTGACGAAAATGTACACGTATAGGGATGTCGTTGTTACAAAAAGTTAACATCGATGCAATAACATCAATGTTATATGTCGCAAAATTAACAACTGATTACAATTTAAATGATGTTTTAGGCTTTTATTTTTATTTCACCAATTAAGTAAATTATATGATTTATTAAAAAAGTCTATTATACTTTAAAAAGTCGATTAGTTGTTAATCGATTTAGGTAATTGAATAATAATCTATCACTCAAAACCCATATTGATTTAAAATATCATATCTCTATTCGTGTACTTTGACGTCACGACGAGCGCGCCAAAAATTCCGGTGTTTAAACTGCTCGTAGCTATTACTTATTTTCATCAATTATTAATGTTACAAAATTTTAATCTAATTAGTAAAATGTTGTATTCAATTTTGAGCTTTATAGCATAATTTTTATTTTCATATTTAAATACTTTAGCAAATATCCTAGCTGAAATAATTATTGATTCTTTTTTAATGCTCTTTTTTCTAACAGAACACGGTAACTATTTAGATAATTCCACCACATTAAATGTACATTTTTTCAAACAAAACAAAGTTCCCGTACTACAAACATTTTCAAAGCAGAATATATCACTCTGTCCTATTTATGTTCCGACGTGTTTCGCAGTAACCGACGATTTCAAGTGAACCAAACTCTGTAACATATCCTTTGTAACGAATGAGTTACGGTTCAATTCGTTCGGTTGAGGTTAAATTATCTGATTTAACTTTTAAACGTGTTATTTAGTAGACTCATTAAAGTCAGCCGCTCGGTCTTGTTCTTTGTTTCTCTCGAGTTCACGTTACATCGTAATTGTATAAAACCTACATGCTTATGTATCCCACTAAGTTTCATAAAATATGAGTTTTGATACTAAGTAACACATAATCCCTATTTAGGATTTAAACGTAAATACATCACAATCACACAGATGTGTTAATCTTGCCAGGTGGTCAGAAATTATTCAAAATTCTAAACAGTCAGATTAAAAGAAGTTGTTGGTACATGTCAAATTGAAAAATCTAAAATTTATAAAATAGCTTTTTTCTGCCTGTAGAGGATATGCATAATGATTAGCTGGCATCAATTTCCTAAGTTATGATGATGTTGCCGGTGATGATTGATTACCCATAAACTTTGCTGAAAATTCAGGTAAATAAGATAGTAACACCCCCCCCCCCCCCCATTTTAAGCTGCAATAGCGCCTGATTTATCAAACGTCACAATAGCTCCCAAACGCAGTCATATCGCCCACAAATAAATAAGTAAACTTTGACAAGGATCTTTTTTAATCACAAAATAATTTACTATATTTTGCATTCACAAGTATCTTCTTTGTCCCTGGCACTTATGTACATGGTTATTATTTACTATCTTCACCACATAAAGTGAAAGTACTTATATCTATGTACTGTTAATTAACTACTTTACCTAAGTGTGTTGGTATTTTATCGCGGCTTTTAGGTGAAGTAACATCAGCTTATCGGTAATACTGATTTTAGCTTTCACGCGTGAGACTTGCGCAAACGCCAGCAATTGTGGCGGCAAGCTGTTTGGAGTATCACTTAGTGATTCATCCTACACCTACACTAAACTTTGACTCCTAAAGTGTTTTGTCGGTTTAAACGTAATGTAATAATGTGTCAACGAATTAACGCTATCAATCTGCGAAGTGACGTTTCTGTTGCTTTCAACCCACACAGACATAATGTTCATCAATCTTTGTGATCGGTCTCCATTGACTGTATGCGCATGTAGCTTAGCCTTTAATTCTTAACTATTGAATAATCTAAAAAAGTATCTGTGATGAAAGAGTCTTACTTTGAAACCTTCGTCATTTCTAAATCATTGATTTAACCAATTAGATTAGAGCAATATAGTTATGATGAAACTACAAAGTACGCTCTCTGCTTATATAATTTCTTATATCTGCAACAGTTTTAACTGCTAAAACTGCCATACTACGTACATCGATGTGGCTTTCAATGTAAAAAAATATATTCTTGAGCAAGATTTACCTATAAAGTAAGTTTTGCCGCGTCACTGATTTTGTATTCTTTTTTAGCTGCATTAATTGGTATAATCGTCTATGACGTACTTCAGATTTAAGTCTATTGACTATTCTAGCTTTAATGTTGAAAAGCTTATTAATTAATTTTTAACATTTATCTATTTTTTACCTTTCAATGCAAGAACTTTATCTCAGTACACTGGTCTCCGTTAAGAAGAGTAATGAATGCGTCATCAGGGGCGTGTTCCCGAAGTTTATGGCGCGAATGACGCGCGCCCCGTCCGCTGCGTTTGCGCCTTGTTTCATTAAGGCACGCTATAGTCTCTGTAGGGTTGGAAAAAATAATTACCACTGACTCGCATGTTAACTATTAATTATGGCTAAAGATTGTCAGGTGGGCAAAATTCGATCTTAAACATTTTTATCAAAGGTCTATAAATAGGTTTTATTATCGAAGTTCTCCATACAAATTTAATTGTGCCAGACATTGAAAATTTGGAATGTTTTCTTTACAAATTATAATCTCAAAGTGATTGCATTTTGCTTGATAATATCATTTTCCATCTTTTATCTGTATCTAGGTATACTTGGCCGTTGACGCTGAGACATACAGGAAGCGGTATCCTTTTGTCCTTTCATGCTCCTCCATATTTCGAATCAACTATTCATCTCTATAGGTTTTTATATATAACATATTCTAGGGATCATGTGATCTTCTTTATTTGTTCGGTCCATCAGGTTTCTGATTATTAGCGTTACCAACCACGACAAACTTCTCGAGACGCTCATCGCCATTTCGTACCATGACTCCGATATATATGAGAACAACGTTTGCTAGCGGCTGACATAAATTGACTGCATATGGTGGATAAGCTTAGTAGTTTTTGATTTTTATTATAATTGACAGCCCTGTCTCGTGTGAATGTGAGGAAATGCGGGGGTGTGCGTATGATTCATTGGATCGTCGTCGTCCTCCTTTATGTTTATTTTTGGTTAAGGTGCCAATAATGGTTGCTTTTTCGCTGTAATTATTGCATCTTCTTTCATATTCATTAAGTTGTCAAGTCAGAATCGACACAAAATTATATTTCATCACTTTTCTTTTAACGTGACTTCGCCTGTATGAAAATCAGATTGAAAAAGATAGCCTATATTCTGCTTAAATTAAAGTTTACTATCACCATCATCATTGGTCTAGCAATGTTCCCACTATAAGGGTACAGGCCTTTCCCGTACATAAAAACATATACCATACATTTAAATAAATACAGTACTTTTCACCGTGTACCTTGTATGGTCAGTTTAAGCCTTCAGTTATAGTTAAGGCTATATTATCCAATGACCTTGACCACCTTATGATTATTACAACAAATTACACTAAAATTTTAATCTTACGGTTCGTCATCGTTGGAATTGTTAGATCTAAGTACTCAGCGCAATCTTACTTAAGTAATTTCAATATAAATATAAACGCAACATTATTCAAAACTATCAACCCCATTATAGACATTAATGAAATAATTTAATGCATGAAATATATTGCTTATAAATTACACTTTGTAGTAAACTGAAGTGTTGTGCTAAAGTGTTATTTATATTTTAATGAATTCACTTTCCAGTTGGACTTCGCTGTATGACTGATAAAATACAGATATAATATAAGCAGCCCTTGCTGAGTTTCTTGCCGGTTCTTGTCAGCACAAGGTCTCTCGCCGTAGAATAGCGAATCGATGGCGTTCAACATTTTTGTAACAACTTAGACTAAATTAATGATATTTAATTTGTATGTGTACCATTTTGGGGCATACATTTTTTGTTGTTAAAACGCGCTGTTAAGCCATTAAATAAACGGGAGAAGTTCAATTTAATTCAATTCTATTTTTACAATTTTTTTATACTTATGTTGGATTTGGACAAACGATGGAATCATCAACAAAATAAATACTTATCAAAATACACCAATGAAGCCCTAATAGTTTTATCATACATTACGAAGAGAAGATAGAATAAAACTGTCAGTTATGGGTCATTTTGTTATCTCAGTCGTAAATACTATTAAAACGGCGTCCGTACTTTCGATTAATAGAAAAAAAAACATTAGGGGCATCTTTCTACGACAGCTGGTAGTTTATGGGAATATAATTAACTATATAAAGATTATGTCGGGTCGATTGTCTTATTGTTATTGTGGTCGGAAAAAAAAGCAAACGTGGAACATATAATAAATCAACGATAAATCAAATTTAGAATTCCATAAAAAATAAAATTATTTTAGTATGTTCGGTTTATTATGTAAAGGTTATAATTGACATAATGTGAAAAATATACATGTAGTGACGACTAATTGCCCTAAGCGTCATTGGCGATATTGAGTGTCTATACCTATAAATTTTGCAAAATAATTATAAGCAAAAGTTGCTGATTTTAAAAATGTAATAAATTAATTTTGTAGAAAAATATCACTTTTATTAATTATAGCTTTTTAACCGTCTAAAAGAAAATTGTAATTAGTAAATTATGATATTAGATGAGCATTAGGCAGAAATGGTTCAATCTTTAATGACAACAAAACAACACTAGAAAGAGAGTCAGATAGACAAATTTATAAAAATAAAAAAATGTTTAAGTTAATTATTATGTATTTTATCTATCCTCGACTTTAATGTGTTAATATGGGGAATATGATTCACTATGTTATAAGACGACATTCTCTATCCTTAGAGAAGGATATATCTTTATATAATCTAGACTTTTAATATCAGTCAATTAATAAGATTTTATTTTTATATCTGTCCTGGAAATCTAATAGGTAGCGTAACTAAACTGAAGTAAATTTTCGAAACTAAAACCATAACTTAAGTATAGTCATAAATAATATGAACATAAATTTCTAATGCCACTACGTAAGTTCCAAACTTTTCACACTTCGTCACAAGAGAGCACTATACTCAAAAGAAGACGCAAACAGAACATAAGGGGCCTCGTTGCGTAACTCAATATCACGACTGCTTTTAGTTTGGCAATGAAAGTGTCTTTTTAGGTTCAGTAAAATTACTATTGTGTAGTTTTAAGAAATCACTGTTCCCAAGTAATTTTCCTTAGTTAAGCTTATCAAAGTAAGACATTATTTTTTACTGATAGAATAAAAATGAGACTCCAAGTCAAGACTTATTTTAACTTTTTACAGATTTAATCTATTTTAATGACCCTTTTTATCCGACTACGGTGAAGCGAAAATGAGGGTTATGAATTTGGCCGTTATATACATATATATGTAAGACTGTTCATTTGTTCCCTTTTATCTTCTAAACTACTCATCGTAACTGGACAAATGAGTTTTCATAGAAACGTCTTAGTTGTCCGCGTCCTACAGGTTATGTGACGTTACATTGAAATGGCAACAGCACCCTCTAGAGAGCATAAAGTAAGAAACTTAAAAGTATACTTTTAATTATTCCGTGTACTTAGGTATATCAAATGAAAGGGCCTAAATAGCACATTTTAAATATGTGTATTTATTGAAAGCTTTTCCTTAAATACATCCGAAAATTAATTTATTAAAAAAATATTCAAAAACTAAAACTCAACTACAGCTAAATGGATTTTTTAAGCATTTTTCAGTAAAGCATTGAATTTCAGAATGAAATTGATCAAATATAATAAAGAAATTCATTTTATACGCCGTCCTTTGGTCGTCGCTATTAAAATATAGCTACCGCTATAAAATAAATTTCTTATTCAAACTTTTTAGAGCGTGACGTAGCCGTGGTTGGGTTTTAGTTTTTGAACTTATTTTTTTATTGGTATCCTTAATTTGGTTTAATAAGAGCATCATAGTTTGCGTCGACGCCCAACAAACAATTAATAGTATTTCTATTAAATGTTTTTTTTTTTTAATTTTACACTTGAATAAAACCTTTGCTATGGGCTCATTGATAACAGAGATAAAATAAAAAGGCGCTTTAACTACAATAACGCTGTAATGGCAGAGTTTTTGAAAAAAGAGAAGTTAAAAATATGTTTTTATTAATAGAATAACGTTTTTATATTAATAGAAATTTTCTTTAAGACAATAATGCAATATAGAATTTATTGAGCTGAATACAAAAGTTACAGTGCCATTTATTTTCTCTTAGTGCAGCGTAGACACAATAAATTTATTCATTTCAAACTCATACTATTAGTGTCGTGGGAAAACTGTGAATGATCATCGTTTGGTGCAACTTTTCATTTTAGACCCCCACACGGACAGACAAAACCCATTAAGGCAGTGATAATGCACTTCGCTCAGGTATTGTTTTGTGTTCCTTGCTACGGGGAGCTATACACTAATCGATAGAATTGTATTCCTAGCTAAAAATAATGACATCACACACGATAGTATAAGTCGAGTGAGCCCAGAAAAGGATGGAGAATTTTTACGACATTTAAAGATTTAACTTTTATTGTATGTTTTTTTAATGTAAATTACAACGAAAACAATAAAATTTATAATTAACTATTTATTGACATGGAAGCAAATTAAATTTAAAAAATGATGTTCTTATAACTGTAGTTTGTTTAAATAATTATGCTATAAAAATAAGAAATCATACAACCAAGTCTGGAAAAAATTAAATCTAAAATTCAGAGATTTTTCTTTTTTATTTCTCTATATTTTATTACATCCATTGGGAAGATCGAGAATCTTGACGGCGCAGTTGTTAGCGCGCTCGGCCTGCTATACAGTTGTTAAGCAACTTTCCGGTCATAGGATGGGTGACCAAAAATTGGTTAGAACTCCTACGTACTTCGGATAGCACGTTAAACTTTTAGTTCCGGCTGAATCTGCAGTATTTAAAACCGGGATCATCCCTTTTCGATTTGATTGTATTCCATCCAGAGGGAAGGCCTGAGACAATATTAGGCCGATAACAATGTGAACACCTACCTACCTACTTTCCAACATACACCCAATCAAAACTGCATTAACCATAAAATTGTGGAATCGGCCACGTAATTTCAATTTTCTACTGATGCGATTATACATACTATACGTTCAGGTATTGTTTAGTGTTGCGAGCGTGAACAATGCCGGGTTCCCGTCTCATCTGCGCACCTATTACGATCCATTGTCGAGGCTTGTAGGAAATTAAAATGCAGTATTGTCTGCCCTCACATGCCCCAGGGAAAGGGTATTGTTCTATGTGGATGATACGAACGCCTTAGAAAGTTCTATTTACCATTCGATATCCTAACGATGTTACTTATTAAGGTTACGCGCACGATCGCTTACACTGTTTTGTTTTACGGAGATAACATTATACCTAATGCTTTCTTTAATTAACTTAACGTCTAAATAATGTAAGGTAATTAGTTCAACTATATTTAGATAATAAATATGGCGAAAGACTAACCTTTTTTTGTCAAGTCGCGTTTGCTAAAATCAAACATTCTCGTAAAGATCTTTCCATTTGTGTGAACAAAACTGAATCTATAAATTAGAAATAGTTCATGAGAAAGGTTCATGGGGGTCGTTATGGTTTTAATTACAAATGCCTAAAGGATGACCATGGTTGCTGAAAATCGCAGAAAAATCATGCTTGGATGGATAACATAAATATACAGATACAAAAAAGGAACGGGTCATTGGTTGCTGATAATACTACAATTAGTGTTATGCCACACTAAAGTTTCTGGAATAGCTCACGTATTTAAACACTACCTATTTAAAAAGTTATTGTGTACTATATTTAATAAAAAAAAAGTTCAATAACTAAAACTAGACAACAGATAAATCACGCTCGAATTTTGAAACAAGAAATTTATTTTATAGCGATAGCTATATTATCAAAACAAAAGAAAACGTAGTATACCATTTGTTTCATCTGATTGTATTTTTTTTTCACATGTCATTTAAAGGGATGTTATCTTGTAGTACCTACAAGACTGCCATTATATGCAGTTTGAAATTGCCATTATATATAGTTTGAAACGACAATACCAATACAATTTTCAAATTTAGAACATTAATTAGGGATCAAAGTCGTCAAACCTTTATGGACGTTTGTGTTTAAGAGACCGTTAGAGTATAAGCTACAAACAAGATAATATTGCTTTAAATTTCTAGAAGACACTAAATTAAACTCGTTTGATCATGGCCTCCAACATTCTATTCAAGACTTTCCGAAGAAAAATGATGTCAGTCCACTTCGTCAAAGATTTGGACATAAATACTGTAAAACTTCATCTCCTCCCATGGGTTCGAAAACAAAATTAGCTACATGATTCAGTAAGTTTCTCTCCCCGCTAACCAAAGTTACCCTGTGTAATTTTCCTCTAGGCCAACTTATAAAATAACTTATAAAATGTGAGCCGCACTTCGCGAAGTTTAAATTGTTGGCTTCTTTTTTTCACTATCTTCTTGTTGAACTCCCTTTTTTCCATTTTAACTTTTTACTTTTATTCTAAAAGAGCCTCTGCGGTTATCGCTTCTAGAATTCAATATGCGACTATCGACTTAATTGTCATGGAATACAGCTCAATTTTGTTTGCACCATATTAATGTCTTATTATTTTTGATGCAAATGTAACTAAGAAATTATTAAGTTATCATTCTTTATTTGTGCCTACAAAATATGAAATTTAATAATCATTGAGTTAAACGTAAACAACTTTTTATCATTCAGCATTTGAAAAAAAGAAAACAGCACAAATGGAAAGAAATTCCATTCCCCTAGAAATGCAACCGCACCTTGACTAAATAAATAAAATGTCTATCTGCTTCGTTGTTCGCCAAGTTGCTATTCGATTGCTTTTACTTTAGTCGAGAGCACTCGAATTGAGCGGTCGAGAATTGAACACGTTACCGCTGAGTTAAGACCGCTGGCTGGTGCACTCGCAAATCGTTCCCGTTAATCTTTTTGTCCACAGCGTGCACTTCTAAGAAACACAATTCAGATAAGTATTTATGGTGACTACGCATTCTCTTAAAACAAAATTAACATAAACATCTCACCCAGTCAAAACAAACTCGAGCGGCATTTGTTACACGTTTGTTAAATGACCGCGAACTGCCTCAGGCACAGCGCGCATTACGTGGGGAAGAATAAATTTTTAAATGAACACTCATAATTTTTAACCCTTCTCACCCCCCCGCGAATATTATAAATACGTGTCTATAAAATATAACTCTGTTCGCAACACGTGTCATTTGAATAGATGCCATCTCCATATCTTTACGTAAAGTATTGCCGCATATGGAAATAGCTCGTGCGATGTACCGAGTTGTATCGCAATTTGTAAACACACCTTTGCCGTCAAAATTCGCCGGTCACCATGGCAACACCCTCTGCGGTTCGACCCTGCAGTTGGAATTGTTTTGAAATTTCCGACAGAGCCTACTGCTTAATCTCATGTTAAAGGCAATAAAATAACTCGATATACAAAATGTTGGCAGAACGTCGAGCCATTAAACTCAAACGTTCGAGTCAAAAGAAACGAATTTCATGCATATATCGTACATGTATAACTGTTCTAATTTAAAAAGCTTTAAAAATTTATGACGTAAACAATTGTCGTAATAACAACTAGGTTCTCATGAAAATAATGTTTATCTCTTGTAATAAAAAGGCGGCCTATCAACGTCAATCCACTAGGCCTTTAATCTAACCTGCGGTGTACCAGGCCACTATAAGCACTGAAGTGATATAGGAAACAAGGGACGGTAATTGCTCGTTAAAGTTCATGGACTGTGACGCGAGCGGTCAGGGGGGGGGAGTGGAAAATATACCACATACCGGGCCTGCGATAGCAATAGTCATCAAGTGAAATTGTTATTGATATGCGAATGATATGTGCCTATCTCGCATAACGTACAATAACCTACTTAAATAGTCCTAGTAATTTGAATATAATTTAACACATTTTTGAATAAAGAATAGTAGGTTATTATAATACGTTTTTTTTTTTGAAAAATAAACTATCTGAAAATCAGGGAGGAGGCAATATGGAGCATAATTTATTGTTTAAAAGATAACAACTCAAATAAAAGCTATTAGCTTATCTGCTGTGAAATGACATAATAATCTTAAGTTTCTAATAAATCAAAACCATATCACCGACAAAAACATATTAAAAGAAGTGAAAAGGTCACGCTGTTAAAAGGTAATGTCAGAAGCCAAAAAAAAAACTGCGTTTATGTATGAAAAGAGTAATATATATCCCTTGTGGGGTAGGCAAAGGGGTCCGAACGCCACAATGTACGGTCCTTACATACATCTATGATCCATTTTCATTACTTTTTTCATACATACACACCGGTTTTTATGGCTTCTGACATCACCTTCTAACAGCACGTAATTTTGATCGTGATAGGTGTATCGTGGCTTCCATCGGCTTCTGCATCCATGCAAAAATAACTCGATCATTCATATTGCAACTATTTTTGGTTGACGCTTACGAAGATAAATTGCTAAGATTCTAAGCTTTAAAAACTTGGTTAATAAGACCTTTTTGTAAGTCGCATTTAAATTACTCCGATTCTATTTTCAGGATGCTTAGAATTGTTAATAGGGCAAGAATAAATTATTCTAGATCTAAATAAATGCTAACAAAACGTTTCACTAAATATAAACGAACTCGAAATTTCGTAATTTTGAACCCTTCCCAAAGTTCCCGTAATATTTTGAAATAAAAACATTTCATGTCAGATAAATGTTTAGGAGTTTACAAAGTAGATACCTAACGATATCTTAGTGACAGACAATCTTACAAAATCAGTATTTCATTAAAAACAAGCTCTATTATTACGATAGTAAAGTAGATGATTTACTTTCACTTTGATAACCGTTTAGTAGGGTTGCCACGCACCTGCATACTGCAAGCAATTTTACAATAGCGTAGAATTTTCTTATGCCAGATACTTCGCTTCTAACTCAAACTACGTGTTTTTAAAGAGCATGAAAAGTTTATTATGAATTAATATTCGAAACATGTTCTTTTGATGTTATTGTTTTTAATAAAAATAGAAATATAATTCAAAAGTGTGTTTATTAAGTTTTATGCTAGTAGTTGAATTGTAGCTCAACAAAACCTGGTTAAGAATGAAATAAGCTTCGAACAACCCTATTCTTGACGGAGTCAAGAGTCTCAAGGGCCGCAGCTGCGACGCCAGCTGTGTCTCGTCACAAATCACTAGAAGAAATATACAGAGAACAAACATAATGTCTCTAATATATGCATTGTTTAGTCATGTATTGTTTGGTCTGTATCGACAAATATTTGCCCAAGCGGTTTGATGAATGAACACGAAAAAACATTGAAACGCGTGTTTTATTTATTGTTTTGGATGAAGGGCTTTCTTTGCTTTCATATTTAGTAAATGTGTGTTACGTATGATTTGGAGTCTTTTCTATCGTTATGCAATCACAGTTTATTGAGAAGTAGCTTTGATTTTCAAAGCTATGGTTCAGTATGAGTGATGATTAGAAGAAACAAGCTATGTAGGTAGGAATATAAACTTTTAATTTTTAAATAAATTAAAAAGTTGACAGTTTTAAAATGCAACTATGTCAATTTTTAAGAATATTATTATTAAAATTAAAGAGGTTTTCATAAAATTCAACCGTTTACTCAAGTAAACGGATGAATGATTTAGCGCTATAAAAAATAATTGGTTCACATTTAAATTTAATTTTGAATAATAATAATATACAGTAAATATAGGTGGTGAGGTGAGTACACACAACAGCGTTACTAATCTATCAAATTATCACAACTGATTTTTAATTCAACAGTCAAAGCATTAAGGTTTAAATAAAATTTTAAAGATTAACAAAGTTGATGTGGCGTTGACTGTACATACATACAAAGTGAACTATAGCGACAGGTGCCGAAGATAAACATAAGTTACACGGCACATGTAAGAATAGATATAATAATGTTTATTATCCGAGTAGAGATAAAAGCGCATACGGCAAGACCAAGTCACAAACGCCTAATAATAACGACATAGATATAAGTAACCAAATGTCACGGGCCACACGGTTAATGTCACTGAACCCAACGCTATCAGCATAGTCAGGACAATTAATATCGATAGGGCGCCATTGGAACGTAAAAAAAATCAAGATTGCAATACAAGGACACAGAAAACTAATTGAACTTAGCTATAACTTACTGGTTTCCATTTAAAACAAAATGGTTTTTGTTACTTCCTAACTTTCTAGGGCATAAATAAAAATCTAGACAAAAGAAAATCAAAGCAATAAAACCTCATATTATAAATTGTTTCATGTTTGTTACAGCTTATATTATATAATTATAAGCTGTTTTGTGACTTCACCCACGTAAATTATAGACTATGATGTAATACGGCTATTTGTGAAAGAATTTTCATTATCGGATCAGTATTCCCGAAGATTACCTCCTACAAACAAAGAAACAAAATTAGTAACTTTACTTCTTTATAATTTTAAATTGATGTACATACCTACTAATAAATATTATAGTACACAAATCGATCCTATCTTTTACATAGCTATGTATTTAACATGTTCTAAAATATCTCTATATATTTTCAGCTTTAAACAAAGTCATATCCTTTTCCTTGTAATTGTATAGTCATCTCACGTAATACGTGTTTGCGAAAAGGATTTACTTCTCTTGAGGAATGTTAGACATTCTGAAGACAAAATGTTTACACTAGCAACAGGTAACAATTTACAATAGCATTAAATATATACTGAAACCAAAGGACGGTTTTATGTTGAAAATTCACATACAAATATGTAGATTGGTTTAAAAAAAGTGTGAAATATTTAATAATGAATCTGAACGACCAATATTATATGCAAAATTAAACTTTTATCTCTTCAAATAAAATTCTGAAACTTAAACATCGTCTGAGCATCGTAAAATATTCAGTAAATTACATGGGATTTAGCCAAAAGTTATTATTTGTCCTGCGGTAGGTCAGACAAATTTCTACACGGCTTCCTACCATAATGCACTTTTCAGAATCGAGCGAACTGAACTTTATTTACAATAAAGATAACGTCAATAATCGTGTAAATACTTTAAACCTGAAGAAGCGCCTCGTTTGCGACCAAATCGGAGAGTTCGTTCTGTGATGCTAATCCATACCATGTGTGACAAAAAAATTACCAAAGATAAGGGTCAATTTCAAGAATACGGCTTGCACGGCGCAGTCACTCAGCTATAAAAAGCGCTCAACTAACACACCGATTGACAATGACAAGCGTTTAAGAGTGCTGTTTATTTATTTGTACAAGTATTTCCTTTTAGCGACGAGACTCAAGACAAAACGAGGAATCTCTAGATAAGTGTTGTTCGCCGCTTCGAGACAAGACGTGCTATATTATGGTAATAACATCAACTCGGAACGGAAAGGCGCATAGCTATGATGCAGGAAGGATATATTAAATTAGAACTTTATCTGTGAATATGCTTTAAGCTTGATTTATATACATTCCGTTTTTATTTCCTGGAACGTTGATGACGTTGTTTATCAAACAACAGGCGACATTTTCTGCTTTTTTACCGACAACAGCGAAACAAAAAGGAGTATGTATGTGGTATGAAAGAATGTTCATCTGTTTCCTTATAACTTCGAAACTACTCATCATAACTGGTCAAATGAGGTTTCATTAGAAATGCTTTAGTTGTCCGCACAATATAGGCTACGCTGTCCCTTATTCATAGCTAATATAATATAACTATCGCTATGAAACAAATTTCTTATTTACAACTTTTTAAAGCGTCATATTAGTTTTCATAGTGTTGTCGTTAATTGGCAATGTTCCACTGTGCCATAATTTTGTTGCCTTATTGTCTAATTTCAAAATCTATCGTAATCCCTTCCAAGGTTATAGCGGTTATGATAGCGATTTATGGAATTATGTAACGTTTAAAATCGCACTTGCGTTCAGAACGAATGATGATTTCAATGATCAAGGAACATATATTAACAAAAATATTATTTGAACTCATAAGCAAGCGTTAGACGCAAATATTTAAAACTAAAATATTTGCGTTTAACGCTTGCTTAAGACAATCCCAATTAAAATCAAATTATCGATATTGTTCTTTCATTATCTTTCAACGAAACATCGTGATCGCAATCGCTATTACATGTCAAATAGTTGAGGCGTGTATTTCGTGAATGTCTCCCTTATGATAGAATTGCAAGAGATTGCGACAGATTTTAAAATTAGGTAATAAAGACCCTCATCTCTAGTTTCTCTTTTTTAAACTCATAACTTGAGCCACGTGATATACCTACCCACCCAATCTTAAGTCTTTAATCTATTACGTTCCTAGACATGGTAAAATCTAAATTGAAATTCCAAAAAAGATGTCAACATTCATAAACGATTCTTCGTGCCCATCAAGCGGAATAGTTTTCAGTTCGATCTGAGTAACACTACAAAAACTATCGAATTGCGTAATTGAGTCGTTGTGAGTCACCAGCACATCTGCTATGAAACGTGCCTGGAAGCAATAAGGTATGTATAGGCGTACCAGAATCTGATGGCACAAAATAAAAAGAGTAAATATCGATCTTCATATGGCAATATAAATTGTCAACTGTTGGCAACTCAAGTCATTATGAATATTTGTGAAAATATTAAATTATTTTGTGAAAAATTCCACACAGCCATTAATATCTTTGGTGATAAATATTGTTTTAAATATTTATTGTAAAAAGAAGCTGAATATCAACGAAATTAATTTATAAATATTGGTTGGCATTTCAATTTAAAACGAGTTATTGATAAAGGAGAAGATATGAAGTCATTTTTACACGATGAAAAAAGAAAATAAATTAAAGCGGTTTTAATTTTGATGTGTAAGCGTAACAGACAGTTGCAGTTGCAATATTAGTAGAGATTAGATTCCAAGTCAGGTAAAATATTATTGATGTATAATAATATTAGATGTTGTTAATACAGAGTGTACAGACAGACGTATGGTTGTGTACGTGTACTATAATATGTTCCAAGCAGGTGGCTAATATCTATATCAAAATTTGCAGTGTTCGGAATTCTCTATATTCAATGCTATGAGGCAGATATTGAAAAGTTTTTATTATGTTACAATATATCAAGAATCAAGACGCCTTTATCCTTTATCCCCAATGTCGTCTTTTACAAATTAAAATTTGCCGATTTGCCATCAGAATCTGGTATAACTATACACTCCTACAGTAATTATTTCAATAAAAACGTCACCAAATATGAACGATCGTAAATTAGCGGCGATTTTGTAATACATGTTGGTAAACAAGCATATGTTATTGGTATAAAGATAAATATTCGTCAAACTTTAGTGGGTATAACTGACCCAAATCTCTATTATCTATTAGTTAAAGATAATATATGACTGATAAATGACGGGTGAGACGTCAGTGAACTGTCACTATTATCTGTCCAGTGGGAGAAAGAAACTAAAGAAAGAAAATCACAATAAAGTCGAATTTTGCTTGCAACAGCTCAATACCCAGTAGCGATATAAGCAACAAGAGTATATAATTTACCCTGTAATTTCAATGTTATGCCAATAGTAACAGATGTATATGATAGTTCTGAAGCAGCTTCTTCAACCAAATAGTTTTTTTATCGGTCATTACCTATAATAAATTTATAATTAAACTAATGTAAATCAAAAAGTTTTCTATCAAAACTGGATTATTTACACGTAAAAACAATGACAAGATTTTAAAGATATATAACTCTTATCATCAAGTTTTAATAATAACTAAATAAGGTAATTAATGCTCACGACTTCAAAGAAATCGGTTTGAAATTTGACGAACCTTTGTTTTCCTCTACTGTACAAAATAATATAAAAACGATACTATTATAAAACCAGAAAATAAATTACTGGTTTATATCCGCAGTTACATACAAATATGCTCCTTACCACTCCCGAGGGCCCAAACGGTTTAGTTCCGGTACTCTACCAGTCTTTGTTTTGCCCCCCGCTAATAGTGCTGCCTGTATTATTTAGCCAAAGCCAGGGGTCTTCTTTAATGGACTCCACAAAACTAGAAACCGAGGGGTGAAAAAGATTAGATTTCTTATCAACAAAAAAATTGGTATGTGAGACCACAACTTAAGAATTTGATTAAAAAATACATCAATAAACGTATAGGGGACTAAATGCAAGAATCGTGACGTTGTAATGGTAATTTAATACCATTTCAATGTCACCAAATGGTGAATAATGATTGGAGAACGGTGACCGTAATTATAGTAATCAACTAAGTATGTGACATCCATTTGGTTTACTCTGTTAACATCATTATTCATTAAGAGATGCGTAACTTCATTAAGCAATGGACTTCCTAACCCGACGCCTTTACATCATAAATCTTAAATCAGACGACAGCACGCTAAACCTAAACATAACCATATGTTTGAAACTGATAGTACACGTTATCCTCAACCCGTAATGGTCTTAGCTGTCAAAAATCCACTTATGCAGATCACAAAAAAAAATCTCCCAATAGGGAATATTCCATAAAACACCATTCGTGATACTATAACATGAAAATTGTTTTAAAAAACCTGTCGGTAACAACTGTTGCTCTAAACATAAAATAACGTCGACCCTTGGGATGGAATTGACTTGTAAATCATGCCACTATCCCTAGATTAGAGAACACCCTTAGACTGCATCCGCATAAATACACCGCAAAAACGACAATGTCCATTACAGAAATGCATGCGGGCCTGGGTGTGGTAATTAACACGGCGTACACCCACGTATGGGCTGTTCATGGCTCTTAATTGAGTTATTGCCCCTTTTATTTTATTTTGAAAGACAACTAATGGTTTAATATCGTTTTAAATCTTTATGGTAAGAAATATACCATTAGGTGTTGTTTGAATTGAAAAGAAACAAGATATTTAAATAAAAATATATACTCAAATAGTTTTTAAGCAGATTAGAAATTCCGAGGTCCTATTTCCACATTTAATATATAATAAATGTAAAAAACTATATAGTCAAATTTGAACCTAAACAATTATTAGGTAAATGTCGTAATTGATACCTTATACCATATATACCTTATAAAAAATTATGCAGTCGACAAATATTATACAAATAAGATGAAAAACAAGCTATTAATACTTACATCAACTCTCACATAAATATGCCCGATATCGGATAAAATATTTAACGGTTCATCGACAAAAAAAGTCGTAAAAAAGCCCACAAAAGAGTCGAAGATTCGACACTGATAACACGAGCTCAGCCAGCTTCCTAGAAGCAAAAAACTTACCACTTGCAATCTTTTTCCAATAACGGCGCATAACACTGGTGCCGAATCCCCAAGGAATAAATTATAGTCAGTGATAAAGATCTCCGGCCCTCGAGACCCGCACGGTTGTCCCCCAAATGTGACAAAATGAATAAATGCCACTATTTCCAGAGCAAAAATTGAATTAGCACAATCACTAATCATCGTAACTAATAGAGGAAGTGATACGTTAAAATTTAGGGACAGCCCACAGCGTTGATTAATTGATCCAATTTAAAGTTTTAATGGATTTAGAAACTAAAATAAGCGTGTTAATCCAATAAAGCGAATATAACTCAATGTGAATGATGCAACATTTAAATTACGGATGTTCCAAAAATGAAAATCATCGCACCTCGTTATTAAAAAACCAATTGAAGTTAGCAAAATGAAAAATGTAATATGCAATAAAATACCTGATTATAGCGAGAAACAAACTTAAGTGTCACATTGTTACTCTTATCTCGTAAAAGGATTTCGCACTCTCGAATCCACATTTAAATGCGACAATGTAAAACAAAATCAACAGCGGGATACTGAGACCATCGGCATAAACTAGAAAGAGTGCAGCGTCAAACAGTTTAACCGAAGAGGCTATAAAGAAGTCGAAGAAGCATAACAATGACGGCGGACGTCCCGGGACATTCCCACCAAGTTTATTTTACTGTTGCCACTAAAATGTCCCGTAAAACCCTCCCACACGATATAATACTCATGATATTGTGACCTCTGCCCTCGAATAAGAAAACCCCTATACAAGACGCTTATGTTAAAGATTTTATTAGCTATTCCGTATGCTGTAATTACTATTATGTTTATAAGGTCCAATTCCACGCATTAAATAAATTCAAATTCTCGTTGTCTTTCTATTATGAAATATTAAATTAATTTCGTACAATATTAGGCTACAAACGAAACATATTTCACGACGTGTAAGAAATTTACATTCTAGCCAAAATAAAAACATAAAAAAAAAACAATCCGTCTCGAGAGTTACTTGAATTAGAAAAGTAAAAGTTGCTCCTATATTTTTTTAAATTTTCTCTTATATTAAACTTCATTTACATGCCTGCAATGCACCAATCGTACAAGCTGGCCACAGTCCAGATTCAAGATTGTTTCTAGAAATTATACCAACATCTTATAACCTTACTCTAAACAAGATAACCCTGAATAATAAGAAACACACGACAGAGCAAATTCCGCTTTGGAAATTTCTATGCAAAGTTAAAAGTACTAATAAAAACAAAACTGGATAATTTCAATGAAAGTTCAACGTTCCCGCCAATAAAAGAACTGCCGTCTATATAGTTTTCTCATAATCAGATACAAGTAGTATGAATGGTAATCCTTAACAATAATTCACAAGCAAACGATGTAATATGACTGAAATTTATAGCGAACACGTCTCCTCATATCCATTAGTTGGCTTACATATGGTAAATGAACATTACTCATCGCACATTACAGCCACTTTATTTATTTCCTACAATAAGAAGTTAAGAAGGAGTAAACCGATTTGAATAGGGTTGTTTTGTATTAGTTTATAATCCTATTTGTAATATTCCGATTTCAAGTAGCGATATCCCTATTCCTTTTTAGAGTCCCCAACAGTTGCTAATATCGCTACAAGATACTAGTCGCTTTAAGACACTGAGGGCCAGTTTCACCGGTTACTGATAAAGTTTCAGATAGTTATCTGATAGTTAACGCTATCTACTGGATAAAGGTTGCTGTTAACTTTTTTCTGTTTCACCATCAAACTGCTAGATAATTTATCTGGCAGATAAGTTATCGGCCACTTATTAGTTGACGGAACGGCAACGTCGCTTTTTTGCGTTTCAATACTACGACCCAAATTATCGTCAATCAAAAATCATTTTTAAAACTTAATTAATATTATTTTTTGTGTTCAATATTATTTAAGTAAACTTTTTATACTTATACTTTACATATTTTGAATTATAATTTTATGATTCTAGAATGAAATAATACGATATTCGTATACTTAGCTACGTGTTTACAGAAACGAAACGCAACTATCATTTGTTTTGCTTTGTTGATATTTTGTGCTTAAGACGCTTTTCAGTTTTTAAACTTTTCTTTGTGTATTATTTTCGTATTTGTTAATTAATAATGGAAAAACAAAAACGTGAAAGAATTGTGAATTTTAATCAAGAAGAAACAAACGGAGCTTCTTTACTTACTAGTTAACGGAGATTTTTTATTAAATAGCCCGTTGTAGTTTTTATATCACTTTCTATTAACGATAGAATATAAATAACAGCCCGCTTGGAAAGCCGAAATCGATTTCTAAAATCTTGATCGTCAAGTGATTCTCAATAATTAGGTCTAGGGTTAATTACTCGATTCCTACGGTGTCGCGTAATACGTTCGAAATATTCATCTAATTCGTCTTCTAAAAACTCAAATAAATCCATTTTAGAATATTTGTGACACTTGTGACTTCAATCGACGCAAAGCACACAATAATGGTCTAAAACTAAAACTATTTTCGTTCCCGTCAATTGAAACTTTTTTTTATCTATCAGATAACGTCTTTATCAGCCACTTGAATCGGCTGATAACATATCTAATACTTTATCTGCCAGATATTTTTATCCGAGACCTGTGAAACCAAAAGTTGTAGTTTATCTGGCAGATAAGTTCCTGATAGACTATCAGGGACTTTATCAGCAACCGGTGAAACCGGCCCTGAGACTTTTAATATAGATACATTATAATACAGCTACTTATTATGAATTCACTGAAGTATAGTACATATCACAAGATATTTAAAGTCATAAAATTGACTAGTTTACATGAAATTAACTGATAGAGTCCGGTAATTTGCATTTGGGACCATTGGCTTCTAAAAGTTTAAGAGAACCCACAGATCAAATAGTTCATTATTTGTAATTAATTTATCGAAGCTGGAGGCGTGAAACTGTTTTTTATGTTCATGAGTAATCGTCAATGTGCAGCCCTATTTAGAGTCATCCTGATGCATCTTTGGGTGGAAAGTTTATTGGCCGTTGTCGTTTAACTTGTTAGGTTTTATTGTTTAAGCCGTTTATCGTATTAAGACAGGCCTGTTGTTACATTATCTGAGTTTACGTGAGCGTCTTCTAAGGTACTGGGTTCGACTGACATTGTCTCGGGTTGGGGAACCGTCGTTATCTCCATTATACGGGGACTTTAGTTACTCATGTTGGAATCTGAGCAATTTATATGATGTTGAAGCAACGACATCTTCCCAGTACTACTAGTATGGGGAGGCGAGACCATTGTCGCAACACTCACACGTATACTACAAGCTTGTCTTGTTCACCGATTCACGCCATACAGATGAAAAGAAGTAAAGGTAGTCTTTATATCCAAACCGGAGAAACCCGACTATACTAAGCCTACGCAGGTAAATCTACGGAATCGGCCCTCCATCAACTACTCGTAAGATATAAATGGCCTTTCACAACAAACTCATCTGTATTTTCATCGATATTGAATGTGTAGTACGGCCTCGGCTTCTCCAAAGCCCTTCTACAGCTAAATAAACTATTTTTACGCTTTGTAACAGATGTTATTACTGGTCATGGCAACTTTAACAGGCAACTAATTAATTTAGGTGTCACTGACAGCCCTTTGTGCAGAGATTGCACGGAGGCAGAAGAAACAGCCGCTCGCGTCCTGCTGAAGTACAACGGAGTGGCCGAGTAACCTCCAGGAAGCCATCACAGACATGAAGACACTAGACACTAGAAGCTGTGGGATAGTTGGTATAACCCCCGGCCAAGCCCTCCATACGCAAACTAGGCGCAAATTAGACGTCGACTTGTGGACGAGTCAATAGGCAGAAAATAAAATGTTACGTTGCCTACCTAATTATTTTCATATCAACAATTGTTCCACTTTAACATTCCCATGAGATAGGACTTGTTTGTCAGGAATACCATCAACCGTTCAAAGGCTAATTGATAACGGACGACCGGGCGCTATGCCAAATGCATGTGACACAAAATCAATAAACCCATGATGGATGGTGCTGAATTTTAATTAAATTCGCATCAACCTGTTAGCTGACAAAATGAGCTTATAATATATGTGTACGACACATACGAGTAATAGAAATAATATGAAGGAATAATTTGAATTTAATTAGAAATTATTATTTAGTAAGTAGTCACTACAATCAAACGAAAATTTACTTTGATATCAGAATAAAGATAAAGCATTGAATCATGCATTTGGTATATATATAAAATATTATCCCTAATATAGTATATTAAAAGTCTTTGTAAATTATCAATAAGTCCAGAAAGTACGTGATCGGCTTATATATCTAGTATTATTTTATGTCCGTGTTGATCGAGGATTCACTTAGGATTTTAAAAGGAAATTTACGCCTTATTTAGAAGGAAATCAAATAATTGTTTAGGTCAAATACTGAAATTTGTAATGAAATACATTATATCCAAAATTATATAAATGTAAAAATGGTTCCTCAATCCAAACATCTGAATCCATATGACAAATGAAAAGTATTTAATGTAGTAAATAAAGGAACTATTCCGTATTTGGTTACTTTTCTCTATCATAGCAAAAATACATACGTATAAAGTATACCACAAATATATCAACTTATTTGCGAAAAACAATTGCAATTTTCTACTTATACAAATAAATAAAATTAGAATGTCTGTTTGCAATATTAAAATAACCGCTTTTAACTAAATACATGTATTTAAACACGGTAGATATTCCATAATAACATTTTAAACATATTTTATCTGTCTATTTGTCTGTTTATTCCGGCTAATCTCTGAAACGGCTGGATCAGTTTTGAGGGGACATTCGGCTCTTTTGCTCGGAACTAGTAGATAGCTTTTGTATTAAGGAGTAGGATACTTTCCACGCGGACGATGTAGCGAGTAAAGTGGACAGTAAATTCAATAGGTATAATAATCGTTACATTTCATTTCGACAAGGCCTTTGTACCTTGAGGTACATGAAATGAGGTACTTAATGACGTACTAAAATACTTAAACTATGCCAATAATATTGAACATCAAAAAAAATATCCGACAAACATCGACTGGAACGTTTGAGTCAGTAAAATTGAACTTTACTTGTTGAGTACAAACAATTAGCCACATCAATATAGTTAGATATTTCTCGAGTAATCAACAGTCCTGTATAAATCACTAAAACTTTTTTACGGAAATTACATCAGTCAACATCCACGGATTATATAGTAACATACCCTTTTTTAAGATTAGTAGATACCTATGTTATTAAAGTTTACAGAAAACTAGCTTTCCGTCTGCGGCTTTGGCCGCGTCGTATCTATTCATATCATGACACGGATATAATAATAATAATAATACTTTATTATCTCTCCACAATTTACAATAACGAACATCATGGTGTGCCTCCTTTTAAGTACATATAATACCTGTATCAGGAGGCCACCGCTCTTCCAGTCGTTATATAAAAATATACTTATAATTACAAGGGCAAAGTGAATAGTTGACAATGGTTACAGCGGTAACGTTTTAATTCCCTATACAAACTTCCCTTTTGTTGTTATTCGGGATAAAATATCGCTTATGTTTACCGCATATGATGTAACTTCATGCAAGTGAAAGAATTTTTAAAATCGATCCAGCCGTGCTATTCTCTGCAAAAGCGGCATCTGCTCTACCTTGAATTGATAATTTTGTGGCATAAGTGAAGTGAGTTTCGAAGACACATAGGTAATAAAGAAATAGAATATTTGGGAAACGTATGAATAAATCAATCTTGTTTTATATTTTTATACAAGAATGGAACCAATAAAATTTCTACAATAAATTACGTGAATTCAGATACATGAATTCGAATTCGGTGTCGGAATTTTTACAGAATCACTCCCCAGTAGTTTCGCAGTCGATTCATTGTAAACAAACAATCGAATCCTTTCTCTTTATAATATTAGTATAGATGATAAATAAATATTTGACAACGCCACATACATTCCTTAGATTCCATGATGAGTAGTTAAAACCTCATATTTTAGATTATCTGAGATAAACGACCGCAACACCCAGACCCGAAACAATATAGAACTCAGGACTAGGGTTTTTTACCCGGGTACCCGGGTACGGGTATACCCGGGTATTTGATACTTCGGGTACCCGGGTACAAACAACGGACGTACCCGGATCTCACGTAATTTTGATAAGAGTGATTATTGTTTTACTGAAAAAAAAATAATTGTTTAGTTTTATGTACCAGAGTTTGGTTCGTTTGTTTTTATTTGATAAAGAAATACATTGCAGAGGAAAAATGTTTAATTATCTATTTAGTTTTACCAGAATGTGGTACGTTTGTTTTTATTTGATAAAAAATACTTAATATACAGAGAAGATTAGATACTAATATAACTTGATAAATATTTATAACAATGTATAATTGTTTGTATTCATTACTAAAAGTACAACTGATTTAATAATTTGTTACTTTAATATGTTAATTGAACAGTTCTTAACTTAAGTAATTAGCACTATTTTTGTACCTGGTTGGCTGGTTATATTATCTGAGTGGTAATTATCGTAATAAAAGTTGATTTTTGATATCTTTGTAGTTTTTTTTCCCTGTATCCCAAAAAATTCAAGATTACCCGGGTACCCGGGTATACACGGGTATTTAAAAAAAAATGTACCCGAGACCCGGGTATCTAAAATTGTCGGGTATTTGAAAACCCTACTCAGGACCTCAGAGATGGCGACCGCTTGAAACCGGCGTGCGAGCCAAGCGGCTACGGAAGCTGTGACAGCTTCTATAGATCGTATATGGAGAATGAGTGTGAGAGTTCTGATATTGTTTTATAAAAATGCTTAAATAGACATCCAACCTATAAAAAAGGCAACAAATTTCTGAATATAATTGACCGAATGACAAGTACACACACCAAAGAAAGTAAAAATCTGCACCGTTGCTGGGTAACCAAAGAGTGCAATAACACTTAAGTTGGCTTTAGAAGTTTACGAGTAATAGTCGACCAATTCTACTTAACTAGAAAATTTTAAACAACTCCGAAAACAACAAACGTGTTTTTTTTACTTTCTTTTAAAAAAACACGTGTTTTGATAATGGTACGGAACCCTTCGTGCCGGAGTCCGACTCGCACTCGGGCGGTTTTTTTAGATTAACTACGACACAAGTAAATTACATTACAACAATCTTGACATTCCTCATTCACTTACAAAGTCACTTTTCCCTTATTTTGTGTCACTCATATCAGCGGCGTCTAAGCATAAATCCGATATTAAATACAGCCTCGGGCAGTCGATATCCGACTCCAACGGGAGCAAGAAATTAGATTTCTCATTTGTCGCTCGAGATAACGTATCGTTTATCACTGGAGAAGTGACACTTCATCATGTCACCGCCTAGGTTCCTTTGTGGGGTTATTGGACTATGAAACGTGACATGAGACGCCGAACTTTTGAGTCCCCAATTATTATCCTGTCAGCCTGAATGAAGGATGGACACCGATCGAGCTTGGAAAGCAAAGGCGTATTAAATGAAGCTACAGAGTTCTTTTAACGCTACATTAAATTTATGTCGACTTTAGAAACTGGAAGCAGTGATGATGTATAATAATTTTAATTACGAAAAAGTTATCCTAAGTTCTTATGCGATAGAGTAGATGACCTGGTTTGTTCCATTTTAAGATCATGTCACGGTTTAGGCCATTTTAAAAGTTAAGACGAAATGATCTTTGACACATCACACCCATCAACGGTAATAGTTTGCCCTAGTGTAACATTCAAGGTAAAATAATTTATATGCTGTGCGTTATATAAAAATACTTAATATATTTTGATCAATTCTGCATTAACAATGCTATACTGAATATTTTTCTTGTATACGTTAGGTACCTGGAAGCACAGAATAATACAGTAGCGAAACTAAGAACAAACGTTGGAAATCATGTGCACACAGAGACGTACGTATTTATTCTCAGGGGGTCTCGAGATGAGCTCATTTGCGCTTGTCACGGGAAGACTATTAGACGTACGGAGAGTGAGCGATCAAATAACACGAAAATATTGTGTAGTAAACGGATGTTTAAATTCGACGTATTCTAACCAGGAACTATCGTTTTTTAAATTACTTAGAGATATTGAAAGAACATTTTTTTTATAATTATAATCAATATCAATTAAAGCTGTGTAAGAAGTTAGAATGTTTCTTTATTATGGCAGTTGTCAAATATGTTTACATATATTAGCTTGTTTATATTTGTAGTTATCTCTTGAAGAAATGTGCTGAACGCTACATTGATTGTGAAATTATGAAGAAATATACAATGCCTACTGAGCAAATCCACAACTTTTCTTCAGAAACGTCATAAATATTTTTCCGGGAATACAAAAAAGATAAAACGTTTTGTACAAACTTATTCTGTGGTATAAAACAATATGTCGAGAAGATGGATGCCATTTTCGCAGTTGTTTTAGTAAAGAAAACATTAACTGTAAAAGAAAATAATTAATAAAAAGAAACAGATGATCCCTTTTAATGACCGTTGCCCCTGTTTCCCGATAGTTTATTTAAAAATAGTTAGATACGAGTGCGGAAAGTAAGGTTTTACGAATAAAGGCTAAATTGAAAACACGAGCGTAGCGAGGGTTTTCATTGGCACCAATTCGAAAAACCTTTTACGCTCAAGTTTCTTACAAAATTTTTCAATGCTTTTTGCGAGAAAATAAAACAAATATATAGGTTAATAAAACTAATTATGTAATAAAGGTAAAAATTATTTGTTAAAATTAAACGTGATATTTGAACATGTTTTCTTGTCATACATTTTTATTTGAAAATATTCGTTCTAGTCTCCTTGACATACTTTGCCTCTAAAGTTTGACATATTTTCATCTATTTTTTTTTTTTTTTATTATCCTGGTCAGCCAAAAAAAAAATAAAAAAATACTTTTAAGCAAGTGTACAGTAAAGAATTTCAGTACATATTTATTTAATCCAAAAATAGCGCTTTATGAGCAACTGCATCGAAAACTATTTTTAGAATGAGGATTTTTATACCATAGCATTCAATAATAAAGCGTCCAAAACTTATCGTCACAGACGAAAATACTTTTCAGTGTGTAAAATATATAACAAGGTAATAAAGAAAAAATGTTGGACGATTCAAAAGTACTTTTAAGAAATCTATTTGAATAAAGATTATTTTGACTTTGACTTTTAATAATAATAAAAACCTTTTAAAAATAATATAATATAGTTTTATTACTAACTAGTTTTATTAAGAAAGCAACCCTAACGCTCCAATGCAGCGTAGGTATTTATTATATCTACTATAACCGCTGGCGACTTGATACTAAGCGGGGCGCGGCGCGTTGTGACATGACGTCACAAGCGGTCACGTGGCCGTTAGCGGGATTCGATATTTTTCGAAACTTTGAATGCATATAAAATCAAAATTACTAGGTATTTTTGACTACAACAAAATCTAGTGTATTTATATACATAAGGGCTTTATTGAGACAAAATTTCAAGCGATTTGGCATACCTAGTAACATTCTTCATTAGCTCAAGTTTAGCTACTGTATTATTCTGTGCTGTAAGTTTCAGACGGCTAAAAAGAGGGCAGTGGCCAAAACCGGGTCTTTTGTCCCAAATTTACTTTATTATATATCAAACAAATACCACACATAAGAAAATATATATAAAATAAAATACCTGTATGATCTTATTAATTCACTCCCGTGTTTTTCATAATCAAGTATGAAAGAATTCTGGTATAAATTTGGGACAAAATGTCTGTTCTCTAATAAACATTTTGAAAAGTAAGATTAATTTAAAATATAATCCTAGTAACATATTAAACAAAGTTTGGTAGGTACCTATAAAGGTCACAGTTATTTTTTTAAACATGTCGTCATTTCATTTTAATAAAATATCTTTTGTATAATAGGTATTAATAATATCTGATGTATTATAACCTATTATATTCATTATGGAGAAAAAATGTTTGCCTTAAGTCAGAAACTGTATAATAAGCATGGAATTTTTTCAAGGAACTTTGTTAATTTTACGAGAACAGCACATGGGCCAAGGGTCTTATTTAACTGCCTCACTAATGCAAGTTTTACGAGTAATTTCACGGTTATTCATTCTGCCGCAGCAGGGGGCGCTCGGTACTACGCCGACAATAATTGCCCTATGATAGTAATTCGCTCAATTTTTGCTTCTAATGAATAACATCCTGGAATATGGTTGAGTGTCTTAACCATATTTTATTTTTATGGAATCGTATAAATTATTACAAAATTATAACAAAATGAAAGTTGAATACATACAGCTGTTTCTTTACTTTCATGCATCAATATTAACAGGTTAAAATAATTCAACATTGAACTTTTATAAACGTAGCTGAAACATGATTTTCTAATTGAATGAAATATAAAAATAATATTTTCCTCAATGTTACCATTACAGCAACAGACGTAAATAATAGAATTATTTTGATTATCCTAATACCAAATTTCATTCAAATCTGTTTCTTCTTGTTTTATAATATTAATAGGATAGTAGGACTTAATAAGACTGTATCAGGCACATTCGAACCGAACAGGCTAACAGTAATTGTCTAGTTTTGTGAAATCTATTGCTATCCTTATTCAGTCGTTTATTTGGTGTTAATAGAAATTGTCCATGGCAAGCATTATACGCAAATATTAGTTTAAGAATGACTAAATATAAGCTAAATATTATTTCAAGTATAAGTTACATTGTTTTTTATTACCTACATTTTTTGAGCATTCAAATCTACAATCGTTTGAGAGCGATTGAGACTTTAAACTAGGTATACATATTTCTGAAAATTTCTATAACAGTCGCTAGGCCATTTAATGGGATTGCTATAGATTTTGAAACTTGAAAATTAGGCTACTGAATAATGGAAATGATTTGGCTAGTCCTTGAATGGTAAATTCGAATTTTCGTTCATCTATTACGAGAGTAGCATAACATCTACAATCGTAGATCGAACACGCTAACTTCTACGCCATCTTGCTCCTAAAGTAAAATTATTTTCTTTCATCGCGAAATCATCAGGTACATTTTATTATAGTGAAACGTGATTTATAATGGTTGTATAGTTGTCGTGTAAACATCGATATGGAAACTTGAGAAGCCATGTATTCATAACTTCCGTCGCCGCTGACATCGTAAACGTCTATTGTTCGAGAATGTAATTATAATAAAGTAACTTTATAACCACACAAGACTTTCTCAAACTTAAAGCTAGTATTAGAATGATTGTTTAATATAAGGTACATAGCAACCAACCCGTATGAAACGATTATTCTTAATGACCATGAAAGTTTAAAAAAACATATTAAAATTTATATTCTTAATAAAAAATGTTTAAAAATATCCACCAGTCCCAGGTACTCTGAGATGAGACTCGCACCCTCCACCTTTTGCAATCCTGGCGACAACTCAAACCACTGAGCTAGCCAAGCAGGATCTTCAAATTTTTCAAGCACTTGTTACTTTCAGCCACTAGTAAGCGTATTTCAATGTTCAGGCAATCCACAAAAGATATATTTTTAAAAATATGTTAAACTTTCGATTAAGGTAAAAATTTGTTCTAATTATTATATTTTTTCATTTTAGAATATTTTTCAGTATGGCATTGTGAATGCAAATTTGATAAATACAATATTAAAATTTGATTTTGTGAAACAACTACGGAAAATTGTAACGATGTTTTACTGAAAAAAAAAGTCTTTAAATGAGTTGAGTTTCTTGTTTGTTCTTCTCAATACAAGATTATGGATAATGCAATTAAAATGAAAGAATCATTTTAAATGAAAACGATTAAAGAGGCGACAGACGTGTGTTACGACTCTGTCTATTTCGCAAAGGATTCGACGTGAAAATATGGAGTATAGAAAGTTTATAGATTTTATTATTAGGATGTTTAGTTTATATTAACGAAATTATAATGAAATCTAGTTCACGAATAATTTAGTCTGGACATTTAGGTGGGTTTTCACCAATTAAAAGGTTCTCTAGCTAGGGATATAATTACCATTAACTGTGCGTATTGTTGTGAAAACTGCCTCAAAAATAACACAGAATGCCCTCTAAATAAGAAACATTTGTAATGTAATATGTGCAGTCTATATGCAAATCATTATTATCCAGTTATTATCAAACAATAGAAGGTTAATCTATTATAATTACATAACTAAAGAGACTAAATAAAATTATGAGGTAAACAATATAATTTGTACTAAAATATCTTGTAGGTTTTCCGTGTTAACTAATTCCACAACGAACCCGGTAGCATTCAAAAGGCATGTAGCACCACTTTATTATTTAATTAAACTGGCCCACTTGCGTCTATTCCCTGCAGCCATCAAAACAGGACAGCCATAAACTGTGTCAAATTAAAAAACCCTTTGAACTCGCCGTAAACATAATCGTAATACGAAAATAAAAAGAACGTTTCGAATGGGAGACATGTGTCCACATGCTAAGAGTAGAACCGTGTATAATGTGATAAAGTGTGGACGCCGCATGCCGCAGTCAATTCGAGACAGTATCACACCTACCTGAATAATATGAACTAAATTGGACCTATGTTTCCTATGCGTTAAAATCACATCAACATGAACAACAGTCCGAAACTGTAATGAATAATAAGAAATCAGCGTCATTAACCCACCACATGAAACCAGTGCGGATTGATGAGTATTAACGACTGCAAATACAGCCGGGATCTACGGCTTAACTTGCCTTCCGAAGCACGGAGTAGCTCGAGATAATAATATTTTGGTCACTCGTCTTATTCACTGTCAAATTTGTAAACAGCTACTTTGGGATAATACCCAAACATCCGTCTTCTTATGAATGGTAAAGGGCGGGATACAAAACACGAAGTAGCTCCAGATAATATTTTTTTGGTCACCCATTAAGTGACCGACCTTTGCGAAAATTGCTTAATAACAAATATCGCGGGCCGTGTCGCTTATCCACTATATCAATCAAGTTACTCGAACAGACTGATAATAATGATGAATTATTTCTTGTATATTATAACAAGATGGTGTAGCGAATGACCAAAGCTTGTGTAAGAAACTAAATTATTAACACACAGGTACTTAATAAGTTTTCAAGAATAATGTATTATTTAATTTTTATAACCTCGGCGTTTTTGTAATTCCAGACGATTTTGTAAAATAAATAAAAAACATAAACGAAGTTGAGATACTGCGTATTTAATGTCGTTCGTATCAAATGACAAACTCCTTAATTATTGCCTTGAAAGCGAGAGTTGTATTTTAAAATGATCTCAGGGCGCTGAGTGTGCCTTGCAGCCGTGATTGTATTCTTAATAACGTATTCTTTTTCTATATAATAAGTACTTTGAACTTTTGTTATAACAAAAGACACTAGAGTATAATGAGTTGGGCTGTTCAATGGAAACAGTCGTAATAGATACTATCTGTCAAAATGAAGATATGGGTCACCATATCTCGGTAAATATGAAAGGCTCTATACAAATGTCATGATATTATGATATATGATATTTCTAAGATATGCTTAATTAGAATTTTAGAGGCAAAGGTTCTGTTTGATAAAATATGTGACTTTAAAAAGTTGTTAATGTGCAGTTTGCTTAGATTTGGCAATTAAGTATTATAAAAAAAATAATTCCGAGTCCAGCCTGATACTCGAGACAGTAGTAATTTTTAAATATAAATATATTTATTAATTAATTTGATTTAATGAGAAACCTGTAAACAATACAAAACGTCTAAAAATTAGTATATATTTAAAAAATATGCGATAACACCGTTTAAAAGTCGTATTCATTTCATGTATTTTTAGCAAACATGTTATATAGAAACCTATTTTTAAGATTAAAATTCATTATTATATTATAAAAAGTCAAAAAAATATATAATAATAAAATATATTATTCTAAATGTTTGTGCCTTCTTGGCAAAATAGAATTTATTCTAAAAAAATAAAATCAGTGGTCTTGGTAGATATTGAGTATTTAGACTTCACGAACTTGAGGTTAGAAAAATCAGAGTTAAATTCCAAAGTAACGAAATAATCATTATTGACAGTTCGCTGTTGCTGCCATTAAATATGTAAGCGTTACTAGTAAATTACAAAAATGTTACAAATATAAAATTATGTATTTGTTACATTTTTATAATAAATTTCTACTTTTAAGAGTCTAATTTCCCCGACTCAAAAAGGTTTGATTAAAGACAAGTATATTAAATATCGTAAGTACATAATAATCAGTCGAAATATTTAGTCTCATTGAATTTCAATGAATTAAAATTTTGAGACATTCAGTTGACGAGCAAAATAAATAAACATCTTCTATCATATCTTAAAGTAACAAACCACGTGATTTAACAGATAAAAATAGGTACACTCACGGAGGAAATACATTCGTATTCACATAATATTATCGATGACATGACGAGTTGTGTTTACGGTGATGCGTCTGGTTTACCTAGGGTTGTCACACCAGACAATACCCTTTGTGACATATCTTCAAGTACATCATGCCTGGCATGCGGCGAAATCTGAAAAAGACATTTTTGGCTGTAGTTTTGTTATAACGTTATGTTACAAACAAAATTGCTTTAGAAATAATACTGTCTCAATTTTGGAAATTAATGTAAGAATTTAGTTAAGAGTTCGATGAAGTTGTGAAGTTAATCATCTTTCGCAAGGATATGTGTCATATAATGGTTGACGAAAACCAATTATCTCAAGATCTGCCGTGCTTCAAAAAGCACGTCTTCGACTGCTATTTGTTTTCATTTATATAGAAGGCCTATTCCCCAGCAGTTTAAGCGGCTAATTAAGTAATTTTAGTAAAAAATATTAAAGGTACCATTATATACGACTTCCGTAGCCGAGTGGTTTGCATAACGGTTTCAAGCTGTTGCCATCTCTGTGTGGTCCGATTCCTGGTCAGGCGAATGTAGAAAAAGAACTTTTCTAAATTGTTTCGGTCTAGGTGTTGTGGTACCTTCGTTTCAGATAATCCATAATACGATGGTTTTAGCTATTCATCTTGGAATTTGAGTAATGTATGTGATGTTGTTTAATATTTATATATTATAGCACATAGCGGCCTCATAACTTCAAATAAAATTACAATTCACGAATGTCATTAATTGCTACTTACTCGTATATAGGTATGTAAGCCCTCGTCAGTGTTTACAAACTACCTTCGTTAAGAAGCTTGAAAGTATTTAAATAGGTCAAGTTTGAGTACTATAAATATCTTCTCGGAGTATACAAAATTGTAAAATTAAAAATCAAGGTCCAATTGTTCTTTAACCAGTCCTTGTGTTGTTTCCTGGTGGACTTTTAGCTGTGCAGTTGAATGGCGTTATTGAATTTAACCAGTTGGCTACAATAATTTCATTGTATTGTAAATTCATTACATATAAAAATCCATTCATAATGCGATAATGAATTATACATAAATATCCTTAACATTACAGACCCGACAACCCTAATAAGGCGCCTGTTTAAGATAACACGCGCAATACAGATGGACAGACCGTTGAGTGGGCTCCCACGGCATACGACACCGGTCCCTGAATCTATGTCAATATTCCTGTGACCTTGTGATATTTCCAGTAAGATCATAATGTAACGGTTTTCCATTATTTATTGAATTTTAAGTCAATTTTATATTGGTAGCCTACCGTTCTGTTGACTTTAGGTACCTAAGGCTTACGGAAGCGCATAATTGATCTCATAGCAAGGTGCTAAAGATAATGAAGTAATACTAGGAGCGCAACGGTGATTTTCTATCACGGGCTCCTGTCATTTGTATGGAAGACAAGAGATTCTTAAGAATATTTTTTTCACAAAATTACGAAATTACCAAATTAATAATTCCATATGATTTTATTTAGACGACGATCATGATCCGGCAGTCAAACCGTTTAAACGGTTTAGCTGGACTGATTCCAAAAAATATTGTATCTTATACTTTAATTCTACTAATATTATAAAACTAATAAAGACGAATGTTTATAGGTTTGGATGTTTGTTACTTCTTCACGCAAAAACTACTTAACAAATTTTGATGAAATTTAGTATACAGGCAATTCTTAGTCTGGATTAACATATTAGCTACTTTTTATCCCACAAGAAGGTTCCCTAGAAATAGAAGTACCTCCAAGCACGCCTATTTTTGTGAACGCTGCTTAAACGGTAAAAGATCTACGAACGCCTTCTAAAGAAAAGTAGGAGAGCTTTAAATTATCTATAAAAAAGTCCGCAATAGCATATACATATGTGCTAAGGTTTTGCCATAAAAGTAAAAAACCTTCGTATAAACGTATTAAATTTTTTTGTCCGTTTAGACGATTATTTGAGTAAGTGACATTAAATACTAATCGAAATAAATATACTGAAATGAAATGAAATGAAAATATCTTTATATCTGAATAAAGATATTTTCAATCTTTATTCAGATATTTTCATTTTAGTATTTAATGTATTTTACACCAAATAAATTGGATGAATAATTAAAAGTTTAGTAAAGATAATTGTGGTTGTGATACTTGGTGCGTAAATGTTGAAGTCTTGTTTGTTACACACAGTTTGATATAAGAACAGAAAATATATAATATGTTTGTTTAATTGGCATTAATGCTTGTGATATTGAAATAAACATTATATTATTCTATCAACGTAGGTATGTTTCATTTAATTTTGATTTCTAGGTGGAAGAATAATCTAGTCATATATTAAGGATGAAGGAGAAAGGAGAAAAAAACATATTGGTTGTATGGCAACACCTTAAATAATTTTATTTCTATTTTTTTATATTTGTTATTACAGCGCCAACATAAACACATCATCTCTGAAAATTTCAACTGTCTAACTATTACGGTTCATAAGATATAGACTGGTGACAGACGGACAGACAGAAAGATGGGGGGACGGACAGCTGAGTCTTAGAGCGTTTGTGCACTACACTGAATTTTCAGGGCCGGCAGTCCGATTTTTTCCAGTCCGATATGTCCCATATGTAGGTTTTGTAGAGAATATGCACTGTCATGAATTTTACGGACCGGAATTTTACTTTTCTCTATCCGGACCGTTTAATGTAAGTATGATCAGCATATATACATATGGGCAATGATATTTATATGACTAGATACGCAATACATACCAAAAATGTAAAGCTACTAAAACTAAGACAATACAAATATTTAATTAACACAAATAAAATTTTGATATTTTGTTGTCAGTGTTGCCGCTGATATTAACTTTCAATTTTCCCAACTATATGGGAGCCTTTTTTTATTTTATGTGGCTATAATTTATCTAAATATCTTTTTTGTATTAATGATATAGCTCAGCTTAAGTATAATCAATATTGTTGTCGCCGTTTTTCCATCCAAACCGCATAAGATAGATCCAGGTGGCGGAATATAATCTTAAAAAAGTGCTAAATGGCGATCATGACCCTCAGCATTGAGGATATCAAACAAGAAGGAGGTTGAAGTTTCCTCGATATTTTTGGGCGTCGATATATCGATATCTATCGGATTTTTTATTTTGGATGCATCCCTAAAGCTTTAAACTATTATATTATATGATAAGCTTGCTATACTTGTCATATACTTGTTTAGTGGTCTGTGATAGGGATGGCAAATGGGAAAAAAATATCGATATATATCGTATCGATCTTTTTCAAATGAATTAATAAATATTGACAAAAATATATCGATATATTGATATTTTCTGCATCATAAGTGATTATCTATAAAATTGACAAAATATTCGAAATTTAAAGCAAATAAACACCTGGTTGTTTTGTTATTTACAGTACCTATTGTATTGTAAAGCCAAGAAAACAACATCTTCAACACAATAAAATTACATTATTCAAACAAATCAGTATTTGTCTGATATTAACATCAGGAGCACTCTCACTGATACCAACCAAACCAACAATCAGTGTCATTGTCATAAAGAAACAAAAAAGATAAGCAGGTCAGGACTGTAATTTCCAAACTCATACAGCCTACCTACTCTTTTTAAATTTAAGAAATACGTTATGAGACGTATGAGCAGACAGCAGAACTTTAAAAAATATATTGATTATGATACAAATTTGATATCTGAAAATCAATATCGAAAGCCGATATATCGCGGAAAAAAATATAGCTGATTTATATCGATATTTTGATATATCGATAATTTTTGCCAATCCTAGTCTGTGATATATAAACAGCTGATGGTATATTGACTGACAATGTTATAGCTTCTTTTTAATTTAAATAATCAATTGTTGAACGTTATGAATAATCCCTGGAGACGTTTCTTGTGTCGTATTAGACCGATATCTTATTCAACACCTAGACTGCACCGTATAATATATCAAAAAGCCGAAGTAACCTCTTCACCTTGTATTATTTCTGGTCATTCTTTTCTTTCCATCAGATTTAAATCTAAAAAGGTTTGTGTTACTTACTGCTAGTATTAAGAAAATATAAAAAAGCTATATAAAATTCGCTTTTTACGCTTAACATATTTTATTTTCTTTATTTCGCAGTACGCTGTTCATTATAAAGACAAACACTTGTACCACTATTGAAAAACTATGTAATGCTTGAATAATGATTTCAATTAAGACCTCTTCACACAAAGGTACGCTGTATTATACAAAGTACTCTCATTATATTTCTTATTCTACCACAGCAAAGTGCAGATTCAGATGATGAAGACAATTTCTTTGAGGATGCTACACTGTCTAAAGATTCAAAGAAAATTAAATTCGATACAACATCAATGCGTACTGATATTATATTGAAATCCGCATTAGGAGTAGCTAGAAAGTAAGTGTATATGGATTTATATAATTACTTATTTAATAACTCCTACAAATAGATGTAAATGCATTTAATAATTAATTAGTTACTATTATATAATTCTATTGATATCTATAATATCCATATTTATACAAGTTCCTATCTTTCAGTAAAATAGAAAAAGCTTTCTATGAGAGTAAAATAAGGTTAAATGGAAGGAAAATCCTCAAGAAAAGTGCTTCTGTAAGTATTTATTAAACGGTAGGTATATCACTCAATGTTCAATCATTGGGTCCAGTTTCCCTAGATTTTTTACCCAAATTCGCTTTTATTTGACAATTCTGGAAATGGCAAACTGGGTTGTTGCATACTGTGTTACTGTGCCCTTTTTAAATTCTCTTTTACTTATTAGACAGACAAATTTGCAATAATCTAACTAAAACAAATAGTCAAACAGCACAGAGCTGTCACTTGGAATCCACTTATTGCACAAAGGCATACTGTCAGTGTAATCTATATATATGAGTTATTTCTAACTTTATAATCTGTATTATTATAATATAATAACTGTATAAGGTCTTTGTGCATAACATGACAAACTCAAGAAATATTTTGTTTACACCTAAATGTCACTTTTCTGTGGTGCACCTATTCTCCCTTGATCTGTTTCTCAAGTCTCAAGTTTGATATGTTGTGTATTCAAGAAGCCCTTTTATAATTCCCAGTAGCAAACAATAATGCCAATTCTGTTGTACCAATCTCTAAAGGCTCCAGTACACAATGGCCCATGCTGGCCCACTACAGGCCATCGCCATTGTGTACAGGGGGTAATGGTATATGATGGCGGACAATTGTCAATCGTGGCGCGCAATCGGAGAGTTGTCGGTTTTTTGGGTACACTTCAAAGGAATCGTGGCGTAGCGTGGCCTGTGGTGTTCACACAATCGGCCATTGTTTAGTTCGTCACCGACTGCTGACCGGGATAGTGCACTTTTTTGTTGCGTGCTAGAACTGGAATTTTTGATCGCCCAAAATGTCAGTATCGTGGAGCAATGATGAAACTTTTAAGTTTATTGATTTATATCAATCTGAGCCCGCAATTTGGGACTCAAATAATGCACTGCATAAGGATAAGAACAAGGTATGTTTATACTATTTTAATGTTGATAGAAATTATGTATACTATCTATACTTCTATACTAATATTATAAAGAGGAAGGTTCGGAGTTTAGTTTCGGAGCCTATTGTTGGAATTAAATAGGCTCCGAAACTAATGTACCGATTTGAAAAATTCTTTTAGCATTAGAATCCTACATTATCCCTGATGAACATAGGCGATAAAAGAGCCTTGTCTGAAAATAATATATAGTATATTGGAGGTACGATGTTTTCAGGTGAATGATGCATGGAATCGCATTGCAGACTCCCTGCAAATTCCTGTTTCGGAACTTAAAAAAAAGAAAGAGACATTGATGTCAGCATTCCGGATGCATTTCAAAAAAAAACAAGATTCGATCCGATCTGGTATGGGAGAAGAAGAAATTTACAGGCCAATTTGGGTTTTTTATGATGCTATGGAGGCATTTTTAAAAGGAAAATATACATGCAATAGTATTATATCGACAGATGTACAAAGGGTAAGTAAAACAAATAAATAGTTTCCAATAATTTTTATTAATATAGTAAGTACGTATTTACTGGTTTTTCTTTCCATGAAATATAAAGTAATTAAACTACGCATCATAGGCCCTACCACTGCATAGTCGACTTTGATGGATGTAATTCATAAAATTTGATCTTATTTGTGTAGCATTAATTGGAGCCCGACGAGGTATAGATTGTAATGGTAATAGATTTTCTTCATGGTTTACTCTCATACCTACATTGATTAATTCACCATTCCTATCATAGCTGTCAGTACTGCCTGGTGGAGTATAAATATAGCGAGATGATTTGCTCTTTCTTAAAAAATTGTGTAGTAATAAACAGCTGTGGGTTATAATAGAAGTTTTAACGACATCTAATGGAATAGATCTTTTAAATACTCTAAAAACTGATGATAATATCCCGAAAGTATTCTCTACGACCGCACGAGAACGTGATAGTTGTTGATTGAACATTCTTTCTGGGGTACCTAACAGATGATGTCCAGAAAAGGGCTTCATAATATGAGTACTAAGAGCAAAAGCACCATCACCCAGAAAAACATAAGGCATATTAGTATTACTTCCAGGAAGTGAACAACTAGGTGGTAAATTAAGGGTCCCATCACATATTTTTTTCATCAAATTGCTTTGATTTAAAACACCTCCATCACTAATTCTCCCTTGGCTTCCTATGTCAGCAAACACAAAACAGTAATCGCTATCTACTAGGGCTAATAAAACTATGCTGAAACTTCCTTTGTAATTAAAGTATTCAGATCCGGTATGGCCTGGTGCTAATATGGTAATATGCTTCCCATCTATCGCGCCAAGGCAATGGGGAAAACTGAATCCTTCCGTTTTGGTCAGCCATTCCTCAGGACTTGTGGGAATCTGAAAAATAAATATTCTTTTTTTTCAGGCAGGCATTGGAGAACAGACAGAACAAGAAACGGAAGCCCCAAGTGATGCTAGAAGCAACACAGAAACAAAGGACATGAATATTAAGATACCTGTACAGAAGAGACGTTCAGTTAAGCCACCTGAGTTAGAAAAAGCAGATAAGGAAATGTCAAAGGCTTTTAATACGTTAAACCAGGCTATTCTCAATAAAGGCCAACAAAATAAAATAGAGGACGACTGCGACTTGTATGGGAGGCTTCTTGCTAACAAGCTCAGAAAATATTCAGATAATGAGAGACAAGAAATAATGTACGATATTGATGGATTACTATTAAAACGGCGTCGCAATTGTAGTCCTCAGTACGTGTCTTCACCTTCTCAAATCATTATAAGTAAACGTCCGTCATCTTCAGCTACCAGTTATTCTTGTCCATCACCGTCGTCACTTTGGATCAATTCCCCCCCCTCATCATCAACGTCTTCAAATTATTCTCAATATAAAAGCCAAATCCCTTCTCCGCAAACTTATATAATTACTTCTCCTATTCCACCTACGCAAACTCCATCCCCTCCTCCACATACTGAACTCCCTATTGCCTCATGCACACAAAAAGAAATTTATCAATCCCCCAACAGAATCCATACACCTGGCCCTACGATCCATATACCTGAGGATTCCATGCAATTAACTTCTGACGAATTGTATTCTCAGCCACAGAGTCAGTCTCAGAATACTTTGGCTGATGCTTATGCAAGAGCCTTGAAAAACGATTACAAAAATAACCAATTTAAAAAAATGTAGTGGGGAAATAATTATTGATTAAAAAAAATTAAGTATGTACAAATGTTTTATTAACTTACCTTAATCATGTCCTTTAGCACTTGGTTCAGAGCCAAACATACTTCAGGAATAATTCTAGATATGAGTGTACTTGATATTTTAAATAGGTAGTGCAGGCTCCTATAACTGTCTCCAGTCGCAAGAAATCGCAATGTTAATGCCAATCTTATTTTTGGAGGTATTGCTTCTCGCCAATATGTATCCTTTTTTGCAATAATTGACGATATTTTTTGCAATATATATTCGAAATCACTAGATGACATACGAACAAAGTTATCGAATTCCCCTGTTGGTTCTGCAACAAGATCGCTTAACAGATTGTCCATGGTTTGTCTGAAAACGGAAAAAAAAATTCTTAGTCATGTTACGTTAACATTCTAAATATAATATCATAACCTAAGTACCACATTAAAAAATTCTACGTACCTTGTCCTGTTACGATGAATGGTCAGCATCCACCATCGCCTTTTGCGCCATTTCTTTTTTATAACTTTGTGACGGTACACACTTCTGTAATACTTGTAAACAGTATATAAATAAATAGCCGCAGCCGTAATTACTTCTACGTCCATCGCGAGTGGTTTACCAGGCAGCACTGAGACATGCACCACTGTGTGAACACCAAGTGATCGTGGCCTACAGTTGTGCATTGCAAAGCATGGCCCATCACAGGCCATTGTGTACTTGAGCCTTAAACTTGAACAAATCCAATTGAAATTTGAGTTTCTTTAAAATTGAGCGACATGAAAACTAAGAAATATATATTCATGTTTTCTTTAATATAATAAGCTTAATTTGCCAGGATTAAATGTAAATTTTGTCTTTTATATAAGTTTTTTATTAGTTTTTGAAAAGATCTTAAAACTTATTTTCCCAAAGAAGTTATTAATTAATACTTTCAATTAATTTTTTATTTTTCTTTACAGACTAAAGTAGGTGATGAAATTGATATCATAAAAGGGGTGAGTCCCAAAAACTCTGATCACTTATATGTTTCTAGAGTAGAAATATTAAATGCATCACCAAATGAGGACAGCATAACAGTCACAGCTAGAAGATTTAAGACATTACTTATTGAAAATTATGATAAAGATGCTTACAAGGCCTCTGAAGCTTCTAATAGTGGAGAAAGTTAGGTTGTATATCCTTTTATTGTAAATATTAGTAAATAAAACAAAATACCATGGATTTTGTTTTTAATTTTTACCAAATAAATAGTTTCTAGCTCATGATTTTATATATCTAAATTGATATCACAGTCTGAACTCTCAAATATAGACATTTGTGAATTAGATATTCTTGATTTCGTTTGGCTTGTAGAGGCTGTACCATTATTTAGTTTTTCTATTTTAACAACAGTTCCGGATCTTTCAGTTTTAGGTGGAGATTTGTCAAGTTTTTCTTCATAAAATTTGCCAAGATCATATTTTTCAATAAATTTGAATTGTTGCAGTTTATCTATTGTATTGCTCGCACATTCTCTTTTTTCTGATTTTACATTTACACTGGATATATTTTTCCCATAATCTTTTTTACTGCGCTCTGGACGTGAGTCTTCTCCACTAAAACTGTCTTTATCATTATTATCTATTGATTTGCTTGTAATTTCTTTCTTTCCTGATTTTACGTACATACAAGATATTTTTTTTCCAGAATCTCCGTTATTGCGCTCTGAACATGACTCTTCTCCATCAAAACCGCCTGTTTCACTATTATGAAGTTTAAAATCTATTCCTAATTCCGTAAAAACATCATTAACACTAGGAACGGCATTTAAAGCTTCCGTCACGTCTAATAAACAATCATTATCGTTTATACCACCATCTTTACATTTTTTTGATTTCTTTGATTTGCGACAATTAACTGGTTCTACATCGATAGTAACTTCTTTTCGCTTCCTTACGTTTATATTCATCCTTTTATGATTATTTCGTACTTTCTGTTCTTGTTTACTCAATGTTGAATGTTTCTTCAATGTTGGAGCTTGTTTTTCATTGAGTTTTCTGGATTTGATATTGAAATCACCTCCATTACTCTCATTTTCTACAAAAATATTAGTTTCCTCACAATCGTGTTTACTTTTCTGCTTACTGAAATATGAACTAGTCACCACTGCTGCAGACAATGGTATATTATCATCATCTACGTCATCATATTTGGTAAATAAGTTACAATCACGTCTATCAATACTACTTTCTAAAGTTTTATGATCAACTTGTAACAAATTTCCATAATACAATAATTCTTCTTGCCAGATTTCATATAAATTCAATTTAACTAAAAGTTTTTTTGCAGTGCACAAATATTCAAAATCTGGATGCTTCTGAAATGTCGAATGTAAGGCGTCTACTGTATCGTCTAGTGTGCAATCTTGCATAGACAGGTCTACTAAAGTTACTGCTACTATAGCATCTGTTGGTAAAACTGTTGTTCGGTACATAAGTCGACAATGAACTTGTGATAATCTAAAAAGTAAAGGGGGAGTTTATTAACTTTTTGTTATAAGTAATTCATTCAATATCAATTTTAAATTTACATTATCCTTTCATTGTCAGCTGTCCCCACTGCAGGGGCTCAGGCCTTCCTTATGGATGGTTAAGGAGGATGGGCCATGACCTTCCACACTGGCCCAATGCGGATTGGAGGGTAAACATTATCCTTTACTTTAAATTCTTTATTCATTATAGTGGATATGACATAAATAAAATAGCATATTTCAATCGCCATAACAATAAGTACTAAGTGTTCAAATTACCTGACGAGACTATCGAGCATTCTAACAGTAGTACGCGAAGGGTCTCTGTATTCAGATTTCCTTTGCATCATATAATAAGCTTGCAGTATCGTATTTGCAGACTCAGTCATGGTTGTATCACGAGGGCCAACAAGACTTATATACATCTGTAAACATTCCCGCTAAATTTAATTAATGTGAAAATCACACGTATTCTTAATGAAAACTGCTTATAAATCTACTTTGTCCCTGGTACTTTGAGATGGGATTCGAACCTATGACCTTTCGCAATCCGGGCGACTGTATAACCACTGAGCTTGGACTGAGGGCGGATTGCCAGAATATTGAAGTGCTTGAAAAATTCGTCAGTCCTGTTAGGGGTCATCCATAAATTACGTCACACGTTAGGAAACTATGACATTAGAACAATATTTAGTAGAATTTATATAGACAAACATGTGACAGGAGGGGGGGGGGGGGGGGTTAAAAATCATGAATTTTGTGTGACGTAATTTATGGACGGCTCCTAAGGTTCTGGGTAGGTCAGTAGTTAGAGCATTCGCCCGGATTGCAAAAGGTCATCGCTTCGGATCCCATCTCAGAGTGCCAGACACAAAGTGAATTTTTTTAAGCATTTTTTTATTAAGAATATTTTTCGGAATAACATTGTGCATGCAAAATTGATCAAATATAATAATTACATTTCTCATAATACACACGAAGTAAATAATAAATAAACGCTACTGTCAATGCTATTTAGGCGTACACATAAATAATATCGAAACTTAATACTTTATAATAAAAAAGGGGTTATTTGGGTAACCTGAACCCAAAATTAACTTTCTCGAATTAAATTTAAACAATAACACTTTCAAATTCTATCGCAATAAAACACACTTGATATTTCATAAGTTACTACAGTTTCACATAGACTTTTATGTATACTAGATCAATGATGAATCTTCCTTTCAAATCTACCAATAGGGAAGATGACTGGGCAAAAAAAAAGAAATTGTAATTAGTCCATCAGTCAGACAATAGAAAAGTTTTTTTTTTCGCTTCTATTGAACAAGAAATGGCAAAGATAAATAGGCATTAAAGTTGGGGGCTTGCTACGTTTTAACTATGTAGAAAATGTACAAAGGTGAGACGTTATGCGACATTTCAAGTCAATATAATGCCATAATTTATTGATTATGCAAAAAATAAAACGCATAAAAATTTCTCATCATCCCGAATCAAACGATGACGATGACGTTCTATTTAAATTTATATTAAGTCTTGTTCCAATAATTATAACACCTTGTCCAGAATGGGTGAAATCAGCGCAATTTCATTTTCAATCACTGAGTTCCTGGTGGGTTCGATACCGATGGGTTCAATGTAAAAATTTGACTTTTCTATATTGTCTCGGGTCTGGTTCATAATTAGACGGCTTTAACTACTCATCTTGGAATCTGAGTAATGTTTGTAATGTTGTCTAATATTTTTATTTTATTATTCGTGACACTATTCCCAACAACAAATAATGAATAAAGAAATGCTTCTCATACATATTTCTGGAAAGGGTCTTCGTGACTAACTGTTCCAATATGTAAATAGCTTTTGATACCAGGTTTATTATACTCTTTGATCTTATATAAATACTTAGTAATTAAAAAAGATAATAAAATAAAATTCAGTGTGTGCAAAACAAACGACCGTATCATTTACAGATCAAATATGTAAAATACAATGAGTTAGGTAACCGTCTCATTTACATTCAGCGGGGACAGGCGCGTGATTATTAGTGGTTCATCCGATGCAGTGATACTTTAATCATTCTGATTGACCGACATTTGACGTGCTTAGAAATTTAGTATAACCTTCTCTGCTACTCTAAGTACTCGGTGAGCCATCCATTTCCCAACAATATTTTTCTTATTCTAATGAATTCTGTCATACCTGAATTTTATCCAAACTCCACTTCTTATTCGCATCTGAATAAGAGCCGCCAAACAAAATATATGATGAAACAAGTTTATCCCATGCTTTGTTTTTTCCATCCAAAAGAATAAATATCAAATCAAATCTGAAATGAAAGTAAATTATACACATGAATTAATATACATAAATACTTCTTAATAATCTTAAGTCTTAAATTATAATTATTTATGTTTTTAACAATATAATTAGATAGACGGGCTTAGAGTTGAAATTTTTCTTTGTTTTTCTTCAACAACTTTCTACTTTTAAAATTGTATATTATTGTTTATATATGAATCTTTATGTGTAAAGTACCCCTAACGTGACATGTGCAGAATTGTGTAAATGCAAATAGGCCACAAATTAATAAAATCCGGCCAACTGCGAGTCGGACTTGCGTACAAAGGATTCCGTACCTAACTCACTTCCCACTTATTTATATCTATAATACAAGACGACGCGGGTGAAGCTGCTGGCTGTAGGCGGTAGCAAAATTGCAAAAAAAACAAAACAATTTTGTTGTATGAAGAAACAGAATAAATTATTATTCTATTTTTAGTGTTTGTTGCTATGGTGGCAACAGAAATAGGTTATCTGTGAAAAATTCAACTGTCCAGCTCCATTGGTTCATGAGATACAGCCTAGTGACAGACGGAAGGACAAGTATCCTTAGTAATAGATTCTCGTTTTTACATATCGGGTACGTGACTAAAAAAGAAGGTCACCTATGGAAAAATTGAAAATTGGCAGGGGCTCAAGCTTTCCTTATGTTAAAGAGTATGGGCCACGACCCTACTCACTGGCCCAATGCGCATTGGCGGGTATTGACGACTGCAAATGCAGCCGGGACCAACGGCTTAACGTGCCTCCCGAAGCACAGAGTAGGTCGAGATAATCTTTTGACCCACCTATCCCGTAACTGACCCTTGCGAAAGCTGCTTAACAATAACGATCGCGGGTCACGGCACTAATCTACTACGCCACCGAGCTGACAGAAAGTAGCCATTAGAAAGAAAAAAGGCAAAAAAAAAGACGCGTATCTAAAATGTAACAATAGGGATGACGGCAATTTTTTTATAAAAACCATTTCTTGTTTAAATTGAAGCCAAAAAAATACTACTCTAATATTTGCCTGATGGAGTAAATATTTTTTTTTATCAATCGTCATCCCTATTATGTTTTTTGCAAAGTAATTACAAACACACAAGTATTACCTACTTAACAATGGTGTACCGAGCGAAACGTTGACGCTAAGCGGTTCGTCTGTTTGATAGTGGCCTTTTGGATTGCAAGCTGCTATAACTGCGCAACGAGTGTTCAATTTACATACTATTCCAGCCTAAAAAAAGGGGAAAATAGGGGTGTTAACAATAAACGAAAATAAATACATTTTTTTTCTGGTAGTGTTTAATATACTATTGCCCAGTTGCACAATCGTCCATTAAAGTTTGATAACGTCTTAAAGCTCTAATGAATGCTCTAAATTTGAATTTTTTTATCGGTAATGTTGCTTTAAATTAGTGTAAATTTTAATGGTCGTTTGTGAAACGCCGAATTTTATCGATAATCACACTTTAATGCTTATTATATTTATAATATTGCTGTTTGGACGGTAACAGTCCAAAGCATCATATTCCATAATAAGACATCGGACAAGGACTGATCCATCGTTATGAGTACGATGGGCATGCCCACAACCCTAATAGAGTTGTGACGTCACATTTCGATATTCTACTGAGATCAATCGTCTGCGTCATATATTTTGGTAAGCATATCATTGGCAGGAATCAGAGACTTACACTTGGCCTGTTCTCAAATGAGTGTGATCTTATCACAACCTTTTTAAAGATCTAAATCCGCCCCTGACATTGTAAGGTTTAGTTCGTTTCTCCCTGCATTTTGACCTAAATGACTTTGCTAATAACTCTAGAATGACGTGGTGTAGGGTAAAGCTTTACCTTTCATAAAAAAAAGGTTTCTACTATACAATCCCTTAAAACACCAATGCAATAGATACAACAGTTTACCTTAGCTATAGAAATAGTCTGTTGTTCCATTGCCTCGTGTATCGCAGTACGATCGTGTTCTCTCAACTGGGATATCTCATCGATACAACAAACTCCGCCGTCTGATAACACCAGTGCACCTGCTTCCAGTTGCCAATCGCCATTTTCCTACAAAAAAATATCGGTTTATAGCACTAGTCGGTATTCACATTTTATTATTACATTCGGTAACTTTTCGATTATTTTTATAGAGAAATATTTCATATTATATTATTTTAAGTGTGACACGGCCCTTACACCCAGCTTCTGAATTGATAATTTAAAATTAAGCACGTCTCAAAACGTACCTACTTAAACAATATTAAAAATCATTTAACCAGGTTTTTGTTTCTGATTTTATATATTTTTTTTTTAATGATCAGGGTGGTAAGTTTTAGGCTAACGCGTTCACTAGTAAGCGCGTTATGAATTTGTATGGAGATTTATAGTTCTTGGTAGTTACCGCTAGAGGCGCTGTACCGGATTCTCAAAATCCGCTCAAAAAAAAATGAGCTCAAAAATTTACACTAAGCGTTGAGTTGATGACAGTTTGATAAAAACTGGGACTTTTTGTCTTGTGAAGATTAAAAAACTTAAGTTATTGAGAATAATCAGTTAAGAATATTACTACTGTAGTTTTTTTGAGCCTTTAATGAATAATTAATGGTATATTTTAAACAATTTAAGTAGGAACTCTAGTTAAAATAGAAAAAATATCTAGTAAGTACGTGTGTGAGGTCACATAGGTATGTTGTTTTATCAGTGACATTTTTTGTTCGCTGTCGTTATGTAGTATAAAGGTAATCATATTACTAAACATTTTACCCTGAGAGCGGCGCAAGTGAGGCCGGCGCGAGTGCTCCCCGCACCAGATGTGAACACGGAGCGAGCAGTCAGATCGGCGCCCGCTCTTAGGAGCTGAGACTTTCCAGTACCTAGCGTCAGATGAAATAGAAAAATAATCAAAACGTCAATTCACTGATCGTTACTACTTGATAGGCAGGCTGGGATATACGACTTTTTTAACCGAGACAGCTGCATATGGCGCCCTTACCCTATCCCCCACCCACTCCCTACGCACCAAAGAATTTATAAACTGCAAAGAGATATATTTTTTCTTTCATTTCAATTAGGGACTTTGTTTCATTTGGTTGGATTAATGCGAAAGAATTTAACACAGCAATAATTCTTAAATCACTTTTATTTATGTCCCGGCAATCAGTTACACCATCTTTTCGTCATAGAGCATCTTACGTCTAGGAACCACCATAGATTATAACTTACAACAGATTTTGAATCTGTATAAAAAGATTTTTGAAGCTAGTATTATATGTACTAGCTTCACAAATCTTTTTATACAGATTATACAGATGTAGGTATTATATGTTGATGATTTTAGCGCCACCCTGCGCCCGGGGCTAGTGCCCCCAATTGCCTTCCTTGATCTGGCCTTGTTGATAGTAGTAGACGAATTAAAATAAGATATTCTTGGTTATACAAATCAGGCTTTCTCAAACTTTCTTTCATAGGTTATAATTTACCTACATGGACGAAGTCGGAGGACTCGGGGGTCGGGGGAACAGCAAGAATTATAAAAACCATTATCTTGTCTTAACATAATAAAAATGGCACCAACCTGGATCCCCTACCAAAAGTAAATGGCATTGACCACGGACTCTAGTAGTGTGTAAATCGTCCGGAAAACTCTTCTCATCATTTCCAGTGACATGATCCGAGCCCGTTATAACAGTCAATAACACTGCTAGTTTCACAAGGTGTAAACCATAAACCTGAAAAATATTTGATCGATATTTAAGAATATTAAAGATTTCAGTTCGTGAAGAAATATAATGATGATTTCCAAGAAATATTCAATTTATTATAGTTCGTCAGTCAAATAATAGAAAAATATTAGATACTTTTTGCTTAAATTTACCAAAAAAAAATTTGCTAATCGGCATTAAAGTTGAGTGGGGCTTGTTGAGTCATAAATATTTAGAAAGGTGTGGTTGTATGACACAACATTCAACTGAATAATTTAATGATTACGAAAAATAATTAAAAAACACGTGTTTAATATTTTTCATTGATCTAGCTGACGGAAAAAAAAAAACAAAAATTTGTCGTCATCACTATTGTTATTAAAAAAGTTTAATTATAAAACTAACACATGTATAAAAAACCGAGTATTACCTGTGGACAAACGGAGGCTAATATCTGATCTCTTCCTTTCAATGGGCAAGATTCAAATCTATTCCAAAATTCACTGAAACACTCATTGACATCAGGTGCAGACGATACCACATCAGACCTTTGGGAATTGCACACTTCCACATAATTGGCTTGTAGAACTAATTCAACCTCAGAGTTTTTGTTCTGTATAGTAGGGCGCCAACGACGGCGTACCGTGCCACTAGAAAGTTTTGTAAATATAATTATAATTCTTAATTACTATAACAATAAAAAAATAAAGATAATAAAATTACTGTAACAAAAACAAACTCATAATAAGGATTAATTATAAAAATATACTTAATCTATTCATTATAATAAAGCAAGTTTTAGATATGTACCAAATGTTAACATCATCTCCAGGTTTACAGCTGTCAACAAGGTCATTTTCTAAAATTACCCAAATAGATCCAGGTATCGATCCAATACTCAATTTGTTAACTTGCTCCTGAAAATAATAAAACTCTTTGAAGGCTATGATTTAAACCACAGAACACGGAAAAGTCGGCATTTTTAACACTTTTAGTGGCGCGTTTCACAGTACTTACAGCGCGCGCTTACGTGAATGACTAAACATCGCGATCGCGTGAAGTCACGATCCTGTACATTTGTCCACGATCCTGTACAATCGAATTGTCTTAAAAGTGTGCGAAGACCGTTTTTAGATATAGTGAGCCATTCACAAATTATTAAGCTTTTAAGTGCCAAGAACTAATTTGGCCCGAGCTTTGGTTGACTTGACTGTAGTTTAGACCACCGCAAGTTGCTTAATAATCCTCACGATAAAATATCCCTCAATGAAATGACAAGGTTGCGAAATTTACCATCTTATTGTTATACTAACAAAGTCAATGAGAACTAACTAAAAAGAGTAAAATAAAAACTTTATTATAAAAAAAACAAAAAACCCGACTGCGTGAAAACAAAAGAAAAAAGTGAAAAATAATATAATTACTTTCACTAAAAGCTAAAAAAAACAAGCCCACTAGATCAGAATGTTATTAAGTCCTACTGAATAACTACTCCATTGAAATAATTTTAAAATCTATACACACATAAAACATATCATAAATTTAAAAGCAGAATAGAAGGATCAACAGTTGGGACCCATTCAAAGTATACGGGACTCTGTTGATTGGTCAAAAAGGAATGGGTCCTGACTGTTGACATGAGACCTCAGAGATGGAGACACCTTGAAACAGACATGTGAGTCACTTGGTTATCAAGGTAGAGATTGCAAAATCTGTTTTTTGTGAAATCCGATTTTCGATTTACATCCGGATAATCCGAATTTTTCTTTTTTTTTGTGATTTACAGTGTTTTGATGAAACCAAAATGAAATATCATAAATTATATTAAAATCTGCATTTATAAGTTGTAATCCATGACAGGAAATAGTAAAATCAACGAAAACAAACAACATTTTGGGTACCCAGATGCCCTGAGATGGAACTCGAACACAACTTTTCGCAATCCAGGCAACTGCTTTAACCATTGAGCTACTTGAGGCCCGAGATTAAACTTAGGAAAATATCTACATACTTGTAATTATATTAGATATCTCAGATATAAAAGTCTTTGTAATTCTGGATGTTTTTGATATTTCTGAATTTCAAAGTATCTGGATTGCATTTCCTTCTTACATGAGTATGGATTTTCCAGCCAGATCCAACTTATTACCATTAGCAAACAGGTAGTGAACTGAAAGACAAATAAGTGGCAATTTTGTTGTCTCTTTCTTTCTTTCATTTTCAAATTCTTTTATTTTAATTTAGTCTTAGTTAACATTATATTTCTGTTCTTTGTTTACTGAATGAAAACTGCAGTTACACAGCAAATATTTATGCAGATAAAATGCCGATCAAGATTATATTTAGTTTTTACCAACAGAATTGTCACATTAGAAGTCAACTATCATAAAAAAAAACAGTTACCATCAGTTAATAAATCATAATTTACCTGTATTTTTATTTCTTGATAATCTTTACAATGTTCTCTTGAAACTAAATGGACTTGAGTGAATGTTGCACACTTACATCTTCTATCTATATTACCACATCTTGGTGGTGCTTTTAAAATATATCTATTCTCAAAATCAGCCTCAACAATGTTATCATACTTACACTTCATACATATATAGTTCCGTTGATATTCTAGCATTTTTGCTTGGGTTACTCTTACAACAGTACCTGTAAAAGTAACAGAATTACCTATACAGTTTAAAATCTTAAAAATTTCACATATATTTATTAACTTACCAGTAACTTTTAAAAAACATCCTAAATCAACATTTTTTGGGAAAATAGTCCTGTGAAGCTCAGGGCACACAGGTAATCCAAAAAATCTAGCTTGAACATTTCTCTTCAAAGAAATGTGCTGCAGATTTGATAGTTTATTTTTGTATATGTCTTGTTCTAATATATTCTGTTGAGCTTTTGTGATATCTTTACCACATTGAGGTAGGCTTTCAACAGGCTTACAGAGTACCTGGTCACCAACATCAGGATATGTTTCAAATAATTTGAGGAAACTGCAAAATTTATTTTATTAGCTTTTCAGAAACTTTTTTAAATTATTGGGGAAGTACTTGAAGTATACAATCTCTGCCAACTGCTGAGCAACAGATGGAGTTATGAGGCTCTCCTTGTCACCAGAGGGCTAAAATCCCTATGGTATACCCTATCCTTAATCTGGTAAAGTAGTACAATTTATTTATTGCTGTTTATACATTATTATCAAACAATAGTTGCACTCACATTATGCAAAAGAAAACTTTTATCCTATTGATAATGTCATAAATTAGGAATTATGTAAATTGTTTTCAAACAAAGTTGGTGAAGGTTAGTCTAATGGAAAAAATGTTCTTACTCGATTTTTATACTAAAGTATCCCAAGTTATCTTCTTCAGCAAGAATACGCATACAGTCTTGTAAATGATATTTTAAAATGTACTCTAAAATCATCTTGAACATTCAAATTTTCGTAAAGATATTGTTCAAATCTCTTGGAGTAAATGTGTTCTGTGGTTTAAACACAAAGTACTTTATTATATGGTTTAAATTCTCTTTGAAGGTAAGGAGTACTATCATTCTATGCTTTGGAGATGTCGTCTATTTACTCTATTTATTAGTCTATTGCATAGAGAACGTCTATTGCATATTTGTATTCAGCAATGTCATTCTCCAGGTATTATTTTCTGTAATAATATTTGTTCTCGAATCCAAGAAAATATTCAATGTTTCTTTGTTGCTCAAAAAATTCGAAAATACTTAAAATTGTCAACAAACAAACAACCAGAAACAAACACAACCTTCACAAAAACCCAAGAGCTATATTAAGAGACCTATGTAATTTGTGCAAATAAATCACAGACTTAGTAGGTATCAGACGACCAACTTCCTAACAAAAAATTTCTTCGTAGAACGTGATTGGGAGCCAGTGATACATGACAGCTTCATTCGTTTTAAATATATAGATTTACTATCGGCAAAGGCATTTAGCTATACAGCCCTGTTTTGGGTAGGTACCTAGCCATCTTCCTAGTTTCCACATTATTTTTACTTTAAATTCCTTTTTTGTTTTAATACAACAATAATAATAAAGCAGACTGATAAGTCTAGCTTAATATTATTGTTGTATTAAAACAAAAAAGGAAAAATGACCACGTAAATAAAACACACATTTTTCCAATATTATTTATTGAATAATTTATTTTTTAACTTATTATATTTTTCACAGCTCTCTTCTGCATTCTCAGCAATTCCTAGCTACGTTTTTTAGTGGCACAACCTTATGAAACTTTTCAAGGTAATCACAATTTTTTTGAAAGAGGGCACTGATTTTTGCATACCTTTTTATACACATATTTAAGTTTTTCTCAAATTTCAATTGCCTTTGGCCAGAAAGAATGATGCTCTGTTCCTTTATGCTTCTTTTGTTTATCGATGCTCCATTGACACTATCAAATAATGAAACAACATCAGCTGCATTTCTTAATGTTGTGCACATCCTCATAAGTTGCTGCAAATTAAAATATTCATATAATAATTGTATGAAACTTGATTCAAAACAATTAACTGTTAGTAAATTTCATCTAATACTCACAGAAATTTGCAGTGTAAGACAAAGCTGCAGACATATTTTTACACAATTTTTTACCTGCAAAAAGAGATATCATATTTAAAATTATCTTCATTAGAGAATCATTATTGTAGTTTAAGTATAAACTATATTAACTACTTGTTACATAATTAAAATACAGGTCATTGAATCAACACTTGCTCTGATAGAGAATATAGAAGCTGAATACAAATTATTTATTTTATTTATACTAATTTAAGTTATACTAATATAATAACCAATGCATTACCTTCATCTTTTTAATTTTATCAGGTATAACTCATTGGTCATTTAATTTATAACATAGCCCAGCTTCAGTGTGTTGATAGTCTGTCTCATAGACATAAATAATATCATGCCATTTTGCAAGTTTACCACCAAAATTATTCCTGATACATTTTATCAAGTGTGTAGAATCATAATGTTCAAATCCACTCCACATATTTTAAGAATGCCAACTGAAACAAAAATTTAAGAACTTCTTAAAACATAGATAACAATATAATAATAAGAACCTTCACTGCTTTCATTAAATCTATTAGTTTTCTTTCATATAAATATAATTCTCTGTACCAACCTGTGATTTCATTTTAAAATTTGATCACACTTAATGTCTTCTTTTAGATTTTTGAGTGCTGATTGGAAAGCTGAGCCTTGGTCATATATTATTGCGATGGGATTAAGGTCCAATTCAATAACTTTTTCTACTACTGACTTTAAAATATTCTTGATGTTTACAGTAGATGTAGCTCCTTGACAAAAATAGAAACATAAAGGCTGTTGCCACTTGTAAACAGCACCAACATAAAAACAAGAGTATGATCTGCAAAATTCACTTTCTTTTCTTGGTGTTCTACAAATCCATTAATGTTATCTTTAATCCTTATTACTTTTATTATACGAAAGTGCTGTTTCTAATGACATCTCATCAAATATAATGGAGCATATTTTTTTGGAGTTTCATTTGTCCACCTGAAAAAGTAAATTCAAATAGTTAGGTACATATTATTATTTAGTAGTAATACAAAAAGTCATAAAAGTAGTATGAAAAACCTTATATAGAATATATTTACCTCTTACATGAAGCCTGGTTCTATGATCAATTTTCCAATCATAGTATTCAGTGTGGTTATGGATGATAAAATAAAAAATTTTGCTTAAAAATCAATAACATTTTGGACTCTGCTTAGATATTGATAAAGCAATTATCTTTTCTTCGGTATTGAATCACCTCTCATGTTTATTTTTAGAGCACATGCTCACTTGCATTTCAAAAATATTTAACTGTGCTCATTTTTTGTGTGAACTTTTCAAATGATAACTTTTTACAAAACTTAAAGGTATTTAAGTATTCTTAACTTTTTTATGAAAGTTCAACTACGTCTTTGGCTTGTTATATTCTTCATAGATTCTCTGGTATAAAGGTGACAATTGGCTTTATTTGGTAATAAGCCTTTTCCTTTTTGTTTGGGTACATTTCACAGGGTCTATAACATCAAAAGTATTCAGTGAATTTCTCTATTAGAACTACTATTTGATTGAAATAAAGATACACTAAAGAAAGAGACAGGTCTTACCAGATAATTTAGTTTTTGTCATATTTTAATCTCCAGAACAAGCAACTAATTGAGTAAACTCAGTGGCTGCAGACACAGGAGTTTCAATTTGTTCTTTGAAAATTACACCACCTATGAAATCAATATTGATTATGTTTGTAAGATTAAAAAACAGGATATAATCTTAGATGATATTAGAAATATGTTATTTATATTATAAATTTTTTCTCTGATCAAAATCACTTCTATCATGCCCCGCTAGAGTTAAATAACTTAATGTAATTTTTCTTTATTTGTGTAAGAAAGACAGATCTACTAGACTTTTTTAAAGCAAAAATCTATGTTAAAATGCACCAAAACTGCAGCATGAACTTTGTTATCTAAATAAAATAAATTAAAAACAAACCTCTGTTCAGTTCCACTTTCTAATATGTGTGGTCAACATGACTTTTTCTTGCATAGCTGTGTTCCCAAGTGAATATAATTTCTGTAATAACAAAAAAATCTAATGAAGAATAGCGGTATTCCAAAACACAACATAAAGTGAAGATACATATCATTTTAATTACATTATCTAAAGAAAATAGCAGATTAAACCAGCCTTACCAGTATTGCTTGAAGAGGGTAGGCTGATTGAGAGCCCATCATCATTAAACAATGATGGATGTGCGTCACCCAAGAGTCGTGATTTCGGAGTAATGAATCTTGGTACAACGTGTTTGCTACAAATGACACTTCTGCCTGGATTCAAATTTTCAGTATCACACACAGCACTACGACATTGTAACCACTTGGAGAATCTTTTCTAGTTCACTAGAATTTTACAAAGAATAGCATCCTGTTCGTACTTTAACAATGCGTGTAACACAACCATAACACAACACACCAATATCCTAGGCATCTTCTACAAAGAAAAATACTTCGAAAAAAGGAGAGTTTATATTACAAATAAAGCGAAAAGGGTAAGCACAAACGAAATTTTACTCAATCACTTGTAATTCCCTGATATGTAGGTAAATACTTTAGTCTCCTTCTTCTTTTATTAATGGCATATCTGCGCATTCACACAATTTTGCCAATATGAAGTGAATAAATTAATTCCAACATGTAAAATAAAAATGAAATGAATTAAAGATTAATTAAAACATTAGTATCTTTACTCTTTGTTGTAATGACAGTTTCTGTCAGGTGTCATGTCTCCATCTACTGACAGGGGTGAGGGGTGTGTGGAAATGTCATACATCACTGGACCCCTACGCGATTGGTTTCTTGTACGGAGTTGACGGGCCGTGAAATAAATAAATAACATACAAATATGCATACCACATGCATATTAATAAATAGAATAGGTAAACAACAACACTGACTTCTTCTTCTTTTTAATTAATGGCGTTGCCCATGTGAATTTCACCAGAATCCTGTGTTTCACTCAGATTACTTCATATTTTAGTATTTTATAAACTCTGCTTTTTGTATGTTAGTAGAGAAAGCCTAAGTTAAAATTAAGAATTTTGTTGAAGTATGATTTTACCTACCAGGGGACTTACGTAACTTAAGGGATGATTAAAAAATCTTGTAATGTTATTTAGTATATTCGGAACTAGAAAACGACTCTAAATACAATACTCTCTCGCTAGTCCGCCGCTCGATAATCCGACAACTACTATAATCCGCCCATTTTTAGGAAGTCGATGTTAGCTGTAGACTCTCTGTAATCCGCCGTTATTGAACAAGTTCGGTCCAGTAATCCGCCGCCAAGTGTCAACTTCCTTCCCTTTCACTCTAATAACGAACATAGTTCTATTACTTCGCCGCCCGGTCTTTAGTCCGCCACGAAAAGTCGTGACCTGCACGCGTGTTTTTTATCACAAACAATACAAAATGGTTTCCTCTTCATCGCAACCAACTAAACGAAAGCACGAAACTTTAACTTTGACGGAAAAGATGGAAATCTTAAAGAAAGTGGATAGTGGTGTGCCTTATACAGACATAGCAAATCAGTTTCATGTTGGGCGATCAACAGTTTATGACATTCGGAAGAACAGAATTAAGATAGAAAACTACGTCACTAAAGCAGAGTCTGGAATAGGAAAACGTCAAACGATGAGAACTGGTGAATATACACAGCTAGAAGAAACACTTTTTTCGTGGTTTTTACAAGAGCGTCGACGTCACACACCGATAACTGCTGAAGTGTTGCGGCAAAAAGCACGTCAATTCTATGAGAAAATTTATAAGAAAAATGATTTCAGAGCTAGTGAAGGATGGCTTTCAAAATTTAAGGCAAGATTTGGAATCAGATTGTTGACCATAACTGGAGAGAAATTATCTAGCAATGAGGCTGCCGTATCACCATTTCTTGAAGTTTTTAAGAAGAAAATCGAAGAACTTGATTTGACGGCGGATCAAGTTTACAATGCCGACGAAAGTGGCTTATTTTGGCGACTTTTACCACATAAAACGTATGTTCACAGAAGTGAAACGTCTGCTCCAGGCAGAAAAGTATCTAAGGAGCGCATAACTGTTATGCCTTGTTCTAATGCAACTGGCAGTCATCAGTTGAAGCTTTTAGTTGTTGGAAAATCTGAAAACCCTAGGCCATTCAAGAACATCAGTCTCCCGGTTGTTTATAGGAGTCAAAATAAAGCCTGGGTAACCAAAGACTTGTTTTGTGACTGGTTTCATAATGTTTTTGTGCCCGACGTGAAAAATTTTTTAAAGTCGCGAAATTTACCACTAAAAGCTCTTCTTGTCCTTGATAATGCTCCTGGACACGGCCCAAATGACGAACTATCATCTAATGACGGCTGTATAAAAACAATTTTTCTTCCTGCTAATTGTACGCCTACTCCAACCAATGGATCAAAATGTAATACAAATGATGAAAAACAATGAGGAAGTATTTAAAAAAAATAAAGAAACTACAAAAAATTATGTTACTAGATGGCAGCACAAATTGTTGGATCTAAACGTCAATTCATGACGTTAAACCAAAGAGAATAGATTTGTTAGTGTTGTTATGGATCTGATAACTTGGATTAATATCGAGTTGAAATTTAACTAGTTCGAGTTATGCAATCGCAACTCGATTAATACAAAGTAATATTTGAATAAATTTATTTTTTATTTGTATAGAGGAAAATGGAAACTAACATAATGGAAGTGAGCACAGAGGATTTTTAAATTTATGGAAATCAATTGAATGCTGTGATATAATTAAAAGTGGCATCTAACTACGGTATACAATAATATTACGTTTTATAAATAAAATAGGTACTTATGGCATAGTAGGTCTAGGAATTTTCATTTTAATATTTAACAAAAGTTCTGAAAAAATAACAACTAGGTAAGTTAGTTTTATTGCTATTAGTTGTTTGTTGAACTTACAACAACAAAACTACATCAATTCTCAATATTTTTTTTATATTATGTATGGTGAATGAATGAATAGGGTTTATTAATCAGCACAAAGTCATAAAAACAATAATTTTTAAGAAAAATCCGTTTATTATCTATAAACTTACCCGATATGTATCAAATATACTATATATTTGTACAAAATAACATAACTGCTGGCTAAAATGACGTTTGTGCAAAGTGTAACGTGCAAATAACTTGTGCTTTCGAAATTAAGACTTTATAAAACTATTATCAGTTATTAAATCTTATATTCATAATTAAATCATCTTAATAAACATTCAGCAATTAACAAGAAACGTCTGCTCTAAACAAACAGCAAGGTTGTAACTTTAAATTTCAAATGTCAAAGACACGTACAGTTATTATATTGCTACTGATCTTGCATGTCGACGGCGGACGTCGAGCCATGTGTTAAGTTAATTCGTACGGCGGGTTTGTTCTTTTTGGTTCTTACAATAATATTGTTAATAATAATTTGAATTCCTACACAACCTACTCTAGAAATCCGTTTTATTGAAATATATTATTTACTAAGTACCTAGACTTGTTATGGTCTCTTAAAATCTCTGCGGTGGTATCGTGTGCGTTAGGTGGTTACGATCCCTCAAATATAATATAGTTGAGTTGTTTAGTTGAAATTAAAAAAGCAGCCCTTGCTGAGTTTTTTGCCGTTTCTTGTCAGTAAGAGATCTCCCGCCTTAGTTTTGCGAACCATTGGTAAAGTTTTCGTATTCACAAGTACTATGTAACAGTCTAGATTGAATTGATTTTGATATTTATATTAATATCATTCGTTTTGTGGATGCATAATGACACTTCATCTTCATCATCATTTTTGTTCTCGATTCCAAACCTGAATTCGACGAAAGTTACGAGCAACCAATAAGTTGGCCATCACTAATGTTGACGTATCAACCAAACATCGTTCCTTTACACGTAACACAATAAACAAGTTAAACTTACAATTAAAATTAGTTTGAAAGTGAGACATTATAAGAAACACAAAACAATGTCATATTTATTAATCGAAAATACTCAATTTACATTTATTACGTCAGAAATAAAATTTGAATGAATATCATAAACAAAATCCAAAACTCGCGAGTGACATCTAGTATGATTTCAAGAACTAATTTTTATTTTTTAAATACTTCCTCATTACAAAAAGAAGATTTTACTTGACGCTATAAGTCGGGAGGCAAACATTTCTGAAACTCTTAAACAGTTGAATATAAAAGATGCAGTTTTTACAGTTTCAGATGCCTGGGATGAAATTGGAGAACGAGCCATCAAATCATCTTGGAAAAAACTTTGGCCTACCATTAGTGAAGATGATAACACTTGGGAAGAAGAAGATCTGATTCCATTACAGGAACTAATACAGTTAGCAACGATGACAAATGCGGGTTTAAGACGTGAAGATGTCGAAGACTGGTTTGTAGAAAACCCAGAAATATATGAGCCACATTTAACCGACGACGAGCTTGTAGACAAATCCTTTGAACCGGATAACTCATCAGACGAAATATCGTTGCATGTAGATTGCACTGTCAAATCAGAGGACGCTTTGAATGGCGTAGATATTTGCATTAAATGGGCTCAAGAAAATGGAATGTCATGCGATATGGTTAAAAATTTAAGGAAAATGCGTGATCATGTTATTACGAAGATTTATTCTGGTAAAAAACAAGCCAAATTAGACCAGTATTTTTCAAAACCTGAGTAATCAGTTAATGTGTCATTTATTTTTAAATTCAAATAAATATGTACGTATACATGTATTTAACTTCATAAGTTCATAATAAATACAATACAAAATTACTATGGTTTTTTATTGTTTTCCTCAATTTGATGTTCCTGTACATTATAATCCGCCGTTTTCGGTAATCCGCCGGTAGTCCGGATTTCTTGGTGGCGGATTAGCGAGAGAGTACTGTATTCAATTTCTATTTCTTGTTCTTCGTCAGATGAAGAAGATGATGAAGATAAGGAGGTATTTATAATAAACCTTTCCTCTAGATCTTCATTTATCTTGTCTTTTCTATGAACTCGTTTTCGATTCTTTGCACATGTTGACAACACTTTCGTCATTCCTCCACACCAATTTGCGAAAAAGCTTCCTCAGTTAGTGATTTGACATCACTTGAAGGCCTATTTACATTTTTTTCAGCTACTTTTTGTTTCATTATTCATCAGATCATTTCTATAGGATTAAGTGTGTAATGATAAGGTGGGAGCCGTAAAACTTCATGACCACATGATTTTATATCAATAAATATATAAATATCAATCCTATATAAGGGAGGAGCACTGGGGCTTGAGATTCAGATTTATTTTTATAAATCTAATTCAAGCACAGATGCTACACAATTGTAAATTGAGTACATAAATGTGATGTAATTTGATATAATGTAATGTAATTTGATATAATGTAATGTAATTTGATAATGATGTAATGTACTGAATTTAAATACTAATAAAAAATAATAATTTTAACATTTGATCAGACTGTTCTTCTGGACAGCTTCAATTAGTTTGCATTTACGCCACTTATCCTCAAAATGAATGTTGTTTGCAGTTAGTCATTCTATTATTTCAGCGATACGATTAGCTTGTGTGGGTGGTTTGTTAAGCTAAACGGAATGATAAATGCATTATCCATCACAATAATTGATGGTTTTGCCAGATTTGGAATTACCGGTCACCAACTTCGTGAAATTTTCTTTATTCATGTCGTGGTGATAGACAGCTTACTTTTTGACTTATATACTAGGCAACAATTTGGTACAAAGCCATTTTCTCCACCGGCGTTAACAATAATCTACCTTGCTACCAGTGATATAGATTTAGATGGACCTGCAACGTCTTTGCTTTGCCAGCACTTGTTCACGTAACATGAACCATGAATGTACGTTTCATCTAAATATATAACATCTAATTTGTTATGTTGTTCAGGCTCTCTGTTTTTCTTCAAGCGTTCTAAATATTATATCTTGTAATTTTATGTCATTTCGCGCCATCAAAATTACTCTTTTCGATTGAGATTTAATATATTCAAAGCCAATCTCTTTAAAAATTAGTCTGAAAAATACTTATGTATAATTAATATTTATATACAAAATGATTTAAATCTTTCCGGTCGGAGTAGCGAGACAGATTTGAAATTTGTTTAGATATTTCTTCCATAAAACTTCCAGATTTCTCCTTTGAGTTTTTTAAATATTTCACTTATTTTGATTAAATTGATAGAAATAACAACAAATTCTAAAAATAAAAAATATAATTAAATAAATGGGAGCTCCCATACACAAATATGATTTTTTTGGTTCGTTTGCCACTACAGAATTATTTGTGCACGATTTCTACTCGGTACTGTAGCCCCGCTGGTTTATTTATATAAATATTTAATATTATTAATGATACTTTTAATTAAGAAAATACCAGTATCACTATTTATTTATGAAATATAGTCGACTTCAAACTATGAAAAAATCAGGAATTTTTTAATTTTATTTTCAGGGTATCCGTATCCAAAGAGTAAAACTTGAACCCTATTACTAAGATTTCACTGTCACTTGTATATCCTGAACCGTGAAAGATAGACAAGAAATATAGATAAGTTCTAAGGGGGTGTTAATAGGGGGTTCTAATAGGGTCTAAGGGGGTGTTATGCGCAATATAAGAATTTCTTCAAGTGAAGTTCTATAGCCTCTGCACCCCAACTCCACTCTCACCTTCACGCGGCAGGCCCTGTTAAGTTGAGCAACCTTACGGAAGACTGTGGTTTTAATCCCAGTGGGAAGTGAGGTCAACAAACGGACGAGAGATAGGGGGGATCACTCAGGCGTATCACGGCTGCTTGGTCTGGATGCCATCAGAGGAGGATGGTTTGTCCTAGGAACGGTAGCGGAAGAGTCCTACACTAAGTCCAACGGTAGCGTCGAAAATCCGAGTCAGATGGATTACTTCTCACCCATCAAGACGCCTTAGGCAAGCGGGTGGGTTAACGCGCCTAAACCCTTTAGTATTATGAACACACAAAAGAAAAAATGGCCCCGAGTTCCCAGCGGTAGTGCGATCCCCAACAGAGGCAGCAGTATGGGTGAAGGCAACGCCAGGGGTGCGAAGAATCACTGGGAGTATAAAAGCTGCCAAAACTCAAAACTAATAACGGGATTAGCGATAGCATCATACAATGCTAAGACATTGAGGACAGAGGATAGAATGGAGGAATTACTGTACGAACTTGATAAAATCAATTGGGATATAGTTGGATTGTCCGAAGTTAGACGACGGGGTGAGGAATATCTCAAGCTTACGAACGGACACTCTTTATACTACCGCGGATCTGATTCAGATAGACACGAGCACGGGGTGGGTCTACTCATAAACAAACGAATTGGTGGCAACATTGTTTCTATAAACTCAGTCTCAGATAGAATCCTATACTTGATATTGCACATAACGAGGAAAATCACACTGAAAGTCATCCAAGTCTATGCTCCTACCAGCACAGCTGCTGACACAGAAATAGAGCAAATGTACGAAGATTTAAGTGCATGCATTAAGGACCACAAGACTACATACACAATAGTCACGGGCGATTTTAATGCAAAGATTGGACTTAAAGAGAATGACTCGGAACAAGTATTAGGTAAATTCGGTTATGGCAGTAGAAACGGGCGAGGGAACACGCTAATTAACTTCCTAGAACAGGAGAAGTTATTCCACATGAGTTCTTTCTTCCAAAAAAGACCTGAAAGGAAGTGGACGTGGGTATCCCCAGGCGCAAGATACAAGAACGAAATTGACTATGTATTTAGTAGCCACAAATGTATAGTTAAAGATGTCTCCGTCCTAAATAGTTTTTATACGGGAAGCGACCACCGGCTTGTTCGTGCATTAGTGCAGATCAATGCAAAACTGGAAAGGTATGCATCAATTAGACGAAAAAAGACTAAAGTGGACCCAGAGTGCTTAATAATGAACAGGGAATCTTACCAAAAAGAAGTTCAAAAACACCTAGAAGTTAGCAACACCAATACGTCAGACGTCAACAATCTCCTAAACCACCTAAGTAGCTCTCTGTGTAAGGCAGCAAAAAGTGTTGCTATTAAAAACACAAATCGGTCGCATAAGCTACAACCTAAAACTAAAGAACTACTGGAGCAAAGAAGGTCTTTAATCAAGCAAGGAGAAAGTCACACAACCCTGTTTAAAACAATTTGTAAAGAGACACGAGTTTGCGTGGAGAGTGACATTGATGCGTACCGCGAAAAAATCGTTAAAAATATCATCCAGAAATACAGAGGTCCAAAAGTGTTTAAAAAGGCTCTTAAACTTGGTACCCAACAAATCACGAAGCTTTGTGACAAAGAAGGAAATATAGCTACTGAACGGAAACGACTCCTAGAGCTCGTAGAGGAGTATTACCAGCAGTTATACAGTTCTAAAAATCCTAAACCATCTAGCTTGTCAGATCGTAAAATAACAAACGTTGGGTCTGAGGACGTACCAGAGATAACAAAGACCGAGATACGCACTGCCCTATGTAGGATGACAAACGGAAAAGCCCCTGGTGAGGACGGCGTCATCATCGAAATGGTCAAAGAGGCTGGGGACGGAGATTATTGAGGTCATAGAGAAACTTTTTAATAAGTGCTTGGAGGAGAGCCGAATCCCGGAGAAATGGGAGAGTGCAACTGTCATCTTACTATTTAAAAAAGGAAATAAAGCTGATCTCAACAACTACCGCCCTATCAGCCTGCTGTCACAGTTGTACAAATTGTTCACGAAAATTATCACCATTCGTTTGACCAAGAAACTTGACTTCTACCAGCCAATCGAACAAGCCGGATTTAGGAGCGGGTACAGTACTATGGACCACATACTGACACTGAGGATAGTCATAGAAAAAGCCACAGAATACCAGATGCCCCTGTGGCTTGCATTCATAGACTACAAAAAAGCATTCGACAGTATTGAATCCTGGGCAGTAATTCAGTCTATGCAAAATGCTCGAATAGATCACCGCTACATTAACCTAGTAAGTAACATTTACCGGAACGGCACCTTAAAGATAAAATTACCTCCGGAAACCAAACCAGTAGCGATAAGAAGAGGCGTTAGACAGGGAGATACCATCTCTCCAAAATTGTTCACGCTGGTATTGGAGGATATCTTCAAAATGTTGCACTGGGAAAAATGCGGTATCAACATAGAGGGTAAAAGACTGAGCAACCTTAGATTCGCTGATGACATCGTGCTATTCTCTGACAACCCGACAGACCTCGAAGCTATGATACAGGAACTCAACAGTGCCTCTGTGCGGTGTGGGTTGGAGATGAATCTTGAAAAAACCAAGGTCATGACAAACTGCTCCAGCACAACCATTAACATCAAGGTAAATGACACCGTAATTGAGAGAGTTACAAAGTATGTGTATCTGGGACAAGAGGTCGTAATGGGAAAAGACAACCAGGCAAATGAAATTGATAGGCGTATAAGATTAGCGTGGGCAGCCTACTCCAAGCTTGAGTTCGCCTTCCGTATGAATATTACTGCAGAACAGAAGGCTCGCATACACGACCAATGTATACTACCGGTGCTCACATACGGAGCCGAGACTTGGGTGTTCACCGAGAAGATTCTCCAAAAACTCCAAGTAGCCCAAAGAGCGATAGAGAGGAAGCTGGTAGGTGTTACGCTGAGAGATCGTAAAAGAAACCAGTGGCTCAGACAACAGAGCAAAGTCACTGACGTCATACAGCGTGTTGCGAATCTTAAGTGGCAGTGGGCGGGTCACGTTGCACGCAAACAGGGATCGTGGTGTAAGGCCGTGATAGAATGGAGACCGTGGGGTGAAAAACGCCCACAAGGAAGACCTCAGATGCGTTGGTATGATGATATCAAACGAACAGCTGGCACGAAGTGGATGGAAACTGCCCAAGACCGAAAGAGATGGCAGAAACTAAAGGAGGCCTACACCCTTGCGGTTGAGAATGGCTAGAGAAGAGAAGATAGATAAGTTCGTTTTCTACATTGACCTGACCGGAAACCGGACCCGGGACCTCAAAAATGGCGACACCTAGAAACCGACGTTACGTTTCATTTTTACTTAAGATTAAATTTTGTGTATTACCCTCTCTTCTCAGTCGTTTTTCTTTATTACGATTTTTTATTTTATTAAAATATGTTCTTCAAATGAAATAAAAACTCAATATTCTACGCGGGCGAAGGGCATTGCAAGTAAATATATAAATAATCTTTTATTAAGTCTCACCAAATTATTCTACATAAGCTAGGTATTTTCTAAAAGTAACTAAATTTTTTGTAGTGGTTGCCCTTAGTTCGGCCTATACTCACCTTAATGCACGCCGTAACGTCAACATTGATTTGGATTTTTCGTTTGACGATTGGAGGAATATCAAACGGTATTAAAAGATTTAAAAAATATATATTCACATATATTGAGAATATAAAGGACCAATTAAGTAACTAATAACTCCGATAGCGAAAATAGCAAATAATATACCTTGTATGTAATTGTTATAAAAAGTCACGGAAAAGAGTAGTGTAATTTTAATTTTTGTTAACCACCGCCAAAGTATTACATGAAGTCGCATATAATGAAAATGTTATTGACACCCTATTAGACAGAGACAAATATCCTCCGTACTTGATATCTCGCTTTTCAGCTGGGAGTACTTTATCCTATTATAAGTATTAGTACTTGGACTTAGGTCCATGTATACTACCATTGTTTCTAGCGTCACTATTTACGGTCCGATGACATGTGTCAAAAGGGACCTTTTATTTTGAGAAGACTGACAAGAAGTGGGATTCTTTCTGATTGTATTCAATTGTATTTTTATGTTTATTTTTGCCATATGGAAACAATTCGTATGTAATTGGATTTAGCGTGACATTTTAATTTTCCATATAAAATTTAGTTTATGTGGTTCATACTATATTAATTTAATTTTTTCGATAATTCTACCAAAATATTATAAATGGATGTGCTTAAAGCAGAAATAGCAAGAAAAAGAAAACTACTGGAAGAGAAAAACGTGCTCGTAAGTGCAATCACCGTTTTACTAGTATTATGATAGGCCTTTGTCATTATTGTTTTTTTTTTTATTTATTTTAGGACAACAACAAAAAATACTTTAAACGTGGTGAGTTGCTTGCAAAAGAACAAGAAGAATATTGGCAAAAGTGTGGTCAGCAAAACAAAGAATCTGAAAATGAGGATATCAAAGAAGACAAAACAGAGATAGGTTAGTTTATGCTTTATTATTCAGTACTAAACAGTTGCACTGCCAGATTTTCTTGATTTATTATAGTGAAGTAAAATAAAGGAATTCGAGAAAATAACAATGTGGCACCATTGTTATTTTCTTGTATTTATTTATTCTGTTGTACCTCTCTCTAAGCAAAACTAAAATAAATAAATCTAATTTTGATTTTATTATAACATTCATACATTCCATACTCATATGTAATCAAAGAAATATAATTATAATCATTTAAAAATAAAATAGACAGGGCATAATCTAAAGTTTGTCTAGTTTATGTATTACTACTATTAAATATGAAAAATTATTTTATTTAGTTAGCAAACAAGAGCAACAAGATATAGATCAATCGGAATTAGTGTCATTACCAAGGACAGAAGTGATAAAACGGCTAAGGGAACGAGGGCATCCAATATTAATATTTGGAGAAAATGAAGCACAATCATTTAGAAGACTTCGGAGGATAGAAATACAAGAGCCTGAAGCAAACAGAGTAAAAGAAATTAATTGATATCTTTTTGTTTGCTTAAAACTATCATATGATCTTTTGCAATATCCATTCTATCTGCGATTACCAAATTTTCAGTAATTTATGTTTGAAAATGTGATAGAAACATACACAGAGACACAGTTAACTTTCGCATTAATATTTATTTGAACCTTATTATGGTATGTGCATTTAACAGCACCTGATTAAGTTTCTCAGTTCAATTTTAACCTTAGTGCATCATACTAATAATTATAGTGTCAATATCAACACTGAAAAGCAAACACTTAGTAACCCACAAAACCAAAATTGTTCTTCAGAGCACAATATCTTTTAGATTTTTTAAAATAAATTATGTATAAAGATTAAAGAAAGATTTACATTCATTTACAATATTGTAAATGAAAACTCATTTTAAAGGGAATTTTCTTAATTAAAATAATACATTAAGAATTAATAATATTTATACATATTTTTATTGTACCTTAATTTCTTTGTTTTAAACTCATTGACACATAACATTATTTCTTATTTGGTCTCTGTATGCCGATTTCAATTTTTTTGTGCGCTTATAAAGAAACAATCTGTTAAAATTTTTCAGGGTTTACGCAATGACTTTCAAGAAGCAATGGATAAAGTTGATCAGGCTTATCTCAATGAAATTCTTTCTCTTGGAACCCAGGTATAAAATATCATAATACATTATTATTAACAGGTCAATAGACTTTGAAAAGATTACTACCTGTCTTGACATATTATGACATATTACTACAAGTATATTAAATTGGTTTCTCTAAAACACGTCATGGGTTTGAGTCCCATCTCAGAGTGCCAGGGACAAAGAGGATTATTTAAGCATTTTTCATTAAGAATGAAATTTACAGAAATAAGAATTAATGACTATCTTCAATTATGCATAACTATTCATAGATAATAGGGATTGAGACCAATTATTGTTTTTTGTCTGTCAGGTAAATTGTTGAAAAATATTAAACACACATTTATTTTTATTTTTTCATAATGATTAAATTACGGCGATACATTGAGTTAAAATCTCACATGATGCCATGCTGTTGTACATTTTCTACAATACTGATGTAACAAGCCCCCATTCCTTAACTTAATGCCTGTTATCTATTCTTTCTTGTTTAATTGAAGTAAGAAAAAATACTTATCAAATATTTTTCTATTATCTGACTAAAGAACTAAATAGAATATTCTATGGTTTATTTTTAATGACCATCAAAATCAATGTAAATACAAGGGTAATGGCTTAGTGATTCTAGTGAATTCATTCTGAAAAGCGAAAGTTTTGAAACTCATAAGAGCGATTCTAGGATAAGTGAACAAAAATGTAATATCTAGAGCGCCCCAATGCTTTGAAAGTCACTTTCAAGCCGAAGGTCCCAATTGTTTTGGCAGTTGTTCCACAAATCAGCACTTTGCCCGTGTGATGAGTCATAGTACATCCTCTCTATTTCGATTTGGTCTCATCCATAGAGAAGGCCTGTACCACAGCAGTCAGGAAATCAATAGGCTGTTGTTAAGATAAGGAATATGAAATCAAAAGTTTATTTTTACTTTCAGAGTGAAGCTGAAAAGTCTGCAAAAGAAGATGCCTTAGATGATGTAATCACCTATGAATTTATACAAGAAATGGCTAAGACTATGGGTCAAGGTGATAGAAATCATGACATGAATGTTATTATGACTTTATTACAGGTGAGATATACTGTTACTATACTTTTTTAGCGCAAATACTTCCCGAAATTTAAATTTCATTAATTTTCAAAATGCTTATATTCCTCCAAAGAAACGCAATTTCCGATTATTTATGATGGAATGAAGGCAGGACCTAATACTGCTGTAATGTACTGACAATCTTCATGGATATGATTTTTTTATAAGAACAATATTTGATCAATTTTGCATTCACAATGCTATACTGAAAAATATTCTCATAATTTAAGTTACATCTGTTTAGTTATCTCAATCATATTATGGCTGTTGATTTTTTAAATAAATAAAATAAATAGCATTTTTTATTTCTAGTTTCTTCTAAACATGTGGGGTCAACAACTGAATTCTGCAACTGGTGCTGAAAAAACATCTGTTAAACATAAAATGGCACGTGCGACTTACACACAGACTCAAGTGTATTTGAGACCACTGATGAGGAAATTGAAAAAGAAGACGTTACCGGAAGATATATGTGACAGTCTTATGGAGATAACAAAACATTTGTTGGAAAGAAACTATATTATGGTAATTAATAACAATGGTTTGTTCATAAATGGTCACATTCTTTATTGAATTTGACAGAAAATGTTATCAGTGACTCCCAGTTAATATAAATTTTATCAAGATGAAAAAGTCCCAATGGATTGCACCAATGGAAATATAACAATTTATGAGCAAGAATATTTCTATATCATTTTTAATTTTATTTGAATGTTTGCACAATTTATGTATTTAAAATAGCTCAATAATGTTGCGGTTGGTCCCCGAGCAGTAATTTTCTTAAAAGTTGGTCTTTGGATAGGTGACTAAAATTTATTAGTTTGAACTTTTCTGTGTGTCAGACACATTAAATTGTGGTCCTTGCTGCATCGTCAACCACCACTACTGGGGTAATCCCAGCATTGGGGACATAAATTTAAAGAATTCCGTTTTCTTTTCAGGCAAGTGATTCCTATCTTCAAATGGCAATAGGAAATGCCCCATGGCCTATTGGTGTTACTATGGTCGGTATACACGCCCGTACCGGCAGAGAGAAAATTTTCTCTAAAAATGTTGCACACGTAATGAATGATGAGACGCAAAGGAAATATATTCAAGCATTGAAGAGGCTTATGACGAAATGTCAGGAGTATTTTCCTACAGACCCTTCAAGATGTGTTGAATACAGTACCACTAGATAATAAAATGTTTATCGTATTACATATTCGTTTTTTAAATTTCCATTTTTTATATTTCATATCGCTATAGATACGATACGCTCAAAAATCTAAATTGCTCATTGAGCGAATAAAATAATTCACATACAACGCGTTGTGGTAATCGCAGAATAACCATATAGTGAAAACATTGTAATCTTTGGTGAAAACCGTGTCGTAGTTGACATGTTATTCGACCTCAACGCAATGAGGAAGTATTTAAAAAAAAGAACATTAGTTCCCGAAATCAAACTAGATGTCGCTACGGTACGTGCTTGATTTCTCCATGACAACCTTCCGGTTTTCTTTCAAATTAAAAAGTAAATTAATTTTCAAAATTCAATAAACAACTCATATTCTATTTGTACTTTATCGTATTTGTATTGATATGTTAGTTTAGAACTTTTCAAATTTCAGTTTTTTTAATATGTTAGTTAAAAGGAACAGAAATTACTGTCTTTGGTCCATTCGTTTCCTGCAAAAATTAACTTTTGCTAGAGTCGCCATCTAGTGGAGGTGCTTTTTTAATGCTTTCGTTTTTTTTCAATAATTCCTCATTGTGTGTGTGCGTGCGTGTATGCGTGAGTGCGTGCGTGTGGAATACACGTCTCCCGGGGTTTGAGACGTCTCCCTCTGGCTCGATAATAAAACTAAAATCTTTATTTTCGAAAATATGGTTACACTAGTAATTAACAATTAAATGTCCAGCATATTTTGTCGTCAAGACGACGTGCAAATATTAGGGGTTTGGCTCCCTTCATTTGTCCATAATGAGATCTAATAATTAACTTGACTTGTGTAGGTATACTCAGTACTCAATATGGTAACATCTTTGGACCGCGTGGTATGTGTTCCATTTGTTTCCTACGATAAAAATCGTAATTCTCGTAGTCTATGAGTATACCATTTGTAGCTTTCATGGATTTATAATGATGAGAACTGAGATTCTTTCTCCACTCTTTGGATATGTAAACACTGGCTTTGAATTACAAGTCAATGAGGAATTATCATCACCCAGTCCCCAACAAGTGTTGACGAGAAAGGCTTTATTGTTGATAATTAAAAAGTTTAAAAAACGAGTAGCTCGGTGGCGTAGTGGATAAGCGTCGCGGCCCGTGATCGTAATCGTTAAGCAACTTTCGCAAGGGTTGGTCACGGGATGGGTGACCAAAAAATTATTATCTCGAGCTAATCCGTGCTTTGGAAGGCACGTTAAGCCGTTGGTCCCGGCTGCATTTGCAGTCGTTAATACCCTCCAATCCGCATTGGGCCAGCGTGGAGGGTCATGGCCCATCCTCCTTAACCATCCTTAAGGAAGGCCTGAGCCCCTGCAGTGGGGACGCAAAAGGGCTGGTGGTGGTAGAATTAAAAAGTTATTGTAACTTGCTTTAGAACATAAAGGGTAACTTTTAAAATTTATTGTATTTATAACATAATATAAAGAGCCCTCTTCTGTTTTAAAATAAATTTTAGAACATAATCAAGGGCTTCCTTGAATGTTATTACTCCTACACACATTTTATTGTGAGATACACACAAAGTTAAAGCCGGACAGTCGTCGCTCTTTGACGAATTGTTGCAGACTACGATTGTAGCCAGATAGCACATCTTCATATATTTTTAAAATGAATTTCAAACATGGAAGCCTCTTTTAGAGGGTAAGTTAAATAGGAAATAAAATAAGTAAAAGTGCTTATTGTGAGAGAACTTCAATTATATCTTTTATATAATTTTAACATACTTTTAATAAAGAATAAGTGGTACTAATATTACTCTATCCAACACATTTTGTCCATCAGGAAATAAGCGTTATCTGGCGGCCTTGTAATCTTACAATATTTTGGTTCATAATATTCACACTGATCCCATTTTGAGGAACAACACTCTGTATCTGTTATTGACTTTCTTTGTCTTATCGGATTTAACTACGAAACAGATAAATCACATACGTAATTTAAATTTTCGATTGCACTGATTAATTATCAAAGATAAAGCTATTAAAACGATAGTATTACATATTATCATAGGAATATTGGTGTCTATACCGATTACTCTAGCATTCTTAATGTTCATAACTTATACAATGAAGTTATTCTTTATGAAAAGTGTTACTTGTGGGTGGTACTAAAGTTAATTAAGTATAATGGACTTCGTAGTTACTTTAGTGTTCATTTTATTAGCGGTCTTCGTTGGACAAAATGACGGTAATATTCACGTAGAAACATTGATGCTAGTAAATGTGGTGGTGTAAAAGTAGCGCGCAAATGATTTGTTTATTTGCTGATAATTGCAATATCTTCTTCAGCTGCTGCTACATCACGTATTGTAGGCGGATATGAAGCACCAGAAGACTTTGGAAAGTTTCATGTATCTCTTCAAAATCTAACAGGTCACCACGTTTGTGGTGGTGCAGTTATTTCGAGATTTCATGTAGCCACTGCTGCGCATTGCGTATATGGGTAATATTTACATTAGCAGCTTTCACATTGCTACTTATATGTTATATATACCACTTTAACTTAGAAACATATTTTGAAAATTTTTAGAGCCGAGCCTCAGTACATCAAAGCTGTAGTAGGAACAACCAATTTAGATTTTGGAGGAAAACAACATGATGTTATTTCGATAAGGATTCATGAGAAATACAATTTTACTTCGAGGGCTAATGATATCGCAATAATAATAGTAACGAAACCCTTCGATTTGAAGTTGGTCAATATTTTAAAATTATATGAAGAAGAACTCGTTGAAGGCGATGGAGTAATTTTAACGGGTTTTGGTGCTGAAACTGTAAGTTATCATTTTAAATATGACAGTCGATAGTAGACATTTTAACTTTTCCAACAACTTGACGTGCTGTCGACTCTTCATCAGAAAACCTACCAAAACAATAGAATTTCTTCAACATATTTCACACCCTAACTTTACATTATCATCATCAGCTTATAAATCTTCTCATTATTGAGGCTCGGGCCTTTTATAATGGATAAAATTGAATCACATTGAATAGAGATAATAGATCCATGACCGTATTTGTGGCTATTTACGACTGCAGATACAGCCGGGACGTACTTTCATGTCTTCTGACGAACTGAGGAGCTCGAGATTACATTTTTGTTCTTCTATCCTATGATGACCGGCTCTAGTTAAAAATTGCTTAACTTCCGCATCGAACATCGACTGCGATAACTGCTATCCATATAAATGTCTTAGTATATAATCCTATCTAGATTCAGTCCAATTTTACGATTAAATGTAAAATTGGACTGAATCTAGATGGGATTGAAACCTTTACGTTTTTTTGTTGGTAATTTACTATTGAAGTTTTAGATTTACTTATAAATTGACTTTGCTAACTTTCAGCCTAATGGACAGTCCAGTCGTATAATGCACATGCTTCATTTACCAGTTTTCTCTCAAGAAATATGTCGTTTCGCTATGCGTTATAATAGAGAAGTATTTGACAGCATGTTTTGTACTTTCACACGGATTGGAGAAGGAACTTGTCACGTAAGCCATTATTACATTTTAAGAATATTTTCCCCTTTAAGATTAATTTGATGTGATAGATATTCAAAGATTTTTTCGTCAAAAATAATAATTTTATTTTCATGGTGGGTGGCAATCGGGAGAGTTATGACATACGTACAACATATACTTATGCTACTGGTGACTTACGTATAGAAATAAAATATCATATTTATTCCAAAACTATAATGGCATTTTGGCTATTTTAAGATTATTGTCTGTGCGCCTCGAGAACGTTTTGTCGACACCCAGGTTGTATTGTTGATCGAAGACACCCAAATGTCCCTTTCCTTGGATACGCCAATACGATATCACTCACTCTCGATCAGAGAAAAGTGACGTTTTGTGTAGACAAAGCGTTGCTCAAGTTCGTCATGCTACTTGTACTGGTTTTGACCATTTTAAGAGTTACTAGGAAGTAAACTTTGACACATCATAGATGTTCATGGTAGAATTCGTTTTGCCATAATGGAACACTATAGAAACCTTAAAGTGCCCAATGACTAAAAAGGGCAGCAGCCACAACAAAGTATTCAGCTCTAATTTGTCTATGAAAAAGAAGGAAAGAAGCTCTACTTTCCAAAACCAATGGAGAGCCTGAGCTCTACCGCGTAACTCTCCACATATCGTGTTGCAGCATACAAACGTCAACTGCGCCCTGAATGTCAGGTGGACAGATTAACTATAAGTTGGCAGATCATACCGGGCTTCAATTTGCCAAATCAAGTAGAGTATCTACAAGCTTCTAAAATTTACGACCAAATTTTAAGTCTAGTATTAAGCAACTGAATTGCAGCCATTATATTTTATGATTATGTATGATATAATCCTGTGATCTTCAAAATTGATTATCTCCGACTTATCTTTTCAATATTATGATTCACCTCTTAGCTTAAATTAGGTCATAACAGTAGTGAATCGCCCATTAGTCGACCATTAGATCGGGAAATACTAATATCATCAATATAGTATTATGAATGCAGAATTATTCAATGATATATTTTATCTTTACAGGGCGATTCAGGTGGACCACTGGTGAAGGATTATAAACTAGCTGGATTGGTATCATGGGGTATACCTTGCGGAGTAGGTTTCCCCGATGTACACACTAGGATTAAACCATACGTTAACTGGATTAAAAAAAATATTCACAAACATTGTGGATAGACAATAAAATGTATGTAACAAGCTTTTGTTTTAAACCTTATTTTTTAAGAAAAAACGAGACCCCAGAGTTTTGTTAACGGGTACAAATTGAGCGAACGAACGATCAGTACATGACTTTACTTGTTCACAATTAAGTTCAATGGATATTGCTACTGAAATTTCATGTATAAGGGAGTGGTGCTATGTCTCCGCCCTGAAAAGAATTTGATTGTACGGTACTCATATTGTTTTAATAATAGCTAAAAATAAGTATGTGATAAATATTGACATTACAGAGCCTTTAATACACGATTCTTATTCTGTAGACCCTTCGCTATTTTTTTCACCAAACTTAGCGATGTGTGAGAGAGATAAAATTTTCAATATTTTATCATAAAATCATTTTCATATACCTTCATAATAATACAGTAGGTGCTCACGTTTTATAAAGTAAAAAAAGCATATGAGTAAGTAAGAAATATAACTACTACGAGGGTCAAACTGAAAGTTCTTAGAAAATCAAAAACTGATTACATTAGCCAGTTATTAGTTTTATTATATCTTTTCAAAATATTGTCCATTCACGTCAATACACCGCTGCATGCGATGGAACCACTGGGAAAAGCACTTTGCCCACTCGTCCTTAGGGGTCTCTTCAATGGCATCGCGATACGCAGCCACCGCTTCTTCAGCATTCATAAACCGCTTTCCTTTAAGTTTTTCTTTAATTTTTGGAAATAAATAAAAATCACAAGGCGCGAGGTCGGGGCTATACGGCGGGTGACCCAGTAATTCAACGTTTGATGTCGCCAAATAGTCGATCGTTCGCTTGGCGGTGTGCGACGAGGCGTTGTCGTGGTGAAGGAGGATCCTACTGCGAGGTCGTTTCTCTCGAACTTTTTCCAAGACAAGTGGCAAACAATTGGTAGTGTACCATTCTGCAGAAACTGTTTTTTGATCCTCTAACACAATTGTTGCAAAATGACCTATCCTTCCAAAGAACGAGGCCACCATTTTTTTTCCCGCACTTCGATCTCTCTTCACTTTAGTTGGCAACTCCTCGAAAGGAAACACCCACTGAGCAGATTGTCTTTTGGTTTTAGGATCATAACAGTAAATCCAGCTTTCGTCACCTGTTAGTATGTCGAACACAGCATTTGAGTCACCTCCGTTAAATCTTTCAATCATTTTACGACACCAATCCACACGATGGAGTTTTTGAGCCTCAGTCAAATTATGAGGTATCCACCGGGCGCAAAGCTTCCTGACCGCTAAATGTTCGTGGAGGATTTTGTGCACTTGACTCATACCGATGCCTAAGCTTGTCCGAATCTGTTGATAGGTCACTCTTTTGTCAGTCTCTATCATACGCCGCACAACACAGATGTTATCTTCAGTCGTCGCCGTAGAAGGCCGTCCCTCACGTAAATCATCAGTGAGATTAGTGCGACCACGTTTAAACTCATTAAACCAGTTGTAAACAGTCGCACGAGATGGGGCTTCATCGTGAAAGGCCAATTGTAGTCTATCATAACTTTCTTGTTGACTTAAATGACATCGAAAGTCATAAAAAATCATTGCACGAAAATTTTCTCGTGTTAAATTCATGATGACGTGACACAGACAATTTTCAATTTGCCGCCAAATCGTAAAACAAATGACAAATGAATGAAATATATACTCAGTAATATTGGCAAAGAGTTATATTTTCAAATTTTAGAATTATTTTTTTATTATATTGTTTATAAGTGGCCAGTTCTAAGAACTTTCAGTTTGACCCTCGTATAACAATGCAAGCCTTCTTAAACGCCGAAACGTTTGGCGTTTGTTGTTTATTATTTAATAAATGGGACTCTGAATGATACAGTAGTTCTATAATTTATTACTAACATTAAAAGTATTATGTATTTTTACTTATTCTTAGGTATATATTTTCCTTTGAAACGTAGAATTGTCTCCATATTAATCTGGAAAAAAAAGTCAAGCCTTTGCATTACCTTAATGTTATTATGGATTATAAATCACAAGAATTCAATAGGAAATGTAAAAAAAGATCTTGCATTATCTTTGCACTAGAATTATTAAGTTTAAATTACCTGGTATTCACAAACATGCGATTGACGTTTAAATTTCATAATAACTGCCATTACTGGACGTCCGTGAGCGCATTGGAAAGGAGTTTTGCAGGCCGATAAGGATGTTATAAGTTCAACACATTCTTTCTTGGATAACGTATCTCCAAACATTATTGAGTATCTACATGCCTGCAAAATAAATTTCATCATCATCATCAGCCTATTAACGTTCCATCGAAGGGAAACAGGTCTTCACTATGGATAAAAGCGAAAAGGAAAACGAGCTATGAACCACGACGTAAACACCGTGCTGATTGGTGGGTATTAACGGCTGCAGATACAGCTGGAAATTGGACGGAAATTTAGCAAAGCTAACTTTTTTAAATAATTTCATCTAAATCTGTACAGTAGTTTGACTGCGAAAACAAATAAACACAGATAATTGCACGTGCATTATACGTATTAACCTTACTCTTGAATCTGTACACTTATGAAAAAAGCATGGATATCCATTGTGTAGCTTAAAAGGTCCCAGCGTACAGACGATGCAAAGCGACTTTGTTTTATAGTATGTATATATTTCAAATGATGGAAGTTTGATCACCGGAAACTTTAAAGATATAAAACAGATTAGTTCAATTCAAAATAAAATAATTTCGGGAATGTAGAGAATAATATATTTTCAAAATGAGCAGTAGACGAAATTAAGTACTTTTAGTAGAGATAATTGTTTAGGTACCTAATACTGAACAAGTTATTGCAAAGGATACACTGTACTACGTCAAGTAAATAGTGTTCAATTGCGACAGTTAACTAACTTTACGATAATAGACATTACATATAATTAGGCCGGATTTTTACCTCATTGTTAACTAAGTTCATAATAGATTTTGGGTATAGGGAGATGCATCCTTTCTGACTCTTGATGTTAATAATTTCTTCTGTTATCAAATTTTTTGCCGCGTGTATTATCTTCTCAACCTAAAATTCGCAAGATTTTCTTTCTTTATAACTTCATAAAATGTGGAAAACACTATAGCCTCAAGCAATAAGTTATAAAAAAATTCACCTCTCTAGGAATTTGTCCAAGTATGGCAAAAGGTATAGCATGTAATTTTATTTCATTGTCATTTGCAATCGTCCATTGCAAACCAAATTGACTGAATTTTTCCTTATAATTATGAAGATACATTACTTCATCTTTAGTTAATTTTAGAGATACGTCATCCAGATCAACGCTGTTCCACGCGTTGCCGTTAAAGTAATCTAAGGCATAAAAAATCCAATTCAATATTTTAATCATTATCATTAAATGAATTAGTGTAGGTATCAGATAAGGCTATTTCCTAAGACATAACAGTTTTGCATAAACTTAAATTTATAGCACAAATGTATGTTTTTAAAACATACATACTTGATAAGAGTTTCTCTACTCGTATTCGTTCATGTACTGCGTGTTGATCAAATAAAATGAAATAATTTCCAGAATCACTTTCTCCGGTTAATATAGCTGCAATAAATTTATCATCGACTTGTCCCATTACTTTGGCATCTTTTAGAGACTTAGAACTAAATGTTAGAGATGATTTCGACTTTTCCAGGTGAATATTTAGTTTTTCAATGTTCTTCGTTGTAACATTTTCAGTATTAAGTACTTGTGCTTCATATAGTTCTGCGTTTGAATGGACATCATTATTGAAATTAAAGTATAAAGCCTGTAATCAATGTATAAATTGATTTGGTTAATATCTCAGTTTTATATTTATTTATAATATTTAAGTAATGAGGTAATTACATTATGATAATATTCATTTTCGAGATTATAATCACAGACACTCTTGGAGTTGCAATTTTCATATATAGGTGACATTCCTGTGAAGTTTAAGATGATATGTTATTTTCTATGTATATTTGATAGCTTTTAATAATCAAAAAGTTGTATTATGTTTTACCTTTGGGTAAAAAGCTAGATCTATTTTTTAATTTAAATGTAGTTGGATTTGGAAACATCTCATGTTTTTCATTATCCTTGTTAATAAAATAATTACTTTCAGTAATGCAATTAGAATCATTATTATTTAGGGGTATTTTATTGCATGTCTGTCCATTTTCAATATTGTAATTACGATTACTTTCGTTAGAAATATTGTTAGTTGGTGCACAATTATATTCGCAGAATATTGACACGTTACTATCATTAACGTCTTTTCCGCGAATAATCATATTTTGATTTTTTATTGATTCAGTGGGACTGCAAAACTTATAATGAGAGTTATTGTTAAAATTATGTTCAAATTGTATATCGCTATGATTAACAGAACCAAAAGTGTTTATAATCACGTCACATACATTAATTGGTTCTATAATGTTGTTACTTTTTTTAGAATCATCCGCATTTTGTGACATTGGTTCAAAAATAATATTTTTTTGGGGCTCCTTCATGTTATTTGTGTCAACATTTTTATTAATAACGACAGGAAATTCCCTATTCATATTTTCATCAATACCGATTGTTCTGAATACACGATTTTCAAATATTCGGTCATCATCATTTAGTATTACATTTGATGAAGTAATAGTATAAGTGAAACCATGATTTAATGAATTTGAATGTTCATTAGGATCTTTACATTTTTCCACTCCGTTCATTGTTTTTTGGTTTATACTCGTATTTTCCAATATCTTGAAGTTTTTTACATTAGTATTTTTTGATGAAGCACTTATATTTATTTCATTAAGTTTTTCTTGTATATTATAGGCATCTTTGACATGATACTTATTTTTCGGAGAAAACATAAATTTGCTTTTACGTTGAGCAAGAAATGAAGTGTTACTGTCTGGGATAATAAAATTGTCTTTTGAGTATTTACTTATGAAATGAGTTTTATGTTTTTTATTATGTTTTTTTAAAACATTATTAGAACATAAAGAATTATTTGTTACGGATTGGTTACATAATTTATTTCTATCAATACAATGATTCTGAAATTTATCTCTAATATTTTTATATTTGTGACTTTGATATGTAGACTGAGAGATTTCTTCTGGATCTTTAATAGTATAATATTTTCGATCAATTTCCTTTTTTTTCATCTTTTGGTATATATTATTTTCTTGTTGAGTTATAATCGTTTTCAGTAAATCATGAGACGACGCAAAAGATTTATTACAATGTTCCTTAAACTGGTGTTTTTTATTATCACTATGAAGTGGAATGACATTGTGAATGATAATTTCTTCAAATTTTCTCTTAATCGATATATTTTTATTGTCCTTAGTAAAGTTGCTAAAGTTTACGCTTTCATTAACAATTACGGTTTGTTGTATTTTCTTGTCATATATTGCACTTTCTGCTTCCTTAGCTAAAATATCACAACGTTTTTTAACTGTTTCAGGTGGATTTTCAAAAATACTCAACAATAAGTCTCCTTTTTGTTTTATTGCTTTCTTTACATTAATTGGTCCATCTTTAATTTCTTTGTTAGTTCTTTTTCTTGGATTTATTTCATCCGCACTTATTGAGAAAGTACTGTGATCATCAATTATTTTACAGTTATAATCTATATTATAGTTATTAGTCTCATTATAATTACCATGGATATTTTTGAAAGTATTATTTATCTTATTCCTAAATAACATTGTACAATTTAATTTGTTTGTTTGTTTTGATTTCAATTTATTAGTTATATTTTTAACGTTTTTTGGAATGGTCATTTTATCTGAGCATAATATATTCGATCTAGTCCTTGGTTTAGCTGACGACATGAATTTTGTACTTGGGACTTGATTTGCTATTTTCTTTTTCCTTTTAATTAATTTCCCTGAAATGTATAAAAATGGTTAAAGTCAAAAATAAAATTGTAATTTACTAAAAGCTCAAGTGTTACTACTTAATTACCTTTGATTCCGTTTTGCATTTGCGATACCCGGATAATTTTGGAATTACTGCCCAATATTCTTTTTGTAATTTTCTGTATTTGTTCTTTTATGTCGGATTGTTGGATATAATTAGGTTTTTCTTGCACATTTATCTCTTTCAAATTAAGATCTCCTTTGTAAAATTTAATCAATTTTTCAAGCAAAATTCTGATTTGTTGCCAATTTTTAAACTCGAGTACCGACTGCTTTGGCGTTAAGCTGACATCATAGTCATAATAGGGGCAGGATAGAAATATAATATAAAATGGTAAATATGTTTTAGTTGTATTATTTTCATTCTCAGATATCTGTAAATATGGAATATATTATATAGAAATAAAACAATAGCATATAAAGATAATTAAAGCTGAATGTATTTTGGTTATATACGGTTTACCTTGTTACATTTGTTTGTAGATAATTTTAAATATTTTATAAAATATTGTTCAACAATTTTGATTAGTTTACAATTTCTGACAATTCTCAGATTCAAAAATATCCAATTACAAGTAGTCAGTTCATTACATTTTTTACTTATATAAGCCAGAGATTTATATTCATTTTTCTCCACTTGCAACTCTTGAATGTCAGCCTTTTCAATATTAAAGAGAAGTTTAATTTTTTGGTAAATATCTCTGTTCTTGTGCATTTGGAATACAATTTCATTGGTTCTGTTGTCTCTCAAAGTAAGAGATACGTTGCTATGTACTAACGATATCTGTTCCAAAAATGTTTTGATGTCATTTAGCTCTTGGAAAGCATTAGTGGCTTTATTTTGAATATTGAGATTGTAGAGAAACCCATCGATCTCTATCTGAAAATTTGAAAATAATGTGAACCGTCTCGGTTTTGTTAGTCAATAGATGGCATGAGTTTTCTATTTTGAAGTCTTTTTAATAAATGAAAATAAACACAATGTAGAGTAGTTTATTGAAGAATATTAAAAAGTTTTTATTTTTTGCGAATAAAAAAAAGGCGGTACGTTGAGTTGAAATGTCGCATGACGTTATGCATTTGTACATTATCTACATAGTTGTGACGTAGTGAGCCCACCTCCTAACTTAGGTGCCTATTATCTAAGCGTTTCTTGTTAAATTAAAGCAAAAAAATACGTAACATTTTTTCTTTCTATTATCTGACCAACTAAATAGATTTTTTTTTACCCAGGCTTCATCTCTGTTTACCATGTTTTGTACTTTTAACCATAAAAACAAGTGCGAGTCAGCCTCACGAACGAAGGGACACGCACCATTATCCATTAAAAAGTAAAAAAAAACACGTTTGTTGTTTTTTATGGAGTTCTAAATTTCTAAAAGCAGGAAACAGTAAGTACAAAATATTCTGTGCACTGTGCAAATATTAGGTTATGTACTTAACATTTAATGATTAGTCCTCTGCTACCACCGATCATTTTAAAGGAAACTTAAAAAACAATAAGTAGCGCCATCTTTTGACGAGTAGAACAACAAATACTCATGAGTTCACGTAAAACGAAACACAGAGTAGCAGTCTACAGTGACACCACTCGATCCGCCGAATTTACATCATCTAGTAGCGAATAGCCAGAACCATGGAAGAAATAACAAAAATGTTAAAATCTATTCAACTAGATCTTGCAAAGCAGAAAAAAGAAATTAAAGAGATGGAAACAAATATTACTAACAGTATTAATAAAACTTAGTAAAAGTTTTGAAAGTATGGAACAAAAATACAATCAGTTAAATAAAAATTACAAACCCAGGAATAAATATTAGATCAAACAGAAAGACACAATAGGAAGAGAAACCATGTATTTTTCGGTGTTGAATAAGGAGAGAAAGGTTTTAAAGAGTTAGATCATGATAAGTAGTGTTTAATTAAAAACACTGCTTATCATGCGAGCGGTAAATGAAATAGAGTCAATAAAACGACTAGAAAAAAAAGGGAGAAACCCAGACCAATTACTCTCACTTTCACTACTATTGAGAAAAAATTAAACAATTACAAAACAATATTTTTGAAAACTCTGCAATACATTTTAAAGAGGATTATACACTGAAGTTTTTGTAGGAAAGAACACGATTACAAACACAAGTATAAAAATATAAAGAATAATTAAGTATGATAAACTAATAGTTCTGAACCAAAGCAATCCGAATAATAAGCATGTGCAACAAAAATAAAAAACAAGGAACCCACAAATATCCCATAATCAAGATGGAAGAAAGCAAGAAAAGTAAGCCAAGAAGAAAAACAAGATTCAAATTACAGTATTTATGAAACCTAAAGAACCTAGCCTCACAGTCTTTGGAAAACCAAATCTCATCACCAAAAATCTAGCAACTATCGGAACTCCCTCTACGTCAACACCCAACACGGCTGGTCACCGCGGAGGAGAAAAGCAGAAATAGTTTTTTTCTTGACAACATTAAAATGAAAATAACTAAAGAAGGAAATTAAATTACTCTCTATATTGGTACCTACATCGTAAAATCTCTGTTAAGTACTATGAAGTTAATAGAACTTATAAACGCACTGGATAACATTAAATATGATATTATAGGATTAGCAGAAGGGAGAAAATTGGGTTATGGCATTCAGGAATGTTACAAATTTATGTGATGCTATATATTACGCTATGCTATAACATGGAGTTGGCTTTGTCATAAAAAAAGAATCTTAAACCCTGTTTCAAAAGGTTCAAAGAACTTTCAGACCGAATACTTATAGATGTAGAGATAAATAACCAAAAAAAATTTATCATTCAGGTATATGCACCCACAGAAGTATCAGAGCAATCGCAAATCGATATGTTCTACAGCATTCTACACGAAGAACACGAGATTGCAAATAGAAATATTATAGTAATGGGTGATTTTAATGTTAAAATAGGAAAAACGCATCATAAAAACTGCAAACTACTTGATAAGTTTGGCTATGGAAAGAGAAACCCAACAGGACAACAACTAATAACTACGCCCAAGAAAATAATCTGTCAATTATGAACACTTTCCTCAAGAAAAAACCTAATAAAAATAGACATGGATACATCCAGATAAGAAAACTAGAAACGAAATAGATCTCATACTTACAAACTTCCCAACCTCATTCCAAGATGTACATGTTGTAAATATAAATATTTATGCACTCATCATAAACTGGTAAGATCGAAAACATTATTCAAATCAACGAAATAAATTACAACAGCTCTAGTAACTTATTTAGAAATTCAAACGAAAAAAGTCATTAATAAACTTAAGAAAAACATCAAATCGATAAAAATTGACAACATTTGTTCCAGTCAAACTCTATCTATACAATGAATTAGAAAACTGTATATAAGATAGTATAAAAATTGATAAAACAGATAAGAACAAAGTTTTAACTAAAGAAATTCTAGACTTGATCAAACAACGCCATCAACTTTAAAATGTTAAACGCAAAACAGTCGATGATAAAATAACTAAGTGCTATGCACAAAAAGACAAACAAAAATATTAGAAAAAAACTACAATAATTACAGATCCAAAGTAATAGAAATCGAGTGGAAGTTGCAAACGTGCATTTAAAGAACTATGTGTAATTAAAACAGTCTGACAGAGAACTCCAGAACAAATAACAGAGAAAACATACTTCGAATAGCGAGCAACTTCTACAAAAATCTGTATGATCAGAAAGAAGAACAAAAGACATACAAGTCTTTTCACAGAAAGAACCAATTACTGACTGGAATGAAAAAGAATTGGAACATCAAATAAAAAAAATAAAACTAGAAGAGATTCCAGGTCCAGATGGTATTCCAAATGAGGCCATATAACTAGGCAGAATTTTGTTAATACTTATTATAAGTTTCTTATTTAACACTATTAATAAATAACAGAAAGTTCCAGAACAATAGACCAAATCAAATATTATTTTACTATACAAGAAAGGCGATCCGAAGTAACAAAGGCAACTATTGACTGATAAGCCTAATACCCTATCTCTATAAATTGTTTTCATCTTGTATACTAATGCTAAATTACAACTTTTTTGAGCTAAACTGCGGACGGCCGGGCGGGCATGGCCGAAATTATGAGGGTTCCAAGTTTATAACGCAACCCTAAAAATTACTAAAATAAGGTAAAATGATAAATTCATAAACATAAAAAGATTTTTGAAACTCTATACGCCATTGTCTGTCCCTATCTATCGCATTGTAGGGCACGTTTATTTCGCGTCGAATACTTTAACAACTGCGTCATTAATAGCCAGTTTCACCATCGTCCATTAAAATTTGTTTAAACCGATATTACCGATACAAATTTTATTTCATCCAATTACGCTAAAGTTTGACGCCTTTAATGTTTAACATTAAAGGCGTCAAACTTTAATGGATGATTGTGCGACTGACCTTACGGTCACAAAGTAGTAAGTAGTAGTTCGTCGGTCCTGTTAGGTCTTGGATTTTTCGGTGATTAGAGCAGTCGCCCGGATTGCAAAAGGTCGTGGGTTCGAATCCCATCACATATTTTTCATTAATAATATTTTCCAGTATAGCATCGTGAATGCAAAATTGATCAAATATAGTAGTAATTACTTTTTAATAATAAAAATAAATTAAAAGCTTACAGTTGTTCCTTTTGAAGGTCTGGTAGTCGTTTTAATGAGGTCCTTCTCTTTGCCTGCATGAAATGTTTTACACCAGGTATCTTCAGAATTTTCAGATCTAGATATTATTTTAACATTTCTTGATACATCCACGATGTTCGAAAGCGCTAGTCCATGGAAGCCATAAGTGTTAGGAGCAGCTTTAAATTGTTCCAAATTAGTATATTTGCTTGTAGCATACTTTTGTCCGAGTAGCCTAAAATCTTGTTTCGCCATCCCACATCCATTATCTATGACTTGAATTTTATTTTCTTGGATATGAAGTCTGACAGCAATAGAAGTTGATTTACCATCCAATGAGTTATAAACCTGGACATAAATAAACAAATTTTAACTTACACCCTTATATTCAATGTCCATTGATTATCTTTTATTTAGTTAAATGTTTATGGAAATATTTTTTGGTTTACCATTTCTTCAACTGCTGTTTTGTAGTCGGTTATTTTACTATAACAGAAAATAGTCTGCATATGTTCCGAAAGCTTTTTTATGGCCATCACGACATTATATTTATAAACGAATACTGTTTGCTCTTTTTTATCGGTATATAAGATTTATTGTTAATCCATTTGAAATGATTCACAAACTACATGCACAAATCTCAATTACAAAGAGAATATACAAAAAAATGGTAACAAAGAGAGCCCCTATTAAAATAGGTTATAATAGTATTTAATCTTTTTAGATACATGGAGGTTTTACTAAATTGCCAAAGATTATCTGCAATACAAGAGGCGTTCATTCTATATAGGAATAAAAATAACCATAATTCCAATTTAAACTATTATATTTTCGTGAAGTATTTATTATATTTATACGGGAATCGAATCATACACATTCAGTAATAATAGTTGGCTGACCTTAACCTTACTGGGTTGGAATCCCCGAAAACGTGCTGCAAGCTTTTAAGCTATTGCTCATCGTTCCCCTTACTTAGTAGTCGTTTTCTAACCAAGTCAAGTCTATTCGATAGTTTGCTAATAAATTACTTTTGCATTTTACTGTCCAACCTATGAATAGCGTGATGGTAATAAATATTCAAAAAGTAGGTTGCAGGTTTTAATCGATTTGTTATTTAACCCTCAATTTAGACGTATTCTATCATGGAACAGTTGTAATGTAACAGTCCACATGACTGTAGCCATCGTATGTTCCGATCGCGTGTTATTACAAATAATTATTGGAACACATGAAAAAAAAAACAAAAGTTACCAGATTCTATGTGTACCGTGTATGAAGCAGTAGTTATATTAGTTCGATAGTAAAGACAAATTTAATTGACCGCAAATGATTTTTGTGAATATTACTTTTCGAGATGGGTGACCTATTACAAGAAGAGATAAAATTGTTTTGGGAATACGTCAAATGGTAAGTAAATTAAATATCAGTCATAAAGAGATTTGCTTCTTTAGAAAACAAAGTGAATGTTATCATTTTGGTTATTCAAAAATGCGTATTTGTAGAAATGAAACTGTATTTACACTTCCTGTTTGTGTATCAATGTTTCGATGCCATTGGTTCAAATAGAGGAATTAAAGAGTCTGAAGCAACTTTTGCGAATATTTTTATGGATAGAAGATAGGCATTATTTACCTATAATTATCTCTGAATGTATCTCATTTCTTCGTATTTAAAATTACTTTTATTTTATGACACAATAATGAACTTTTAAATAATTAATAGAATACTTTATTTACCTTAACAAAAGTTTAATATCTAACCTAATAGAATATAAAATCTTTGCTCCTGTTATTTTTTATTTTAACAAAACCTTAATGCTAAGTAAAATAAAAAGTTTATATTTTAATTATATTTAATATGTTTATTTTTTATATTTCTTGTAGAATGCAAACAATTGATTGTGTTGAGATGTGTATGACCTACAAACTAATGGGGTGGGTTGATATCGATGGAATAATTTATACGATCGATAGAGACATACCTACATACTTTCATCTTTGTTTGATTTTTGTATACTTTGTATTAATTCATATATAATAGGAAAGATTTGATTGTTTCTTTGTTTGTTGTTAGTTTGCACTGGATAGGCTCCGCAACTATTCTTATCCATTAAAAAACAATTACCCACAGGAAGATATATTATACGCGGGTAACATAGGCTCTAATTAACGCGGGTGATATCATGGGAAAATAGCTAGTAATATTATAAAGACGAAATATTTGATTGTTTCTTTGCAATAAATTGGCTCCGAAACTATCGGAATAATTTTAAAATATTTCATAACATCACATAGTTTACATTGCTCATCTGAGCTCTTAAGTTATTTATTACGTAAGCTATAGTATTAATGAACTCTGAAACAATTAAGGTACCACAATACCTAGATCCTAGACAACATAGAAAAGTTCATTGTCTATATTGAAATTGACTCGACAGAGAATCGTACCTAGGACATAAGCAATGGCAACACCTTGAAACGGGTGTATCGACCACTAGGCCACAGAAGTCGTCCATACTTATTTCTTGACGGTTATATTAATTGAGTACTTGTAAAGTCAGTTTCTCAAACGTCCATTAAAATTTGTCATTAAAGCGACATTACACATACAAATTTTACATTAATTACAGCTTAAAGGCGTTTAAACATTAATGGGCGTTTGTAAAACTTACCGATAAAATCAGTATGATCACTTTATGGATTTAACGACACAAATCATTGTCACCAAGTATTAAATACTCATAAGCATCGATTGAAAGTTATTTTGATACGAAATTATCTATCAACTGGGTCATCTTCAAAGTTTTTAAATATTTGATGTATTCGATTCAAAGAGACTTTATAAACCCACGTCTTTAATTAATAAAACATGTTTTGAAAGATATACTCATTGCGTGATTATTTAAAATACATTTTCTGTATATCGATTTCACAAATAGAAAAAATTAAAAACATTAAAATAATTATTATCAACAAAATGAGTCAAGAAACGAAATTTATCGACTTCATTGTCAAGACTCTAAGAGTTGTCCTATCTTAAGTATTTGTCTGCTGCTGCTTCTATGAATAACAAAACAATGCATTGAGATAAACAAAGCAAGGGACTCCTGGTTAAAAAAATGGCACTACTATAAATACAAATAGCAATTTCAAAATTGCATCAGTCCTTAAGGTGAAATTGTGAGAGAAGGAGCAAACTAACTTCTTAAAGGTAAGCACTATTCTATTAGTCAACTTAATTACTAATGCATCAAATGTTCTATCAAAGACATATATATAAGTTGTATGTTTTATTTATGGATTTGATTTTCAGATGTTGGGAAAGGCATTAATTCTGTTAACTGTCGTTATTATTGCGAACTCAGCGGAAATGTCATCGTCATATGCGATGTTAGAAAAGCAAGCGAATTTCAAGCCAGATTTGAAAACTGAGCCAGTAGCAAAATCTACGAGAGATGAAGTTTTGGAACCGGTACGTCATCCAATATTCAGAGCTGAGGAACATAATAATAGGCGGGCGAAGATTGAACCAGTAAGACCAACGGGGCCTGTGATAAAACACGATAGAATGTTGTCCGACCAACCATCAGACGTATCAACGGAAGTTAATAGAATCGTAAGTAAAAGTGCTTATTGAGATAATTAATTGAATTTTGTATCATTACTGATGGCGTTAGCTCTTACGGTCTGCGGTGCGGAAGTTGATCGACTTTCGCAAGGGCCAGAAAAAGATACAATTTATTAACATCAACCAGTCCACACCGAGGCCACGTGGTGGTTCATGACCCATGCCCCATTAGTGGGGACGTTAATAGGCTGGTGATGAATTTATGCCTTAAAAGATTTTTTATGGCATTTTTATGTGTAACCGCAATGGATTGAATAAATCCTTCTTTGAAAAATCTTTTTGTTTTAATAAATTTACATGTTATTCTAAGTTTGCATGCTAGTTAACCCGTCAAATGAAAACTTCTCCACGGATTTTGATAAAACGAAAACGCACTTGCAAACTAAATTACATTAAAGTTTAATACCATCAATTGTAAAGATGTATGTTATTTTCTTTTCAGGATAATCTTGCCATTCCCGGTTATGGTTACGTACCAAATCCTGTGGAAGTTGCATATCCCGATATCCCTTATGCCCCTGGATACAACTACGATAATGGATACTCTGCTTCTAACAGGTATATTTATTTGTAACTTATTTTCTGTTTAATTATTCATTGTGATATTTTATTCTGAGCCGACATATAAGTAAGGTCTATACGAGAAATAAGGGGTACTTTTACAGCCTTTTAATACGAAAGGTCGCATCACCTTTGTGACTTGTAGTTATTTAATTCTCAACATTGCTTTCAGCTACGATATGTACGGCAATAGTCCAGGTCCGTACTATGGAGAGCCAGACGTATCACCATTCAGTATGTTATGGGGTCAAGTTCCAGATTCTAGGGTAAGACAAATTTAAATGCAACTAGTGTTATTATATTGGCTATAACTTTTGTTTTCAAATAAAATGTCCATAAAAACTTATTTGAATCAACAGCCGCCAAATTATACAGGATATATCTTGAAAATGTATGATTACATAAATTAGATAATGTTGTTTTTATTAAGATGTTGCGTTTATTTTATAACATCTTCAATATGAAATCCAGCTATTTTATTTTTGAAAACTCTCAAATTTACAAATTAATGTTTATTTTCCAGACTATCGTCAGCTACGTCGGTAGAACAATATCCTGGGTCTTCAGCAGTTTCTTCGTGCTCTTTCTCGGTTCTCTTATTACCATTGGAGTTTGTACTTATACGGACCTATGTGTTATTCATTTCAATGGTGTTGGCCCCATTCACGAGGAGATGAGGTCAATTATTACCCCGGAACGACTGGAGAAAATAAGCAATGCCGCCGATTTTGTAAAAACCGCTATCAATAAGTATCAAAAGATTCAGACTGTAGCTGACGTAGCGGCAAGTAGACGACGTCGTTAGATAATGTTTTAAAATAAATACTTATCCTGAGTAGGTAATGTTATCATTTTTAAATTAAGTTTTTTATGTTAAACAGAACTTAAATAAAACAAAATTAATATAAATACTTTTGTGGTTTTATTCATAATTTAAATGATTTATAGGATTTAGTACCTACTTAATAAATATGTTGATTTTTATGTTACAAGATGAATTTGTTTTCTGTGCATAATTATTTTCCTATGGTTTACTATCGATAAATATAAAACATATACCTATATGAAGTTTATGTAAATTATTTTGAAATTGATTTATTTTTTTAATAATATTAACAATTACATGTGTACTTTAAAAGTAATGAACAAACTGTACCTACAGTTGACAAAAAAGTGCATGAAGTTTCGTGTACAGTACGGAATCATAAGAAGCAACGTATTTTAAAACATTTTTTCTTTTTTTTCCTGATGTTAGCGGGTTTTTTTTTACTTGCGAGAGAAAAGGATGGCAATTAGGTTCAGCGTGACAAACATGAGTGCACTGATTACAGTTTTTTTAAATTTACTCATTTATTAAACGTTGCTATTTAAAAATTAAAAACAAAATATAATTCAGTGATTAATATACATATCACTTTATTTATCACACTTTGCTTATCACAAGCTTAGAATGTGAACCCAAAAATAGGATGAACAAACTTGAAATAATAAAAATAAAATCAAATGTTATAAATAAATAATTTAATGATCTCTTTGGTTTTAAAACTTATAACATAAATTATTTCACTAGGTATGTACATATTTCACTTGTGGTATTTTTCGTAAGCTTGCCTGAAGAAATATTCTACATTGTCGAGGTAAGGAATATTGAGAGATCTTATTTGTGTCACAAAGGGTTTTTCTATAACAAGGGTGCAATATGGAGTGAATGCACAGAATCCAACGACTAATGCTGCTCCAGCTAGCATAAACCCTGAGTTGGAGAGTAACCATGCACCTACTGACAAGGCTTTTGAGGCTATTGTTGCGAGAAAAGTCTGTAAAAGAAAAAAAGATTATTAATAACTAGCCTAATTTAAGTATTTGTTATTTTTGTACCTGACGTCAATATTATCTATAAAAATTAATAGCTATTGTTAATGAAGTTGCTAGATATATGAAGTCTGGTACATAAATGTAAATTATGAATTTATTACGTAACATTAAACTTCTGTACAGATCGTTGGTTTTATACAAAAGTTTTTATATGTTGATATTATCTAATTGTAATTGTATATAAAAAAGTGAATTACTTACAATAGGAGTGGGTAGAGGAATTATGTCGAAAAGAGACAAAGAGTCTCTTGGGTCGTCGTATTCTGCTAACGCGTACTGATCTCTTGGTACAATCTCGAAGCTAGAAATAAAATTAAAAAAAAGTGAGACCACATCCTATGCAAAATTTGATTAAAATGCATATTTTAGAAGCACAATCTGCTTTTGTATTCTGTAATAGTACAGCGCCGTATAAAGCGCTATCACATCATATAGGTTCAATCAAATAAAACCTTTATTACTTTTTAAAGTAGATTTTCATTGACCAAACCAAAAAACCAAAGATATTATGGAATTGTATTTAACATATCCAAGATGTTAATGAAACTTACTCATAGTTATTCAAGGGCAGTTCTTCTGCAAATTTGCGTGTCATCGCAGTACTCCGATGTTCAGGACGTAAGTATGTAGCAGCGTAAGGGTGTGGTATTGCTGCTGATACAGAGCCGGTGAAATAGACCAAAGCAATATATAGTAGTAAAGAAGCCATCTAAAACAAAGAGAATATATTACTTGGTGTTAGATATTTTATAAAGTTTTATAGATAATGTTTTTGAAATTTTAACAGAAATTTCATTAATTTTTTAAAGTAAATCTTAAATAAAATATCAATATTGTGAATGAAATATTCTTAAATATTTCATTCATAAATACCTTTATAGATTTGATAGTTCGTGGTAGTCTAAAATGTCTTTGTTTTCGTTCACTTCGGTGCAATCTAATGTTAGAACAAGACTAGTGCATTATTACTTGACATCTAGTTTTATATTGGCAAAATAATCTATTAGTTAATGACATTCGCTTTCCCTAATTAAGTAGTGACTATGCAAAACGACTACAAGGTAATTTATGCTTAAGGAATTCCAGAAATGTTTATGTTATGAATAGGTACATATTGAAACTGGAGAATCTATGTTTTAAATAGGTGAAGATACCTACAAGGAACTTTTATATCCTGCGAATAAATCGCTATTTGAAAACTTAATAGGAGGAGGTTTTTTTTTGTATAGTATTTCAATACATAGATATGTATTTGGGATGTTTAAGTTTAATTAAATATGTATTAATGGTGATTTAAACATAAAAAACAAAGCTTTTAATATATCGTTATTTGTTGCTTAATTCGTTATTCGCCGGAAGAAGCAACAACTGTCATAAGATTTTTAATAAGCCATAGAAGAAGTGGTGTCATTTCTCATTTAATTTACCTACCCGTAAAAGCCCTCGTGGTTTTTTATACTTTGAGTCTTAAAGAAAACTGCTCCCTTATGTGGAACTTCAAAGCGTTCTAACGCATATCAAATATATTACTTTAACATGAACGGTTCCTGAAACATTGAATTACAGAAAAATTAACAGCATCATCAGCTATGATGTGTTAAAATTAACTTCCGATTAAAACTTAAATAGCCCAAACTGGATCATAATATAAAAAATGGCTTCAACCGCGTAATCTGCCCTACCTGTTCCTTTATAATACTTCTACGACTTTAAAAAGAACTTGACAATATATTCGCAATAAACTCAAATCTCGTCAAGTCATCGTAAATTATCAAGTTAACAATCAAAATCGAATAAATTAAGTAATATCAATTTTCTTATATTTATTTTTGTGGGCAGTGATTTAAAGTAATTATAAAATGTGTATGGTCCTTTTGTTTCGATATAATACAATTACCTTAAGTTTACATGTATCCTATATCTAAAACCTTGTTACCGAAACAATTATTGTCTAAAATTTGGAACAATGATCAATCGCAGATCCCAAAGAAAAATCAATGTGTAGAAAAGGTAAAAGGTTTGCAATACTACATTCATTTTCAAGCCCATTGAGTTCACAAAGCGGTTGCGATTCTGATATTTTTTCAACATAGATATTCTCTACAATGTAATATGTTTGAATATTTAAAGATAGAGGATGACTGAGTTGCCATTGTTTTATAATTACAAGAGGTGCGAGCGCTTAATCTTCTAGGCATAATTCTAGTCTTAGGATACGACATTTCAGCGATGATTAATTTTAGTATAATCTATTTATTCTGAAGGAAGTTACGCGGAATTGTGACTGAGCGGCACTTGTCCACCTCCTAAATACCACGCTCTCGTAGAATTATATGAATGGAGCTAATGTAAAATTGTTTGCAGATTCTTCAAATTTTTAAAATAAAACAAAAAGCCACAATCGTCTTTGTGGTCTTATTCGTAGGATACGACGCTAATAAATTGCATATTTATAATAAATCATTCGTGCTTCAGAAAGAAAAGTTGGATCAACTCTATCATTCTCTTAACAGCTCACAGAGCCTATTGTTTTACAGGATTGGCCTTTCAGTTCGCCACAGAAACAAGAGATTTTATAAATCAATTAAAGTTGGGTTTAGTAGTCAGTGCTTAATATTTTTTTTATAAACTTTACATCTCTAAATGAATCGTAACACATTCTTAGTGAAAAAAAAAAACAAGAAATATTTCTTTGCAATGTTAATTAAAGGGTATTGAATCAAAATTCGTAATGTAATAAGTTATAGTATGACACTTAGGTCCGAGTTTGTTGTGTTAGGAGAGTGACGAATACTTTTTAACCGATTTCAAAATCAAAAAGGTGGAGGTTCTATGTTCGACTGTATGACTTTTTTGTATGTTCACAAATTCCTCCTTTAACTTTAGGGTGATTTTTAAAACTATTATTATTATAATTTATCAATTATGCATTCACAATGCTATACTGAAAAATGTTTAAAAATTCTACCCTTCGCAATATGGGCGACCTGCGGCTTCCTTATCAGAGTGTCTTAACAAAGCGGATTTTATAAGCATTTTTCAATAAGAATGATTCTATTATTATTTACGTGGTAATATAAAATTACTATCAAAATCAGTTTTGTTTTTATATCAAAACTACTCTACTACTACTACGCGACTCCACCCGCGAAAATTATAGTCTATGTTACCCGCGTCACATTAAAAATATTTTTAATTTTTGTATATTGGTACTAAGTTGGAAGCACTGCTGTCAAATCCAAATCGATCATTCTTTATCATTTTTCGTTGCTATTAAAGGACGTGTAGCAGTAAAATAAAACGTAATAACGCTATAAAATCGCTAAAATGTTCTATGGTTATAGATACAGCTAGAGGAGTTAGGGGATCGCTCCGCAGAACACCGTGAAATATTATGAGATAAAGGAATGCATACATTTATATTCTACCATTATCAGCCGAGGTATTTATTACGAAAGTTCTTGACAAAAACTCCGTCCGTAGCAACAGGGATATCAATAGACTGAATATAATCCTAGAAATTAGATACTTAATTTTCTGAACCTAAAATCCTGCTCCTTAACCATCCATAAGGATGGCCTGACTCCTGCAGTGGGGACTTAAAAGAGCTGATGATGATGGTAAACCTAAATATTAGAAAACACCACATTTGCGCAATATGACATGACGAATTTAAAACCGCTTCAATTAAAATATTTGTATGACTATTCGATACATTAGCTTAATGCAAAATTTCGTAATGGGGTAATTGTGTTACTGAATGAATAATAACTTAGTTAATGAGCACTTTTAATTGAATTTCCCAAGTATATAAGTTATTGAGGATATCGAAAAATGACCATTATTTTTAGTGCCTTTGTAATTTATTGTTGTATTAGTAACTTGTTTCATAAAATAAGGTAAGATTAACTTTATATCTATTTTGATTGAAGATATATTTTGTCTTTAATGCCTTTATTGCAATATTTTTGTTTTATTTTTAGATGTTGAAATATTTGTCATTTGGAATCATTCTGATTGCCGCTGTTTCGGCCGTACGCGTAAATTTCCCAGAATTGGACAATTTTATAGAGCCTCATGATGCTTATATACCGGTAAGTATAAAATTCGATGTACTTGTTTGTCTATACACAATAATTGCTTAAACCTTATTTTAAAATTCTACTTTCAATAAATTTATTTATAGAAATAACTAGACTTCAACTTCTCAATATTCAAATAGGTATTTTGAGTTTCAATTCTATTTTATTGCAACATTTGTCTGTTTTTACTGTTTCTTTGTATTAGATTTACATTATTTTTTATATTATATATACAACGTAATTCTTTTTTATGAAATAACCGTTTGCAAGTGGGCTTTAAATAATAACAAAAAGTAATTTGTATGCTTTATTTTGTTAAGATAAAACACAGTATTGTTTTTTGGATTCGATGAGCAATATCCATCAAACAGAAGTAAGCGGTAGCAAAATGTAAAGAATGTCACTTAATTTTATCAAACAAAACGTAACTTCAGCGTATCTTTAAAAGAATCTCCTGTATTTGTCATCGTTTTCTCACAGAGATGAGTCAGATGGTAGAGACATTTATTTTAGCGACAGTAAGAGATAGTGCCGATAGTATACATATCCTTTTTTATGTTTTCAGGGATTGTCACTACCTTACCCTTATCAGGACAATAGAGTACAGTTTGTGGATTCTGAACGCTACAATATTAAAAGATATGAACCTGTAGTAGTACCGGTTCCCACGGTTCCTGCTACCGATGTGGTAGTGCCAGTGGTTAAATCGGGTCTTATTTCATCTTGTTTATCTGTAAGTATATCCTATGTTTTAGATAATTGTAGCCTAGGCCTTCCCTATGAATGGCCTCGAATCGAAAATTTAATAACTATATATTTAAATAATAATATTATTTGAAAGTTATTGATTTTATTTTAATTTTCCATGTATTTATTTAACATTAGTTCTTTGCATAATGATTTATAATACAGGATACTTGATGGTATTTGTATTTTTTTTTCTAGTTTGCTATATCATTGGCGGGAGCAGTAGTCAAGTTTATCATCAAGAATGCTCTAGCTCTAATCATCGGTACTTTCGCTGCAATCGGTGTTTGTAAACTAACTCCAATATGCAATAAACTATCTTCCATAAATTCTTTTACCGACGCTTCGAGAGACTTGAGCATTTACGCGACGCCAGAAAGAATCGCCAGAGCTGCCGAATTCATCGATCATGCCATTAAAAAATACAGATCTTATCAAAACCAGTAAACATAAGCGATATTTTTAAGATTGTATCTATATCAGTGAATAATAATTTAATTTATTTATAAAATAAAGTTTTAGCTGTTACTTTTCAACTTTTATTTTACCTAAATAATAAAAAAACAGACACTATTAACTATGAACTTCTCACATCAAATGCATATTTGTACAGACAGTGAATTTGTAAAAATATATAACATTCTTTCAAGTAGTTCTTCGATAGTAATATTAGTATAGGCAAAGGAATCTAAAACCACTAGAAGTCAATAGAAGTCAATTAGAATTACACAGAGAATCATAATGTGACTTTGTTTTGAAAAAGTAAAAACAATACTTATGTAAAGGCTTTTCATATATTCATGTATTCAAGAAGCTTCAATTGAAGTCACGTGGTGATTTTCAGGCTAAAAATATGGAAACCTCAATAGAAGTTTCTTGAATATGAATTGCTTTAAGGAAAGTATTGTTTTATCTTTGTCGAAGCCAGTGTGATTAAAAATATATTGCAAAATAGTTGAGCGATATTTTTACTCCAATGACAAAAATAATGTCGTCCTTGTAAACAGAATTTGGAAGAACTTATTTATTTTTAATAATATATTCATAACATTTTAATACTTCTTCTTTTTAATTGATGGAGTTGCCCTGTGGATTTCGCCAGAATCCAAGATTTCAATACAAACGTTTACACCGGTTATTGTTTTCACAGTAATACAAAAAGCCGTCATATTTACCGAGTAATATTCACTCCTAGAAGAGAGTAAGGTTGCTTATTCTCTGTATAATATGAATTTGGACTAATATTAAAATTGTATTTTTAGAGCAAATTTACTCTGACGGTAAAACTTGTTTATTAATAGCACTAAGGATGAAAATATTTACCTATTTGATACATTTTTTCTAGCATTGTATACATTATTTATCCAGGCGTTCCACATCACTTTAACAGGGAACCTGTAATGGATCCGTAACGTGTGAAAATTTTTAAATTGTTAGTTTGATTTAAGGACAGAGTTCTTTAAATACTTTTAGTACTTCTGGCTCCTCGATTATAGGAAAACTTTGCTGTTTTACAGCACGTGCTTAGGATCTCATCTTTCCTTAGTTTCTCCTTAGTTTATTCTTTAGTTTTATAACAATAAACTAAGCTTATGATTGATGAATAGATCTTTTAGTGAATGGCTGAAGATCCTGAACAAATGAAAAACTAAATATTCTAAAAATCGTCTTTATTATAATCTTATTTGCGCGACCTTTTTTGTTTATGTAAAATAACTATGTTATACACATATATTTTTGGTAATCGCAAAAGTTCTTGAAGGGCAGGACAGCAAATCATACTTTTACGTATTTTTAAATTTGTATTAATTTAAAAAAAAATAAACAAAATATCATATAAATAGTTTTTGAATATATCCATTACAAGCCAAAAAATATTTTTTCATGATATTCGTATGAATTTGCTACCTTTAATATTGTTTTTGCGATTTCAACCGCGTAAATTATAGACTATACCTACCTGCGTATAATGCACCTTCCCGTAGTTGAAAGAATTTTAAAAATTGCTCCAGTTATTTTAGGGCTTATTGAATCAAAACAAGCAAACAAGAAATTAAATCTTTCTTCTTTATATTATTAGTGTAAATAAACAGACTTCAAACTTTAAAAATATTTCATTATTTTGAGAAATTGCTATTGAATTCTAGCTAATCTACAGAAAACTTCCGCCTACTTCAATTGCAGTTTCTTGAATAATTAAAATGAAACCTCTTTCTTTAAGCACTTTTTTAAAGTTCGAAATAATACATTGATTTCTTATATTTTCACGTTCATTATCCATAAGTATAACAATTTTTAAACGATTTTATCCCGTTTGTTTTTTTTTTTTAAGTTTCGTACCCTTTACAGTTTTCGTGTTCACATAAGACTAACACCCATTTTCAGTAACCTAGAACAAGGCATAGCTTAACTAGAAAACGCCTAATGTTACGAATCGCTCAAGCAGATTAGTTTAATTTTAAATATATAGTTTTTTCTTTTATCCTTTGACATATTTATGACCGGTCATATATGCAAATGCCTAGGGCAAGGCACCGCATAACGCATATCATAACTTTAGACTTTGCTTAATTCCGTAAGGTGGTTCCTAGTTAATGGTGAAATGCATTTTTAACTCAGGCGACTCCTAAATATTTAAGCGACAGATTTGGGCGACTCTTATGTTTAGTGAAAACGGGCATAACGTGTTGATTGTTTTTATTTAATTAAGAGGAGAGCAAGGTAGCTCTATTGAAGGTTTAATATAATACTATTTGACTCATTCACAGTACAATTTCTTTTTTGATTTATTGAAACGTTTAAATAAATTATTTTAAAAATACATTTGACTTATTTATTTACTCCTGGCTACCGTAATCCATCACCAGTTCAACCAACCCCAACCCCAACAAGAAGAGTGAATTATTCCCTTTGATTTACATAATGAACTAACTGTGATATGGATTGAGATTTTATTTGGCTAATTAGTGGACCTGGTATATAACGCCAACTTTCATCTATACTTATAATAAATCTGTAGAGAGGTCAATTCTGTACATGAAATATATTTCCAAAATAACTATCAGGGGGTTATTAGGGATCGATACTGATTCCAAAAATGCAATCAGTAAATTTTTTGTCTGTCTGTCTGTATAACCGTTATAGAAACAAAAACTACTCGACGGATTTCAACGAAACTTGGTACAATTATTTTTCATACTCCTAAGCTGGTTATAGTATACTTTTCATCACGCTACAATCAATAGGAGCAGAGCAGTGAAGGGAAATGTTGGGAAAACGGGAGAAGTTACTCCATTTTTTAAGCTTCCGTCGCGTGTGCAACTTTAATGGTTAAAGCTACCCAGAAATCATGTATTACGGAAATGTTCTCCTTAAAATTATATAAAAAATATCCCACGACAGCATATGTCTATCTTTTATGGTTGACTCACAATAACACGTGTAACTCCCGATAGCTTAGCAGTTCGAAGCTTTCTGATTGTATTTGTCTATTGTCTACTCTTACGTTTATAACACTCTCCGTCATCCCTAATTAAAAAAGTAAAATCACGCCGAAACTACTGAACGGATTTTGATGAAATTTGGTATACAGATAGGGTATTAGCTGACTTAGATAATAGGATACTTTTTATCCCACTTAACATTTTCCTAGGGACCACGCGGGAGAAGCCGCTGGTCTCTATTAAAATTCGCATGTTTTTTTAATTTCAATAGCCTCGCGTATTGTTCTAGGGATGAATATTTGTTCAGTTGCAAGAATTTTTGGATTGCCAATCTTATGTAATGCTTGGGTCGACCTAAATACAAACGCGGTGAAACCGTTTGAAAGTTATTTCGTTTGACATTGATTTAATTTTTTTAATAAAAAAATATTCATGATTTGTAGTGATACTGATTTTCATTTTGTCAAAAATTTTGATAATTCACAATCTTTAATCTAATAGATATGAAAATCTCGTATTGCAGTTTAGGTTGTCATACTCCTCCGAGATAGCTTGACCGATTATGATGCCGGTTGAGCTTGTATATATATAAAAAAAATACGTAACTTAGCCTTGAGGTTTAGTTTATTAGTTAGACATAACGATTTTTTTCCAATACATATTTGATATAAAATTTGTATACGATTAAAGATTAAAGTCGCTTAAAAATCATAGGGATGAAACATAAGGAAACAAACATACACGACTGATAAAAAGGAGAGTATTGTGTTTAGGTTTTATGTATGTATATGAGAATAAAAAACTCCTCCTTCAAAAACGTAATCCAATTTCATCGCTTTAGCTTTATTATATATTTTCATTATAATAAAATCTTCATGGATAGATTGAAAAATTTTGATTACATCTTTACAAAGAGAGTTCAAATAGAGGTCAATTTTTATAAAGCTAACCTTTTTATTATTTATAAATACCTTCACTCCTATTTTCATTGCTTTATGTGCTGGTTTTAGGGATGTAACCTTCCTTGAGGCTTAAACTACTTAAATACTAATTTTAATGGTTATTGCCCTAAAATCAAAGGATATTCACACAAACCTTTTCACCCTATTTAACTCTGTTCGGAGTGAAATATCTAAAAATCCATTCTTAGCACAAGATGTGAGTGTCGTACCAAGACGACAGTAGGTCAAAAATGGCAGTGCTCTGTTTACTTTATTGCTCGACTTTGTGGAGGCACTACCGTGTCCCCAAATAAGATGAATATACTCTCCAAATTTCAAGTCTCTACAATCAGCGTTATAAAAAAATAAAGTGAAAAAGACAAAATTATAAATAATTCAAGTTTGTCACTTTGTTTGTAGTGGATAATCTTTAATAATACTAATGCATAAGCTATAACATTGATACATAGGCTATAATTCACTCAGGCGTAATGGCAGGTGATGTAACAAACATTTTACATAAACCTTACAATTCCTATCAAATATCTTGTGAGTGAGGAACCTTGCAATAGTGTAATTTTTCTCTAATTAGGAATTTAATTTAATTAATATAAAATAGTGAAAGTTTTGAGTAATCCAAATTACTCTGAGTCAGACACATTATGTTAATGGTATTTCAAAATATTATGATTATTAGCCAATAAATGTAATTATAATTGAAAATATTCAGTTGACACATCAATGGGATTCCTCATTAAGTTTAACAATTAATTATTTAATGATTTCTTAAACGTTTTTATGTTATATAAAACACGGTTCATGGTAATGTGTTATATCACACTACGTCTTGCTTTCTGAATAGATAGTGCTACAAAGAGTTCTAATAAAAATCAAGGTAAGAATTTAAAATAAATTTCATTTATTTGATAGATGCAGACCTAGTTCTTTAATATTTTTATGTTCATCATAAAGGTATATTTCTTATAAGAACTGAATTTTCCATACAAAAGTTGTCAGTGTTAAATTTGTTTCTGTTTAATATTAATAATAGAGAATGTAATAAGACATACTATATTATTTTTTAATTTTAAACCTATATTTACTGATGTAATAACACATAGTTGATAGAATACCAATAAGGGTTTAAAAGATTAATATTCTAATTTCAGATGATGCGTGTTGTTATCACTTTAAGCCTTCTCCTCGCAGTAGTTCTTGCGGACCCAGTACCCAAACTTTCTTCGTCCATTGATGTAAGTATTGATAATTATTTCATTGCTTTTGTCTTTATAATTTAAGTATACTATTCCATGTTGATATATAATTTAAGTATACTAGCTTTTCGCCAGCGATTTCCCCCGCGTGGTCCTGTATTATACATATAAACCTTCTTCTTAAATCACTCTGTATGATGAAAAACATATTAAAATTCGTTGTGTAGTTTAGAAGATCTTAGCGTACAGATAGCTTGACACCAGGAAGCGACTTTGTTTTATAATATGGATAGATAAAATTCAATATGTATCTATATCTTTAAATATTTTAAATTACCTGTTTCAGGATTTGGAAACATCTGGGTATGAAGTTAAAGGCACTGACAGTAAGCGTGTGGCCCGACTAGCGCCTGATACAGTGTCTTTACTGTTTGATATCTTTAGCTCCATAATTGGAAAGAAATTTGTAAGTATAAATTAAGCATTTCAAACTAATTATAAGATTTATAATACGTTGTTTCTATAAAAGGTACATGGTAACAATCCAGTATTAAACAATGATTCTAATATAACATTGATAGTTTTACTATTATACAACGAAACAATTGTTTTATACTTTTTTCTTTCGAATAGAGAAATATACTTTTCTTTGGTTTGACTACGTTGTAATTTGTAATAATTTATTTTATTGACCTTTAAAGAAACATTCAATTTTGTTATTGGTCGAGATACACATGTTTTATTAATAATTTGTTTTTTTTTTCTTCAGGACGCTCTCAGTCTCGCCGTATCCGCTATCCAATGGTTGGTGTCCAACTGTTTAGTGGTCGTACTCGGAGCAATCTCGACGCTAGGGTTTTGCAAGTTCACCGGCTCCTGTTCACTGAGCTACGAGGATATTCTTCCCGTGTCCCAGTTAACCAGCTATATCACTCCGGAACATATCCAAACAGCTGAAAATTTCCTCGCCAGTGCTGTAGAGAAATACGCGGATGAGAGAAGAAGATCGTACAGCCCAATTAATTATTAATTTTAGTTCTAAATTTATTATGAATGCAAATCGGCCTGGCTTGACGTATTACGTAGGCGATATCTTACTGAAGATAATTCCTATACAACGATGAAAACATGAGGTTATCACGAAATGTGTTGCGGTTTATGAAGCCTCAGGCACAGTGACATACAGAGGAGATGAAAGAACTTAATTTATATACTTAATCATAAATAAATTATTTAAATACAATGTAGTTGTTTGAATTCTTTATACTATTAAGACTTTTTTATTTGTTATCATATCAGTCATACTGTTGAACTTTCTTTGTTCACAAACTATGTTTAATTCTTATCTGAACGCGTGATGTTTGGAAGAAAACGTATTTCTTTTTCTTGAGTGACTTTTAAATAAATTACCTTGAATAAATTAGTTTGATAAAATAACCTTCAGACTTTCGTATGTTTAAATTCTGATTATTAAATCACTTTCTGAAATAGAATCACAATATAAATTTTTTTGAAACAATTTTTATTGTCAAACATTGTAAAGATCACTTTTAAGACTACAATATTACACTACTCAAATATATTATGAAAATATCTTTATAATTTGTAAAATATGATCCAAAGTTTTGCTTATATTTTTTAAACATTATTTGCATACTTAACCTAAACTAATGGTAATTTCAATGTTTTATTTGACGAAGTTAAGTAAATCATTTCTTTTTGGGAATCAAATTATTACTTTTGGATTTGTGGTAAACTTTGTGGCAATAGCAGAGCAGCAAAAAATTTAAACAAAATTAATAAGGCTTATTCCCACGTTAAGGAGTAATACTAATAGTAACTAACTAAAAAAATAAACCTTGTTAAACAAGGGAAAATGTATTATTGAGAACGATTTAAATGAATTCATGATAATTTTGTAAATATTATGTTTTTTGATAAACAAAGCCCATTTAAAAAAAAACGGTTTCGCACGTCGAGAGCAGCGCTGGCCTGGCTCAATGCTTCAATGAAATAAAACCTTGAATTAAAAGGCTTGATTTAATTGAACTATGCCATGAGAGTACTGCGTCAATGTAGTATTCGAAACACATAACAGCTTTACATATGTGCTCTTAATTTTTAATAAAAATACACTTTTTTGGACAGTCGTGTAGAATTAGAAAAATCACATAGGTATTGTTAGACTAAAAATATTAAAAATCTCGAACATCACTATTGATTGCATTATGGGAATCACTATTTGTCAGTGAGCTGTCACTGTTACTTTGACATTGACATAAGATGAAATTCGCGACTAGATACCGCCGGTCGTGAATTAGAATTAGTCTTAATTGGAGTCTGATTTAAATATAAAATAAAGTTATTTTAAACAGTTTTTATCGTAGTAGTTTTTAATAGTGTAGCATATAACGTAATTTGCCTTTATTAGTTATTTGAGATGCTTTCAATTGTACCTTAACATATTGATACAACTCAAGGGCGTAATACGTTATCATGATCACTTTATCTTTCATGAAGATTAGTCTGATAGGTGATTTAAAGAAGTGAATAGAGCTTATCTACCCGACGGCTCTGTGTTGTACATAAAGTAAAACAATATGATGATACGAATCGACCAATTTTCGATTTTGAATTCTACTATGGCGTATTTAAGTCATAAGGTGGACTTGTCAGTTTCATAGTATTTAAGCATCGGTTATTAACTAAACCTTTAATGTGAAGTAGAAACGTGTATGATAATTTGAATTTTAAATATTGATTTGGTAGTGGGGGCTCGCTACGTCGCGACTATGTAGAAAATATACAAAAGGTATATTTTCATGACGTCATGCGTACGCGTCAATGTAGTACACGGTAATTTATTGATTACGCAAAACGAACACGTGTTTAATATTTTCAATAATCTACCTGCCCGATAAACAAAAACAAGTCTTATTCTGTAAAAAAAATGCGTCGAGCATAGCGCTATCGTACCATAGAGGTTCTATTAAATAATACCTTCATCTCTTTGAAATCTGTTTTAAGGATAACCTCTAAGCTGTGACAGTGTAAAATAAAAAAAAAACTACTAACTTCTGTTCACTCTCAATATACGAACAAGTCGATGCCAACAATAGACGTGACTCATTCTTCATTCGGCCTTCATGTACTTGTCGCTATCGCGTAATAACAGACTGGTACTCATAAACATTTATGTGTAAGTGGTGCATTTCACTGAGACACGGTTGCATTGTATTTTTTATACTAGTATCACGGAAACTTGGTGATTTTACTATTTTCCTTGCATTTTATTTATGTTTTCACACCTTTTAAACTTTTCTTGGGCTTCTACATAAAAATAAAATAATCAGAATTTGCCAAATTAGCCCAATCCATTCTCGATTAATGTCACTAATAAACTTCATTTCGTTTTGATATCTGTGACGATGATTATATCATAAAAATTTATGACCAATATTATAATAATGATAATGAAAAAATGTCTATAACTAAATGATGAAAGTTATTTTGTTATGAAATATTTTAAAATCAATTATTAATAAGGAGAAAGAATTATCCCAATATGAATTGTTATGGAAACCTTTCACCTGTTTCAAATATTTCTAAATGAAATATTGTCATAAAAATAAGGAATTTTTTTTTGTTTCAAAATTCAAATCCATTGTCATGAAAAAATATTTGAATTGACTTCAAAGGTAATAACTTCCCTTATATACTCGTACAATGTAATTGATTGCATCAGTGACGCAAATTATTTACTTATAAATAAATAAAAAAGAAAAATTAAGTTTAATAAACGTACATTCGATATATTTGTTTCGTTAATTATTTTATATTTAATGGAGTTTTACGAATTATCAAGCTAATATAAATGACGTCAACTCTATGCTTTAAAGTAGTTTTGTATTATTACAAACACAGTTTGCACAGATGGCTTCTTAAGATGAGTAACGAAGCTAAATGATGTCACACATAATTCATTCCCTATTAGTAAGTTTATATTTTTAGTTATTATACATTTTAAGATTAATAATCAAACTTAAGGTTAAGGTTCTAAAGCATTATAAAAATATCATTCTTCAAATTATGTGTAAATTGTAGCCTATGCTATCCGCGTATGGTGATGCTTTCCATAGGCGAAAGAATTTTCAAAATAAGTTCAATAGTTCCGCAGTCTTTTCAATGCAAACAATCATACAATCAAATCTTTCCTCTTTATAATATTACTATAGACAACGACTGACAATAGTATTTCAAAGGCAATACGTTAATGGTTAAGGAGGATAGGCCAATGATCCTCCACGTTGGCCCGATGTGGATTGAGGGTATTGCGACTGCAAATACAGCCAGGACCAACGGCTTAACGTGCCTTCTGAAGCACGGAGTAGCTCGAGATAATAATTTTTTGGTCTCCCATCCCGTGACCGACCCTTGCGAAAGATGCTCAAGAACAACGATTGCGGCGCGCGCTTATCCACTACGGTACCGAGCTGCTTGCGAGCTAAAATTTCAGTATTACTCATATAACTACGTCATTGTACGCTATTCGAGCGAATTGTTTTGAACTGATCGACTTCTGACATCATTTGCACTTCAATATGACCCGCGTGCCTCCGAATATAATTATTGATACCGAGTAGCTTCACACATCAATACAATGTGCAGTGTGACGAACTTGTATCCGGTCAATGTAATATTCATACGGGCATGTGTGTCATTGCCGCGTTATCTTTATAGTTAGTTAGTTAGACTGCATTTATATATGTTTTGACCGGCTATCTTAACGCCAGTTGTTATTACGCTTTCACTTTGACGCCTGAACGTTCGTATATTGTTTTAATTACAGGACGTTGAACGATAGCTAGGCTATTTTTTATTGGAGTATATTAGTCTTATGCGAGATTCCGGCCGAGATGGGCAACACGAGAAGTAAGAAAATGAAACTAGTAAGCGGTGTCGAGGACAATGAAGATAGAGGTCGAATTAGTTCTTTGAAAACTGATATTTCTGATGCTTCAGTAGTGAAGAAAGAAGAGAACAGTGAACAGAAAGATAAGGATACGGACAATGCAAGTAGCGCATCTACAGTGGAAGTGCTAGATGACAAGTGATTAAGTGTATGAAATAAGTTTCTATATAAATAGTCATGAAGATAAGTGAATACTAATTTGGAAAATGAAATGAATCTACTTTGTCATAAGTATGTGTAAGGTTTTATCAGCCAAATGTACGCTAGTCTCATATTTTAAATATTATTACTTTTTAATATTAAAGTTACGAACAGTTCATAGAATTGCTCAATAAATAATTTATTTTTTCCATTTTATTTGCTTTATTAATTTTTAAATTACAGAAAGATATCCTTATAATGGTTAAATAAAAGATATCCTTAAAATGGACAACATATAAAGATAATCATATAAGAAAAATCTAACAAAGATACTTTTTCTCATAGATTATTTTGTTTCTTATAATCATTATATTATTTTTTTTACTTTATACCTTGATGTTTAAATACTAAATTTCATTTATGACCGCATATTGTAAAGTACGTCTAAGAACTTTAATACACTGGTTATACTTTTATTTAAATTATTAGGTAGTTTAAATTAAAGCTAATTTATCAGCTACATGAATCATGATGAATAAGAAGCCAGTTAAGTTAATCAGTAATTTCACATAAATGACCTGAAAAAAATTACATTGTGAATTCAAAACTAATGAGTTAAGACAAAGAACTTTAAATTGCTTTCATCTCAGTTGAATCGTCAATACAGATGTCATAGTTTAGTAGTGTAGGTATTATTTCACTCACAGGAGTCGCTTACTCAAGGTGAGTAAATATAATAACACACAGCAACACAAACGGTGATCGGAAAAGTAAAATTTCAAGACTTTAAGTAAGACTTAACGACTGAATTGAGAAAAGTGCAAAATCTGAACTGAATATTCTCAATGACTTAAGTTTTTTACGTTTTACACGACAAGAAGTCCTAGTTTATCTAATTGCTATCATTTATCATTAAAAAAATAAAATAAAATCAGAAACGAAAACCTGTTTAAAGGACATTTAAAATGGCTCAAGTGCGGTTTGAGACGTGTTTAACTTTAAATAAAATACTGAGTTCAGAAACCTGATGATAGCCTCCAAGATGTCTGCATATTGCTGATTTTCAGAGCTTTTATATCTTCTGTGCTGGTTATGTGCCGTCCCAGATGTATACTTCTTTTGTGGATCAAGCGTCCACATTCACATAGAAGATTTTTTGGGATTCATGGTCTTGTTTCGGTTTTATTTGGGTTCGGTAGTTGCGGTATGTAGTAATAGTTAAGACACGGCATAAAACTTCAACGAAAAAGAAACCTTTATCACATTTTCAAGTAGGTTTTATTTGATTGAACCTATATGAATTAAACCAAAGAATAAAAAAAAACAATAGTTTTAATTGGTATTAAGCAGCATGATGTTTTAGAAGTGTGTGAGTAATACAGGAAACGTTTATTTTTAGATGTGAGTCTTCGTTAATTTATGTTTTCCTTGTGAGTAGGCATCAATGAGTTAAATATTAATTTGCAGTAACTTCTTTAAAGTAAAAAAAAAGTTAAGATAAAGCATTTAAGGTGAATATTTGTTGATCACATGAATCGATAAATGTAACTAGTACGCACAAATATTATTATTATAAATATAAAGACACATACCATAACCATAAAATAAAAAACTCACATACGTATATAAATTAACCCTAAATACACGTGTTTGTGTGTGTGTGTGTGTGTGTGTGTGTGTGTGTGTCAATCTGTGATTGCCTGTGTGTCTGTGTATCTCTCTCTCTCTCACACACAGATGTGTGTGTGTTGTGTGTGTGTGTGTGTGTGTGTGTGTGTGTGTGTGTGTGTGTATGTATATTTGTATGTTGTATGTCTGTCTGTCTGTGTAATGTCCACAGATATTTCACAAACTAGAAGTGGGATTGTTATCTTATTTGTTTAATTGCTTAGTTTCATCAAAATCGGTTAAGCAGTTTTGGAGATATTATATTATAAACTATTATAATTTAAGCTACTTATGAGAGGAGTAAAATATTAGCCGACTTATAAAAGGAGTTGAAATTTATGATCTTCTTTTTAACCATCAGTTTACCTCAATATGTAAGTCATTACTTTTTAAAAACTCTTCAAAAAGAGGTTCTCAATTTGACCTGTACTTTTTTAACCGACTTTAAATAAATTTGACCTGTATGTATGTAATCCTGTTGGAATATGGCACAATATTCCTATATATTAGTATATACGCGCTTCTAACGATAAGGGCCTGTGTGGGTCCTATCTCAATAAACAGACACGCGAATATTAGATATATAAAACTTTGTAAAGCCAGGTAAAGCCTTATGTTTCTTAGATATTGCCAATTCCGCTACAACACAACTTTGATAGTACATTATCTCGGTAATCAAATATTTCAATTAATATCAACTACTCATTCAGATGAATTTTTGAAAGGCACCTATTAAAAGAGAAAAGGAATGATGGGTCGGTAGAACAGCAAATCTTCGAAAAAACACTTTCGCCTTAGCTATAGCAATAAACATAATAACAGCAACTGTGAGGAGCATGTGTTGTAAAAAAAAAGACTATGGATTGACTTATCAATACACAGTCCATATCATATAAAACAAAGTCGCTTTCCACTGTCTCTACGCTGAAATCTTTTGAACCACACAACAGATTTTAATACGGTATTCCTCAATATAGAGAGTGATCCAAGGTTTATAAGTATAACACTTCCTGTATCCACGGGGGCGAGCCGCTGGCGGAAAGATATTTTTAATATGATGATAGTAAATATAATGTATGAAAGCAATATTGGGTAAAACTATGGCTCTGATATATAATTTTGTGGTAAACTGTTCATCCTTCTTCAAAGTTTCAAAGTAGGGTTTCTCCAATTTTTTACTCCACGAACCTCCGTAAATATTTCCAAAACAGCGAACGCTTTAACTCACTTATCAAATCATGTCCTCCCTATAAAATAATAAAATTGCTTGTTAAAAAAAACCCGCAAACCCCTACCATCGATCGGCGAACCCTCAAGGGCTCGCGTATCCCACTTTGAAAAGCTCTGTTAGTTTATGGTTAAAAGATTTTGTGCATTTTGGCTTGTATTATATATGCGAATAGCATAGAAAATAGTGTCTGAATGAAGTTACTGTTATGCCTTATTATTGAAAGCATTGCTAATAAACATAGGTACGTTGCAAATTGTCTACATGGAACAGTCTGCTCATAATCGCACGTCATTAAATGCCAGATGGTATAATTTTGCGAGATAAAGGCATTATATGTTATACAACGTATGTAACGAGATATGATAGCTTAAATTATAAGCAACTTCTAATGATGGTTTAATAGTGAGGCATTGCAATTCATCATGATGAGCTTGTTTCATTTTAATTTTAATTGGGGTCTCTCGATCGGCCATCATTTTTCTCAGCATCTATTTTTTTTATTATATAACATCTTTTTGGGGATTATATTTATAAAAAGAGTTATCTTTTCGCCAGTGGCTTCATCCGCGTGGTCATGTATTATACATATAAACCTCTTGGATTACTTTGTATATTATCGGTGAATCCGCCGTTTAAAAGCCGTTGTGTAATTCAAAAGATCCCACTTTAGACAGCGGGAAGTTACCTTGTTTTATACTTTGTATAGATGTGAAAGTTTATTTGGGAAAATTATATTTTTTTTTGTTATTGCAACGTCTGGCAGTCTTATTGATAAACAAGGTTTAACATTATAGTAAATTTACGCTGAGACCACACTGAGTTTTAGTTAAAATTAATATTATTAAACAAAGACCTAGTACGAGGTTGTGCGGGAGTAATATTTACCCTAGCAGGATGTAGATTTGCTTGTTCTCTGTATAATATGATTTTGGATTAATACTAAAATTGCGATGACGCTAAATCCTGTTCATTACTAGCTCTGTGTAAGCATAGTATTATTTATATTGCTATTGAATTCGGTTGAGTGTATAAGCTTTGAAAATAAGCAGCACTAAAAAGATTTTCATAAGTTATTCAACAACAAGTTTAACGATTAATCAAATAGAAATAACTATAAAAAAATGTCGTGAAGACGGCCTCAAGGTTACAGCGATAGGGTGAATACGTAACTACATAAAAGTTATTACGTCACGTAATAATAAGCTTCAAGAATCGATATTTTTCGACCCACTTTTCCCGATAGATATTAACATGCTATTGATTTTTTGTGAGATTCGTTAGCATTTGTGTTATAGATCGCAGAGCTATAAGTTGAGCAATATTTTTTGAATATTTTAAACACCAAACAACTACTTTTGGGTTCTACAAAAAAGCTGTTAAATTATTTATTAAGACGAATGACTACTTCAAGCTTTACTAAATTAAACTATAACCATAAAAAGTTTTTTATATCATCGAAATCTATCTATTTAGTTGTCACCACAAATAATATGGTAAAATAAATAAACATTTGCTAAAACGATGGCTTTCAATAACTCATTATATAACTCATATTTCCAGTCAAGTATAATCCTGTAATGCTGACATGTCATTGAGCTTCAATGAAATAAAACTATGTAATATTAAGTTATGTAATATTAAGTTGCGGATCTTAAGCTGAGAAAAGAGATTTGTTTGGCTAAAAATGAAATGTATCAGAATTAAATTATATTAAACGTTAATTTGTCATTTTAAATTATTTTCTGAAATCTACATAAGGTCCACTGAGATCGACCGGGACAATTTTGTCGTGTCCTACAAATAAAAATACAGGTTTCTATAATATGTTCGGAAAATATGAACCATTATAACTTATAAATTTTATGACACTAATTTGGAAAATATTGCGCCTTGAAAACTTGTAAAAGTAGGGAAAAAATTTGCTAAAATACATATGACATTAAATTAGTAACATAAAAAGTAACAATTTTCATTATAACAGCTATAAATATAAACGCATAAATAACAAAGATATCACAGAGCTACCGTAGCACTGTGTTACGTCACTTATTGGCTTTAATTAGCAAAAATAGCAAAAAGCTCTGGGATTCTATCAAAACTGTAATAAATATTTCAAAAAATAAAGAACTTCCTAAAGAATTATTAACGCTTTCACATTCACCTGAAGCCTCAGAAAATGTAATAAATAATTACTTTGTCAATGTGGGAAAATCCATCACTGAAAGTCCTGATGGAGCAACAGATATAGTTCCTGCATCAACTACTAATATGTTGGCTAATGGTGACTCCTTTGTCTTACTTGATGTGGACAAGGCAGAGGTTAAGCGATTAATTTTGGGTTTGAAGAGCAGCCGCTCAACAGGGTTTGATGGCATATCTGGTGAATTGCTAAAGAAGTATGTGGATATTTTTGCAGAACCTTTGACTAACATCTTCAATAGCTGTCTTCGAGAGGGTGTTTTTCCTGGGGTATTAAAGAGGTCGGTGGTGACGCCAATTTATAAAAGTGGACCTAGAGACGTGGTTGTAAATTATAGACCAATCTCAATACTCACTTCAATATCCAAAATATTAGAAAAGATAATTAATAACAGATTAGTTAATTATATTAATAGTAAAGACCTAATAGCTAGTACTCAATTTGGTTTTCGTAAAGGAAAAAGTACTAATTACGCTGTTTTCTGTGTCACCGAATTTGTTTCAAATTGTCTAGATAAAAATAAAAAGTGCTTAGCTATTTTTCTTGATATCGCTAAAGCGTTTGACACAGTGTCTATTCCTATATTGTTATCTAAACTTGAATCAATTGGAATACGTAGTACCCAACTAAAACTGTTTGATAGTTATTTATCTGATAGATACCAGTGTACAAAAATTGGTCATCACATTAGCAATAATCTAAAATTAACTTGTGGCGTGCCCCAGGGGAGTATACTTGGTCCTACCCTCTTTCTTATTTATATTAATGGTCTTCTCCAATTAAAATTTCCTCAGAGCAAAATTGTATCATATGCTGATGACACTTGTTTACTTTTATATGAACAGAATTGGAAATAACTTTTCAATAATGCACAGAGTGCACTAAACAAGGTAGGTGGATGGCTTATAGAAAACAAGTTGTCGATCAATACCAATAAAACCAAGTATATCCAATTTTCCATTAGAGATGCCATAGCCACTTCTAGCGACCACTCAATTGTATATCACAACTGTCAATCTAATTTAGCGGATTGTAGTTGTGGTTTCATTGAAAAGGTTAATTCTATCACATATCTTGGAGTAAAAATAGATAAAAATCTAAATTTTCGGGAACACATTGAAGCACTTTGTTCTAAATCTAGGCGTCTGATTTTTACCTTCAAAACACTCAGACATATACTTCAGCCTTTTCAACTTAAGCATGTTTATTATGCTCTTTGTCAATCTATTTTCACTTATTGCATTTTGAGTTGGGGTGGGGCATCCAAGAGTATACTGAAGAGATTAGAGACTACTCAGAGAGCGATTTTGAAAGTTGCAACTTTCAAGCCTTTCCTGTTTCCAACGATAGAACTGTATCAGTTTTGTGAGGTACTTACAATTAGGCAGTTGTTTGTGTTACAAATTATTTTAAAACAACACTCTATTCTAACCTATAATCCGCAAATTGAAACGGTTCGAAGGAAGCGCACGGTGTGTAGGTGGAGGGAGGGATGTGACACTGCGTTTGGGGGTAGATTCTTCGGTTATTTGGGTCCATTTGTTTACAATAAGGTGAATAAAATATTAAACATCTATCCCTTAACTAAAATAGAATGCAAAAGAAAAGTATCAAACTGGCTACAGACACTTTCATACGAGGAAACCGAGAACCTCATGACTTCGGTGCTATGACGTTAGTAACTTATATAATTTTATCTATTATCTTTCACACTAACACACACTCACATACACACATGCATGAACACACTTTCAGTTTTTATTTCAACTCAAAATTAAGTTATATATTTACAGCTCATATTGTCATATAAGGAAATTAATTGTGAATTCTATGGGTTCTATGGGGATTTTTAGGGCGCTGTACGCTGGAATACAGGATGTCTTTTCCTACTTCGGCAACAGAGGAGTAATTTAAGTTGTTACCTATTTTTATAAATTAACTAAGTTAAGTTAAGTTAACTAAGTTAAACATAATAAAGCTAATAATATAATTTGTAGGTATAGGTACCTTTTTCGGTCGACTAACATCAGTTGCACAAACATAGCACCATATCTCCGAAACTATTAATCGCAGACATGCCGTTACTTCCGTATTATTTATAAGATAATTATGGACTATTTATTTATAAAATAAAAGTTATCAACTATTGTATTATATTGTAATAAAAGTGATTTGTAGTGCTATTCTGTCATAAAAAATTCTTCTAGACTTCGAGCACATCGCTGTCGCAGCATAGAGGTTAAATCAAGTAAGACTAACTTCAAAAGATAATAAAGAGTTCTTCTTCTTCTTCTTTTTTAATTCATGACCTATTTGCATTTACACAATTCTAATAAAGAGTTCATTTAATTCTATGACCTTACATCTCTGCGCTTGACATTAACGTTATCTTCGTGGCTATGTTTTAGCTTAGTATATTTTCCTAGTGGAACGACAGCTTTTATGATTGCTTTGTCACAATGACTTAGATTTGTACGATCCCGCCCATCGTTACCATGGTCACCACAATCATAACAGGCTAGTTGATAAGTTTCTGTTATAAATCAGTTTTCATGCAGTTCACAACTCGTCAGGGACTGTAACTATATATTTATCGAACGCGCCGCAAGTTCAAGTAAAGTTTAATAACGTTATTATTATCGAAGCATAAGAAATTGAACGAAAAATAAATAATAATAATAAAATAAATATTATCGAAAGGAAACTTATTAATTTTTGTACGTTTGTGGTTTTGTGATTATTTCAAACTGGGGCAATGTATGGACAAAACTGTCGTGGAAAAAATTCAATCTGCTAAGTGAGTTTGGCGGGGTGGAACAAAATTATATAAAACTTTTATTTCTTTTCCTAAAATGGTGATATATATTGAGTTGCATTACGATACATTTTTTTAAAACTGTTTTTATATTTTATTAATTTACTTGTATGCAATATTATTAACAATGAAATGTGTACTTATTGTATACTCATTTTGCTATTTATTTATGAATTTTGCGGAAAAGATAATTTAAATAAGACTGGATATTATCCAGTATGCTTAGGGACCTAAAATATATTATAATAAATAGCCAAATAATAATAGAATTTGACGGTGTTTTCAAATTATAGCTTATAGTTTTATGAAACCTGAAAAACTTAAATCATTGGCACTTAAGGCTGCGCGTAAAGGCAAAACAATAAGTATCAATAATAAATCAACTGGCTATACAATGAGATAGGAACAGCGAATGACGTATTGCGCTAAAAAGAATATGTATTAAAATTTATTTTTAAATAATTACTTGTAAATCATTAAGATTATTGTCAAAGTTGTCATTCTTCAGCCTTGGTTACAGCGTACCTCACATTTGCAATTTCATTTATAATAAGAGAGTATAATTAAGATTTCAGTAATTAACTAAATGACGGTCTTTAGAGCGAGTTTTATATTTTTTTTTATGGCGAAAATTTTGTTCACGTTTCTACCGTTCACATATTATGTACTTTCTTATGTTTAACAGCTTTTTTAGAATTCATTTCTTTGTTCGGAATCAATTGAAATTGATATTTCCTTTGTTTGAGCCTCCAGGTAAGTTAATTTTAATTGTTAATAGTTTACCCGTGCAATTTTGATTATTTTATGTTTTGAATAACTGACATCAAAGATCTGGCAGTTTTTATTTGCCTGAAACCAGAGTTTACATTACTCGTGCATTGTTTTGGATATTACAGCTTGGAAGAATTAGTATTTTAAAAAGAATTTCATTTTAACTATTTCGCTCAACATTTGAATAACCTATTATCAAGTATGTATAGTAAGATTCATAAAAATAAGTGATAAATTAATTCGAAATTTTTGCCAATGTAAGAAAATTATAGAAAAATTTCAATACCTTTTTAACGAAGGTCCATTTTTAACAAATTGGAAACAAATATTATTCGAATAACCTTAAAAACATAGCATAATTAAAAATTTATCGTCGCTTACAAATAAATTACTTATACAGATAGGACACCTTTGCTATTCTGTAATAAAAAACAACCTACACCTCGACGTTGTGCATAGTGCTCCAAATGAAATGAAACATTTATAACCTACTGAAGTAGGTTTCCCTTGGTTGACAGCATACAGCATAGCGGTATGCTGTAAGAGCGTCGCGTTCGTCGCCGATTTAGAGGCTATTTTATTGCAGAATATCACAGCATATGACTTTACACTTTTATATTTGTTTCTTAACATAATTTATAAACTAATTTCTAACTTTTATACGTCTCTTATCTAGACACTGCTCCCACTTAAAATTAGGCTGTGAAAGCAGTTTTCCTTCATACTTTACTTATAAAAATAATAGTAAACTAAGCATTCAGCACCAGCAGATTCCTCGAGATATAGAAATGAAAAACGTTGGGATATTATACGTTTTCGTTTCCCTATTAATGATTAATGTAGGGTAAGTTTTATCTGTAAATTATTCTGGTTGTGGGATTTTGATAACAACTATTTACTAATTTTTGGCTTTGAAATTGGGTGAGGATAAAGTTCATAGGATACCAATAGTATATATTTTCCAGGTATCCATTTAGGAAGAGAAATGAGATATTAATTTCAAAAATAAAATTTAAAACAATGTGTCAAGTCAAATAAAAATTCAATAATTATTAGACTACAAAGTGGTAGAGGATAATGGCGGTGGAGATGTGTGAGAAATACTGTTGCTTTCTTGAAAAAATAATTACTTCTAAACCTTGATTTGTCTATTATCGTCATTAAATTTGTCTTACGTCTTATAATACGTATTATACAGTATCAAAAACTGATGTAAAGCAAAGATATTTGACTATAAAATTTTAACGCCTAATTTTTCTTTGTCAGCAATTTTTAACTAACACATGCCTGTGCAATGTATTTTAAACATTACTCGTATTTATTGTGATAAGTATTTATTTGCGATTTTGTACAAAATCGTTAATCAGAGGTTTCAATTAAACCTGGCATTATTTCATTATTCAGTGGAACTTAATAGTCATGAGTCGTGACCAAGATTGGAATAACTTTCATTTTGTATCTCATCTCTTTCGTTAAGCTGCCATCTGCTTCCCATACTTTCTTTGTTTTGTTCATTACCATCATTATCATTAGTTTATTAATAACCCTATAGGGCACAGCGCTGCGATTCTGTCAAAATCTGAACCCGAATACGAATTTACTCAGGTGTCCAAATTCATACCAAAAGCGGCGTCCGCTCAAACTTGAATTGTTAATAACGTTTCGAGGCATAAGTGAAATATTTGGGAAGATTTAAGAAATATTTGGGACATAAATCAGTTAATCTTGTTTTGTATTTATATACAAAAAAAAAAAATGAATCAATAGAATTGCTACACTACGTAAATTCGGATACATAAGTGAATTCAAATTTGGGTCTGGATCGCAGGGCTGGTCTTCTCTGTAAAAAGAAAAGGAAGGAGGATCAAGGAGGGGAATAATTCACTATTATCTGAAGTCTAATATTACTAGTTAAATGTCTTCCTCACAAATCAAATCAATGATGACATATTTATTTATTATTTTGTGCTATAGTAACCAGAACTGCGTCGAAGGGTTACAGTTAAAGCACGATTGACTTTCCCTAATTAACTTATCAGAATTGCCCTATTGTTCTGTAATAAAATAAGCGTTGAACTCAATGGAACCCGTTTTTTTACCTTTTGAAGAAGGTTTCATTTGATTGAAGCTTAATGAAAAGTGTTTGACGTCGACTTCGAGGCTGATTTTGTTACATAATAGCATAGCTTTTCAAGTAAAATATTATAAACTAGCTGTTTCCTCACGTAAGTTAAATGTCAATCGTGTATGATGTAGTTTCCTGTTGGTAAAGGAATTATTAAAGTCAGTCTAGTAGTTTCAGGGTCTATTCAATACAAACCCTATAATAATAGTATAGATATAAAAACTATTTCTTACAATTTCAGCAACGCCGTCGCTCGTTCTAAGAGCAGCAAGATGCCGGCACAGCCTATAAAGCTGTACTATTTGCCACCGTCACCACCCTGCCGTGCGGTCATGATGACTGCTAAGGCATTGGGATTGGAACTGGAGTTGGTGCTCACGAACATAATGGAAGGAGCTCATCTAACACCAGAATTCATCAAGGTTACTTATAAGTTACTATTACTTTAAAATTGTATTTGTTTATAATAATAGTAGAAACTAAACTATATTTATAAGTAGTACGAATTAACAGGACGCCCGAAGGCCTATTCTATTTGCTCTCAAACGCAAATTCCGGAAAATTGCGAATTGGTCTTACAACTTTATTTAAATCATATGCATGTAGATTATCTATTTCATCAAAGGCAGTGTCAGGTTCAGTCCAGTCCAATCCTACCTCCCTTGCATCATATAATATTACCAAAAAAATCGTTAATTGGGGTCATATTACCATTTCGAAATAGACAAAATTCTTCTTCCAGATGGCTACTTAGTTATGGGTGCTTATCTATTTTAACAAACTTTACTAACTTTAATAGTGCTCTAGTCACAGCATGACTCTGGACAAAATGCCCATTAAAAATTACGTAACGTTGACATGCTAATAATATATCAGTAACTGGCAATTTTATTCACTAATCATATTCCATTATACTTTACAGATGAATCCTCAGCATACAATACCGACAATGGATGATAATGGCTTTATATTATGGGAGAGGTAATTTTTATTTTGTAATATAGACACACAACACACCTTACATGCACGCAAGCAAAGACACACGAACTTAATTAGATTGTTACTCTTTCACTACTAATTTCATGCAAAGGAAATTTTCTGTTTTATTAATGAAAACATTGTCTAACTGTATGTACTAGAATAAAACCGTATATTTGCCTCGGAAGGATACTTGTCTCAGTTTCAAATGCACAAAGTCAGGCTTGTTGATCGGTTTGGGACTTGATTATAATCGGAAGTGCCATCCGCGTAGCTCTCAGTGCCACATGTTGGAGTTGGTGCATCAGTTTTGTCCGTGTGAACAAAAATATTCCGCGACAAGACTTCAACAAACATTGAAATTATATTGATGAATCGCTATTGAATATTTTTAAAGCTGATTGAGGTTCCAGATTAAATTTTGTTTCTTTGAATGCATTAGGGTTTAATCCGGATTTTACCCTATACGCTCTGTATATTCGGGGGCCTGGTGATCTGTTACGTATGTGTTATTTATTGATCTATATAGTCATTTGTGGTGTGAAACAAATAATTTTATTATAACTATATGCTTTATTCAAGACGGAAATGCTAGAGTTAGTAGAGTCTATATTACTAGTGAGAAGGAATCGAGCCTACGATCCGTAATCAAACTATATAGTCCAGCTACCGGGGATCATAGCGATTCTGATGAATTTTTTACCAACTTGACACTTTTGCTACTGACTTTCGTAATGGCCGGTCATAAGATTGGTGACCAGAAATTGCCCGCTGTGGATCATACCCATTCTCCCTATTCGATTTCATCCAGGAAGGCCTGAGCGCCGGCAGTCAATACTTTAATAGGTTGCTGATGATTTGAAGCTTATTTCCATTAATCCAAGTTCAGGCAATCGACCAAAAACCGAAAGTAATATATTTTTGCAAAAAATTTATATTGATAATTATTTTTCAGTCGTGCTATTTTGACTTACTTGGCGAATGCGTACGGCCGTGACGACACTCTGTATCCTAAGAACCCTCGCCTGCGTGCCCTGGTTGACCAAAGGCTGAACTTTGACGTGGGAACACTTTATATCAGATATATGAACCTTTACGTGAGTTTTTCTTCGTACATATTTCTCGAAAACATTATTCACAGTTACATCATCTATGATTATGTTTCCATTGTTGATTTAAATAGGTTTTCTCTATATATGATGGCAAATAAGGAGAAAGAGCTACAGCTCACCATGCGAGCCCAGTGTGGTGAGATAATAAGTGTTGATGACTTTAGACGTAACCGGGATCAACGGTGTGTCCCCTGTCATTAGTAGCATAGAGGAGCTCAAGAATTTTCTTTCCCTCTATGACGGTCTTTAGTCATGCGAAAGTGAAACGAAAAAAATTGACAGTTGTATGGCAATTTTTCGCGTGTGCTTTGTCTCACTCTATTAATACAGATACGCAAGGAGCTGCAAAAAACGTCGTTACACAGATTTTTTGCATTCCGCATTCGCAATAGTTTCACAGATGTTTCGCAAGCGAATGCGGCATAGTTATTTTGAGCAGCATATCTAAAACGAATATTTATTAATCATATCGTGTAAAACAAAAGTTTCATCATTTTATCTTTGACTGCGACGAACATCCGTAGGTACAAACTTTAATACCTTATTTCAACCCTTTTATTACAATAAAAAGCAACTCATGTCCTATCTCAAGTGAACTCTGTTTAGTGAGTTAGGCGTGAGAGCATAACTGACATGATATACGCATGTATGTATTAGTATGGAATAATTAAAGGATTCTTCTTGTCGCTCATTATATCATATAATTAGAGATTATTAGACAGTTACCGAAATAAATATATTAAGAACAATATAAATAACACGATTGCTTGGTCGATTTTTAAACTCACAGCTGTTAAAATTAAAATTCTAAGTTTAAATTGTTGTATATATAATGAATATAACGTAGCCAACTAAAAATATCCGTCCAATTAGGCGGCTAGCTCTGTAATAGAAGAGCGTCATTCATTTGCACGGCTAAACGTCGATCAGCTGAGTAACCATCACAACGTTCTTCTACAGTGCGGCTATACAGAGCTCAGAGAACTGGTTAACTGTCTAGGATCACGTTACGAAACATAATTATTCATTTTGTTTAATTTTAGTGATAGCATAATATTCGCGATATTCTAATATAATTACTTTGATGTTCTACTTCGAAAATACTACAACAAAAACAAGAAAAATTTGAAAGCTAAATTATCCGATTTGAAATACATATAAATTTAATGTTCACATAAAATTAAATTGAAAACAGAAATCTACGCAAAACTTGTTGAACAAAATAATTGTGCCGTTCAATTAAGGATAAACGCCTTCTAGTATCACCAATATCAGTCCTATTACGTCCCCACTCCTTGCAGTTCCCCACTCAGTCCTTTCTTATGGATTGGTTAAGGAGGATGGGCCATGACTACGCTGCATTAGACTGCAAATGCAGCCGGGACCAATGGTATAACGTGTATTCCGAATCACGGAGTAGGTCGAGATAATAATTTCTTCGTCACTTATCCTGTTGCGAAACAACACCTTTGCGAAGTGGCCACCGAGTTACTCATTCGTATAGCAAAGCTTAAAGTTCTTACTACATTTTATTTGAAAATTCAACCTTGACCAAAACAGTGCGATATAGAAGTGTAGTTAACGCCATGTATTATAGTACAAAATATATAGTTTGTGTTTTCTTTCGTTAATAGAATGATTTGTTATGAAAATTTACAAAGTAAGAAAATTGATCAAATGTTTTTTTTTGTTATCGAAAAATATATATATATATACCAATTTTATCACAATGTAAGGAAATATTTTTAATAATATTTTATTAAGATAGATTTATTACAATGACAAATCAACTTACTAAATAATGTTGCTATGGAAATAACTTGATTCGATCCCATTTTCATTCCTTTAAGTGGTATTTTTCGGGATAAAATATAACCTATTACCTTCTTAGGGTCTTAAACTATCCAAATACCTATCAGGTATTTCATCGATATAGGTCCAAAAACAAAAACACTTTCATACAAACGTTTTCACCCTCTTTGACCCCCCTCAGAGAGGAATTTCTAAAAATTCGTTCTTAAAATCAAATGTATTTCATTTCGAGACACTATTGTCCTATTATTAATTAAAAACTTACTCATTTCAACCATGATATTAGAAAAGTATAATGTGGTATTTCGTAAGTACTAAGTTTGTTTAATTTTTATATTGTTCTTCCATATTTAAATTTTTAAATCGTTGCTAACTGGAGTAGCGGTCAAATTGCAACCATTCATCCAATTCCGTTGCAAGGGGTCAAAGCGTTTATAACTCAACATTGCGTCGATTGAGGAGCATAAGTCAGAGAATACTTTATTTAATAATATTACAATAATAGAACATTATATTTTGAGAAACTCGATGGCGCAGTGGTTAGCACGCTTGGTCTGCTACGGTTACGGTAGGTACGGTACGGTAACTTTCACAATGGCTGGTCATAGGATGGGTGACCAAAAATTTATTATCTCGAGCTCCTTCGTGCTTCGGAAGGCAAGTTAAGCTGTTAGTCCCGGCTGTATATGCAGTCGTTAATACCCACCATTACTCAATTTGCTAGCACACTTCACACAAGTCATTATTATGTTTCAGTCTTAATATATAATAAAAGACTCGAATTCAATGTCGAGTAGCACAACCTTGCATAAAGGTTCAATCAAATAAAATCAAGTTTAAAAGATCATCACCAGCCCTTTTACGTCCCCACTGCAGGGGCTCAGGCCTTCCTTATGGATGGTTAAGGAGAATGGGCCATGACCCTCCACGCTGGCCCAATACGGATTGGAGGGTATTAACGACTGCAAATGCAGCCGGGACCAACGGCTTAACGTGCCTTCCGAAACACGGAGTAGCTTGAGATAATAATTTTTAGGTCACCCATCCCGTGACCAACCTTTGCGAAAGTTGCTTAACGACTACGATCGCGGGCCGCGGCGCTTATCCACTACGCCACCGAGCTACTCTCCTCCGCCTCCGAGTTCAAAAGATAATAAAGTTTAATTAATCTAACCGCTGTGATCACATGTCATCGTCGAGTACAATACTGTTTTTTTTATTACACTTTTTAGACAGTACCTAACTTTCTATTATTTTATATGATGAAATATGATGCCTCGGGGAAGTATAAATTTATCTTAATTTTGTATTACCTAAAGTTCTATTGAAATTTTATTGTATTTTTTCTAGGGTCCTATGCTTTTTAAAGGCGAGCCAATGGATGAAGCTCTAGCAGCAAAATTGAATGAAGCTATTGGTTGGCTGAATACATTGCTGGATGGTAAAGCATTTGTCGCTGGGGACAATCTTACTGTCGCAGACATATCGATAATAGTCACATTTACGAATCTCGCGGTAAGAATCACTACGGAATTTAAGAAAGTGTTCAGCTTAGTCTAAATATTAGAAGTTTTCCGCAAATAGCTCTTCCTGTTTGCTTTACCCGTTTTCGCTATATTTTTTATTGCTACAACAGTAGCATTATCCTTCCCCAATAAATATTTTTTCAATTACTGATATTAGCGCGGTCAACCAAACAAAAAGACTCTTTAGCTTTATTATATTTAATGATATATATTCATATACCATCGATTTGAATCTGATTGTAGAAAAAAAATTTTTATTTAAGAGGCTCAATTGAAAAAATAATATTTTAATTTTGATTTCACGATTTAGTGTCGCGTAATTCAGTTGACAATGTCAGAGCCTTTGATTAGGTATAAAATGAAAACGTAGTGCAATAAAACTGATATAAAGGTCAAAAATAATAATATTATCGAATTCACCCCCACTCGAGACAATGTTATCAATTCACGTAAAAAAATCAGTCATCAAAAATTGTTGTTTTCTTTTCTAGGCCTTTGAATATGACTTCAGTGAATACGAAAACGTTAAAAAGTGGTTTGAGAGAACAAAAAAGACTCTGGAGCCTTACGGATACTATGAAATCGACGATGCTGGGGCACAAATGCTTGCGTCCTTTTTGAAAAATGAATAACGAAGTTGTAAAATAATAAAAATATACCTGTTACAGTTAAACAGATTATAATAAAATATATGACTGTGTATCTTTTAATTTCATTTTCTAAGATTGTTGCGATTAAAGTTCGATTAAAATTCCTCATCTTCTAATATGTAATACAAGTATATTTTAGACAAAGGCCTTCATTGTGAATGGAATGTCTAATTTCTACATCCATTGCAATCCGTACTCTGCTCTTCAACTATTTAACGTGTCATAGCGATTGCGAACGCACTTTTTTTTTAAAGATATTGAAAGAACGATACGGTTAATTTGACGTTTATTAGTAATGTCTAAGGCAAACGTTAAACGCATAAGTTTAAGTTACGAAGTTTTTTATGTGTCTTGATTATTCGAATCATCATTCGTTTTGAAATCGATTGTGAGTTTGAACGTTACATAATTCCAATCACTATATGTTTGAAAGGGATTTAGACCAAGGGTCGTTAACAACCATCAGTGTGGATTGGTGGGTGCTAATGACAACCAATGAAGCCGGGACAAAGGCTTAATGAGATTTCTCAATTTCGAAGTAGTTGAAGTTAATTAATTTTTAGTCACTCATCCTTTTACCAAACTTTAAAATGACACCTGACTACGACGTTTCTTTGGAGTCGTATTAGCATTTCGAAAATCGTCGATTTTCGATTTCGGAGAAAAATAATAGAATAGTGTTATATTTTCCAGATTAGTGTGATAAAATTTATTTCGTTTACTATTTATAAGTTATAATGGTTCATATTTTCCGAACATATTACATAAACCTGTATTTTCGTAAGACACAAGCATACTGCAGTCAGTTCCTAACTTGCGCAATATCTTAGTTCCATACCAGACAGGTCCAGCCACTTCCCAGCATACCTATTCATATATTATTTTTAATAAAACAAATATATGCCTAAGTGTTCATTAATTAAAAAAAAAACAAATTGACAGACCGTATTCCGATATATCGTGATATGAAATGATTCATTTCAAATTGATTATATTTATCTATTATAACGTGAAGTGGTCTCCTACGTGAAATAGGCTTGTGTCCTACAAGTGAAAATACAGGTTTTTGTTATATCTTCGAAAAATATGAACCATTTTAACTTATAAATGTTAAACAAAACAAATTTTAAGTCAATGATTTGGAAAATATTACGCTTTGAAAACTTGAAAAAGGTAGAGAAAATCTACTACAAAAATTTGCTAAAATACATAAGGCATTAAATTTGATATAAAAAATGTTACAACTTTCATTATAACAGCTATAAACAGAAACGCACAAATAACAAAGATATTACAAAAAATGTCCAGACGCCCTTACATTTTTCGCTACTGTAGCACCGTGTGACGTCACTGAGTGCCTTGTATTTGTAAGGAGCGTTTTCGGCCAACTAGCAGTGGTTCTACAAACACAGCACCGTCTCTCCGAAACTATTAATCGCAGACATGTTGTTACTTCGACATTATTTCTCAGATGTTAATGGACTATTTATTTATGAAATAAATAAAAAAAAAAGTTGTCAACTAGCCTATTGGCAGGATTGTGGTTAACACAAAATAGCCATTAAAATAGAAGAAGAAGAAGAAATGATTCATAGTGTAATAAATCTATTTTGAATTTGAACTCTGTACAGTTTTGCTATTCTGCATAAAATTAGCGTTAAGTTGACCGTTGAGTACAGCGTTGTAACAGCATAGAGATTCAATGAAATAAAATATTGATTACTTTTTGAAATTTCATTTTATGGAACCTCTATGTCTGTTGGGTTTTGAGTTCGACATTGATTAATTTACAGAATAACAAGCAGAAGATCTCTTACCGTAGATTTAGGAAACAGTGTCTCAGTTTCTTGATTTATCATAGTTTCTTGACTTTCACAAGTTTTTCGTTATCAAGCAAATATCTAAATTAGATAAAATGAGCATCATACGGAGATTTTATTTGAAGATTAACCCCCTTACCAAGATCTTCGCGATTTTGATGTTGGTGAAAATAACAATGTTTTATGAGTATATTTTGTATAAAAAATATACTCATAAAATTGAGTATAGTTTTTTTAAACATAAAAATATACAACTTTGTTTAGATAAAATTAATAACCTCGACGAACTAAATGTAGTGACGAATTCAAGTGAGCATACCAACAAAGAAGTCGCAGAAGATAGCCATACCGTTTAGGACTCATAATGGTGCTCTTTAATTTGTATAATCGTCTAAGTAAACGATAACAAAGGATGATGGTAAGGTGTCAGGAGTGGCGTCCGGTCGCACGAGAACGTGTGACTATTGAATTGAGTTAGGCATTTCGATCGCACAACAATGCGCCAGCGCACTGCGACCGGTCGCGCGGACCGTAACACGTTTTCAAAACATTGTCCACGTTCGATTGTTGCGATTTGAAAAATTCACCACAAAACGACAAAACAGCAACCGGCAGTATTCACAAACACTACGACATCACGTCAACCTGTATAACGTTTTGTGCGAGACGACCGATAGTGCTTGAGACGTGAATTGGTTAAAGATGTAGTGGGACCGTGCTGTGACAACTGTGTTCGAATTTACGTTTGGACAGTACCTGAATAACAATGATTTTTGTAGGTATTTTTATGTAATAATATATATGTGACGCGGTGTTGTTTTGAATATGTCAGCTGATATAATTGCAAACTTGGTCATCAAAACGTTAACTTATTATGAATACAGTGAATGAGTTCATATTTCTAACTGAACTAAGTTTTCCGTTCCTGATTAAATTCTAATATATAAATAATTGCAATCAGTTTAATATCCTGTGATCACCCAAGATATATTTTGCTAGCCTATGACATTAGTTGTAGGTACAGTTAATGAGTAGAAAAGTCAATAATAAAATGCGTAATGCATTTTGTTGTTAACATGCAGTTTTATGAGTAAAAGGAAATATTGTTGTATGAAACCTCGTTACTGCCGATAAACATACTGATCGTAACGTAGAATTGTTCCATTTGTGGATTCTTGGCTCAAAACTAAACATAACTCTGCGATAACGTGCTCGTTAACCAAATTGGTTTATTTACAAAATATTTTAATATTGCTGTAAAAGTTTCAGTCTATTAAGTCATTTAAGTGTTTCGGCATTCGCAGAAAATTATAAACACATAAAAATATAAATGGAGTATTATTATTGAATACATTATATAACATATTATTAAAAACTACCTTTGTGACTGACCTTACAGTATAACAGTGGATGATTTAATAATATAGTTACAACTAGAAAAGGATGTGGTCATTATATCAATGCGCTTGGATCGTTGTTAAAGTGTTCATCTTTATGTATAGTATCATTGTCCTTTTCTTATCTAGTGTTTCATTGAGAATATAATCGTATACATACTTACATCCTGTTTTTAACATTGTCATTGAGTAGCAATTACATATTGTGTTAAGAAGTCACTGAATTATCAACTGTTAACTATTTAGCCGTTGTATTTTGGGTTTTCATATTAACCAGTCGATACGATCTCTTATTCAATTTATAAGTAAATTAAAATTAAAATCGTTTAAAAGTAGAAGTAAAACGATGTCACCAGTTTAAAAAGATATTAACGGTAAATGAACTGCCAAATTAGATCCAATTTTTCAGCTCGTTTCTTTTTAAACAAAATGAGAGAGAATGAATTTAATGTTTCATTATAAGTCGCCGATTTGTTTTCAGCGATTGCTTTATGTCATTGGAATAATAACTGTAGTAGTAGCAGTTCAATTTGGACCAAATCCGACGTCAGACATGTCAGCTGATGAAAAAAATATACTTAAACCAAACAAAACTATGGAACAATCAGACGAAAGTGGTCACGAAGTGGAAACTGAATTGGAAGAGAAAGATAAAAGATTTCTAGATGACGCAATGAAAACTATATTAGATCCTCATTCTATAATTTTAAAGGATAACGATGAGATTGATAATTTCCGTTTAAAACTGGATGAGCTGGATAGAGAAAACTTGACACTAGAAGTTTTTATGGAAGAAATGGATAAGTTAAGTTTAGACGTTTGCAAAACATCACAAAAAGCTTTATGGTCATACGTAACCGATATTAATAATGAGAGCAAAAAGAACAAGATGGTAAGAAACAAATAAGTAGTAACGTTCTTAAGTACCTAATTGTATGAATAGTAAGTTAATAAGTATGAGGTATATTCTAGGTAAGAATAGCTGCTGAGGAGGATGAAATAAAGAAACAGTATTGGAATTCATTGAAAAACAAATATTTGAGTGACTATCAAAATATAAATGATCCTAAGTTGCGAAGAAAGTTTAGAATTATTAAAGAGCGTGGGACCAATGTACAGATGCCTCAGAGCAAGGTATGAATATTTTGATACATGGAAATAGATCAATAAACATAAGACAAACTTATCCCAAATTAAATAGCTAAACCACTTGTATTATGGAAATCTGAAGCAACGAATGTACCACAATACCCAGATAACATAGAAAATAAATACAGAGATTATAGAAAAGCTCATTTTCTACATTGAAAAGACCGAAATCGTCGAGGTCACGTAGGTCGTCAATCTCAAGAAATCATGAATTCTTGCAATAATAATTTTAAAATTCCATAAAAATATTTAATTACATTTTCGTCACCATATTGTAGTGCCTTTAAAATTTTATCTCTATTGTTTATTTAAGCAAAGAGAAGAGATAGACAAAATGCAAAGAATATGGAGTAGGGTCACCGTGTGTGCATACAATGCCACATCTTGCAATACAGAAGATTCTATGCGAACAATGAGTGGTAAGTTAATGATTTATTTTAAGGTAACTCACCCTACAGATAATAACAATACATAATGATTAATTACTTTAAAATAGTAATAAAATTTTAAGTCATGTCAGTTTCGTTTTAATATCGACGACCTCCGAAGCTTCGCATGCCGGTTTCAAGGTGTCGCCATCGCTGAGGTTCCAATTTCGATTCCCGGTCGGGTCAATGTAGAAAATGTACTTTTCTATATTGCCTCGGGTTTGTGTGTTGTTGTACCTTCGTTGTTTCCATAATACGGGGGCTTTAGCTACTCATCTTGGAATTTGAGCAATATATGTGATGTTGATTAGTAAAAAAATATGGTTGAGCGAAAGGATGAGTAGCTGGCTTATACGTCATGATCGTGGCTTGTGGGGATGAGTCTGCTCTAGACTTGTCTATTTTTTTTTTTCTTATTTACTGCCAAAACAGGCTATTTTGAAAATTCATGGATGTTTATATTGCGTCACATCATCAATTATTATGCATACCAAATTTGAACTTGATCGGTTCTGTAATTTTGGAGAAAATCCGTTGTTACAGACGGACAGACAGATAACCGAGTAGCCCGACTTAAAAATAGCTAAAACGTCTTAAGCTTCTTATGATTCTTTATTATTATTTTGTAAAAATAGTTGTTGAAGAACTTTTCACTTGTAGTTGTTAAAGCATAACTCAAAGTTGCTATCAGTATCTTCTCAATGATGTTGAAAATAATTAAAAACTCATTGCTCTATTTCCTTACTGCTTAATCATTAGTTTTATGGTATTATTAATGTAAGCTGACCTAAAACATTAACTTAATGACTATGTAAGTACTGAAATACTTAGAAGCTTGTTATTACCCGTTAGAAATATAGAATTTTCCAAAAATTTTCACATTTTAAAATTGAATAAATGCTGTTTATTGCAAACAAATTATAATTGTGATATATAATGATTCTCTTACAAGACAGTAATAATAGGTACTTAGTAAATGGAAATATTTGTGTTATTGTATTATTTAGAAATATTTGAAGTAAATGGTATGCTAAACTTCAGTTTTTTGGACAGAAATATTTTTTTTTGCATCTAATTAAAAGAGCATGAAAAAAGCAAATCTTTATCGTCCAGTATCTTAAATATTTGACTTGTCTTTGTACGTCTAATGCTTTTATTTTCTTTGTTTTCTGTGGTTATGGAAACCAGTAAAATTTAAGAACTCATGCATGATGTAAAGAAGTATGACATTTACTTATCGCAAAAATTTACAGATGTCATAACAGTTTTCAAAACGAGTAATAACACAAAAGAACTGGCTTACTACTGGAAGGTCTATCGAGACGCGACAGGTAAAAAAATACGTCCTATCTTCAAGGACTATGTAGTAAGAATGAATAAGGTAGCACAATCAGAGAACTTTACTGATGCTGGAGACATGTGGCGTTATGCTTTCGAAGATGACCACTTCGTAGAAACAGTTGAAAGAATATGGCGAGAGATCAAACCAATGTACAATTTACTACACGACTTTGTTAGAAACAAATTAAATGCATTTTATAAAGACGATTTGAAGAACAGTGAAAATTGTATACCAGCGCATCTCTTAGGTTAGTATAAAGTAGCTATTCGTGCATTTACATATTAAGACCTTGTTTTAAGAGGTGCTTGGCAAACAAGAGCCTACAGCAATGCAATAGCAAAGTATATTTATAAATACATTGCTTGCAGGAAATCTATGGGCTCAAGAGTGGCAAGCTATTTATCCTAAGGTAGCTGCGTATCCTGAATTTATACGCCAAAGCAATATTGATGGTGAAACTATCCATGCCAAGGATCTTTTAGATGTCGTGGACGAGTTTCATCAATCACTTGGCTTTGAAAGTTCAAAAGATTCATATGAAGACATAACAGAAACAATAGCTACTGCTAATTGTTTACCTTCCAGCCACGATATGTGTGATGGTATACATTATAAGTAAGTTCCGGTTATTGTTATATTCGAACTGTTAATTGAAGCACTTGCATTAGGTTATCAATTAAATTTCGAAGATATGAAGATATTGCTGTTGATAGTAAATATCAAAACAATATGTTAATATATTAAAATTGTCGTACTTGTTGTTTTTTTTTTTTTGTAAATAGAAACTATAAAATCGTAAAATGATAAATTAATGTATTCTTAGTAGATTTTTATTATCGACAGCAATAACTTGGACTCTTGAAATGAATATCAAATAAAAGGGGAGAAAAAAATATAATTTTGGAATTATGTAGTAAGATGCACAGCAACAACAAAGTGATAATAAGTGACAAAATCATAAACAAAAATAAAAAAGAGGCCAGTAATATTATTTCAAATCCATCGTAAGAATATAGGCATTTACTCTAGTAGGATCTTGGATTAAACTATCATTGAACCATCTCAAATCTTTAGTAGGGTATATTAATTTGCTAACCATGTTTTCTGCCGTGCTGGACATGCATCTCCGTTGCAAAAGCTAGAACTAGACAAACATCGTTTTTAATTTTGTCAATAACTAAGATAAAAAAAAAAATATACGGGAGAGATTAGGTATATATATATTTCGATTTTTAAATGTGCGCCTGTAATAAAAAAATCGAAATTAAAATTTGATTTGTTAGAGGAAGGAAAATAGTGACATCACTGTCATCATTTCATTGAATAATCATTAAATGTAACTCTAAAATAAAAGAAGTAATTGTTATTAAAATTATTTAGTATTCTTAGTCTTAAAATTATTGTTCGTGCACGTTGAGAATAAAAAATTGGCCACTATTCTGTCATGTCATCAAAGCTTTCGGTACCTGAGTGGCAATCTTTTCAGTATAGTTTTTATTCAGGAGTTTCTTGGTGACGTATCGTATTATTCCAGAATTAAATGGTGCGGTGAGAAAATAACTGACATAGTTGTTGGTTTATCCAGAGCTGCGAGACTACTAGGCCATATTCAATATTTCAAGCATTATAAAGATTTACCTCCTTTATATCGAGATGGACCTAGCCCAGGTAACATTATGAGCAGTCATATTCTGTCTAGGGTTTCGAATTAAGTTAAGAACTGGCCAAGTGCTAATGGGAAATTTACACTGAGAGTTCTGGACTTACTTGTTGATTCTATAGGTGATCTAGTAGTAAAACAGAAGAGATAGGAGATATGGATGACTAAGTGTGTTGACTATTTTCTAAGATTATTCCAGAACTATTTCTTTTAAAACTAGCTGACCCGACTTTTGTTGTGCTGCTTTAATTATGAAATTTTGCAGCACGCATTCTGTCAATTCTGTGTCAAACATCATAAGGTTACATTAAAAAGTTGATATTATCCAAAGCGCTAAGGTCAGATTTTACTTGATATGTGCAAGTTCGTTCCACCGTACATCTCATTCATGCCATTGCACTGGATTGAGGTCAAGATTGAGCCCATTAGAAATAAAAAAAATATGTAATACCATTTAGTCGTCAAAACTTTTAATTTTCTAACTCCGAATAACTTAATCATATATTTTTATACTAACATCAAACCGTCATCATCAATTATAGATAACAAATTTTGACTCAATGTGACCCATTAGTAAAAAAAAAGGATATAAAAGCCCTTAAATTATCATGAAATCCGATTGCTTAATTCGTATTACATCAATATACATATATGCTAATAAGCACATATTTTGACTTTACGTTTAATTCAAAACCCGCAGATATAGAATTTTACATTTTATTTATAATTATTTTTGAAGACAGTTAAAAAAATTGTTTACATTTTACAGCCTTCCATGATGCGATATCAGATATAATGGCAGTACAGCTGACGTCACCAAAACATTTGAAGATGTTGAAACTAGTAAACATTGATCTAGGACCTGAAATAACGTTGAACCATCTCTTATGGCTTGCCTTAGACAAGTTTCCATTGATGGCTTATGCTTATGTGTTGGACAAATGGAGATGGGATGTATTTGGAAACGATACTATCGAAAATTGGAATCAACGTTGGTGGGATTTAAGGTATAAAGAAATTGAATGACTAGGTAATCATAATGAAAATTATTTTAGATAAATTTGAATTTTGAATGCATTTTATTAATTGGTCTAAAAGTTAAATATATATATTAACTTAATTGTAACTTCTGTAGGTTTTGACAAACAATACACATTAGTTTTCTTTGTCAGGTTTTTAAATGTCGAAAAATTTAAAACCAGCCAAGTATACGTTACATCATGTACATTTTCTACGAGTATAATAAGATGAAATTCTAAAAGCGAGAAATTTATTTTAGAATATATTTATAATTTGGTTGGTTAGTTAAAGATACATATGTATACAGTGCTATTAAGAAACAAGGTTTAGCGTCAGAGTAAATTTACGCTAAACTTATAATTTTAGTATTAGTCCAAATTTATAATAAACATAGAAAAGGCAAATTAACCTTACAGGAGTGAATATTACTCGGAGTAAATACCTCGTACTTGATTAACCTTTGCTGAGTCTCTTTTTAATAATATAAATTTTGATTAATTATAAGTGTAGTCTCAGTGCAAATTTACTCCAACGCAAAACGGTCTTTATCTAATGAATGTAATCTCAATATTTTTTATTACCAAAATTATTTTAATTTTAATAAATCCTCTCCTAATTTATTAAAGCTAAAATAATTTTGGTAAGACTTTGGATTAGTATAAAGTAAATTATGACGATGTTATTTTAATGACTTTGTTGCCAAACCTTTTTAGTTATGTTGTCGAAGAACAGAAATCACACTCCGAAATAGGACTCCATTTGTAATTTAGTCAAAAGAATCCTAAAAATCAGGTGCCGGATATACATATATTACATTGGTTTTTGATTCATTGCTTCTTCATTATAGGCAAACATAACAAGTAATCAAAAAGATTTCGAACTGCGAATTTTCAATGCCATAGAGCAATCATAATAGATTGTGCAAAAGAGAACACGTACCTAATTAAGTAATAGGAAAATTTTGGTTATCCTATAAATGTGTTTGCCTTGATCTTTGTACCATAAAATGCAGTTCCTGATCAAGATGTCAATTAATACAGACCTTGTGAATTCATCAGTTGTATCCTCATTAAAGTCGTGTCATAAACGACTTAACACACGTAATTTTAAATATCGCATAGGCGATGTCGAAGTTATTCGTGAATGTCTAATATCTGTAATCAGTGCATCAATATACCTGTTGTTGGAAACAGACAGAGCTATGTGGTGTTCATTGATGTGGCGTAGCTCGGTGGTGTAGTGGCCCGCAATCATTGTTGTTAAGCAACTTTTGGAAGGGTCGATCACGGGATTGGTGACCAAAATATATTATCTCGACCTGCTTCAGAAGGCATGTTAAGTAGTTGGTCCCGGTGGCATTTGCAGTCGTTAATACCCTCCAATTCACATGGAGCCAGCGTGGAGGGTCATAGCTTATCCTCCATAACCATCCATAAGGGCGGCCTGAACCCCTGCAGTGGGGACGTATAAAGAGTGATGTTGATGATTTAGCTATGATCGATGATTTATTATGTCTTCTGTCTCTGAAGAATGTTTCTTCTTAATACTCACAGGCTGAACTGTGTGAAATGTATTCTATTCATGATTAATCAGTGATTGATTACTCACTAACCTCAACATCATGAAAATTTTTGTTTCCTATTTAATAACTTAAACTTTTTCTTACTTATTCTAGTAACAAAACCTTTAAGTCAGAAGCTTGTAGGTGGATCACCGTTATTATTTATTAAACTAATTTCATTTCACGTTTTGGTGGGACACTTATTGTCTTCGTTATTTGTTCAAGGTATTTGTCTCTCCTTCCTTTATTTCCCTCTTTTTATGATGTTTTTTATAATCTATCGTTTCGTAACAATACAGTTTTATTTTCTAAAACTTCTGTAGGCAATTGGCTGGATAGTTGTTGTTATCTCTTATTACTTACAGTACTAAATGATTAATGTACTGATTTAATTTTCATATCTTTTATTAGTCTTATGCTATAAAATAACTATTTTCTGAAATAATTATAATCATTAGCATGATTTTCATTTACGAGTTTCGTTTCACAGACCTTAATACATTTAATATTGTTGTCTAATAATGAAAAACTGTAGAAAAAATGATGCACTGATTGCAAAGCTAGCTACCTTCATAATTTATCCCTATTATAATTAAATTTAGGATGGCTGAAACGGGCGTATCTCCACCAGTGCCAAGAAATGAAAGTGATTTGGATCCAGCAGCAAAATATCATGTCGTATCCCATGTTCAGTACATAACGTAAGCAAAAGTATATTTATTAATATATTATCGAGTAAGTACAGAAGTAATAAATGTAGTTTAAAATTGTAGTTTAATGTAGTTTAAATTCTTTTTCGAAATTTTTGACATTATGATGAATCTATACAAGCGAGACTAACAGCCACGTACACAAACGTCCATGAATATTTTCATTAGTTAAAAGCAACATTACCCCATACAAATTTGACATTCATTAGAGCTTAAACGCGTCATTAAACTTTAATGGACGTTTGTGCAACTGTCCGTAACATTCGCATCTCTATAGTCAAGTAGAAACAACAACTTGTAATATTTTTAACCAAGAGATTAAAATTTGAATAAAGTAAGAACGGTCAATAACAAATAGTGTTATTAAAACAGTGTTCTTTTTTTTGTAAGTTTTTACATCAATGAGTATCTTGTTTATCGAATAATATTGTTCGCTTGAGCGTTTAATTATACTCAAGAAATAACTTTTACTCGACTATAGATATGAGTGTTACAAATCGAGGGCGGGCCCGTATGTGAAAAAAATTAAAAAAATACCAATATAAAAGCTTGCTGATAACTGTAATCTCTAAAAAACATTTCTGTGACTAAAATGTAAATCTTTTTTAACTCCTGTTACCTGTATCCACGATAAAAAAAAAACTTTCACATATAGTTACATGAAGACTTGACGTCTTTTTTTTTTTAATCGAAGACCTCATAATTAAATTACTAAGAAATCGTATTTGATAAATTTTACATTCTCAATGCCATATTGATATTTATATTATAGTAAAATACTAATAAATCCTCAATGATTTTAAATTATATTAATTACGCCGTGATGCCTATCGAGAAATTATGTAGGTCTTTTTGTTTCGGGTAGCATATTATACACAGAAACTGAGGTCACAATATAAGATACAATCGTAATTTAAAGATGCAAATCTAAAATTAGAAAATTATTGCGTGTAATGTAGCTATTGCAACATCGTTTAGTACCCTTGTCGACCTTTTGTATGAAATGTTATTTTAATTATAGTATTGATATGAATAGCTTAAAGATCTGATGAATAGTTAGACAGTTAAATTGTTAATACAGTTTAAAACAATCCTTCACAACATACACATAAGGTTGTACTCATAGAATAGAGAAAGACGTTTTCTGTGTTAAATAGTTTTATTTTTCATAGTTATAATTATATATGCGAATGTTTATTAGACTTAAATAAAACATTTCTGATGATAAATCATTGCGTTCGAAAGATATTCTAAAAAATGTACATCAATTCTTTTAGTTTTATGGTGTCGCAAGTACTCGAGTTCCAAATCCTTCGTTCTTTATGCAAGAGGGCCAATCACACAGGACCTTTGCACGAATGCTCCATATATGGTGTGAAGGAAGCAGGAAAACTCTTCAGGTAACAACATTATTTACATAGTCTAATCACGTCTCAACAGAAACAAAAAGTTTTAACAGTAGTAACAAACAGTATAATTAACTTTTTTCTCATGATTAAATCATTTTACTCATACTAGGAATGAACTCAAATATTAAAGTTTTTAATTCTTAGAATCGTTAATGTTTTCACACAGTAATATATTTTTGGTTACTTCCTTTTAATACTGACTTACTTAACATATTGTGAAGATTATGTATTTCTAATTTATATTTTAATAGTGTCATAGTAATTTGCGTAGTAATGTATAGTAATACGATATGTGCAATCAATAGACGTATAGCCTTACAGGAAAAAAAAATTGCATCGCAATAATGCCGAGTTATTTTTTAACTGTCATGATTCCTCCATTCAATGTGGCTAGTTAAAGGACAAGGTCTATGCGTGTTAAATATAACTTCATAATAAACAACCTTTCTAGATCTTCGTTAACTGTATATCTTTTTCATACATACATTAAATTGCATGTTCATAGCGATGGAATGTCACTAGGAGCCAGTGAGAATTGGAGGGATGTCCTTCAAGCGATGACGGGTGAAACTGATTTAAATACTGCCGGTATACTAGAATACTTCGCAACTCTAGAAGAATTCTTAAAAGCGCAGAATTCTAAGATGGTGAAAGCAGAAGTTGATGATATGGACCAAAGCGCGCCTATTATTGTCGGTGCTATTGTTGTATTACTAACATTGTTGATTATAATACTTTATTGTATAAAGAAGTATAGCGCTGGCAGCAAAGTTCTCTCAATTTGTGGTCTCAGCAAAAACGGTTCATTAGATATAGTGACAAACGAACTGCCTCAAGGAAAGAGGAATGAAGTTGAAGGCATTAGTGAAGATAAAGTTTGAGAGACTGTACTAATTATACGATACAAAAGTTTGAAAAATTAAAGGAAGAATTTTTTTGCCAATTTCTGATCCAGTATATATACGGAAAACTGGTTAAGTGGTGTTAAAAATATTTTGTTTTTTAAGTTGTGCAAAGAACATTAAGTTTATCTTAGGCTAGATTCTTTAAGATAAACTAAGTTTAAATTATGTTTATCTTAGACTAGATTTTTCAAGATAAACTTAATAGCAGTTGGAGCGAGTGCCACAAGGTTTGTATTAAATAGATTCAAACTATTATACATAACTATATGATGAAAGTCAAAAGCGAGTTTAATTTTTGCCGTTTGTAGTACGATTAGTTAATATGAATAAAACACCTTGTACTAAACACTGATTCTTAGAATTTGCTGAAGCCACAGAGCAGTGTTTCATTTCAATAGTAGAAGGTATTAAGAAATCACGTTAAGGCCATATAAGCCAATGGAACTGTACTGATTGTGTATCTTATATTGAATATATCATAGTTTTTTAGGGTTATGTCAAGCAGCTTTTACTCCTTCATGATTATAAGTTTCAATAGTAATATGTTTTGTAACAATCGCTAGAGATTGTACCGTTTTGATCCATATAATGCAATATAAAAATTATGATTATAAATCATCTTTATCATTAGCTTTTATTAATGTTTTCATTGTTAATGTCCAGCCTTTTACTATAGAGAGATTATCACTCATAATGGGTAATTAATTTTAAATACTGTCGAAAAAGTCCAAGACTAATAGAGAAACTATTTTGAGATGATAAATATGTCTATAAGTTGTTTGCAAAAGCATTTAATTAATATTTAAATTAGATATAGCATTAAATGCTTAGTTATATTGTAAATTTGTAGGATAATGTAATTATAAATATTATTGTGTTTGTGTCTGTTTGACTTGAATTATAAATTTTCATATGTTTTAATTCTAATTATATCTTTTAATTATTAGCGTTTAATCATACAACAAATATATATCACATAACTAGTGTAGATGAAATGATAATACGCCTTATATTTCAAATGAGCTGGTTGTTAATTTTTATGTAAGTGATATTATCAAGCGTATGTGTGTATTGAAGTGTATCTAATTAATACTGAATTAAAACATTGAATATAAATTATGTTTGTCATTAAATAAGCCCTAAAGCAACGTATATCAGAGCTTTTATTTGGAATGAAGCATTCTTAATTCATATATGTACCGGTGACGATTGATTGATTTTTTAATATTGTTTCTGAAATGATTAATACACGTTCTGTTCATTTGTTTGATTGCTCTATATTTCTTGTTGGAGCATTGAGAGTTTTTCGATCGTTAGATAACATCTATATTTTTTTATCGTATCGTTATATAAAAGTGGATAGCAAAAAAGCAGTTCATATCAAATACACTTTTATTTAAATAAATAAAAGACTCGAATAATACTGAGAAACACAGTATTTTTTATTAGACTTACGTCAAATTACAAATATGCTCAAATCCCAAATTTAGTAGATAGAGCACTTTAATATAAAAATCTAAAACAACGAAAGTAACACAAAACTCATCATTATCATCATTGGCCTTTTATGATTCGAACTGCTGGAGCTCAGGTCTTCCCTACGAATGGAATTGACTCGAATGGGTAGAATGGATCATGACCCACCACGTGAACCGTAGTGACATTGGTGGGTGTAACAATTGGAGATGCAGCTGTCACCAACGGATTAACTTGCCTTCCGAAGCACGGAGGTGCTCGAGATAATAAATTTTTGTTCACTCATCCTATGAGCGGTATCGAAGAATGAGTGCGCTAGATACTGTGTAATCGAGTACCTCAACACAACACACACACACACAAGATAAAGTTCATTTTCTGTAGTGGCCCGACCGAGAATCAAACTCGCGATCTCAGAGATTAACCTTGAAACTGACGTGCGAGGCAAGGAGGTTGTTAGATCGAATGTATGGTTATATTAGTCTCGAGTTATTAGTATCAAAAAGGTTTTATTATATGTGATAATCAAATCAACATCACGTAGTGTTACATCATGTCGATTTGGTTATAATATCATGTTATGTTATTCTGATCTCAATATAAGTACTTAGATAAAGCACTCATGTTCAAATCAATTCAATATAGTTTAATAAGTCACTCTTAAGAAGTACTTAATAAAGTCTGAAAACTATGCCATAGGTTGACGACCTCCGTAGTCGAGTGGTTCGTACGCCGGTTTCAAGGTGTCGTCATCTCTGAGGTCTTGGGTTCGATTCCCGGTCGGGTCAATGTAGAAAGTGAATTTTTCTACATTGTCTCGGATCAGGTTGTTGTGGTATCTTCGTTGCCTCAGATACTCTATAATACGGGGGCTTTAGCTACTCATCTTGGAATTTGAGCTATTGATGTGATGTTTGTAAATTGTTTATAATAATTTAATATATAGGTTCGTAAACCTAACCTTCTACCAAAAAAAAAAAGTTCAGACCAGCACGATTTCTCTCATTCTATGTGTCGTACCCAAAGGGACTTTAACTCCGCTGTCCGTCCGTCTATCTGAATGTAACCAGTCTGTATCTCAGGAACTGTGATAACTGGATTGTTGAAACTTTCACATATGGTGTATTTCTGTTTCGGCTATAATATAAGTCACGGGGACTCCCATAAAACAAACGTGATTTTTTTAAACTTTTCAACGACAAATCGTGTAATTCGCATGTCCTATCTTATTCTATGGTATTCAATTTTATATTTTTTATTTATTTAATGCTTCATGCACAACCGTATACAGGTGTATATAATGCCTTAGGTATTTTCTACAAGTCATTGATGTGAATATTAAAATAAAGGATAAACGTAGGTGCATGCGTAATCGTTGATTTTTTTTTATATTAAATATAAGAAGGAGAATATATAACTTCACAGTCATATATAAATTATATGTAAATTACATGATAGGAGGAAATAGTTCATGATGTTTTGAATGTGATTTTAACAATAAAAAGCTAGTGGACATCGATGAAGATCATTCCAACGAAACTGATTAAAGTGCATAGAAGTGTGGTTACAAATGGGTTATTAATTGAGGATCGAGTAGCCTGGCTAAAGAACCTAATTTTTCAATTTTAAAATCAATCGAAATCCCTTTTAATTTGACATTTGAAAGATGTTCACGAACTTTACGCTATAATTCTTTGCTGTATGATAGCGACTGCGATGGTGACGTTTTTTTGAAAAAAGAAAATTGAATGAACGTCATCGTTAATTTTATAGTTTAGGATTTGTCTAAAGCAGACGGTAGACGCTAATATTATTTTAAGTTACTAAGTTCTTATTTATGTTTCACGGTCCCTCAACACAATATACTTTTTTTTTTGGGGAGTCGTGTAATAAATATTGACAAGTTTTACACGCAATTTTCACACCTAATATGTTGATTTTGGTCAATATGGATGAATGAATATTGACATTTAAGAGAAGTCTGATAAAGATTGATATGCTGCTGTGTATTATATCTTTGATTTTTTTAAAAATATTTATTTACTTCATACATCATGCTCGACCGTACAAAGGTGGACTCAATGCCATAGGAAGTCAACCTTTAGGTGATGATATGGAGATAAATATAAAATTTATCTACAAAGTAAGGAGATAACAAGCAAAAATCTTTAAAAATTAAAATAAGTAATTTTTGAAGGCTCTCACATCAAAAACATTAACTTTCAAACAATTTTGTAGAATGAAATAAAGTAAATAACCTATAATCTAAAATGTTAAGGTACAAAATAAAAATGTGAATTGTAAAATATATCTCAACAGAAAACTATATATAACTTACCCATAAATTCAATATTTAACACCTCGTAATTCTACCCTTAATGAATCGCCGTAATTTTACCCTTTTTAATGGGAAAATAGAAGATACGTATTAATTACTTTGGAAGAGAGAAAATTATGCAGCACTTTTATATTAACGGTTTTATAAAAGAACCGTTTTAGATGCGCAATTCCTTTACCTATCTCTATCTATTTCATTGCAGGCGGATGTCGTGAACAGAGACATTCTTTTGGTTTTACGCCTCCTCTTAATCGTATTTATTTTCTCTTCTTATAACACCTCGTAATTAACCCTTAATAAATCGCCGTAATTTTACCCCTTTTTAATGGGAAAATAGAAGATACGTATTAATTACTTTGGAAGAGAGAAAATTATGCAGCACTTTTATATTAACGGTTTTATAAAAGAACCGTTTTAGATGCGCAATTCTCTATCTATTTCATTGCAGGCGGGTGTCATGAACAGAGACATTCTTTTGGTTTTACGCCTCCTCTTAATCGTATTTATTTTCTCTTCTTATAACACCTCTTAATTAACCCTTAATAAATCGCCGTAATTTTACCCCTTTTTAATGGGAAAATAGAAGATACGTATTAATTACTTTGGAAGAGAGAAAATTATGCAGCACTTTTATATTAACGGTTTTATAAAAGAACCGTTTTAGATGCGCAATTCTCTATCTATTTCATTGCAGGCGGGTGTCATGACATGAGACATTCTTTTGGTTTTACGCCTCTTCTTAATCGTATTTATTTTCTCTTCTTAGATGTCAATACACATAACTTACTATGAGAGTAATTTATTTATTATGTTTGATCAATTTATGATAAATATCTCTAAAAATGCTTAAATAATCCACCAGCCTCAGGTAAGTAACGAAATGGGACTCGAACTCACAACGTTTCGCAATCTGGGCTTTAAGCATTGAGCTACTCGGGATCCAGCAGCACTGTGAATTTTTCATGCACTTGTTACTTTCATCTGGCTCTGGAGGATTTTTCAAACATTTTCTATGCATGTAAAGTAATTTTTTCTTAATATTCAGAAATACGCTTTACCAATACTGAAATAAAGATTTGATGTTTTGCGAATTAACGAGCGTTTTGTATAGTTAAAAGGCCAGTCGATTTGTTATCCTTTATCGAGTTATATTGACAATGTCCGCGTCTACGGCCATCCGGTGCTATCCAACTTGTCGAAATGGTTAATAGTGTATGCCGGTGCAAACTAACCGCAATCACCTAAGCGCCTGTGGCGAACGCGCGCGTTTCCACTCGTGCGCATGGTCGCGCCGTATCGATTTACACTGAATGAATTAATCGAATAAGGTATACGTGTTTAATTAAGACGATTGTGAGTGATGTACCACAGGTTGTGATAACGTTCTTAATTTAAATAAGGGTGAGTATATTTAATATTTAGGGGAAGTTTAACAAGTTGAACTGCCCAAAGAAATTAAGTAAACAAATAAAAAGTTGAAAAGCTCTTTTATTTTAATTGTTCAAATGTCAAATAGTTAATAATAAGCAGTGCGGCAGTCATTTATTGTCAAATAAAAAGAAATTGTAAAAATTAAATATAAGTAATTTAACTGAAACTTCTAATCCTACAGAATATTCCTCATATAATCATAACACTAAGATTTCAAAAATAAATTATGTGACAGGTATTTCAAAATAACATTGAATAAATCTTATCCTCTCTGAAGACGGTTGTAAAATATGATGTTATGCAAAACAGCTAGCGGTAATAGAAAACGAATTGCTAAACAAAGTTGGTTTATTTCTTAAGCCGGTTCGGTTATGCCTAACAGAGAAGATTTCTTATGAAACTTGTCAAAGTGTTTTTATTTATAAACGGTAGTGGTCAAAATTCTACTGTGAAGTAAGAACATTAATAAGCTTTTTTTACAGGTTGTGTTGTATATGCTCAATGCTTTTCTTGTATACATCTTTGATAATAAATTCTTTTTGATTTTTAGGCATTTTTTATCGCTTGTTTTTATGCACTCTGTAATTTTTTTAATAATTAATTTTAATTACAAGTAATGGTATTCCAAAAAGTTTAGTTGTATATAAAATCAAAGAGTATAAATCTTGTATAAAATCTATTTACATTATAAAGCGCAGTTAGTCGTGAACAAGTGTAGTATTGCAAATTGATCGAATAAAATAATTCGAACAATTTTTCATCATAATCGAAAGTTTAAATATATTTGTGGAAAAAGTCTTTCGGCTGTTTGGGTCGATTGCCTGAACATCGATGAAAATATATGATCACTAGTAGTAAGTAACAATTCGGCAGTCCTGTTGAGTCTCGGGTAGCTTAATGGTTAGAGCAGTGGCCCGGATTGCGAAAGGTTGTGGGTTCGAATCCCATTGAAGTACTTGGGAATGGAAGATTTTTTAAGCATTTTTTATTAAGTTCTTATCGGGCTTAATGACAATCAATAAAAAAAGTGTTGAACGTATGTTAGTGTGTATATTGTCATCTTAATTAATTTAAATAATAACTTTAAAAATAACAATTTAAATCACTTCTACACCACTGCCCTAAATAACATATTTCTCCGTACGCGCTTTTTTTGTAAAAAGGAATGTAAAGGTTTTCCTTTACGATATTATAAATTATTATTTTTTTATATGATAATGTTAAATAATTTTTAACGGTAATGAATCCAAAATAAGTAGTGCTGTTTCTAGGAAAAGGTTATATTTGGTTAAAAAATCTCAAACGAGAATCGAACTTACAACTATTACCGTTAATCACTTATATATTTTCCTATTATCGTTAATTACCTATATATTTTCAGTTACTTTGGTATCCTTAGATATTTTAGCAGAGCGTAGTTTAGTGGCGTTGTGTATAAGCGTCGTGGCCCACGACTTTCGCCAAGTTTTGTCACGTGATTCGTGACCAAAAAATTATTATCTCGAGCTACTCCGTGCTTCGGAAGGCACGTGAACTCGGTAGGCTGCATTTGCAGTCGTTAATAAAGTCCTGAGCCCTTGCAGTGGGGACGTAAAATTGCTGATGGTGATAATGAGTTTTTTTTTAAATATATTTGTCGTGTTGGAAGTGAACTGTGTATAGGGTTCGTCCTGTATGCATTATATGCACAAAAAACGTTAGGCCTGCACGGTCCATATAAAAACTTGTATAACCTATTTAGCAATATTTGCCGTTGTTAGCCACTTATGCAAAATTATTAAAGCTTCTAACTTATATTTTTTCGGAGATAAGGTGCTATTTTTGTGGAACTTTGTAATATCTTTGTTATTTGTGGGTTTATGTTGTATGATAATATGATCAATTTGCAATGTATAGCTTGTTATAATGAAACATCACACGTGTAACTAATTTAATGATACATGTATTGTAGAAAAGAAATATAGTATATTTTCCTTCTTTCTCAAGTTTTCAAAGCATAATATTTTCCAAATTAGTGTCATAGAATTTATTTTGTTAAATATTTATAAGTTAAAAGAATTCATTTTTTCCGAATATATAAAAGGTACCCGTATTTTCATTTGTAGGACACAAGCCTATTATACTATAATTAAAAAATATCAGCATATTTTTGCCTTGGATATCAGAAGTGTCAAAATTGACTATTTTACACTAAAATTAGAGTCGAAATGAAATAGGGCCCTTAAACTAGAGATCATCAGTCTCAGTACCTCTTCGGATACAGGACGAGACATCTTTTCTTTTTTTTTGACGCTGAGAAATGTGTTAGGCGTACCCGCTACCCCCTAGCGCGGGGTCGGCGGGTTATGTGAGACTCTCCTGCGGACCACCCCAGATTAGGGCTAGTCAAATAGCAAGGGTATACCTAATGAAACCCAGCGACGGCCCTCTCCATGGAGGCGTTACATGGGGAAGGCCCAAAGATCACTTCCACCACCACTGCGGGTTTGGGGTACTTCTCAGAGACATTTGAGATACGTCTCCAGACAAGGCGACGGCGTGCAATGCCCGGCCAGCGCGCAAACCGGCCTAACTGCCCCCGACGAGACATCTGAGTGTACTAGTTTTCCAATCTGGCTCACACTTCGTTGATTTCTTTTGTTGTTTTCTGCAACTCATATACAAATAATGCAACGCATACACAAATAATAGTCGATATGACAATTTTGTTTACTCTCAGCCAGTTACACAAATGTCTATTAAAATTGTAGTTACTTTAAAGCTACATTACCCATATAAATTTGATATTCATTAGAGCTTGTAGACGTCATTAAACCTTAATGGACGTTTGTGCAACAGGAAATTTAATTTTCAATTTTGATTTGAAATACCCCATCTTTGGAGCAAACCAATCAGTTATGGACTTGTCAAATAAGATTAAAGGATATACATATTTTATTTATTTATTAGTTACATAGAAAAATATACAGTCATTACTAGTTTCTTAACTTGATAATAAGCCTAAGTATGTGTAGGCTCATAGCATAATGTATGTTTGAAATAATTTAACATCAAAAATAAATCTAAGGTTAACACAACAATATGTTAGAATATGGAACCAATTATGAATATTATTACTAATAGCGTGTTTAACACATTTTTTATATCTAACTTGCTTAGGAATAATTGTAACATCTATATCAACCAATAAATCTTTAAACGATATCGTAATAAATAAACATTCTAGAAAGGGGGTTTTAGTAAGAAAAATATAATACAGATGACACTCTGTTTTATATACAGAATCGTAGATAAAATATCAAGACTATATAATATAACCTTTTTGTTTTGAGCTAGCAGAATGATTTGAATATAAAAAGCAAAGCAAAGTAATATATAAAAGCAAAGCAGAATGAATTGAATAACAAAGCAAATAGTTATTTGTCTACTCATCGTCAATTATATTTCGACAATGTCAAATTTTCATGGACTTATCTACTTGTTCTTATTTTCAACAACTTGGTAATTTTTTGTATATTTATATTTAAAAATATAAGCAAATGGACACATGATAAAATAGGATATTATTAAAAAATACCCAAAGACAAAGCGCCAAACCAATAAAGACGTTTATATTCAATACTTGCTTGTTTTATAAATAAAAATAAGTTGTTTCGAACTGTGTCATTCAATTTAAAATGCTACTTAGTCGTTCTCTCTGACTTAATGCTATATTTAGCAACTGTCGTAATACAGTGCAAATATGTGAAAACGAAAGGTGTATATTTAATTTTCAATCCATCGTGTGACTTATTAATGGAATTTACTTTCAAAATAACATCGGTAGTGTGTGTGCTTAAAAATTTAATAACTAGTCCGCCATCTTGTGTGATTCACCATATTGGATTTAGAATCAAATCAATTCATTCCACTTAATCTTCTATTTTCTTCTAATAGCCATATTGGATTTAGAATAAATTAAGCCATATCATTATTTCCGTATGTTTCTTATCATTATTTTTATTTGACATCAAAACATTTATATAGAGGCATTTACGTATACAGAAATATCTTGGTACTACGCTGTATCCATTGGTGACAACGATTATAAGCTGCTTGATAACAACCCCACCAAGGAATGAAAGCTTATATTATTATATTATTACCTAGCGATGAAATAATGCTATCTGTCTATCAATATCTTAATTCTTATCACTGTAGTTATATGAAAGGATCCATTTTAAGTAATTCAATTATGGATTATCTGAGGCTTGAATAAACTCGTTCATCTAATGAAGTGTTATATTGAAGCTATTTTGGAAAATGTTGTCATTAGATATCATCTTCAATATATATATATAAAATTCTTGCGTTACTTAGTGACTGAGTGACTGACAGACCGACAACGTACAGCCAAAACTACTGACCTTAGAAAGTTGAAATTTGGAATGAAGATTCCTTAGGGAGTGTAGAGGAGCACTAAGAGATGATTTTTAAAATTCCATCCGAAGGGGCTAAATAAGAGGACGAAAGATTGTATGAAACTTCGTTACTACAATGGCTAGGAGTTTAAAATTTTGCTTGTGGGTTCTTTTTAGGACGTAGGATTTTACGAAATTCGACCCCTAAGGGGATAAATTAGGGGATGAAAGTTTTTATGCAATTTTCTCATTTTTGGACTTAAAACTAGACCGCGCGGGCGAAGTTGCGTGTCAAAAGCTAGTGCTAAGGTAAGATGACAAGACTAAAATACCCTAAGAAGTTTATCTTTCAAACACAAAAAGAACTTAATAGCTAAATTTAAAGTAAAAACAAAAAGTTGGTAAAAGAGGAGTGATTTAATTAATTCGTGTAATTACTAACGGACTTTACCCTGGTGTACGAAGACATGACATGAAGTTTATATTTATCTGTGAATAATCTTTACTTATAAAGAGGACAGATTTAATTGTTTGTTTGCATCGAATAGGCTATGAAACTACTGGAGCGATTATTAAAATTCTTTACACAATTAATTAATTAATAAAATTCGCTACAGCATATGCGGTAAACATATTTTTATCCCGAAAAACAGCAAATATGGGGATGAAAAATGTGAAAGTTGGTATAGGGAATTGAAACATTACAATGGTAACTATTGTTTACTTATCAATTTGTCATTATTCCTGTATTCGTGTCTTAATATGAATCGATATCCATCAACAGTTCTCTAAGAACTACGCGGGCGAAGCAGCTGGTGGAAAACTAGTAGCATTATAAAGAGGTAAAGTTTTAAACTTTGGTTTGGTTTTGGTTTGGACATGTAGAAATAATGCCGGAAGAATTATTGACAAAAGTGATATAGAACGCGAAAATGGAAAGACGCAGAAGCCAAGGAAAGCCACGACGCACCTTTCACGATGAAATCTATAAATGTTAGAAGCCATAAAAATCGACGAGTACGAATGAAAAGAGTAATGAAGTGGATTAACGATACATGTATGTAAGAGTCGTGCTTTGTGGCGTTTAGTCCTCTCTGCCTGCAAGGGATACGTCTTGAAGATATATATATAAATAAATAGTTTCTAATTTTGTTTCTTTGTAGGGGAAATCTTCCGAAATACTGTTCTGATAATAAAAAAAAATTACAACTACGGATAGTTACGTCATAGGCGAATGGTATAATTTGCGAGAGTAAAATCGTGGAAAAATACTACCTTTATTGTGGACCAATAATATAAGCTAGCTATTTACATATAAAAATTACGTGTCACGAAGTATGTCAATGATATACTCCTAAACTATTGAATTGATTTTAATTAAACTATAATTTGGTCTAACTTTAAAGTTAGTTTTTATTTCATTTACTTATCACTATGAACCACAGCAACGGCGACAAGCGTGGCTTGTACAGTTGGTATGGAATAAGAATGAATTGTCATTAGGTTTCCCACGTGTGACGAACTTAAAAAAAGAACATTCTTAGCTACACATTAAAACAAAAATTAAAGTAATTTAAAATAACCATCGCATTTATGAAACCATTCACATTTTTTTGTATCTGTACAGTTCTTTTTTCGTTTTTGCGCTTATTAAAGCAAACTTGTTATCTTTGCAACATCCTAGTATGACTTGTCATAATATTACTTGCCTATAAATTTTGTAAAATCCAAAATTTTATTGCTTTTTCTTAAACAATAAGCTTCACAATTCAATAAATTATGTAAACAATAGACGGAAATTCACACATTAAAAATAAACTAAAAAGAACCAACAACAGGATTAAGAATGACCTACATTTATTTCACTTTGGCTTTTCCTTTAACGCAGAAATTAAACGGAAAACAAAAACGAAAACAATTTTTGTGTTCTTGTTTACATTTTGTTAATAATTTTATATACACGATCTAAGATAACCAAGATTTCTGTTATTGTACTTAAATTTACGGATTAATTACATTAACATATATCTAGGTTTTAGAATAATTTTATGTTGAAAATAATTCTTTCATTAATTAATTATTAATGAGTTTTATAGATTAAGCAACGATAGCTATCTATGCATATGCATATGAAATAGATAAGAAAAGTTTTACCTTAATGTATTAGGACATGGATTCATATTTAAGAAATTTATTTTGGTAAGTAGATGTTCAAATTCAGTGACTGAATAAGTCTTTAATTATATAGATTAAAATAAACTTCGTAATTTCATAATAATGTAGTCACAAGCAATATTCGAAGAGATATATTCATGAAACAATACTATGAATTTTAATTACTTGGGTAATGTAAATACAGGTGTTTATGCGAAAGCAAACTACCTATTTAATATAACAGATATTTAATTCATTATGATTGTAATTAATAAACAGAAGTTTACGTCATCATTTTCTCTTCAAAAACACAGAAATCAGTTGCTAGCGTTTGATATACAAGTACTTAGTATATTGTAAAATTTAAATTGATTCCAAACATGTCTGTCTGTTTCGAATTGCACTGACAATGAACATCCTTGGCATTATGGACTAACCTTAGCTGTTTTGTACTGCTAAATACGATATTCCGTTTGTAATTATGTGATGGATAAACGGCGAGAAGCTCTATAGCGCAGTGGTTAGCGTTAAATCCGTGATTGCGAAGTTAAGTAACTTTGTTAATGGTCAGTCATAGGATGGGTGACCGAACATTTATTACCTCAAATTCCTCCTCTATGCCGATATTGAAAAACTTTCAATTGGTTTTTTACATCATATTACTAAGAATTTTGTCATAGTTAAACCGTGAATATAGCTATTTTAATAATATTCCTTTTTATAGGAAACTTGGTTAAAGTGCCAGTAAGTTTATGAGCAAAGGATTAACGGTTTATTTTTACAATAACTGTCCATATATAATGATCAATTAACTAAAAATAATTAACAGATCATCGATGGACACGACGATTTCGTCTAGCCTAAATTGGTCGTGGCTGTATCTAAATCCCTTATAACGAATAGGTAGTAGTAATATGAGTTGGAAGAAAAGAAAGTGCTTAAAGTTAAGGAAATAATATAATAATGATAATTGAAATATATACAAACCAAAATACGCAGCTAACTTACATGACAGCAAAATACCAAGACCAAAGGAAAAGAGAATAACATGTCAACAAAAACATGACTTATAAAAATATTTCACCGGCCTGCTGGCTAGTTCGTAATACCGTATTAAATATATATATATATATATATATATATATATATATATATATATATATATATATATATATATATATATATATATATACATATAATTGTACAAAATATTAAACAATTCCAAATTCTATAACTTATAATGAATATAATACACAGATATTCAATTAGCTTAATAACAGTGAAAAATAATAATTATATTTGTAGTCGGGGCCAGGCCCAGTAGAGACTGCATAGTGGTTCTTTATAAGTTCTCTTTATATGATTCTGATCATATTGAAAGCATGTGTCTAGTTGTGGGAACATCAATAGGCTGATGATGGTAACGGATAATAAATAAATCTATAAAAAAATTCGACCTGAACATCATATAAAATCGGGGATAGTGAAACACCGCGTAACTAAAACTTTCATTTAAACGTGCTGTTGTTAAAGGAACACTTGCTTTAAGGTTAATAATAATAAGGTTATAAATAAGGTTTCAAATAACCTATAAGTAATTGGAAAACAAATGAGTTTATATATATATAATGAGTTTATAAATGGCATAGATATCTGATGCACTCTCGCCTATCCCTCTTCCTTACTTCGCAGGCAAGTAACGGTGTGTGCCCAACATAATTTTCTGACCATTTTGAAAACATGACAGACTCCGAGACATACAACTTAAAAACAGGACGTCTGGTTACGTTACTTTTAACCCCAATTGTCTTTTGTATTTTCTGTTATAAAACTAACAGACATCGGTCGCCTACAAAAACAAATCCAGAAGAAGTTTGCTTAAACGTGAAAAGTAATAAGAAGAAATATATGAAGAGATGTCATTTTAAACATGTCTTAGTTATAAGCACGTTGAAAATGTTTAAGAGAGCCGGATACCAACATATTATTTTCATTATGATTATATAATTTTATGGTCTGCCAGTTTCGTGACGTTTGAAGATCAGAAACTTTGTCATGTCTATTTTTACTTATAAATGCGAAAGTAATTCTGTCTTTGTGTCTGTATGTAACACGTTTACGGCTACACCGTTTAGATTTATGTAAAAGGATGTAAAGAATATATTTGACTTGGGAAAGCTTAAGATAAGTAGACGTAGATACTACTTTTTGTTTTGACCTGTTTAAGTTTCGATCTTTTTATAAGTATAAAAAAATGTTATATCTCTTCCAATCTTTAATATTATAAAGAGGAACGATTTCATTGTTTGTTTCCATTGAATAGGCTTAGAAACTATTGGACTAATTTAAAAAAAAAATTCATCTACTAATTTTAAATGTACACGAGCAAAGTCGCGTAAAAACATCTAGTATATTATAAGTTTACACGTACAAAATTGCTGGTTAAATCTTATTACACTAAGCCTTAATAGAAATAAATTAATAAGTCCATGTTTATAGATAAAAATATTGCCTAACTATTGATGGCCGTTTTGATACAAAGTTTTTGTAAATTGTGACTTGCAATTTATAAAGGTATAGTAGCTACATATAACCTTCGACTAAAGATTTTGTGCTCGATTGCTATCGCTGAAAGGTGAATGTTGATTAGGCCGTAATAAAAAAAATATCAGCAACAACTTGATGTACATTTTTAAAAAACAACTGTACCGTGATAATTTTTAACTGTCCGTTCCTTAATTGACTATAATTTACGACAGTTTTGCCAGCCTATTCGGCTACCTATTATCATCGTGATTCTTTTAAATACTTTTGAATGTGACTTCATTTATAATTTTTATTATAAATTAGGACTGTATTGTTTTTCTTCTTCTGTGTGCTATATCAAAGTGGTTTATAAATTAAAACGCCGTATTGTTTCCATATCTTTTTTTACTCAAAACATAATCAATGCCTAATATTCTCATTTGTATAGAATAGAATAGAATTCATTTATTTTGACAACGCAGATCACGTACACAATATACAACTTGAGAAAATAAATAAAAACAAACTAACTTTTTTTTCCTTGAGAAGAACAAGCAAAACAGATTTACAATTTTTGGAATGTATTTATAGTTAAACTGAGAATCAGTAATGAACAATGTTATAGTCTTATTTTACATCAACAAAAATTCTATCGGTACATTTAACACAAAAATATATGTATGAAAATGTTTGTCTATTTTTATGCAGTAAAATTAAAATAGTGGCAGAATATTTATTATGTCAATACTTTGGTTTACGAAAGGGTAAGTTATATTTAAAAAACCTCTTACGTAATTTTCACATCGTAACGCTTACAGATTCGACAGGCAGAATCAAGAAGCACAATTTTTTATAGGTGTTTCGTTTTCTTGACGTTCAAACTTTTTCAATTACACTCGTCTTTTTTATTGCTTCTGACATCATTCTTCCAAAAAGTTTTTAAATTACTTTTATTTGTGCTTAAACCTTTTTCTTTTGATTCAATAATAAATAAATATTATACTACATCATATACATTGCTCACATTTCAGAATGAGTAGCTAAAGCCCCCGTATTATGTTGTATCTGAGACAACAAAGATAATACCGACCGGGAATCGACAATACAATTTTCTTATTACACAAATAAACTGAATTTCGTTTTTCTTTACCCAAAAATATCATCTAAATATTAAAAATCGAAAGTAGCTGTTACTATTATTAGGTATCTTTTGTATGTTTAGGTAAATGCTAAATTTCAGTCATTACCATAAAATTCGCACTGAAACTGCGTAGTGGTTTGTAGTCTCCCTATTTGATTTCAATTCCAGGGAAGACCTGAGCCTGAGCATTAGATTACATAATAACTAAGAATATCGAATTTAGGCTTTAGAGTTTCCAAACGTTTCTTGTAATTAATGTTAGTTCGGTTGCGAAATCTTTTGAATACAAAAAAAAAACGTTGTGTTGATTTTGCATAGTTCTCGTTTCAAGGATATTCTCACGTTTACGAGAAATACGTAGTTATATTTGCAGTTTTATTATTTTATTATATTAACCAAGAGTAATTACATATTAAAATGGCATTTACAATCCATCATGATCAGTGATAGGTACAGATACAGGTTTTATTCAGTTCGATAACCTCGAATTGGGTTCCTTTGATTGACATTTTCAGTTATTTTAATTTACATTTAGCGACCCACCTCCGCTTTGTATGTGTTCCTTTTACATTTAAATATCTTTATTCACCACTAAATTGACAGACAGATAATTTCCAAGATATTATTAAATCCTGTGTGTTAAGCTAAAACTATATATAATCTATTCTATATTCCAAAAACTCTTTAGTCATATCGGACTTCAGGTAAATACAGTACAGTGACAAAATGAAAGTAGTTAAAATTCTATTGAGATGCGATTATTACGTAAAAATTACTAGAATGGACCTGTTGGGGTGTGGGAATAGTAAATTTCCGACTGTTTCCTTAAATAACTTAAAATCTTTTATTTCAAGAATTTATTTGGTAAGTTAAATAATTTTCTAAACCTTTTTTTAATTATTTTATTTCAATAATAAAAGAGCTCGCCATTTATTAGATACAATACATTAATATAACAATAATTTAAGTAGCTACTATTATTAAAATATTTTATTATTTGTAATTTAATGTTGTTTAATGTTTGTAATTTCTTTTCTCTATTTCTTTGATTGTATGTTTAATGTAGGAGGTTTTTCTTTTCATGTCGATAATTCGATATCCATGTGTCAAAAAGACAAAGGCGCCAATTGAAAATCAGCATCAAGTTTAGCAACTTGACAGTGGGCTGAATCGGTGAAACGTGTGACGCATTTTATTGTATAAATTATTGTATATCGTAATGAATTATTGTAATTGGTGAATATTATAAAATGTATAATGTCTGTTTGTTTGTACACCGGAATATACATTTTACTTTCTTTCTTCTTTTCTAAATTTATAGGTATACGTCTTACGGCGTCGTCTTTGGAGCTTAGGGGTCACTGACTTACAAATGTATATATTTCAATTAATCGGCGCAAGAGGTGAAGTAGACATATTGTCGGAAGAAATCTAGGCAAAAGTAGCGTCAAAATAGACTGATGACCTTACAAAGGTTTCAAGTTATGTATATGTGACTAGCCTATAGTTACAGTTTATATTGAAACCTTAGGCTTATCCATTCTATGAAAACATGTCATTCATAACTATCATTGCTTTTGTTCGATCAGGTTTTAAGACAAAATTTTTGCAACATAAAATTAAGTTATTATTTGATTAACCTAAGTTTATTTATAAAAATTGTCAGTACACAGCGATATGTAAGGGCCGAATGTGAATTCTGTATATCGTATACACTTAACTATACTTTTTTACTAATATAATAAAGAGAAAAAATTTGATTGTTTTTATGTTTTTTTTTGCATCGAATAGGGTTTGAAATTACTGGACTGATTTAAAAAAAATTTCATCCACTGGTAGCTACAACATATGGCGTTGCATTTACGCGTGCGAAGTTTAAAGTATGAAATTGCCGATTTTTACTGAAAATCAAAATTGTTTATTTTTAATTTGTAACATATTTATTTATTCCAAATAGTTACCATTATTATCTATACATTACTGCCATCTAATAGTAAGGTCATTTATGCCTTTGCGATAGACCTATGAGGATCTAGAATGCACAAGCTGTGTGAAAACATTTTTTACTGCATCCTGGGAAGAAAACTTCTTGTCACATAGATAATTGTTCAAATCACGAAATAAATGGTGGTCCGTTGTAGCAAGGTCTGGCGAATACGGAGCGAAAGCGTTTAAACCAAAATCGCACGGTGCGTTCATTAGCAGACCCTCTTCAAACGCAACATTGATATTGCGGGCTGTTTCTGCCGCGTTACTTCTGCATCGGAACTTGTATTCAAAAATCACTCGAATTTTCGCAGTATCCATTCTTGCCTAAGTTGAATAACAAAAATAAATTGAAAGTCGATATTCAAACGTTTCAAATTTTTTTAAAGAGGAACATTTTAGAAACCATTTGAGAAAAGTTTCTTTAGAAAGCCTCAAACAATAAATATTCTATGTCAATTTAAGGAAACTATTACTTTAACCCCTAATATAAATTACATAAGGAATTTTGTTGTTAATCAATTTTACTAGGATGTCGACGTTACAAATCTAATTTGATTCCATACTTGATTTTTCATTACTATTTACTACTTTCTTTGTCTTTTATTTATATTAAAAACACAGTTGGACAGGATTAGAACTAAGCCTATGGTTGTTATATTGTCATTAGTTTGTATAACGTGAGTAAAGCCGGCTTTTGTGTATCGTAATTAAATTTGTCACACCTAATTCCAAGCTAAAAGTTAAGCAAACTTTATAAGCTAGGTATCCATTAGACTTGCTTACGTACTATAATCACAATAGTATTTTAAAGCGATGACAGAACTTGAAAATTATGTATTATAGAATTAGTGGCGGATTTAGAGGGCCTCCAAATGGGCTGCAGCCATCCACCAAAATCATAATAATGTTTTTAAGCATTTTTACGATTTCTCCGTGGCCGAGTGGTTCACGCGCCGGTTTCAATGTATCGCCTCTTCGAGCGTTCCGAATTCTTTACCATATTGTCTGGGGATTGGGTGGCTTGTTACCACCATTGTTTCAGATTACCATAGTACAAGTACTTTGGCTACTTAATTTGGGATCTGAGCAATGTACACACGGCTCCACGTCAGGTTACTCTACTTTTCTGTCAAAAAATTAAGGTTTAAAATCGAGTGGAGAAAAATGACAGATTTATATGATGTGCTGTGGCTTTATGTGATGATGTCTAATTTTTTTTTATTAGATAAAATTAAATAGGAATATAATTTTTCTTCAAACAATAATCTAATTTAGTTAGCAACAAGATCTTTTAGAAAAGTATATTCAGATCAATGTGTCTGATTTCAATGTGATTTCAAATATAAAATGTATACTCGGCTTAAGGCATTGATAATTTTTCAATACAAATTCCATCTAAGTATTTATATAGCACATTCAATTTCGTTACAAATTACAATTAACAATCCAAATGCCGTAGGATGATACGCCATAGTTGATGGCACAGTTGATGGTATCTATTTAATAGTCCTTAAACGACCTTGCAAGGTTGTCATTCTATTGTTACCTAACTTAACATACCTGCCGAGTCGAGTAATTGCTCGCCACATTGTGTCCTGGAAGAGTTTATTATACGCCATGCATAATACGCTCGCTGTTGCATTGTTCTCCTTTTGTATGTACACTGGTGATTATCGAAATAGAGGCTATTTGGAGTGCTGTGATATCTCATTAAACTAAATAATCGGTTTTATTCAGCGGTTAAATTAAAAAGATTTTAATAAGAAAATGCGAAACTATATCATCGACAAAATTAGGCAAAGAGGCACCTGACTTTAATTAATTGATTTAAACCTAGGTTCCACATATCCTATCTTAGTTAATGGTTGAAATTTTATGTTTTTTTTGTGTTTATTTATATGTCGTGAATCATTTAAGCTTACTTCCGTCTAATTATGGACCCTTTACAAGATCCGCCGTTCAGATTACATCAATCTATTAGCATATTTTTTACGCTATTAGTGTCTTACTGCTGGAACATAGAAATAAATATTATTGAGACCTGGAACATCGAAGGTATCAAAACACCCTGATTCGAGACATGCAATTTTTTTCTAGATTGTCCCACCTGGGAATCGAATCCGAGGATTTCAGGGAAAACGGCATACCTTGAAACCAGCATACGAGCTATTCAACCATGGAGGTCGTTTAATTTTTTTTTATTTCCCTAAATTTCGTACGTACGTGACTAACTTCATGTAGACTTTTTGTTTAATAAAATGGACGAAGGAAATGTATTTAAATATGATCATTCATAACAATTTGATCCATGTTTAAGGTTTTTCGTTTAGGGTGAATTTCAAGCTAATGAGATAACAATAGGTATGAAATCGCAAAGTTAATTAAGGTCACATAGGACTAGGTAGATAGAATCAGACGGGATTACGACTATATATTGTGTAACTATATGAATTTAATAAAACTGTTAGCTTTGTTAACTACCACGTAAAATCGTGAGCTAAGAATTGATTATTATTACGTACGAATTTCGGATTTCGGTATGTATGCCCATAAAAAATATCTTTCGAACACCTTATACATAAAAGCAAAAGGTCACTCACTCATCATGAAATCTCAGAAACTACAAGAGTTTCGAATGTTTCATGTCGGTTCTTTTTAGGAGGTAAGTGCTCATTAAGACGTAATTTTATGAAATTCAACACCTATGGGGTTAAATACGCGGATGAAGCCGCTGGCGGAAGGCTAGTGCATATATAAAAACGATTATTTATATTAAATACACAATTTTCTTCACAATCGATTCAAAATGAGTGATTTGCTTTATACCTTGTCATTATTTTTTGTCCTTTTCCAAAAAATTTATGGTTTCTTTATTTAAACTATGGTCAATGACTGCTTTTATCTTTTTTTTTCTTAAATTAATTTAACCGACACAGTTTAAAAAAACACATAAAAAGTGTGTATGTGTACAAACAACGTTCGTCACGAGTTACAAACATTTTGCAAATCATGTTAGTGTTTTTTCACCACTACTGATAACTTACTAATAGGTTTATTCAATTTCCTGTAGCTATGCGTTTGATTAATTTATAAGTATACGCAATACAATTCTTGTAACGTAACTGACATTGGTAGTTTAAAATGCTAATTTAAGAGTTCATTTTAGCTGAAAAATCTTAATTGCGTTACATTGCGTATTTTTTGTCGCTTCAATAAAACAAAATCTTTTTCCACGATGGCATATTACGCAGAATTTACGCAGAATGTTGGCACAGTACGATTGCTCGTAACAGGTCTTTACTACAAAGTGACTAAAATGTTTACCAATTTCCACAATTAAATTAAAAGAGTTTGATTGAGTATTGTTTACGACAGTTTCAAGGTATCACCATCTCTGAGGATTTCAATTCGATTCCCGGTCGGGTAAATATAGAAAATGAACTGTCCTGCACTGCACTGTCTCGGGTCTGGATGTAGTGGTACCTTCGTAGTCCAGATCTGCGTAATGTATGTTATGTTGTCTAATATTTATTGTGTTTATAGTTCGGTAAGGCGTCCGATGTTATAATTTATTATTTAATTTAATTATAAATAAAAGTTTATTTGGAGTTTTTTAACTTCACATTCAATATAATATTAGTGATTGTTTTAGTCCCCTTCATAATGTTATAACTGTCTATATTGTATTATTGTTTGCAAACTTCCACCACCGCCATATTGATACATGTTTCAGACAATGCGTAATGTCTTTTGAAAATGTTATCAAAACAAAATTTCTTTGTTGTTTCGTTTCAAGGAAGCGACTCATACATACAGCGATGTCGATGTAAAAGTAAGTTGAAAACTTATACAATCTTATTATAAAACGCGCTCTATGTAACTTTAGTGGCCAGTTTAAACCATTATCCGACCAGAATATCTCAACACGTTTCAATTTGATTTTTTTTTTCATTGTCAATTTGCTCTAGGCGGCCTATGGTTTAATCGTCTACTGAGGTGGACGGATGATTGAACCATTTTTTGGGTGAGACCGATGTCTACGAAGAAATCATAGATACTCATAAAGTGATCATCTCCAGCTCCTCCGTGCTCCGTAGGCACGTTAACATAATCCAAGTTTCAATCGATCATTTCCTAATCAAGTATCAAGAATATATTAATAACTATTCGATATACTTTACTGTGCAATATCTGATTTGTCACATAACCGGTTTTATTGCGAGTTCAGTGAACGGCTAATTAATGCTATGCAACTTAAAAGTTTTTTTTTATATCCAGTCATTATTGCTTTTAGAAATTATTAATTTATTACTAGGCGGAACTGGGAAGCGTTCTATTTCAACAGTTTTTTTTTTATTATCAATCTGTTTCAAATTATCATGGACATATAATAAATTGTAATAGATGCTTTCAAATTTATTTTTTATATAAGAGCACTTTCAAACTTTTACTGGTGGACTGGTACATTTCTACCATATTCCTCGTTACTCGTCAAAAATAGGGAGATCAATATAAGACACCTGTAGAGTCTCCCTCATTCTCCCTCACTAGCAGGACAACCTTGTGATCCATGGACTTAATAGTTTACCTATACCATAATTAATAATATTGCGCTATACCTAAACGAAAAAACCAACAGTAGAAAAAGTATGGACTTTTTCATTTGTAAAAAAATGAAAACATCAAATTAAAACGTTAGCGTCATATGCTGACGCAGAAAATATCGTGACTGCGAATTTTGTTCACTATAAAACCATTTAGTGATTAATTAATTAATTAATCAGAAGGCTATTTGCGGTTTTTGGCGGTACTTACATGTAATAAGGATAGTGTTGTTTATGATTGAACATAAACAGTTTTTTTAATAACGTCAGTGGATCTTCACAATGAGAGATTTTGTGGGATAAGTAGTAGCTATGTTACTAACAAAAACAAACATCCACAAATTGTTCGTAAGAACTTTTCTTCTTAAATGATTTCTTTTACGAAAATAGAATCGACTGCACTTTTTTAAAGTTAGAAATAATACTACGCTACGCGGGTCACATGTAACTGACTTTTATCTAATCCAGTTTAGTGCGCTAAAGGGATAGGTGAAGATATACATTACTCGTGTGCAAGGAAGAGTGTTACGAATAAATAAAACTTTAGCAGCAATGAAAACGTGTATGACTTCACAGTGACTTCTACGCCCGAAATGGTATAATAGTGTATTTTTGACGCCTCTTGTCTATGAACCACCCTATAATAATGCAGTAAAGGAAAAACTTAAAAAAAAAACAAACGGTAAATATAGTATAATCCCAATGTATTTATATAAGCTAAGAATGATTAAGAATTAAAATCAAACCTAAAAAGAAGACATAGAAATAAACACGGGCGGCTTGTACCACAATTCTCAGTTTGGTCATGGCCTTTTTGACCCTACGGTAAATATAGCGTTGATACTTACCAATGTGAACTTTGCAAATTATACTATGCATAGTGTAATATTTGTTACGTTGCAGCTCAGCGGCAGCGAAACGTACCTACGAATTGCAACTAAGGTGTTTTCTAGGAATTATGTTATTTTAGTCATAACTCTTTTAAATTTCGAAGACACTCTAATTTGTAGTTAATTTAATAGTTAATTTGTAGTTAATTTAATAGTTAATTTTAGTAAAAGAAGTGGCTTTCATTGGAACTTTCAGCTTCAGGAGTATTAGGAGATTTCCGAATGCATTAGCAGCTGTAGTGACTTTGTAGCCGAGTTAGTAGTTGTTTATGGAAGCTACACCCGAAATGTTTGAAGTGATTTCAGATATTAATAAGTCAAGAAGAAGCAATGCTGTAAGACTTCGAAACTTTAATGTCCATAACTTCTTAATTTAATATATTTAGACATTAAGCAATTAGTCAAACAAGTAATGATATATGTACTGGACTATAAGATAAATAATAAAAGTATTTATTATTAGTGTCAATTGTGTTACATCACTCTTTAAACGAAACTATAACAGTCTTCGACTTTAGATTTCGTTGTAGTGATAGCTGTAGGTAGTAAATAAATACTTGCTTTTAAAAAATCTTACTGTTATATTTTTCATTAAACTTGTGTGGCATTTGGTTCCACTGTAGTTATTTTTGTAAATATAAACTACAGGTATGTAGTTTATCTCACAAAGGCAGATATTTATAACAAGGTCATCTGCTGTAGTGACGAGAAATATAAAAGTGAATGGATTTGTGACTGTTTTTATAATAAACCCTTAAAAATTTGTAACGATACTAATCACAGGTATTAGAGTTACTATTAATATTATTATCGTGAGACAGTTAATATCCCCACAATTGTAGCACAAATCTTTTTTATGGAGGATAACGTAAAAATAATTAGGTACTCTTTTTTACTTATTATAATAATCTTAACGGAGAAATTATCAAAAAGTAGTAATTTTGCGCAAATTTGACTCTGTCCCAGTCTCTTGTCTTCCAGATGTAATATCACGAAGTGAACTGCTCTCTTTTCTAGTATAGGACATGGAAACGAAAATATCATCTGACTTATGCTATTTAAGCGCACGCCAGTCGTGACAGAACAGCTAACTAAACAAATGAGTTTTATGTCGACCTCTATGAAGGTGACAGGATTCCTTTCACTATTGGGGAATGAACATCATTGCCATTTTACGCAGAGAGCAGACTATTGTAGCGATACGATAAGATACAATTGTCACTAATAATAAAATAGTTAAGTACGTTTACAGCAGGTAAAACGTGTAATAGTTAATAGTGTATACAAGATACGACTTTATTACCATAATATGTAATGCAACTTGCTTTTAGTTTAGTTTTAAGCATTGGATTGTTTGGTCATTTTATGCCCCCTACATTTTTTTCGTTTTCCCTAGATAATGCTATGAGCATTAAGTTCGCCTTTTGTACCGAATGTACGCTGGACAATAAAGTGTGTTAAATAAATAAAATAACGTTGGTTTCATCGTCGAAATGTTAATAATTTGAAACCAATCAAACAATTAAAAAAAATATATAATACTATCTGCTGTGTGTATTCAAATCGGCTCATCTTTGTATGTGGTCTGCTGAATTTCTGCGCTTCTATTGCATAAATGAAGCCGCGAATGATTTGTTAGCCTGACAAATTAATCTGTCAATAGACCAATATGGTTTGATCAGTATTGGACGGACCAATACTGATCAACCTCCTGTAGCTACCATGGATATAACCATAATGTAGTTTAGTAGGTCATATAACAGAAACTGACAGAAGCTTTAGTTACTTCATACTTCTATTTCAAAACGTAATATTGGTTATTTATAGCTGTTCTGCGACCTCGCCAGCGTAAATTATACACCTTGTCGACTGCGTTTAATGCAGCCTTTCGGTAGTTTTGGAGTGTATTTGATGTAAACAAACAAACGATAAAACCTTTCTTCTTTATAATATTAGTATTGAAAATGTATTCATTTTGCTTACGAGAACAAAAGTTTCTTTTAGAAACGCTACATTTGCGTGAAGAATTTCATATCCCCTTTGCATATTCATAATGAAAGGTGTCGTACAGTTATACAAAATACCATTATTATTTTACTAAAATTCCACATCTATGAATACAATGCACTTGAATTATAAACAGTTACCACCCTATTATTCTATTGGTCTTCTTATAATCATCTTTAAAACCATAAAAATATACATATAACTAACACGGTCATCTCGTGAATATTTAAAATTAGCCCGGTAGTCTTGAAACCTATACAATGCAAACAAACAGACATTAACCGTCTTCTTTCCTCTTTATAATATTAGTATAGATTCGTGTTACCCATGATAGTTCAAAATTGTTTAACATTAATGGGTGATAACTTTGATACATACATAATATAGAATATGTTGTTACATAGTTACAATGATGATAATGCTTTTCTCAACTCTATTGTATACACACCCTCAAACAGCTAACATCAGTGGACGCATGTCTGTCGAGGCCGGAATCATCGGATCATATTATGCCGGCTCATTGTCATTTTAAAACATTTTTCCTATATGGTCCAAAGTCATGTCGAGTGTGTTGATTTTACACGTTAAAATTGAACAACATAAAGATATTGAACATATTTAACTTCACCAATTTTCTCTGTAATGGGTTGAATTTCTAAAATCTTCGTCATGAAAAGCAACAACTATACCAAATTCCAAGTTTCTAGGTACAGTAGTTTCGGCTGTGCATTGATACAAATATAAGTCAATCAGGTTTGCCTTTTATTTATATAGATTTATTCAAATTTTCTTGTCGTTCTTCTCTATACATGTTCTTATGCCGTAGATTTGCTATGTCACATTTTCCACGTTCACGGGTGTTCTTATTGCCTAGAATGAATAAATAAATTAAAATTTGAAGAGTTTGGTTTGAAATATACTTAAAAATCAGCGGTTAGACTCAGCTTGATACTGTTTTAGAACTAATTAAACTTAATATTAAATTAATAATGTTAATTTTGCAAACCCTTAATGAAAGCTTCATTAAGGGTATATAAAATTAAATAAAAACTAATTAATCGAACTGGTGTCCAAGCCTGGCGAATAAACAAAACCTCATCGCGTAAGACTTTTACTATGTTGACGTATTTTTATATAGATATTTAATATTTTTAGTCTATTATAATTATAATCTTACTAATATTATAAATGCGAAAGTTTGGATATTTGTTATTTCTTTACGCAAAAAAATTAATAAACTGATTGTGATGAAATTCGGTTTGTAGATAATTTTAAGCCTGAATTAACTATTTATTTCACGAAATAGAACCATAGGGACAACGCCGGCAAAGCCGCTGGCGGAAAGCTAGTAAAAAAATATAAATATAACTAAAAAGCATGAAATAAAGACTTTAAAAAAAATACAACCGAGTTCAAACTTTTAGAAAGTGATTTTTTTTTCAAACTTTTAAATTGCAATTTCTTGAATAAGTCACTTTTAAGATAAGTATTATTTATCACTTCTTAAAAGTTTGAAGTCGGTTCTAGTTTTTCAAAAATGTTTGTATTTTACTTATCATGCCTATTCCACTGATACTGCAAATTATAGAGTAAAAGTTTTGAAAGTAAACCTTTCAGTCTACATAGCGTTATCGCACTTTTCATTACAATGTTCTTTGTCTGAATTACACTTGTAAGTTGGGTATACCAAACACCATAGACAAAACGTGATTTTTACAGACCACTTTGTGAGAATAAATAATTTATTTACTTATAATTATCTCTTCGTGTTCTATCTTAGTTTCAAAGAGTCACTTGTTTCTCATTCTGATAAAAACTTTATGAGTATTTAAATGATTAAATTCCACAATGAATACCTGAAAATAATGTTGTGGAGATTACAATAGTGTGTGACTGTGGGAAATTTTAATGGACTGATACGACAAACTATTGTTTGTATTCCAATAAGTAAAACAAAAGGCATTATGAGAAGAATCGCTCAATAAATGCATTCAATCAATGCAATTACTCCAATATTATCTATACTAATATTATAAAGAGGAATGATTTGATTATTTGTTTTCAACGAATCGGCTGCGATATTACTTATTCACTTGCATTAGGGTCAAAAATGTTTTTTTAAATTACAAGCGAACGATAATCCGATAAATAAGGAAAAAAGAAGAAATATACTGTTTGCGTGTGTCCTTTTTGTTATATGTGTCTTTATTCATACCTCACAACTACCGAGTGAACTCAAAATTGTTACCTTATTTTAAGGCTAACTGTGTGGATCGGTAATTGGTTATCTGATATATGTAGCGATATTGTAAGTTCATTGATGTAACCGTGGATCTACCATGAAAAATAAAATAAAATTACTGCGCCAATTTTAAAGAAAATTTCCCTTACGAGAAGTAATATCATACTCTGTTTACATAGGTTTTATTTACGCGGGCTAAGTCACTGGAAAACATATAGTAACAGTGGAAAACTAAAAACTACTTTATGAAAATTTATAATGGTAATAACATACAATTTATGGTGTTAAATTATAATTTTCGCGCCATTATTTGGCGTTGCGAAGCGTTTTCTCAAAAATTCCCCGTTTTTGTGATGTGTTAAAAAACGTAAATTTACCTTACTTTTGTTGCAATGGTTGTTTTAAAATTCTGTCCGTGTAGGTATTTTTCGGGGTTACATACTAAAAAACAGAATTGTTATCAAATGATAAGTTTTTATGCTTGTCTCTATCAGTTTCTCAGCTGATTTGTAATTGACCTCAAAATCAAAAATGTTCGATGGCGAAATAAGTTTTTTTCAATATTTTTTTATTTCCACTAATATTTATTTATTTTATTTTTGAATTGTTGACTGATTACCAAAATTATTATATTTTATTCGAGACCTTATTGGACCGAGATAGTCCCATTTAAATTTTATCGAAATCGAATCAGTAGTTTTCCCTTTACAACTAAATAAATTACATATATCACCTAAAAATTTAGACAATATGTATTGTATTTCATCTATTTCAGCTAAAAAACAAAAGATTGCGTATTTTGAATGAATTCAAAATACGAAAGGAGGAATTTTTATATTCAAGGAATATGTATATTTTTTATGAAAGTAAGTATGTCAATTCTATTCGATAGTCGGTTTTCTCTTGAATTGTGAACCAATTTCTATCAAACTAGCTATTTCCCCTCGACTTCGCCGGCGTAAATTATAGCCAATGAGTATTATGTAGCTTCCTATAGATGAAAGACTTATAAAACGACCCAGTAGTTTTGGAGAATATCCAATGCAAACAAACAAACTATCATATCTTTCCTTTTTATAATATAAGTATAGAATTATTGGAAATAATATGTCGAGCAAATAACCAATATTTTCTATTCTAAGACTTTCACTATGTTTTATTTATATGTATATCTTTACTAATATTATAAAGAGGAAAGATTTGATTGTTTGTTTGTTTGCAACGAATAATCTCTGAAACTACTGTAACGATTTTAAAAATTCTTTCACCTATTCGAAGCTATATCACACGCGGTATATATAGGCTATGTTTTATCCCGAAAAACAGCAAGTAAAGGGAAGAAAATGGGAGTGGAAGTTTGTATAGGGAATGAAAACGTTAGCGTAGTAACAATTGCTTACAATTTAATTTGTCATTGTAATTATATCCGTGTTTTCGTGTAACCTATTATAAAAAAAAAAAAATACAATATCTCTAAAAAGTATAAAATAAAAATTATAACAACTAAAACCAACATCTAACATTAAAAATGCGATAAATAATACTTATCGATTTATTCCAGAAAATGCTATTGAAGTCGAGCGGATGTCTTCTGTAGATTTATTAATTAAATAACTTCAATAGAATTTCTTGAATAAGTCGCTTTAGAGACCAGTATCATTTATCACTTTTGTAAAGTTTGATGTCGGATTTTTTTTAAGTTTTTTCTCTGAAGGACTGGACCGATTGAATAGAAATTTAGAACTCATAATAAGCCAGTGACCTAAATATGGGATATCAAATTAAAGGGTTTGTGAGAATCTGAAATATTTGTTTATATTTTTGTATATTATAATTTTTATGTTTTGGATATACGTAAAATGAAGCAATCTCTCTTATATCTAATATTGGGTATAAAATTTCAAAAAAGTACATAAAACGTTCGTAATTATAAAGTACAGGAAAAATTCTAAAAAGTCTTTTTTTTAATAATTTTGCGGAGCCCTCTTCACGCGAAAGCATTGGTCTTGGTTTTTTTTATAAATGTAGCTGAAACTAACTTTTATATTTATAGTCTAGGAAAAAATAATAGATGTCAAGATATTTTGTTACAAGGTAGGTAAAGTTAATTTCGTCTGAACTTCAGCGACAATTACACTAATTACGTTGGTAATCATCAGATGATTACAGCATCCGGCGTACACTGTATTTACCAATCGAAGTTAGAGTACATCTAGCGAAATACGAGAACAAAATCAGATAAAATTATCATCTTTTTAAGATACATATTGAGTACGTATATACCTACTGCTAACGTTAGGACGTTAGAATAAAAATATTATTTATTCAATCTTGAATCTGCTATGTACAACTTATTAACTTAAGGTTTTTTGTATTTACCACCATTCTCGAACATAAAGTATTAAAATTATTGAATTCGATCAATTTGATCAATGCTATTTTTAATGAAAAATGCTAAAAAAACTTTAGCCCCAGATACCCCACGACCATCTCATCTCATATTCGCCTGTCTTGTGGATTTTTAAGCATAATTCATTTCAAATATTTAAAGTACTTTTTTAATCCTAGCTTTAAACACAACCAAAATTTTAAATTAGTATAGTTTAGTCATCAATTGATAGGTAATATTTATATATCCGAAAAATTAAAACAAAAAGGGTATTATGTAGTATAGCTAGAGGATTCGAATTTTTAATTTATATTATAATATCTGAATAAATCTTCTTAATTTTATGTTTTGGCGCCAGTGTATAGTTTTATAACGCTAGATGGTTATAAAATAAAAACGTTCAATCAAAATTCATTAGGTCTGTTTTGTTCCAGATATTTACAATGACTGCCGACGTGAAACACTTGGAAAATAATAAACCATTAGAAAAGCAAATGAACGGCAATGACTTAAATAAAATAAATTTAATAAAAAATAACATAGGAAAAGAGAAAACTGAAAAAATGAAGGAGAAGGAAAAACATGAAAACTGGAAAGAGATGAACATATTCCAAAAAACGCGGCGAATGATGTCTTTGATAACCGTGGAGCCAATACTGGCATGCTACGTGATGCCTTCCGTCCTGTCAGCTTTAGCGACACAAAACCTATATTTAGAGAAAGCTTGTCGCGTAAATTTGGGATTTGATCATCACGTGTGCGATGCTTTGACGAGAAGGGAAACAACTAATTATACTTATGAGGAAGAAGCTGTACAGACATTAGTTGCTTCAGTTACCGGTTGGAAAACGGTATTACAATCTTTCTTGCCGTGTGGAATATTAATATTTCTGGGAGCTTACAGCGACAGGATTGGTCAAAGAAAATTCTGCATGCTTTTGCCAATCATCGGAGAATTTCTCACTAGCATTGGTTTAATTGCTAACACGTATTATTTCCATGAGTTACCTGTTGAAGTTGCTGCTGTCACTGAAGCTATATTTCCTGCTTTAACCGGAGGCTGGTTTACTATGTTCATGGGGGTGTTCAGTTATATCGCTGATGTTACAACGGAGGAACAAAGAACGTTGAGGATCGGTGTTGTGAATCTGTTCTATTCAGTAGGTGTGCCTGTTGGTGCGGCTTTAAGTGGAATATTAGTGAGAAAGATAGGTTTATATGGTGTGTTCTCTATAAGTGCATCTCTGTATATATTGAGTTTCTTCTACGGATTCTACAGGATAAAGGAGGTGAAACGACCAGAACTGAGCACAGTGAGTACCTTGATCTTTATCAATCTATATATTATAGATATAACAAAGTTGTGTTAGTTACACTATTTATAACTCAAGAACGACTGGACCAATTTTTATGATATTTGCGTTCTTGGTTTTAGTGACAATAGTGATTTCTTATAATAAATCGCAACTGACGGTTCAAGTAATGTTGTTTTTGTCTGTGGTTAGTTTAAAATTATCACTTACTTTTATTCGATTTTAAAATCCTAAATTGGCTCATTCACAGATAAGAAGGAAGTAATACATATAATAATACGTTTTCTCCCTATAGTCATTTTTATAAGGTTGTCTATTACTGGCATTTAATCCTCATTGTGCATATTTATAAATATAAGCATAGTTTATTTTAATACAATACCTTGGTGAGAAGGTAGAATTAAACGGTTCATTGAACTAAATAAGAGGCTGTCTGTCTTTATGCTGATTATTGGATCGACAAGATGACATTTACGGTCCAATTCATACCTTCCATCTGCGTGATTAAATATTATAATTATTCCTAGTTAAGTAACTGTAATTTAAAATTGTTTTGACCAGGAAGTCAGTGATTATAATTGTATGATATATATATATATAAATATATATAGGAATATAGGATAGGATTTGTATTTGCACTGTTGCATCGATTTATCATGTATAAAAATTGACATTGAATTTAAATAACTAAATTAATACACTCTTTTCTGTTCTCTCCAAACCCCGTTCTCATGATTACTTAAAATGTAAATTCCAGTATCTTTGCAATCGACAACTCCGTACTTCTAACACACTCTCACTTTCAACTCCTCTTTTTCATTCTGGCTTTATGTTCGACTCTTTTACCCTCCAAGCCATACGACTGTGGAATAGTCTCCCTGACCCCATCAGAAGATCTCCCAATAATTTTATTTTTAAACGCAAAGTTCATGCCTTTCTTATGAAAAATATGTAAAATTCATCATCAGTATTATGTATCTATATTTGTGCTATTGTATGTATATATGTAGTTGTATGTAAATATATATTTTTAGTCAGATTCTATGCATGTCTATGCATAGTTAATCTTTTCTTAATGCCGCCATCACGTTTATCGTTTTTCCTAAAGGTTGACTGGGAGAGAATGCCATTAGCATTAAGTCCGCCTTTTGTACCTTTTTTTATTACTGGTCAATAAAGTCTAATAAAAAAAATAACAATAAATAAAGAGTTATTTATTGAATAAATATTTTATAGAATAAAATACATTTTTGGACATTAGACCTTTTGATCTTGAAATCAAGACGAAATTTTGTATACAGATTTAAATTAAACGATAATGCATGGTTAACTCAACTGAGTTTAAAGTTAGTGAGTTTAAATTTTAAATATAATTTGGCGGACGGTTCAATATGGCGGCCTAGTTATTTTTGTGGAATTTTATGATATGAACAAGTGAATGAATTATAAGTTTAATTTGCATATATCACAAATACACATATGGCTGCACGACATATGCTATAATATAGTCACGCTATGACTAGTAGGAGCGGAGCAGCAATGAAAAATGTTGCGAAAACGGGAGCATATTTTACTTTTTAAGAGGTTTCCTTGCTTGCGCTGTGTAAACGATGAAAGTTACGCAAAAGTATGTATTAAAAAAATGTATCCCCTTTAAAAGTTCTAAACTCGGCAGCAGCATATGTCTATCTTATCTCGAAAAAAAAAGCACAAAAAGGAATGAAAATAGGAGTGGAAGTTAGTTCTTATAGGGCATTAAATCGTTACCATAGTACCCATTGTTAAGAATTCAATTTGATTAAATGATTAAAGGTATTTACGCAGGATTAAATAATGTTTTGAATAATTCAAATCGGTATAATCGTTATCGCTAATATTAAATGAATGTTATGTTGGATAAGAACACGAAAATGTTACATTTAGCTGACGCTACCGATCACTAGATGACGCTACTGTACTTTTAAAACGAGATTTTGATTTTTGTTATATTTGTAGTCTTTATTTTTTCCGATTTTTATCAAGTCGCTCTCATTTTTAATTAAGCGGTCCCATAGTCAACAAGGTACCCCTATAGTGTAGTAATGTCTGTCGATATGCGGTTTAGTTAAAAAATGATTACTATTAGAAAGGTATAATTGAGCATGAATACACACTTTTTTAAATAGTTTAAATGATTTTTTTTTCGGGTACTTTTACATGTAGAGTTAAGGATGTTTTTTATGTATCTTCCCAAAGCGTAGGGTATCGTAGGATAGGTCTTTTAAAAATATTAGGCGTGTGGGAAGACTGTTTTTAGATTTAGTTAAACATTCGTGACTCATTAAGCTTCACAGTGACAATTTTCTTTAGAGCCAAATGTCCTCTGGGGGTTGGGGAGGGGGAACATAAAACGGTAGACTCAAACGTTACGACAGTAGTATTTATATATAAAGAATTTAACAGGAAAACTATCACACTTAAGTTGGCTTTACAAATTTACGAGTAATAGTCGAAAATGTATTGAAGTCGAAAATTTCGAAGAAATCATCGGAATTTTTTTTTTTGCCTTTTTATCGGATAATCGGTAATGCATTTTCCCGTTTTTTAATAATATATTTTAATGGAGGATTATTCATTTGACGACAAAATAATATATAGGCACTATTAATAAGATACCTACTTTAATATAATTAAACCGAGAGGCGTAAACTTATGTCTGCGAAAAATGTACTAATCTGCCGATGATTATTTTTTGACTAAAAATCAAAAAAATACTTGAAATATAGATACTAATGGTAGACAACATTATTATATAAAATAACAACTAAAATTCAAAGTATCAGAGTTAAATAATAAATTAGGCGAAAAAATACTGAGTGGACGAAACTATATTCGTTCGATACCTACGAATTGAAGACATGGGAGAATATCAGTTGACAAAATTTAATTTGACGTTACGCACTAAGATCTCTGAAAATGCTGAGTTGAGAAAGCAAGAACCAGCTGACCGTCAAGTTGCTATGAGGATCAGGCCTAAAATCTTGCACAAGCCTCTGCTTAATATTGCTTTCACGAAGCTGATCCTTAAAATGCCTTTATCTGGAAATCCAGAATTAGCATTGTAGTGAAATATCGAAGATCAAAGGAAAATTACTTAATTATTAAACGAATAAAAGAACTTATATTACAAAGAAAACATTTGTTTGTATTTTTTGCAAGGTATGTTGATTCTACTGCGCACTAAAATGGAAAGAAGAGCAACTAGATTATTCTATGAAGACAATGCTATCCACAAAAACACTAGTAGATTATTCTTATTTGGTTCCATCTATGCCCCATCAGTGAGCACGCGGATAAGCTAACGATTATTCTATGAATCTGTAGGCTTATTGGCAGATCTTTAATTAAGATTAGCTTAAGACTCCAGTTTAGCAAGCAGTCCATTGTGCAAACAATACCCAGGGACCCCGTGGGTGAAGCTGCGGGTTACAGCTAGTACCAAATAAATAAAAAAACAGTGATCCTCTTTGTGTACAGTTTTATGTAAGAGGGTATGTTATGAATGAAAAATTTGATGTTCCAGAATTAATTTGTTAGGAATTTTATATATGTTATATTTACTACGTTTTGTCTAATTTTTCGGGTTGGTAAATTCTTCTGTTGTTTCATTAGTATTCTTTGCATAAATAACATCACATAAATTATATTAATCTGCAGTATTGAATCTAAATGGTTAAAAAGTACAAACTTTTAGTATGGCCCATTGCGTAATTTCAATTTTTCAATATTGTCAGAGAAGTACCTCTACAAATCATGATGCACTATGAGAGCAAGGATTGGCATAGTATACTTGCTTTAATCCATTAGATGTCAAAAATATAGATACGAAATAAAATTAATAGACGCAAGTTGGCATGTGTGTCGGTACAATGCAAAAAGGCTAAAGCTCTGTAACGTGTTTGCTTGTGAAGCAATCTATTAACTGACGAATGATGACTGATGACAGACAGATGATATGGGTATCGTAAAAATGGTATGATAAGAAAATGTCGAAAATAATAAAATTACTTCGTTCTAAATATAATCTAACATACTAAGATCTACATCTTCAATACGTGTATCAATTGAAACAGTTCGCTGTGAAGATACACTGGGCTCATTTTAAAAAATGGTCTTTATTAAGTTAGTGCGGTAAAACATAATTACAAGTACTTACGTCTAAATAATAGTTTTTATGACGCTAACTTCTTATAATATGTTAGTATTATAATTGTTATGTTAAGTAGAATTATGCTTGAGATATTTGATTTTTAAGTTAATGCATGTAATATTTATTTTTGAATGAACCGATTCCAATTAAAATAGGGTACATAAAGAAATGATTGACAACATTTTGACAATGCGGTAGCAAATACTATTTCGGCCACAGATTTTTTGTTTTTAATAGACCACCTCTATAAAATAAGTATATTAAACAAATGACTATTTTCATACGCCCTAAATCGTCATACATTTAAAGTCGTAACCAGGAATTGGCTTCTTAATACAGTCTTATGCACAAAACTGAAATACTACTGGTCGTCATGGTATGATCGAGCCTAGTTTAGACATTGTATAGCTTAGAACTGAACACCAAATTTCATCAAAATCCTTTCTCTAGTTTTTACGTGAATGGGATATAAACATACGTAAATCCATATACCCTCACATAAATTCGTATTTATAATATTGAACCAGCCAATAACCCCACATAAGTAATGCATTTTGCTCACTTCTGGTTGAAGCTTGTTTGGACATTGTTTCTTTGTCCAAACAAACCAAGTTTGTCCTCTTAACTGCATTTATTTATTTTATGATCTTCTATGCTCACAGATTTACAAAACAGATTTTTAATTTTGATTGATGGATCGCACTAGAAAATCCATCGCTTTAGGATATTTTTTTAAATTAGATGCTGGTACTGTATGCGCTCTGTCAGTTCTTGACACGGATGTAGTTCTTAACATGTAACGGTAACGTTAAAACGGACCAAAGATTTCATAATTATTTCGATTTTATGGTAGTTTGACGGTACGACATCCACCGAGAGCGTCTGGATGCGTTTCTGTGGAATTATCAAGTTGGAACCAAAGAAGGAGAAATCAATTCAGGAAGAAAAAGAGAGAGAGATAACGGCAGAGAATAAAGAAGGGAAGAAAGTAAAGACGTTTTAAAAGAAAGGAAACAGAAAATGGAAAGTAAGAATGAAGGCAGAAGGCATGTAGATGTTATATGCCGGTTTTCATTAATGACGGAAGGCCCATAGTTTGCAGCTGCTGGTTAAAATCTGAATGCGACGGTAACAAAATTGTACACGTCCTTATAATTTTAAGATAAATAAATATGTATATAATTAGAAATATGCATAATAGTTTTTAAGATATATTTAAATAAACCTAAAAAAAGTATATATAGGGATATATTGTCCTTAGCTTAGTGCTTAGCGTTAAATGCTTTGAGTGACGAGTAGTAGTGAGTGTTTGGTTAAAAAAAGAATCATATTACGATACGGCATGGCTTCAGACATTCGTTTACTATGTTCGGTTTCCTTATCAAAAAACGCGTGCCTTTCATACAAAGTATATAGTGATATTTAAAACGTCTATATGTCGCTTCATACCTTTCGTTTTTAGTTCGGAAAAAACCTGACTTTCATATAAATGGTACGTGTTCTGTGGACTAATGTCAAAATCTATCGCATTCCGGTTCAAAGGTAAAGGATAATAAGAGATAAATAAAAAGCTAAAAATAGAGTATGAGCAATTTATTAATATTCAAAACTCTTTGTTTTTTGATATCAGAAAGAAAGTTGAAAAGTGACAAAACAAATTATGAGACGGATAGAAAAATTTTAAAGGACTCTCGAGGATTGCATCATGTGTCCAAAAAGGTACCGATAGAGGTAAGATTAGGCTCGCGCTACTAGCTATTGGGAAACACGTTACCAACCCCCACGCTACATAGCGACATCTAGTTTAATTTCGGGAACTATTTTTTAAAATATTACCAAGAATTCGCTGTCTGTCACCAAGCACCGTGAAAGTTAGTAGTATTTTTATTGCCGCTTCAACAACAAATACTAAAAACCTGAATAAGATAAATATTTCAGGGGGCTCCTATAAACAACAAACGTGATACGGAACCCATCGTGCGCGAGTTCGACTCGCACCTGGCCGGTTTTTATTATTATGGAAGTCTTGCGCTCGCGTGACGCTTATGCGCCTCAATTACTACAGCGTCTGCTCGTACAAACGTGGCCAATTAGGATGACGCCTAAAGGCTATCCATTTCCTCGGTATTGTGACTTCAAGCAGTGTTTGCATTTTTTATACATAGAATCCACGTTGTTAGGTCACTGCAAATTGCAATCCTTTGTAGTGCATCGCATATTCCATTGTACTTGGAATTATATAAACAAAGTGCTATATTTTAAGAACGAAACATAATAGTTAGTTGTGGGATCTCTAAAGGGGTGATTAAATTTAATTCAGCCCGCACCAAATGGATAGATTTTATACATTTAAGCTCATAACACACGGTTAAGTGATAGCAATAGCATAAAATTTTATAGTTAAAGAGTATACACCATGTTTATACCATGCAAACCACCATAGCAGTGTGAATGCAAAAAATATCATAATATACATCTTGCTTTTCGGTACAGATCTTTGCTTCACTATTAAAAATAAATTCTGATATATCTACGTTCTTGATATATTTTGAAGGTAAATATCTAACAATGCAGTTACAAAAGATTTATTTTTACACCAGTCTGCGAATTTGATTCGGCAGTTAGCTATATAACAGTAGTTTGTTTGTGAAAAATTATTTTTAGTCTTAAAACGACACTCACGCGGTAATAAAAAGCGTACAAAAAGTTGCCGTGAAATGGTCGAATTAATCGTACTTCATTAATTATGTAATAGGCCTCAAGTTCAAAGACTAAGATGGTAATTATTTGAGCGGAACAAATAAAAAAAGGCCATCAACTTGACCCAGAAGCTGTGTCACACTCGGTTGAGAGGAAGGGCCTTCGACTTTTTAGTCTACATATCATTAAACGGAATTTGAACCTGGTCTGCCGGCGAATAATGTTTTTTTTTTCCAACAAATTAGTCAATTAATGATGACCGTAGCAGTCCCACGTAGGTTTCAAGATGTTGCTATCTCTGTGGTCCTAGGTTCGATTCCCGGTGGGTTCAATAGGGATGACGACTAATTTTTGTTTGTTTGTCCGTCAGGTAGAGTGTTAAAAAATATTAAACACGTATTTTTTTATTTTTATCGTAATTATAAAATTACGGCGTTACATTGAGTTGAAATTTCGCATGACGTCACGTTAGAGTACGTTTTCTACTCAACTGTGACGTAGCGAGCCCCCACTCCTCAACTTTAATGTCCGTTATCTAAGCTATTTCTTGATAAATTGAAGTAAAAAAAATACGTATCTAATATTTTTCTATTATCTGACTGACGGACTAAATAGAATCGCATTTTTTTTACCCAGTCATCATCCCTATTGTAGGAAATGGACTTTTATTGAATATATCGAGGCTGTGTGTTACTCTCTATGTTCTGTGGTGTTATGATACCTTCTTAGTACGTAATACGAGGACTTTAGCTTCTCATCTTGGAGCAGACTCCAATGTGGAAACTAGTATTCATAAGCATTATTGTGGTGTCGTTATCTTATATGTACAGGATGTTTGGTGCACGGACCGACACAACGTTTTGGGGATATTGGAGGATCATTAGCTAGCTACCTTTGAACCACACATCTCATGTCATCACGATTGTTGATTGTTGTTTTTATGAAATTACTTAAAATAAGACCTTTAAATCAAAATAACTTTTTTGTTTCTAAGAAAAATAAAATAAAACAAATATTATTGTCTTCTTCAATGTCTGTTAACGGGTTCAATACCGATATTATTTATATGCTAACTACTGCAGAAAAGAATACAGTCGGGAACAACAATTTCACGTGTCCGCCTTCAGCAGTGCTATTCTGCAATAAAAAGCGCTGTCATAGAGTAGAGGTTCAATAAAAAAAACATACTTCAAAACTTTCACCATCATCACCAGCCCTTTTTATGTCTCCACTGCAGGCATTCACGTCTTCCTTATGGATGATTAAGGAGGCCATGACATTTTACGCTGGCTCAATGCACGTTGGAGGGTATAAACGACTGCGAACGCGTGCTTAACGTGCGTCTCTTAAGAATAGCACGAGATTATAATTTTTTGGTCGTTCATTGAAACTCTAGTGGCAGTAGCCACAGCGTTCTACACTCTGTCGTATCGAATTTGTTTTCTTAGCTACAATAAAATTAGCTTTGAACTAGATATTGAACTCAGAGTTGTCAAAGTATAGAGGTCCAACAAATTAAATCCTACTACAAAAGGTATTAGAGTGTTATTTTAATTAATAATCTTTGATTTTGCAGCATGTTAGATGTTGATTTTATTACAGAATGTCATAGCTTGTTTTTAATTTATAATGGGCTTATTATTGACCTCAATATAAATAAAATCTAGGGTAAGACCATCATGTAGGACCTCAATATTATAATTTGACGTCGGTTAATAACTTATACTGAAATCAAATTAGTATAGTACCTATATGAATTCAATGTCGCTATGTTAGTGAAGAAAATATTATAATTTGCAGAAATCACCAAGAAATTGCTGCGAATGGCTCCGTATGTTCTTTGACCTTCGTTACGTGAAGGAGACTATGATGGTCGCATTTAAGCCTGGTCCAAACAACAGGAGGCTCCGTGTCATAATGCTCGTGGTGGTGCTGTGTGTTGTCATCGGACCTATATACGGTGAGAATACATAAACATTACGTATATATTAAAACAATAATTTTGAAGTAGCTCAGTGGCGCAGAGGATAAGCGCCGCGGCCCGTGATCGTTCTTGTTTAGCAACTTTCACAAGGGTCGGTCAAGGGATGGGTGATAAAATCGAATAGCCCCGTAATTCTGTAAAAATCCAAACCCGAATTCGAATTTACTCAAGTGTCCGAATCCACTTTAAAAATCGGCCTCAGCACAGTCTTGAATTGGTAATAACGATTCGTGGCATAAGTGAAGTGAGTCCCGAAAACACATAGGAATAGAATATCAGAGACACGTATAATTTGTTTTGTATTTTTATACAATAAATGGCATCGATAGAACTTCTTCACTAAATAACGTGGATTCGGATACATGAGTGAATTCTAATTTGGGTCTCGATTTTTAGAGAATCGCAGGGCAAGCCATGACTGACAAGGAGGTCCCAGTAGGCCAAGTCTGCATATGTTTACGTAATAATCGCATCTCAATAGAATCTATACGACTCGCATTTTACCATTGTACTATCTACCTAAAGTCCAATATTATTATTAGTAATATCACACACATCATCTTTCACGTATATTCAAAACGAACCCATAAATATAACATTACTAATATACTTCATCCTTATATATTTATATTTTAAAAGCTTCTCGCCGTATCCCTTACGGGGCATGTTCTATATCTTTCGTCTTCTCAACTCCTTACCTCAGCAATTCAGCTAAATGCTAATTCCCATACCAACGCTTAACACTAACGTTATTATTTTTGGATACGAAATGACGTACACAATAATATTTCTGCCTATTTCGGATAAGAGTAACAATAGCTTGACGTAAGTTCAATGCATTTTAGTTATAGAACACAAACAATAAATAAACTGTCCTTGGCATTGGATGCCGTTCCTAAGTTAAGCGTTTATTACATCAACCGAGTCACTTTCTAATCAAGTTTCACTCTCTGAACTTCCATAAGCGTAAGACCACAGACAAGTGGAAGATATGTTAATTTTGCAATGTGCCTAGTCTAGTCGCTTCTTTCATGTTACTATGTTAAGCATACTGCGGTCGCTTCGAATCGATTACGTCATTTAAATGTTTGCACGTCATCATGCGCGTACAAAAAATATTTTACATACGGAAAGATTCTTCATGCGCGGGTGACAAAGGCTTACGGGTGATAAAGTCGCGGGTGAACGGCTAGTACTACATAATTATACAGTCACAATCTTCTTATAATGGCAATCGTGTAGTTTCAAGAAAATAATAATTAAAAAAATGACAGCCTACTCACGCTGCACGTGCGTTTTTTAACATCAGATCGACGTCAAGTCTTTGTTCTTATGTGACTAAAAAACGCGTTACACGTGCCTACTTTTTATTTTCATAACTATGAACAATTTGGATTCATTTAAAACTATATTATATATTTTTTCATTATTTTTTATAAAGAAAATATAATTGGAGTTCTTATAGGTATTTCAAATACAGCAACAGGGCATTTGTTAAGGATTTAGAATAGAAAAGTGGAAGTTATAACTACTTCTTTGATAAAGTTTCTATAAAATCTAATCAAGAAACCTTAAGTCATCAAGAAGAAACTTTAGGTTATAAAATTGATGATAATTTTATCATGACATAACTTAGTTTTAAGTTAAAGCATTGTCTCATCTTTTAGTTGTTCGTTTTTGTATTTTCATGATGCATTTTGGTGATAAATAAATATGGGAATTCATTATTGAACGAGTGATAGGTATAAAAAAGTTGGGCGATTGAAAAGTGCCTACCTATACATATTATAAAACAAATTCGCTTCCCGCTCGTTGTCTGTACGTTGGCTTTTAAACTATACAACGAATTTTAATGTGGTTTTGAAAAACATAAAGAGTAATTCAAGATTATGATTTATATGTATAATACAGGAACCGGACCACTCGGATAAATTGGTAGGCAGTTATGAATAATTAATATTTAATTTTTGATGATAGGCAGGATACAAAAATATAGGTACTCATTCTCATCGTTTTGTTGTTTCTTTCCAGGCGAGATGTCGGTGATGTATTTGTTCACCAGGTATCGTTTCAACTGGAACGAGGTCGACTTCAGTATGTTTTCTACGTACAGCATGTGTACATCATTAGTAGGTATGTATTACTTTAAAATATGGTTAGATTATTTGTGACAATTTCGGAAATTCCTATTATTTTCAATATATATTATATATAAATTAGTAATATACATATTTTTTGTCGTTTTATCTTAATAAAGTTAAGAATCTGTATAAATTATTTAGATGAGATTGAAAACAATAGTTATACATTTGTCTATTGAATTCATCCAATTACAAGGCTATTTTTAAAATAATTACGTGTAAATAAACCTTTTTTTGTGAATTTTTCATTCACAACGGTATGCATTAACGCAGAAGCGATATAATTATCCGAATACCTGATTATGATACTATAAGATTGCATTAGAATGGATATAACGTCATAAAAAATCAAATTTCAATGCTATTATAGGTGTATTAGAATTCGTAACTAACGTATCATTACATATTATCAATATGATTAAGAAAAAATTATAATTTATTTAGGCTAAATAGTAGGTATTAAGTATTGGTAGCTGGTAAAAGGCCGTTTGGTAAGTAATTTCTCTAATTTTTAGAACAAAGGAGCGGTAACTTCTTCTCTTTATGATTCTTCGAGAAATAATTCGTCATTTAGATTCACATTCTTGTTTTCCTTTTTTCTAGAAATTCAAACGTGAAATGTTCTCTTCTGCCTTACATGATTATTAAAAAATTAAAGTGAGAGAGTGAATGAGCAAATGTAACTTCCATTGATCTATATTTGTGCACATTAATTCAGAGTCATGTAAGGCAGAAGAGAACGTTTACCGTTTGAATTTCTAGAAATAGGAAATATAATATTTTATGCAAAATATATCTCGTTACAATGTTTTTTTTTTATTATTTGAAATTGCTATTTTATTTTTCAGGGACATTGTTCTCCGTTGGAGTATTTAGTCATCTCCTAAAATACGATGACGCTATAATCGGTGTTATTTCGTGCACAAGCAAAATACTATCTGGATTTATGTACGCGTTTTCTACAAAAACTTGGCAAATATACATAGGTGAGTTTTTTTATATTGGTTATTTTAGGATTGCGTACCTCGAGAGAAAAATAAGAAACCCTTATGGGATCCGTCCGTCCGTCAGTCAAGATCGTTTTTGTCAGGTACGTGTTTATTGTTTGGAATCATTAAAACACAGTCTCCCTCTTATCTATTTGGTAAGCTCTCATTCTCACAACGGGAGATTCGACCTGTTTCACGCCTGATTTGTCCAAAACATAGAACGGCTGCATTTCGTGGTAGTTTTCGATATTCCACCACGAAATGTTGGAATAAGATACCTCTCCCCATAAGAAGTTGCCATAGTGTTGGGAGTTTTAAATTTAATAAAAAAAAAATCTTACTGAATCTACAGCAGGCTAAAACTTTGTGAATGTGGGCTGCTTTCTAATTTCTGCGTGGGTGAGAGTTCTGCACGTTACTTATTGGATTATTTATATATGTATTGGTTGTAATAGTTACGTATTATGATATTTTCATATACTTTTATTGCATTTTTCGTTTATTCTATTTGAATATTGTTATGAGCGTTGTAAGCGTGGCGTAGTGGTACTCTCAAGAATATAAGGTTGCCACGGAAGATCAGCGTCGGACTGATCTATATGTCTATGATGTCAGTTTTGTGCTTTTCATAAATAAAATAAGTTTTTAAATCGGTCAGGTAATTCATTTATTACACTCAATTTTACAAATAATACAAATTTTCCTTCTTAGAATTGTTTTGCTGTGTATCATAAAAAACTGGCCTTCCGTACAAACTTGTAGGTATAGTGTCATGTGCTAAAAAATAAGTTTTCGAAATTTTTCCTTTGTATGTGCTATAAAACATTGCCTCATGCCAAATTTCAAGATTATAGGTTGACTGGAAGTACCCTTTAGGTTGTGATTCCCTTGCGAGTTTGAAAATATGCGGCATTAATTGCTGTTTCTTTTGATTTGACGTGAGTATTTGATATGAATTTCAATTTGATACCTCTACGTTTTTGATAGCAAAGGGGTAATAACTTTAAAATTATTAAAAATATTTTTATTATAAATATTATGTTACAAAAAATTTACGGTATTCGCAATTTTTCCTTTATCTGTGCTATAAGACGTTTTTCGTACCAAATTTCAAGCACATGACACTATACCTACAAGTTTGTACGGAAGGTCAGTTTTTTATGATACACAGCAAAACAATTCTAAGAAGGAAAATTTGTATTATTTGTAAAATTGTGTGTAATAAATGACCTGACCGATTTAAAAACTTATTTTATTTATGAAAAGCACAAAACTGACATCATAGACATATATTATTATGTATTTTGTTATGAAACAAAAATTAAGAATCCTACTAAAATTTCAGACATATAGGAAGTGTAGTATAGTATAATTTACATCATATTTTGTCCTTCAGAATTATTAAGTTAATATGAACTTTGACAAAACATTCTGCACAGAAAAATGGGTTGCTAAAGATAGGTATCACAAAAACTTTTTACTTTTCATTTTAGCAGCAATGCATCCGTGATAGGCTACATTATTTTTGTAACACTCTAGACACTGATGTCTTACAACTTTAGAGGGTCCCGTTTTTGTGTTAAGCTCGTGTTATACTCAGAGAAATGGGTATTACATGTTGACACAGTAAACTATCCAGTATTTGCTTTCTAAAGTCAACGATTGCAATATATTTCTTGGTGACACTCTTATAAAGCGTCAAAGCATTGACTAGTCATATTCAGAAACAAATCAATAAAGACATTCTTATACCATTTGATTGATTTTCTCAAGAGTCAATGCTGTTATTTGATCTAACGAATCAACAGCACTTTGAGGTAATTTAATAACTGTTATGTCTTAATACACATATGAACCGTATACAATACTTCGTGGAAGGAACTAGGAAATTGAAACGATTTGGTATTGACAACAAGGCTTATTTGAATAGGTGATATTAGATCCTTATCGAAACAAATATGCTTATCGTCAAAGAAACTTTATGAAAATAGAAATTGTCTTTCACACCAAATCAATTAGATGCGTAGTTTGAATTTTAGTACGATGTTTTTGAAAACCTTTTTTTATTTTTGAAGTTGTTTAAAATAAACCACTGTAAATAGTGACTAATACAACATAAATGAAGTTGCGGGCAAAAGACAGTAAAATATATTTTTAAAACTATCTCAATATAAGGATGGAATGGAAGATATTTCAAATCTAATAATGACATCCACAATAAAATAATCACCATCCAAAATTAAATAAAATGAAAAATCAGTGCTGCTGTTGTTGAAGCTATTTCTAAATAAATATTGCTCGCAATGGAAGGTAATATTTTCATAACAGTCTAAGTAAACATATTAGTTTACGACTTGACAATAAATATGTAAAAAGAAACAAAGTTTTGCAAACGTTTGCCGAAGATACAGCAAAATATTTAATGAGTGTGGTAATGTTATATTTTCAAATATTATATGTTTTTACAGCTCCATTGATTGAGATATTCAACGGAACATCTTTCATTGCAATGAGGTCTATGGTATCTAAATTGGTGGATAAAGATGAATTAGGTGAGTTTTTAATTGGTATTACCGTAACAGATTTACTGGTTGTTGTTAAAGACCACACTTTACTCTAGAACCTAAAGAAACCTGTCTAGAAAATTTGAGTTTTTGGCGCATATAGTTAGTTTTAAAGGTAAGATAGTTTACCTATAACATTGAAAAAAGTATTATTAAATATGGATTGTTTTTTTAATCCAGGGTTGCTATCTACCGATAAACTAGTTGCATTATCAATTTTACAAAATTTATATTTAAAATGCAATGTTTTAGGACGCACTTATTCTATCAATGAGAATATTTTGAACATTGTAGGTTATCTAACTTAAGTAAAAAACACAGGACCACCGAAAAGGGTTAATGCTTTTGCTAAAAATCGATAGAATCAAAGTAATTTCTTAATAGCGAAACTATTAGATCCGCAATGGTATTGTACAAAACTATTGAAAATGTCTCCATACCTCATCTGTATTTACATAATACGGCGTTATTTATATCTTCACTGTTCTTACGCATTACAAAACTTATTGCATAATTCTAGGTAAAGTGAATTCGTTCTATGGAGTAGCAGAAGCTATGATGCCATTAGTTTATGCTCCAATGTATACTACCGTATACACTGCCACGATAAAAACATTCCCTGGAGCATTCTTCTTACTTGGAGGAGGCTTAACTGTTCCAGCAGTGGTTATATTCCTGTGAGTATACATGTGATAAACTATTTTTTTTGTACAACACTCACACATTGCTCTAATTTCAAGGTTAAGTATGTGGTAAATAGTATTTGGGTCACGTGATACACAAAACATCACGCTAAATAAATACTATGTTTTGACTTAAGCGAATCGAATAATAGGAACCGATTTAATGTAATCTGTGCCAAGTAGATGATACTGTTTCTAAATATTAATTAAAATAGTATTATGTGCTAAACTTTGGGCCAAAATCCAAAGTTTTTTGGGGCTTCGTATTGGTACTATTTTCCATAGACCAATCGACATCATCACCTTTTAAGTCTTCAGGGGCTTAGGTTCTATAGGGATGGTTAAGAAGGATAGGCCGTATCCCTCCACCTCCTCCTGTCCACCGCTGAAAGCGGATTGGAGTATATTAATGACTACAATTGCAGCCGGGACCAACAGTTTAACGTACCTTCCGCAGCAAGGAGCAACTCAAGAAAATAATATTTTGGTCATCCCCATTCCGCGATCGACCCTTGCAAAAGTTGCTTAACAGCGACGATCGCGGGTTGCAGCACTTATCCACTACATTACTGAGCTACTCACTACTATAACACTCATACATTGTTCTTATTCGAAGGTAAAGTTTGTAGTAAATAGTATTTGGATCACGTAATACACAATAGACCACACTAAATAAATACTATGTTTCGACTCAAGCAATTCAGGTTTGCAATACCAATTTTACTAAGTTAACGAATACTAGGAATATATTTAATGAAATCTGTGTCAAGGTAGATGGCATTGTTCCTAAACATTCATAAAAATAATATTAGGTGCTAAACTTTGGGTCAAAGGTCAAAGTTTTGTAGGGCTTCGTATTGGAATTACTTTCCATACAGATATAGATATTTTTATTCCAATAGTATTGAATAGTGACGGAATTGCTTTTCAAGTCACTACGATAATATATTATACCCCCTGAGTATAACTTAAATCATATTTCAATAATTATTTACAGATGGTTATACCTAGCAAATAAAAAGCATATTCAAGCCAACAAAGACAAAGAAGTTGAAAATAAAACAGACAAAATTGGTATTGACAACAAGGCTTATGAAACAGATGAAAAGAAATCTGCAGAACAACACGTGAATAAAGAAAACGACACTCGAGACCATTCCAGTATTGATGATGTTAACCAATCCCAAATAGAAATGGGATTCACTGAAAGTATGATTTGTACTAGTAAATTGCAATAGGGAATAGTTTAAGTAACTTATCCTGATTATTTTGTTAAATGATAAGAGTATTAAAAAATTGTAGTAAATTCACTTCAAATATTATAAAACTGACGAATTTAATGTTTGCTAAACATGAGTGTATATTTTTTATATATATATTTCTTATAGGACAATAAAGATTGACAAGCTGTTTAGTTTTGTTTCTCCGAAAATATTGATTTTCCTTTAAAGGTAATGTGGTGATTTTTTATACGGAACTTAGTCTGTATTTTTGTTCTCGTCTCGATATCTCAAGCTTTAGTAATATTGTGACATCGGAATTTGTGTTTTTCTGCCTTTCTTTATTTATAGTTTTAATTTGTATACGCGATAATGTTATCATTTTTATTTTCTTAAATATATATGTTTAGAATGTATACTGTTATGAATAAAACTAAAATAATAAGTTCTTCATTCTAAGATTCAGAGACGGTTATATGAAATAGCGTTGCGGTATTATACTATTCTTATGTTAATTTATGTATGTTTTTTCAATAATTTTATAATTATAAAGTGGCTTTTAAGAGAATATGATTTAAAACTGTGATATTTGTTTCTCTTCATTGATATATTTAAAATGTTCCTGTTGTACGAATTATATAGTTGATTGAATATTAAATGAAAACAAAATGGGATAGAATGGAAGTGCTGATAAATGACAGATTATATTTAGTACTTAAGATTAATTTCAGCAGGGAGAGTTTTCTAGATTTATTGTTTTTGAATGTACTTAGGTCTTTATATGATAAAGTGAAAAAAATAAAAAGTAGTACCATTTATTGTTAGTGTTGTTTTATTAAGTCCGTATAAAATATTGAAAATGTTAATAAAATTCGTCTAAAATACCTACATTGTTCAAATTATTAGTGGCTTTTATGAAAATCTGAAACAACAAAGCTACTATAACATCTTGATCTGGACCAATGGGTTAATTGTCTGGTTTTAAAATCTTACATTACCTTAAAAAATTTTAATTGAAAGATATTTACAAACTTTACCCTACAAATTTTTTGACATATGATAAAGATTATGATTGCAACGTTTTTCTTATGAAGGATACTGAATGAACGATATCGTTAATTGGATATGTCTACGGAAAGCTTTAGACGCATATTATTTGAAAACTATTGGAAATGTCAAACAAAATGCATCTGTAATGGTACGACCGGTTTTAGTATTTTTTTTACGTTTCCTTATCAATCAAATCATTATTTATTCCGGAAGCGATTGCGATTTTAAAAGTTACATAACTCCATAGATCGCTTAAACTTACAACGGAAATCGACAGATATTTGAACTAAGCAAAAGCCCACAGATATATTACAGAAAAGTGTATTTTCTACATTTATCCGATTGGGAATCCATCTCCGGTCTTCAGAGATGGCAACATCTTCAAACCGGTATGCAAACGACGGAGTGTGGTATAAATAATACAATAATTATTTATACAGGTGGTTTCTGAATTAAGAATAGAGCAATATCTCAACTGATTATTCTTAATATAAAAACTAAAGGTTTAAGTCCTAGTTTCATCAAACTGCCATCAACTGGTCATTAAAAAGCTAAAATCAGAAACGAAAACCTGTTTAAGTGACGTTAAAGTATTCAGAGACAGACTTTAGTCTGAAACTTCCGAGTCTATATTTAACGGTATAAATTACACCGTTTTAGGTCCGAGGCAAATTCTTCGGATATTAAATTTTTTTTACTAATTGTGTAATAATAAATGTCAGGTGTAAGGAGTCTCCTCTGACCGCGGGCCGCTTCCAGCTGGGGGCCCGTGGCATTTTGCCGACTTGCCACCCTGTAGTTATGCCACTGTACAATTTGAGTATTGAAAGAAGGCAAAGTTAAGAATAAACAAAATTTAAACACTTAAAAATGTCAGATTATTACCATGTAGTATGATCTTTTTCCGCCTAATAGTCTGTTACCCGAGTATGATATAAGCTCCCGTAAAGAATCGAAAGAATTTTCACGATCGGTTCAGTATAGATGAATTTAGTGAAAATATCGACAAGAGAACAATTTTTCACATTTAGGCATATCTAAATGATATCAGTTAACGAATTTCTACGCTTTTTTTAGCATCCATGATTTTAGTTGCACCGAGTACAAAACTGAACAGTTGCTGCGTCAACGACTACATAGTTGTCTAAACAGTTTATTCTGATAATCGTTTAATGTACGACGACAACCAAACTAGTTACTTCGTCATGATATATTGTTCCATTCAGTCCGTTTATTACATAAACTAGTCGAAAAAAAATAGTCTTTCAAACTAATTTAAGGTGAACGATAAACAATATCGTTTTGTTGATCGAAAAAGCATCGATGTCTCGCCCCTAAATAAAATACATCCGAGAAAATATACAAAAAATACTCAACCGGTAATTGAATTCGGTGACATTGAAATCGGTGTGCAAGCCACTCGGTTAGATTATCAACGGTAGGTAATAATAATATATTTATATGAATGCGAAAATATATAATTTTATATTCAACGAATAACAATGTACCATGCTTGTTAACGTTTGTAAAAATATTATACTTCTAAAATTACAATTTCTTTATGTATAATTATACAGATTTAGGCCTTAAATGGGCATACCCACACATAAAAGTATCTCACTTCGACCCTAAGGTCCTAAAATAAACAAAAATAATTTTTATGAGACGATAAATACCAGAAAAGGGCGTGTAAATATAATTAGAATGATAGTTTTTCTTTACGGGATTACTATCATAAGAAATATAATTTTAATGGAAATGACCATGAAAGCTTAATACGACATAATTTCAATACAAGTTATAGAGTAAATTATCCTACTGAGGTATAACTATAGGAATCGATTAATCTATTGAAAAAGTAGCATCTTTATAATCGGTATTTAAGAATCGTTAAAGTTTCTACATTATGAAGTTCAAAGTTTCATTTTTGATTTTGCTTATTCATTTGACGTTCTTAACATTTTACATGAATATTTTTATTCATGATTTCAAACTCCGCAGAGCACTTCGTAGACTGGATGTGGAATTTCATCTCCTCCAAATGACATGTATAACGTTTTATGACTGGGATGAATCTGAAAGATAACAAAAAATTATGTTGTTAATAGCTTGAAAGACTTCAAAATCGAAAAGGAGGTTTTTCATAATCATGTTTGGGTTGGTATTTTTTATGAATGTTCATTGATTTTCAAAATTCTTGTTTTATTGGTCAACGAATGGGCTGGAGGTAGTCCCATATAAAAATTGAAATCGGATCAGTAGTTTTGTCTCTATAACTTTCTCGTACACCTACAAGTATTTTGGCAAAACCGATAAATACATAAACGAAATAATTTTATCATTGATAAAAAAGATGTTTCTTTTCGTAAAGTAAGCACAAAAACATTTTATAAGTCAGGACATTTTTCTATATCAAAATATTTTTTGCATAATAACAAATTGTGTCACACTTTTCTGACCAAGGGCCATACAGGACAGGATGTGGGTATCAGCACCCGGGCCTTCAGATTAGGTTTTTTATATGTAGGTTTACCATTGAAATAATTTACTATTACGCGGGCCGCACAAATACCGGTCGCGGGCCGCAGTTTGACGACCACGGGTATAGACGTGCGCTGCGATTGCTCGGGGACATAGTTGCTCAGTATGCCGATCTATATTTGTTTGTAGACTCTTTGGACCTTATATGTAGGAAATCTTATGAAATACTTTGCCTTTGACCATACTGTGTTATTATTTATTTTTTTGAGGTTGCTATTAACATTAATTTTAATCTTTGATATAACTGTGTTGCTATGTCATCTTAAGTTTATTTACAAAATTGATTATTCCTATTATTGTCATAACAATTTGCGTCTTATTTATACTCTTTTTATTTTTATTTATCATTTATAAACTATGTGTTATGGATAATAATCTCATGTTATTTATTATAAGTGATCAACATTTCGTTGTTTGTTTTAAATCATATTATGTATGGCTTGCCTGTGCTTTGGAGATTGTCTGTAAACTGGCACGATTATGAATAAATAAATAATTTATTAAATAGTGCAAAAAAAATGGAAACTCTCACGAGGATTGTAATTTTGATACTTACTTTACCCGGCGTTAAAGATCCTTGTTCTTTTGCTCTACCTATGTATAAGGTTTCACCAGTGGAAACTCTACCTCCAGGAATGGCATTGGGTGGTACAACTCCATTGCGAGCTTCAACCCACCTGACTCTGTCAGGTTGGGCACAGCATACCTGGAACATATATGACCCATATTTTTGGAAACTACAAATAACATGGTTAATTTATCATTGGGCCAACTATAGAAATGTAATATTAAAAATTACTATCATTATAAAGATTTACAAAGCTATATTATACAAAGCTATTGACCCTTAAGAGGGGATATACCATAAGACTATCCTTGTCTATCTTATTGCGGCCAGAATTAAGGTTGATAAGAACAGGGGATAGCGAATTTCGCGTTAAAAACAAATTCTTTTTAATTAAATATTTGTCGTCTTCTATTATGGATATTGTATAAGTTCTCCATAAAGCCTTCGGTTAGAAAATAACTCACATATATCAGTTTTCTCTACAAAAGAAGGAAGAACTGAAAAGAAAACCTTGTGAATTTTAAAGATTGTGATTTTCTTTAAATTTACATTTTGACTGTGATGGTATCCTTGCTTAGTGATGTAGTTTTCTGATTTATTAATGTATTCATTTCGAAGTTAATGGAATTTCAATAGAATCCAACGAGAAAAAAACTACGTTGTAGATTTGAGAATCAACATTACGTTTAAAATTAAGTAAATTTTAAACTTCGTAATTCCTAAAGTAATACATTAACGAAGTACACTTCGTATCACCTCTTACCGTTCTTTAAGACATTAAAAACCAATTCGGTTAAATCGTGCCAGCCATTCTAGCAAGACAGACGAACAGCAATTGTTTTATATAGAAGATTATACAGTGTACCAACCTCAAAGTTATCCACTTTATTTTCTTTGCCTCCCCATGGAACGTAAGCAGCTTTGTGCTTGACAGCCAGCTTGCCGGGTATAAGATCTCCTTCGTAATGAGATCTGATTACCCACAGCGGACTACCGTCATAGCCTTCGTAGCCTGCCACTACTGCTCTCTGTGTAAGCATCTCTGCAGAAGCGCAGTTTGAAGGTACCCATTCTACCGGTTCTGGAAAATAGACAGGTGAAACTGATAATAATCCATTTTCGTGAGATAGTAATAAAATTGAAGAAAATATTTATTACTTTTTGGCTTCGTAGGGGCACAATATTTATCTTATCGATGAGAAATCCATTCTGCGTGTGACGCCTGTTATTGACTATTATTGTATGGGGTAAGGTCAGCGATCTAATAGTGCATAGATATAAGCAGTACTTTGTGGAAGCAATATAGAGAACTATGGATAGAAGGTTGAGGCTAGGTTACCAGGTAAATTAGCAAAAAACATACAGAACACATTGTTACAGCTCTATATTTTAGTTCTCATTGAATAACTTTGATTTTTAGACTTATTTTGAAAGTAAATTGCTAGAAAGGGTTTGCGTAGCAGGTAACAGATATCAACGTGTATGTCTTGTCTATTTACAAAATATCTGTATTTTGTACAGGTAAACATACAATGTAATGTAATAACTGATAAATAAAAGTAATAAACTTTCAGTCTGCTCATTGTTATTCCGACAATAATCCTAAATTATAAAACAATAAGTGCGTGTTCAATAACTGCAGGTCTATTGGCTAAAATCGTTTGAAAATTGTTTGATAGGCTAAAGAAAATAGTGAAGCTGCACTCATCATCATGGCCCATTCTCCTTATTCGATTTGGTTGGATTCCATCTATAGAGCCTGACTTCCAGCTGTGGGAACATTAATAGGCTGATGATGAGGAAAATAGAAACTTCAGTGGGTTTTACTCACGTCCATAAACCGGGTATACAGGCGTAGGAGCTACCCCAGGGGCAAATCCCATTGGACCAGTCGCTGCGGGAGGTGCTGATGGTGGTGGCATACCAGGATATGACATAGCGGCTGGATTTTGGCCATAACTTAACCCTGCTACTTGGGGGTACAGCTGGTTCGGTGGCTGCTGAGGCGGCATAAAGGCCTGTGGAGGTTGCTGTGGGTACCCAGGGGGCGGATACTGAGGGTATTGAGGGTTGTTATACGGATCTGTAACATGATATAGATAATTATATAAATTATGGTGCTAAATTAGTTGTAACACTCTCCAAACTAAATGAAATGAGTTTAGAATATTTATTATCCTGTAAGGAAAATATATTATCAACAAAAGTAACATTGCATAGGAAATGGTATTTCATATGTACTTTCCATGGTTCGTCATACATACACTTATACGTTTTAATGCCAGCTATCAATAAAAATAACGACAATAGAATACCAATAAAAATAACGACCAGATGGTTTTATCTAATCAGTGGTTCAAATGAGCACATGATACAGATTTAACAGGAATATATATTTAAATGACACTGAAAGTAGAAAAAGTTTGACAAAGATTTGTTATTACTGAAAAAAGAAAAAAGCTAAAGGACACAGACGTTTTCCAAGTTTTTTCTACGCTATTAATTATTTTGCCATTGATATCCCAAATAATCTAATTGCTCAAAATTTGCCCATAGATTGATCAAATTACTTATTTAATTTTTATTACGAAGACATTTCCTTTTCACCGATTGTAAATAAAAAAATCTTATTATAGCCTGAATTCATCTCAGCAACAATTTCATAAACCGTAAAATAAGAATGATTTATAGATATTTAAAAGTATAGTTATTTACGAATAGTTAGATGTTCCCGCGTCTGATGTAGCTTCCCGAAGTCGGAGCCTATTCAATGCAAGCAAATCTTTCTTTATATAATATTGTTAGTATAGATTAGTATATATTAATATATATATATATATTTAAACCAATTTTATTTGAGTCATCATGATAAATGTGCATTACGGATTACCAAAAACAAAAGTCACATTCGAGTTCCAACACAGTAGGTAACAAGGCGTCACGTATTCGGCTATAAGTATATGTAACCATAAATGCAACAGCTGAAATTTAAGAATGAGTGATAGTATACAAAGAGACGATTAAATATTTTACTTATCTACATGTTAAATGCTAAAATTACTCACATCCAGACATTTCGGAAGCGCTGCAGAATAGAACGTGAATTAACGTTGGCCTTCGTTTCTTGACTGCCGCCAGTCAGTGAAAACGTTACCGATGCTCCGAGCGCCGGCAAAACAACGCGGTGTTAGTCTCTGGTCGTTTGTTTTGTTACACAGTGTGGTAGACATTTATTTCTGTAAGACTCTCAATACATTTCTGGATAGATAAGTATTAAATTGTATTGTCTCCTGTTGTGAGCCTGCTGGTAGAAATTTCAACTTGAAATAAGCAGCGCCCGTGTACAAATGTTTTGATAGTTGTTCAAATTACATTTTTTTATGTACGTAAAAATGCATAAATAAATGAAGTTTGTGATATTTCCGTTAGCGATGTAAAGTCAATGTTCAATTTGGATAATAATGTAAATAAAAATAGTTTTTCAGATAAATGAAAATACAATTTTTTTGTTTGCAATGTATATAACATCGCGACTGCTTAACTCACATTTTATTGTGTCACTAATTTTGCTACAATGTAGGTAACTATACCACGTGCAACACAAGTTTATATTGGCAATAATTTTGAAAACTCAAATTGTCAAAAAATTACTAAATTTTATTTTAATGTAAAGGTAGGTACTGTTGATCAAAGGTAGGTACACCCTTTTCTTCTTATTATTATATGCATGAGTGTAATACGCATTAAAAGAAAAATTATATTTTAAAAATGTCAATCGGTGTTTCTATTTTATAAGCGACGTCAGTTTTTGGACATTATCTCAAATGGCCGACAGTTGCACAGTATTCACAACATTACGTAAAAAGTGACGTGGCCTCGCAACCAACCGGTAGTGTCTGTTCGTCTGTAAAAAAATTTTTTAGATAGTTATAAAGGTTTTATACTGATTCTAAATTATTATGTTTAATGAATGAATAGTGTGTAGGATTTATTTGCCAAAATGTTTTACCTAACAAAGTTTTCTGGTTGTTACTGTTTATTGTGCAATGTCGTCCACTAACCGTTGATCATTATACATTGCTGATTATCAGTGTTCTTTAATCCGATGAATCTTTGCAAAAACAGAAATAGACATAAAATAAAATTTATATCGTTGACGGCACTGATGCGTAATATTCCGACGCGATGTAGCGTAGCTAAAACACTATGTGGCTCAAACGATTACTTGTGTATGACCGGTCATGGACATTAACATGACATGACGTGTAATATTGTATTCTTCTAAATAATTGTGGTATGATTAATAATATTGGTTTTAGATTGCTTAATTACAAATTGTCCTTTGTATTATGTGGTTCTATAATATTTTTATAAATTGAGAAATATTCAGATGTTTTTGGCGTTAAAAAAATTTACAATTGGGTGAAATATAAAAGTTGTGTACCTATAAATTTACTCTGGTATGGAACAACAGTAATATGATACAATCGCAGGTTCGAACCCTGTTTCGAGCAAACTTTGTGTAATATAGTTTTTTTATTTACGTTTATTACAAATAAGAAATTATCAGTCAGATTTGCAGCCTCAAACTTGTCACAGACATACACGACAGATGTACTACTTACTAGGTAGATATATACATAACTGACAAAACTTTTTATAACGACATCTACTCAAAAACAAACAAATTATGTACCTAACCAATTACGCATTTATTTTGCACGATACTTTAGCACAGTAATGTGCTTTTAGGAAGCTTTAACAATATGTATACTTGTTTAACGTAGTTTATCATGTATTCACTAGATGTCGCATTTGGGAAAAAGTTTATGTTCCATATCATTAAAATAATAGTTTTGAATAAATATTATCAATCTATGTTTATGTTGGTAATTTCTTTCAAATAATTTTCTTATAATTGACCTAACTTGTATTTTAAAACTTCTTACAGAGCCTAAGATTACATTTTTCTTTTGCGAGTCATATTGCGTTATCATAGGCAGAATGTTACGTGGACAACGTTTTAACTCTTAACATTTTAATTACATAGTTTATGTGTACGTACCTAGTCTAAATCTAACACTAATATTTCGATACGATATATAAGCTGGTGAGAAAGTGGGTTCAGTGAATTGCGGGATACAGTGTGGATGGATAATAGGGAATAAAAGTTTGAAAAAAGGGTTAAATATATTTTATTAGGAATATTATAGCTTTAGAATAAAGTCTATGTGAATATTATTTAATATTATTTCGTTTTGGTCAGGAAAAATCCTAAAAAATGACGTGACAACAAAGTCTATAGGGATGTCGATGTTACCAAAAGCTAAGATTGATGCAAAAACATATAGCATATATATGTACATATAGCAAAATAAACAACAGATTATAATATAAATGATAACTTAAGCTCTTATTTTTTAAATCAATTTTGTTGTTACTTAATCTATTAGTTAAAATCGATTTTCATTTATAAATATCTTATTAATAGTCGCGGACATTGACGTCACGATAAGCGTGGCAAAAATTCTGGCGTTTAAAGTGCTCATATTACCTATATCTAACTACCTATGTAGTTGTTACGTAATTTAACAATTAATTCTTGGTATTTTTAGTTTTGCGGTTCCGTTTTTTTATAATTACCTAATAACGATATAAATTATCATATAAAAAACAAGGGAATAATCCTTATTTCTTATAACAGTAGTTATAACTCACTACATTTTACTATAATACTGTGGTATTACACACGCATACAAAAAAACATGTTGTAGCCACTCGCCTATATACCTCCTCACGCACTAGCCGTCGACATGGTATCTAAACGGGTATGTACCATGCTAAAAGGCAGTATCAAATTTTATAATCTGATTTATTTGATATCGATTTAGGAATAATATATTTTTTAATTTGCCATAACATAAAAAAGATGTAGTTTTGTTTTTGAAATAAGCAGTTTTATGTTCAGTTGACATTCTTTTTGCGCCCAAAGCGTCACAGTGAAAAGTTTCTAATAGATTTTTATAGTAGTCCTAAGATCGCTATATTAAAGTATACCGCTTATTTTCCTGAATAAACAGTACTAGAGAGCAGGGATTTGATCGTAAAAAGCATATTGAAATAAGAAATGGTATTTCTTGTTGCTGGAAAAGAAAAACGTATATTTTTATTTCATTGAACTTTTATACGTGGAGCCAAGCTACTACTACTGTTGGTGAGTGTTCTGGCGATGGCTTACCGGGTCTCATTCCTCAGCAGAGGGTACGCCGGAGGGTACGCCGTACTGAGGTGAGTATTCTGGCAATGGCTTCCCGGGTCTCATTCCTCAGCAGAGGGTACGCCGGAGCGTACGCCGTACTGAGGTGAGTGTTCTGGCGATGGCTTCCCGGGTCTCATTCTTAACAGAGGGTACGCCGTACTGAGGTGAGTGTTATGGCGATGGCTTCTCAGTTCTTATTCCTCAGCAGAGGGTACACCGTAGGAGTTTTTGGGGGTAGGCCTCCGATGACTGAGGAAAGATCACCAAGCACCAAGCTGCACGAACTGTGCTTAAAGCATTTCCGAGACGTATAAAAAAAAAGCTTCTTATATAACTACAGTACACATACCGTCCTGCATTTATGAAATCATTTCGATTAACAGAGAAAATAGGACAGAGTTTGTTAGGATAAAATTACTAAATAATTGGCAAATAATAAATTATAGTTGCTGTTTTCCCGCGACTTTGATTGCATAAATTGTAGCGTATGTTATCCGCGTATGTAGATTTCCACAGGTGAAAGCATTTTTATGATCGTATCAGTATTTCCAAAGATTACCTCTAGCGATCAAATTAAATTTATAAACATTATCTCTTTATAATGTTAGTGAAAACTACGTCATTGGTAAGTTCACAGATTACTAATTTTGTTGGGTTGGAACATTGTTTAGGAACAATAAAAATCCATATTTGACCAAATTTGATACTTTATCGAATTATAGCACCCAAAGCAATTTTTGTAACGAAAAATATGATGATAAAAATATGAGAATCTACATGGATAAACCCATTAAAACGACACAGACAAATGTTGTAAAGGAAAATGTTTCATATTATGGAATTACACTTTTATAACTGTACACGGACTGAAATAGTAGGTGTTAAATTGTCACCTGTAGAATAATAAAAAAGCAATCAAACCTCAGTGTTAGACAATGTTTGCATTTATTTCTTACATAGAAGGGTACTCCATATTTTTGTAGCGGATTTGATATTTCCCCCGGGAAATACCGTAGCACTAAACTCGCCTGTGACACAGGATTAAAGTTTGTATATAGTGTGGACCACTGTGCATGTTACTTTACAGACTTTTTTTATGTAACTATCCGAGAAAAAAGTGCCAAAAGTATAATAATTACTTGCACATAAATAAACTAGAGAAAATTAGAGAAAACTATACTTTGGGGTAAAGTTACTTGATTCTTTTATAAATGGCTACTTGAGATGAACAGCTCTGTGGCGTAGTAGATAAGCGCTGCGGCCTGCGATCGTTGTTGTTAAGAAACTATGGAATTTGTCGGTTACGGGATGACCAAAAAACTATTATGTCGAGATACTTATGCTTCGGAAAGCACGATGAGCCGTTGGTCCCGGCCGTATTTGCAGTCGTTTATACCCTCCAATCCTCTTTGATTCAGCGTAGAAGATTATGGCCCATCCTCCTTAACCTTCCATAAGGAAGGCCTGAGCCCCTGCAGTGGGGACGAGCTGATGACTTGAACTACAGTTCCAAAGATGTCTAAATGGTACTGTGGTACGTCGCGTGAGCGATATTTATCGTCTATTTACAATTGAGTAAAAATAAAATGAATAGTGTATACAGAACACTTTTATTAACATATATTTAAAAACAACGACACATCGATCAATAACAGAACACATTAAAAATAATGTATTTGGTAGGGAGTAAGATATTTACACTTAAAAAATGGCAATCAATATTGTTCCATATTTGAAATTCAAAGATTAATAATTAGGTACTTACAGAACGGTGACCTAATTGTCTTTTTTCATAATCTATCATAATCCTTTCGAGGGTGTAGCGATTGATAATTTGAATAATCAAGAAACATAGGTAGTAAAAACTTAAAGTAATATTTGCGTCCAACGTGTGCCTTGGACAATTTCAATTAACGTCTAGCAAATATATTCCAAGTTCGTTTAAAACCTATAGTGAAGATTGTTAATATCTTTCAAACGTTAAATGGAAATGAATTGAGAAAGATTTTAAAATAAGAAATTCTTTTTCTTAGTCATTTATATTATTAATAAGACTTCACAACAGAATGTTCAGTTTTCTTACATAGAATCATGTAACTTAAGTTGTGAAGTTTATTTAAAATTTAATAGATAATACGATTTCATTCGTTCCGACTCTCGTTAGTGTTTTAATTAAAATTAGCTAGTTTTTTTAAATAAATACCTATGTCCTATATCCATATTCAAATATTCAAAGCGTGATCCACGCTGTTGCAAACCAGCTTTAAAAAAATTTGGTTAGAACTAGTTTTCCATTGATTTATGGATTGTATTCAAAACTTCTTTAAGAGAAGTCTTGACGGTTAGCGACAATGTCACCTTTCTTTGACCGCTGGCTTGCAACCGTGTTGACCATATTTTACATGATAATTTTCAGTACCTGGATAACCGACCTTTGCTCGTTATTTTGGTCAGTCACGTTTTTCGTATATTATATTTAAATACGAATTACATACTGGTGAAATATGATTAATATTTTTGAATGTTACTGACATAATAATAAAAATATATAAACAAGTTATTTCAATATAATTTACAAATAAAATCATTTACAAAAAGAACAACGAGCAAAGTTTGGTCATCCAGGTACTTTCATAATATTTTCAAATGTGGATCTATTTTAATTTTTAGACTTTAATGAACCAATAAAAAATTATCAATGTAGAACACCCGCTACTGTCATCTTTTGACAGTCAAAACGAATGAAAACAAATTATATGATAATCATAGTTACAATATTAGGGATGTTCACTATTTTTTTTTGTCTGTGTTTCAGGTTAAGAATATTAAACACGTATCTTTTATTTTTGCGCAATCAATGTTTCTACATAGTTACTGCCTATTAGATAATCTAATGCCCGTTTTCACTGAGTTTAGGAGTCGCCCAAATCTTAAAGAATCGGCTAAAGTAAAAATGCATTTCATCAATGTCTAGGAATCACCTAACCACATTAAGCAATGTATAAAGTTATAACACGCGTTTTGCGGTTGTGTTAAATGCCAGGCCACAAATATGTCAACGGATAAAAGAATCTTTATTTGGAATTAAACCAATCTGCTTTGACGATTCTTAAGATTAGGCGTTTCCTAGTAAAGTTATGCCTTGTTCTAGGTTAGTGAAAACGGGTGTAAGCCATTGTTAAATTCAAGCCATAAAATACGTATCTAATATGTTTCTATTATCTCATTGACGGACTAAATAGATTTTTTTTTCTACCCAGTATTCACACTTACACTACTCGAGTTACTTTTTGAATATGTACATGTAGAAATACTGGATCATGAGCACGGCATAGGATATAACCCTTCCAGAGAAGTTCATTACATTGTGAGCATCCACAGTGAATACTTTTCCAGTTATCTCTAGTCTTCTTGTCTCCACTAGATCAATCATCCTTTCAACTTGCTCAGAGTATTCTTCATCTACAAATAATATTAAAATTAATGACCTTCTTTGAAAAAAATATGTCTCTGTCAAATACGCATAGAGCGTAAAGACGCGCTTGCTTGATTTTATATCGTACATTTTTAATCACAGAAAAAAGAACAAATGTAGGCATAGAAAATGTTTTGATCATTTTAGATTAAATTAAAACTTATTATGTAGTAAACATGAAATATATTCTGAGAAAAATCGACCCATAAAACTTATTAAGAGTCAACTTTGCGATTTTTTTCTGTAGAGCCAATTATTGAAATTTGTGTTTCTGTTTTCTGCAAACAATCGACCTTATAATTAATTTTCATAAAATAATTTTTACTTGGAAAATATAAGCATAGTCTTATAATAAATTGGTTTAAAAGTGGTAATTTTCTTGGCTTTAACTAAATTGGCATCAAGAGTATTCGAGGTATGTTGTGTATCAATAGAAAGTATAAAAAAATGAACAAAAAAAAAAAACTATTCACCTAAATTTCCTCGTACCAAATGATTGGTTAATATTGCCAGGGTCTTTTTTCTTTCTTCCATGAACATTTCAGATATTTTAGTAAGATACATAGGACGTCCATTCAAACACATATACATGAAATTATCACTTAGCATAACCTCCAAATACTGCAAGAGAAATATCTATTATAGTTTTTATGTACATATTTATAAACAAAGGTCAACACATCAGACGAAAGAGGATTATTTAAATTACAGTAAGTATATTTTACTCGATGGCGCGAGGGTAAGCGCGCTCGGTCTACAATACGGTTGTAAAGAAACTTTTGCAATGGCGGATCATAGGATGGGTGCTTTTCATACTCCTTCGTGTTTTTGTTTCATCTGCATCTGCAGTCAACCCGCACTGAGCCCGCGGTTTTAAAGCAACTTTCGCAATGGATGATCATGGGTTGGGTTCTCTTCATACTCCTTCGTGTTTCCGAAAGCAGGTTAAGCCGTTAGTCCCGTCTGCATCGGAGCCCTCGTGTTGGTTTACTGTCCACCCAAATCCATAGAAAAGGCCGGAGCCCCAACAGTGGGATCATTTATATGCTGGTGACGATTATAAAGTAAGTACATTATTTTACATATTTTACCTTCACTGTTGGAGATAGTGATCTACACAATGTCAATAATGTACACAATAGCCAGGTGTTGAACATGATCAAAACCTGTAAAAAGTTTTTTTTTTATAAGCAGCATTTAAAGTTTTAAGCAATGATGAAGATAGATTATTATTTAAGTTGCTTTATACAAAGATATATAAAACCATCCATTAGAATGGAAGCCGAATTAGAATAATTACAAAATATAAATTAAATTTAAAGCATTAATCCTATTAGTGAGAAATATTAACAGGATAATTATGAAGATATAAAGCATTGTAAATATAATATTTGAGATTGAGTGACGTTAGATTTAGCTTGAAATAGTTAAAATATGCAAGTGTATACAAATTGCATGGAAAATTGAAAAATTATTACAAAAAAATGTAATGAGATACTTTCAAAGATTTTTATGTCAGTGTCCGCCAAGTACTTACTTGACCAGAATAAATCTTGTCGAATATAAAAATGGAGTCAGCGACTTTATTATAAACCTGCATTAGTTCAAACCAACTGTATCGCCGTTTATTCCGCTCAACATGAAGGGGTTCTCTTAGAATATTCTGAAAATATATTTATAAAACATCAATTGCAGTTACTAATATTAAAATATTAAAATGCGTTACTAATATTAAAGAGTTTAAAATCTTTATATTCTAATTTTACAAAGAGTACACGATTTATGATTAGTATTTTTCGATTTTGGGTTTCTCTTCAAGAAAATCTTTGTCATATCTCACGTTATACCTACATAGAGTTATACCTACTACTTACATTAATTATAATATTTATAAATGTCTCTTTAAATAGTTTTTGTTTTTGTTTCGGTATCGTATTAAGTGTCTTCGATATAAGCAATCTATTTAACATCAACTGCTTCAGATATATGTTCATCGAGAGAAATATAATAACAGCTCCTTGTATCATTATCAAGAAAAAAGAAAAATGTAATCCAATGTTATTTATATTGAATTTCCTAAGCCAGAATGTGCAAGACGTTTGAGTGACAGGCAGCAAGATTAGTACGATACTCGATATAATTCTTATTTTGTACATTTTCTTTGATAAGCCAAAATGTCTGTCTATGCTGTCGAGAATTTTAAAAAGCTCCACATAATATGTGCTGTTTAGAAGAGATGTGACGATAATACAATAAATCACTTCTGTAGTGTGAAAAACACTGTAACTTTTCGTGAGCATGTTCAGAGGCAAATCAGCTTTAGTATATCGCCAACTAAACGGCGTTATTAACACAATGAGTAAAATCAATGTCACTGCGATCAACAAGCAATAAAATTTTCCAAACAGATTAACTTTTGAAACGTTCCTCTTTGAGTATCTTAACATTTGCATTCCAAATAATGCCGCGAAAAATGTTAGAGGCTTAGATGAATTCGCCAGTGAATATAGGTTCGATACTGTTTTTATTCCGTTCTTTTTTCTTAGTATAACAGAAAAGTTGTTTCGTTCGTTAATTTTTCCGTTCGCTTTATCCATTTTCGAGTCACGTTCGTTACTTCACACGATAAAATTCGAAAAGGACTGCGGTATGAGTACGGCTGTGTCGAAATTGTATTCATACCAAAAAGTAATTAAATTTGGATAGATACGATCTCAACATGTATTCTCCATATCAATCACAATGAAATGTGATTCAGTTCAATTTACTATTGATAGTTAATATTGCTGAAACACCAAATGTATTTCACCAAATTATTCATTTATAGTTGATCAAAACTGACAAATTTCTTAAATTATTAAACATACGAGACGATTGAATGCAGAACCTGTTTTCTTTAAATCTATCAAAAATCTCTATTACTAACTCATATAAGTTTCTTTACGATTCGACTCCATTAGTAGTTTGAAATAATTAAAAGGTAAATTGAATTTATATCACTCACTTTAAACTGTTCGATGCATTCGCCGACATTGTGGTCGTTACGATTACAGATATTACCAAAATTACGATAATAATGCCGACAATTATTTGACATACCACACCACATAAGCATAGGCAACTGAAAATTTTAATTGATTATGAGTATGGATAAATTTCTAATGGGCTTAGAAAATATGAACTGTCTACAGGTCTTCCATTTTCTTTTGTTCAATAGAAATCCATCAAAAACTTTATTACGTGTTGTGATAAAAATAGGACTTTTTAAGTGTACCAAGGTAAAAGTTTAATTCGTACAGTATTTATTGAATTATTCATTTACATATTAAATTTTAATTTGATTTTAATTAAATGTTGTGCTATTTTTAAGATTTGTTGGTTGATTGATTTAATTATCTTTTGTTTTTTTTTTTATTTATTGCATATTTTAATTTTATTTATTTACATTTATTTCTACAAACTAATTTTATTAATTATAAACATATGATTGTGAATATGAGTGTCAATTTCAAGTATTGACACTCATAATAACTAATTACTATAAAATAATAATATTAATAAATGACTTATTAATATTATTATTATTTTAGATGGACGGATAAACACGGACAAACAACTGAGTAATCCAGTGGAATATTAAATAAATATTATATGGTATTAGTTAATAAAGTTAAAACATCTAGGAGCTCTATTTTGAATCATTCGATTAGCTTTCACTGCTCGTTCGCTAGTACCTATTTTACATTCGACATACGAAATTCATAATTTTTGTTTTGCTCGTCTGCAATGATGCGGATTATGTTGGCAATACCGAACAAAATTTTTTTAAATGCAAAATTAAACATTATAGTATACGTCTAAATACATGTACAATAATATACCTACTGAAATAAAGGAGAAACCTGAATTTCTTTTTTTTAAAGTGTTGAAATGGGTGAATGAATATATTTTTGTACAGTTGAGGAATTCATGCAAAAAATAGTTGTATATACTGACATAAATTTAAGAGATATTTCAATAGTGACATAATTTATGTATATTCTTTTTGACTTTATTATTTATTTAAATACAATCCCAATTATTGCTTGACTTAGATTAACATTTGTAAGAATTTGCATGCTATTTTAATATTCTAAAACATGAGAACGAATCTATATTTAATAGAACCATTATTTTTTTACCATGTTTTGTGCAAATAAACGATTATTATTAAAACATCGAGTATGGCTTAACTCGTACACGACACGAAAATTTTAAACGAGCGAATCAAAAATAGAATTTCTGGTTTCTATACATTATCATATAATGCATAAAATACGTCTAGCGACCTTGCAAGTTTGCTCACTTCAACATAGGGTTGTAAAAGATCCAAGATACGTACCACATTTCTTAATCTCTGAGAGTGTAGTAAAGGGCACCTGTTATAGAACGATAACTTTATAGTAACATTACACCGGCACTCTTTGAATTGTTGCAGGTGATATCAAGTTCTATGTAACAAACGGTAAGATTGAAAATCAGTTACTACTTTAGATATCGTTGTTATGTACCTATTTTATTGTCACACTGTTCTCAGACTGGTTATCAGTAAAGCAATCGCTATGAAAGGGGTAATTTATTAGCCCCTCAGTCGACCTGTTGCTTGATAAGATACTTTTTCTATAGTTTCGTGTTCAAACGTAAAACAAGGATTAGTTAGTGAAAACTATAGGGCATTTACACTTGGATGGATTGATATAATTTGCTTCTTTCCCAAGAATGATGTTAAGATAGTGAGGAGCCTAATAGCGTTATTAAAGTGTTCAGTCTGCGGTAACGGAGTTCAAGCAACTTTTGCGAAAGCCGGTCGTAGGATGGGTGACACAAATTTTATATTATTGAGCTTGAGCTTTTCCGTGCTCTCAAGTACGTTGCCTTCGGTACCATCTGCATTTGCAGTTATTACACATATGAATCCGCACTTGTCCCGTGTGGGCGATTATAATTAAAAACTAGCAGTGAACACATTAATATTTAGGCTGATGATGATGATGTGTTCTGGGTTGTATTAAAATTTGAACATTTTAATTTGTAGATATTGATTTTCATATCGAGCATTGAAAGTGCGCAATTGAGAAAGCATTAAAACTAAAGAAAACATAGGAAATATACAACAAAAATAATAGGCCACGCTCATGATATGGTTGATGACAACCCCCATAGCCGAGAGGTTCTCAGACGGTTTCAAGGTTTCGACATCTCTGATGTCTCGGGTTCGATTCTCGGTTGTAGTACTTCGTTGTCTCAGATACTCCATAATTTTAAATGCCTTAGATACTCATCTTGGAATCTGAGCAATGTATGTGATTTTGTCTAATACTTATATAAAGATTTGTAGTTCTTGATAGTCACCGCTAGGGGCGCTGTACCGGATCCCAATCGATTAACGTGGATTAACGTGCTCGCAATCGATGATGTACGTAAAATAAAAAAATAAAACTTACACTAAGCACACTGAATCTGAATAGATCGCCTAGTTCATAACTATACGTTAAAATCAAATTTGTATTAACAAAATAATAAAATTACATTTTGTATAAATATCTAAAGAGAGTAACTTACCTTTATTTCTTTTTAGTTATATATTCTACAGCCCATATGACTATACAAATGATAATTATTACAATAATAACCAATATAATAATATTTATTATTTGGCACAATAATCCGCACACGCAACTGAAAATAGATAAATTTTGAATTATATTTCGTCCTCAATATCTTCTGCGTGAATTCAGAATCATAGTTTGCGAATTCAGAATCATAATTTAGGCCTTTTTGTTAAAAATTCGTATTCAAAATATAGAAAAATATGAAGGACGTACAAGTTCTAGTCGAAATAATAACATATGCATTTTCTATATTTTCACACTCACTATCCATAAATGAAACAAATTTTGAACGTTTCATCACGTTTGTATTTAGTTTTATTGACGTTTCGGATCCTTTACAGGTATTCTTATGTGAAACTAAATACAAACGTGATGAAATCGTTTAAAAGTTGCTTCATTTATAGATACAATAAATAGTAGTAAACTACGCTATTGATTTAATGGTTAAAACATCTCAATATAAGCATTTATAGTTCCTTTTGAGACGTAGATCACCCGTGCCGTTTATTCAAATTTTCAGAAACAAGAATTGACGGATTATAAAAATTAAGAATGTAATATTTTTGTTGATAGTTGGCTTCTATTGGCTTCTAAACTGAAGTTCAAATTGGTAAGGATTGACTTAACTAATAATCAAATGTAACAGTTTTACCGCGACTCCTGCGTAAATTATAGCCTATATCATCCGCCTATAATGCAGTATGTGATTTTTTTTAAAAATAGGTCCAGATATTATTTTTAAAAAGACTAAACTGCATGCACTTGTAGTGTGTAAGAACAGAATAATTACTTTTCCTTTGTTTGGGAAGCTAGATGTGCCTTTTTTTTTTACTTTATTCATGCCTAGAGCATTAAGAATATGTGAATTACATGCTAGAGAGATGATGAAATGGCCAACGTAACAATCTATTCATGTACGAACGAAAAAATTGGAATATAAACAATAATTAAATTATTTACTGTATAATTAACTAAAGAAAGCTCCTTACCTTTATTTTTTATTAGCGTATTCTACTGCCCATAAACATATAAAAACAAAACAAACCGTAAATAGTATTAATAAAATAATATTCATTATTTGGATCACTAGTCCGCATACGCAACTGAAAAGAGTATTTTTTTAAATATAGTATGTACTAATATTGTAAAGCGACAGATTTAATTGTTTGTTTGCTTGAATTGAAGAAAGAGGAAAGATTTAATTGTACAGTGAAACCTGGTTAAGTGGGACTTGGATAAATGGGAAACCTCTATTATTGAGAACTGCAATGAGGTCCCGACACTTTTTCATGAATTACATCTGTTAACGAAACTTTTCGAACCTGGTTAAATGAGATTTCATTTTATAGGATTTTTGCGATGTTTACCTCTATAATTAGTAGCTCAATTCTCTGTATAAGTGAAACAATTTATCAAGTTGAGACAGTCGACACGATTGTTTACAACATTTGCATTTCTTTCGCACATGATTTGTTTGTCAGTACTATCTCAAATTTTGACTTACAAACAAGGGAATAAAGTTTACAAAATGTCCACACGTAAATATAACTCATAATCAGCATCTCAACAGTTAAACTATCTTTAATTTTGATTCTAATGAGAAACAGGTTCAATAATTAGCAATCAAATACAAACAAATGTAACCGATTACTTTAAGTTATTAACTTTACTATATTGTTTGTACACTTGATTACAAAAAAATTGCGCATTTTTATAAACATTTATAAATGGAATAACGGTACATTTCGACCTCTAAAGCCTCCGCGCTTCTGTAAATGAGACAACTAAATTTTAAACCTGTCTAATTTCAAAACTACTGCACCAATTTTATTATTTCATCTACGGGACATGAATGACAGGCTATAATTTAAAAACAGCTAGTTAATTATATATCAGGCTATAAATTATCAGTATATATTAATTATTATTTGTAAAAAAGAATAAACATGAAAACACAGTTACAATTTGTATATCATTAAAAATATTTTGGCTTTAGTACTGTAATCTAATCGAATGTAATCAAAATAAGGATCAAGTTCCCTAATTATAATAAAACAAGTATAACAACTTAAACATCCTATCCTATTAATATTATAAATGTGAAAGTTTCTTTGTTTGGATGTTTAGATGTTTGGATGTTTGTACGTCAATCACGCCGAAACTACTGAACAGATTGTTATGATATTTGGTATACAGATAGGGTATTAGCTGACTAAGATAATAGGATACTTTTTATCCCACTAAACATTTCCTTGGGTCACGCGGGCGAAGCCGCTGGCGAAAGCTAGTGTTAAATAAAAAGATGTCTTATTTTTTATGTATAACAAAACTTTAACCCGTTTATTAAGCTAGCATTGTGAATGCAAAATCATCAATATTAATAATAATATATGTTATTAAACGAGTACTACGAATTTTACTATAAAGTATAAAGTTATTTTGTGCAATGTAATTCATGATATCATTGTATATTTTATTATTTGGAAACTATAAACTGAAACATAACGTATGCTCTAAATTACAATTACAAACGAATGGCACGTACTTATAAAATAAATTTTCTGTACTACATTTCATATGAAATGATGAATAAATAACTATTGCCAAAGAGTAAAGTATTTCTAGTATAGTATTGCAAAAACAAACTATTGCAATTTTGCAAAGCGTTTTATAAAAACAGGATTTTCAGATTCTTTTAGGGAAATGGGATCACATTATAGAACAAAACAATGTTCACTTGGGGTTGCCGCGATAAAAACTTCGTATCCCGTCATCAGTCTCGTTTTTGTCCACATTAGCATGAAACAAAGTATAAAAATACATATACAATCTACCTTTTATGCAATAGGATTGTTTTGTTAATAGTTTATAAATGAAACAACTTTTAAACGGTTTAATGGCGTTTTTATTTAGTTTCATTGACGTTTCTGATCTAAGTCTTATGTGAAGTTCTGTATTCACATAAGACTACGGTGTTGATTGTCTTTTTAATTAAGAGTAGCAAAAAAAATGTACGGCACCTTTAGATTTATTAAATTAAATTATTTTAAAAATACATTTGACTCATTTATTTACCCCTGGCTACCGTAATCTACCACCAGTTCCAAATTTAAGAGTCTTGTCTGAGAATAAATGACGAAACAAACTCCGACAAGAAAAGTGAATTGCTCCCATTGATTTAATATTATAGAATGAACTAACGGTATCTCTTGGTTTTGCAATGTGTGATCTGAATTGAGATTTAATTTCAATAATTACTGAACCTTAAGCCAAGGGTATATACGAATATTCATCTGTATTAAAATAGTAATTTGCGCTGAACTCCGAAGATTTGTACATAAGTTAAATTACGAGTATAATAAAGTAGCTGCTTTAAATAACCAAAAGTTTTGTTTGTTCTGACTTTTATCGTCTCTTTTTATGCCGTCAAAATATTCCTGGGGTACCTTTGGAGACTTCAAAATTTGCATAGTTATACTAATTTTATTTAAAAATAAAAATTCACATACGAGAAGAATTTAGCGCGGCCTCAGTGGCGGAAAGATAAGTCTTAAATAAATACTTGGTGGATTAAATTGTCTCAAGCACACCTCTAGCACAGATTCACATTAACTATCCTCTAGACAGAAGGTCTGATTCATATTGAGGGTTGTTCTATCTGAAAGTAAATATTTCACCACTTTTGACTTTTTAGAAAAAAAAGTCCGCCTTTTTCTTTTATAGAACCTGTTGAATGTAATTTGATTTTCGCGCCTTATCACACTTGGCCATATACTTTTCTTTTTCTTTGATCTACTCTGTGACATCATTTTTGTACGTGGGCTTTTTCCACTAAATAAAAGAACATAGAGTTTAAGAACAGTTTATTTTTATTAATTAGTAGCTTTCGCCAGCGGCTTCGCCCGCGTGGACCCTAGGGAAATGTTTAGTGGGATAAAAAGTATCTTATTATCTAAGTCAGCTAACACCCTATCTGTATACCAAATTTCATCAAAATCCATTCTGTAGTTTCGGCGTGATTGATGTACAAACATCCAAACATCCAAACAAAGAAACTTTCACATTTATAATATTAATAGGATATCAGAACCAATAAAGAATAATCCACATCGTATTCCGTGTGTTGTGTCGGATTTTTTCAGTCATATCGACAACGAATACATATTTTAGTAACTCTTATCATGAAAAGTATCAAGTGAAAATTGTTATTGTAATATCGTACCAAGCACATTATTTCAATTTTTATCTTGATATATACAGAGAACCTAACGTCGTTAAAGAAATAATCCTTTTTCTTAAGAAGAGGTATAAGACCAAAAGATTCAGTGTCTCTCTATATTTTTTAAGCTTTTACAAATGGCATACTACTCAATTTTCCCAATCCCAATATAAAAAACTAACAAATAAAAAAAATAACGGACGAAAGAAAGGTCGATATTAATTAGGTACAGTTAGCGTCTACCAGTCTAGTAGCTTTCATAATAATCACTTAAATTTTTAATAATGCGGTTAAAATACTTTGGATTAAAATATTTTAATTTAGCTTACTGACGGTAAGCTTGCTCTTACTCCTTTCATCAAAAGGACCACAAAGTAGAGCGGGTAAAAACATACGCAATGAATTATTTATAAATTAAGGCAAAAGTTTACTAATTTGTTTTTTTAACTCTAGTGATATATAAAATCTGCGCTAAAATTGGATATGCATACTTAAATAAAATTGTCTTAATGAAAACAACAAAAAAAAAAGAAAACTAAAAAGCATTTTAAAACTAATTACAACTAAGAATTCAAATTATTTTATACAAAGATTCAATTTTAACTGGTGTTTTTTTCTGAATTTGTGTCTAAACATTTTTCCTATAACTATATTTATTATGACTACTTAAATATTAATAAATTTGCTCATCGATTTTCCTTTAACTGAATTAGAAGACGACCCAGAATAGGAACTTGAATGAATTTTCAGCGGTTATATTTAGAAAGACACTCATATAAATAAACTTACATAAATAGGACTTTAAAAATTTTAATAAAGTGAAAATTTTGAAACCCATTGCTTGGAAGTATGCGTTGATTGTCAATTAGGTTTTATTCTTATAGAGACAGACATTAGTACATCTAAGATATCATAAGATAATTATCCACATACTAAACCAAAGACTTCTATGTATAAGAAATTCTTGCACTAAGCTATATAATTAAGTCTGCCTTTAACGACATCTATGATATAAGTAATTATTATTACTTACCACATATTTTCATCAATCGAAGATCAGAATATCATACTGAGCCAATCTTGGCTAGGTTGAATTCACTAACTATAAGTCGTAAATCTATGTATATGCTTTATAATGAATCATCCTTATTCTTCCGAAGATATAAAATCTTATAATATTAATTATTGTATACGGATAATGAATATCATATCCTTACGTAATTAAATGCTAAATTAAAATATATCACCCAATTATAATTGAAATTATCTTTACTTAATTATATTCTCTTTGTATCAAAGAGTAAAAGAGTATTATTTGCTTCTTCAGAAAACAAAAACATTTTACAATTACGAATAAGTTTGTATCGCAAAGGCATTTATGGTTTTTAAAATTCTCTTTGGTTTTGACTTCTCTATTTCCGTTCTTATATTAGTATTTATCCCAGATGAAATATTTATCATTCTCATTATTTTGTTATGTGTCAGAAACGCTTGCGAGAACTTCCACAAACGGGAGACAAACTAAATCTGACTATTGCATCCGCGTAAAAACAACAACGCCAATAATGCCAATAATTAAGGAAAAGAAGGAGATTGGATCCGTTGGATCCGCTACAATTGCGTCAGAGTAGAAACAGATAAGTAAGTTGAGTCCACACATTGGTAATGTCCACCGACCAACCGTATAGGGTGCAGGTGAACGGCGGTGTCCGTAGGTGCTGCAAGTGACTTCACAAGTGGCAGGCGTAAATCGTGTCATCAAAATTGCTAAGGTACATGACATAATCTTTCACGTCCTCTGCGAGTTGCGATCCTTGAAGACCTTTTAAATACCAACTTGACATCCCTTGTCCACCATAATAATCACTCTATATGAATTTTGTAGTTTGTAGTTGTTTTATGTGAGTTTTATTAAAAAGGTTCAAGAAATATTTAATTAAATCACATTTGGAAGAGGTACTCGGTCACTACAGTCTGAGAAATTAGATATTTTTTTTTGGATCCATATATTTTTTGAAAAATTCTAATATAGAGGACAATCACAAAATTTGTAAGGTGAAACATTTTAGCTGACAAGTTTAATTGTATGTGGATAGAATAAAAAATACACAAACTTTTGTATTGATTTATTATAATGTAATATAAATTATATTTAAATATAGGTATCATTTAAAAAGAGGTAGTTTTATATGAATCGATTGGAATTGAAACAGTTTATTATCACAATACAATATTAATTATCATATTATAAGGATAAAAAATTATATGTTATTTCGAAAAAGTTAAACACTTTTTATAAAACAAATATTTCAAAAAACTTTATTTATATGATTTGATGAATATACAAATTCTTCTATCATATATTTATACAGACTTTAATTATAAGTAAGTACATATTTTTAGTGACCAAAACCACTGTGTAACCAAAATGTTGCAAGAAATCAGAAAATTCAAAATATTTTTAAAAGAAATATTTTAGACGCGTCTCGTTATATATTAGTTGTTGGTAAGGGATAGTGTTACACATATATAAAGTATAAGTAGCAAATGATCTTAAAATCGCATAAAAGTACGCAGCAACTCTCTCTTTAAATATTAACTTTAAATTCTCAATTCAGGTGTATGTCTATGTGTGGCTAGCTAAGCGCTGCTTCTTATAAGAGTCCTTCAAAAGTTATACTCGAAGCATGTGTTTGTTATAAACAGATTTTTAAATACTCCTGGGGTACCATTTGTACAATTAATAATACGCCACGCTATACAAAACTGGGTAATTCCGCCACTTGATTTTAAACTTTAACACAATGAGGGGTAGAGGTGAAATCCGTTCCAGAAATTTGAAATATTTAGTACCTGACGTGAAATTATTTTGTTATAATATTGTATTTTTATATTACATTGGTATAATCACAATATTAATGATACAAATTTATTAACAATAATTCAATTGTAATGTTATTATTAATAGCAAGCTACACAATTTTTGTCACTACATCCATTTCCATAAAGAAGAATTTAGCTTATCTTTTAATGTTAGCAATTCCCTTAGGCAATCCCATTGTACTTTGCCATTTTGGCAGATCCTGTAGCCAAGGGATATTTTTTAAGCGATGGAACGCTTTCGCTTTCTTCAAAGCTTAGAAAAATACGATTAAAAACATATCGCATAAAATAGTTTATCTTTATTACAATGATTGGTTCATAGAACTGATTATGGTTCTGATAAATGTTAATGTAAATTTATAGTAAGGTATTTTGCAGAAAATGTAGTCACAAAAAACGCAATGCAACCTGATGAGTGAGATCCGAGTACCGTCTGCTAGTCATTATGTCGCCATACGAAGAGCCACAAAAGGAGCATTACTATGCCAATTAAGATAATTAGCGAGACAATGCCACTGATAACTTTGCATATAAGATCACAGATGCAACTGAAAATGAAAAAAAAAAAAAGATTAATTAAAAAATACACACAGCTGTATTTACCTTCGAACTATAATCGAGAGAAGTAATATAATATAAGCAGATATTTGTACCGAATAAACAAGAGTTTTTATAACAATATTAAATTAGCGTCTATTGATTAAAGACATTTTCTCGAGTAATTACTTCTCTCGACTATACATACCTACAACTGTAATGTTCTACGGCTCTATCGATCTAAAGTCTTATCTATGAAATCGGAAACCGTACTGTCCAAATCGACATTCGAAATGCAATGAAACGCAAACCGAAGAGCTCATATTGGCTATATGGATTGTTTCTGCACTAACCTATTAATTTTTAATATTATAAGGTTTGACAGAGCAGGGTAAAGTTGAAAAATTGATTTTAAAAGAATAGACGTTTTATTTATGGCCACTAGAATTATAAGATTAATATTTTGTCTTCACTGTTGGCTCACATACCTTCTTTTGAATATAAACTCCTTTTCGCGAGTTTATGTCTAATGACCCTATTGAAAAAAAGGCAGGAAAATATCACTATGTAACTGGGAATGGAATTTCACACCATCTAAAATCCGCACGCCTTTTATCTACATTGATATGTTTGATAATTATATATATCTTTTGATTTATACTAACATTCAAAAAGTGATAAAATTAATTAATGTAATTCGCGTTTCTGTTCTGATAAGATATGGAATTATTTATCATCGACAAAGATTATTATTGTATGTTCTGTAATTCCAAAGTTTATACTTCTATTATAAATATGTAGTTTTTTTAACTAAGTCTGATTTTATGTGGGGAGTAATCTTCGGAAATACAGATCTGATATTAGAATTATTTTCACCTACGAGAAACTACATCATACGCGGATGACATGGGTTATATTTTTTTACGCGAGTGACGCCGCGAAAGACTATTACTTAAAAATAAAATAACTAAATAACAAATGAAAATTCCTACTGCCACTTTATATTATAATGATTAGGTATGTTATACAAAACATTATTTGTATACCTTCCAACTCATACACGACATATAAATTAAATACCTTGCGATGTTAATACGAATACCTACTGTTCAAATAACATTCATTATGTAGGTTGAAATACATTAGCTTTGCTTTTAATATTTGCTTACTGTAAAATGAACAAGTTATTTCTATAATTTAGAAGAATTAAAACTAAGTTGTTGATGTGAAATAATTTTATTTTAATTGAATGATCACGAACGAAAATCATTCACAATATTATAGTTAGAATTACATTAATACTGAAGTATATGAATATAGAGTAGCTCGGTAGCGTAGTGGATAAGCGCTGCGGCACGCGATCGTTGTTGTTAAGCATCTTTCGCAAGGGTCGGTTACGGTACGGGTGACCAAAATATTATCTCGAGTTACACCGTGCTTCGGAAGGTACATTAAGCTGTTGATCCTGGCTGCATTTGCAGTCATTAATTCCCTCCAATCCGCATTGGGCCAGCGAGGAAGGTCATGGCCCGTTCGCCTTAACCATCCATAAGCGAGATCTAAGCCCCTGCAGTGTATATATTGTAGCGGTGTAGTGGTTAGCGCGTTCGGTTTGCTATACAGAAGTTAAGCCACTTTCGCAAGGATCGTTCATGGGATGGAAGAACAAATAATTACTACTGCTTTTATTGCGTGCTTTGGAAGGCACGATAAGCCGTTGCACTAACTGTATTTGCCACTAATACCCTTCAATTTGCATTGGACCAGCGTGGAGAGTAATGGCCATCCTCCTCAACTATCCATAAGGTAGGCCTGAGCACTAGCAATAGGGACGTAAAAAGGCTGATGATGATGTTTAACTAAATAAGGTGTGACTTTAAAAAAAAAACTAAAATATCGAAGTTCGAAATTCGAAATACAAACTTTTATCAATCTGATCAGTAGTTTAGACAGACCGTATAGCAATTTCATTTCGGGAAACATTAATTTTTACGTTAATATGACGGATTGCCTGTTGAAATTAATATCGATTGGATAATCGACAATTACTACTAAAGTAGTATATACTAGTGTCTGTTATCACATAATAATTGCTAATACAATATTTTCACATATAAGTTTGTCATTTAAAATGCATATAGTTGCTTTATTGTTATTCATCTGACGACAGATACACAAATATTACGGTAATATTGGCACATTAAAATATAAATTTTCATATACGAGTCGAATTTTAATTAAATATAAAAATTAATTTACTTATACAATAGTAATAATAAAAGATGATAATTACCACATTTTAGTATAAAAATCCTTTTTTTAGAGAGCCGAACGATTGTATGTCAACATGAACACAAGACTATTTTACATGACTCCATTGAACTGAACGTATGGTTTTGCTGATGAGATAAGACAATGTGTTATCAGCTGTTATCGCTGATATAACGTATGAATCACACTTTTGATAAATATTGATTTCCAAAAACAACGCAGGTATACAATACATTTAATTTTATCTTTGTAAAAACATTACTAGTGTCATTATCACCAGACTATTAATGCCCCTACTGATCATAACATTTATAAGTATGTGACAGGTTCGATGCTTGGGCGAATTAATGAAAGGCTGACTAGCTTGTGAATTGATTTATTTTATGGCAATAAACGGTAAAGAAAAGAAATTTTAACAAACAAAAGAAATGAATACAGTTCGTATGTTTACCTAAATATAAAATTAAAATTGCTAAAAAAACGGATAATAAAAACAAATGATGTTGAATATCAAAGACAAAAAGTTTGCATGTTGAAAGCTTGTACGAAATAAACGGTGGTACGGCACACCATTACAAGTATATTATATACAAGTATATTTATAAGTATATTCCTATATAACGAATGGAAGGTCGGTGGCCTCCTGAATAAATATTCTTCTGAATAAATACAGAATAGCAAAGTTGATTAGTAAGGAACTGATTAGCTTTCCTATACTGTTGACAGCTCGAAATCAACGTTGCTGTAACAGCATATAGCTTCAATTTAATAAAATCTTTTAAACCTTTTGAAGTAGGTTTTAATTGAACCTCTATACTCTGACGGTGCTCACTCGACGTTAAGTTGAGTTTTATTATAATATAATTTTATAATAGAATAACAGTGCGGGACTATAGTTGAGACGTATTCTACAAAAAAGTTCTTTTATCATATCGGTGGTTAAAAATAGTGGGTCGTCTAGACAGCACCTAAACTTATATATTTTTCTTTATATTTTTACAATTTGACATATTATAAATAAGTTGATCCGCATTAAAAGCGTCATGATGACTAATTTTCATATGGCGTCACAGTCTAATTGTTGTGGGCACTTAGTTATATATTATACTTATTCGTAAATATGTATTAATCAGGCGATAATAGAATATGCGTTATTGAGATATGAAATATTACTTTAGATAAGTAAGTATCCATGTACCAATATTTTCATTTTATCTTAAAGTCAAACTATGAAAGTTTGACAGAATTTCTGAAAATAATCTTATTCTGTAAATTGACTTTTATTCATTAGAAGCAGTAGTGACCACTAAGTTAATCAAGTTCAATAATAATTTATCTAATTAGACTAACTGTAAGTTCTGTATATTGCGCTTGTACTATGACTATACACCAGTGATTCCCTAAGTGGCAGGTGGACCCCCAGGGGTCCACGAGGGATTCAACGGGGGTCTACGTTAGCGTGATTTCCATCGTTAGATCTTCTTATTTTGAAACAATTTTGGGAATATGGTAAAAATGAAGCAGCAAGGGTCCATCGAAATCAATAATTTTTTTAAAATGGCTTACGTGAATTTATTTTTGGGAACCTCTGTTATACACCAATAACATAGGTATTCTATGTTAATACTTCAATGTTGTTTTCGATCTCTCATACAATTATGCATAATTCCTTTCGTAACTTCCGATGCACTATAAAATCTTTAACTCATACTTGTATTAATATAAATGTAGGCACATCTCAGTCTATCTACAAAATATAGGGTATGCTGATATAGAAATATGTAATGTGATGACCTCATTTGAGACAAGATAATAGGGTAAGTGTATTTGTATGTGTATCTATATCAATATGTATTAAGTATAAAAGAGAAACGATTTGATTGTATTTTGGTTTGTTTGCAGAGGTTCGAAACAACTAGATCGATTTTAAAGTTATTTCACTTTTGGGAAGCTTTACGTGGGTGAAGTCGCAGTAAAACAGCTAATATTTCATAAAGTATCAAAACTCATTTGATTTGAAATGAAATGTTAATTTTATGAATGAAAGTTGTTTTTTAATAATTCATCTGAAAGTATTTTCTGAAATTGAGGATTTTATTTTCTCTAGTTTTAAAACCTAGTGCGGTAACCTGTATAATAATAAACATACAGGTGAAAAAAGCCATAATCTGCTAAAATAAAGGTAGCGCAATCGTAAAACTTAGATTGAAAATTTTAATACCGCAACTGAGTAACAGCTTAGCAATATTCTGTGCTCGCGACAAGTCCAACGGAGCTCTTGTAATGAAGAAGTTTTGTATATATTTTTTTTAACTTTTTCCATTAAAACGGATTCCCGGGAGTGAAGCGGTTGGTGGCGTGAGAATGAGCAATTTCCTCCGTACCGCCACGATTTCGATCTGACTTCCCGTCTGGGCAGCGATTTTAAAATTTATAGAATAGCTTTACATAAAATTGAAAATGGAAACAAAACGCGTCTACGCGTTAAGCCCGACGATGAAGCAATATTTCTCCTGTGGGCGGGAACTATCAAGATTTATATGGCAGCCGTGATTTCCTTTGGTTAGTCGGTTTAGTTTTAATTAATTTTAGAAACTGATTTATTTCAAACGTTTTGCTTCTTTTTTTTTTGTTTTTTATATCGGATTTTGACGTCACGAGAGAGATAAGACGTATGATATATTGCAGATGAATTGATCGTGTTGGTTGGTATATATTGTATATATCGTGTTAATAAGTATAATATAAATAAATTAATAAAACATTATACAACATCCTATACATTGCTCCATTGCTCAGATTCCAAGATGAGTAGTTAAAGCCCCCGTATTATGGAGTATCTGAGACAATGAAGGTACCACAACACCTAGAACAGAGACAATATAGACGACTCCATTTTCTATATTGACCTGACCGTAAATCTAACACGGGACCTCTCGGAAGGCGACACTTTGAAATTGGCGTGTGAATCACTCAGCTACGGAGATAATATTAATAGTTAAAGGTGTTGCAAAGCTGCTGCTTAAAGAAAGAAATAAAAAAATGCAATATAGTAACAATAATAGTACACAACATTACATTTTTAATTTCTTTTTTACTGTGCGAAATTAAAAAAAATAAAGAAGCTCTTTTTCACAGCTTTAGCGGGTAATCTATGACTTACGGGTATATAAACCAATATATATATATCTTTATATATAAAAAAATTAGGAACTTTACTTCTTACAAAACCCATTGTTTAACTAATACGAAGATATATTTTGATTTTTGAATAGGAAATGAGGACACAAATAATGTTTATTTTAAATTTGTCGATTTATAATTTAACAATAACATGTTAAAAATTTCATGGTACATAACGAAATAAGAGGGTGGATCGACATACCAATAACATTCACCCATAGGACCTCGGTTACTTTGTGACAATGGCGCTTGCAAAAGCGCCGAAAAATCGGAAACCGAAAAAATAAGGTAACAATCCAATAAATACATATTACTTAATTAATTGTACTTCTTCACATTACTCGCATCGTAAATTTGACTTTTTGTTAAAAGGCAACTAAAAGGGTTTGAATTTTAACGGCACGGCTGTTCGGTTTGTTCTGAAGTCTTTAATCTTGGCACGATCGTGGATTGGCGCCGTAAGTCTCCATTGCGCGAACAATGCGCACAGAATAACGAACTCAATTGTGTTAGCTCTACTGCACCTGACGATGCTTCACATTTATGGTTCGGTTATTGGAAGAGAGATAATTATTAAGAGGCTCATTATAAGCACAGACAAAACCATTATTTTATGGGACAATGTGTGTACTCACCAATATGTATTTTTGTTCCAAAATAAATAAAAATAGTACCTAATGCCAAAGTTCGGCACTGGTTTATTTTTATATAAAAATATAAATTATGGGGTGATCGAGTTATATTTGATAACCTCCGTGGTTGACTTCTCGCACGCTGTTTTCAGTCACCTCTGAATTTTGGGTTTGATACCCGGTCGGGTTAATGTAGGAATTTATATCTACATCGCTTCAAATTTGCATTGCAAGTGCTAAAGCTAGAGGAAACCAAGCGGCATGCTCATGAAAATTAGCAATTGATATGGGTCTGGGTATGTAGTACCTTCGTTGTGTCAGATACACCATAATACGATGGCCTTAGCTAAGCATCTTAGAATCTGAGCAATGTATGAGATGTTGTCTAATATTTATTTATTTACAGTATATGCGATGGTGCGAATTTGCTAGTGGTGTTTTAAAAAATCAGGGTTCTTACGACTCATCTCCTCCTTCCTTTTTAAAATCCCTTGGCCTCGCCTATAAAGATCTGATCTGAGCATTGTATGTGATATTGTGTTATATATAATTATATAACGTGAAGTTTAGTGTACCATAGTTCATGCCCTTAACCTTTTTTTATGAAATGTCCATGTATCTACTCCAACCGAAAGAATAGCGATTATGAATCCTTACAATTTTCTAGAACTTTTATATCCTTCGGCAGCGAATCATGTAAAGTAATGCCGTATCTTTGTAGTTTGTTTGATGCTATAGGATTTTCTTTTTAAATAATCAGAAAATCCACACTTCCACTATGTATTTCAAAAAGCGGAATTAACGCTTTAATATACAAGTCCCTTATTTATTTCTTTCCAAAAGATAAATGAGTCATTTTATACATACATTATCTTTTTTCTTTTTTTCGAATCCTTTTAGATAAATTCAACTCACACTTATCTAGGTTTTCTTCACTCATTTCAAAACAGAAGAAAAGTAGGGAGTATGATTCCCAGATGGCAGGATATTCTTTGGCATGACTAACGAACTAGATTTCCAATTGGGCGGCTACAGACAAGGGAATTTTATATATTCACAAAGCAAAAACAAAGCTGAATAAGTTTCATTAGAAATGACATATTTTGCAAAACTATAAATTACAATTACTGTTATTAAAATTAGTCATAGATTATAATTAGATTTATATTTAATTAATTAAAAAATCATGTGCTACTTAACTCTTAATATAAGAAGGCAGTAAAATAAGAATATATGTATTCGTAGGAACTTCACAACAATATTTTTATTTTAAATAATGAATACACAAAAAGCTCATTTTACTTAAACTGTTACGAGAGCGTCATAATAATATAATATCAAAGAACATTTCTAATTTAAATTTATATTTTGTCCTGTGCTTGATATTAGATTTGTCGAAAACTTAATTTCTCTTTATTAAATATACGTCTTGGTAGTTAGAAGAGAATTCAATCGTCTCGAAAAGTTTCAAAATTTCATCAAAGTCTCGAAATGAAGATAAAACCTCTCGACGGGTCACAAGTTGGACTCCAGACAGAAAAGTTGGAACTTGTTGCGATCGAATCGAGCACTTGATTGCACACCATCTTGGAAAATTTTGAACAAATACTTATACTTACTTTTGTTGAGAATTTAATGGAATTGATTACGAAAAGTTGTATATTTGTATCTTATTATTATTATATATCGAAGATACTCCATTTCAATGATAAATAAATCCTAAACTTCTCAGACATGTGAATTTTCTGAGAAGCTTAAAACATATCTCCATTAAAATATCTATTAACTTCAATAAGAAGAGATTATTTAATAAAGTAGTTAAAAATCTTTCACTCTTCTTTCATGCAGATGAATATTTCTTTCACTATGTATAATCATGCAATATTCTTCTGCATCCCTAATTTTTAATTTTCTCAACATCATTTTCTTCTTTATATAAAAAGAGATCGCTGCATAGCAATGAGAACAGTTTTGGTGTAATGTAATCTATTAATGTATCTCTGCATTGTATCCAGTAAAATGTGCCATATAGCAAAATTCATTATTATAGCTTTGTTTAAAAAAAAAAATCTTTACCATATTTTGATATTAGTTTATCTGTTCTTTAATTCGACGTTTTTATAATGATTCTTATAAGTTTTTCTTGTAGTCTAGACTCTAATTATTTCATTCTTTCCATTTCAACATTAAATAGATTGACAATAAATTATTTCTAAACTGCCATCTTCTGTAGATACTCCCGTAGCTAATTTGTTAACTATAGTATATATTTCTAGATCCTAAATTAAACGATGCTAAAACTCCACCTACAAGTCATCTACTCGGAGGTATTTGTCTTTGAATGGAGTTAGGAAACATACTGCTTTAAACTTAACCCCCATTAATATTTGCTGAAGGTACTTTAGTAGTTTGCAAAACTCGCTTGTTGGAAACTTGGGGACCAATGTCGTTGATACAGTATGTTTGATATTCGAAAGTCGAGATTAGCTGCTATCGCTTTAGATCGGATGTAATTAAGCTATGTACTGTTTTTTGAGTAACCAATGTTGACTACAAAAAGCACGGGTTGAATAAATTTTTGATATTCCTTATGTGGATATGAGTATCACGTAGGCTGGTTTCAAAGTGTCGGCATCTCCAATGTACCTGAGTTTGAGTCCATTGTACACTATAATAATGATATTTGTTTAAGCTTTAATTAGAACGTCTTATGTCCCAAACGGCAAAAAGGGACCAGTGGCCAAAACCGGGTCTTTAGTCAACTTAAGTTGTTGTCTTGTCTGACATTTTTTTTGCCTACGTTACCCGCTGTCCTTATCTATCTCATTGGTTGACCTATTGATTTCGTCTTGTGTTCTCGTAGTTTTTATACGCGACCGTAAGTTGAGTATTTAGTGTTAAATGAAAATTAGAATTAAAATACGAGTAGTCTCACTGCTTTGCTGGTAAACTGTGGACTTGGACAGAGAAATAGCATATTTAGTTAGTTGACTAATTAAACTGTCCTTTGAGTATATACTCACATAGCGCTCGTTTGTGTTTTTAGTTGGAGGACCACTAGATGAACTTACAGCACATATTTTATAGCTTGGCTTTATCAGCCTTATTTTTTTGTGTGCTTTCTTATACTACTCTATTTTCAGTATTATCTTGTAGTTTGTATCATTGTAAACGCCAATAGGAAGATATTTTAGATACGATCTTTTAAAAAAAGACATTTTATTGATGATTAATCTTGCCAATTGATAAATGCTAAAAAATCCACTTTGTTCCTGGCATTCTGATATTGAACTTGAACTGATACTAAGCTACCCGGGAGCTAACAGGACTGTCGTCCAAGCACTTGTTACTTTTTCACTATTACGGAGCGTATTCTCATCATTGTTCAGGCAATCCACACAAACAGCTGACAGTAACATTTTTAAAAATATTTAAACTTTCGATAAAGATAAAAATTTGTTTTAATAATTATAATCTTATAATTATATCGATTTTACATTCCCAATGCTATACTGAAAAATATTCTTATTAAACGCTCCAAAAAGTTGTAACAATAAATTTATTATAACAAAATAAACTGTAGTGGCATACGACTACGCTGTCCTTTGATTATCGCTATTATAATACAGCTATCGCTTAATTATTATTAAATAATTATTTCAACACTAAGTTCAATCCACTTTCGTTATATAATAACTTTAAATAACCATGCCGCATTATGCGGGTAGTGGATATTAAGTCTGCAGATGCGGCCGTATGTGCCTTTCGAAGCATGGAGGAGTTTGATTAAATAAATGTTTGATCACCCATCCTATGACCGGCCCTTGCAAAAGTTGCTAATCAACCGATATTATAACAAAATCGATACTGTACTTTTTATATAAAATTGGAAAAGACATTAAGACAAACAAAAAGGGTGTTCGATCCAGACTTTAGTGGAAAAGGAAAATGGGCAAGTTAAAAGTCTACTAAAAAGACAAATAGTAGTTATATTAGTATAATAGTAATATTTATAATAAAATACATATATGGAGAGATATCACAACACGCAGACCTGAGACCACTTTCTACATTGACCTGACCAGGAATGGAAACCAGGACATCGGAGATGGTGCCACTTTGAAACCGGCGTGCGTACCACTCGGCTAAGGACATTTTGAACGGTATTTATAAATGCAATGTTGGGCTCATGTTACGGATAAACTCGCAAATATCATTGTGGCATATCTGGCAATATCTTTCTAATAGAAGAGGATGTGAGTAAGTTTTCCCTTTTCACTCCGTTACATTTTCTTTTTTAAATATCAATGCAACATAATAATAGTATCATCGTCGATCGTAAACGATATTCTCGAAAAATAATTATAAGGTCGAAGTATACATTTTTATTGCGCAATATACTTAGGTGTGAACACGCACGCTCAGTAAACTCCCATTTCTGTTTAAAAACCTTCGTGGAAGCAGATAGCAAAAACTCTGATACAATATTCTTAATGAAAATTTCTTAAAAAAAATCGCTAAGACCCAGGCACACCGAGACTAAGATGGGACTCAAATTCAAAGGTCTTGAGTACGAGTCTTCTCAGAGTGCCAAGGACAACTTTATTCTTAACATTTTTAGGATCAATTTCACAACCCAATATAATATGGGAACCATGACGATTCAATAGCTGCAAATTTAACACGCTGGGCTCCTCATCTATAAAGATGTTTTACTTACCAAACTGTTTAAGTTGTTCTAAGCATGTGCAATTTGTGGTTAATATTAGATCACATGATAATATTCTCAGTACATTGTAACATATAAGTACCGCATAATAGTGGGAACCCTCTCTCATCTCCCCCCCTCCCTCGCAGTCCACGTCCGGCTTCCTGCGGAAACGGTCCCTCAGCAGCGACGACGGAACCATCTGATAGCGACTTTGCGAACTGCTCGCAATTATCGTTTTGGGTCATTCGCACTATCAGAACTAACGAAATTATAATAACAATATGTTGTTAGATTAGACATTTTGTTTTCTACCTTAATTGCCTCGCTAAATGTAACAAGTCAAAAACTATTTTGCTTTGTCTTACTGATTGAGTGGTAGCCATTTATAGCTGCAAATTTACAGTACTAGTTTCAATCGTGGACATATATTCGATTGGAATTATGAAAGGTACTCAAGTAATGTTGATATTTTAACATACCTGTTAAGTTATACGTCCTGAACGAGTGATAGGGAAAAAATGTAAAATGTAAGGGATGATTGAAAAGTGCTTGAAGCAAGTTTATTTGAACAAACATATTTTGAGTTTGACTTTTACTTTTGATTGTACTTTTTGTTTTTTTGTTTCTATCAGTTCAAGGCGTGTTGAAATTGTAACTTGGGAGTTTATAGTTATTCTGTTGACTCATTAGAAGATGGATGAACTCTAACTTACCAAATATTGACGGAATACGGGCAACACTCAATACATCAGTTTCTTTTATAAAAAAATGTATAAATTACTAAATGTGCACAACTTTAAAGTATCCCTGCACTTTTTCTGATAAAAAAATAAACTAATTTGAGGTGAGCACTAAGGTCATATATCAAAAATGTTTGATATTGAGCTTGTACTGCATTTAAGAATGGTAACAAGAGTAAGGATTACTGGCACAGCGTTTAGCGTTTGCGGGGGTAAAGCAATTTCCACAAATCAAATTGGTGATCAAAAAACTTAATGTTTGAGATTTTATGGGTTTTACTTATATTTGCATATTAAATAGCTTCGTTCTTCAATTTGAAAACTAGAGCAAATCGCATCCACGAATTGAGATAGATTTTCGAGTAGGCACTTATCTCTGTAAGACAAAGTTGGAGAACGTAGATACCTATATACTTGAGAGTTGCAAACAATGAAACTATCAATCCTTTAGTTCAAGATAATTGATTCGTCGTCAAACACACCGGCTTTGTTCAAGAAGTGGCTCTTAAAACAATGTTGCAGCTTTGGCAAGTTGAGATAAGCTACAATTTGAGGTGGACTCTAGCCGTACCGTCCGAATGGCATTTGCAGAAATAGAAGGAAAGTAGTTTTTTAAAATGATTTGTACGATATGCCGCTATCATATCGTGTTTCTTTCTAATATCAGAAACTTAAAGTGAACAATTGATTGAATAAATTCAGCCTTTCGTAGTACCCTGATATGTTGTTTACTGTGGAGCTGTCCATTATTCACGTGATGTTTTATTTTGCATTTTTAACCTCTTTCCGCCTTGGTCATACATGGTGAAGTTGTGAGGTTTAAGACTCGAAACTACAAAAAATCGTTTTAAAATAATAATAAAATACAGGAAGAAGAATTATCTAATTTTATACTGGAAAATTAAAGACCGTAGAAAATTGATGGTTTTTTCAGTCGTTTCTCCATATTACGGTATTTTGAAGCTGCTATAATTTTTACATTTTAGTAATTGGGCATTTGAGGAAAATAATTAAATAAACGTGATATATTATTACACCCCCACCCCCCTTGTGATATTTTGTGATTTCTGACGAACATCTTCTTCCCTCCTTTCGGGCCTCACGTGATTAATGGACGATTCCTATAGTTGAATTTTTTAGAAATTTTAATGATATAATGCAAAAACCGTCATCTTAGAATAGAAAGTGTTAATCACACAGCAAATTTTCACATTTCACCGAGAGCGAAATAAGGCTGCCAGCAGACAGACTACAGCGCAGCAACCTTAATCTCGATATGTTTTACAGTATTAATTTTTTTTTCGTTCGATTTCGTTCAGTCGCTCTGAGTCGTAATATCAAATTGACGCGATCGGCTGCAGTCGTGTGGAATTAAATTTATACAGTTATGACTTCAATTCATGCGATTATAGCCGACTGCATAGGACCTCGAAGTCAAACGTAGGTGCTGCGTGTGACTAAAACAAGTCAAAAGTGTAAACCCATACCATAACGACTACGCTCAGTTACTGCAGTGCAGTCCGTCTGATGGCGGCCTAAGTCACCAATCATATTTGCGTTGTCGTCGATGCAAAGAAGAATTTATGGTCACCATTCATATTGATCAAAAACGGGCGTTGGGAAGGTTTAACGTATACGAGTCGAATTTATTTTGAAATATAGCTCAGTTATTACGGTATCTTATAAATTTTGTTTTAAATTGAGAGCCAGTGTAAATAATAATAATTACCGATATTTATTTCTGTGGGATTGAAGCAAGATGATACTAAAATTACAGTGAAAAAAACCAGTAACAAATATTTACTTATTGTCTCAAATAGTGAACTTTACTTCTATATTTAATTTCTATGCAAATTTTTTGGTAAAACTTATAATAAAATGTTTTTATTTATAGTAAGACCAAAAAGTACTTGTCAATCATTTCTACTTTATAACAAAAATTCATAAGTCATGTCAACAGGGATGACGACTGGGTAAAAAAATACAATTCTATTTAGTCTGTCAGTCAGATAATAGAAAAATATTAGATACGTATTTTTTTACTTCAATTTCAAGTTGAGGAGTGGCACAGTTGAGTAGAAAAACGTACCATAACATGACGTCATGTGAAATTTCAACTCCATGTAACGCCGTAATTTTATGATTACGAAAAAAATACGTGTTTAATATTTTTTAAGACTCTACCTGACGGACAAACAAACAAAAACTAGTCATCATCCCTATTAGAACAACTTCTAGATCTCTCTTTATATGTAAATATCAAGAAATCTTTCAAAAGGAAAGAAATAAATTTTCGTTTCTTTTATAAACTGTTGCATATTTCGACAAATAAAGTAAAGATAGTTAAACTATATGTGTCAGTCTATAATTGGTTCTCCCTTTCATAGTATTGTTTATATTTATTGTAAGACAATAACTGTTGAATCATCTTGGAAAATAAAATAGAATAAATCAAAACTAATTGGTGTTGCTAGTTAATATAATTGTAAGGTATTTAGAATGCATTTGACAAAATAACTATTTTTAAATTAATGTTTTGCTATAGTGCGATTCTGATTGGTTCCGCTGTTCAATTCTAGCTGAGTTTTATACAAGGTTACCCAAATTTGACATGTAATTAAAAAAATATAAATTGATTTGTCTTTAATGCTGCTATAGTAATCTGTAAAACAGCCTACTTCAAAAGTCAAGTAAGGTTATATTACAGGTGCAAGATTATATTACAAAAATCATTTAATATATTTATTGTCATAAATATCTAAAGATAAAGAACATGAAGTACATTTTTTTCTTCTTTTATATTAAAAGTTCTAAGAAAGGAAATGTTATTGAAAAAAATAAATCAATAGGACATTTGGAATATGTCAATGAAACTGTATTTTTGGGAAACTCTATATGCAATAAAAATTAATTGTTAGAGCTTTAGTTCCACGCTTCGGCATGAATGGGTCGGCTCGACCGGAGTTATACCACGGCCTTACAGAAAACCGACTTGAAGCAACGCTTGCGTTGTGTTTCGTCGTGTGAGTGAGGGTACAAAATGCACAAACTGTATTGCCTCCTGGGAAGAAAACTTCTTGTCACGTAGATTGTTCAAATCATGAATAAAATGGTAGTCCGTTGGAGCAAGGTCTGGCGAATACGGAGGGTGACGAATGGTTTCTAACTGCAGTTTCTGAAGGTTCAAAACGGTTTCTCGGGCTGTATTAGGTCTCACGTTGTCATGAAGCAATAATAGCGAAGATCGATTCATGAGTCGGGGCTGTTTTACTGTTAGATTTACCAACATTGTTCGGAGTTCGGCACCATAGACATCTGCCGTTATTGCTTGACTAGATCGGAGAAGCCATAGTGAATAACATCGTGCTGAGATCACCAAACAGTTACCATTACCTTTTTATTGGTAAGTTTTGCTTTAAGACACTGTGTTGGCGTTTAACCTGGGATCAGCCATTGCATTTTCCTTTTAAGGTTATCATAAAGAATCCACTTTCTATCACATGTCACAATTCGATCCAATATTCTTTCATTTATTTACCGATTCAATAAAGCAACACAAGTTTTAACACGCGTTTCTTTCTGCAGATCAGTCCAATCATGAGGTAATTATTTTTCGAATTTTTATTTTATTGATTTGACGCAAATGAGTCAATATTGTGGATTAGATAACGTTAAACCATGCCGCTAATTCTTGGGTAGAATGACTAGGATTGGCTTCCACCTGTGTGAGTGGTCTTCTTCATGGCTAATTCTTCAAATCGAAGTTTCCATCACGAAAGCGTTTAAACTAAAATCGCACGGTGCTTTCATTAGCAAACCCCTCTCCAAACGTAATATTGATATTGCTGGCTGTTTTTGCCGCGTTATTTTCGCATCGGAACTCGTATTCAAAAATCACTCGAATTTTTGCAGTATCCATCTTTCTTGTCTAAGTTGAATAACAAAAACAATTGAAAGTCGATATTCAAATGTTTCACATTTTTTAAAAGAAGAACATCACAGAAACCATGTGAAAAAAGTTTCTTTCGAAAACCTCAAACCATGAAGATTCTATGTTAATTTAATACTTTGACCCCTAATATATAATAAGATATCTATAATTATATTATGAAGAGGAAAACTTTGTTTGTATGTTTGTTTGTAATGAATAGGCTCAAAATCTACTGGTCCGATTTTAAAAATTCTTTCACCGATCAAAAGTTACATTATCCACGAGTAACATAGACTATATTTTATTTCGTAAAAAAATAGGGTCCGTAAGATATTTGGATTTTTCAGACATAAGGTGTTAAAAATCCCCCAGTAAAGTTACTTATTTTGCGTACGCTGCCTAAACTATAATAGATAGAACCATAAAATGTTCTAATTAATTGTAGATCTCATAAATATCTACAAAAAATCCGCGACACACTATACGTTTCTATGTCGTAGTGAGGCACAACAACCATTTTTTTATTTAAAAATATTGTTTTTTTTTGGACAACATTTAAACGCATTTTTTTTCTCATGCTATTAATCCTTATCAAAATAAATTCATCACTAAGTACAGTTTATGTAGATAATTTTTGGTCTTTGAATGATTAAAATTGGACGTTTGGTTTTGAAGTTATGGCGAAATTAAAATATGAAAAGGTGAAAAGGCGTGTGTGCGGGAGGGGAATTTAGTTAGATCTATGAGTAAGGTACCAGCGGACCACGCGGGCGAAGCCGCTGCCAGAAAGCTGGTTAACTTATAAATATGTTACAATAATGATTTAATAATACATATCCAAATATAGAAAATGTGTGCAAAGAATTTGGATATTGAAGCTCGCTGCTGTAGTCAAAGAACAATTAAAATATTATGTAAAAAAATAGAAATGTATTTTTAATGAAACTGCGATTTTATTTATTAATCATGACCTTTACAAATATATTTAACACTTACCAAGTTAACAAATTGCATATTGATGCAAATTTTCGAAAAAAAATATAAAATTTATAATAATGTATTCAAACGAAAGTATGAAAATGCGCGACGCGCCAGAAATATTTCCATGGAGGTAATGACGCGTGCGCTTCTTGCGTATCGGCAACGCGGGAACGGGTGATGGTGATTGTATTTTGTATGTAAATTTTAGATTAAAATATAAACAATAATAGAATAAGATTTGTAATAATTTATGATATTAATAAACGCAATAATATACTAAAGAATAAAATACATATACTCAATAGTTGTGTATTGAAAGTAGTAGTAGTAGGTTTGTAGTACAGATAGAAATGTGAATGAAAAGAAGTCAACATTATTCTTTTAATAAATACTATAAAATAGAGTTATAAATATATAAATAGTATATTAATAGATATAAGTAAACATAAAATAAAGCTGTGTAAGAATAAAAAAGAGCGCAACATTATAATCTCTAAGTATAGGTTACTGTTTTTTCCGTTACAAACGAAATTATATTGTAAATTTATGTTTTAGATTAAACATTACCTTTTATTAAGAGACAGTCACCATTTGCTTGGAATCTTGTTAAATTTCCAGTCACAGTCAATTATCAGCGTCCGAAAACTATTAGTCTTAATAAATACGTCAGCAAAGTTCTGGTTAAAGGCTTAATTAAGATAATGTCCTTGGTGGTGAGGATTTTGGTGGTACCCCACTGGGAGAACTTGAAGTTTCACAGTTAGCTGTTTGTCTTCGCCGAGTTGGACAGTGAAGTAGCTTCTCAAACAAACGAGATGGGGAGGGTCGTGATTTAAGCCAGCTTAACAACCAAATTAAATGCCTCTACATGTTCCATTATATCCATCGTTTCCTAAAGAAAAGTTTTAATTGTTTTGGGCCTATTTTAATCTCTTCTGTGGCGTAAATGTACACATGGTGTGTAGCTATAGATAAAATTTAATAGTGGTAATGAACTTAACTAAGGCGTTCTAATAGTAATTTATTTTAATTTACTGCGGTATATTTATCATAGGTCTAAATTTGACTAATATATTTTTTTATTTTTGACATGTTTATATAATTTAAACATAAGCATTATTAACAGGTACTAAATGCAAGTATTTTGGGGTAAATTCAGCCAATTCAGCTACCTTATTACAATTTTGAGAGAATAGATGTAAAGTATGTTTGTAACTCTTTTAGCAAAACAGATTATTATGAAATTGGTATAAAGCGCATAACGTTGTGAACGCTGCCTAAATGGCAAGAGATATTTAAATGCTTTCATTACATTTGAACATGTTATACTACACCACGATCTCTTTAAAATCAGACTCTCATTATTTATTTGTTATTATCAAGAATAATTTTGAAAATTGCGATAAATATGCTGAGAAAAATGGCAATTAACTCGAGCTCAGCAACTCGAAAGATTATACACGAAGTAAAAGATTATAATTGAGTTTGCCTTAGAAACGACATCGTCAAAAGCAATTAAGAACCGCATTACCGAAAATCTTCACCTAATCAGATTACAATTCCATCGATAAAGTAACTAATATCGAGAATCCAAATTGCTACCATCAATTTTTTTTTGTATAGTCCTCCTCATTATGAAAGCATAAGCCTCTCATTTTTCGTATTGTTATTAAAATGGGTAATTATATCATGCAGGATATTTAACTGTTACTTAATTATCAGAAATCGTGCTCGGACGTTTAATTTATTTTTGTTTTTATTTATTTTATTTTATTATTATTTAATCGGGCACATAAAACAGCCACAAGCCAATACAAACATGCACAACTAGCTATAATATTATTACAACAATCTTTTAACCATTAACATAAACAATACAGAAGTTGTAAAATCAAGTCGACAACAAAAGTGAAAGGGATCAAGTTCAAAAGATGCATTGAAAAAAATATGATGCTTGTCATTGAAAAATTGAAAAATAAAAAATATATATAACAATAATAATTGTTCACGACTAACTCTGATCTAATATGTCAATAGATTTTGATACCAAGTTTATTAAATCAATTGTTTATTAAACTAATTGTTGAATGAAATCGAACTTAGTGACCAAAGGCCATCACAATTACTCCAACGAATGCGCGAATTAGGTATAAACCTTGTTTCGGATGACACATTAAAATTGTTATGATTATGTCGCATTCCGCAATCGATAAGGGTAGTTTTAACGGCTTGTGATGCAGGTGACGTTAAACTTGATTATCTCGCAATTATGGCCGATAAAATAATAGAAAATTCCCGCCTAAATGACGCTTGATTACTAACCGCAATTGCTAGTACTTACTCGAACTTCAACCAGTTCACACAGCGACGATTTTATAAATACATTAGCCAGTATAAAATATGAAATACAATCTGTAAATAATAAATCAATGTCAACAGTCGCGAAGTCATACACAGCGATATCAAAATTATAAATTAAATTTTTTATGCCAATCAAAACGCAAAGCCCGGTGATAGTAACTGTGTATGTTATTACCATTTTATTTATAAAATTAATGCATGTAATTGCGGTGATGTAAATAGTTGCAATTTTCTTAAAAACAACTGGAAAACGAGATCCAACACCGACAGAAATAATCTTCGTTAGTGCCGAAAAAACCTATCGATTATTTATCACCGATAATAATACAGATACCCATTTTCTATTAACACCGGTGCTAACGTATCTGTTTTAGCAGCACGTAAACGAAATATAATTTCGGACCAATTATCATATGCTGCAAACGGCACAACAATTAAAACGTACGGTGAACAGACCATTGTGCTCTATTTAGGGTTACGCCGTCCTTTCCGTTGGAAATTTATTTTAACTGACGTCCAAAAATCAATCATAGGCGCCGATTTTCTTTCAGCTACATGGAGAAAAATTAATTGACAAATTAACATTATTATCACGTAAAACAAACGTTTCCCAAACTAACGAATCTATTATCTGTTCCATAGATGTCAACAACCAGTTTCATAAAATATTATAATAAAATCCCGATATTACAAAAGTGGAAAATTTTGAAGTAGAGCCCCAACATAACATTTAACACCACATCTACACTACTGGGCCTCCAGTGCATGAAAAAGCACGTCCATCCGAAAAATTATAAATTAGCCAAATCTGAATTCCAAAGAATAATGCAATTAGGTATTTGTAGACCTTCGAATAGCCCATGGGCCAACCCACTTCTTTGCGTAGATAAGAAACATGGTAAAGAAACAAGACCTTGCGGTGATTATCGAAGACTCAATGCACAAACTATTCCAGATAGCCTTTACCTAGACTTTTAGATTTTGCATATATATGCTTAAAATTAAATAATATTTTCAAAAATTGTCGTCCTAAAAGCTTACTTTAACATTCCTATGAGACCTGAGGACATTCCAAAAATAGCTGTAACAACATCTTTTGGTTTATTTGAATTCACTAGAATAAACTTTGGTTTGCGTAATGCTGCCCAAGACTTCCAAAGAGTCGTAAATAAGGCTCTTAAAGGCTTAGATTTCGCATTTGCTTATATAGATGATATTATAAAAGGATCACAAAGGAAGGAATCTCACATAAAACACTTGGAACACGATCTCGAATGATTAAACAACTACGGTCTCTCCATCATCAGCCCTTTTACGTCCCCACTGCAGGGGCTCAGGCCTTCCTTATGGATGGTTAAGGAGGATGGGCCATGACCCTCCACGCTGGCCCAATGCGGATTGGAGGGTATTAACGACTGCAAATGCAGCCGGGACCAACGGCTTAACGTGCCTTCCGAAGCAAGGAGTAGCTCGAGATAATAATTTTTTGGTCACCCATCCCGTGACCGACCCTTGCGAAAGTTGCTTAACGACAACGATCGCGGGCCGCGGCGCTTATCCACTACGCCACCGAGCTACTTCGGTCTCTCTATAAACCTACCAAAATGTGAATTTGGAAAATCCCAATTAGATTTTCTAGGTTATCATATCATTCTTAGGTATGATAATTTTTAATACAAAAATATCCCAATGGCAGCAGAAATTTAATCACCATTAAATGCGTACTTACATAAATCAAAAAACGCGATAAAACTAAAATTACTTGCTCTGAAAACGCGATCAAAGCATTCAACCATTGTAAAGAAAGTTAAAATAACGCTGTTATATTATCTCACCCCGATAATTGCGCACCCCTTATCTTGATGACAGACGCTTTGCGGAATTGCGTAGGCCCAGCTTTTCATCAGAAATAAATGATAAATGAGAACCTTTAATTGACAGGAACTCATATTAGATACAGCACATCTGACAGGGAATTATTCTAGCTACTTATGTATCAATAAAACACTTTAGCTATATGGTAGAAGGTAGAGAACTAACCGTACAAACCGATCATAAACCACTAACATACGCACTAACAAAAAAGTTTCAGATTTACCTAGAAAATAAGATTTTATTTCACAATTTTGTGACAAAATTCAATATATAGAAGGTGATAAAAATATAGTAGCTGACGCTTTATTTAAGATAGCGGTAATAACAATACCTTCTCTATTAAACTATGAAGATCTGGTCGAGGCACAAAAAAAGACAAAGCATTACAAAGTCTCATTCAACAAAAAAAAGATCAATTTAAATTAATCACAATGCCAGACTCTCATACTCAAATAACGTGCGAAATATCAACTAAAAACATTCGCCCTTACTTACTTGCACGGTTTCGGGAACACATTATTAAACATATACATGACATCAGCCATTTCGGAATCGCGGCAACAAGGCTTAAATCAAGATATTTTTGGACCAACATGAATAGCGATATAAAAATAATATGTCCAAAGTTGCATTCCTTGTCAAAAAAGTAAAATACAACGCCACACATTTACATCGATAGGCGAATTTGATGGTGTGTCATATTTAGATATCATAGGTCCGTTACCATATTCCGATGATTATAGATATTGCATAACCATGATAAATAGAGTAACAAGGTGGCCTGAAGTAAAACACACGAAAGATATTATGGCTGAAACAGTTGCTAAACTTTTCATAGAAAACTGGATAGCTCGTTTCGGTTGTCTAAAACGGATAATTTCAGATCAAGGTCGACTTATACGCACAATTATTAAAACGACTCGAAATCGAACGCGTTCGTAAAACCGCATCACACAATCCAAAAGCGAACGGTATGATTGAACGACTACATCGCACTTTAAAAGCAGCTATCATGGAAAAATGTATGGATAGCACATAATGGGTACAGCAATTACTGTTGGTGACCTACTACGCAAACCTTTTTGACATGTTTATTTAATAAATTCTCAGTTTTTAAATAAACGTCATTCGTACTTTTAGACTTACGAAAATAAGTGTAAGACTTCAGTGAGAATACAAAGATACAGCTGTGACGGTGTGTTTTCGTGGTTTCCTTTGAAGTCTAATAGCCAAAAGTAGCCAAATCTTTACCTTTTTTAATTACCGTCTGTTCTACTAGGCTTACGCACAGCTATCAAATTAGACTTAGGCTATAGCCCCTCACAACTTTTGTATGGCAGTAGTCTTAGATTGCCAGGTGATTTATTATACAGTTTTAATATTTTATTAAATACGCCAAAGTGTTAGTGCAAAAAAAAGAGGATAATAATTAATGAACTAAAACTATATTATATGTTTTTTATATAAATTATATGTTTTTTATATTATATGTTTATGCTTAACATAGGTTTTTAATTGAAATTTATTTTTACAAATTTTGCTCTAGAAAATTTGTTTTACTTTATATCAAATCATATTATTATCATCCCATAAGAGAGACGAATATTTTACATAAGCTATTGATTATCTTCGTTCTAAAACTAGAACTAATCGTAGCAAACGCAATGTGGACTCCACTAATAAGTGATAGATAATATATTAGTTTTTTTTTACAACATTATAGGTAGTTTTGTATGTTTTTTGTTGTTAAAATTATTTTTATATAAAATCATTAATATTTTGCCATTACTTCCTATGATTTGTCTAAGAGGGGAGGACTGTGGCACATCTGTTTAATAATCTTTGACGTCCACTCTGTGGCGATGTAATCTGTGACATTTGTAATATTAAAAAATAATGCATTCAACATCAAAGAGTCTGAAAGTAAACTCATACCTATGAACACGCTTATTTATTTTACCGACCCTTCGTGTAAATAGAGTCAGAAAGTCAACTTACCAATAAGTTAAATGTTACCCTATATACCAATAAATAAATACCTTAACCCTTAAATTGGCAAGATCTTTTTTTCCCAAATTATGCTTAATTAAGTGATATATCTGAATTATTGTGACCTAAAAAGCATAGAAAAAATATTTAAAAAAATCCATTAATTTCAGTTTTTGCGAAAAACAGTGTACTTCACGAATTACGTTGCCAACTAGTATGAAAGTTATATGTTCCTATGAATATACTAGGTGGAGTACGTCGCCAAGAATAAAATAAACCATATTTGTGAATAAATTCTTTATTTTATTATTATTATAATTATTTTATGTGAAAATGAAAAATGAAGAAAATGCGATACAGAGAGATCAGCATATCGGCAAGGTCGACACCACCCATGTGTTTGTTATAAGCGCGAACCAACTGAGGGCAGTCGATATCTATTTTGGCCTTCGCATCTTTTGTATATCTTCTGATCTTGTCTATGGGATACGAATCCATAAAGGAACTTATTAACGTTACCACCTTGTTATCGTTCCACTTAACAACTGCTAATTTGTTACGATTGCATACTACTTGAGAGCTGTAGCCTCTTTTCTTCTTTTTCATTTCCTTATCTGAAGGTAGAAGCTGTTCACAACCTCTTAGTCGGTTTGCCCTTAAAGTGCCAAGGCTAAACACCCCATACTCTTCTCGCAACAAATAAACCAGTTCGGGAGAAGTAAAGAAATTGTCAGCATATATGATAGATGGCTTTTGTTTTATTGTTTTACATAAAGTTATCACTACCATACCCCCAACACCAAGTGATGCCTCTTGTGACGTGAAGGTTTGTTCACGAAATGTGTCTTCACCACCGTACATCATAAAGTCATAGATCAGACCTGAAATGCCAGTTCGTACAAAATTTTTGTAACCCCATTTCTTGGGTTTGTTCTTGATATATTGCCTTCTTTTACCGGCTTTCGTGCTCTTGTATGGGATCATCATCTCATCTATGGAATACTGACCTTCTTCTTCAATTTTCAAAAAATTTTGTCGAATATTTTCCATAACTGGGCGAATTATGAAATATCGGTACGAGTTCTCTAAGGTGTTGTCGACAAAGTGAATATTTCGACGTATTCGTTGATATCGCTTAAGAGACATTTCGTTAGCTATTAGTAAATATCTAGTTCTTTTGGCCCAATAATCAGTGTATGCTGGCATTCGAATTATACCCATCAGGATTTTGATTGCAAGAAAATTCCTAAGTTCATTGGTATTTGGATAGATTTACCATATTGTTGAACCGAGTACAAATTAGTATTGTGAACGATATCCTCGATAATTTCGGATGAAAAAAACGAGTAAAAGTAATCTAATACTGTATCATATGGCGATTTATGGAGTTCGTGCACGTTGTTGTCTATAAATGCTCTGCAACGCAAAGAAGTTTTCTTCCAGTTGAAATTTAGTGCAAGCTTAGGCTTTTTTACTGAAACAGACGTTTTTTTGCGTTTAGATCTAGTTATTGGTATATAAGTTGCTGTCGATGTGTTGGGTACCGGTGACTGAAGGGCTTCTAGTGATGGTGTGTGTAACGTGGCTTTTGATGTGCTGCGAATCGGGGATTCAAGAACTTCTACTGATGGTGAAGGCAGGGATTGAATAGAATCTAATGTGGGGATGGCGTTGTAATTATCCACTGAAGGGGATGGAAAGATCTCTTGAAATGTAGGTGTTAACGGTATGTGTTCGAGGTTATGATTAGATGCGTTATCAGAATCGTCAGCTAAAATATTTAGTCGTTCGAATGAGGAGTCTAATGAAGGTGGATCAGAACTAACGTTTGAGAGTGGTAATGTAATATGGTTTGCCTCATCGTCGGAACTGGAACTATCTTCTGAACAAGCATTTTCCACAGGAATTAAAGTCAGAATCTTGTGCGATCGTGTTAAAGTCAAGACTGCAGGCAAAGAAAAAAAGGGCATGCCATATAAACAAAAAAACAACACCCGATAGCTGGAACGCAATATGAAAAAAGGAAAAACATTTGTATAGGTACTTGGCAATGTACTTCGTGTATACCATAGTCAATTTAGTATTCTTTACACCTTATTTGGCAACGGCATTCACGTAGTACGTTCACGCGCACAAGCCCATAAGGTCAAATGTATGTAATATAAACATCTTAAACTGAAGTGAAAATATATTTATACTATTCCCATGCAATGTAAAGCAGAATAACCACAGTTTCCATACAAAAACATAAAAAAATACAAAAATAACTTACCCGCTTCACAGACACACCCGGCCGCTTCGAAATTATTTTGATTTTGACAGTTGGTCGTAAATGTTGCTACAGTGTAAATTACTTTCTACCAAAATTTATAGTTTTTAGAAGCTAATAAATTAATAAATTTTAAAATAGTTCGAATAAATTAAGCTGTAGATTTTTACGAATTCAGTGTACTCTGTGTAGTACGCTATCAATTTAAGGGTTAAATACAGTAAACCCTGTCTTCTAGATATATTGCGAATTTCAAGGATGCGGGAACGCGATTTTTTTTATAAAAAAGAAATATATTTTCTTCCAATAAGGTGAATTTTTTCCTCCCCTATCCCAGTTGACAAATTCTATCAAAAATTCGTCATACTTACCACTCATCAGTTCTACACTCGCTGTTAGGTGAGTATTTTATTCTGTTAAAGTATCAATAGTTGAAATCAATAGTGAACCTACAATGATCTTTGTCTGCTTGTAGGCGTGTCTTGAATGTATGCAATGTCTAAAAAAACTTCTTATTAGATATCCTACTCACGCGTAGAGGGCCCTTCACGCGCAACACACAGGAATTCCTCACAGTTTATGCACTCCTAATTTTACTTTGTAATATATTTATTTAGTTTTTCAATTCATTCATCAAAAAAATATTCTTAAAAATACGTCTGTACTTCACTAGATATCCGAGGGAAAGAAGGAATTTCATTCATACTTTTATATTATGTTCATATTGCCAAATAAAAACTTATTTTAACATAGACATATTCATATGTATACATAGTTAAGTTTTCAAAGTTTTAGTTTGTTTAGGTGGAGTTAGAAGAATCAACATTATGCCTTTATTAAAAGCTGTTTTCTCCCAAAGAAAATGTCAGTTTTGGAAAACTTTTCATTGTACAGTCGCGGAACAGAATTCATCCAGCTGCCTTCACTGCCTGTGATCGATTTGACAAGTAAGGTATTACCCATCTAAGTAAATCCCCGTAAATACCCAGTTGTTATAGCTTGCAACAAGTATGCTGTGATCAACACGATAAAAAACTTTCTCAAAGTCGGTGTAAAGGGCATCAACCTGCCTATCACCCTCCATGTTATTAAGTACAAAGTCAGTAAATAGTCCTAGGTTAGACGTCGTAGAATGTCTCTTGAGAAAACTTTGCTGAGTAGTCCGAGATAAATTATCGGATAATTCTGTGATACACCACTTTGTCCAATAGTTTTGCAAGGATATTTAATATGGAAATAGGGAGATTATTTTAAATTTCTTTTTAGACTCTTTCTTGAAAATAAGGACTATTTGGGCTCTCTTCCAAATACCTGGGAATTTAAGTACTGTAGCTTTAGATAATTATATATATTTATAATTTTATGGTGGCGACTGTAAAAACTACCTTCTGGAAATAGATTTTTTCTATATAAATAAGTCGCAGAGATAAAACTTCGTTTTGGCATCAAGTATATAATATTGGTTTGCCACGAGTCACAGTATTTCTGTAACACAAATGATAAACACAAAATAAAACATAAGAAGACAAAATGTGCAATGGTGTATGTTGTGTGCTGAGGTGAGCTGAAGTATGTATGCTTCTTCAACCCACTCAAGCAGAATAGAGATCCCACTGCACATGTATTCTGCTGAAGAAGAAGCAGGTATACTTCTCTTTCTTTACTATCGTCATTATTTTTTCATTTAAATGAAATTTTACCGTCTAAACTTAATTTTATTCTTAAAATAGTCTATTATTTTTTATGTATAATATTCCCTTAGAAATATTAGGGGTTAAAGCATGAAATTGCCGTTTGAGGTTTTCGAAAGAAACTTTTTTCACATGGTTTCTCTGATGTTCTTCTTTTAAAAAATGTGAAACAAACATAATATCTAGTTTTTATTGTTTTTGTTATTCAACTTAGACAAGAAAGATGGATACTGCGAAAATTCGAGTGATTTTTGAATACGAGTTCCGACGCAAAAGTCAGAAACAGCCCGCAATATAAATGTTGCGTTTGGAGAGGGGTCTGCTAATGAACGCACTGTGCGATTTTGGTTTAAACGCTTTCGTGATAGAAAATTCGACTTGAAGAACGAGCCACGAGGAAGACCACCCACACAAGTGAATAACGATGAATTAAGAGAAATGGTGGAAGCCGATCCTAGTTAAACTACCCAGGAATTAGCGGCATGGTTTAACGTTACATTACCCACAATGTTGACTCATTTGCGTCAAATCAATAAAATGATTTGTCTGATCTGCAGAAAGAAACGCGTGTTGAAACTTGTGATGCCTTGTTGAATCGGTACAGAAATGAAGGAATATTGAATCGAATTGTGACATGTGATGAAAAGTGGATTCTTTATGATAACCGTAAAAGGAAAATGCAATGGCTGATCACAAGTCAAATGCCACAACAGTGTCCTAAAGTAAAACTTACCAATAAAATGGTAATGGTAACTGTTTGGTGGTCTCACCATTTTCCTATAAGATATGTATCCTAATTTGTGGTGATACTCGTATGAACCCTCTCTGTAGGGGTCTGGTATTAAAAGGTGCAAATTGATAAAATTCGGGTTTTTTACAAATGCGTGTACTCGCTTGAACCAACAGAAAAGGAATAAAATAATGAAAAAAAACCGTTACAGCAACTTAAAACTAGTGATGCGGCGAGTCGATTATTCGTTTCGAACATGCCCCCGCGCGTTGAAGACTTGTCCTTCAACCAAATCTTCACCAGGCATCATTAGTGGTACTATCCTGCTATAACTTCTTCGGACAACACCGTTCGCCGTTCTTATGTCCGCAACACGACATACGTTGTCACTGGTACCGGGATGAACAGCCACAATACGTCCAAGTTTCCACTTTAACGGTGGAAGACCATCTTCCTTCAACAGGACAAGAGTATCGATCTTCAAAGAGTATCCGTCAGATTGCCATTTGACTCGTTGTTGAAGTTCACTAACGTATTCCTTGCTCCATCTTGCCCAAAAATGCTGACGTAACTGTTCAATGCGCTGGTAACGTGTCAATCTACTGGTAGGATAGCCACTGTAGTTCCGGTCCGGCAAAGCAGTTAGTGGACGGCCGATGAGAAAATGGCCGGGTGTGAGTGGTGTCAAGTCTGCGGGGTCCGATGACAACGGAGAGAGTGGCCGAGAATTAAGTATCGCCTCGATTTGTACTAACGTGGTAGTGAGCTCCTCGAACGTTAAATTACATTGGCCCAGCACTCTATTTAAATGAAATTTACAGGACTTGATACCAGCCTCCCAGAGGCCACCGAAAGTAGGACTATAAGCAGGTATAAAATGAAAACGAATACCCTCTTGTGCCATATCCGAAGCCAGTGAGTCACTATTACTATTTAAAAATTTTGAAATATCGTTATAAGCGCCCACAAATGAGGTACCGTTATCAGAAAATATATGAGTGGGCTTTCCTCTGCGTGATATAAATCTACGCAACGCTAATAAATAGTTATTGCTCGTTAAATCACCCACCAACTCCAGATGTACCGCCTTAGTCGTGAAACATACAAAAAGTGCAATGTAGGATTTAATAAGCCTACATCCGCGACCAGTACGACTCGCGACGGCCACCGGGCCGGCGTAATCTACACCTACACTATCAAACGGATAGCCACCAGGTTGAAGACGCTGCTGAGGTAAATTACCCATTAACGGATTAAATGATTTTCCATTCATACGTTGACAACGCATGCACTGCCGAAAACACCTCTTTGCGAGATTTCGACCGCCTATGGGCCAATAAGTTTCTCTAATCGTAGCCAATAAAAGTTGAGGACCGGCATGCATTAATTTTTTATGTTCAAATTCAAAAATTAACTTAGTTACTTGATGTGTGGACTGTATAATTATAGGGTGTTTCTTTTCAAATGAAAAATTTGAATTTTCTAATCGACCTCCAACGCGAATTAAATCATTGTTATCTAAATAAACATTAAACTTTATAAGTGGACTTTTCTTCGGCAAGTCCTTGCCTGTAATTAACAACTTATATTCCGGAAATGACTGAATCTGTGACTGACGTAAAATGACAATCATGGCTTTTTCAAGTTCATCAGAATCTAAAAAATTCGTTTTACGTATCGTTTCCTTTTTTAAATTATTTATAAATCTTAAAACATATGCTACAGTGCGTTGGAGCCTAAGCAATTTTGAGAAACGATTGAAATCTATGAGTTCATGCTGACTTGATTCACGAACATGTAATGAGATATCATTACGAGTTTCAGGCAAGTTTTCAGTAGTGTTTGCTGTAGCAGGCCAGTGCGATGGATCGCGTTTTAAATAATCTGGTCCATGCCACCACAAAGAGCACGACTGAAGTGAACAAATATCAATGCCGCGTGATATTAAATCCGCGGGGTTTTCTTTAGTCGGAACATGTCGCCAAGTACATTTTTCAGTTTTTTCTAAAATAATAGCAACGCGATTACGAACAAACGGCTGTAACTTAGACGGTAACATTCTAAGCCAACCTAAGACAATCATGGAGTCAGTCCAAATGATAACCTGATCCACATGTGCTCGTAGTGCAGTGATAGCCTGTTCATACAAATGAGCACCGATTACGGCTCCACATAACTCCAGTCGTGGTATTGTCGTGACCTTTATTGGAGCCACTCGACTTTTGGCAAGTAATAAATTGTTTGAAACCTCACCTTGACTGTTTACGCTACGAACATAAACACAAGAACCATACGCACGCTCCGACGCGTCCGTGAAAATGTGTAATTCCAACCTTGAAGCTGAATCACAGACAACACGTCTCGGTACACGTAGGCAGTTCAAACTTGGTAGATTTTCAGCCAGCTGGACCCAGGCATTTTTTATTTCCAGCGGCAATTCATCATCCCAAGATAGTTTCTGTAGCCACAGTCTCTGTAATAGAATTTTCATGCGAATAACACAAGGTGATAGCAAACCTAATGGATCAAAGATTTGAGCGATGACCGACAGAATATCACGCTTTGTGTATCCCTTAACTATGGTAGAACTGATGTCAAAATAAAACTCATCTGATTCAGAACACCATCCGAGGCCCAATGTCTTACCACTACCGTTGCTACAAATGTTCATGTCAGATGGCAACTGATTGATTTCAGGCAGTAGTCGAGGGTCATTGGACTTCCATTTTCTAAGAGGCATACAAGCAGAAGCCAATTCAGAAGTGACTTGATTTCGTATGTGTATGACTTCATTTAAAGTATCTCCTCCACTTAAAAAATCGTCGACGTAAAAATCGTGAATTATTATTTCACTTATTTTTGGATCCTCACACTCTAGACCAATTTGTTTTAAACAACGCGTAGCTAGATAAGGAGCGCTAGCGGTTCCATAACTCACTCTATTTAATGCATAACATTTTAATAAAGAGTTAGGTTCGATTTGACTGCGCCAAACAATTTGTTGAAGTGGTCTATCTTTCACATCAACTTCTATGCACCTATACATTTTCTCAATATCAGCTACAATAACGTACTTGTGTTGTCTAAACCGTAAAAGGATTGTTAATAGATCGTCCTGAATTGTAGGTCCAATCATTTGAATATCATTGAATGATACTCCCGAGGTAGTAGGACTACTCGCGTTAAACACTACTCGTAACTTAGTTGTACTACTACTTTCGCGTAGAACACCATGATGTGGTATGAAATAATGAGGGACCGATGTTATCGGATCACACTCTGTCATGTGATTTAATGACTCATACTCTAACATGAATTCATTGTACATTTTACTAAATGACTGATTATTTTTTAACCTGCGCTCTAATGATAACATACAGTGCTTCGCTCTCTGATAAGAATCACCTAACACGTTCGGTGTTTGTTTTAATGGGATTCTAACACAGAAACGACCATCTGCGAGGCGAGTTGTGTTCTTTACAAAATGTTCTTCACAATGCTTCTCTTCTGGAAAATAATGAGATGACTGACGGCCAACTTCTTCGAGCTGCCAAAACCGCGTAAGTTGGGTTTGAATGTCATCATCAGAACAGTGAGAAGTCACGGAATCAACTTGATTAAAATTACATTTCATTTGTGGAAAATAAGATATACGGCCGCAATTGACAGGACCGGAAACTATCCAACCTAGTTTAGTTTCATAAAGTATCGGCATTCCATCGCCTAATTTAATATTTTGCGAACCTAAAATGTCCCAAAAAACATCAGCGCCGATGATCATATCAATGGCGGCGGGCGCATAAAACTTAGGATCCGCTAAACAAATATTTGACGGAATATTAAAATTCTTAATATCAATCTGACACCCGGGAACGTTATCAGTAATCGACGGCAGAATAAAACAATTTATAAAACTAGAGTAACTTTCACTCAAGGATGCGATAGGCAATCGACACATTTTATTAATACTCGACGTTTTATTATTTATACCTACAATAATTCTATTAGTTCGATCAGCTGGTAAGTTCAATTTGTTATGCAGTCGTTCGGTCATTAAGCACGATGTACTCCCGCTATCGAGAACAGCCCGAGCGACAACCTCGCGACCATTATAATCACGTAATTTTACCAACGCAGTCGATAATAAGACATTTACCTGGCTGGATGTATTGCATGCAGCGGTGATGCTTCCCGTAATGAGCGAGACACTCGGATTGCCCGTGCGCGTAGGCATCGAACTAACTATGTGGTTTTTATCGCGATCAACTGTGCGCTCGGCAGGTATAGGTATCTTCGTAGACAGCTGATTAGATGCGTCAAACTCGTTTATATGAATAAGCGTGTGATGCCTGCGCTTACACACTTTACAACCAGGACGTTTACAAGAATTAGCGAAATGTCCACTACGGAAACAATTAAAACAAACCCTATAACTAGGCAGCAATTTATATCGCGCTGCGCTATTTAACGCTAGAAACTTCGGACAATTATTTAAATAATGATCATCATTACAATTAGGGCATCGCTTCGGCGACGATAAATTAGAATTATTTTTATTGTGATCTTGATAAGAAACCATAGTTTTTATTTTAGTCGAGTTCTTGTTACTTATTGTATTATTCTGTGACAATTCAATTGTCTCAATTAAATCTGTACGATTACGCATAAATAAAAGAAAGGCTTCGAAACTTATTGGCTTGTCTTTAGGCAAATTACCTTTGTGTTCTTCCCACTCACGGAATGTTTTTACATCTAACTTTTGTGTAATGATATAAATCAATAAAGTATCCCAGTGATCGATCGGTTCACCGAGTGATTCCAATGAACGTAAATTCTTATTTACCTGGTCGATCAGACGCTTCAAATTAACAGAGGACTCCTTTGTGACAGGTTCGATATTAAATAAGGATGCAACGTGATTTTGTATTAATAAACGTTTGTTATCAAAACGATCACACAAAAGCCTCCAAGCGATAGGATAATTACAATCTGATAACTCAATGGATTTAATTACCACAGCAGCAGAACCTTCTAATGATGCTCTCAAATAATGAAATTTGCTTATTTGGTCAATTTGATTATTTTTATCAATTAAACTCGAAAATGTATCACGGAACTCCATCCACGTTTCATATGAACCACAAAATTTCGGCAACTGAATAGTGGGTAATTTAACTAAATTATGTTTGGAACGGGTAGAATTATTTTCACTTTCTACTTTATTTTGAGCCTTTTGATAATTATCTAACATTCCCTCTGCATTAGCAAGTACACGATAATAATTATTTTCAAAATCAATTCGTTCGGTTGTTTGTAAATCATCATCGGAAAGGCACTCAATCTTCAACTGTATCTCATCGTAAGCGTTATATAAAGGTTCAACCTTACCAATTCGTAGTTGTAACTCCCTGGCCTCCAGACCACTCAACGAGGATCCTTCTAAAGTCGTTAAATAATTCGCGAACGCAGTTAACCGTCTTTTAATAACGCTTCTTTTTTTGATTAAGTCTTTTTCGTCAGAATTTCTGGGAGACTGGGGTCGACTTGGCACTTTTAATTCCTCTGTCATCCTGGAATTTATACAGTAATAACGTTTACTTATGTACTAGGCTATCTATTACAACAGGTATGTATCCTATCCTATGCTATTTATTACCTGCGATGAGACGATACAAATTTTAAATAATTTTACACCTACCGTATTCAACTTATATTGACTGATTTTTACAAATAATTAATACAAATATTGACACAAAATAATTACGAATTGATTGAATTAATTGAGAATAACAAATAAATAAGGCTAAATAATTTCAATTAAATGAATTCATCTACTATGTCGTACAATATGTCGGTACCTACAATTGAAAATTAAAAATTATGAGTGTAAAAATAATGATAAATTCGTTGAAAATAATTGGTAGTCAACTCAAACAATAGCATAAATAATTGACCACCATAACTAAATTTATCTACACTGCAAGTTTTCACAATAATTTGTGACCGGTGCCTTGTCGTACAAAATTACACAGTTTAGTTAGAAATTAGTAGATTGAATATTACTAACCTTATATAAAACTCAATTGTACACCTAAAAATACCTGATTAGAGTGTTGGGTTCTTAAATTAATTTATTTGCTCCACTTCACAAACGTTTTTTTCCGTTATACTTTGAACTACTCTCGACCACTCTTTTACGATGCGCAATCCCCAATGCAATTACTGCGCGTAGAATCCAAATGCGAAGTAAACCGGTTTCGTAACCAATGAATCAGCTGGAACTTAATATCTGGCGTAGATTAGGACCATGTAGGGGTCTGGTATTAAAAGGTGCAAATTAATAAAATTCGGGTTTTTTACAAATGCGTGTACTCGCTTGAACCAACAGAAAAGGAATAAAATAATGAAAAAAACCGTTACAGCAACTTAAAACTAGTGATGTGGCGAGTCGATTATTCGTTTCGAACACTCTCAAATATGAAGCCGAATTTTTGACACGCAGCCATTCCATCTCAGCTAGCGCGCGTAGGCGCTAGTAGACTTCATAAACATAATTTCACTCGCATTAAACAAACACTGAACTAAAGCAAATAAGAGTGGTTTAATTATAAAAGTTTTTACTTTATCAAACAATATGACCGTTAGAAAATAAACGAAACATTAACTTATTACTTACAAAGCTAAGTTCGTCGCTCTTTTCGTTTCATTAAATCTTGGTAATTATAAATTCGTATTTCATTCGAAGCGTGAGTACTCTTACACAAAAACAGCCCGCGGGTTTCAGAAATTAATGAACATGTTCTAACAAAGAGTTTCATTACTAATTTCACTTACTGTAATACATAATCCAGGGATTGAGCTCGGATCCCTACAAGGTTTTCGAATTTGTGAATGCCTAAATATTACAACGAGGTAATATTGGAATGGTTAATCTCATACCTATACACAATTCGCCTTTGCTTTGATCTTGCAGTTATACAGTCAGTAATCTTCTATATTGTAGGAGCAATGGAAGGATGTTGAGTAATTGAGTTATAATCTTCGATGATATCAATGGCGGAGTAGCTTAAGAGACGTACACTAAAAAAGACTTCTAATTTCTAATGCTTTTGCACAAAGATATAACGTTTAAATAAGCTGTAATATAAAATAAAAAAAACTTCATCATAATTCCTAATGTTCTGTTACAACCGAACTGTAATTATAAAATTGCCTTGACAGAAGAAACACAAAGTTACCCCTTAAATTATATCATCTTGATGCAGTTATACACCTTTTTAATAGAAAAAAATTATAAATATCTTAGTAATTTTATACTTGACCTTACATGACATTCAATACTCAAAAGTTTATTGCAAACCATAGTGTTACATAGATGTTACAACATAATAATATCAGAATCAAACTATAGACCCTGTCAGGCACAGCAACAATTTAGAGAGAGGAGGACTTCATATCAAAAATAAAATAAGAGGTCTGGCAATTTTATAATCATAATTCTACAACATAAAATATAATTAAATGATAAGTTTAATAATTATTATTTACAGTAAGATAATGGTATAAAAAAATAACAAACATAAATAAAACAAGCTAATTTTATAAGTTTAATATTTGGCAATAATAATATTTATTGATAAAATTTATTGATTGATTTGTATTCAAATGTTGTTGTTAAAATATTTTTTTTATTTATTTAGAATTGGCTAGTTTATATCGTTTGAATTATTTTTACTTAAATTAATTTAATGAGGCGTTTTTAATTAAAGTTTGCATTTATATTTCCTTGAAATTGATTTATTAGTTTAATTATTTTTAATTATGAATTTAGAACTATATTATTTATTGCAATTAAAATTTTAACTCTATTAAAGTTTTTTATAGAATAGTAGTTCGATTATTTTTATTTTATTAATTTGCAAGTGTAATATGTACTCATTTTTAAGGAGTATTTTATAAATATTGTCGTAAAGATATTCATTCTGACTGTAATAGCTTTTACAAATCGTTTTAATTTATTAATAATGAGACAAACACTACCATTTTTGTCTAAACTGGTAATTTGTTATATTTTTGAATGGAAATTACCAATGGATCAGACGAGTGCACTTTTAGGCAGGAATATAAGTTTAATCTTATCTAATGTAATGTTTTTGTTACAATGTGTTTAATGAAATTAAATTAAATAAAAATGTGTCTAAAATCATATTTGGAATACATTCTACGTAGACTATAAAATTCATGATACTTATGATAAAAGTTCATATATTATATATATGAACTGTAAGGTTAAATTTAATTTTTTTTGGAAATAAGGCCCACAGGAGTTAGTTTCATCAATATTTGCTATGAATATAATTATTTTTCTTTTGTAAAATAAAAGCAGAATTTGCGTCTGTGCTGTTTTCCCACAACGTTATACCATAACTCAAGAGTATGCATAAGCGTAATAGGTCACTACAGCTGTGGACAAGTCTGTCGTCTTTTTGATTTCTCGAAGGGCATACGAGAATCGCGATAACTTTTCACGTAATTTCTTGATATGGGGATTCCAATTTATATGGGTATCTATTGTTAAACACAGCAAGGTAACCTAGTTTACAACCTCTGTTTGTAAATTCTTTAAACTAAAATTTATGCTTATTGGCGTTTTTGATGGGGATAAAAACGCAGCATATTTACAATAATTGAAAAAAGAATTGTTTCACTGTCTGAAACGCTCTGAAACTATTAGACCTATCTCAAAATTTCTAATTCTTTCACATACAAGGAGCTACATCATAAATACGGGTGACATAAGGTGAGGGTGATACAGGAAACAGCTACTTATTAATAAAAAAAAAAACAGTCTTTTACGCGTAATTCGCCATTCTCTGTACTTTTATATCTCATTGCCGTGCGAAATGAGAAAGATAAGGTAAGTCTTTTGACTTCGACCTCGTCTAAAGAAAAGGTTTTATTTCATTGGAGATCTACATCGTAACAGCGCTGTCCTCAACGACGATTTCGTAGTTTTTTTTAACAAAATAGCATAGCTTTAGTAACTACTATTATTTATATTAAAAAATTTAACGATAATCAATCCTTAGTGAACTATTGATCACTAAGGATTGATTATAAAAAAGTTAGTAAACATGAAAATCTAAGGTAGTCTGTCATCTGAGGCTGTATTTTAAAAAACTTCCATGTACGGTTTGATTCATACATTTTTATAGCGATGAAAGGGGACGTTCTTTTTGAAATAAATACTTATGCCTATTCTGTTGTACTATTCTGTAAATGAAACTAAAGATTTAGTCTAGTCTGTGCACCAGAATTGCCACTTCTATTTCGTATCAGGAATAAGTTAAATTTTATCACAATTAAAAAAAATACTACAAGTATTGAAGCTGCTGTACGTACACAGCTTCAATTCTTGTAGTATTTTTTTATATACCTTCGTTAAAGTATTCACTTTAGGTACATAGGAGGTACTGCTGTGTTTTTTACTTTAATTAATGAAAAAAATATATATCATTTTCTTCCAGAATACGTAACTTCCGACCTGTATTAATTACTTCTTGGAATAAACAGTTTGGTAACCGCATATTTTGCTGCTTACCGCAAACTTTAGTTCGTTGAAAACAACCACTAAATATGAAAGTTGTTTAATTTATAGATGGCGCAGCAATACACCAGTTAAATTAAATTAAATTTATATACCAGAGTTCAACAGCAGGAGCTAATTTTAATTTCAAAAATCCGAATGCAAAATAAACGTATGGACGAGCGGATAGCAGTTTTAAACGATTATTTATTAATGCAAATTGTGTTGGCTTCGTGAAATATTACGTTCAATCGTGGCCGATCTGTGGGTAAACAGTTGGTGATAACATTAATATTATGCGCCGCGAATTTATCATTCCGTGACGTCACTACAGATGATAATAGTGACATTGAACAATACTAGGAAGTCGATTGAATGTAAATAAATTTTTATTCCAATAGATTCTTTTTGGGAAAATACAACTGAATACTTAATTTGAACAATCATTGACAATAAAACCGTTACATTATTGTCTATAAAACCGTTTAAATTATTTGTTTAACATAATTTATTTTCAAGTTTTTGGTTTCATTATTTACGTTGTTGAGGATCGGTAGCTAGAGCGACCTTTTTTCTACTTATCTGTTTTGATTTTAAATTTTATTAAAAATCGTCAATCGCCAAAATCTTAAAAATAACAATTGTACTCGTTTGGTTTCTTGTTTTGATCGTCAGTCATCAGTCATGGCATGTTTATCATCACCTTCATCCGCTGTTTCCACCTCATTACTGATGCTATTCAATGCGGAATATATTTCAAAAGCTGATCTGAGCATAATTAAAAAAACTCAGCGAGAGTTCTTTGTAGCAGAGTACCAGGCGCATGTGCAAATCAACACCGATAGACAAACATAGCTGTCTTGCGATGAAGGAATCATTCACCTTCGGGGCCATATCGAGAATGCGGATGTCCCTATCCTGTCTAAACAACCGATCATGTTGAATGGACGTTATCGTTCAATGTGACTTCCACTAGCTCATTATCACCAGAAAGCTGCCCATGGTCATCAAAACCTCGTCATCAAATAAATACGACAACGTGTTTAGATACTGCGTTTGAAGAATGTGATTCGGTCCCTCGGCCTGTGCTGTTTGGTGTACTTCAAAGATCCAAAATACTAAATTTTAATATAGATGACGCCTAAAATTGGAACTAGTGGTAGATTACGGTAGCCAGGGGTAAATATAAAAGTCTTGTAATTTAATAAATGTAAAATTTGCCATAATTTTTTTTTTCAATATTTTATGGCAAATTTTACACTCAATTTTACATTTTACCGAAACTCAATAAAACTTAATACAAACGCGATGAAACCGTTTAAAAGATGTTTAATTTTAGTGTAATAAATTTCAGATGAATCTCTTAACGAGACGGTTTTTAAATTGCAATAACTAGATTGGACCCAAACAAACAAATAAACAGGGCAAGCTAAATAAGTATTCATGTAAATAATAACTAATAACAGAAACTTTCCCAGAAACCAATTTGGGGGTGTCGTTTTTTGCTTTCCCTTAGCAATATTCAAATGCGGTCCACGGCGGAAATATTGCCACGTAGCCTATATGCAAATTCTATTTGAAATGCGGAAAGTTTCCACAAGAGCGGCGAACCTTCAATCGCGAACGCAAACAGTTTCTATAAGATTAGTCGCAAAGATGCTCCACGCTGTCAATATTGACTCGGCCGAGCCGTTCTCCTGACTCCGGCATGGGAAAGCATTTCTCTATTCGACTGTTTATTTTATTTTAACGCATCACAATGTTTTTTTCTCTTATTTTCGATTACACTCAAATAATAGAGAATAAACTTAGGATATTACTGAAAATGGACGCAGGATTGACATTACTCGGCATTGTTGTGGTCGTTAGATGCGAGCAGTATCTATGCGATATAGAAAGTATTTGTTATTATTTCATAATTATCTGCCCTTTTACGTATTCACTGCAAGAGCTCAGGCCTTCTATATGGATATGGTATGATATGGATATGGATGGTTAAGGAGGATGCAAATTGGAAGGTGTTAACGAGTGCAAATGCAGCCAGGATCAACGGCTTCAGATGCTTTCCGAAGTACGGAATAGCTCGAGAGAATATTTTTTTGGTCACCCATTAGCGATAGCAACTTTTGCTTCACAACAACGATCGCATGCCGCGGCGTTTATCCACTACACCACCGAGCTACTCTTGTTGTTAATTATCATCAAGATTTTTTTTGTCAAGTGAGTACGGCCTGCGATTGAGGAGTTAACAAAGAATTTCGGAGCCAGTCTTTGGATGGGTGACTAAAAAATTTATACACTCAAGCTTCTCCAACGTAAAGCTGTTGGTGTCGGTTGAACTCTTCTGTAGTCGTGTACTGAGTTTGTAAGATTTATGTTAGCCGTATAAGCTTTTAACTGACTAGATTCAAATTGTACTTCGATTATTTTAATCAGCAAGTAAAAGCAGATGATGTTTATTTATTCGTTATTTGCTATATGTTGTCACTGATCTGATATCTAAGGTTATAAGTATCTTACCTTAAACAATTATAAACAAAGCTATTTCTCAATTAATTTTACAATGTTTGACTGGAAAACAACCATATTCTTTTTGACCATTGTTTATTAAACTGAAACTATATTATGAGTTTCTCTCTTATGTATGTCAAATTACTTGACATTTGATCTTCATCATCATCATTAGCCCTTTGACGTGCTCACTACGGGGTCTCAGGCCTTCCTTATGGATTGTGAAGAAGGAAAGGGCCATGACCCTCTACGTTGGCAGAATGCAGATTGGAAGATCTTAACGATTGCAATTGAAGCCGGAACCTACGGCTTAAAATGCCTTCCGAAGCACGGAGTAACTCGCGATAATATTTTTTGGTCACCCATACCGCCGTTGATCCTCTTAATTGGGCTAAATAAGACAGAAGTAAATCATCTCAACCGAATCAAATTATCTTCTGTTAATATTTGATCAATTTTGCATCCATAATGCTATATTATAAGCATTCTTAAAGAAAAATGCCCCTGGCACTCTGAGATGGGACTCGAACTCATTATCTCCGTCATATTTTTTTATAAAAACTTATAACAAGATTTTATCAGTTCTTCTCCTTTTAATCAATACACTAATGGGTCTAGTACGTTCGAGATTGGTACAGCGGTGCCTAACAGTCTGATTAAACTCATAAATTGGCACGCCAGATGGCGCGCGCCGCGCTGTAAATCTGCAACCGATACGACATTTGTCTCTATTCCCCCAAACCTTGGAATCGTTATCAGAATTACAGCACATCCCGTGTGGTGCAATGTTATTTCGAGGGTTTTCATGACATTTAAATTATATTGTAAATCTACTAATATTATAAAAAGGTGAGATTTGGCTGTTTGCATCGAATAAGCTCCGAAACTATTGGACCGATTTTGAAAATACTTTCACCTAAGGGTTACTACATAATACGGAGTTGAAAAAGGCTATAATCTACGCGTGCGAAGTTGCGGGAATATAGCTAGTTTTACTATGAAATTGTCACTACCGATACAAAATTGGATGGATGTTCCATTGAAGTTTAACACTAATTTGCACAAGCGTCTATTAAATTTATCCTTAGTGTAAAGCAACATTAGATCAGTGCTGATCAGCGATGATCACAAGACCAGCATATGCTGAGCTGGAACCGTTTTGAGACAGAGATTTAGTTGCCTGTGTGATTGTGTTGCTTCTGTTTTATTTTTGTCCCAAATAAATGGATTTTATTAGCCATAAGCATTAACAAATTAAGAATATTCATTAATGACGCATTAAACCTTAATGGCTGTTTATGCAACTTGTTCTTAAGATTGTGTGTGAAGATGAAAAAAAAGGAGACGAGAATGTGAAGCCGGTTAATGAGTCAATGAAGCAGATAAAGACAGTACCGTTTTTAGATTTTCTATTGAATAGTGATAAGTGTCTGAATAACAATATCATTACAGGTGAGACTAGATTATAGGTAACTTCGATATGTTTATCTGTCAAGAGAACTTTAAAATTTCCAATTTTGTGGCTATCATTACAACTGCACATATAGTTTTTTTTTCAACAATTTTATCCGCGCGGTATACATGATGACTTGGTGATACTTTTGTACCTAGGGAAACAATTAAGTCAATGTAAGTCTTTATATAAATATAGGTTTAAAATTATCCATATACCTACCAAATTTCTTCAAAATCCTTTAAAATTTACTTATCTATCCGTGTAATAAATATCTAAACATACAAACTAATATAATATTATCCGTGTAATAAATATATAAACTAATATAATATTAGTAAGATCAACAAGATTATAATTGACCATGATTGTACTCGTAATATCAAAATATTTGATTAAGGCTTAAATTTAATTAATATTTAGAGATGCAGTTAAGCATGGAGCAAAACTATTTATTTCCAAATTTTACAAAGAAACGATAGAGTAAAATACTACATCCTAGGCATAAAATGAATTAAATAAATCTTCAGTATCTATTTACGAATACATTTTATAAATTTACGAATACAATTAAACAACCTTTATGCTTCAGAGCTGTTCAAAGAAGTAGACGGCTTGGAAAATAAAGATAAGCGTCTAAATAATATTATTTATGGCACAAAAGGAGGAGATAAATTACTTGCAAGATACAAAAATGTGATAATATATCATCTTATAAATATTTTCAGACTTCTATTACGTGTATGGAGAGTAAAAATTTTGTTTAATGTAGGTAATTATTTTTAACGACTTCATTAAGTCAGTTAGTTCTAAAGAAAGATTGTATAATACAGTCTATTAAAAGTACTCATTTAGTTTAAAATGTGACAAATGACACAAAATATAATATTGAGTACCATTCTAATTTTCAAAATTATAATAATAGTTAGTAGTAAAAAAAATACAATATATGCCATAATACAATAAATGCCAACATGATAATATGCTCTGATATTCTGTGAAAATCATCATCAGTAGAGATTCAATAGAATGGTAATAAAAGTCTCACAAATTTAGGAATGATGATTTTTAAGATTTCTTTTTAAAGATAAATATTGATATAACATTGAATGCATTCGTTTAATATAATGAATCCCTAAATATTATAAATGCAAAAATATCTGTGTCTGTTACACTTTCATGAACGATACACCAATTTTATTGACATTTGGTTTAGACATAGAGTTGACGTTAGGAAAAGTTAAAATGAAAAAATTCAAAACCCAAATATGTTGATTCAAAAAAAACTTGTCTCAATTACTTTTGAATCGTCCAACATTTTTCCCTACCAATCGTTCTCTCACCAAGTCTAAAAAAGTATAGTACCTATGACATTGAAAAAAAAACCATGTCATTACATAGGTTTAATTTTATCGCGAAAATAGGGGCTTTATGGGTTAATTTATGAGATGAAAGATTAAGGACTAGGTGTCTATTCGCTTAGCAAGCCCTGGCAAGCTCATAGCAACATAGCTGATGTTTGGGCCTGCCGATCGGTGACTGACTCCGAAGCAAGTCAGAAAGAAGTCTGCGAGGGGATCCCGGGTTTCCTGATGGAGGGTTGGCAGATTTCTTCTGAACAGACAAGACGCTAGGGTGGATCATATATTATCCACGCTGGTGGAGTTATAGGCAATAGATACTGCGATATAATTAAACTAATAATGTCAAAAGAAAACAATTTCTGGGTAATATTACTATTAAAACTATTTAAAACAAAGCATTCGCCAACTCGAAATGCTCGAGATAATATTTTAAATATTTAAAATTTTCAAGTTTGTTCTGAGAAAGTGTTTAAAGTTTCTATATCTTGTAAACTTCTTATAACTTTTGTTTCTCAAAACATGTTATGTACGCAGACAAGTTGCATCCAACTTTACAGGTAACTTAAATAAGCTCAATTTAAACTTTATATAAACATACTGCAGACTTAAACGACTCGTTGTTTACTTAAATAATTATGTAAGTTTCCTAGTTAATTTTTGGGAGACATCTAAAACAACTATATTTTCTGAGAGTAACATGATTAAAAACAAACTATATATACAAAGTATAAATCAAAGCCCGAGATCTTTAAAACTACACTTCTAATGTATAAATGAATTAATGAATTAACACTTTAATGTACAACACAAACAAAAACATGAATACAAACATAAGTTTGCAGTACAATCAGCAGCCTTATAGCTAAAAAGAAATTTATTCCAAGTTACTGTACGTTAGACTAGATTGACTGTAATAATTGATGGGTAGTATATCGTGTATTACAAAGTGAGCAAAATTATTATCACTATTATTAATAAATAGGCGGAAAGCTAGTAAAATATAACACAATGAATGATTAATCGCATTTTTAAAGAAATTAGAAACAACACAAAAAAATAATAAATATGACAAAATAAAATGCAGCTACCATTCTCCTAGCCCAGCTTTTTCATTCTTTTAATAATATAGTTGAAATGGTGTTATAAAAGAGAGCATATAATATGAATGCAAAGTGTTTTTGGAGACTCCGAGTGATAACAATGGGCACCATTTCAATGGAATTTGCATAAAAATGCTGAGGTCCGTGCAACGCCTTTGTGATCGTACTCTCGCGTGCCACAACTAATAAAGATTTTCCTTAAAAAAATGAACATCACACTTGAAAATATTCAAGAGATTGAGTTTTATAATTGTATTATATATGGAAATACTATTATTATATTTAATAATAAATATATATTTTTTATAAGGCCTATAAATCATCACCATCAGTTACATAAATGGTAACTACGTTTAAATAATAGTAGTTAATTGATCTGTTACAATGGCGGCAATTACTAAAAAAAATAATAATACATCTTAAAAAGTCTCTAATTGCACTAATTGTTTTAAATAAGTGCATAGGAAATCACTAATGTCAAATTAAAAATATAGTCTTCTCGTTCACACACTTTGCGATTTTGTCGCATTTTCAGTTCAGTAGAATGCGCACTCTGAAGTCCGCAAACACATTATGCCTAATCTGGTAGTCATTATCATCAACCAATTAATAACCTAACTGCTGGGAAACAAGCCTATATTATTTATGGAATCAAATAAGTAAAATCTGCTGCGGCTTACATTAATAAAGAACCAATTTTATCACTAGAGTTTAGATTCATTTGTTTAGCGTATTATAAAACTTTCCTTCTTCCAAATAAATATTGAAATCATTCATTAAAATTCGATGTAAAATTGCGAAAATATCTTTATTTTCAAACGAAAAAGCAGTATTATCAAATTTAATTAAACCAGTCTCAGACCTCCAATCATGGTAAGGCATGAAATTTTTCCTCTTTCGCCTGTACTCAAAACTCAAGAACCCTCCTCTGTATCCACTATCGTATGGTGAGAGTGCATCCGCAGACGTGGAGCCAACAAAAAATCGCCTATAAAAGTTCAGTACCCTCATTCAATTACAGACTTTAATAGTTCGCGATACAGTCGGAATCGTTGTGAAAGTTTCCAATAAATTAGAGGTAGTTTTGTAATAACAACTCACGTTGCTGGAGTCAAGTTGCATGTGATAAGTGGAGTCGTGCTTCGTTATCCGACTGCCTCCGCAAGACCATGCTAATTGTATACTCAACCGTTGTTATTAATGAGGGTAATATAATGGTAAAGTATTACATTTTCACTTTTTTTCTTTTATCGCAAGTCGAGATTTAAAAAGTGCTGAATATTTTTGTCATTTGCCTTGAACTTTATTTATTTGCTAATGATTAGCGCGCTGGATCTACGATTTCGGATGTTGATCAAATATTGTAAGACGGGTAAGATGACAAGTTTTATTTTCAGCCATACAAGTATCTCTATTAGTTTTAAAATAACAGTTTTATCACAATTTAATAAATATAATTGAAAAGCTTTCAATGTTTTATTACAAGATCATTTTAGTGTAGATTTACATAAATACTTATTCGTAGATGAAAAAATGCCATCGATATGTTAAAAAGTAACAAAATAAAATAAAAAAATGACGCATTTACAAAAACCAAAACATCTTAAGACGTAATAATCGTAATCGTTCTTCTTTTTATTATTAAAAAATTCATTAACACTATCGACAGAAATATTGTAATTATTGGTATAGTATCGAAACTAATAATACTAATCATTAGTAAGTAATACTAAAAGTAAGTAATAGTAAAATATAGTAAAGAAAAGAAAAACTCACCAGTCCCAAGTTTTTGTTTATTATCAATTTCCGCCAGCGGCTTCGCCCGCATGGTCTTGTATTATACATAAAAACTTTTCTTTCTAATCACCCTTTCTATTAAAAAAAAACCGCATCAATATCCGTTGCGTAGTTTGAAAGATTTAAGCATACATAGGGACAGCGACTTTGTTTTATACTATGTAGTGATATAGGATCGTGAATACAAAATTGATCAAATACTTCAGATAGATTTTTAAGTAATTTTTAAGGTAAAACAGTATTTTTTGTTAAAAATAATAAATATACATAGGATAAAACAAGCTTTAGTAACAATCAAGAAACAATAAAAGAATAAGCTTTAGAAGAATGCAATATCTACAACAAATATTTTAACATGAACTGTACAATAAGCCAGTAAACGAACAACGTACACGTCTCGGAAGAGAGCAAACAAAGAAGCAAATGGAGTCGAGCATGCCCGGCGTTCCCTGCCGAACTAATATTGACTGCGGACCATCTTGCGATTAATCTTGTGAAACTGTACACATTCGAACATCAAAACCAAAATCAAACTAAAATCGAACTTGATATCATCTCGAGATACACTGATTAAATATCTAAAAAAAATATATAGTCAGTGTCACTCGAGATGATATACTTTTTAAACATATCCTATACATTTATACCCATTAAGTCTTTCAAAAGTTTGGGTGGAATAAAGATAATATAAAGATCTTTTCTGGGTTGTCATGTAATATATTTATTTATTTATTATTCCGCCAACGGCTTAGCACGCGTGGTCTTGTATTATACATAAAAACCTTCCTTTTGATCAAATTCCGTTGCGTAGTTTTAAGGATATACGAATACATAGGAACAGACAGACGGAGAGCGACTTGTTTTATATTATGTATTGATATTGATAGCAGTAACTATTTGATAACCGAGCGATTGTTGCCAGTTGAGCTACCCGAGACCGTTGCAAGGCGCCAAAGCACTTATTATGTTCACTACTTTCAAAGAAAATATGTACTTCATAAATTGCTAGTAAGCGCAAAAAAAATGATAATGTTATTACTTCTGTTAGAGCTGGTAGGTTTCTTGTTCTTCTTATCAGCCAAAGACGTCCTGAACGTAATTAAAAAATTTTTAAGAAGTCTATTTGAATTAATATTATTTTGGCATTAAGTTTGTAAATTGTAGTTTTTGGTTCTTCTATTACAAATTCGATGAAAATATATTGGACAGATTATCGAACGGAAACCCCGTCTCGGTAAACCCAGTGTCGGACGCCCTCCAGCCCTCAAAGGTTACCGGCAGTGGCAGCGAGAAGTTAGTTAGATCGAGTTTTGTGGCACACCTGGGGAAAATGACCAGAATTGAATTGCAACAAGCTGTCGATGTTCTAATTATTATATTTTCATAATTTTTATAGCCACATTGCTATATTTATCGTATAAATGTATATTATGTTTTAATTTCCCTTTTCAACTTCACTGTTACCAACTCGTATTAAAGCTTTTGAATGCGCACTTTCTCTAACAATGAAAATATGAATTTATGACTAGGTACAAAAGAAAATTTCCCCTTTATTTTGCGTTATTGAAAACGATAAGCACAATAGGTGCTAGACATAAATATTGTTAAGTTATCGCCTAAAAGATCTATGGTGGTAGGTGTTATGGCGGCGTATCGTTTTCATGACGGTTATTACTTTATTTATGCGTAAACTCCGGAAGAATTCTATTTACTGGTAACAATGTCGACAGTAACGTAAAAATATCGCGCATAAGAGAATATTGTTCAAATAAGTAAGTTATGGATAGCTGCATTGTGCGTTGGGTACATACTTATATGCGACATTTTTATACGAAGGGGATATTTTTTTGTTGCTTGTTGGGTTATGTTAACCTAAATTGTTTTTCTCATACTGAATATCGTATGTGAAATTGCTGATATGTGAAAAATTTGTCATCATAGCTCAATTTTATATCGACAATAGTATTTATAAATATTTTTTAAAATATGATATATAACATTAAAGTTGATATTTTATAACCATAAAACACTGGTAATGTATTTATTTATAGCTATCTCTTTTTAACCGACCACGAAATCCCAAAGGAGGAGGTCATATGTTCGACGACGATGTGTGTTTTTTATGTATGTTTACCGATATTTCCACCAATTGTTGACCGGTTTTCAAAATTGTTTTTTATTCGACAGTTTAATAGACCGAGATGGTCCCATTGAAATTTAATCATTAAATTTTTAGTGATAAAATGAAATGAAATTTAATCACTTAAATAATGAAATAAAAACCTTAACGCAACTTCAAAAAGCTGATAACTATCGCCTATTATTTAATTAATAAATACGTCGATTTTGAGATAAGTAATGTGAACGAAATATTTAATATGATATGGTATATAATATGATCCATATTTGATTAAATTTACAACTCCGTTAGTTAGTCTTGGTCTTTAACAATTGAAATTAAGCATAAATTAATTAAGCTGAATTAATTTGTGAGTTTAATTGGTGAGTTGGTGGTGAATTGGTGGTTGGTGAATGGTGAGTTAAGCTGAAATAATGGTAGACTGATATTAACGCATTAGCGTTATGATAGAACTGATTTTAATAGCAATCACTCTTTTAAGGATACAGCTTGTTGTCGAATACAAGTAATTTCAATCTCAGATTCTGTACTAATTGAACCGCTTCAACCGTCAGAAGCAATATGGCAGCAATGTCAATAATATCCAGCTGGCAGTGTTTGCTCAATGCTAAGATCATTTATTGCAAAATTCTATGAAAATTTTATCATATTGATTTGTCAACATATATTGTTTTCATTAAAAACTTTTTTAACTACTACACGGCATGAGCAAAGGTCCTCCCTATGGGTGGAATAGAAAAAACTGGTCATGGGTCACCCACCACGCTGGTCTCCTACAGCGACGAGTAACACAAAACAATGATACTACCCGTTATAAATTTTGCAGAGCACAGTCCGCTCTGTTACTTTGAATTCGCCGTGGTATATAGACGTTTGGGTAACCCAAAGAGAATTTAACCACAAAGTTTTATAACCGCTTACACTCTCATTCTGACCGTTGTTATAACGAGTTATTGTTTCTTATTTATTTACAGACAAGTTATTCGGAGTAATCAATGCTCGAAGGAGCTCGATAGCGCAGTGGTTAGTGCGCTTGGTCTGCGATGCGGTTGATAAGCACCTTTGGCAATGGTCAGTCATAGGATGGGTGACCAAAAATCCATCGTGCTTCGGAAGGTACGGTAATACCCACCAATCCACACAGGACACGATAGGGGTGGTGGGATTGCGATTCTATCCACATAGAAGGCCTGAGCTCCCGCAGTGGGGACGTAGAGGGGCTGATGATGAATAGAAAAACAATTTTCCTGATTCTGTTAATATCGAAGAAACAAATTAGTAAGAATATTCTTGCAGTCCAGTTTTCTCATTCGTCCATTTATAAATATAAGAAAATATTCTCCCATTTATCAAGGAATCCATACATTTACAAATTTAACGAAAAACAAATAATGTTATTTTAAAAAATAGAGATCTCATATCAGGCTACCTAAATTGCGAACGAGATGGCTTTATAAATATCCAGGTACTTTATTTTTAAAACTTTATTGCAGAGATGAGTTATTGGTTTGAAACGGGGATTCATAACCGTGTAGGAAGCGGGAAAAGGTGAGAGTATTGTAAGTTATGACCACGTTATGACTATACCTAACAACACTTTAAGCCTTACTCATCCTTTACTAGCTACCTTTTAAGGAGTTACGAAATTTGACCGCTTTAAATCATATGAAGTGGGTTGTAATGGAAGCCCTGTTGTTGTTATAGGCTTTTTAATTTCGATATAGTAAATAAGAAAGTCAAGAGCTTCATGAGGCCGTGGTTATTATTTTTAGTCTACGATTGAGGAAGTTAAGCAACTTTTACAATGTTCGGCTAGCGGATGTGTGATCAACATTTATTATAGATCCTCTGTGCTTCATAAGGCATTTTAAATTGACCGCTTTAAATAATATGAAGTGGGTGGTAACGGAAGTCCTGTTGTTATAGGCTTTTTTATTTCGATATAGTTAATAAGAAACTGTGGAGTTTTAGGAGGCAATAATATTTTCGGTCTATGATTGCAGAAGTTAAGTAATTTTACAGTAGTCAGTCAGCGGATTGGTGACCATTATTTGTTGTAGCTCCTCTGTGATTCATATAGCGCGTTATGACATTGGTCATGGCAGCAGTGGGTGGTGAATGATGCGTTCTGATAAGTTTTCTGTGCTTCTATTGTAAGGCCTGTGCTATAGCAATGTAAGTATTAATAGACTGTTGTTGATGATTTGAGAAATATATAATTAAGTTCAAAGTAGATAAAAATTGAGTAAGATCAACCTGGAATCAACAAAATAATGCTTTAGGAATCACATAAACTTTCCATAATGGATTAAAACAAGAAGAAATACCTTGTAATATGTTCTCTCCACAGTCATAGACATCTGGAGTAGACCTCGAGAGAGATTACCCCCTTTATTTAGTGCATTTCCGCATCCTACTCCATTAGCATTAAGTATATACGTCGCCTTGCCTATGTGTATCTATTTGCACATTCGATCGCTGCAAACGTTGGAGATAGGACACATCCCTAGCCATTTCCGTCGGGGACGATGAGCAGAGTAATTCGGTAATGTCTCTAACGAGTATATTAGTGGCGCTATGTTATCATAGAGAGTGGCAGATCAATCTGTTTATTCTATACCTAGATATAGAACACTCATGTTCTATATTCTAAATATCAGGCTCCAGCGCAACAAAGGAGGACTAAGATTATCACCAGAATTCATCTCTGCAAATAGGCATATGGGTATGTAAGGTACATTTCTTACGATGATGTGATCTTATAGGTAGTCTACACTGGTTATCGCCCTTTAGAGGACACAAATGTGATGTGATTATTAAGTAAAAAATAAAAAATAAATTGTAAAGAAATGGTGTTTTGTTTTTATTTTATGTTAAGGACGATAGGAGTTTGCTCATTTGCATACCGCGTTCTTTTCAAATTGAACGCGTTTCATTAAATTTGAATCATGAGATGTGAGAAACTTTTGCTTCATACAAATTTCACATTTATGCGGTTACTCATTCCGGCGTATATATTTTCTTCGTTCAGACCTGTGGTAACAAACTGAATATAAAATTAATTATTATCTACGCCAGTATTATAAAGATGAAAGATTTGATTGTTTGTTGGTTTTCAATCTATAGGCTCGAAAACTAGTGGACTAGTTTTAAAAATTCTTATGAGAAGCTTCATCATATGCGGCTGAAACAGGTTATTATTTAAAAGTGTGTCTTTGATAAAGGGTGATGTCACTGTGAAACAGCAGAACTTATTTAAGATCTTAAATTTTTAATTATCTGAATAAAAAAAAAATCTATTCGTTTTAAATTATTTGTAGCAATAGCAATAAAATCAATTATCAGTTTATTTTTGTATGCTTTATGTTAAAATTATTGTTATCTTAATATTGAAATTTGAAAATTGACACAGGAGTCCAGTACAACGAATAAATCTTTAGTTTTTGTCTACTTTTAAGACGCACAAATAGCTGTCGCAAGTTTTTAGGTCCTATTTTTTCATAATTGTAGCTTTAGAAATTAGTTTTTTGTTTAGGCATTAGAGAGTTTGTATCTTTTATATTAATGTTTTTTTTTATATACGCCACTTTATGTTACAAAATAAACATACCAAATAAATATGTTATGTCATTTCAAATATTTCACTGGTATGTTTGAATGCCTATCTCTTTCTCTAAAGAAAGTGAAATATTTGAAATGACATAACATATTTCTTTGGTATGTTTATTTTGTAACATAAAGTGGCTAAAAATAAGGTTTAGACCTTATTTTATAGCAATAATTACAATTTCAACTAACATTCCATTACTAATTATGACTACTTCAAATATCCTTCGCGTTTGTCAACGTTAATGAAACTGTCCTAAGTAAAATGAGTTAAGTTTGGTACTGTTATTTATGGTTATGTTTCGGCCTTACTATCGCCCTAAATTAAATTAGAGATAACTGAATGAGAAGCCCAAGATAAACTAGGGTCAACCTATTTTGGGAAAGATGTAACTCAAACGGCTTATAAACAATAGTTGCGGCTCTTTGTCATTGTAATTATATGCGAGACTCTGAAGTAAAAACATTTTAGCTTTTACAGTTTTTTAACTACATTTTGTAATTTAATATGAAACTTTTTGACTGGTCTGGTATCAGGTACTTTGTAGCGAGTTTGTCTGGTAGCACAGCCTCGCTCTGACCTCGCTTCTTGAGGTCGTAATGGCTGGAAAGCACATCGCAATCGCTATACTTTATGCTACACCTTTTAAATCGCGCCCGGATTGAAAAAGGTCATGGGTTCGAGTCCCATCTCAGAGTGTCAGGGACAAAGTGGATACTTGGTATATTAAGAATATTTTTCAGTATAACCTGTGATTGTAAAATTGATAAAATATAATTGAATGAACGTAACAGACTCTTCTGATGTTGGCCAAAGGCTGCCTATTGGTCGTAGCAGGTCGACATACTGACTGACAGAATGATGAGTAATTTTTATATTACTTACTATACTAGCTGTGCCCGCGACCTCGTCCATGTGGAAAGTAGCCCAAGTTACTCCTTATTACATAAGCTATGTGAAAGCCTGTGAAAGTCTTGTCAAAATAGGTCCAGTCGTTTCAGAGATTTGCTGCAACATACAGACAAAAAATGTAATAAATGTTATTTTAGTATATGTACATATTCATTTAGTAAAAAGAGGACACTTTATTACAAATTTTATTTATTTGTATAGATTGTTTTTTAAAAGACAATCCGTCAATAAAGAGAGTTTAATCAAGTCGGTATTTCTGAAATCCTCTTTTCAGTTAATCCATACACAAAATAACACAAAAGAGATGGCGAATCAAAGCATTTAGAGCATCATAAAAACATCGAATAGAAGTAAACAAATCAAATATAAAGTTTTCATTTGATATAAAATGTCATTTCGTTTTAATTAAATCAATTTTTGATATAACTCTGTGGCAGCAATAATAGGAGATTTATTCGAAGAAACTAATATTTTGTAGATACAAAATCGCTGTTATACACAATTTCGTAAATTGGAATTCTCAAAACCTTATTAGTACAATCAAGCACTGTCATCGTCGATTGTCAAAATTTAATTTCCCTTTTCGTCTTCGTTTTAAATTTTCGTTTTGAAAATTTAACAGATTAATTTCATACCGAATCACAGATTGCAGAATGATAGGGTATAGTAGAGGCGATTAGTGATAAAACCGTCGATTGTGACACATGGCTTAATGTAGTTGTTTTTTTTAATCAATTTACGCAAAGGCCTGTCATAGGATGGGTGATCAAAAATTTATTCACGCATGTCCACCACGACACGTTAAGGCATTAATCACGGCTGTTTACGCCTTGTTAACGTCCACCAATCTGAACTAGAGTAGGTAAGGTTATGGTATTATTACTCTTCGATTACATTCATAAAGAAAAACTGAAGCCCCTTACAATGGCAGCATCAATAGTGAGATGATGAATTATATAGTTCAGAATGTCTCGACAACGTATGCAATGGCTTTGTGCTTTAAAAAGTAGTATAAGTTTATATTTAAACCACGAGTGTTTTAGTAAATTGGTATAAGTAACCGAGTTACACTTACAAAGGACTCTTATAAGTATATGTAAAATATTAATAAGAGAGAAGTAAAAAAAACATGCCACCGATTTCACCGATATATCATAGCCAAGATTGGTAAATGTTTTGATTACAGTTTCGTATAAGGCTTCTATTTGAAACAGTTTGATTTTCATATCAGTTGGTATGCCAATTAACCGGTTGCCATCCTGTCGTCTAACTGTAGAGCTGTATAGGTTAGTTGATTTTCACAACAAGTAGCTGATATAGATATATCAAAACACGAGTAGGTACTCGTGTTTTGCTTTTGCTTCTAAATTACGTTATTATTAGAGATCTACAACATAAAAGTATTTCATTACAAAACCAATAATTTGCAATATGTTTTCTGAGAATGTCTGATTAAATCATATCATAAGGAAATATGATATTAAGAGAGCGAATAACACTGGAGCAAATCAAATAAAGGATATCAAATCATTTTATTTGCAATAAATTGTGTCAACATAACAGTTTTTCGTTCAATAAAATAAGTTGGACGTCAGTTGTGACGGGTTCGATGTTTGTTATTAGTTGGAAAATGAAACGGCTGACTAGGCTAGATAAATTGGTATATTCATAGTCTAAATAAAAAACAAAAACTGTAACAACAAACAAAAAGGAATATAAGTTCATATGAATTTCTAAGATAATTTAATGAGTATAAATAGGTAAACAATTACATACGCCTTTCCAAGGTTTTATAATAGAAGATACTATGTAAATTTATACACTTCATATAAATAAAATCACAGTATATATTTTAGATGTACATACCAAAAATATTTTATTAATTTTCAATGAAAATGGTGTTGTTGCCAGAAGATTTTTTTACGAACTTAAATTCAGAAAGAGCATATCGCGTTTATCCATATTTTAAAAATGAATAATAAAAATGACAAGGAGTGGTATAGCCTATCTGCCTCTGTTTTCCCGGTATCCTAAAACCCAGGAATATTTAAAGCACGAGTCAATAGGTAGGTATCTTCTGGGCAAAATCATGCCATCTTAGGCCTTACGCTTAATATTATTACGCTTGAGGTCAAGAGTGAGCCCATCTCGGATAAAAAAAAAGACAAAAATTTTTGGATGTGGATACCTATGTAGGACAAAATAAACGGTGTGGCACGAGGCACCGTTACATCCTAAGAACTATTTCTAACATCAATTTTATTGTATAAGTAACAATTGGTTCTATTCAAATAAAATTAAACAAGAAATAACTAAATTATTACTAGCTGACCCGGCGAACTTCGTATCGCCATATTTTATTCTCTAATAGCAACTGAGGAAATAAAGCCCTTCGGGTAAAATAAACACTTGCTTAAGAAACAATTCATTAGTACATTTTATTTGTTTACATTCACGACATAAGCGAATAATTGAGATGATAACTATCCTATCCAGTAAGTTAGACCAAAATACGGGTACATGTGAAATTTGATTGAAATCGGTTCAGTAGTTTTGGAGTTTATTGGCAACATACATCGTGACACAAATTTTATATATATATATAAGATATACCTGCAAAAGTCAACAGGGTAAACTTGTTATCAACGTGAATAAAATGTTATACAAAGTTGTCATTTAATTGCGATTTTTGGTTGATATCTATACTAATATTATAAAGCTAAAGAGTTTGTTTGTTTGTTTGAACGCGCTAATCTCAGGAACGAAGAAATAATGGAAAAAGCGGACGAAGTCGCTGGCGGTCACTAGTAATCATATATGATATATTTTGGAATTAAAGCAATCACCTTCAACTAGATTATAAAAATATTGCATTTTATAGCACCGCAGAGCAATGAACTCTCTCTCTGCCATGTAAGTTTGTCAATAAAGTTATAGAGCTTTCTCGCGATTTCATCTCTTTCTCACATTAGAGTTATGAGCACTCTTAATAATAATTACTTACTTTTACGTATTTGGTTTTCATATTTCATTAGTATGATAAGAATGTTTGGAATATATATGTATTGTGACCGTTACTTTTAGATCTACGCCAAAATTAATAATATTTGCTAAAATAATTTAGTCACGTATTATGTTTATCTGTGGTGTTACTAAACCATTTAATTTTTTCTTTGCAATTTTTGACAAACTATTACATATTGTATTTATTACGTTTTTTCTTGGTACAGAACTAGATAAAGCTTATATTTCTGGATTAGTTTTATGTGGTATAAAAAAGTATGACTTCTAGAATTCTTATTATGAAGTGCTTAAATTACATTAAATTTATAACGACTTTTCCAAGATTGCGTCGTTATAAAATTGTAGTGTTACTTTGCTAGTTAGTTTTATGACTTTCATTAGAGAAGCAAGATACTCGTTACCTTCATTTAGTTCTTAAAAATAAGCTACGTTTGTTCCGTCTGAAATGAAAATCATAAATCACTGGTGGCAGTGATTGCAACACCATGCTTTATTACCTACCTATCTCGTGGATTCTTAAATAGTATTCAAAGAAACCACTAGAACCGAGACGTATTTACTGGAATAAGTTTTTGCTGGATCCTCTAAATACTAGCACTGAAACTGCATCTAACGCTTATCGAGTATTTAGGAGTATCAACTTACTCTTTACTTCAAGTACTTTCGAGTATTTAGGAATCGCAATTTCAGATACTTACTCAAATTCGGAGACTCCGAGAGGCGAAGAGGCGAACGCCTTCGATATTTACGATCAACCTTAATGTGATGTGATAAAATAGCTTTTAGTCTGCACAGTAATTGCATAGACCTTTGTTTTGTCGTGTTGGTATTTCATTTGATTAATCAAATTAGTCATTTCGGGATCTCATATTGTTTATGATTGTTTGTTCGCGGATAAACAAATATAGTAGTTACTCTTAAGCATTTATTAAAGTTAAAGAGATGCTGACACGTAATAACAATAAGAATATTATAATATTTTTATAGTATTGGGATATTTGTACTAACTTATTTAATTTATTGAGTGTGAACAAATCGTAGCCTAAGTAGATCTGAGATGTATTTACTGGAATAAGTTTTTGCTTGCACTTCTAAATACAAAGTATGGAATCAGCGTTCAACACTTATTGAGTGTATAGGAGTCGACTTACACGTTCCTTATACAAACTCAGAGACGCGGGCGTCCGCGTCTCCGAAACGCAATGCGTTTCGATTCCTTCGAGTATTTAGAAGTCTCGATCGCAGATACTCACACAAACTCGGAGTCTCCGAGACGCGAAGTCGCAGTAGTGTTAGATCTTAATGGGACTGAGTTTGTTTCTGATCATTTACGATCAAACTTAACCTTACATGATAAAATCGCTTTTTTATTGCACATTTATTAGTAAAGCATCACGTGTTGTCACGTGTTAAATGTAAATAAGGTCTATAATCTAGCTTCTTGCTTGGACTTTTGCTTTGTTGTGTATTTGACTAATCAAAACAATGGTTTCGCCATCTCGTATTGTCTACGATTGATTTTCTCGGATAAAGTTAATCTTTAGCGTTTATTAGTTAAAGAGATATTACACGTAATAATAATAAGAATATGGTATTGGGGTGTTTGGACTAACTTATTTCATTTATCGAGTTTGAACTAGACATGAGTAGTTCCGGACCGTAGTAGTTCCAGAAACCATGTTCGGATATGGAACTATACCGGTCAAATTCGACATGTCTAGGAACGCGTAGCCGCGGAATTATCGATGCGAAAGAGATAGGACATGTTCGAAGGAGTATGATAGAGTCGGAGAACAATAGTAAACACGCATGTGCTTTCTGTATGGATAAGATAATGTGATTTCAGATTTATGGACTACAATCGATTAATATTTAGATTATTCTTTTTAACTTAATCTCGACACAAATAATTTTGATTAATACTCGTACAAATGATATTAGATCATCCGGTGCCTTCATCTATAGTTTTCATATTTTGGTCTGTAAAACTATCCATCTTTTTCGTACCTAATAGATTATGAAATTAAATTATGTCGGCAAACTATATTTTGCCATATAAATTTGGGGTAGACCACCTTATCAATTAGAGGTATAAAAAATAGATAACAACCTAATCTCAGATCTACTGAATATACATATAAAATATCATCAAAATCGGTGAAGCTATGTATGGTAATTAAAACTGTTAGATTGAGACGTAAAATCACACTCAATGTCATTTAAATTATATATTATTTGAGTAAAAGTAGATCCAAAACAAAAGAGCGGTTTCAAAATAAGGAAAGGAATCGCCAGTTTTCATTCATTTCATTTTACATGTTAAAATTAATTTATCACAATTTAACTAATATAATCACGAACTTGATAATAAGAATGTGCCAAACGCGCTGATAAGCCATTAGTAGCAGTAGTAGTAACCCAGTGAATTTACATAATCCAGGAACTAAATGTACCGCGGACATGTTTACAGATCGCGGGTATGTTAACGGAAGAATCATGTATGGAATGACAATAAATCGTTCCACATTCTATTCATTCCAGGATATGTTAAGCGCATATCTAGCGAGGGTTCATTGAAATACTGAAGTTCAGCTATACTAAATACTGTTTAATTATGGGATCACTCAAAATAACTGTTATTAAGAACATATTTTTTTGGCTCTTAATTTGATTTTGTTTAATTTGATTTGGGTTCGGAACCACTTTCTCAGCGGGGGAAGGAGGCGGTGAATCTTTCATTGGATACCTCACAGTCGGCTGTGAGGTTATCTCAGACTCCTACTGACTAAACAACGCATTGGACAGTTGGCGGCGCAGACGGCTAGCATCTCGATGACACAATTTATGTAGGTGAATTGTGACATCGAAATGTTAGCCGTTAACCCCGAGGGACCTGGCTCATCGAATTTGCAATACAGCTGACTCCCTCAAAGGGAACGTCGAGAAGGGGAGCTATCACATGTCACCAGAAAGGTGCTACGTGTTACTCTTTAAATTGTGCGGCCGTTACCCTGAGAAGGAAGTGGTTGGAGGAGACGGAGACGGGGGTTGACCTGAAGGATCGGAAGGGACAAGAGCGTGATTCGTCCGCTGGATCTCCAGGAGGAGGAAAGCTTGGACAGGGGATCGGTGAGAACCGACTTGGGCCTACGGGCGAGAGGAGAGGAGGAGGCGGGTGGCGCATAGTCTGCCGCAGAACGTATGAGAGGGTTGGAGTGATCCTCTGCCGCTTTGAAGAAGCGTAGCGGGAAGTTCAATTGTAAAGGACTTTAGGGTCGGCTAAGGCGAATACGGTAGAGGCGTACGTCATCACCAAACGCATGCAGACCTTGTAGAGCGTTCGTTTGTTTCGGAGTGACGTTTTATTATGGCGGTCCAGCATAGGGCTGAGTCGAAATAGATAACGTCGGGCGATTAGGGTGACTCGATTAACCTGCGGAACAAAGGAGAGCCTTTGATCGTTCATAATGGCATAGCGCCATCGGTTATGTCAAATTAGAACCAATTTACTAAGTACACAATATCGTAGTCTAGGGCGAGGGTTCAACTGAAGACTGAAGTTTAGCCATAAAATTTATTTATGGTATCAGTCAAAACCCCTTTTATTAGAAATCACAAACGTGTATATAAATCGTATAGATATGATATCATTCATAATGGCATAGCGCCATCTGTTATCCCAAACTGGAAGCAATTTATCTAAGTATACAATATGTATTAACTGTTTTATATTGTTACGTTATATTTATTTAACTATAATTACTGTTTATTATTATGTAATGCATTTATTTATATATTTATCAGATGCCCCGAATATTCATTTGGTATTCGGTATTCGGTGTATTCTACATCTTTTCCACTATTCAGTTCGAGGATTTCTATTTTCTTGGCATGTACTACAATATCTTTAACAAATTTTAATTTATCTTTAACAAAGCAATGAAACTTCAAATTATAATTGTTCGTTATATTACAAGAAAGACTTAGAAGGAAGCTGACTAAATAAAAATAATGAAATAGTAAACCGAATAATTCGGCTGAAAATCCGGTTCGGTAAAAGTAAAACAGATTACTATTTGGTGTTCGGTTATTCGGTGAAACCACTATTCGGCGCATCTCTATATATAACAAATTGGGATTGACGTGTGTAACTCCAAAAGCGTTACGTGGATATTCTGGTTTATTGGGGATTTCAAATTTGACATGCAATAGATGGAGGTCTATCCCCTTTCATATTTTCATTGATGCCTACAGGTATATTATAGCTCCTAAAATAACAGTCCACTTTGCGTTTTCATTGTTTTATATAGTTTAGTTTATTTAGCGGGGCAATGTAGAATGAACTATTCTATATGGTTTCGAGTTCGGTGATAAGGTTGTTCTAGATTTACATAATATAAGGGGTTCAGCAACTTATTTTTTTATATTTACTTATTATTATTGTTAACGCACACATACATTTATTTTAATATTAATAATTAATTTGATTATTCGCGCCGCTTTTACAATAAGTATCTCCATTTTGTATTTCTCGCTGGTTGACATTAATACTTTTCCTGTCTTTCTCCCTCTTTGGCACAGCACAAAAATAAGAGAGAAAGAGCGAGACAGAACATATTCCCGCTGCATCTATGGCGTCTTCAGTAGGAGTCGCTAGTTGAAGAAAATCGCCCGCCGCGTCCGCATTGTAATCGTTTTTTTGTGTTTTGCCGTGTCATAAAACTATATAATTCCGCTTGAATTCTGCATATTGTACTGGTGAGAAGTGTTAGTGAAGAGGTGCTGATGTTCTGTGTTATTTTGAGTGTATAAAACTTAACTGCCACGCCGACGGTTTTTCTCAGTACGTTTCACTGAAGCTACCGAGGCGTTTTATTACGCCCATAACAGCGTTTAAGTATTTTGGAGGAGACAGGCCAGGTAAACAGACCTGTCACGCCTGTTGGAGTCCACATACAGCGCCGTGATACTGAGGAAGGAGTCGCTGCTTACGCTCGAGAGCCGCCATTGCGCCATATTGACCACAAGTAAGTGCAGTGCCTCTTCCCTTATATTTCCATTTATTTCGTACTTGTCACCAGCTCTTACCTCGCGAAAACCCGCTAATTTAATTATTTATTTTCTTGACCGCGCCTTACAGTCCACCCACGTTTTTAAGGAAATTTCGATTTCCCTCCCTGCATAGCCTACCTAAGGCCATAAAAGGTGCCTTCAATTATTATGCCTGATACTTTTGGAGATGGATTCGACTGTTATCTATGAGATTTCTATTTTCTGAGATAGAAGAGATATCCATTAATTTCACCTTTCCACTGACTTAATATAAATTCCCATTACATGCCGTATAAGTTTACTCAAAATGAAACAAAACCTTTGATAGGGAACAGTACTAATGATGCGAAGAGTTGTGCCACTGCAATCGCCAATGCAAGTGTCCAGTACGGCGGCTATGGGTAGTATCTTCCCATTATGATACACCACAAACAAACCGTCTACAACTCCAGGTAGGCCAAGGCCATCGGAGGTGACTGTGGGGGATGACTACCCCCACGGTCACCACTTCCGGTTGTCTAGGGAGGGTTCCTTGTTACCACCTGGAAAATCTCCCGCCCGCAGAGAGGGAGGGACACCACCGGGTGTCCCCCATGGTCCGGTTCTACGCGGGTTGTGACTTTGCCGATACCGTGTACCGGACTACGCGCGAGGGTGGTACGGGAGGTTTTGCACGGTAGGCCTGCTGTAGATAGGGTGTTCTTTAACTCTCTGCAGCAGGAGAGCCCGGGTTCAGTCAGCCTTTAGTCCAGGTCGACGGCATGATAAGGTCAGTTCTCCTCGGTACAAAAAAAAATAAGGTAGGCGGTTAATGTTACGGCAGGGCAGGTGCGAAAAATTCCTATGTTACGACAGGTCGCCCATTCCAGTCATTACTACGATATTATACGCCTTGGGCAGACACTGTAGTTAGATCAAATTACTTCAAAAAAGCTAAAAGGAGGTTTTAGCTGAGTCAAGTCTTCTTATCATATCTGCCACAATGTGTTTTCAACTAGCGCATCCTTCTACATTAGTTCAACGTCGCACAACGACTTATGAAACGTGTTATGTTTGGAGTTTCTAATCGTAGCGTGGTTATCCGAGAGAGAACTAAAGTAAAAGAAGCAGCACAGAACAGAAGATTAGTAAGATAAAATGATAGTATACTTCATCTTACTAGGGGCAAATCTGTCGATAAATACATGGGACAACCAAGTTTTATGGTGGACATTGGGAGTTGATAAGCGTTGTAAGACGGCCTATAGGTGTAATGATGATTTGAGAAAGGACGATAAATGGTTTTGGTTTTAAAGATAATATGATACGAAATAGTGTGCCAACATTGTATGAAATTTCAGCCATTTTATTGTTATAAGAAACCCAAATTCCCCGTAGTTACCGTACGTGAGAGTTTTTACCTAAATATAGCGTTTTCATTTGGATCCACCAAGCATTTATTTCACGCACACAAGGTTTATTACATTAATATTTATGTAAAACACATTTTGATATTCAAAGGCATAATTATAAAGGCATCAACGCGTTTTAATTATCCAAGATTATTCATATAGAAACCAATAATAGCAGTCTAGGAAATGGCGATGATACATCATGTTTCTACGACATAATTGTAGGACGATAATGAGGCGTCGTCGCACAAGCCAACCGATAGTTACACACAATACATTGATTTATAGCCTGCCTATTCCATTGTTAGACTAATGAGATTGCCCTGTCAGCGCAATTCCACCGTAGACGTTTATAAATCATTTGCGGAAACATTCCTCTGAAGTGAATACTGACAGATTGGTGAAACGAAATTCTATACAGTTCACTAATAGATTCCGGGAAAATCTTTGGTTGTTCTTAGGTGAAAGTAATTTTCTCGAACGGAAATTAGTTCATGAAATGTATATTTATTAATACGAGTGTTTAATATTTATGAAATAAATATATTTTCCAATTCGGTAAAGTTAGTGGCCCGAAAAATATCAGAACGCTTTGTTTTCTTTCGATGATCTTTTTAGGGTATTGTACATCACAAGCGAAACCCTATAGGATCACTTGAATGTCTGTCTGTTAAAGCAGCTACAGCTGATTTTATCAAAAGCTGCTACACCGATTGATTTGAAATTTGGTACACATAAGGAAATTTTCGACCAAATCTATCTATCTATAAAGGCTATCGCAAATGTAACTATGTTTTGACCCATCTTTTGTAGGTGATATAAAATAATTAAAAAATAAATTGAAAACTATATTGCTATAAATACTTTAAATATTAATTAAAAGCTAAGGTAAGGCTTAGGCTAAAGTGAGATAAAATAATTAAAAAATAAATCGTAAACCATATTGCTATAAATACTTTAAATATGAATTAAAAGCTAAATACTGTAGTAGTTATTAATTTCTTATATTTTCACGCGCACTATACATAAATAAAACAACTTTCAACGGTTTATATTCAGTTGAATCAGTTAAGTTTGTATTCAGTTTTATTGGCGTTTCGTATATTTTACAGGTTCCGTGTTCACATAAGACTAAAGTAATCTTAGGCTACATACACGATGAAACTATTTAAAAGTTTTAGTTTTTAAAGAAAATAGGCAAATGATTATTCTAGTAAACCTCAGAAACTACAGCGGCTTACATTTTAAAACAGAATACGTAAAATAGCTCTTTAAATAATTATTACTGGAAAACCAGTTAGAATTTTATATTTATGGTTTCTATATTTTTATATTTTGCGTAGAACTTTGCGCTGTTTTTTTTTCAAATGCTTTGTTTCACTTCAATATTGTACTTCCAATTTGTGTAACAATTAACATCTTTAGCCTTTACCAATATCTTATGGATGATTTAGGAGGATGAGACAAAATCCTTCACGCTGGCCCAAAATGGATTGGAGGTTATTAACAACTACTAATGCAGCCGGGACCAACGTCCACCAGGCTTAATATCCTTCTGAAGCACGGAGTAGCTCGACATAATGTTTTTTTTGGCCACCCATCCCTTAATAGACCTTTGCGAAAGTTGCTTGACAACAATGTTCGCAGGCCGCGGCGCTTATCCACGACTCCACCGAGCTACTCCAACAAATAACAAATGAATGAAATTCACTCAAAAACGAACCTTTCTTAGCATCAACTGTCATATAACTCTATCAAGAAGTTCAACAACTAAACGTATTAAAGCATTACTGCTTGAACACGGAATGTTACTGGCAATTTACATAATTATTACTCGAGTTTGCATATAACACATTGGGAATTTCAATAGCATAGTTTGCACGCAAATGTGCCATTAAGTTTCAAATACAACTTTATGTTTTGGTGCACAAATTAACGATGTTTCGTATATTTATTCATCGAGTTTGGAAAAAAGATTTTTTACTTATAATTTCATTGTTTACATAATAAATAACCAACTAATTGGTTAATTTTAAAATAATCGTAATACATTTCACAGGTATAGCTTATGTGTGACTTTTAAGTGGCAATTGCTTTTGAAACGAATAATAATTTGAATAATCAAGTGACAATAAAAACTTGCCTAAACCCTGTGCAAGATTGTAGTTAGCATACAACTCTTTTAATTGACATATCTCAATAGCCTTCAAAGATATTCGCGTCTAACGCGTACCTTAGACAATTACAATTAATGTTGAATGAATAAGTTTCAAATATCAAATTATATTTTAGAATTAGATAATGAGGCTTTGGTTAGAAGATAAACCGCGAAATTTTCTTGATATTTTCGGAGCTGTAATTAACTTTAATATTAATTTCTTTGCTGTATAACATCTTCCATATTTATTAGAGAAACCATCATTAAATTTCATAAACAAAAGTTTCTAACACAAAAGTCTCACAAAGGGAACTCATCCGTAACCTGATAATAATGAGTTGAAAACAAAAGCAGCTGAAATTAGAACTACGCCGATAACTTCTTTAAGATAAAATTCATCTTTTCGCAGGCACATTGTTGTTGGGGGCTTATCAGAGCATTTTCTAAGATATACGAGCGTAGGTGCCGCCCTCTAACTGCGCAATGAACTTTAAATCCCCTTCACACCTGGGCCCGCCCACCAAATACAGTTGTTGTAGAGTGAACGCGATAAAATCGTACTTTATACGACATGCAAAGCTGAGCTTGACTTGTACGTAAATTATTATTTGAGTACTATACTGTACCCCTTCTATTTAGGGGTCGTGGCCTTTTTAAGCAGAAACGTAAAGGTAATTTGATGTAACTGTCAGAAGACAGTTCTGGTTAAAAATTAACGAAAACGGCTTCTTTATGGTCTTTTGGCCATTGTTGTCAACTTAATAGTCAATGTTATTGAAACAAGGGAGTCTTGATAAATTAATTATGACAGATAAATGTGCCCCCTTTTTTTCCATTTGGATCTTTAAGGTATTGTAACTAACGTGTAGCTGAATGAATTTATTACTTCGTCGTATTAATATCGTTATCAGATATGATGTGTCAAAGTTTATTCCTTCGTAACTTATAAAATCGCCGAAAAGAGGTTTTAATCTTAAAATGCCATCTGCCCTATCTTGTATTAAGAACTTTGTCTGGTCATGTTATTAAAATAACATTGAGTTACATTAAAATAAGGATAGTTGGCACCCTGTTCTGTTTCAAAATAACTGGTAACTATCGATTCATACAGATTCATATATGGTTGTCTATTTAGTGGCACTTAAATAATAAAGCAGAGACACGTGAATCATATAACACGTACTTAGTTTAATGTACCTACCTCACTACTTTCGTTAAGATACTTAGAGGTACACTGGTGAGGAAACGCTCAGTAGTTAAACGGTCTTAGTAATAAAACACTTTATATGTGACTCTTAATGGTCCATAAAGTGAAATAAAAGAAAAGGCATTAGATGTTAATCGGACCGGACTGCTTTTATATTTATGCCTAAAAAGAAAAAAAAAAGGAAATAGCCATAGAAATAAATTGAAACAGTCCGGAAGCTGGAAATATTCTGTTAGAATTTGTTGACAAAGATTTCTAGTTTCAACAAAGAGTTTGTGAAAGTACGGGTCAATTTGTTAAAAGGCTCATCGTTTTATGCGACACAAATGGCGTGTAATGTCGTTTTTATTGAGATATTTTATACGGTTAGGTCCTATATAGTGAAAACAACGTAGATAATGTATCACAAAAACTTTTTTTTTATTCATTTTAAAAAACACGCCATGACACTATGAACACTATGATCGACAGTGCTGCCATAATACGATAGTTACTAACAAAAAGAAGTGGCGCCAAATTTAAATCTTCTATTTTTAATAAATGTTTTATTTTTACTGGCCAGTAAATTACTACAACATAAATTATCGCAGTCATATATGGATAAATATTATAAAACTAATAGACTTTTAAACTTGTCGAAATGAAATTAAAGTGATCAAAGTTGTAAAAGTTAGGGACGTACATGTAATTTTATTTATGTATTTTAAGTTGCTTTTATCATTAAAAATAATAATCATTTCATGAGTAAAAATTTGTCGCTTCAGGATCTGCAAAAAAAGCTGCACAATCTCAATGCTGCGTCGATACGTGTGGGTCTGGGGATGAATTTGGACAAAACTAAAATCATGTTCAACACACAAGTCATCCAAGAATACTGCGGTTGGGTAGAGACAACTCCGAGCGAGAAATCAACAGGAGAGTGCAGCTGGGCTGGGCAGCATTTGGGAAGCTACGTAATATTATTTCGTCCACACTGCCACAATGCCTGAAGACCCGGGTATTCAATCAATGCGTCTTACCGGTCATAACCTATGGGGCCGAAACGTGGAACATGACAGTGAAGTTGGCCCACTGACTACATGTCGCTCAGCGAGCTATAGAAAGGTCTATGCTCGGAGTCTCTCTGAGGGATAAAATCCGGAATGAGGTCATCCGGCAGAGGACTAAAGTGATGGATGTCATCCAGAAATGTAGTAAGCTGAAGTGGCAGGGGGCTGGCCACATCTTTCGCAGAACCAACGAAAGGTGGAGCAAACGGGTTCTCGAATGGAGACCACGTCACGGCCGATAGAACGATAAAGATATCTTGCTAAATTTATATAATTAAATAAGGTTTATGTTGTTATTATGTAATTTATAATACTATTCGTTGAATTTTAGGTTTATTTTGAATTATTAATACTATTTACATAAAGGTTCTCTAAAAGTAGTCGTTGCCTATTTATTTAAGTAGTTCCTTATGTTTCTGCTTGATTTACGTAGTTATATTATCTTTTAAATAAATTATTTGTAATGTTAATCTATGACAAAAAGATATGAGGGCTTTAACCATTCTGTAAAATATTTTACAGAATGGTTAAAGCCCTCATACCTTTTTATCTCTATTTATGATTCATATTGCTAACCATGGTTTTATTTGCTCACCCTTTAACGTAGATCTAACCCACTTAAGAGGGCGGAAAAGTATTAGCATTCCTGTTAGATAGAGGGCGTTAGCTTCGCAAGTCAAACATGGAGGACGCGGTCGCAGCACGTTTCCGGTACGTACAACTACCGTCGGAACACCAGTTTCCGCTGCACAAATCACTCTGTCGCTTGTATTTTATTTAAGCTCTTGGAAAAACATGAAAAACTCTGTCAAGCCATTTGAATCTCCTAAAAATATTTTTGCTCGTTTCAGAACATTCTTTTATTAACGGACTATATTTTTTATTATAACATTATAATAAAAAAATGTAGTCCGTCTATTATTTCGTTCGGTGTATGTATATTTTGTCAAATGAAGTTATTTATATGAATGTGAACGAACTGAAAGCTGATAATAACATTCAGGAGAGGTTAATGCTCTCACAGCTTTTCAGAGCAAATAGAAACCGACAAAATGTTTGTCTTCGGAAGAAATAAAAGAATCAATTTATGTCATTCAAAGCTGCATATATCTACATTTCTGTTTTCTTTTTGTTTGTTTCTTTTTCAGTAGCTTTATCATAGACATGTTGCTGAATCGTTATCGCGAATGGATAACGAATTTGCAACAAGTTTTTTTTAACCAAAAGACAAAACTCGATATTCTATTTCACTTATAAACAAATAAAATGTTTATTCAATTCAAAAGTATTTTATGCAATTAAATAGAAACAACGACAAATATTTAATTGATACTTTTAATACTAGGAAAATGAGGTGTACCCTACAAATATCTAAAAAAAAAATTTCGGTTAAACATGTAATAAAACAGTATACTATTTTACATATTTTATTGCATGAAAATATACAAAAAAATACTTTTAAACGTAAATTTTATAACGACACATTTATCGACTAACTGTCAGATTTTATTATTGTTTATCAACTACTCCACTTGATACCCTTTCCGAGTATCTGTAAGCTTAGCCAAAGGATTTACTAAGGAAGACATACATCGTCTTCAGTAGATCAGTACGCATTGCCAACTCACTTAAGTTCGATCAATATTCGATGTCACATGTCGTTACTACAATCCAACGCATCTGAATTTGTATGACGGCAGATAACTTTTGTATAGGCTCATATTTTTCATATAAAATGCAACGCATACAATATATGATGGTATTTCGCGAATACGAAAGCTATACGCTTCAATTTGTCTTAGAGATGTATTAAGTAAGAAGAATTGGTTTTAATTCAAGTTGGCAAACATTTCTATTGAAAAACTCGTCATCCAAAAAAAGACAGGCTTCTTCAAGATAAAATAAATAATCTTGGTAAGCATTTTGCAGTATAAAAACTCATAATTTTTGTCTCAGTAAAAAATAAATTTTCGAAGATTACACATTATTTGTATAAATTGCCTCAAGTTAAACGCAACCGAACTGAGCTGCAAAAGAGGAAACTTGAGCGGTTACATTAAAATTTCTTAAGCGCAGCCCAGAGCAGACGTAAGCCACAAGTTCAACAGACTTAGCGTAAGATAAAAGCGTGGGTATGTCGACGAAACGCGACACAATCGTGTAAGGCTCAAAATTGTCGGGAAACCATCGGTTATTTGATTTTTGTTTACGAGAAAAATAAGGATTTGTTTGTTCTATCTGACTTATTAAAAACCATGAAAATGGAAAGTGATGTGCTTTTGTGGACATAGAAATGAGGCAAGTTTGTTGCGAATGCTTAATATATATAAAGCCAGTTGCACTTACGTCCATTAAAATTTGACATTAGTTTAAAGCTACATTACCAATACAAATTAGACTTTCATTAGAGCTTAAAGGAGCCTTTAAATTTTAATGGATGTTTGTGTTGCAATGTGGGGGCCTGGGAGTACGTGTGAATTAGACAAATGTTGCGTTTTGACTGACTTTATTATACTAAACACATTATTTATAATGAGGCTGGAGATGTACACACTACACCTCCCCCGTTGAAAAAGAAAAAAAAAATACTTTTAAAATACATTTTTTTTACAGATTAAAACAATAATTTTACATTATTTAGTTCATTACTTTAAAAAGATCAAGAATATACTCAAATTAAAACAATCGGTTTCTGTTCATAGTTCTAAATGAAACAAGTAAACTTTAATTCAGCAAATTTTAGACAAAATGTTTAACAATATGTATACAAGTTTATCAGACGTATGTAAAAATATCATGTAATATAAATATATCTATTTTGTTTCATAGTATAGTTTTTTTTTATGTCATAATTAAATGCCAATGAATAAAAAAATCACTAAACGCATTTATTTTTCTTAAAATAACAATAACAAAATTTATGGGTTAGATATACGAGTTCCTCTATATAGTTACGATAATAATATCTATGCTAAGCTGTTATAAGTGAATCTGAAAAGCACAAAAAAAATTACAGATTCTTTACAATACACAGAGACTTACTTTATTTTAGAAATTATTATTTAATGCTAATATAAAAAAAAAATAGACAAAATTATAGGGAACCATTTAGATTGTATTATACATACATAGCAAATTTGATTTCATAATTTTCTTTTACATTTTAAAATAATGTTGCAGTAGTATGACATCTTTCATAACAAACAAACAATTCATATAATAATATATAATTTTTAATACAAAAAAAGATTCTTTTTTATCTTTTACATAGTATACAATAATAGCAGTTTCACGTTTTCTTATTGAAAAGTTTAAAAATTGTATTTAAAATATCTATATCTTTGTTTAGCTATCTAATTCTATTCAATCATTTCATAAGTTAAAGTCAAATAATTTTCTATTGTATTTACCTTTAAATGAACTTTTGTTTAGTATTAGATATCTTTGTTTGTTATCATGACGTAATTTTTCATCTAAAAATATACTGGTAGATATCTGAAAAATATAATAAATATTATCTTTCTCTTATTATCTTTAACTAAAACTTTTACCTTTACGATAGACTTTCTTTTTAACTTAAGATGAAACCTCGACATTTATTTGACGTTCAATACTCTTCTTTATTTTCTTTCATTACCAACTGAATATATTAGTCCTTAAAATAACCAACACTACTTATGAAGAAATATAAAAAAAGTTCACTTTTTCCATCGTTATGTGCTACTTTATAATTACATATATGAGATTTTAATGTTTCCATAAAAAAAAAAATACGGTCTGTCTTCAATCAAATATCTTGCGTAGTAAATCATTTCATATCATATCAACTTTCATAATAATTATTTCTAATTTTTCGATACCACACAATACTTCTTCAGATACAACAATTTACTCGTATGCTTATTCATCATCTTTCTTTATCTAACATTTATTTGATCATACTTTATTCCATACTCTTGCTCGTATTCTTAATTTCCCATAATATCGGTACACTTATTTCATCACACATTACATACGTAGGTACTTTGCCTAATACGCATTTTTTCACTCGTTTATTCGCTCGGCGCCGGCGTACTTTCATTTTCATTTTATTCATTCATATTGGTACATATATTATTTATTTATAGTCGACTTTATATATTCTATAATATTAAATGGACAATATCATGCCATTTGGGTTGTGGCCACAACCTAATTATTTTGGGGGTCACGGTTTAAGCCTCTTTTGGACTCCAACTTATCTCACGGAGAAATCTCGTTTGCACCATGATCGAATGGAAGGATCCGACCCTCCATGTACCATTTTCATACACATTTCTTTTCATAGGGTCATGAATTAAGACGCATTCTTGGTCTCCAACAGTATTCAAATGAGAATCTCGTTCGTCAATTGATAAGACTGAAGGACCCGATCCCTATAGTACCTATTTCCTACTGTGTACCGTATAATCGAGCATTTTACTAATAAACTTTCAATCCAATCCTTAAAAGAAAAACTACATTCCAAAATATAAATAATTAGATTAATAAAATTTTTAGCACTTGGGTGATCAGTCCAGCGGCTTATGTAATTTTACGAACCCAATTATTATCAAACATCTCAAATATAAACTTTTACATATCATTCCAAAACTTTCATAATAATAAAAACACATTACCATTTTCTTTTCTCATCCATACTGTACCTAATTGCAAACTTTAAGTTACAAAAAGATTTTTAATACAATTCACATTCTCATTCAACAACTTATATTCTCACGCTATTCGTCTGTACCTAATATTTTTAATACGACTTACATAACTGATTCTTTCTAAATAAATTTTCATTACGCCCTATTTAACAATTTTTTCTTTTAGATTTATTTTCTAATTTCAATTCTTGGTAAAATTTCGTATCAGAATAATCATTATTGTATTCTTACTTTGCTTCAATAATTGTTTCAACGACATCGATTAAGTTTGCTATAAACACATGTTACGATATTATTAAAAGATATCAACACTGCACAGTGTTATTGTTTGAAATATAATATTAAATAAAGATCAACATAACCGGCAAATTAAAGTGATATTGTTTATCTTCATATTACTGGTTCACCTAAACGACAGCTTGCAAAACTACAGATGCATTGCGCATTGTAAGGATATAGAAATACAATACCTAACTTCCTTTTGTGTTACCTATGTTATTCAGCGCATCGCAAAGTTTCAACTTATTATTCTTTATTTTAAAATTTAGGTTAATTTATTACAACTTTGGTAATTAAATAAAAAGTTTAACAACCGATAATATGTTATATTTGTAATGCCTGATAATAATATAACTTTAAAAAAAATTACTTTTATATACGATATAATATATTGTTTCAATCAGGAATTGAACCCACAGTTTTCGGTCTTTCGTTCATAAACATTTTCTGGCAGAGCAGACCTTGGCAATTTGTAAATGATTGGAGTTTGCTTATCACGTGTTTATCTAACTAAATACTTGCCTGACTACATTACTATGAAAAATAGTGCCTTATACTTTCAAATGATATTAATCTAAATTATGTTTCTGATAAACATACAAATTTGAATAAAATACAATTTCAAACTATGTGTAAGTATTTTTCTATAAGAAAATATATATTGAATAAAGTCTATCTTGTCAAGTTTAATTTTTGGAAAGATAATTAATACCCTTTATCTTAGTGATTCTGTAGCTACCTGATTTTCATTACATTATACGATTTCAAGTAATAATGATATTAAGTGACAATAATATATAAAAGCTTTACGATACTTTATATATATTCGTAGTATTAGCTACTTTTCTAAATATTTCTTTTCATAATTTAATGAAGCAGTAGAATAATTACAATTTCAATACCAACTTTGAATTAATGTTATACCATCGAAGGATTTTAACATTATTTTTGTATTTTAGCTTGTTTTCTTCTTTATTGGTATTTTTTCCAAATGACTACTAAATAAATTTATTTGAAATTTAATCTCAAAGACAACTTGCACGTACTTATTAAATGCATACATACTACACGTATTGTTAGTTACTAAGTAGATACTTTATTGTTCAGTTTTGAACTCAATTATGAAATTAAACTATTAATATCAATTTAGCAGTCTTTCAAATATGATAACTATGGTTTTATTAAATACAAATTGTAACTATGTGTAAATCTCATAAGCGATGAAGTAATAATAACCAAATAAAATCCAATTTAAAATAATAATATTAACATAATTTCTCGTTATTCAAAAGACTTATTATATGTATATGTAGTCTATAATCAAAGCATACAAAAAGGAAACAGATGCCATTTTTAATTTTTCAATATCGGCGTTTAAATTTTTGGAGAGTATCAATAATGACTTACTTTTAGATGTCAAATCATTGTATAAATGCTATCCTGAAATTAGATATAGATATTAATAATTGTTACAAACTTACGTACATGTTTAATATTGATAAAATATTACACTGAAAAAAAAAAATTGTATACAGAAATCCAAATTTTAATGCAATAACATTAAAATACATTTAAACAAGATGATAATATTGACTATTCTTTAAAATAGGAATCCTAATTTAAACAATGATAGGAACAATATTTTATTTTGTTTTTATGATTTTTTCTTGCCAGTCCATTTATCCATTGATCCCAATGACCGGAACTTCTCCCAGCTGCTCCTCATCCGACTCCTTCATCTCCCGGCTCCCAGCTTTCAATTTACCAAATATTTTACTTTTTCCATAATTTTTCCTTCTTCGTGTAAATATATTTTGACCAATTATTTGTCTTATTTATTTCAGCAATCGACAGATAAATTTATTTAAAATAATAAATTATCCATGTATTATATTTATCACTTTGTTCATATTGTTCTTATGTATTTATTGTTCGTATTATTATTTTATATTATTGTTTTTAACAACGCACGCGCGCACTTATTTAAACTTTAAAAAAAAACCAGCTACGCAGCGCTGCCTACGGGCAGCACTGGCAGGGTCGCCATGCAATGTGGGGACCTGGGAGTACGTGTGAATTAGACAAATGTTGCGTTTTGACTGACTTTATTATACTAAACACATTATTTATAATGAGGCTGGAGATGTACACACTACAGTGTAACTGACTGATAATCTAACTAATTTTATAAAGGCAAAAGCTTGTATTGAACGTTTTATAATTCTTCACGTGAAAAGTTTTCTCCGCAAAGTACTTTGGATCTGCAACCATGGTACCCGGTTGAGCTTAATCTAATTAGCATCGGATTGAATCAAACTCAATGTTCAGAGACTGTTACTACGTAAGCGGTCTAGCATTTGGTCAACAATCTTATGAGCTCATATGGTAACTCTAATTGTGTTGAAAGCTGATTCCATATGTAACGCATTAGATCTACTACAAATACGTACAGACGTATCTGATTCATACATATTCATGAATTTGTATTCATACATCATACAAGTACAAAGTTCATAAATATAAGTATCGGTTTAATGTTTGGTTATCGTAATAATGACATCTTAATTATGGCGAATAATTGAATTGAAATTCCTGTGTTATCTATCAACTTAGAATTCTTTACTTAGTACGATTGGGATTTGTTAAATAATCATGATTTTTTTAAAATAATTTTAGATTTTATTAAAAGGATTGTGTTATAAGAGAACTATTGCACTGTCTATTGATGAATGTTGCATATAAAAATGAAGGACTTTTGATCGTTAGACCGTTAAGATTTGATCTGTAGCTCAATTCACGTAACAAAAGTAGTAACGATATCGCAGAGATATAGTCGAACCCATTTTACAATTCATATCTATGAATAAAACCGATTTTAAAAAGTTCTATACAAGTATCGTCGAAGCATATTCACTTAATTCAGTGTTGAATCTTGCGCCAAATTGGATGTAATCAGTTATTTTGCAAATCAATGCTCAATAAATGACGATTCTATCGACGCGGATCGACCAAACGTCAATTGAGAATTTTTTTGTGCACGGTTAACAAAAGTTAATTAATTGGTGTTGTTGACGTAGCGAAACATAGAAACAAACAATATAAGCCTTGGTTAAGCTTTTATACTATTGGATATAAGTGAGTCACGAAGAAGAAATAAATACGGCTTTAAATTTTCTTTTTTTTTATTATATTTGATTAATTTTGCATTCACAATGTTATACTGAAAAATATTCTTAATAAAAAATGTTTAAAAAATTCACTTTGTCCCTGGCACTCTAAGATGGGACTCGAACCCGACTGCTGTAGCCACTGAGCTACCCAGGACATAACAGGACCGACAAATTTTTCAAGCACTTGTTACTATTTCACTATTTCCTCAATGTTCCTCAATCCACACAAACATTTTTTTTATATATTTTCCTCAATGTTCCTCAATCCATTCAAACTTTTTTTTTTCAAAAAATAGAACTGACTTCAAACTTTATACAAATGAGAAATAATACTTATCTTAAAAACGAATTAAATATTTAAGAAACTGCTAATCATTAAAATTAAATATTTTTAACTCTGTTATAAAGGGACGCCTTTGAATGTCTGAAAAGTAACTTCATATAAACATTTAGGCTCACCAAGGAGTTAAAGCTAACCACATAACACATTCACTTATCAAAGCAGAACACGTCTTTCTGTAGTTTGTGGTTTTGACGGTAACGGTAAGGTTTAATGAGGACTTTAAGCTTTAATGAATGTTCTAAATTTGAAAATTTGTATGGGTAATGTGGCATTAAACTAATATAAATTTTAATGGACCTTTGTGCAACTGGCTGTAAGTTGCACAAAGGTTCAATGACGCCTTTAAGCTCTAATAAACGAGTACTGTTCTAATGAATTTTCTAATTTTTTATTAGTAAGTAATGTCGCTTTAACTAATGAGATTAAATGGACGTTTGTGCAATAGGCAGTAACTCTCAATAATAAGCTCATTCCATAAATGTGTGAAGAACGTAAACCTATTATAATATTATAAATATTTCAATTTGTCACAATAAAACCGGCTTATTAGGGCTAATTTATTAAATTTTAACTTTTGAAAAAATATTAAAAGCACCTTCTAATTTTTTACACAAATTCAAAACATGTTTTATGTTTTTAAACTAAAATTTTATTTTAACATATAGGAAACTTTCCCTTTGGTGTTCGTAGATAGATTTATAAAATAATTATTGAACATACCTATACAAATACTAGATAGACATGCTCTAAGTTCCTTCCGAAGCACGGAGTAGCTCGAGATAATAATTTTTTGGTCACCCATCCCGTGACCGCACTTGTGTAAGTTGCTTATGGACAACGATCGGGCCGCGGCGTTTTTCCACTACGCCACCGTTGCATTTGCAGTCGTTAATACCCTCCAATCTGCATTGGGCCAGCGTGGAGGATCATGGCCCATCTTACTTAACCAACCATAAGGAAGGCCTGAGCCCCTGCAGTGGGGACGTAAAAGGGCTGATGATGACGCTCTAAGTTCAGAGATATTTTCTTTCATTTCCTCAAAATTATAAATTATACAATTTTGTTGTCTTTGCGTGGATTATGTCATAAATTAAAAATGAAATATAAGAAAATTTTTATTGTCTTTGACAGGTAAATGTCGCCTGTTTACTGTAAAAAAATATGTTTAATCTTACTGGAAAACTGTATCTCAGGATGCCAAGGACCAAGTGGATCAAGTGGATTAAGCATTTTGTATTAAGAATAAACTGTATTGGTTTTCAATTGATGAGTCGTCGAGTTTTGATCCTATAGAGTGAAGTTCTATTGTAGTTCGTCCGAGCATCACCTGAATAACACATTTCGACAGGACTTCGATCGAACGGTTTATTAACTTCAGCGTTATTTGTATTGTTCATAGTTAGGTGAATTGGGCCACTGAATAATGTATGCATCACTTCGTATAATTGTGAAAACGCATGATAATCAATATTTATACGTATACAAAACACATATATAGATATATAAACAATTTATGTCTTGCCAAAATACGCACACACACATACATTACATTCCATTCAACAGGAAAATAAATGATGAGGTACATGAAACAATTGACCACTAGAAAATAACGAGTGTATACGTCTCAGAAGTACACAATGGTCCCAGCTCAGCGTTAAATATTCGTGAAAAAACTATTACAGTATCAATTGTCATTGAAATAATAAAGTTCAAATATGTTCAATGTTTTGACTTGACATTCATATACATGAGGATATGTATGCGACAACTTAACACTTATCATATTTAGTTTTACTTTATAAAAAACCATTTGAAATACTAAGCTAATATAGTCACCAGAAGAACCTCTCGTATAAATACAAACAGGCATTATTTGCAAACACAATAGACACATATTATAATTCGTATTTCGTGTCAAAATTATCTTACTTAACGAGACTCATGTCATGCACCAAGATAATGTCTTGGATATAGTAAAGAAGGGTATAATTACGCTGGTACATACTCCGTGGCCGAGGGCTCTGAGCCTACATAAGATTAATCTGTGTGTGTGTACAGGTATTATTTATGAGATGTGCTGCCGTGTTGTACCGTGCAACCCCAAGATAAACAAGATTACGTATGTAAAGGGCCGTATGTATGTACATACGTATATCTGGAGTGACACATTTACGTTTTCAGTAACAATTTGAAAATCTTAAAATTTAACAGTAGGACGAATATTTTTGTATGGTTTGTGATTCTTTGGTTGTGACAAGTATTATAATTTTAATTGATTCATTGGAATTCATACTATAGTTCAAATTTAAAACTAAAGAATATATTATTTAGTTTATTAATTTTTGTAAATAATTTTGATTTTATAGGTATGTAAAGAAAAAGTATTTCTTTAATATTTAAATGCAGATAGTATGTAGTGCATAAAAACTCTTTGGTTTTCTAATACTGCTAATTTATAGATGTCAAATTATTAAGAAGCTTACATATTAAAAAGTGTGTAATGTCAAAATAAATAAATTATAAATATTATTAAAAATACATATTTTCAAGAGGAAAAAATTACTTTAAATGTCGTTTCTTTATTTTCAGGTAGGAATTTTATTAAGTGTAATTTAGGTTTAAGTAGTAATGTAATTTGTTGGTAGGAATTTTATTAAGTGTAATTAAGGTTTAAGTAGTAATGTAATTTGTTTTTGTTATTAACAAATAAATCTTTATTTTCAGAGGAACACATTGAGTTTACATTGTCAATCCTTCTTGTTGAGCCATTAACTTATAGATATTTACAAGAAAAATTAACTACAGTGTTCCGGTATTATGTAGGACATTTTCCATTTCTAGGATTTTTAACATTATTTTAATTATAATGTTTACAACAGACTTATTGATAGTTAAATACGTAAGCGGCAACCGGAGGAAGCAAAAAAAAAAAACAATTTTTATTTTAGACTATTTAATATAATTAAAATATTACAACTAAGTATGTGACTATTGTTTGATGGTGTAACAAAAAGTGCCGCTTCGTAAGTCGCCGCCGCATCGTCCGGTGTCCGATGATACACGTTCCACAGCGTCAGCACTCAGCGCCTCGTGACTGGTTCATAGTTTGTTCCGTAATTTTGGGTAATCGCTAGCTTGCAGGTTGCACGATGTGGCAGTGTGTAACAAGTTCTGCTCAAAAGTAAGCAACTCTTAAAATATTTCATATTATTGTTTTTTTTTTTTAAGTCGCTAGTGGTACTTTGGAAAGTAGTACTACCGAAAGTAATGATAGATTTAAAGATGCAACGTTTCACTATTTGTAAGTATTTAGTATTTGATCGTCTTGGAGATTTATGGGGGTGGCTTTGTATTGTATTGTATTGTTTCGAGTTGCGGATTATCTTGGGTTTATGCAGCCCAGTATCACTGCGACTATTGCTGATCTATTGTGATCTCCACATACTACAGTTCACGGTCAAGATTACATTCTACAAGGAACTGTAGTATTTTCTTGGCCGTAAGTTCTTTAATATCGTCTGGGTGCATCACGTGCTTTCCCAGATAGATACATCGTTTTCGCATTAGTAACGGGCAATCGGTCAAAATGTGCAAAGGTGTTTCTTCTTCCTCCTTGCATCCTCTGCACATTCTACTGTCGCTGATCCCCATATTGTGCATGTGTCTGTTCAGTCCACAATGCCCTGTGAGTGCTCGTACTAGTGTGCGAAGGTGAGTTTTGGTTAAGTTTAAGGCCTCTGATGCCGCCTTTTTGTTGAAGGTTTTAATCAGGGTCTTAGAGTGTTTCATACCGGGAGTGTTTCTCCATAGTTGAATAGCTGCGTAGTGGCAGTAAGTTTTCAAGGTGAGCTGGGTTAGGCTTTGAGGGATGCCACAGAAAGGTTCTGGTCCGATAAGGGCGTCTTTAGCACCCTTTTTCGCCAGTTTGTCCGCCTGTTCATTGCCCTCGTGTCCAGCGTGCCCTGGAACCCATCGTAGAACTACTTTGTTGTTGTTGCCCAAAGAGTTCAGTGTCTGTTTGCAGTTCTCGACCAGCTTCGATCTAGTTATGTCGGAAGCTAGTGCTAAGAGTGCAGCTTGACTATCAGAGTGGATGTAGATAGTATGATTGAGGTAGTTATTTTGCAGATTGGCTGCCGCACATTCCAAAATGGCGTACACCTCTGCCTGGAATATTGAGGAGTACTTTCCCATGTTCAGACTTATAGCCTTCCTTGGGGCTTCTCCATGAATTCCACATCCTACCTCAGGACCGGATTTGGAGCCGTCAGTGTACCACTTTAGGCTTCCATTTTTCCATACTATACGATTGTTTGACCAGTCGTCCCTGGTGGGTATCTCCACAAGATATGACCTGTGTGAATCGATTCTCGGGGGCATGGTGTCAGTAGGCATCCCCAGGATTGGTATATTGCATATTGAGTCCTTCAAGTACCTCAAATTACCTGACAGCCATGTCTTCGCCTCCATGCTAGTAATCCTGTACATGCTAGCCCTCGCCACCATTTCAATGTGTAGATGTAGGGGCGGCAGGTTTAGCAGAGCCTCAAGGGCTGCAGTCGGGGTGGAAGACATAGCTCCTGTTACTATAAGACAAGCAGTCCTTTGCAGACTGTTAAGTCTTGATATGATAGTACTCTGTGTCGTTTTTCTACTCCAAACCACCGAGGCGTAAGACACCATCGGCCTTATGATGGCTGTGTAGAGCCAGAGGGCTATATTGGGTTTCAAGCCCCATCTATTTCCCGCTAGCCGACAACATATCATCAGAGCTGTTTTAGACTTCTGTATAATTCCGTCTACGTGTGCGTTCCAGGTAAGTTTCTGGTCCAGTGTTACCCCCAGATACTTGACCTCTGTCGAGAACGGAATGAGCCTCCCATTCATGGTCGGAGGCGAAAGCTTGTCCAGCTTTCGTTTCCTTGTGAATGGGACGACCACGGTTTTGCCTGCATTAATCGACAGATTATTGTTTTTACACCATGAGTTAATTGTGTTCAGCGCCCTCTGCATAAGGTGCGATAGCATACTTTGGCAGTTTCCTCTCACTATCACCACCAGGTCATCGGCATAGCCCAGGGTGTCAAAGCGGAGTTCAGCCATCTTATGGAGAAGCTGATCCACCGCAAGAGTCCACAGTAGCGGAGAGAGTACTCCACCTTGTGGGCATCCTCTTGTTGTTGCTAACTCTAGTGAATCATTGAGTAGTTCCATCCTCACTGTCCTACTCTCTAGCATGGTTCTTATCCATCTTACAGTAGTGGAGTCAATCTCTTTATGGACTAATCCTCTTACTAATGTCTCGGTGGGCGTGTTATCGAACGCTCCTTCCACATCAAGAAAAGCAACGAGTGCTATTTCTTTATCGTCCAGTGCCTTTTCAACCTTGTCTATAAGGTTTAGTAGGGCAGTCTCCGTAGATCTGCCGCTTCGGTAGGCGTGCTGGGTATCATGTATGGGTTTGTTGATAAGACTCCCTTGTCTGATATAATTGTCTAATACCTTCTCCATGGTCTTCAGAAGAAATGACGTGAGGCTGATTGGCCTGAAGGACTTTGGTGATGTATAGTCCTTCTTTCCAGCTTTAGGTATGAACACGACTTTCACCTTAGTCCACAGATCTGGAATATATCCCCAGGCGAAACTGGCTCTGAAGATTTTTACCAGATAAGGGATGAGATTGGCGGCACCCCGTTGTAAAAGCACAGGGACTACGCCGTCAATTCCACCAGATTTAAAAGGTTTAAACGAGTTAATGGCCCATTTCACTATTCCAGGCCTAATAACGAGAGCGGCTCTTCTCCAGTCCTCTGGTAGAGGCCTTCGAAGAGTGATCGCTACTGCATTATCAGTAGATCCCGGAAAATGGGTGATAGCCATTAGCTGCAAGGTTTCCTTCTCGTTAGTCGTGAAGGACCCGTTCGGTCTTTTAAGGAGACCTAAGGGATTACAGTGTGCCTTTGCCATGATCTTATGAAGTCTTGCTCCTTGAGGCGTGTTAGTTATCTCCTCGCAGAACTTCCTCCATGATGCACGCTTGGCTTTTCTAATTTGTTTACTGTATTCGTTTAGGGCCATCCTGTAGGCATCCCATTCATGGGTGATTTTAGCCCTATTGAATAACTTTCGTGTTTCCTCCCTAAGTTTTTTCAGCTTTGAGTTCCACCACGGTACTTTCCTTTTGGATGATTTGATTTTGGGTGTACAGCTAGCCTCGAAGGCATCTTTAATGCCATTAGAGACCGCCTCTACCGCGAATTCAATGTTCTCAACCGTTCTAATGCATTTAGGAATTACTTCTAAGTTCCGAACAAGGTGTTTGTTGTATTCATCCCAGTCGGTGCGCTTAGGGTCCCTAAATGCACTAGTATGTGTACTTAGTTCTGATGTTAGTTCTAAGCATATATGCCTATGGTCTGACACTGAGTTTTCGTTACTAACCCTCCAGTTTTCTACATGCCTGGCCAGGTTGTAAGTGGCGAAAGAAATATCTAGCACTTCTTGTCTCGTCCTAGTTACAAAAGTTGGTTCACAGCCATTGTTTAAAGTTTGAAGACAATTGGTTACTAGGTAATTGTTTAATAACTCACCTCTGTTATTAATGTTTGTACTTCCCCAGTCGGTGTGGTGGGCGTTCGCATCGCACCCCACAAGCAGCTCAGCATGGTGTCTCCGGGCGTAGTCGACCACGGGTGTGAGCTCAGCAGTCGGGTCAGCTTTATCTCCGGGCAGGTAGGCCGAGCACACGAGCACTCTGGGCCCGTGCCATCCCTTGAGATTGACAAATGCTGCTACAAGGTCATCTGTGCACAACTCTGTAACAGGCAAATAGTTAGTGTTTTTGCTGAAAACAATACACGCCCTGGGTTTCAAGCCATCAATGTTATAAAGTACCTTACCAGCGGCTTTGAGTCCCAGTATGGTTGAGTTATGCACCCAGGGTTCTTGAATCAGGGCAAGGTCGACCTTTCGTTCTGCAAAGCACTGTTCCACTACTGCGGATGCAGCAGCGGCGTGTTGGAGGTTTGCTTGCAGAACCCTTGCCCGAGCCCCCTGGTTGGCCATTTTATTTCCCCCGTTTGGCAGCTTTCGCGGCACCCCGTGATCCCCCCGCTAGAGGCGTTGGTCGCGCTTTAGCGTTCGGGTTTTGGGGTTTTGCCACTCCAGCTGCATGCTTACCCTTCCCTCGCCGGCCCCCGCCCACGACCACCGGCGCTCTTCCACCCCGAGGTTGTGAGCCCTGGGGTTTCTGTGTTCCGCTGGTCGACGGCGTTGGTTCGGCGGCAGGAGGGGGTTCGGAGGAAGACTGTAGATGCTGAGGGGCCTGATGGTCGCCCTTGATCTTGAAGTAAACCCTCTTAAATCCGAGGGTCACCCAGTAATCCTTCTCTTTGAGGGCTTCAACGGAAGGTTCGTCGATGGAGAAGGTGACAAGCCTTCCTCCTTCTTCCTCCTTCTCGTTTAGGACCCTCCAGAGTCCAGGATTTATGCCTTTATTCTGTACCCTCAACAGGGCTAATGCCTCAGTAACTGAGGCAGCCTCCGTCTTGGGTACAAACGTTGTTGCCGTAGATGGCCTTGGAAGCTCGCTCTCCGACATGGTGGTCAGCTGAGCTTCAGGCCATGGCTTCATTTTTGGTGTTACAGCCACAAGCCAGTCATGGCTATACTGGTTCGCGCAGGTTACCAGTATCCATCCTGTCCTGTGGCTGAAACCGACAAATTCAGGTCCATCGCCCTCCGCGTCCATTTTTGTTAGGGCCACGATGAGGTGACGATGTACGAGCGCCATCTGGGCTTCCGTCATGGGTTCCGAATTCCGGATCCCCACTCTGGAGGTCTCCGCCATCTCCCTATAGCTAAGGGGCTTTGGGCCGCCTGTGGCTGTAGGGCTTAACTTGGCGACTTTATTGATGTGCGCCTTAGGAGAGTCTTCCTCTGATCTGTCCCTCTTGAGGGTCTTCACAGAGGTCGGCTTCGGTATCGGAATGTCTTTCCATGGCTTGCGGCATAACACAAGGGCTTGCTCTGTAGCTACCCCTGCTTCTGCCACTAACTTCCGGAGACGCTTCCGTGCTGCTCCAGACAGTCGCTTGCGCTGACTGCCTTGGCTCGTATCCTCTACTTCGGATGGGGCGTCGGGCGATCCAGAGTTGCCTCCTTCGACCACGACTTCCACCTCCGTTGTAGGGGATAGACTGATGGGCGTTCCAGAGTCCTTTGCAGTCCTCTTCGCCTCATCACGGTTCATTCCGTCCTGGATGGATTCCAGAACGGAAGACATAGGGTTTAGGCTAATTTGATTATTTTTATCCTTTTCCATGTTGTACCCACGAGTAGCTAGGGAAATAAAAGGTCACGAACGACAGAGCCCCGCATGTCGCCCGAAGGGTTATTTACTACTCCGATTCACCCTGGTTTCGGAGAGACACCGTTTGAGACTGATACCCTCAGCCATTCATCCCTCGGCACGGTACGATTGACACCTTGGATTGGGGTTTTTGGAGTCGAGGTTGTCTCCTCCCGGAAAGATTAGAGATAGGATGGAAGGAAAGGTTAGGAGGGGAATGGGAGGGATGGGATTGTTGGAATTATGACGGGATTGAGGGTTCAGGACTGCCTGCAAGGTGGGACTGCCATTGCAGACATCGTCCCCATACTTGGCTGCTTTGGGGTCCGGGGTAGATGGTAAGTATGCGGCGCCCGTTGCGATCCCAAAACATTTCCAGGGTGTACGACGCGGACGTGTATGGTGGACTTGAGGGAAGAGTCTATAGCTCAGCGCCGCATACCAAAGCGTACTCAACCCTCCAACACCCCCAAAAGGGGTGGCTTATGCTCAGTAGTGGGCGTCATACGTCTGATTATGGTGATGTGATGGGTAGGCACTGAATCTTTATCCAGACATTGGTCAAGCGTTTGATTTTGATGCCAAAGCTATACATTACTTAAAACTCTCCTCCATTAGCAAAATTGCCGATGCAGGACAAGATTATGATTTTATATTATTAAGTATGTAAGAAGCGAAAGCTATTTCATCTCCCACAATAGTATCATCTGATTGATAATCCCGATCACGGGCAGACTCTCGTTCCCGGCGGTCCCGCGAAATAAAGCCTCCAGCCCGTTTCGATTAAGCCACTAAATCAGACTGTCGACTCGCATAGATATAGAGGGTTAACTCCTGATTTCACGTGTCCCTGCTTCCTATCTCAGTGGACGGAAATTGCCAAGAAAAGATGGCAAAGCCTGCCTCTTTCTTATTTATTTTTATTTTCCGCAGCGACGGTATTCGGACGTTGAGGTTTGTAAATTATGTTTTAGTGCGCTATAAATAATGTTTCTCTATTGTTTATGTGAATTGTAAGCGATCATTGTATGCTTTCACGTGGAACATTCTGGAAGACTAATGTAGTTCTCATGGTAAATATACTTTCGAAGAACATTTAGTACTTTTATTCTTGATGAAAGAAACTTAAAAATCCACTTTGTCCCTGACACTCTAAGATGAGACTCGAACCCGACTGCTCTAGCCACTGAACCCAGGACCTAACAGGACTATCGAATTCTTCGAGTACTTGTTACTTTTTCGCTACTACAGATTATTTTACACCCAAACAGCAAAAAGAAATATTTTTAACCGATCTCAAAAAAAAAAACATGTTCTGACTAACGTTTAGTCTCTGTGATAACGCTGCGTGTTGGAACATTAAGACTATCACGTTAGAAATGAATTAATAAATAAATAAATATTTAACAACATCACATACATTGCTCCGATTCCAAGATGAGTAGCTAAAGCCCCCGTATTATGGAGTATATGAGACAACGAAGATCACACAACACCCAGACCCGAGACAATATAGAAAAGTTCATTTTCTATATTAAACCGACCGGGAATCGAACCCGGGACCTCAGAGATGGCGATACCTTGAAACCGGCGTGCAAACCACTCGGCTACGGCGGTCATCAATTTCTTTTTATTTGAAAGCTAGTGCTGGGCGTGTGATTCCATTTTGATTTCGTCTAGACCTGGCTATGGCATCTATGAGAAAACCATATAAGTCTTAAATTTGCATTAATCATGCGTGATGTTTGTTACCCCAAAACTCAAAATATCACTAAAATGCATGATATAAAAACTTTAAAAAAATTGGAACCGACTAAAAATTAAAAAAGTGTAAAATAATACTTATCTTAAAAGAGGTTGTTTTTTTTTAAGAATTACTGAAGTTGGGCGGTCAATATTTCATTAACTACAGAAAAGCTCTGGCTGTCATCAATGTTTCTTAAAAAAATTCAACAACTCCCAAGATAAGTATTATTTTTCATTTTTTTAAATTTGAATGCCGTTCCATTTTTTTATATCAAATATTTAAACTCTCGATAAAGGCGAAAATTTGTTCTAATTATTATAAGTTTTTGATCAACTTTACATCCATAATGCTAAACTGAAAATATAGCATTGTAAATGCAAAATTAATCTAATATAATAATTTGCTACTTTTATTCTTTATATCTTTAAAGATTAACCTATTTATTTCTTTTTTATTAGGTACTTCGTCTAGAGAAAATGTGGTGCTCTCAAACTAAGTTACTCACATTTGTGGCATAGGGTACCTTCACACCATTATACTAAACTGTCGGAGTTGTGGTCATATTAGTACGGAAAGCTTATAGTGTTAGAGATCGTGACATAAATGTGCAAGATATATTTATAACTTAATATTTCGGTATGTTATCAATAGCGCTTAATATATACAAAATTAGCGATTAATGTTGTGCAATCGTGAAACGTCGTGACTCATCAGATCTCAGAAAGTGTGCAAATGAGCTGCGAAAAAGATTTTCGTGACGGTTTAAAGTTTGTTATTACAAAATTGCTCATAGTTATTTCACAAAAAAATACACAGACTTTAATTTAGACAGCGGTAGAAGTTTGTTTCGCACTGCCACGACCATTTGTTCCAGCACCAAACCACCACCCTTGCTACTGAGTGATGTTAACTCTTAGTACTTCAAAATACTGAAATATCAAGCTTGAGAAAGCTCTTGCGTATTTTTGCCACGAGCTCTCAGTCAATTAACTAAATAAAATAAAGCAAATCGGACGAATTCTATGTCAACGTTATTTAGTAAAATTAAAACCCACTTTAAAAAGTTTTTAAATATTTTTAAGAAATTACCACTATAAAATTTTGGTAAAAATCAAATTAATATATCTACTTTATTATGCGTATCGGAGGCAAGCGTTTATTCTAAAAGGATACATATCTTTACAAAGTCAAATTAATATTCAAACGCGTTTAAACGTCCAAACATTTCATGAAAATGTAGCGTTGATATTGCGTTAATCCAAAATTTATATATGGCCTCGTAATTCGGTTTTAATAAATTTATAATAAGTTAAACATTGTTTTATCCGTAGTTAGCAAGCGTGACGGGACGGCGTGATCCCATCGACGGCAAGTCACCACAAAGCGATTGTCAGTGTTTCGAAACAGCGCTTGCTGAGCATGGCTTATATGTATATTTTGATATTATGGCTTTGATAGTAATTTGAATAGTGTAATTGTTTCAATAGAAAGTTCTTACGTACATATAAATAAGCGTATTTGGTATATAATGCTAGCACTGCGTACGTTATGATGAGACAAGCGAAGAATTGTACCTCGTTGTTGTAGCTAGCCGTACACGCAAAGAAAGCACGTCTATTAAATTCAAGGTAGATGTTAACTTAGATCAGTGCAAAAACTAAAACCCAAGGCTGGTTTGAATAGGTTCCGTTCATACATTTATTTACGTTAAATAAAGTATGCATAAATATTTTATATAGGTAAGTTAAACTATATTTACCGGTCCTATGTTCAACCTTCAGAGATCAGACTGTGGATAGCGACATGTGGATAGAGGTCTACCTGTTGTTGACCGCTGCTGGCATGTCACTTATCGTCTATCAATTAAGTCAGTTGGCGAGCTTTTGGAGACTACAAAGATTTAAACTAGTTATATCATGTTGTCTCAAAATCCTTTAGAGATCTCATTATATTTCCTTAAAATGGTTAAACGAAGTGATGCCTATACTCAGTTAGAAATTAGTCTATTGTATACTTCTTAATAATGACTCTTTTTATTATTCACATGGTGGTGAAAAAAAAAAGAAAAATCATTATCAGCTTATGACCCCACTTGAGGATTGAGTCCTTCCCTATGGATGGAATTAAATTGAACAGGTAGAAATAATATAAAATATATAACATCAATGCAGTCATAAAATATAAAATGTATAACATTTTTTATAACGATGATAATCTTGGCAGCTAAAAGAGTAAGCCAATATTTTTTTATCGGCTTTCAATATTCAGGTCGTGTGCCGCTATCTGATGCTCCATCGGTAACAATGCACCGCTGAAAGCCTCGATGTAATGTCACGATTATCTCTATTGGAAGTGCGACTCTGCTCTGATATTATGTACGCGCAGTGAAATTTGTTTCATGAATATTTGATAGATATTAAATAAAAAAGACAACAGTTTCAATTTCTCTACCAGATTTTAGTATATATTACTTGAAATTTATATTTGTATATTGTTGTATATTGTACTACTTTTTCATATTTTTAGTCAATCCAACCGGTTTCAACTCTCGATATAGGGTCAACTTTTAACTCGATGCTAGAATAGTGCAGTAACAGCCAAGCTAATTTTAAATCCTTTTTTTCGTGCTACTTTGAAAAATCTGGGAAACCGGACTTCTGCACTCTATACACAAAGCTTAATGAAACATGCTGACTGATTTGTATTTTTGCATTATATACAATTTATAATAGAATAAATATTGAACAACATCACATACCTTATTCAGATCCCAACACCTAGATCAGTCTCAATCCCATTTTCTATATTCACCTGACGAGGAAATAATATACCAGAAAATCTTTGTCGTTCCTAACACACAATTTCTGTAAAAGTATATCTCAACCGAGTACGGTAAGACGTTGAAGTTTTATACCGGGCATTCAATATTCATATCGCCTGTGTCGGCATTATCCGACATTTTATCGGAAACATGCACCGTTGAAAGCTCCGCGGTAATGTCGAGATTATCTGCACCAGTTATTGGTATGTTTTTCTTGGGTATTCATTTACAATTGTGCTTTTAGGTTCGGGACATTTAAGTTCGGTTTTATTTTGATAGAGGGCGGGACAAACTATTTCTAAACAATAGTGTTTAGAATTTTGTAAGAAATAATAGCAAAAGATTAGAGCGATTTTAGTTATTATATCTATATATATAACTCAAAGGTGACTGACTGACATAGTGATCTATAAACGCACGGATTTTGATCAATTCTACCCCTAAGGGGATAAAATAGGGTATGAAAATTTGTATGAAACTTTGTCAATTTTAAACCAATAGGGCTGAGACTTTGCATGCCTAAAGCTACAATGACGTAGGCATCCGTTAAGGAAAGATTTTGATCAATGCTCACCCCAAGGGGATAAAATAGGGATGAAACTTTATTTCAGGTATTTTACACGATATAATGAATAAATATTCGTTAGAAATGCCGCTCAAGATAACTTCACCACGCGGATGAAGTCACGGGCAAAATCTAGTATAACTGTAACCTGACTACCTACAGTATTACTATTTCAGTATTCAGACAGACAAGACTTGTCTGAACTACATAGTTAGGTGCACGTGGAACTACAGAAACTCGTCGGAACTGCTGAATTGTTAAATCGGACGAAACCTAAAAGTACTAAAAGCATGCGCCGGGTTTTATGTTGGACGTCTCAGTTTTATAACCTTTCGCCTTACATGTCTACTTACGTGTGTGTGATGATGAAAAATATAACAGCACTAACTGTGTTGCGTATTACATAATTCTCAAGGGAAATTTTAGACAAATAACTTATTTTTGCCTCTTTAAATGTGTACGTATTAACCCCTCAGGTTGTGACGGTGTGCCGTATAATAACGTATTATAATTGAAATATAAATTATATATAATTTAAATTAAAATTATATTTTGAAGTTTACGTATTATGGCAAACCCAAAAAGGGGTATGTATTTGCTCTATTTGGTTATTGTAATTTTATATTTAGTTAAACATACAAACTATTTTTATATACAATACTAATAAATCAATTGTCAAGCTTAGTCAGCCTTTCATTAATTCGCCCAAGCATAGAACCCGTCACAAGGTGACTACTTTAGTGGTTTTTAAATGTAAGGATTTAGTTAATGAATTAAAATGTACTTATCAGATGACATACAAAACTAAAGAACCGCTCGACTTCGAACGAATTAAAGTTGATTGATCTAAACCTAGTAATTAAATCTCTTATTTGATGAATTTGGTATTCAATGTTAATATTTTATCAACAAATTAATAAAGATAAACGTTACACTCACGGAAACTAATACACCAATCGACTTCATACGGGTCAAAATGAATCTATCGAATGTAATTTTTTTATGAACAAATTAAAATATCGCTTAAAGTTATGCCGATAAACATGGAAGTTGCACTCATGGAAATTACTCTCCACACCGACTACTCCAAGTTTTACACAAAATATGAAAATGTTATGATAAAAGTTTTGAAAGCAACTACATTATCTGGATAGGATGGTGGCTCTTTTCTGTTTTCCATAATGTGTTTACAAACATAAAAGTTACAAATCTATGATACTGCAAAAAATTGTTGTGAAATATTTATCACAATAATTTCAAAAAGTCTGAAAATTTATGATATTACCACCACTATTATACTACCACTGGATAATTAGAACTCCAACTTGGACTTATATATACACGGAGATTTTTCGGTACAGTTTTTATTAATATTCATACGTTTCTGTGAACTACTAATTTTTGTCATTCGATAAAAATAACTTTACGATTTTCAGTGAATATGATCTTATCTTTCAATGCTTCGTACGATATGCAGTTTAAATGCTCAATATATTTGTCGTTATTAAAAAAGCTCGTACAACTCTGATTTCAAGTAAAAAAAGATAGAATTTAGTTTTTCTTTCAGCGACTGAAATATTTTAGGAGTTCAAGTTCTAGTGAATGCGAGAAAAGGCGCTTTTATACTGACACAAATCTAAAAGTAAAAGGAGTCTTTTATAACATAATATTAACGTTTCAAAAAGGTTTTACTATTGTCAAAGAAAGAAGTTGGGAAGTATGTTTGTAACTTACAAAGTTTACATTATAAATATTGTAACATTATTTTCACAATGCTAACACTTGCATTGACATCTTTCTATAAAAATAGTAACCAATCCTTCAGTCGAAAAAAACCATTTTGGTCGTTCATCCAAAGAACAGAGAATAATTATTGCTTCGAATCTCTCTAAATTGGAAATAATCTTTCTATTTGCGAAAAAAGTAATATTGAACGCATGCAAAGTGAATACGTCAAGAGCTGGAATTTAATTTTCAATGACTACCATAGCCCTGACAGAATAAATGCCTTTATCAACACGAAGGGGGAAATAATGCATGAAATGAATACACATTTCCAAGTCTCGTGACTGCGTAAGTTGTCTGCGGCATAATATCATTTTCATAATAAGAAAATCAGTTTATCCGTCCAACACCACGACGGGAGTAATTCCCGTTGAGTCGTCTCTCTTATATCTTTGAAATTCATCCTCTTGTTCGGTGAACGATTGCGGTACGTAATGACTTTTGTTATGAAAAATCTTATTTCATATTTCTTTCTATTTTTGGGGCTCGTCCGTTTTTATTATAATCATTTCATTTCTGATTAAAAAAAAAAGGAAACGTTTATTAGTTTACATCATTGGTTTTTGCATTATTTAGTAGAAAACTGGTCTATTTAAACTAGATTAATACCATTATTTTAAGCTAGAAATAAACACTCAAACAGAGGTAAGAAATTTTGGTAAATTTGGTAAAAGAAGCTTTAAAAATATAACTGGTAGATCCAGAACCAGAACCAGAATTAAAAACTTACGGTTTTATGAAAATTTATTGCTTGGAACTCCTTTGTTGTTCGAAAAAATGTTTAGCTGTTACTTTCATAGCATTGAATCTTCATGGTCACTATGGCCCGTTCTCTTTATTTGATTTCTTCCACAAGGAAAATCTACAATCATTTAGTGATAATAAAATAATAGTTAAATTAATTAGGTTCATTTGAAGTATATTGGTATTTCTATAATACGTACTCGTACATACATATATTTACTACACGTGTCATGAAAGTTTTGCTTGAATGTACATTGTAGATACTATAGAACACACCTCTTTTCTGTGTTCTGTGATTCTCGTAGATACCTGCTAAAGCCACAGTCTAGACAAATATTTAAATAATTCAGCTAGCAACCTTCCCTTAGCTTATTGTAAGACTCGTGATTCATACACGCATTTTTATATATTTTATCCCATCACAAAAGCGCAGTGATCTGAATCAATTATTATTACCACTAGCATCCAATAGTTAGTTTACTTTTATATTTATATTCGTATTATTACGTTTGGGTAATGTACACTAAAGCATGATTTCTCAGGGGACTGTTTTTTTGCTTGTGTATTTTTCCTCTTCAAACTTACTTTTTATATTATTATTGTTCTAGCTGTTTTCCAGTGACTTAACCCGCGTAAATTATAACGTACTATGGAGTATCTGAGACAACACTCAGACTCGAGATTTTCTTTGTTCTTCATTAACTCAACCGGGAATCGAACCCGGGGCCTCAGAAATGCAAATACATTGAAACCGGCGTGCGAACCACTCGGCTGCGGAACTCGTCACAATTAAATATTTACGCTTTCGAATAACAGCATTTTAAAAAAAATCTATCCCATGTTTATCTCTACCCTATGCTATCCTATTAAAAGAAGACAAATACTAATCCACTATGAATACATCACAACACTCGAGCTTGGAGTATTCTCACAGATACGCCACATAATTTGTATATCGACATCGTTATTTTTCCTTGCAACGTATGAATTCATGCCGAATATGCAAATATTTCTATTAATATTCATGGATAGGACCGCCATCGATAATTGAGTCTTACTCTGTCAGTGAAACCGGCAAAATTCATATCACTACAACTACATGCACCTAAAACTCTGACATTTGAATGCAAGCGTATATAAAAGTTATTAGAATACAGTAAAACTTACTAAAAAATTTAAATTATATATTCGAATGGAATGTGTACAGTGAATATTGTACTTTTGTTTTGGTAACGTTATTTTTGATATATCGAGCTCACATAGAAAAAGAATAATACTTAACGTATTCGTAATCAATAAATTATGGCGGGATTGAGTTGAAATGTCATATGACGTCACACCTTTGTATATTTTCTACATAGTTGTGATAAAGCAATCCCCACTTTTCCCCACTCTTCAATTATTTTGAAATGAAATGAAATGAAATGAAATGAAAATATCTTTATTCAAGTAGGCTATTACAAGCACTTTTGAATCGTCCAAAAAACTTTTTTCCCCTACCACTTGTTCAGGACGTCTTTTAGCTGACAAGAAGAACAAGCGAAAGAAACTTATCAGCTTTTTATCATAAGTAATGACATTTACATAAATCATGTCATTACCAAAATAATATGTATTATCAATTTATCACAATAGTAAATACAACTTTCAAAGTCTGTAGGACATAAGTTGAACATATAATTAGTCTTTATAGAACAAAACGAAGGCTATTAATTCCATGCATTGCGATCCTTAAAATAATCATCAACTTTATAATAGCCTTTACTCACAAGTATATTCTTTACATGAATTTGAAATTTATTTTATATTAATAATTTAATGCCTATCTAAGTAATTATGGTAAGTGTATTCTAAGTATTATGGTGTGCACATAAACAATAAACCATCGTAACTAAGTAAATTATTAATTATACTGTATTGCTCAATAAAATTATAATTATAATTAATTTCTTGTTAAATTGTAGCAAAAAATGTGTATCTAATATTTTACTACTATCAGAATATTCTAAATCGTGATATTATTTTGATCAAAGAGGCTTTAAATCAAAAACACTGGTGAATGATGGACTAAATAGTAGACTAATACCTTTAAGTATTAGTATTTATTTACATACAAATTCAGCATTTTAATTAAGTAGCTGTAAATATGTCGTAAATACTAAGTGTTCCTTGTTCATTGTGTGTGATTTTTAACTGTTGCAAACAATGGATTTTGTTACGATATTGTTGAATACAATAAAGTCAGGTCAAATTTTTTTATTTTTATGCATACATTATGGTCTCTGCAAACTAACGAAATGTACAATAGAATGTTTATTCTTATATTATAACCGTCTGTCATCGGTAATTCAGCTGAAGAACCCAGAACTTTTGAACACATTTTAGCTTTTTCAAATAATTAAACATTACAAGATTAAAGGAACAGTTTTGTTCAAAATTTGAATTTCGCAAAACTGTAGTCATTCAATTTGCTGTAACTCCCAAGTGTACTGCAAATTCACTTTTGAATGTCGCACAGGAGACAGTACGATTTCATTAGTCTACGTTCCTCCTTAATAAATTGCGTAGAATACCGCAACTTTTTCATCCAGCGAGTCAACCTACACATCTGTATGGGGCCGCAATCTTCATAAATCTCAACCAACTCGACCTTTTGTCTCTGTCCCATTCTTTTAGGGTTTAGGCAAATTCTGAGCCCGCACAAATTGGCCTTACAGCGAGACTCTGTAAAGCACATTGTGAAGAGACCCCGCCTTGGTTCCTTTTTTAAATGGCAAACAAAAGGTAAGAAACTTGGAATAGTATGTAAATCGGGTTAGTGTACGTTGAAAAAGTGACTTGGAAATTTGGAATATATGAGATCACAGTTTCATCCTTTCAACGAGAACCCTTGGGTCCAATGAAGATGTATCTCTGTTTCGTAATCATTTCGTAGAGAAGTTTGATTTGAATTTAAAATGCACATTATAAGGTAATTTTATGTTGGCAGATATTAAAGTCGCTATAAAGTAATCCTCATTAATTATGCAGGTTCCAACCGGATCTCCCATAAAAGAGTTCTTTGAGTGTCGCCATTACATTAAATTGTTATTCCACCACAAGGCTTGGGGCGCGCAGTTTTTTAATTAAAATAGGCTATTTGGCGCCGACTTCGTGAAGTTTTACAATTCCACTTTTCAGTTCTTAAATGTCCGACAAGGACAGAATGTTTTCCTAAAATAAACTTTAACTTGAGTTAATGCTTCGGTAAATTTGATTAGTATAAGCCATATTTAATAACTTTGCTCTAACAACATTTCAGACGGTTTAAGTTAAAATTAACCACTAATGGTTTTGAATAACAAGAATTTGGTCGATTAAAATAGCGACTGTCAAAAAACAGAATTCATGATTATTTCTTTGTCAGCCAATAAAAAAATGATACTTTAAAGCTAATGTGTTATTAAAGCATCATATAGTCCTTCGACTCATCGATAAATATTATATTCAAGGTTTAAATCGTCTAAAAAACGAAACCTTTAGTGATAAAAGAAACACCGTTGTTTTAGAATGTTATTTAAGGATAGGGTTAACTCGATTTGCTCTTTGCAAGAGACATCTCCCTTAGTTAAGGTATAGAAAGTTACACAAAAGGACACGTAAATAGGGTCACGATCCGAAGCGAAGTAGAAACGGTGAAGAAGATACCCACTTTGAATTTTAAGTGTATCTGATATAGCGACTACGGTTTTTTATTAACCGCTCCGTAAATTGTATAAGTCTTACACCTTTCAAGTGTCTTGAGATCTGCCTTCAAAGAGTATAAAAAAATAAGATCAACACTTGAGTATTTAACATCAATTAAAACTTATTGTCATTCCTGTCACTTTACCATGTGCTTTTGACATAGCATAGTTTTTCATAAAAAGTAATGCCTCCTTTCAATATGACCAAAACCTAATTAAAAATAATTGCACAAAATTAAAAAAATATTTAGTTAAAAATAAAATAAAAGCTTTTTAAGTGATCTGTGGACAAGTGCTTGCCTATCTAGCATAAAAAAAAAATCTTTGCTACAAATTTTCCAGATTAGTTAGTTATCGTTAGTTTTCCAGATACAAAACTAACAATTTTATTACAGGTGACTATAATATTTACGTACCAACTGTGAGTAAAAAAAATCCAGCATGCCTTCCAATTAAAAACAAATACAAAGCGATTTGGAATAATATGTAAAAGTATTGATAAGAATTATATAAATAACGGTCATCTAAATTTTACTGCAGTGGCTATAGCTCTTTTATTTAAATATGAATCGCAACGTCATAAAAGGAGTAGAAGGCGCACACTTATAATTACTGACCGTTACAATGAAACTTCATAAATATGTAAATTCCTAAAAACATTTGTACATATTTGCATATTAAACGTGTGTACTACTTCCAAATTGCTATTACTCTTTAGGGGGCAATTATATTCAGACCTCTTTCAGTGACTCACAACTTAGTCATATATTTCATTCAATACCGACTCTGAAACTCGTCGTTAACTTAATAAAAATTAAAAAAAAAACTATCCAAGTGCGTGTTGGACTCGCACACGAAGGATTCACAAAAATCGCGGTTTTTGTATGGGAGTGCCCTTAAATAATTATTTAATTCCGTTTTTATTATTTAGTTTCAACTGGAGACTTGACAGTTTTTGTATAACCTGAAGACCTACTGAAATGCCAGTTTAGTTATTTCATTCACAATATATTGTATTTATTAAAAATCTTTTGAATTATAAGTAAACAAATTATAAACTGTTACTTTTCTATGTCGAGGTTAAATTGTACCCATGTTCCATAACCCTACAGGTAGTGGTTAGTGTTAAGCTTGGGGCTATATTGAAGAGTGTTCTAGTACAATTTTATGCTAGCAACGGGGTATAACTTTCTGCGCACTGTTCAGCAATAAATAATAACGCCTGAATATTGAGAGCGGTCTATACATAATAATTTTAAAGTTGTTGTTTGTTGTTCAGAGTTTCCATATAAGCTTCTGTACAGAGTTTAATCTGGGACGGTAACGAGCTAGTAGGTAATGGTTTGTTCTTGCTTGGTCTGATTTATGTAATACTACATTTATTTTTAGGTTATACTACATTTATTTTAGGATATATGTTTGCTTTGCTGCTCTGTAAGAATACAACGTCAAACACCGGTATGTCGCAACATTAGAGGTTCAAGCCACAATTCGTTGCTTGAACTCCTAATGTTCAAGTATTAGTATAAACTCTAATGTACAAGTTCAAGTATTAGTATTTTGTTTTACATTCTTCTAATTTGCTCCGAGATTTGAGGTCTTCCTATAACCTTTCCATATTCATCTCTTCCCATACAACTGATTTCTTAGCCAAATCATTTTATATCAGGGCTATTAAAGTGTGGAACTCACTGTCTTTAAATATCAGACGCGCACAATCACTAGAGGATTTTGGTAAACAAGTCGAGAAATTATTATGTTTTTTATTAATGTATATTCCACTTACTTTAATGCATAAGCTCGCAGTCTCTTTACTCAAACAGTATAGTTTCTTTTAACCAAGGTGATCCTGGTAGAGATTGCTACTTTAGCAATAAGGCCCGCCTTTTGCATTTTTGTTTCTAATTTTATGTGCTTTTAAATTCACGTCATTCATTTGTTTGTTTATTAATGCCAAAAACTTAGATCATAATATTATTCACAAATTACATTTTTTTTATAATTTTAATGAAAATGTTACACAGTCATCACAAACATTATTTAGCTTTAAGTATATTGTGGGTATCCAAAACCACACAAATATGGAAAAGTTATTTTTCTACACTAATTTAATCGGGTATCAGAAATGGTGACATTTGAAACTAACATGGCACTATCTAGCAAGTGCCGAAATCGAAAGTCGACAAATTCTGTTTGACGATTCTTATAATTATATTTCATTTCACGGAATTAATCCTCACTCTGGCACCTTTTAAGCACAAAATGCCGGTGAACATTCAAAATATAATCAACTGAATATTCATGACGGAAACCCGCTCAAAAGTTTTTAATAAGAAATTATGGTAATCAGTTTAAATTGACCTAATCCATATTGCGAGCTTGAAATTTGCTCGCAACAAAACTTGTTACGTTGGTTCCGATGTCTCAAACTTGATTCGGAGTTATAATTAATTTAAAATATTTATTCTTGTTGATATCGCAAAACTTCCGATCGATGACACGAGATGAACTACGAGTTTATGTTTCTTCTAATCTTTTACAATTAACAAGTTTGCTAATATAATCAATTTATTACATTACCATGGAGATAACGCAGTTTCTATCCTTTTTTCTGTGGCTTAAGAGATAATTTTAATATTCGTTTGTAAAATTTATGAATCTCTATTATAGAAATATTTTGAAGTAATCAGATATAATCTTTTGTATACAGTGACATGTTGTTGACTGTACTAAAATATTTTTAAAGTGTTCAAACTATGATGATATAGTATCGTCAAGCTTATTATTATATTTCATGATTTTTTTTATAATGATATAAAATTTGTGTGATGGAAAAGGAAGGCTTATTGGGCACCAGTATTGAGTAGGTGCATAATTTATACAGTCTTATTGATGTAATTATATGTGTGCTACAATGTTCAAAGTATACTTGGTGTATTCATATCTTTTAATTGATACTATTTTTTTTTTTATTTTAGTAAACAAATAAAAATTTGATTATTATGTATTAACAAATCCGAACTTTATCCCTGGCTATCCTAATCCAAATTTGGGAGTCTTGTCTGACAAGAACTGGCAAAACAAACTCCGACAAGGTAACTCAATTACTACCTTTAATTTAATATTTACAGAATGAACTAACTTTATCTTTTGGTTTTGCAATGTGTGATCTGGATTGACATTTTATTTGACTAATTACTGGATCCCAAGCCGGTGGTGTATGCTAACCTTTATCTCTATTAAAATCCGGATGTTTTTTTAATTGAAATAGAATTAAACCAACCAATTGAATCAACTGATGACGTTGACGCCAAGTCTGTTAAGGAACAATCTATTGTCAGCGTAAACTAAGTTTCTCGTATAAAATTTTATTTAAAGTTTTTCGAGAAAGGCAAGACTATTAACAAACAATCCCTTTCTAAGATATCTTTAAGAAAGTCTTCATTTTGACTACCGACGCATCTAACTATCCCATTGGAGCTATTATTTCGCATGGGACAAACCAGTAGCCCACATAAAGCGAAATTATCTATATTACAATAGAAAAAGTATTACTTGCTATAGTTTAGGCAACTAAGTACTTTCGGCCTTATATTTTCGGCCGTAAGTTTAAATAGATATAGACCACAAACCGCTTTAGGGAATGATGAGTCTCAAGGAGCATTACTCCAGATTAACAAAATGGCGTCTGAACCTAAGCAAATACGTTTTCTAAGTAATTAATAAAAAGGGTAAAAATAATACCAATGTCGATGTGCTCTCTCGAATTGAATGACATAATAAAGAGATAAGCTTCATAACACACTTTGACAGCACATACATCTAAAGAAGATACTATAATAAACATACCCATAACTGACGAACCATTGAACAAATTTCACAGGCAACTATGGCATATAACAGGCAACAATGTTTGACAAGCATAGGTGACTTAAAAAAAACGACCTACTGTAACGACACACACACTCGGACATCTGTACAATTGTCAGAGTCAAATCTTGAAGAAGATGTAATCAATGTTATTAAGGAATATGTTAATCTTAAAACCATGGTACTAATTTTAGCTTAAAAGGAAGAAGAAAATATACAATATTTTTTGAGAAAACCAGATATGAGTCGCCCCTATCACGAGTATAAAACTAATCACCGTGGTTTGTAGTGGTTCAGTTTTAGCTGAAAAAATCTATTGACCTAAGATGAAAAATGACATAACTAAATTTATAAATAACTGTACTATATGTGGACAAGCCAAATATGATCGTAATTCAATACGCCCTAAGTTCAACATTGTACCACCACCCATAAACCTTTTGAAATCATTCTTATGGATCTATTCTCAGCACAAATCGAGAAACGTAACGCTCATTTACGCTTTTTATAAATATGGATAAGCATACTTGCTTAGGGAAGGGACTGCACTTAGTGTAGTGCAGGCCTTATTGACATATAGCACACATCATGGTTTACCGTTAGCTATTGTCACAGATCAGGGCACCGAATTTAATAATCTAACGTTTTTAGAATTCCGTAAAGTTTATAATGTTCCTCATCTCCTCGAATGCGTACGGGAAAATCGAACATTTTCATTCCAAAACATTAGAGCAATTTAGAATTTTAAACCAATCATAAACTTAATGCCATATACTTTAATCTCTTATTATAAATAGTTCAGAGCACAGTTTTACGAGATGCAAACCATTTGATCTAATATTAGGATTTACAGACCCAACTGACATACATCTTAACGAACGACTATTACAACATATTTACACAAGAACATAGGAAATAAAGGAAAAGCGTTTATAAATTTCACATGACAATTCATTTACTAATACAATTAAGAATCGTTAAATTAGTCGTGATTCTGAAGTAGAGTACCAACCTGAACAGCAGATATTCATAAGTAATCCTAACGTAAGCCGCTCTAAGTTTGCACCCAGGTACACGCATATTTCTGTGTTAACCGAGCTATCGATAGATGTCCAAGAGAATCACATACACATCCAAGAGAAAGAGGCCTATATCCAAATCTAAACTCAGGAGATAAAACTGGAATGGCTTGAAGATGGACCACGATTCTTGCCGTTTAAATTAGGGCCCATGATTTAAACAACTCACTATCACACCTTTTTACTATTTGTAGAACTAAAGGACATAGATAAAAATATTGGTTAAGGTTATAGGCATAGTTAAAAATTAAGGCTAGATTAGATAATTATACCTATACATTTAATGAATTTCAGGTTGATTAATTTATTAACAAATTAGATAAAACATCGTTTCAGTTAATAAGTTTCGAACCATGATGATCTAAGAGATTTTTTATTAATGGGTTAGGTTCCGTCATTAAAAGTATTACCGGAAACCTAGATTAAACTGATGCTGCAAAATATGAAGACGCTCTTAGAATTATAAAAAGTAATCAAGATATATCAGTCAGTCGTAGCAAAGATTGGATGAATGCTAAAGCTTTGTCTAGAATCTCTGAGTATCAAAGTCAGATAAATAAAAGTTTACATATTTTCTTGAATACAGAAGCTCATGTACAGTATACGTTATTAAATTTACTTGATTTGGTCAGATATTAGATTTCATTAGTAATAATGTAGACATTCTAAAAAGCGAATTATGTAGAATAGAAAACACGTTAGCTTTGTCTCACGCATCAAGCACGTAGCATTGCTAAGTTTAGATATAATGAATAGTATGGTAGAGAAACTTTGAAAATTAATTTATAATTGAAATTATTGAGAAATAAGATGACCGAAGACTATACCGTCGTCCTCCCTAAACTAACACAAGCCCAACTTACCTACGAAAAGGAGGAGTACATCACTTTAACTGGAAGCTTTCTGGTCACAATCCCGTACAACTGGAAGATACAAACAGATGAGTTCACAATAGCGAAGTGAATAGTCGTATAAAAGGATAACCAGTAAAGATAGCTGATATTTAAATGAAATAAAACAAACAAGCATTCCGGCCTCTCAACATTAACTCAATCAACTTAACGAGCTACATCAGTTACAAGATGAAGTAAACCAACAAGATATTATGCAAGGAAAGCATTCGTCAAGCTTATATCACACAACGATCCCGCTCTGCATGTTCCCGATGAGCGCTATTATTCTTATTATCATTATCCTCTTACGACTAAATTCCAGACACAAACTTTAGAAGCAAGTTTTAAAAAGCAACACACCTATGAGGATCCAGAATCAGCGCAAAAACCTAAGAAGATGATAGCAAAATTTTCTCTTAATATTATGAAATAGTTGCTGATCTATAGGGGCTTCCCTGTTATAATAAGGAGCTGATAATGAAACCTATAATAAAAAGAAATTGAACACCAAAAATCGTTCACATACAATACTACTACTTACTGTCTATTTTATGTAAAAGGAAAAATTTTAATTCCCACAATAGAATTGCAGAAACATTTACGCGACGGATTGTAGGCTACATTCCGTCAAAGATATAAATATCAAATAGCGTTAGAAATACGGGAATCGTCTATCCGAAGTTCAATCTGTGAAATTGATATTGGAGTGCGCTGTGAAGGAAGCCCTGTCGCGGTTACCGACGCGCCAATGTTTCACCGGAGTTCCGACTCATCCATTCTTTTATTTTCACATCAAGCTTTTGTTCTACAAACTTCTAGTTTTCAGATTGGATTCGGGGTACGTTCGTAGATTTCATCGGATTCACTTTATGGCTATTGTCTTTTAGAATTACGGTCCCGATTAAAAGGGACTTTTGTAGGAAATTTATCGCTTCATATTCAGAATCAAGCTATACATAGTCTATACAAATTCGCTTCCCTGAATGCTGGGATGTTTTAAACTACATAACGGATTTTAATGCGGTTTTCAATAGCTAAGAAAGTAATTCAAGATAAATGTTTATATTATGTATAATACAAGACCACGAGGGCGACCTCGTTGGCGAGAATCTAGTTTGTTATTAGTAGTGGTACTTTTTACTAACTTGGTTCGATAGTACCTGTGGTTGTTAAAGTTTTGAAATATTTTTCGATATTATAAATATCAATAAAATATTGTAAATACAAATATTAGAATAAAAATTCATCAATGTCACGTAACGCTATCCCTAATTATATAAAAAAGGCAAGATTTTCAACAACAAATCAAATTTTATTGATGTAGGTACCTATATATAATTATACAATTAAAAATAAAATGCATTTTTGGTATCATTAATTTATCGCTGATTTAATATTTGCCATTTACCAAAACAAAGATACGTTAGTTCTCTTTTGAAGAGAGAAGTAGAGTAAAGTAGAGTTAATCGTAAGCAAATGTAGATTACAAACTAACCATAATGGTTATACTATACTTACCGATGTTTTCATTATTATTTTTTAAACATTCGCCACTATTGCATAGGCTTATAAATAATCTCTCATTATAAAATGTGCTACTGACTACTATAGTCACAATGAAGGTAACAGAATAAAACCTTATTATAAAGGACTTTACGACCTCGACACCTTTAATGAGAATTTTTCTTTCTTTGTATCTTTTATCTTTTTAGATTGCATTTGCAGCACAATCAGTGTAATCGCAGGGTTTAGTAAAGAGAAAATTGTCTTTGTCCTGAGAATTTATAACTTTCATTAAACGTTTACATTTAACTTTCAAAATAGAGGTAGGTATGTAGGTACTGCAATTTAGAAGTTAGTCTTAGATGGATTATTTATTTTCCTGAGTAAGAATTAGGAATATTTTAGTATCGTCAAGATTAAGACTTTCATAACTGTTAGCTTGACTGACTTAGATAAGATTAGTGCTATAGCTTTCTTAGGCGAACTCACTAGTTCTATAATAAAGCTCCTAACTATTATTGATTGAATTAGCAAGTATGTATCTACCTAATTATTGAGGTTTCCATTCTGTTGCCTTTCGGTTTGCCGCTGCCGTTGACGTGCACATTAACTATTCATGCCCTGTGCAAGAACGCTTGTCCAAAGCAATTATCGTCTGCTAATCAGATATCTACAAATATTGTGTAATGGCGTCCGTGTAACGAAGAAAGTTAACACAATTCAATAACCATTTCAGTTACAGCGGTACAGTATTTAGCGGTGTCATATGTATCAACATAAATAAATAAATAAATAAAATGTATTTATTTAAACAAATAGTTTAACAAAAGTATAGTGTACGATAATAGTCGCAGTAGTTTAAAAAGAAAACTGAAGTGTAACCATTAGACCTCCAGGTAGTAAATAATGTTATGTTCCTTATTCTACTATATTATTATAATTATCATTTGTAATAATTATTTAAGTTAACAGAACAAAATTATAACTTATCATATTTAATTTAAAATTTTTATCTTAATTAATAGATTAATCAACTGTTTGTGTGCGTGCGTGCGTGTGTGTGTGTGTGTGTGTGTGTGTGTGTGTGTGTGTGTGTGTGTTTTTGGTAATTGGTATACAAAGGAAACTGAAGGAATTCAGAAAAACCCATTCAGCAGTTCCTCGATCTCTTCATAAGTGCGGGTATGAAGCCATTTCTCAACCACGATTTTACATTTTCGTAAGGTAAGACTGTAAATTTTAAGGATTTTATTGATTTTATTGTACAGTATGGGGCTCAGGAACTGATATTGTCGACTTGCCACGCTCACGTTTCAGGACTCTAATCTACACACTCTATCGGATCTACGCACAGATATACGAATCGTTACAATATCACATTGTCAATTCCCATTGAAGTTGAGAACTTCAGTTTTTTGGTAACTTTTTAAACAATAAAATTTAATGACAATAAATAACTCATTGATATCTATCTAGTTACTGTGGTAAACATATGATAGTTTTATATAATACAAAAATTTCCAATAAATATTCAATATACAAACTTAAAACTACATACGCTCAGTGACATAAGCAAGATTGAAAACAGTATGTAATAATGAATACTGTTAGAAAATTCCAATGGGAAACTATTTCAGTTCGATCAAAACTAATCCTTTTAAGTAGAAACCTTTTTAAACTATTTTATTATCATTTCTTCTTCCATCGAGGTTATATTTCAACAGGAGATACCTATTAACACGTAAATCAGTAATTTTGGCGGAAACTATAATTCTACTCAGAATGCGGAATTAAATCCAACGTATTTCTATAACATATTAATCCGGCAGGTAGCCAAAGAAAAGAGAATTTAGTTACAAAAAGTCTTTTCCGAGGTTAATTTGTGGAATGAATAGCATTCATTTGCAGGGGCTAGGTTGTTCGTTGTTTTTGTGGGAAATCGGTGGAAACCGAACCCTTGAGCGAATCGGGCGGCTGTCGGCGGGGAATGAATTATAGTAAGTATTTACGGGAAGATGACATTTCTAGAATCGGCCCATTAATTCTTAATGGAGCGTCAGGGCAACATTTCATCTGTTTGGCTGCAGACCAGGCCTTGCCGCAGAGCTATTTTCGGTAGCGTACTCGGAAATTTATAACTCCGAGTTAGTTCTAAATCGTTGGATAGCAGGAAAGTAAGTGGATTTATTGAATACCGTTTCATGCTCTATTTATTTGTAATGAAGGAAATTGTTTTGTTCGTATGAATTTGATTATAAAGTATTAAGTCCTTCTTAAGGACTCAAAAACTGAAAATTCCTTTAAATGTCAAATCTGCTACTTTGAAATTTAATAAAGAGATTTCCTCTGACATATACAGATATGTCTACAAACTCTATATTCGGGTTTAATGCGCCTTGATGAGAGCAAAAGCGACCGAGTGCTGTAGATAATGACTAAGATGTAAGAATAATTTATTATGTTACATAGTAAAAGAATTATCATTTTCAATATTAAATAAAAACACTTTGTAAATTACCGTTTTAAAAAAGTTATCTAACATAAAATTGTTTTATTATATGTTTGTTTGGATAGCACAATATGTTCAATGCAGAATGAACACAAATTGCTTTGCGTAGCAAAAATTGGATTTAAATAGTTTTGCCGTTTTGGCGGAATTCTTGAACTTCCTGAATTTGAGACGCGTTTGAGCTATAGCCACAAATATTAAATAAATGGTTTCTAAGCAGTAAAGACTGCTGGGCTAAATATTACCGAATTAAGAGTATAAATAAACAAATTAATGTTACAAATGTGTGTAGAAATATTTTTTCTCTTATGTTGAAAAATGCGGTTTTCTTCATTAAAGTTCATTTAATTCATTAATTTAATAAACTACTACAGTGAACCGAAGAAAACAAACGACCTATTGATATGTAAGATCGAGCGTCACACACAACACAATATTCATATTACACCAAAAACATTTTCATGTAAACTATCGCCAAGCCATATGGTCTCGTATGACTTACACTGTCAAAAAGTTATTAGATCTCGTATAGGCAAGATTCTAACTCTACACGCTCTAAATCTACAAGCCCTTACTTCACAAATACTACAACTTATTCAAATCATGTAGATCGTGATTGTTTAATCGAAATATAAGTGATGAGGGTCCAAAAATCCGACGAAGCGTTTCGAGAAAAAGTGTACTTTGTTCTTAGTTTGTCTTTTGGCCCGGATTTGATGGCCAACTGCCGTGGCTCTAGATATGTAAGATTAAATGGGCTTCTTAAAACGTGGCATTTTTTGGCTACAGGCCTACATACATTATATAAAAATATGTTGGTCTACGTGGTTTTCGCAAGCTAGACATAGGATCTCAATGGTGTCTTTTTCTATTTGTTTTTTTATTAACAAGCATTAGATCGTACAAAAATAAAACTAGCTATACAGCTAGTTTTGATGTAAGGTTTATATTGCCACGATTAAGTGGAATTAATATTTATTCCGAACATTACTGTTTACAAAAACATTATATAAAAATGGATCTGATAAGTTCATCAATATTTATCTATTATTTATTAATATTATCAGTCTACTATTTTAATATCCAAAAATATTAAACTTTAGACAAAGAAATGAAATCCTAATAAGTTGTTATTTATATTTCTCAGGGTTTTGTCACAACTATAACGTGATTTTTTTTAATAATCTTGATTAAATTAAACTCGTTTTTAAAAGCAAAAATATATATACAAATTTGTGAATTACTTTGTAGTTGAGAGAATTATGCAGCTTAACAATATTTAAAAACAAAGAAGAAGTTATTTGCCGCGCAAATCGCCATTGTCTGTCCCTTGTACCTAATTACTAGACGCAATGAGGGATAATCAAAGTCACCTTTTGACTTTACACTTCCTCTGAAGATGTTACCATTTTATTACTTTAATACCAAAGTCATTCGTCGGTTGGAGAATTCCGAGTCATTTTTATTTATTTCAACGTTATTTATGAGTAAACTCATGTTGATAAGACGGTTAGTGGAAACCTCGCGAAAACAGGTCACGTGACCGTCCACTCAAACGATGGGTAAATGATATAAAAATACACGGAAATCGAAACTGGATGGAAAAGGCTTAGACAAAAAAGAACTGAAAGAGGCCTATGTCCAAAAATACTTACGACCTGAAAATAATAACTAATTGTGTTCTCTGTTCTCACTTTGTCTCATCATAGAGTTCATAGACACAAGGGACTAATGTAATGAAGAGTTAAGTGCAAACAAAACAAACAGTGTTTGTTGAAAGGTGCCTCTTAGGAGGTTTTTGTCGTAAGGTTCGTAGGCTACGCCTTAATTTGGAGGTGTGGAAGTGTACACAGTCCCATACAATTGTTTACACGTTAAACATGAACTAGACCCACATGGAAGGTTTTATATAACTTTTATGTTACCAATTTATTACGAGGAGTAAGTTGCCTAATGTATAAACAAATATTGCATCACAAATGCTGTTGTTCTGTCCATTTTGTACGCCATATTAATTTATAAATCTATCGTATGCATAATTATGTCCAAATGACTTTCCGAAGTTTTTCCTAGAGTAATAGTTTTCTTATCATAGATTTTAATTATTTATATAATTTACTATTTGGTAAGTGATTGTATCACGTACTGTTAAAACTATCTTTAGTTTGTCGAAGCAATACATTGACAGATGTTTTCAAAATAGTATATAGTTAAAAATAATCCAGAAAACTAAAAAAATGGCACCAATAGTTTATAATGTAAGATATTTCCCTTACTTTTTATACGAAATAATTACTGTGCATAAATTTTGGAGCCAATGGATCTGCTAGAAGTACCTTAGAATTTTGATGACCAGTGAGTCACTAAAAAAACAGGAAATTCAACTTGCAATAATATTAAAGTACTCATTTAAATTAAGTGTAATTTGGAAATGTTCCTCGTTATATACTGCCTTTTTAGTCGTAGAAAATTTAAGCTTGTAGTTTACTCCACAACGAAGTTATAGAGGAGGCATATTCCAACTTCAACTTTAAAATTTTCTTTATTTAATCACGAGTGTAGTAATAGCTATAACATTACAAATTATATGTTTTACTACAATATAGACGCGATTTCAAATCACGTCTCTTCAAACTGTTTCCAATGCATTCTCGCATTCTATTCAATTCTGGTAACGAATTTAACGTTTTATATGGCCAAAATAATAGCAATTAAGCGGTTGGTTTGAAGGGATCTGTTGAATTTTGAATCGACACTGTATTTTGCTATTATAATATAGGACTCCGGGTAGATAGTACAATGGTAAAATGAAGGTGGTAGAGATTCAATTTAGCTATATACAATAAACCTACTTCAGGAGACAATAAAGGACATGACCGCAATAGCATAGCTGTTATTGGTGATATTCGATTTATATTGACAAATATTACATTTATATTTTTTGTTGTTAACGTATAAATGTAATTTTTGGATGATGTCAGTGGTCAAATTCTTTTTGTTTACCTTAAATTGCTTTTTGTGTCATATTTAAATTAAAGATATATTTACCTATAATTAACAAAAACATTGATCAGATAGACACAAATTAATTAAAATCACATCATTACAGTAGAACAATAAAATATTTTTGAATTAATAATTAAAAATATAACTATCTATTGACTAGCTTGGCTATGGCTTTGAGTTATGCAGTCGTGTCCAGGTCTTAATCGAGATGAGTAGACTGCAGGAATGTACGAGATGTGAGAAACCTAATAATTTGTCTGTCCTTGCCTCACATATTTCAACACAGCCGCCTTCTGAATAATACATCTTGGTTTAGGTACCCATGTGATAAATTATTATGTAGGTTCTAGTTGAAATTGCTTGGAGCCACTGCATTCGAAGTGTTACTTTCAATTATATTTTTATTCTGTGGACGGTTCATTTTTTTTCCTTTCGTGGGCCTGCTGATAGAAATTTTAATTTAAAATAAGCAGTGCCTACTTCTCTACTGCAGAGGCTCAGGCCATACTTGTGGATAGTTAAGGAAGATGGACCATGACCCTCCACGCCGGCCCAATGCAGATTGGAGGTTATTAATGACTACAAATGCAACTGGGATCAACGGCTTAACGTGCCTTTCGAAGCACGGAGTAGCTAGAGATACTAATTTTTTGATCACCCATCCTGTGCTCGTTTCTTGCGAAAGTTGATTAACAACAACGATCGCGGGCCGGGACACTTATATACTACGCAACCGAGCAACTTAGTAAGTGTATACTAAGAGCAAATAATGTGAAATAGCAAAAGTGCAAATTAGGACAATTTAATAATTTAATGTCATTGCTTACTCTGAATTAAGAAGATATATAAAAATATAGTCAATTTCATCGTCATCATCATCACCACTGGAGCACAGGCCTTCCCTATGGATGCAATTGAATAGGGTAAATGGGTTACGGCCCACCATCGGGCCCAGTAAGTGTGTGTTGACGTCTGATGGTTTAATATGTCTTTTGAAGCACGTCGGAGCTCAATGTAATAATTTTTCGGTCACCCATCCTATCACTGGCATTTCTGAAAGTTGCTTGACAACCGTATCGCAGTTAGAACACGGTAACCGTTACTTCATTGAGGTCCTCATGCCAATTTGAATAATCTCTAGTCCACTAGTTTCGGAGCGTATTTAATGCAAACAAAAAATCAAATCATTCCTATAAATAATGTTAGTATTTAATATTTCAGGCTGTTTACATTTTGATAGATTTATGAAAATACTTAAACAGGGCAAAGCAATGAACGGTCTAATTAAAATAAAGTGAGAGGCAAAATGTTGCCATGAAATTGTATTTGCAAAGTTTCTTTATCTGTGCCATAAATCCTGTGATCCGGGTACACCATGGCAGATTAATGAGCGAAATTTGTTAGAAAAACAAACAAACTTGGTTTATTAGTATTGGTCTTATCTGTGCATTCGTTACTCTATAGCGGGGTGGTGTAATTGAATTCTGCGATCAAATATTTGTTGCTATATCTCCGAGTTCCTAATTAGTAGAAAGGTATTGTTTATATAAAGGACTTCTATCTGTATTATTGCTATTCTATGGTTTACCATACATTGTGTTTTTTCCTCGGTTGTAAGCGATACTTCTGTACCTATTTTTAAAACCTTATTAGATATTAGAAAGTTTTTATGTTTAAAATGTACTGTTAATCGGGGTTATAATACCGATACTATAAAATTAAATTGAAATAACCCAGCCGTCATAGTTTATTTAATTTGCTTTAACATAATCAGAGAAATATTAATATATAACGAAGATTATTATTGCACTACGTCGTGCTATAAACATTTCATCATCATTATCAGCCCTTTAACGGCACCACTACAGGGGCTCAGGCCTTCCTTATAGATGGTTAAGGAGGATGGGCCATGACCCACCACACTGGCCCAGTGTGAAATGCAGCCGGAACCAACGACTTAACGTGCCTTCCGAAGCACGAAGTAGCTCGAGATAATAATCTTCTAGTCACACATCACGTGACCGACCTTTGCTAAAATAGCTTAACAATGACGATCGTGGGCCGCGGCGCTTATCCTCTACATTTATTTAATAATGCTCTGCTTATGTTTATGATAAAAATATTAAATAACTTAAATAAAGCTTTAAATGTCGACAAAAAATTGTGTAATATTATACAATAATTCATAATAACATACTTAACAAATATCGTATCATATATCCAGAAAGTAATTCTGCTTCCATTATAGTCCATACTGATATTATTGAGAGGAACGATTTCATTGTTGGTTTGGACCGCTGGATCGATAAAAAATTTCGAGGTGAACATAGGCGATAGAATATTTTTAAAAACGTTAGATATATATAATATAATAGATGGCAGATCGCTAGTATTTTATATACCGTGGAATAAATTATCAAAAGAGCATCTAAAAAATTGACTTTGTGTCTACAACCTTACTGAATATTATCCAATGACTGAGATGAAAACTATTCATAATATAACATAATAATTTGTTGATGAATTAAATTACGACTAATTAAATCTTAAAACATACATTTATATCGATAATAATGTATTTAGGTATTGAAATAAAAGCGGACGACACGATGTATAGAATTGCGATCACGTCCCCACTGATCACGAGATTCAATTTGCAGCGCAAAATAATACAATTTTACGTTGGTGAGCTCTCGTATCGATTTAATTTGATTGTAGCCTGCTTCAAATTAATTATGTCGGTATATCACCATGAATTCATGTATTACCAATATTTTCTTTTTAAAAGTCTGATTGGAGTCTTTGATATTTTTTAATATGTCTTGTCTTCTATTGTAATTTTAAAAATGTAAGTTAATTTTTAGAATCTAACATTTTCTTTATATGTTTATCTAGATATCAATGACTAAGATGAAAATTTAAAATACACATATGAAATAGACGTGCCATTTGTGAGAAAGTTTGAATCAAAACTGAAATTGTAATAAACAAGAAACAATTATTTTTGAGTTACTCGTTCTGTTTGTTGTTTCAATACTTTGGTAACAAAGTTTGCAAAAAATTTAAAGCCAACAAAATCTCCGTAAAAGGTTGTTAAATTGTCATTTTTATACGAAGTTCGCTATAATTTTTCCCTTGGGACAGCAACGTCCTACGAACCAGAAGCAAAGGGAATAAAATTTCCTTTTTGACAACCGTAAAACAAGGGTCGTTTAACTTTTCGTATTAGCATCGTGATTTGAGACGCGGTCTTTGTATTCAGCGAGCAGAACTGCATTAAGGGTTTAAAATGAATATTAAGCTTATTAAACATCTGAGAGTCTATTAAACTTTTTACTTATGATTTTTACTGCAAGTATTAAAGAATATTATTTGAAATATTAACATAAAATTTTATATCAATATACATACACATGTCAGCAATTGGTTTTGAAGTCTACTAAAAACAAGTTATGGCATACAATCCTTACTTTATTGTAGGTATTATATCTATCGTATATTGTATACGGTTTCGCCGGCGTGGTCCCTAGGGTAATGTTTAGTGAGATAAAAAGTATTCTATTATCTAAGTCAGCTAATACCCTATCCGTATACCACGTTTCATCAAAATCCTGTCAGTAGTTTCGGCGTGATTGACGGACAAACATCCAAATATCCAAATAAAGAAACTCATATTTATGATAAGTATAAAGTAGGAACAGTTTGATATCAAGTTTAATTTAACGAAGAATATATTGATTTATAGTTTAGCCAACTTATTAAGTTTCTGGAAATCATCATGCAAAATCAAAAGATCGATTGCAGTTTGATATCCTAATAGAGTAACTTGTTGGCGATCAACCTTATTTCGAATACATTTTCAAATTTATCTTTTTAACATTTTTTACTCTTTCGTTGATTATTGTCTGTCATTATATTACTTAGATACATCTCTTCCAAAAACAGTTTTATTTCGGTCGTCAATATAAGTTACTTATAAGTTCATGACAAACTTAGGTCATAGGATACGAAGGCGGATATTTAACTTTAATTATTTTTTAATAATATAACTTAACATAGAAACATTTATTTCGTAAAACTTTCTTCCGAACGTAGTTTCGGTGCAAATGATGTGAAATCTTTGTTATATAAAAAGTGAAAATGGAAATTATTAATTACATCACTGTTTTTGTAATTGTTATTTAGTCCACTCTATCTAAAGGTTGTCAGGTAGAGATCACTGTTGCGATTGCGATAACACAACTAATTGTTGCGCTATATTGTTAATATCCAAGTATAAAGTTATGTTTGTGTGATACTTACAATAAAGAGTTTTAATATTATTATTTTTAACGATATCCAGTTCAGTACTGTGTTTAACATCATAGATGTTACTAGACCCTGAACTATTTGTCTCAGTGTTCTTTGTCGTCTCATCTACGTACGGAATGGTTTCCTTCGACCATTTCTCAGGGAGACACATGGCCATTTCACATGCACGAGCTACGCAGAAAACAAATGTTGATGGGGGCTGGCAGAAAAATGGGCTAACGTAGAATACATTTGGTTGCAAATAAAATAATATTTTTCCATACATTAATTTTAATTGATGAATTCATATAATATTTATGATACAGATAGTTTCAATTGAAATGAACATAATATCTAATACAACATCTGTAAAAAACAGCTTTTATTTTGCAAATATAAAGCAAACCACAGCGCTAAACGCTTAACAAAATTCTATATTTATATTATATTAATAAATGTTGATTAATAAATTTATATGTTCTGAATTGTTCATGCTTGCCTGTAATGTGGATTTAATCGTAATTATGACTTGTTATCGTACTCTCTTTTCGTTTCTATGAAAGTCATCTAAAGGTGATCGTCGAATGTCTCCCTACACACGCACCGCCCAGGCCGTACGACACGCAACGGATTGTAAGAATTTTCCGATGCCATACGTCCACTGCATTCGCATATTTCAGTTTGTCAGTCGGAATGATGTTGACAGTTTAGCCATAATGCTGCGAAGTAATGTATTATATTCCGTATGACGTCATCAGCATTTATTGCGTGTCGGCGGTGCGGCCAGAGTGGATAGTGGACGGAATGCAATATACAATCATACAAAGATATGGAAACTCTATTGCGTGTCATGCGTCCGGTATGTGCGTGTGGAAAATATGGACCTTCACTTTTTCACGTCATGTGTTCAATTGCGCTTGCAGTGCAAGAATTCTTTAACACAATAAGGGAACGTGCGCACTTGTTTTGATATCGTGACTTTGTCTTCTTTGCACTTGAATACGTGAATATAAGGTTGCTTTCATAGAAACAACTGGAGCACTCTGACAGGAAAAAAGTTAAGTTGAGAGAAAATCATAAGTACGCGCGTACACTAACTCAAGACTAAATGTCAAGCGTGCTAAGTTATATATAAGTAGTAATAGCTGCTAAGTAATAAACTACTCAAATAATCCTTAAAGTTTTTAAATAATCTTTCGCAGCGTTGCTCCCGATTCAAGAGCTTTCTAATAACGGTTCCATTTTAAATTCATCGCACCATCGTTGAATTTTTTTGCAACTTTCTCTAGTTTTCCGAGATGTTTGTGAAACTTTCGGAATGACATTAATCCTCTCTGTAATTTCTTGCGCGTTTCAGAATTAAAAGTTCTTTTCATAGCTTCCAAGATTGCAACGTTAATCTCGCGAGAAGTAATTTTAAGAATTCTTACATAGTATGAAGCACCCGCAAGAATTGTAACGAACAGAGATGAGATTAAATATTAAAACTAGACAAGTGCCAGGCGCATTTGCCACCGAAGACTCCATTCAAATTTGGAATCGAGTCTAAGATTTTTAGAACAAGACTGTTTTTCATTATCATTATCTCAGCTGGATAACGCCCACTGTTGGATGAAGTGGAAATTCGGTCTCGCATGGTTTCCTTGAACTAGTATTATAAAAAGGGCTGAGGAAAATTTTCTTCACATTTTATATGAAAATTCAAAACATTATTTACATTTAACTAAAGTATGTAGGTACTATTTTGTTCGATAACTTTTTGCTGTTTTGTAGATAAGGACATGATCCCATTGTTACAGAAATTTTGGGGCTTTTGGTCAAAAAACCGCGACAAGTGATTTTGGCAGTCCTCACCTGATTGTTAACCTAACACTGCCTAAAGAATTCTGAAGACACCGTAACAGGTGGAAATCTGAAGGTGCAAGTTCACGGTTATACGGCGGATGTATCCCAGCCCAACTTTCTTAATTTTTACTGTGTGCCAAAATATGTGTGAGGTTAGCGTTATCATGATGAAAAGCCACACCCCTTCTATTGATTAATTCTGGCCGCTTTCTCTCAACTTCTTGCTTCAATCTCATCAGTTGTACGCAGTAAAGTTTAGAATCGATGGTCCTGCTTGGGGTTAACAGATCATAATTAATAATGCCCTTCCAATCCCACTATACATACACACACCATCACCATATTGCGAGTTAACCGGGGTTTAATTTTGGTTTAAACAGTCTGTGAAGCCTGACCGACCTTTGAACACGACCTTTTTCGCACGTTTTTGTCTACTTAATAATAATAAAAAAGTTTATTTCCCACGTTGTTGCACAGTATAATACAAAAGTGGTAATGACTTCATTAAAAAAAAGAAACTATTAGTGGCTAATAAGCTGTGCCACAGTGGTGAATAAGTCTCCGTCTCAGCATATCACGACGACAAAAATCTTATAGCCATGACGCTGATTTTCAGGAGGCTAAAAGATGCACGTGAGTTGTTTCTTATAAGACTAAATTAAGTAAATCGTCTTCAAGTACTTCTCATCACTAGTTATTGGCTACTTCAAAAATGGTTTGATTTCGTTACGCCGTGATAAAAAATCACAAACGACAACACGGTTTATTAGGTTTCTTTCAGTGAGCTCGTGAGGTACCCAAATATCCAACTTTTTTAAATGAGCCAAAACTCTTTTGTGGTCAATCCCCAGTTTTAGCTCAACTGTCGCTCTTGAACATTTGTCGAACTTGCTCCACTTTTTCAAAAATGGCATCCATTTTATCGGTAATAGGGAGGGAGAGCGGAGCGACGTGCATCTTTGACACCAAAACTTCTGGACTGAAAATGCTTCTACCAAATTTTTGCTACTCTCACAGAAACTGCACTAGGTCCATGAACGTCACAATTTTTTTTCGCGGCTTGCGTTGCATTTTTACCTTTTTTTGGAATTAATTTTAAAATGTATGGATACTCTTCATTCAATGCACTTATATATTACTACAGCAAAAAAAAAAAACAAATGAAAATCACACATTTTCCTTATTTGAATTCGGAGTTATCTTCTTTAAAATATAAACTTTAATGTACTGAAACCAGCCAGAGAGAAATAGTCTGGCCAGAACGATTTTATTACAAGTTTATGCATACGTAGTCAAAAAAACATTTTCCCCAACCAAATACATTATTACTTGCCAAATTCATAGATCTAAGTCTATGATTTTAATTCCCTTGATATTGCGAAATATGATTTTTTGCGGCATAAACGGTCATATCCTTTTTTACGTCAAAAGAAGTTAATTATTTTTTAACAGCTTCAAAGACAAGAAACCGATACTATATGGGTTACATTTTTTATTTTGAGGAAGAGGACCCTAAAAATGATGACTGATGAATTAATCAAATTCTATTAAATCTTATTTTTGTCACGTAAAAAAATCTTACATACTCACAAGGCGAGCCTTTCAACGTTTTCTTTATGCGTTTTATAGAAACTTGAATTATCTTAAAAATATAGTATTCTACTCGTATAGTGACCTAGAAATGTAATTTTTTGTACGATGGCAGTAGAATCAAGCAACAAGAAGATCTACTTAAATCATTTTAGATCAATATCTTCTTTTACCCATTATAGATTATGCTGACGTTTGTTACCTTGACGCGATAGAGGAATAGATATAAACTCTAGCGACTGCAGAATTTGTGTATCCGCTTCATTTTAGAACTACTTAAGTACAAACAAGTCTTATATATAGATTTAATCTTATATATTGTAAGTCTTCTATTATGTTATTTGTAAATGCAGGTTTGTGTTAATTTAATAAATCCCTGGTGTGAGCTATATTATTGTTAAAAGCAGGAACGTCCTTTAACTTTATATTATCTCCATATTACACAAAGGTAGACTGGCAGAGAATATGCAAGGCATTAAGTCTGTTTTTGTATTATTATCCACAATACAGAATGTAAAAAATATCAAACTAATCATTGTATAAAATCAAAACTTTCATTAATTCAAGGTTGGAACGATATACACAAAGAACAAAATAAGACATAAACCTTGCAATCGTAATAAAGAAATAGAGAAAATACATGAAGATGCAACGTAACATTCCAATGCCGAATTAAAAAAGTTAGCTTTGCCGAGTTCAAAAGTTAAGTGTCGTAAGACGGGTATCTTCCTGGGTCTCATAATTAACTTATGATGAAGAAGTTCATTCTCACGAATCTCATTCGAAATAAATACAAAATTTCCGGGTAAATGTTTTGATTTAATAAACTCCGTTGGCTCGTGAAGAAATGAAATTTCCCGAGTGTCGACACTTGGCATGTTTAGTCTCTAGATGAAAATGAAATTTTCAGTACATTCCTACTGAATCCTAGAGTGGAGCAATTTTGAGAGCCGAATTAAACCTTCATATTTTGTATTATATCTACACATTTATCATTTACCAATTGAGTAAATAAATATTAAACAAACATCACATACATTGCTCAGATCCTAAGATGAGTAGCCAAAGTCCTCGTATTATGGAGACCCGAGACATCATAGAAAAGTTCATTTTTTACATTGACCCGACTGGTAATCGAACTCGAGATCTTAGAGATGGCGACACTTTGAATCCGGCGTGCGAACCATGGGCTACGGAGTTCGTCAGGTCGTCAACCAATGAACTAAATGTGATTATAATATAAAAGTACCTAGATATATTTTATATTATTCCTAGTTTAGCCATAAGTTCTCTTACAAAGAAAATATCCGATAATTTCTAAAAAATAATTTTACTTTAAAGTTTTGTATGTGATTATGTAGAGTGAAAAAGATACGTGAACGTACTAAACTAGTTATTCAAAGTGTCCACCCTTAGCTTTAACGCACGCTTTTAAGCAGTCGGGCCATTCATCGATGGATTTACGAATGGTTTCCATTGGAAACTTGGTCACTGCTGCCTCTAAAGATTTCTTGAGCGACTCAATATTTAGGTGACGCTTAGATCAGGCCATTTCCTCTAACATAGACCACGATTTATAGTCCAAAGGGTTTAAGTCCGGAGTAGCCGAAGGCCAATCATCAGCCTTTATGAAATCTGGAACATTTTGCTCAAGCCAAATTTGGGTAGTGTGCGCCTTATGACCCAGGACCGAATCCTGTTCGAATGTCCACACTTGGTATAAGGTGTTGTTGAGAGGTTTAACTATCTCTTCTAACACGGTATCTTGATACATTTTGGTTGAAGTTTTCACTCCTTTTTCGCAAAAATTGAGTTTTGTAACCCCTTGGTAGGAGATACCCCACCAGCCCGGATCTACCTGGGGCTTATTTTAAGATACCAGGTACCCGGACTAAGCGATAGGGTAGTACAGGGGGTTTTGCACGGTAGGCCCACGGCACTGGACCGACATCCCTTGCAGTGGGAGAGCCTGGGTTCAGTCGGCCTCTCGCCCAGGTCGATGGCATGTTAAGGTCAGTTCCCCTCGGTTTTAAAAAAAGGAGATACCCCACCAAACCATAACGTATGCTGGTTAATGGCCTCGCTTTCACTACTTTTTCACAAAAATGGAATTTTGTAACAACCCCTTGGTAGGAGATACCCCATCAAACCATGACGTATGCTGGATAATGGCTTCGCTGAACTTTGGCCACTATCTCGGAAACTTCTTTAGACCTGTTTGTGCAGACACTCGCTTATTTTGTTTGTTGTAGTGCTCCTCGATTGCAAAAATCTTTTCATCGGTATAGAGAATTTTTCTGTGTTTTTCGTCCGCGCATCTAAGTAACAGCTGTTTTGATCTTTCGACTCTCATTTGTTTTAGTGCCTGATTTAAGGTATATCCTGTGTATCTCCGGTAAGCCCCGACACCTAAGTCTTGTTTGATAATCCGAGAAAGTATCCTCGGTGGGATTCTCATTTCTCTGGAAAGGATTTTCTGCTTCCTTGTGGGATATCGACGATTTCTGGCCTTAACTGTATTAACGGCCTGGTTTGTTCGAATAGACCGCGGTCGGCCGGATTTCTCACGGGCATCAAGAGACATGGTTTCGGTGTACCTTTAGATGGTACGATACATAAACATTAGGCTAAACCCTAGCATTTTTAATGTATCAAGAATCGCGGCTGGTTCCTTATCTACTCTGTACAGTGCAATTACTGCGATCCTATTCTCTTTAATGCCCCTCTCCATTTTCAAAACAAATAATGTCTATACAAAAAACATACAATAATGGCAGAAAAGAAGTCTAATTTTTATCGTAGAAGCTAATGTTCGAAATTCAAATTAAAGTCTTTTAAATATATGTAAACAGCCAGTAACAGAATTTATACTAGTTGTAACCTGTGGGCACGTGTATAAACTTCGCCCATGTGGTCCGAGGGTACTGTGTAAACACTGGCTTGCTATACTGAAGTCTTAACCTTAATAAAAAATCTGTCTGTAAGCATTATTATCATTAGTTTATCGACGTCCTCATTGCTGGTTTATAGGCCTGCCCAATAGATGGAACCAAATAAGGAAAATCTACCAGTTTATTAGTGGAGAAAGCGCATGTCTTTATAAAAAACTTGAGTTGCTCTTCTTTTCATTGATATAAATGTATCGAGATACAATATATCGAATATTATTTGAACTGACAGAAGTAAGTTTTTATCATCATTATTACCACCATATTATTGTCCACACTACTGGCGCTTAGACCTTCACTTCGAATGGGATCAATATATATTTATTTGTTAATATACATATATATATTTATTTATTATGTATGTATTTCTATATGTTGTATATATTTGAAAATTTATGCATATATTGGCAGTTTGTAATTTAATTTTTCACATAAAAACTGTTTGTCTCTCTGTTTCATTGTTGCACCGCCTTTTTTAAGTTGACTGATAGAGAATTCTCCCATGGCATTATTTCCGTCATTTGTACATTTTAATTTGTGCAACAAAGCTTAAATGATATAAAAGAAAATACAAAACCCTTTTTTGTTTTTTACAATTTTACTATAACCCACGTGGGCTCAGTACGAAATAGTGTATGCTAACGACTCCCAGATATAGCCAGAACCAAAGGTCTAACGTACCTTCCGAAACACGGAGAAACTAGAGATAATAAATTATTGGTCACCCATCTTCAATCTTTGTGAATTCGCAGGTGTTTTTTTGTGTCAAGAAATTTAGCACACTAATATTTATAAGGGCATAGCTATTCGCTAAGAAAGAATTTTGAAAAATTAAATCCCTGTGAGGTTTGGGTAGGCTTTTGAAAGCAATGCCATTTACCAGAGCGAAGACGAAAAGTTAGCTTTCAAAATCGGATACCTTTGCTGAGCATAAAATCACTGTAAGGCATATTTAACCAACTTCAAAATCCAAATGGAGTAGGTTATATGATCGACGGCGAAGTATGTTTTTTTATGTATGACCACCGACATTTCCGCCAATTGGTAACCGATTTTAAAAGGGGACGAGGTCCTGTTTCAATTTTATCGGAATCAAATTAGTAGTTTTCCTTTTTAAGATAATATAAATTACACGTTACAATTGTAGTGTATGATCTCTTTCTTTATATTATTATTCATTTATATCATATATTTTACTACACACTTACAGCTTTGGAGTACACACAAATACATATATTTCATTCACCGTGTTTGACTTTCAAAAAACGGCGAATGAAATATATAACGACGAGAATAAGTTTCTGATCACCAATTATTGTGAACTCATAATTATACAGTGTCTCAAATTATTTACGATTCGAAATCATACTCATTTCGGCAAGCAAAGTACGAAATTTGTATAACATTATAAATTAGATTTGAACTTCAACCTAGAATATTCAATTTCAGTCACGAAAAGTTGGCGTCTTCAAGTTCGTCCAAGTAGCTTAGCGAGACCCATTACCCCAATGTATACGCACTCGGCATTTATTTCAAAGTGCGAAATGAGAGCTTAAAATTACAGAAGCAATTATTTTACGGGTCGAATATTTTATTTAGCGGACAGAACAGGCACAGAGACAAAGAGAAATAATAATAAAAAAAAACACACCAGAAGCTTAAACAAAGAGGCTCTTAACGCTTTTTGGCGCTCAAGAGCTCGTAGGAATAACGGCTGTAACACATTAAAAATAATTTCTTCCTTTGTAAGGCGCGACTTTTTTTTCTTAAGGTCGTGCTTATAACAATTTCTGTCATTATTTTCAAGGGTCTCTTTAGAAGTGTCGTTGGTAACGGTCACTTGGAGAATGCTTTGATAATTTAGCTCCTTTATTACTGAGCTTGTTTCTAGCAATGTGGTTATTGTTACTGGAGTTGTTATTGTTATTGAGGTTTTCTAGTTAGATTATACAGCTGTGGGTATATGAGGTAATTCTATTATAGGTAAACAAAGTCTTCTAATATTAACTTACGATTTAAATGAATAATAAGAAAATTTTCCCTCAGTTGAATGTGTCTTTAATTAAATTTGTAATTTTTAGATACTATTGATCTTTATTTTATCTTTTTGTGAACTTAATTAATTGGAGAAAAGATACGCAAATTTTAAGTAAATAGAAGATTGCCGTTGAACTGGCTGTATAATGAAATAAACTTATATAAGTCAAATCATATCTTTTCATCTTACCTCAAACAATGTTTCTAGCGATATAATCAAATCTTTGGTAATATGCATCTTAGTATGTTATTTTGTTCTCAATTCGGCAACTATTTGCGACCCCACTTCCAGATTCCAGGCAGGATAATACGGATTCGGATGGAATTCTTATCTCTCAACTTGTTTGTTGTTAGATTAAGCTTCTATTTTCTATATGATTAATAGAGGGTCACTAAAATAATAGTAATATTTATTATCTTTATCAAGTTTTGTGTTTTTATATATTTTATTATAGAAATATTAAAAATTAACAGAGTTCGCATTCGATAACTACCGTCTCAATCGACAGAAACTATTGAATTTTTAAATGTAAATTAACATATTTTTTATCCTTTAAGTCAGTGCGATTAACCATAGGTGCTTCATATTTTTAATTCTGTTCCTTAAATCTGCAAATCTTCATAGTAGAGTTCATTCGCGAAATATTATAACGTAAGAGTTCTACTTCACTGTTTTAAGTTCAGTCAATGATGCGGTCTGCTGTCAGTGATGAGTATACATATTTTGGAAAGCACAATTTGGTCATGGTTCCATCAACTAAACAAAGTTCTGATCATATTTGTTGTATACGACGCTCGATGTTAGTTATCTATAAGTTGTTTCTTTTCTTCGGTCCACTGTAGTAGTTTATTAAATGAAAACACCGCACTTTTCAACATTAGAGAAAAAATATTTTACACACATTTTTCTAACATTAATTTGTTTTATAATTATATGCAGTCGGGTCTTGTTCGTGCATTTTTTAAAACAATTAATTTACCTTGACGTTTCGGCTACGTTACAGCAGCCGTGGTCACGAGGAGACTGGAGAACTGGCGGGTGTCGTCTTCTGATTTTAGTTGAGGGTAATCCGGTAATAATGTTTTTAACTGATTTTCAGATGTACCCTCCACTTGATTTTATTATACGTAAAGGTGGCGACACACTGCACTTACGGTATCCGAGAATATTGTTCGTGGTTGTTTGCGATCGCGACACTTATACATTTTTATAACCGGATTCCACGTTGGTGAGAGTTTATATCCACTTTCCCGGTTGAAATTGTTGTGTTTTTTGATTTCAACCGCTTCACGAACAATCCTTGGATAGTAATGTCGTTCAGTGGAAAGGACATGAGGTGTATGTAACTCGATCCAGTGGTTTGATCCAGATGATAATAAGTGCTCTGCAATCGCGGACTTCTCCACTTGACGATTTTTGACCGCTGCTATGTGTTCTCTTACACGTTCGGCGATAGTCCGCTTCGTTTGTCCGATATATGAACTACCGCAGCTGCAGTCAATTTTATAAACGCCAGGTTTTTGGTAAGGAATACTATCCTTTGGTGATCGCAATTGGTGTGACATTTTTGATAAAGGAGTAAAAATGGTGTCTATAGAAAAATTTTTCCTCAAAATGGAACCAATTTTGTCCGTTACCCCCTTAACATAGCCTAAAAATGCCCGTTGCCTGGGAACCTTAGGTAGTCTTTCCTTACACCTTCGGATAGGGTATGACCTCCTTGCGCTGTATCCATTTTTCCTTAGCACGTCCTGTACATGGGACAACTCATCTGCTAAGAAGTCAGTATTACATAATGCGTTAGCCCTGTTAATAAGAGTTGTCTCCACAGAACGTAGGTGTTGAGGATGATGATGAGATGAAGCGTGGAGGTACTTGTCTGTGTGTGTTGGTTTCCTGTAGACAGTGTGTTTCAGGGACCCATCAGCTTGCGCCATGACTTTAACGTCCAGAAAGGGTAAGGTTTTGTCACTCTCTAACTCATAGGTGAACTTGAGATTCGGATGGATATTATTGACGTGTGTAAGGAACTGCTCAATCTCCGGTTTGTCGCCCTTCAGGATACAGAACACATCGTCTACATACCGTTTCCACATACGGATCCCATGTGACTGGTAATCTATCAATCGACTCGACATGTTCCATCCATATATTGGCCAAAAGTGGCGCTACGGGGCTACCCATGGCGACACCATCAATTTGAAGGTAATGTTTGCCGCGATATAGGAGATAGCTGCCATCTAAACAGTTCCGTAATAGAACCATGTACCCTTCCGGTATATCGTTTTGTCTAAGTTTCATCCTAACAACCTCTAGACAGTCCTTAACTGGAACTTTGGTGAACAGCGACTCAACATCAAAACTCACCATTACGTCATCCGGATCCAGTTTTGTATCATCAAGGATCTGTACAAAATGACGCGAGTCCTTCACAAAGGATGTTGTAGTGCCCACAAGGGGTTGCAGTACGGAAGCAACGTGTTTTGCCAAATAATAAGTAGGTGAGTCAATCTGACTCACAATCGGTCTCAGTGGAACGCTGGCCTTATGCACTTTCGGCAATCCGTATAATTTTGGTGGTTGTACTATCTTCGGCTTGTATAGGTTCTCAAAGATGTCCTCGGTGAATGTGCTTTGTGAAGGTGATGTGTGCTTTGAGAACCTATACAAGCCGAAGATAGTACAACCACCAAAATTATACGAATTGCTGAAAGTGCATAAGGCCAGCGTTCCACTGAGACCGATTGTGAGTCAGATTGACTCACCTACTTATTATTTGGCAAAACACGTTGCTTCCGTACTGCAACCCCTTGTGGGCACTACAACATCCTTTGTGAAGGACTCGCGTCATTTTGTACAGATCCTTGATGATACAAAACTGGATCCGGATGACGTAATGGTGAGTTTTGATGTTGAGTCGCTGTTCACCAAAGTTCCAGTTAAGGACTGTCTAGAGGTTGTTAGGATGAAACTTAGACAAAACGATATACCGGAAGGGTACATGGTTCTATTACGGAACTGTTTAGATGGCAGCTATCTCCTATATCGCGGCAAACATTACCTTCAAATTGATGGTGTCGCCATGGGTAGCCCCGTAGCGCCACTTTTGGCCAATATATGGATGGAACATGTCGAGTCATTGATAGATTACCAGTCACATGGGATCCGTATGTGGAAACGGTATGTAGACGATGTGTTCTGTATCCTGAAGGGCGACAAACCGGAGATTGAGCAGTTCCTTACACACGTCAATAATATCCATCCGAATCTCAAGTTCACCTATGAGTTAGAGAGTGACAAAACCTTACCCTTTCTGGACGTTAAAGTCATGGCGCAAGCTGATGGGTCCCTGAAACACACTGTCTACAGGAAACCAACACACACAGACAAGTACCTCCACGCTTCATCTCATCATCATCCTCAACACCTACGTTCTGTGGAGACAACTCTTATTAACAGGGCTAACGCATTATGTAATACTGACTTCTTAGCAGATGAGTTGTCCCATGTACAGGACGTGCTAAGGAAAAATGGATACAGCGCAAGGAGGTCATACCCTATCCGAAGGTGTAAGGAAAGACTACCTAAGGTTCCCAGGCAACGGGCATTTTTAGGCTATGTTAAGGGGGTAACGGACAAAATTGGTTCCATTTTGAGGAAAAATTTTTCTATAGACACCATTTTTACTCCTTTATCAAAAATGTCACACCAATTGCGATCACCAAAGGATAGTATTCCTTACCAAAAACCTGGCGTTTATAAAATTGACTGCAGCTGCGGTAGTTCATATATCGGACAAACGAAGCGGACTATCGCCGAACGTGTAAGAGAACACATAGCAGCGGTCAAAAATCGTCAAGTGGAGAAGTCCGCGATTGCAGAGCACTTATTATCATCTGGATCAAACCACTGGATCGAGTTACATACACCTCATGTCCTTTCCACTGAACGACATTACTATCCAAGGATTGTTCGTGAAGCGGTTGAAATCAAAAAACACAACAATTTCAACCGGGAAAGTGGATATAAACTCTCACCAACGTGGAATCCGGTTATAAAAATGTATAAGTGTCGCGATCGCAAACAACCACGAACAATATTCTCGGATACCGTAAGTGCAGTGTGTCGCCACCTTTACGTATAATAAAATCAAGTGGAGGGTACATCTGAAAATCAGTTAAAAACATTATTACCGGATTACCCTCAACTAAAATCAGAAGACGACACCCGCCAGTTCTCCAGTCTCCTCGTGACCACGGCTGCTGTAACGTAGCCGAAACGTCGAGGTAAATTAATTGTTTTAAAAAATGCACGAACAAGACCCGACTGCATATAATTATAATGTATACAAATCGTGTGAGTTTAAAAATATTATTAATTTGCTTATTTATAATTAGATAATATTTAGCCCAAAATTGTTCCTGAGCAGTACTCAGGAACAATTTATTTAATATTTGTGGCTTTTTAATAAATTGTTCCTGACGCGTGTGGGACGCGTCTCAAATTCGAGTAGTTCGAGAAGACTGCCAAAATGACAAACCTTTTAAATCAAATTTTTTGCTATGCAAAGGAATTTGTGTTCATTCTGCCTTGAACAATATTATTATTTTAAATTAAATACAATACAATCAATTTCTTGTTTACGTTATAATATGCAATATTATGATATAAATATTTACGGACTGACGATACCACTACAAATATAAATTATTAACAGCGTCTCGTATCTGACCTTTATAAGCAGATTAAAATTGGTGAGTATAATATCTGCTTAGGTTGATGGACCCAAGTCGCCTAAATTTTAGGTATAAGTGTATACAAAATAAATTTATCCCATTATAGGTATAAATATATTTTGTATACTAGATATAAATATTTTTTTTGCGAACTACATTCGCATGTTATTTTGAATTGGAAAAAGATTTTATAACCCGGTCCAGTAGTTTTGTGTATTGTTTTATTAAAAAACTGGGTTGATATTTGGCCAGTATTTAATCTGATGGTAAATAAGATATTATTCTCATGTCATGAGTACTATATATTTAAAAAAAAAATAAAACACGATTTACTAAAAAAGAAAGTACGAGCAAAGTTCGGTCATCTACATACTGCTACTGTTAATTTAAATATGGTATATGTGTTATTATCTATTGTTTGGATGGTGCTGTACCCTGAAAGTGTTCATTTTATAGTGATATATTTGTGTAGAATATCTTGTATTATCAAATGATTGCAATAAAGATTTAAATTATTCTCAATTATGGTGAACTGGAAACCTTGTATATCTCGAGTTCCCATGCTTCGGAAAGTACGTTAAGCCTTCGGTCTCGGTTGCATATGCAGTTGTTGCCAATGCGCACTGGGCAAGCATGATGGATCCATTGCCCATTCTCCCTGTTTGATTTAATTTGATTCCTTCCATAGGAAAAGCCTGAGACCCCACCACATCTCGGGTAACATTAATAGGCTGGCGATGATGATAAGTAAGAAAAAAAAATGTAATTAAACCTATTTTACTTGAGTTTTTTTTAGCAGTCCACCGATCAAAAATAGCAAGCATTATTAGGCGACAGAATAAATATACTATTCACTATTTTTGTAGGTTTCATATAAGGTTTGTATGTAACTCGTGAGCTTTTAAGCCGATATATAGATCAATATGTCGTGTCTCCTTATTGTGACCGGTCCTTTGTTTCGAAAGCCATCAACGAGCCCAATCAAGTAAGAAATTGGTGATCCCGCTTGATGCCTCTAGTCCCTGCAGCGCCTGTTACCAAAGATAAGCCCCTTAGTGCGCGATGAAAATGTTTTCCGGACCAGAAAATCTCCAGCAAAAGCAGATTATTAATGTTTAGTGGATTAGACGGCAAATATGTTGCTGGCGGGTACTTAATGGTCTCCATTTCACGTAGAAAAAAATACTTGGAAATTTCAATTATGTCAGACATCATACATCACGTTCAATTAATACCCATTGTGATTGATTGAACGCATTGATTGCATGTCTTATCAAAAATAGTATCCATCATTCATTTTAATTTGTTATTTTAATATGATTTTACGGAAAATATCCTTAATATGAAATGCTACCAGCCCCAGCCCTGCTATTCTGTAAAAATCCAGACCCAAATTCGAATTCACTCGGGTGTCCGAATTCACGTCATTTAGTGTAGAAATTCTATTGTTTCAATTTTTTTATTTAAAAATAGAAAACAAAATTGATTGAATATACGTGTCTCAGATATTCTATTCCTATGTCATTTCGAAACTCTCTTCACTTATGCTACGAAACGTTATTACCAATTCAAGGTTGAGCGGATGCCGCTTTTTGGAGTGAATTCGGACACCTGAGGGAATTCGAATTCGCGTTTAAATTTTCGCAGGGCAGATCTCAGAATAGACCAGAAGGTAATCGAGTGCATGTACTTCATTTTTCATTCCTACGCTCGGCGGTCGCGCTAAGGTTGTCAACTTTGGCTTACTGCACAAAAAAAAAACTATTGCAGTTGTGACACTCGAATCTAGTTGTTTGATTTATTGTTGAAAATGAAACAGAAAGAAAACAAATATAAATACTAATAACAAAAATAAAATTTTGATTGTAATGATATTTTTTTACAAACTTGCAAAGGAAAATTTTGCGAAGATTTCGGAATTGATGAAATGCACGATTATTGTATTTTGAAGTATAATGAATCTGTTTTAGACCTAACAAATGACATAAAAAATAAAATTATATCTACACAAATATAAACATGTTTTTAACTTATGTAATTTTAAATCAATATGGATCATTAATACTGTCCAAATAAATCAAGTGTATTTCAATCCATATAATTTCCTTAAAGCGATAGAGCAATACAAGTTACTACCTACTTACCTCCCTAAAACAACTGCGTAGCGTAAAAACGATATTTCACCATTTAATGTGGGATTGAAATAACTCTCCACCAAAAAGTAATAATAACACTTTTTTGTCGTTTCATTTCGTTAACACGCATGTTCTACTCTATATCTAAAGCCGATGGCACTCGCGCTCGCACTGGTTCGAAACGGTCCAAGGCATCATGTCCGTGGGTGTTGTCTATGTGTATGTTGCTTGAGCGCACTATGTATGAAGATTTTCTTCTGTTGTATAGAGGTATATTTTTGTCCCAATTACTCTGAGATGGGACTCGAACCCACGACCTTCCGCAATCCGGGTGACTGCTTTAACCACTGAGCTACCCAGGAGCTAATATGAATGACCAATTTTTCTCCTGGGTATCTCAGTGGCTAGAGCAGTCGCCCAAATTGAGAGTTCATCTCAGAATACCTAGAACTGACGGATTTTTAAGCATTTTTCATTAAGAATATTTTCTAGGAATGCTATCCTCAAATGCGAAATTGATCGAATATAGTAATTATACGGCTTTATTCTGTTAACGACGATCCTTGAACTTATAAAAAAATTAAAGTAAATGAAACATCATTTATTTATGCGCGTTTACTTTAAATATAAGAAATCAATAGATCTATTATTTTTAACAGAATAAAGCCGTATAATTACTATATTCGATCAATTTCGCATTCCAGGATAGCATTCCTAGAAAATATTCTTAATGAAAAATACATTTTCTGTATCAAAAGATAATATATATACGATAAATTAAGAAGATTCATTTGAACTTTCTTATTTACGATCGTTTACTAGTATTTTGGAATATTTTAAGCATATCTAAAAACCGAATAATTTAAATGTTTATTTTGCTTCAAAGTTAGTGTTGGATTGGATATTTTTGTGTTTTCTTTAGTTTTTATTTTTATCAATATATCTTCCGATAAAGAAATACTTCAAAATACTCTAGATGTATTTATAGAATAGCTATAAAACTAAATCATCGAATATTATAAATTATCTTGTTAAAAATATTATTAGGTAGGTTACCTGGCATGAGAGATTAGGGGACTATTTCGTACTTTACTAAAAATGTTTTTTGTTCTCTATGCTTTAGACAACAAAAAGGATTTTTTAAATTTAACCTTACTGTAATATTGGAACAAATAATTTAATAGACTCAGGCGTTATCATCCAGAAGCCTATTGCTTTGACTATGAAACTATGGTATGTAATAAAGTCCACACTACCGAGTAGTTGTGGTAATGGTAGTGACAACTCTGAGGATGCTCAGTGGAGGAGCAAAAACGTTTAGAGTGGTGGTTACGAGATTCGTTGACGCATGTGCATAATAAGCATTTGTTTGCGGACGGTACACAGCAGGTCTTGCAGATACTAACGGGGTGTGGTAGTTTCTAAAATTGTAGTTTTTTAGTTATACAAAGAAGTTTTTAAATCAAAATGAACATTAACATCCATTAACCATTGAAGGTTTAGATGATAGCGTGATATTCATTATTTATTTAATCGTATATGTGTTGTGGGCCATATCGGTAATAGCTTAATAATGATTGGCAAGTTTTCCCCCTTGAAAGAATCTGTTCAATTTGTTATTCCAAGCTATTTAATTAATAAACGATTTTAACATTATGTGGAAATACTTTCAGGTGTTTCATTTTATCATGTATAATTATTCAAAAATAAAAAATCTATATCTATCACAAAAGTCGTCCTATAGTAATTGCTAACCGCAACTATTAAAGGGTTATATGTACACTTTAAAGGCAGTAATTATATCGTGCGAAATTGAGTTCATGGCATTAAAAACTCTTTTTACGTTGGTCCACACTACGCCGTCATTCTGTTTGTAGCTGTGTGTGTACATTTTGACTTTAAGTTTCTGTTTTTTCTGGTCATTTGTAAATAGTTTGATGCTTTGACTGTTCAAGGCACCATTGCAGGAGTTCTGGAGCTCTCAAAGCACATTCATGCTCTTGCTTTTTCAATTCAGCTTTTATAGAGATTCCAGCGGTCGAGCTGATCTTTTAGGTGCGAAAAACTTTTAAACTGGAATTACGTCACGTGATATTATTTATCAAAAAAACCTCATTGAAATCAAAAACAAGTTTAAAAAATAAATACGGAAAAACAGTCAAGACAACAAAACGAAATCAAACAACTAAAACAAGCTAAACTTCTGTTTTAAAAAATAACAGGATCATCTAACCGGGTCAGCTAAATATAACATTATTGTTTACCAAAGCAACAAACACCAGCTTTCAACATTTGTGACATCAATTGTACTAGATCTAAGCAAACTAAATAATTAATTATCCTAGAAAATATATAATAACAATGACACTTTAATCATATTGAAATTCTTTTTGACTAAAAGTAAACAAATATTATTTGTTTACTATATGAGTCAATAGGTAGAACACAGTTCACTATGAAAAGTATTAAAATCCAAGATGTCAACAAAATGGCCAGTTACGTATGTTTTCACAACCCCGTCGATATGAGTGTCAAATGAAAGGGTTTGACTAGTAGAACACAGTTCACAATGAATTTTAAAATCCAAGATGGTCAACAAAACGGCCTATTACATATTTTCTACATTTTCAATATGGGTATTAAGCCGGGACTCGATCTTGATCGCCTCCGGAGGCGAATGATTCCTACATCGTCAAGATACTCTCCAAATACGGCTTTCATCACATGGTAGTCCACTATAAAGGAATCTTGTTGAGCTGAGCTCAGTTTTTGAAATATCTTTCGCATTCAAAGACTTCAGTAATGAGTTGGAAAGAGCGGATTAAGGTAAGTGATGACTATGCCATGACTGATGATTGATGATTTAAACAAGAAACCAAATGAGTACAATGTTTCTTATTAGAATTTTGGTGATCCGCAAATATTTCAAAAATATAAAAAAAGAGGTTGGTCCAGCTGCTGATCCTCAAAAGATTAAAAATGAAACTAAAAACTTGAAAATAAATTATGGATTTTTTTAATATAAACGGATTTATTGACAATAATGTACTAAAAGCTAAAAAATAATTTTGTAGGTCCCAGGTTCCAGTCATCACACCCCTCATCAATCAAAAGCATTGATCAGACAAAAATAAATCGTTGGGCCCGCGTTTCCATCCAGTCAACTCAGTTTACGCCTAACGATTTCATTTTTTTATCTGAATAGGACTGCACTTACTAAATAATAATGGGGATATATTATATTATTATATATTTTTAGTAAATTTAGTCTATACAAAAATCTTGAGGAAAAATGCATTCCAAGTCGCCGCCGCGCTATTGCCGCAAGCCGCCATTTTCGTGCCATCCTGCGGTTGCTCGACAGATAGCACATACCGCGATTACGGTTGCACGACAGTCAAAAGGATTATTTATTTTACATTTAATTCAAAATCAATGACTATGAGATGAAGATCATTTAGTTACGGTACAATAACCTTAAAAGAAAATATAAAACCTGATTATTTTACAGGACTGCCCAAAAAAGGAGTGTATTGTGTTTAGGGTTAATGCGTGTATGTATGTGAGTTTCTTTAATCCACCATAACTTTAGAAAGACTTGTGTGTGTGTGACTCGTACATAAGTTTTGAGACGAAATAAAAGTTGCGCCACGTTTTTTAATAATTAACTTATATTTATAAAATTTTCAGTAACCATTAAATAGATAATAAGCAACAATAAAACATATATTTTATTCAAAATGACCGCCCTTGATTTAATGTAGGCCCTTGAACTATTTGGCCAGTCATCAATGGTGGCCGAATCTTTTCTAGCGGAATTAGCTTTTGCTTCTCGAACAAGGGTTCGCTTCATTGACTCCAAGTTTGGGTGGACTTTCGGCAGTTTCTGAGCTCTAATTAAGTCCATAAAGAATAATCCAAGAACAACAGCCAGTAACATTTTATTTTAATTTTTCAGTAAAAAGTTTGTCTCAAAACTTATGAACACACAAGGTACAGGGTAAATATGGTAAAATCAAATTAAACGTACAACTACAAATTTATGGAGTCTGTGTGAAAAAAGAACTTCGTAATGGAGTTTCCAATTTTACCGCACCGTGTTTGGGTAAAATGAAAAATAACAAAAAACACCCCATGGATCATTAGCATCAGGAGTATTCGGGAGTTCCCCATGACTAACCACGCTGACACAGCATAATATCCCCTTTATATTTAAAAAGGACGCGATGACTTACATTTCATTATCATGAATAACAAGGGTTCTATTGTAACCCATAAATTATGATACCGAGATGTAGTAGGCGGTCTCAAATTGTATTCTGAAATCAGGCAACATAAAAAAATTGCTATTATTCTTTTTCCAATGTAGTTTTCTTGCCTTTGTTTTATTTATATTTTTTGTGGGTTGAATGAAAATTAGTTGAATTTGATGATTGACTGTACGTATATATACATTATCATTAGTCAACAGCATTTAAATTATACATTGAACTTTAATACTTTGAGGGTAGTGATCAAAATAAATTGTGGTTTGACAAATAAATATATTATTTAACTATATATTTTAGCCTTTTTATTATCATTTTAAAGTATACATCAGTATCAGATCATCACCCTTTAATATTTAAATATCTCTTTAATATCTTCACTCCTAGGATACATACAATTGGACAACATAAAATCTCAAAACACTTATTGAGTAAGCAAACCAGAGACAATATAAGATTGTTCATTTTCCACCGGGAATCTAACTCAGGACATTAGATATGGTAACACCTTGAAACTGTCGTGTATGCCTCTCGGCCACTAAGATCGTCTAGGTATTAATACTTTAATACAATCATACTCTAAATATAGCAGTACAACAATGGTTAACGACAAATCTTTCTTTATTCAAATTGACAATAATACCACTCTCGAACAGAGAATGATATCCCAACCTATTATATTCAGGACTTCTTTTATAAATATGTTATACAATAAAGGGTTACCCTTGTTATGTAAACAAGACCTTTTCCTTGAACTCCAAGGAGAAGAGGATAATTTAATCAGTTTATTTATGACTCCATAATATTTTACGTTATTTATAATGTCCAACGATTTTCAGGTCTGTCCACATTCACATACGAACAAAAGATTCGATATATCGATAAACACTCAACGATATAAAAGCTCCTGTATCAGTTTAGACCAAAAACAGAATAAAATTTATCAAAAATAGTTTTTGGTCAAAACTTAACAACATTTTACTTTTTAATCGCCAGCATAATTTTGCAAGTTCTGTCTTTTTGCGACTATATCCGTTTTACGGTTGTTTACGTAACGGTTGTATGCTTGGTTGTATGGCATAACCACCAGAGTGGGTGCTACACGTTTTGAAGTACTGGCATTGTTCCAAACTGTCTGAAGGGTTCTAAGGGTTAGACTATAATGGCCTCGCTAGTAAAACTTACAAAGCGCAGCTAGAAAGGTAGCAAAATGATAGACAATCTTATATAGAACATAATAGAAATCGTTCATATTATAAATCGTCGACTTATTTATAACTTTAAATAATTATTCGATGCTATCGTGCACATACAAAAAAAAATACTAACACTACCTAACTTTATTTAAAAACCGACTTTAAAAACCTTCCCAGGTTTTATGTTCGTTTGCATGAATATTTTTTTTTATGTATACATCGATTTCTCTACATAGCGTAGAACGATTTTTAATCGTTTTTATTTCAAAGTTTTTATACCCCTGTAAATATTGATCGCTGTGCAGGATTTAAGACAGATACGAGGGTCAAACTGAAAGTTCTTAGAACTGGCCACTTATAAACAATATAATAAAAAAATAATTCTAAAATTTGAAAATATAACTCTTTGCCAATATTACTGAGTATATATTTCATTCATTTGTCATTTGTTTTACGATTTGGCGGCAAATTGAAAATTGTCTGTGTCACGTCATCATGAATTTAACACGAGAAAATTTTCGTGCAATGATTTTTTATGACTTTCGATGTCATTTAAGTCAACAAGAAAGTTATGATAGACTACGATTGGCCTTTCACGATGAAGCCCCATCTCGTGCGACTGTTTACAACTGGTTTAATGAGTCTAAACGTGGTCGCACTAATCTCACTGATGATTTACGTGAGGGACGGCCTTCTACGGCGACGACTGAAGATAACATCTGTGTTGTGCGGCGTATGATAGAGACTGACAAAAGAGTGACCTATCAACAGATTCGGACAAGCTTAGGCATCGGTATGAGTCAAGTGCACAAAATCCTCCACGAACATTTAGCGGTCAGGAAGCTTTGCGCCCGGTGGATACCTCATAATTTGACTGAGGCTCAAAAACTCCATCGTGTGGATTGGTGTCGTAAAATGATTGAAAGATTTAACGGAGGTGACTCAAATGCTGTGTTCGACATACTAACAGGTGACGAAAGCTGGATTTACTGTTATGATCCTAAAACCAAAAGACAATCTGCTCAGTGGGTGTTTCCTTTCGAGGAGTTGCCAACTAAAGTGAAGAGAGATCGAAGTGCGGGAAAAAAAATGGTGGCCTCGTTCTTTGGAAGGATAGGTCATTTTGCAACAATTGTGTTAGAGGATCAAAAAACAGTTCCTGCAGAATGGTACACTACCAATTGTTTGCCACTTGTCTTGGAAAAAGTTCGAGAGAAACGACCTCGCAGTAGGATCCTCCTTCACCACGACAACGCCTCGTCGCACACCGCCAAGCGAACGATCGACTATTTGGCGACATCAAACGTTGAATTACTGGGTCACCCGCCGTATAGCCCCGACCTCGCGCCTTGTGATTTTTATTTATTTCCAAAAATTAAAGAAAAACTTAAAGGAAAGCGGTTTATGAATGCTGAAGAAGCGGTGGCTGCGTATCGCGATGCCATTGAAGAGACCCCTAAGGACGAGTGGGCAAAGTGCTTTTCCCAGTGGTTCCATCGCATGCAGCGGTGTATTGACGTGAATGGACAATATTTTGAAAAGATATAATAAAACTAATAACTGGCTAATGTAATCAGTTTTTGATTTTCTAAGAACTTTCAGTTTGACCCTCGTATATAGATATTATATATAGATGATCTATAATTTTACTTTCCTTATTCCACAGAGAGTGTAGCCAGTTATAAGGTTAAGAATCTGGATTTAACGACTATCCATTTATTCACTTTTTACGAAGCAGATCATTTGATGACTTTAAATTATATTATTTAATCAACATACTACCTGCTCTAATAAGGAATTTGCGTCTGATTCAAAAAAGGATAAAGTCTATGTTAATATTTTTAACATAAATTCGTTTTCGTCTTAAAACTAATTATTAAAAGTGCATAAAAATGCGGTAACTTCAAAATATTCAAACGCCATGCTACTTGTCAGAGCGGATGTGACGAAAATGTACACGTATAGGGATGTCGTTGTTACAAAAAGTTGACATCGATGTATAACATCAATGTAAACAACAGATTACTTTTAAATGATGTTGTAGGCTTTTATTTTTATTTCATTGATTTGGTAAACTATATGATTAATAAAAAAGTTTATTTTACTTAAAAGAATTGATTATATGTTAATCGATTTGGGTAATTTAAAAATAATTAATTACTCAAAATCCTAATATAATCAATCCGTCATATCTCTAGTTGTGTACTTTGACGTCACGACAAGCGCGCCAAAAATTCCGGTGTTTAAACTGCTCATAGCTATTACTTATTTTCATCAATTATTAATGTTACAAAAGTTTTTCGGTGCTGAATATTTTTTCACAGTTATATATCGATGTAAATTATCATATAAAAACATTTTCCAAAAATATGCATATTCCCTTTTGGTGATCAAAATAGTCTTTATGATTCTAAATAACGAAACTATAGATTTATCATTAAGGGATCATTATTTAACTTTTTTTATTATAACAACCAGTGGAATGAATAATTTATTCTGTCACTAATTTCTAATTAGTGTTTTCGATAGGCGACCCTCGTCATTTCGGAATCCATCTTTCAAATAGCTTTGATCAAAATTTAATGTCGTCGTAAATAGTCACGATAAAATAATTCCGCCTGATTGAGGCTCGTTTTCTTTACCTGGTTTGCATGACAGCTTCACTGATTACCTGCCAGAGAAACAAAGTTCTCAAAGCTTGCTAATAGAATATCCGTGGAATCGGTTTCATCAGCTTTTTAAATAATGTTTAACGACTCAATGGAGGTGTCAAAAGTTGCTCAAGTACCTCCGGGGGTGTAGGGTTACCGACAAAGCCATTTACCTTTCCGAGAGTGCATTAAAAGTCGAGATCGCCGCGGGGAAAATGCGACCAGATTTTCTTCAAGTTAAAAAGCTTACATCATTTTTTTTATCTACGGTGATATAGATAAGGACACTTTGGTGTTTCGTAAAAGTAACAAGAACCAAGTCAAAAACTTGTGGACCTTTCCTCGGGCCCTTATGAAGTTGAATGGGCAGCAGCCCTGCATGGAGTCCGAGTTGGGAACACCAGAAAGTTGAAGATCTCTCTAAATCTAAACTTTTATCTCGTTGACAGTGCTTGAGACATTACTTTCAAAGTTATTTTAACCTTTGAAACCTTGTGAACGAACGTAGACTGCGTGTTGTTAAGGTTTTAGTTATTAAGGATATTTTAAATAATTTTTCTATACTGAGAAATATTATGAAAAAAACCCACATTGTCCCTGGCACTCTGAGATGAGACTCGAACCCATGACCTTTCGCGAAATGTCGTGGGTTCGAGTTTGGTTTTAGTTTTTAAATGATTGTGTGACAAAAAGGATCATACTCAAAGCCTAGACATAATATTTTACTATGGATTTTCTATTCCTTTTTCTCTAGAAATGAATATATTTTACCTTATAAACCAAATTAGGTTGGGAATGATTGCTAAAAATGAGATTAAAACTCATGAAACACATGGTAGCAATCCCGTTTCAACAAGAACATGAAAGATAAAAACAACATTTGAATAATAAAAATAATCGTTTTAAAATCATCTTTACCAGTTTCATTTCGACCTTCTAGGTAGTGATAATTTGGTAATTGTATATGAGAATCAACTAAATTTTTATCAAGACAACACACATTTTTCGATTGTTTTTTTTTTGGTTGGCACCAATGTGTTTACTATTTATAAAACCAGTCTCAAATCCCATAGCGTGATGATTAACATATCTGTATGAGTAACATCTGCCAAGACAATAATGGAAATTGGTTCAAAATTCACGAGACTGGTAGCCTATGTAGACTATCTATCTATCCCATATCTTCACGCCTTATCACTGGCGTGGTAGGCACAGAGGACCGAACACCACAATGTACGGTTCTTACATACATCTTTCGCCTTTCATTACTCATTTAATACATACTCATCGATTTTTATGGCTTTGATCGTGAAAGGTGTGCCGTAGCATTCCTCGGCTTCTGCATCCTTCGACTATCACGTTGTTTATCAGTTTTGTCACTTTTTTATTGGCATGGCATTCTTTCTACATGTCCACACCAACGGAGCATGTTTTTATTGATTTATACACCGACGCTGTCTTTCAACTCAATAATTAGGTTGAATAAGTTTACACAAAAGATAGAAATTAAGTCGCCAAAATGAGACTACCGAATACATTTAAAATATAGATTTTAGGGTTATATTATTGCCCAACAACCTTTAATATTTGCTTAATAAACTAGGCTCTTAAACTATCTGCTTAGAGTATACTTTCAAGGGTTCGGGGTATTTCAAGAGGGGAAATCCTTTAGCTTTTTTAGTTTCCATTTAAGAAATCACAAATAAATTAAAACTTTATTGACTTTGATGATTCATCATTTACAAAGTTCGCTATAAGCATTAAATGCTTATTAAAGTGGATTCTATTTATAAATTTTATTCTAGCAACAAGCGTCGATGGATTGATATTAACCAAAATTCAAAGCTATAAGAGTTCATCTCGCAGCGGGGATTGAGTAGCTTTTCATTAAGTTGTTAACTTACCTTGGATGAGTCTGTTAAGGTTGTCATTAACTAAACTTTGTACATTCTGTTGTACATAATTTAAATTTTAAGTAAGTGCTTTTGACTTTGCGCAAAATAATTAATGAATTTCACCTGAATTATAAAACGTTTAACTTGACAATATAATATACAACAATAACATTAAATTAGACAATTTATTGAGTTACAATAGTTCTATCGATAATTACTGCCATTTAATAACAATAGTTTATTCAAAATTTAGTTGAAAATACAATACGTTTAAGAATAATTTCGGTAGATATTACCCATTATAGTTGACTAGCTTTACGCCAGCGGCTTCGCCCGCGTGGTATTGTATTATAAAAACCTCCCTTTTGAATCACCCTATCTATGAAAAAAAACCGCATCAAAATTCGTTGCGTAGTTTTAAAGATTTAAGCGCACATAGGAATAAAGGGACAGGGAAATCGACTTTGTTTCATACTATGTAGTGATATATATTAAAAATAATGTACATTTTGTAATATATTGTACCTAAGTATTTTTAAGTGTATGTCTGTAGCAAATCGACCATGTTCCGGACAAGATCTAACATTATTTAACTAATTAAAAATATGCTCGAGTATTTAACTTTTTTTAAATAGAGTGAGATTAACAGCCAGTTGCACAAACGTTCATTAAAATTTTCATTAGATTAAAGCGACATTATACCATTTGTACCCATACATATTTGACATTCATTAGAGCTTAAAGGCGTCCTTAAACGTTAATGAATTTTTGTGCAACTGACTGTAAATCACCCAATTTAAAAAAGTAAAACCATTGTACATATATAATAAATGTTTTAATAAGAAATATTTTTTTTACAAAAATACATTAGTTTAATAATTAATTACACTCAATGGGTTTGCAAACTTTAAAAAAATAATCTAATTTATAAAACCTTAACGTCCAAAAGTCTATTAAAATATTTAAACGCAGAATATGATAATGATTTAACTTAAATTCCATTTCAGATTTATCCGAGGAAAATAGGTCAATTTTAGTCCAAAACGTTGTCAATTATCGTCTTCAGTGAAATACATATTGGATGACTTATCATGAAGTTTGTATAATATAAGATAAGGAATAGGGATGACGATTAGGTAAAAAAAAAATCCATTTAATCGTCAGTCAGATAATAGAAAAATATATAAAATATATTTTCTTTTTTGCTTCAATTTAAACAAGATCGCTTCGATAAAAGTTGAGGAGACTTCATGCGACATTTCAACGCAATATATCGCCGTAATTTATTGTATATATTACGCAAAAATAAAAAAAAAAATACGTGTTTAATATTCTTCTACAATCTACCTAAAGAACAAACAAACAAAACATTAGTCGTCATCCCTATTCAACCTCCGTAGCTCAGTGCACATTGGTTTCGACGTGTCGCCACCATCTCTGTATTACCGGGTTCGATTCCCACTCGGGTCAATGTAGAAAATTAACTTTGCTATACTGTTTCGGGTTTAGGTTGTGGTGCCTTCGTTATTTTAGATAATCTGTAATAAGAGGGCTGTTGCTCATCTTGGAATTTGGGTAATGTTTGTGATACTGACATATGTCATATGAGTAGGTCGATGGCGTAGTGGATAAGCGCCACGGCCCGCGCTAGTTGTTGTTTAGCAGCTTTCGCAAGAGTCAGTCACGGGATTAGTGACCAAAAAATTAATATCTCGAGCTACTCCGTACTTTAAAAGGCGGGGTTAAGCCATTGGTCCTGGCTCTCTTTAAAGTTGTTGATACTCTCCAATCCGCATTGGATCAATGTAGATGGCCCATCCTCTATAACAATCCATGATAAAGGCCTGAGTCCCTGCAGTGGGGACGTAAAAGGGCTGATGGTGATGTGATATTGTCGAATATTTAAATAAATATTATATTCTACAAAAACTTAATCTATTAAACATCAAGAAAATCTGTGTAGTCTTTAAAATACTTAGTGGAGTTGTCAGGAAAACTTAAATTTTCTTCGGAGTATTGTATTCTATAAGCATGTATAATCTATACTATAATAAAAACGTAACCGATCGATGTCTGTACATTGAAGATATATGAAAAAAACTGTTATGAGGGACATTTATAAGAGTAATAGAACACAAAACAATGATTTTTAAATTTTTTGTCTGTTTGTCTGTGCGTTTGTGCACGATAATCTCAGAAACGGCTGAACCGATTTAAATGCAGTTTTCACTATTATATTGCGGCATTCTTTCTTTTATTTCAATCGGTTCACAAATAAAAAAGTTATGTCAATTTGAAGTGACGTGGTCGCCAAAATTACTATGAAATATTTACTGTTTCATTAAATTTTCGTCTTTGATATATTGATCATCATCATTAACTCTTTTACTGCTAAACGAGGCCCTGCACTCAGGCCTTTGTTTAATAATTTTTGTTCACCCATCCCGTGAACAACTTTTGCGAAAATTGCTTAGCAATAACGATCGTGCACAGCGGCGCATATCCGTAGAGCCACTGAGCTACGAATTAATATTGTCTATAAAATGATAATTTGTATGATGACAAATAAAAAAATAAGATTCCAAAATTTTGACAACTCCGAAGTAAGTTGACCTCATTTCTATATGGCCAATCATATTAAATAAGGTTCAGCTTAAAATGGACTTGTTGTTTACGATCACGCGAGTAGGAGAACAAGCGGATAGAGCCTTCTGATGATGCAATTAAGCCTCGAGTAATTTACACTGAATGCATATTTTTATCAGATTAGGTTCACGTCGTTGTCGGGGCCAAAGGAGGTGGTTGGCAGCCGCTCCCGCATTGCACGGTTTCGTCTGTCTGGGAGAGGCACTCGATTTACCCGAGTCTCTCCAATTTTCCATATGCAAGGGACCAATGGTCCAATACTTGAGTGTCCCGGTGACTCAGCCATAGCTTGCTGGGTTTCATCTCTCATGAGACGGTGTAGCGTACGGGTTTTGGTGGGTAGGCATCTGGGGACCCACTGGGCATCTCACTATCGGGTTCATGGAGGATAATCCTACTCACTCCATAAGTCAGAAGCTTTTCCACGACGTTAAAAAAGTTAGATTCACGTCAACTGAAGTAAAGAACGTAAAGACAACTCGATTTTTTTTCTTCTATTACCATTTTTTATGTTAATACTATTTTTGGTTTTAAGTCTTCGCCAGAAACAATGGTTTATTCATTGGTCACAACACTCATATAATATTAAGGGAGTCTGAGGGTCGGTTCAGAGTAGCTCAGTTGCGTAGTGAATCAGTGGCATGACCCGCGATTGTAGTTGTTAAGGCACTTTCGTAAAGGTCGGTCACAGGATGGGTGACCAAAAAAATATTATCTCAAGCAACTCCAAGCTTCAAAAAGCACGTAAAGCGATTGGTTCCGGTTGTATTTGCAGTCGTTAATATACTCCAATCCGTAACGGACCAGCATTGAGGGTCGTGAGCCATCCTCCTTAACTATCCATAAGGAAGGCCTGAGCTCCTGCAGTCGGTGACGTAAAAGGGCTGATGATGATCATCAGCCCTTTTACGTCATAGATTTGAACGGACCTCATCAGGTCCGTTCAAATCTGACGAAATGCTCAGATAAACACCTCTCGGAAGTATGTGTTAGTAGAAGATTTCGAGTGTGGAAAGTCTAAATTATAATATGTATATATTTTTTTATATCAATAAATAAAACTTCACGTATTTTCCGTCAGACATGTAGCAACCGACTTTTTTTGACAAAGAAAGAGATCGGACGGAAAGCGCTTAGTCTCAGGAGACACCTGCAACACGCGAAGCATGTTTAACTGCCCATCGCGAGGCTCATGCGCCATAAAGTTGAACCTGAAGCATTTACCATCAGGGACAATCTCTTGAGCTCTCAGAGAACTCATACAACAAGCGTTTGATCTCAGGAAATTCTGAAGATGGCATAGCACGTCTAACTGCTGATCGTAACATAAACTTAATTTGATAGAGAAATGCGCTTGGTCTCTGAAAGTGCTCGCTGTTTGCACAAAAGAGATCGAGAATGTAGTTTTGATTATCACCAATCCGTGTTGCCTTCATACTCCAAAGGCGTACCGCAGATAAGTTTTGACAGGGTATAATGAACTAGCTGTTCTACCGCGACTTTGCCGCAAAATTATAGCCTTAGACATCCGCGTCTGATGTCTGATGATCGGTCCAGTAGGTGTGCAGCAAATCTTTCCTCTTTATAATATATAAGTATAGCTTAGGTATAAAAGGTCCGATAGCATAGCACATTCGGCTTAAATTGCAGTTAAATAAGTAAGTAAATACTGCACAACAAGGACATACATGAATACTTATTTGATATAACTAAGTACAAACGACAAACTCATCGCTAGCCAGCGATTTCTTGCAGGCAACCTAGCATTACATAGAAAATAGAAAAATAAATAGCCGATCGTGCATACAACTAGACAAATAATAATAATTTAAAAAGGTCAAAAACAAAAAAAGGACAATTTAAAGGTACAAATGAAATGCTCAGACACAAGCGACAACCAGAGCGCGAGAAACGAGAAAAAAAATAGAAAAATAACATTCGTGAGGACCGTTTGCAGGATGGGTGACCAAAACATTATTATCTTGAGCACTGTGCACAACACTGGCACAATGCAGGTTAAGCCGTTTGTCCTGGCTGCATCAGCAACGTTAACACCCACCGATCTGCATTAAGCCCGCATAGTGGGTTATGGATCATTAATCTTATTCGATTCGACTCCATTCATAGGAAAAAAAGAATTCTACCAAAGTCCTTCCCACGCAGACGAAATCGCGGGCACAGCTAGTATTAAATATACCTAAACTCTATTAATTATATAACAAGTAGAAGTTGATTACATTTGATTATTAGATCTATTTAGTATGGCTTAATTTTTTTACATATTTTCTGAGGACTGAGGCGCTGTATGTTGAAATAAAGGTTTCGACCAAGTTCAGCAACAGACGATAAATAGATATTAATAAATAAAATATAGGTATCACTGGTGTAAAATTCGTTGTATCGTTTATATAGCCATTAAAAAATATTATTATTATTATTATGTGCTATATGCACATACTAAAACATTAATGCCATATTATTCATATAATAGTTCTAAATAGTTAACTCATCATCAATTGAGGTTGCGTCACGGACGTTATATTGTACACTTACCGTGCTCGTTTTTTTCTGCACAATATTTAAAAATCTAGTCTATTTACACTGATATCCTCTCAAGTCGCTGGTGTGAGTGTTGATAAAGTCATACAAGTGTTGGTGATCCTTGTGTTAGTGTCTAAACTATAATTTATCATCTTAATCCAACAAGCGATTCGATGTTTTTTACTCAAAACGGGTAAAGTGAAATATCAGCTGTTACCACTTGCCTACTTTATCGATTTTGTATTGCGCCACCTTGCGGCAAGTGGCTTTCATTTACATCGTCTGAACGGGTGCCATCTAGGAGAGAATTTTCGAACTATTCTAACGCAGCGTGCTTCACGGGTTGAGGTTGTGATACTTTTAGAAATCGACAAAGCAGCAAGAAAAGCAAACAAGAGAAATACAATATCGTCGTCTTACCTTCTCAACCTCGTATATAAAAAAAATGATTTTTCTTTTTTTAATAACATTCGCTTCTTCGTACAATGTTTTATTACTGCAACAAACTCGTATGTGGATATCGAATGAAGTTAGCAACAAAAAACGATAGCACGCAACCTTCTTTTACATTTTAAAGTTAAGGCCACCTTAATTTGCACACTGTTGAGTTACCTTAGCTACTGTTTCATTGTTATAATATAACAGTGAAATATCAATTTTAAAATACATTTAGATGTACCGGTGTTACTTCGTACTTAATTATTTCTCACTTTTGTTTTATATTTTTAATGTAGTTCTTGTTTCTGTTTTACAGTTGTACCTACATAAAATTACATGATGAGGAGCTCTCGAAGCCGGAATTTAGTGAACTTAGCCCTACACAATACCACTCGTGATGAAGTCCAGCCATCTACAAGTATTTCTAAGGTGAACACTATCACTATTTTGCAGGAAAAAGCCCTTACATTGGATGAAAAGACTGGAAATTTGGTTTTCAAAAACTTACCATCTACATCAACAGCAGAACAAAATCTTAACCAATCACCGTCATGTAATGCTACTACAAATAGGATGTTAGACGAGAAAACTGGTCAGTTCTTGACTCCTTTTCAAGGTTCTGAATCAAACGATTCTACAACTATATCAGATTTTTCAGACAGTGGAACTGATTTTAACCCTGATGATTTTGAAATGTCATCGTCGGAAACTGAAAGTTCATGTAAAAGATTAGACGAGTTTTCGGGCACACTTAAAATAAAAAGAGCAAGAAAAGGTCAAGGTGATAAAAAAAAATGGACTAGAAATCTTTTAAAAATGAAAAGAATGAAAGGGAAGGAGTATTTTTCAATAAAAAGAAAGAAAAATGAAGGCATTGTTGGATGGGAGCAACGAAAAGAAAGAACCATACATATCAGATGTGATTCAGAAAAATGCGGTAAAATGTATTCAAAAAAATGTAAGGATGTCACTGAAGAAAACAGAAAAGAAATCTTTCATACATTTTGGAGCATGTCATGGGAAGAAAGAAAAGCATTCGTTATTGCTATGGTAAATTGTAAACCGGTTTCCACTCTTACAAAAGGTCACCCATCTAGGAGAACGAACACGTTGGAATATTCACTTAAAGTGAATAGACTGCTCAAGCCTGTGTGCAAAAAGATGTTTTGTGGGACACTATGTTTGGGTGAGTGGACCGTAGCAAACTGGGTAAAAAATGGAAAAAGTGAGATTGATATGGCTAATAAGTCCAGTAAACCACCAAAAAGACAAAAGACTATTAATATAACCAAAGTTAAACACGCAGAAACTTTTCTAGCTAGTTTGCCAAAAATGCCGGCCCATTACTGCCGCGAATCTAATAGCAAAGATTTTGTCGATGTGAACTATACAACTTGGGCAGAGTTGTACTCTGACTTTGAAAAATATATCATCAGTATAGGTGCCCCGAAAGAAGAGAAACCAACATACAAATGTTTTTTAGATATAACTAAAAAGATGAACATAGGTCTTTACAGACCTAAGAAAGACCAATGCGATACCTGTTACGCATACAAAAATAAAAGAGTTTCTGAAGAAGATTACGAAGTGCACAAAAAGTCAAGAGGTCGAGCAAGAAAAGAAAAAGAGGAAGATAAGTTGAAATGCCTAAATGGTGATATTAACATGCTGACTTTGGATCTGCAGACAGTACAATCAATACCTAACTTGACAGCTGGAGCTCAGTATTTCAAACTTAAATTAAGTGTCCATCAGTTTACTATTTACAACGAATTTGACAGGAGCGTCGTATGTTACGTCTGGCATGAAGGTGAAGGTGGCATGGAGTCAAATATGTTTGCGTCATGTCTTTTGGACTTCCTGGAACATATAGAAGACAAGACCAAGCTAATTGTCATCTACAGCGACGGATGCTGCGCACAAAACCGGAATGTTACGCTTGCAAATGCAATTCAAAACTTTACAATCACTCATAACGCTGAGGTCCACCAAAAATATTTAGTTGTGGGTCATACGCAGATGGAGTGCGACTCCGTCCATGCGACTATAGAACGAAAAAAGAAGGGCAAGGAACTGTACGTCCCTGCTGACTTTGTCAGGATTATAAGTCAAGCTAGATCGTCCTCGCAGCCTTACACAGTGCGATATCTGGATCACACATTTTTCAGAGATTTCTCGTCATTGAATTATATTAAATCTATACGGCCAGGTACTAAAACAGGAGACCCCTGTGTTGTAGATATAAGAGCGTTAAAATATTCGTCAATTGCTGGCGTTCAATACAAACTCAGCTTTGACGATAACTGGAGTTTGTTACCTGTTCGCATGACTCGTTTTGCTACCTCCGATAATAATCTATCATTGATTAAAAAACTGTACAATCAGTCTTTACTCATAAATAAAAAAAAGTATGATGACCTGCAAACTTTGAAGAAACTGATTCCAGCGGATTACCATAGTTTCTATGACAATTTGCAACACGAATAAGTATTTATTTGGACATATTTTTACCATTATTTGTATGTTTAATTTTTATAATAAATAAATAGATACCCAAATTCAAGAATTCTATTTATCTTTTGAATCAAGTAATTATATAAGTTCAACAACCTCGTATATATGTGTGTTAGGGTTAACTAATCTGTAATTCGAAAACCTCGTTTCTTTAAAATCCGTTACTCTTTATTCTAGGATTGTTTGAATAGGATAAGTTTTATTGTAACAAAGGCTTAATAATATCATTATTCTAATGCCTTAAACCATATTCAGCTTTTCATAAAAATAAGAAAGTTATTACATTTTTTGACTCTCCTGTAAACATGTCATTTTATAGTTACAAGGTTGAGAAAGTAAAGCAACGATATGGTTAACTGCGGAGCGTGCGGAAAATTCTTATCGCCGCTAGTGCCGCTGCATGTAGCGTTTGTTCATCAAAGTATCATAAAGCTTGTTTGCCCCTTAATGATAAATCACAAATAAATAAAGATTGGGTTTGTCTAAACTGTAAGAAAGATAAGCGAAGGGGAGGCGACAGCAGCTTCACTCCGGTAAAGCATATCGAGGGCTCTGAACCAGAGGCGACGCCCACTCAGTCCGGAGTCGGTCGCCCCGCCGTGGATGAAATCAAAGTAGGAGAGCTGGGTGTCTCTGACATGTATGAGTTTCGCCGTGAATTTGCTGAATACATAGCGGAGATGCGCGAGTTTCGGAAGAAGATGGCAAATTTGCGTAATTCTTTCGCAGCTATCACGTCGCGCCTCGATTTCATTGAGCAGAAGATGGAAACGCAAGAGGGGAACTCCGAGAAAATTGCCGAATTGGAGCGCACCGTTTCACAATTAAAGTTAGAGCTCAATGATCGTGATCAGGAGGCACTCCTAGCTGACCTCGAGATCGGCCACCTCCCGGAGGAGAGGGGTGAGAGTGTTGTCCAGGCGGTGACCGGATTAGCGGCGCGTATCGGCATAAAGCTGGAGGAGCGCGACGTGGTGTACGCTGAGCGCGTGGGCCCACCCCCGGCGGAGGCAGGAGGGCGCGCGCGCCGCGTCGTGGTGCGGCTGTCGCGCCGACACCTCCGCGAGGAGCTACTGAGCGCTGCACGCGTGCGCCGCACTCTCGCCACGGCCGACGGGACACGCCTGTTTCTCAATGAGCGTCTCACTCGCCCGAACCGCCAGCTCTTTCATCGTGTCCGAGAAGAGTGTCATAGGCTCCGATGGCGTTACTCTTGGACGAAGCGGGGGCGTATATTCGCTCGCCAGGGAGACAGGCAGCCTGTATTTCAATTTCGAACGGCCGAAGACCTCGTTCGCGCGTTCGGCCTTCGGGAGTCGATCTCTACCCAGTAACCTAAGTAAAAAAAAATATATATGTAAGCTATATGTCTCTTTTTGTAATTATTGGGAGTCACAAATGCAGTACTCACCAATCTTGATTATCAATTTATGTGTACTCATTTATGCCGAATTGTTTTTATGTAAAATAACAAAATGCGTTATACTATTCTCATTGTTTATGCTCATCTGGATGAAGCTGTCAAGAGCAATTTATTATTATAAATACCTAAAATTTAAGTTTTACTGTATAATTATGTCAAGAATGTATTTATGTGCATATTATTTTAATTATAATTGCAATTATATTCTATATTGTATTTTTATCATTTATATTATTCCATACAATATTTACAAAATTTCTATATCTATTATTTATAAACATAATCTAATATATATCAATAAACTATTTACTTGTACAAATATATTCTATACTATATTTTTTATCATTTATATCATTCCATACAATATTCACAAAATTTCTATATCTATTATTTACAAACATAATCTAATATCTATCTATACTATAATAAAAACGTAACCGATCGATGTCTGTACATTGAAGATATATGAAAAAAACTGTTATGAGGGACATTTATAAGCGTAATAGAACACAAAACAATGATTTTTAAATTTTTTGTCTGTTTGTCTGTTTGTCTGTTTGTCGGTTTGTCTGTTTGTCTGTGCGTTTGTGCACGATAATCTCAGAAACGGCTAAAGCGATTTAAATGCTGTTTTCACTGTTATATTGTGGTATTCTTCCATTAACATTTAGTGTAAGATTTATTTTAATCGGTTCACAAATAAAAAAGTTATGTCAATTTGAAGTGACTTGTTCGCCAAATTTGCTATGAAATATTAAATGTTTTATTAAATTTTCATCTTTGATATATTGATCATCATCATTAACTCTTTGACAGCCAAACTGCACGGCCTCAGGCCTTTATTTAATAATTTTTGGTCACCCATCCCGTGAACAACTCTTGCAAAAATTGCTTAGCAATATCGATCGTGCGCATTGGCGCTTATCCGTAGCGCCACCCACCTCCCAATTTATATTTTCTATAAAATGATAATTTGTATGATGATAAATAAAAAAATAAGATCCCAAAATTTTGACACTCCGAAGTTGACCTCATTTATATATGGTCAATCGTATTAAATAGGGTTCAGCTTATAATGGACGAGTGGTATACGATCACGCGAGTAGGAGAACAAGCGAAAAGAGCCTTCCGATGATGCAATTAAGCATCGAGTAGTTTACAGTGAACGCATATTTTTATCAGATTAGTTTCACGTCGTCGTCGGGTCCAGCGGAGGTGGTTGGTAGCCCCCGCATTGCACGGTTTCCTCTGTCTGGGAGAGGCACTCGAATTACCCGAACCTCTTCAATTTTCCATCTGCAAGGGGACCAATGACAAGTCCAATACTTAGTCAAGTCCAATTACGCGGCCATAGCTTGCCGGTTATCTTCTCCCATGAGACGGTGTCATCATCATCAATATCATCAGCCCTTTTACGTCCCCACTGCAGCGCCTCAGGCCTTCCTTATGGACGGTTAAGGAGGATGCGCCATAATCCTCCACGCTGGCCCAATAAGGATTGGAGGGTATTAACGACTGCAAATGCAGCCGGGACCAATGGTTTAACGTGCCTTCCAAAGCATGGAGTACACTCGAGATAATAAATTTTTTGGTCAGCCATCCCGTGACCAACCCTTGCGAAAGTTGCTTAACGACAACGATCACGGACGTTAAAAAAGTTAGATTCACGTCAACTGAAGTTAAGAAGGTAAAGACAACTCGATTGACATTTTTTTCTCTCTAATTACAATTTTTTATGTACTACTTTTGAAAGTAATAATAATAATGCTTTTGTTTTTTAACATACAAATTTTATATATGTAGATACGTACTTCAAAGTTGGTATTTTCAGACTTCGCCGGAAACAATGGTTTATTCAATTGTCACAAAAATAATATTACGCGAGTCTGAGGATCGGTTCAGAGTAGCTCGGTGGCGTAGTGAATAAACGCCATGGCTCGCGATAGTAGTTGTTAAGCAAATTTCACAAAGGTCGGTCACAGGATGGGTGACCAAAAAATATTATCTCAAGCATCTCCAAGCTTTGTAAGGCACGTAAAACGATTGGTCCTGGTTGTATTTGCAGTCGTTGATATCCTCCAATTCGCATTGGGCCAGCATGGAAGGTCGTGGCCCATCCACCTTAATCCAAAAAGCTCCTGCTGTTGGTGAAGTAAAAGGGCTGATGATGATGATGAGGGCCGTTCAAATCTGACGGAAGCTCAGTTACGCACCTCTCGGAAGTACATGTTAGTAGACGATTTCCTTCAAGTGTGGAAAGTCGAAATTAAAATATGTATATATTTTTTATATCATTAACAAATAAAACTCAACGTATCTTCCATCAGAAATGTACCGACCGACTGTTATTGACAAAGAAAGAGATTGGACGGAAAGCGCTCGGTCTAGGGAAACACCTGAATAACGCGAAGCGTATTTAACTTCCCATCGAGAGGCTCATGCACTATTAAATTGAATCTGAAGCATTTACCGTCAGGGGCAATCTCTTGACCTCTCGGAGAACTCATAGAACAAGCGTTTGATCTCAGGAAACTTCTGAAGATCGCATAGCGCGTCTAACAGCTAACCATAACATACATGCAGTATGGTATGATTATGAAACTTCCTTTGATAGAGAAATGCGCTTGATCTCTGAAAGAGCTCGCAGTTTACACAATAGAGATCGAGAAAGTAGTTTCGATTATCGCTAACCCGTGTTGCCTTCATACTCCACAGGCGTACCGCAGATAAGTTTTCACAAGGCATAATGAACTTGCTCTTTTCCCGCAACTTTGCTGCAAAATTATAGCCTAATGACATCCGTGATGTAGCTTCCTGTAGGTAGAATCGCTCTGAAAGTATCGGTCCAGTAGTTTTGAGGCAAATTCGATGCAAACAAATAAACAACCAAATCTTTCCTCTTTATAATGTAAGTATATCTTAGGTATAAGAGGTCCGATGGCGTAGTGGGTTAGCGCATTCGGTTTAAATTGCAGTGAAATAAACAAGGACATACTTGAATACTTATTTTACATAACTAAGTACAAACGATAAAGTCATCGCTAGCAAGCGATTTCTTCCAGGCAACCTAGCATTACATGGAAAATAGAACAATAAATAGCCGATTGTGCATACAACTAGACAAATAATAATATTTTTAAAATATCAAAAACAAAGGAAGGACAGTTTCAAGATACGAACAAAATTCTCAGACACAAACGACAAATAGAAAAATAACATTCGAAAGGACCGTTTACAGGATGGGTGACCAAAACATTATTATCTTGAGCACTGTGCACAACATTGGCATAATGCACGTTAAACCGTTAGTCCTAGCTGCATCAGCCCGCGTAGTGGGTTAAGGCCCATTGATCTTATTCGATTCGTCTGCATTCATAGGAAAAAAATAATTCTACTAAAATACTTCCCACGCAGACGAAGTCGCGCGCACAGCTAGTATATCAATATAATTATTTACATGTACAAATATATTCTATGTTTAAAACAAATTTTAATATCTGTAAATTATTTTTATAATAGTATATCTCGCTTTCCATTCACAATTATATATTGTGAATAATGATAAATATAAATAAATAAATATTTAACAACATCATATACATTGCTCAGATTCCAAGATGAGTAGCTAAAGCCCCCGTATTATGGAGTATCTGAGACAACGAAGGTACCACAACACCCAGACCCGAGTCAATATAGAAAAGTTCATTTTGTACATTGACCCGACCGGGAATCGAACCCGGGACCTCAGAGATGGCGACACCTTGAAACCGGCGTGCGAACCTCAAAGTTGGACTTTTCAATGCTGGATCACTAGGTACAAGGCATGAGGAGTTCATAGCGGCTGTTCAGAGGTTGGCCCCAGATATAATGGCCATAAACGAAACTTGGCTGAGCCCAGGGCAGGACTACAAAGCACCCAGACTGGCGGGTTATCGTCTAACTCATATTCCACGACCCGATCATATTAGGAGAGGTCGTGGTGGTGGAGTGGGTTTTTATGTACGCCGGGGCATAAATTTCCGTGCTTGTGACTACCCAACTTCTTCAGCGGTGGAGCAGATGTGGTTGAGTCTGCGCATAAACAATCAGGACATAGCGATCGGAACTGCCTATAGGCCACTCAGAGCGGATATTAATATATTTCTCGATGCCATCACATGTTCTGTCATCGCACTTGCAGGACATGACCGTTTAATATTACTTGGTGATTTCAATGTGGACCTTTTAAACAAAAGCAGTAGCTCATCGAAGCAGCTTCAACAGTTCTTCAATAGTGTCAATTTGACCCAGTTGGTTGAGGAGCCAACACACTTCACAGATCATAGTGAGAGTCTCATTGATGTAATCTGTACGGATGCACAACCTCTTCAGATGACAGTAAAATATTCCCCAGATCTGGGAGCCCACGCCGTGCTTGTTGCGGAATTCAAAATAAAGAAAGATAGACCAACCCCTCGATTTGTAACCTATAGACCTATGAAGGATATACTTCTTGATCAATTTAATAGGGACTTGGATTCTATTCGATGGTCTGATTTCTGCAACATGAATGACGTTGACGTCCTGGTGGACTCGTTTACCCGTTGTATCGTGAACTTTTATGATCTCCATGCCCCAATAAAGAAACGAAAGTTCAAGCACCCTCCTCACCCATGGATAACAGACACTATTAAATCCATGATGTATATTCGAGACAGCTATCACAAAAGATATAAACTACGTAAAACTATGGCCCTAAAGGAATGTTACAAAAAAATGAAACAACTTGTCATAGCTGCAATAGAGAGTGAGAAAAGATGTTTTTTTGATAAGAGTATTAATTGTAATATAAACAATTCCAAAAAACTATGGAAAAATTTAAAAAATACAATTCTACCTAATAATCGGGTTAGCTCTGATATTCCAGCTCATTTAGATGACCCCAATGCTTTAAACGCATACTGTCTTGATGTGCCTGGTAGTAACAAAGTGACAATATCCAACCTTACTTTCTTTGAATACAACAGGCATGGGGACGGCATCTTTCTACTGCAGACTGTCAGTGAAGATACAGTTTTGAAAGTTGTGAGGGGTTTTAAGTCGAACGCTCAAGGTAATGATGGCATATCTTTGGAAATGTTGCAACTGACCTTACCTCAATCATTGGAGACCATCACCATGATAATCAACAGATCGATAGAGGAATGCACTTTTCCGAAAAGTTGGAAGGTTGCGGTGGTAAGACCGATACCAAAAGTTGATCACCCAGAGTCAGTGCAGGACCTTCGGCCCATTAGTCTCCTCTCATGTGTCTCTAAGATTTTGGAGAGGATAGTCTGCAATCAACTAACTAAGTACTTAGAAGAGCACAATATACTTCCTCAATCACAATCTGGATTTCGGAGAGGGTATGGTACTGCAACTGCTCTAGCGGATGTCGTCGACAATCTCCTCACCAATCAAGACGATGGGATGATCAACGCCATGTTGCTGCTTGATTTTTCACGGGCATTTGATTCCATTAATACAACTCTACTATTGTCAAAGCTGTCATACTATGGAGTCCATGAAAAAACAGTAAAATGGTTTCATAGTTACCTTTCGCATAGGCAGCAGTATGTCGAGTTAACGAATGCAGATGGGTCAAAAATTCAATCATCTCAACTGCCTGTGGTGCGTGGCGTTCCTCAAGGGTCTATCTTGGGACCCATCCTCTATATTTTATATAGCGCTGACATCACTGCTCATATCCCAAACTGTTATCACCATTTATATGCTGATGATCTGCAATTGTTTCTACCATTTTTGCCAACGGCTCATTCTACTGCGGTGTCAAAGATTAACGATGATCTAGCTCATATAGCTGCTTGGTGCGAGTCCAATTGCCTTACCCTGAACCCTAAAAAATCCAAACTAATTTTATTTGGCACTAAGAAAAAATTAACGAAATTCAATGATACTTGTGGTTCCTTCAACATAACTCTAAATGGAGAAAGATTAGATAGAGTAGACAAAGTCAGAAATTTGGGACTAATTCTAGACAGCCATCTTAACTTTCAACATCATGTTTCGGAATGTGCTAGAAATTGCTTTTATCGTCTCAAATTAATATATAAAATAAGGTCATATATAACTGAAAAGCTACGTATTCGACTATGTGAATCGCTTGTCCTCTCCAAGCTTAATTACTGTGACACGGTGTATGGACCATGTCTTCAGTCTGGAACCGCTAGACTCATACAACGTATACAGAATGCTTGTGCACGCTATTGCTTCCACATTCCACCTCGTTCTCGTGTAACACCATATCTGAATGCCGCGAATTTATTGAGGATGGAGGCACGTAGGAAACTGCACTTAGCTACCATGCTGTTTGATGTTGTCAAAACAGGGAAACCGCATTACCTGTTCAATAAACTTGAATGGGCGCAGGAGCACAGCAGATATCCGAAAAGAGCTAAAACTCATCTCTTTTCAACCCCTAAGCATCGGACTACGGCCTTTCGCGGATCGTTTAGATATGCTGCCTCTAAGTGTTGGAATGATCTCCCTCCACCATTACGTGATCTAAAAACAAAATACGCACTTAGAAAAATTTTCAGAGAGTATCTTTTTATGTTGCAGAATCAATCTTTAATTATTAAATGAATTTACTTTCACCTTTGAGCTTTCTCACGAAACACTAGGCGTAGGTCAGCAGGCTCGATCTGTTTTTGTCTTTTGACCTTGATAATGCACACATTTGGCACGTCATTATTTCGTGTGATATCCGCAAAGGCATGTCCAATATTATAAACGTGGCAAACACGTGGCATCAAACGTGGCAATTTCAGCGTAAATACATGTAAGTTGAAACACAATTACGTAGGTAGGGATAAATGTTTTTCTCTTAAGATATGCATTGTTTCAATTGGAAAGTGACAGCGAGCGAGTGAGTCATAGTCAAGTCACTTATGTGTTATTTGGTAGTAGCTGGCTGAGGAATCATTTCCATACAGCCGTATTCGCAGTTTTTATTCTCTTTTCTTTCGACATTGGTAATTTGGGAGAGAATAGGTTATTTAAATATAATATATATCGTGTTATTGTATATATATCTTAATATGTACATTATTATTTACTTTTTTCTTGTATATAATTTTTATTTTATTTTATTTTTAATGATGCAACTGTAAGGCTCCTATCAGAATAACAGCGCCCTTAGTATCATTCTGCCCATCTATGAACGATATTAGGGTCTTTGCTGAGATAGGGGTCCATCTTGGCCTCGCATATTTTTTTTTTATTTTTCTCTTTTTTTACTGTGTTCTTGTTAACGATTATGTATGTGGGTCAATAAATTTCTTTCTTTCTTTCTTTCTAAATAGTAAAATAGTGAAAATTTTACCAGAATAAATATCACGACTTTATGGACCATACAAATGTTTATTATTGTGCGGGATAATATAGTAAAATATCTCGAAATATTACAAGCCTATTTTGGGGACGCAGCGGGTTACATATTATTAATATTACGCTGAGAAAAATATCCCAACCACAAACGCTATTGAGAGCAATTCAAATAATGAGTACGCACTTATAACTTCCAACCGCAGGACAACGGCGTACTGTTATGGACCATTTACACGAGACTAATAGCCGAGACAATTCAGTAGGAAAATCCAGTAAAATTAGAAATCTGGATTATCTTGCCGGACTGTCAGCTACCGGCCTCGACTACTAATAGGCAAAATCCCGGGTCATATAAAAAGCATCGATATCTTTCATACGTGGCCTATAGCAATAAGTTGTATGAAAATAGAATTTATAAGGCTCTAAATTAAATAATAATTTTAAATATTTTTTTGCTTCTTTTATTATTATACTCATGATCACCAGAACTTTTTATACCCCCACTGCTAGGGTACAGGTCTTCCCTATAGATAGGACCGAATTGAATAGGGAGACTGGGTTATGACCCACTACGGTAGGCAGTGATTGGTAGGTATAAAAGACTGCAGATGCACTCGGGATTATCGACTTAATGTTTTTTTTAAGTATGGTGAGTTCCTCCATATATAAAATTTTTGGTGACCCATCTTTTGATCGGTCTTTGCGTAAGTTGCTTAACTTCCGCATCGCAGAGCTAACACGCAAGCTACTGCGCCATCGACTACCTCCCTTTGTTTCTTTACTTTTATCAAAACAAAAAAAAAATTCCACGTATACGGAAATATTTGAAATTTTCCTCAGTGACCCGAAATATAGCTTGTCTGTTTGGTAAATGTATTTTAGTAAAGTCTTAAATTCTTCGACAAAAACATACTTCAGTTTCTTATAGCAGATTCTATAGAACACTTAGGTAAATTAAATGAGCTTACTGTCATGAATATGGAATTTAAAAATACGTATCTAAGCTCTTATATTAAAATTCAATGAATCGTTTGAAGATATTAAATATGTAAATCAGATTAACGATAACGAAGAAACATTAAATAATATGAATCGCAGTATTTTAAGGATTCTAAAGAAGTAAATGTTTTGACATTTTGATCACAGGAAACTGTGAATGAATAAATTAGTAGATAATATTACTAAAAGCATTATATTATGGAAATTTTCTACGTTGTTTCTTAAGGGATTTATACTCGGGCACTCGATGCACGAGAGCGGTCTCAGACATTAATATCGTTACCTAACATCTTATTTGTATGATTGTATAATAAATTGTTTAAGACTAATACCCAAGAATAAATGTCAAATAGACTTCATTTTTAAATAAAGCTTAAATATTTGATAATGTCTTTTAAAGTCATGTAAGCCTTTTAAACTTAGGCATTCTCGAAAAGCGGGTCTAGATAGAAAGACAGGAGAACGGAAGATGAAATTAATCTATAAAAGCTGCTTTTTTTGGAGCTAAGAAACTTATCGAACAAATTTATGTCTGTTTTTAGTTAACTAAGGGTCGCCCAATTTTGTCGCCTAAATATTTAGAACTCGCCTAAGATGAAATTGTATTTTACCAGCGCATAGAAAACACCTAACGACATTAAGTAATGTCTAAAGTTATGACATGCGTTGTGAAGTGCCATTTGCGTATTATGCCAGATAAAAATGTTTATTTGAAATTAAACTAATCTACTTAGCCGACTCTTAAGATTAGGCGTTTCTTATTATGACTTGTTGCAGGTTAATAAAAATAGGTGGTAATGGTTTATCATATATTTCAAAGCTTAATTTTCATCTTCACTAACGAAAATCGAGTTCAAAGCTCAAAGCTGACGACACAAATATAAATATAATACAATATGTCGGAGTAATATATTTTTAACATCTTCAGAAGTTAATATATTATTATACATTTTCGCATTAACGCAGTAAAAAGCTATTTCATGTTGTTTTCCTTTAAGAAAACTCGATAACGGAGAAAAGTTTACTCAGAAAATGGGTACTTAAAAATTCGTGCCATGTTCCGAATTTTCCGTGTTCACAATTTATTGGCATCCTTTCAAAGGGAACATGTAATATGATCGATAAGAATAAACAGTACCAAAAGTTTTCTTTAGTCGCCGCAAAGTTATCGCGCCCATTACAATTTGACCTTTGAGATAAAGTGTGAAGACTCACACTACTGGAAGGAGTTCCTGCATCACATTGATATTGAGGATCACAAAGTTCTGGTCCTTTCAAACCCTTCGTTTATATTGTATATCACCTACTAGCCCCGGGGAAATCATATGTGGATACAGGGCCAATGAAATAATGTTGTCTTATATATTCTTATCCAATTTATAGATAACACTAGCCCGCCTTTAGTAATCCACTTCAACTAAAGATACATTGATATAACGTTGGTTATATCAATGTATCTTTAGTTACTATATATACCTATAAATATCGGACAAACATAACATTGTTATATGATAACACATAAATATACGCATATAAACAAAGTGAAAACTTCCTTCTTTTTGTTTTAAAGTAAAATAAACTTGAAAAATCGTTTGAATTAAGAAAAAAAATTTTTTTTTTAAATCATTCTTTTGTTCGACCAGAGGTCTTGTATAGACATTTTGAACAATTCCACGATCGACAGGTTTGCGTTATTTTATTTAAAAGTTCCCATGACCACCTTCCAGTTCTATCACCAGACCCTAGAAATTATCTTGAATCAAAGTCCTTGTCAAGACAAATAGAATGAGCCTAAACTAGATCATAACAAGAAATCAGTCTTGGATATAGCCTTCCCATCACCAGGAATAAAAGCAAAATTATGATTTTAGATTGAGCGAAACAATAACGATGTTGTATAGAATTATACAGGGTTATGGGTAATTAAAGAGACCGGATCCTTTTAAGGGGCGTAGGGGAGTTTTCACGTCACTTTATGTACGAAAGTGAACCATTTTTGTGATAAATTGTATTTATTATCTTTTAAAAATAGAATAAAATTAAATTATGGTCAGAAATTAATTTCGTTGACAGTTTTTGGGAGATAACATTCCAGTCATACAATTATTTTCACCTCACTTTATGTACGAAAGTGAACCATTTTTGTGATAAATTGTATTTATTATCTTTTAAAAATAGAATAAAATTAAATTATGGTCAGAAATTAATTTCGTTGACAGTTTTTGGGAGATAACATTCCTGTTCGTGATAAATAATAATGAAAGTCAAATAATCTTGACCCAAACAGAAACTACAGAGTTTTAAATAAAAAATAAAACAAATGTTGTATACCTATTTGCAAACAAAAGTGAAATGCCAACTGAACGACCAAGATCACTCAAGAATACACGATTGAGAAGAAGAATATTATTTCTATGTATAATACAAACTAATATTAAATTCAAACACTAACGGTAATCACAATGATCCAGTGACATACACATTATGATTTGGGTGTAGGTATGAAATAATTATTTATATTATGTAAAATGGAATCGTAGTATAATTATCATAAATGAACTGGTTGACTGTAATAATAGTAATTCCAGTTAATTACTAGTTCAGTCGGAAGCCATTACCCTACTATTCCTATTTAAATAGCTTTCCAATAGCGAGCGATTATGTAAATGGGTTATATTCGCATACTTATGGTTATTAACTTTTGATGTAATCAATCAAAACAAACTGTATTAAACTCCAAAATACTTTTTTAAATAATAACTTGCACATGTACAAAATGATATCACAAAATAGATGGAAAAGAAAAATAAGTTCAATAACTAAAACCCGACTCACAAATCACACTCTAAAGAGTTTGAAATAAGAATTTTATTTTATAGCAATAGCTATATTATAATAGCGATGACCAAAGGACAGCGCTTTAAAACAAATGAAGATGCAATGTATCCTGTTTGTATTCGCCAATACCACTCAGTCGTACTTTGACTATTTTACAAGCTTTTTAACACGCAGTATATCTTCATCAAATCTTACAACTGAATTTTGAAACAATTATCCTTGACCGTTAATGCTGAAATTTTGTAAACAAGTTCATATCGATGATCTATGGTTTTATTATATTTTATAATAAAACCATAGATTATATTTGATTTCAGTGAATTTCATTTTTGTACACAGCAAAGTTATGAAATCAACCGTTATACTATATGGTACGAGGCTGTGTATAAAGAATATTTACAAATAAGTACCGATGATGACGTGACAAATTACACCATTTTAATTCTAAAATATATATTTTTAATATTGTGGGCCATCCAAAATGGTTGACTAGTTATGTTCATGTTTTTAAGTCGTGCAATTTAGGCTCTTTACTCATAACTCGACGCAATTCGTTCGATATTTATTTATTTATTTGTCTCTGAAAACAAACAGCTATAAAAATAACATAGATAACAAGTATAATAAACAATAAGCCAACTATAGGCTACCGCATATCGACTCGATTCTCAATTTATTTACATAGCCAAAGATATATTATAATTTCTAGAACAATTAAAATATACTTTGATCAGTCAAGCACGCCTGACTCAGTTAAGAGATTACAGTAGTGTAAGCGCTCTTCGTGTTTCTGAACGGGTAATCGAGTGTGAATCTAAATCAGATCAAGCACTAGACCGCCACCATACATCTGATGCGATGTCGCAGACCAACAGCATCAGTGTTGCAAATCCCAAGAAACTAGAAAACGACAGCTCATGAATAAAAAACAGGAGAAAACAGTAGGTTAAGTAAAAAGGCATATTTCATGCAGTACTTGTACAATTAAAACAATCACATACTTTTATTGGTTATCGGGACTAACATACTCGTACATTATTATAATATACGATTGATCACAAAATAAAAAATCTAAGAAAACGAATTTAAACGAAAGAAAATCTAAATTATTTTCGACTTTCGTACTCAATTGCCTCATCTTATGTATTTTCTGACTCATTTTCCTTTTTAATATTAAGATTTAAAAAAGGAAATGAGTAAGATAGCTTTGTTGAATTTTTTCATATGCCTATCTGTGGCTTCAAATGGGTAGCAATTGGTTATTTCGGGTAATATTGCGTACTGTAATAGGTGGCGCTGAACGTTAAATGAAAAACAGTAAAATTAGGAAAAAAGCAGAAAACAGGCGTATCAATGTAAAAACAGCAAATCTACTGTTAACACGTAGGGTTGGTAACACCGAACAGCATGTACATGCAATATCGAGGATTCAAGTGATCGATATTGACCTTCTTTGCAGTTTCATCAATAAACACTTACGATACACAATATATTCAATACATGCTTTATATAGTAGTTGGTAGCGGTGCTACTGTTGCGCGACTAAAACGCTAACATAAATATATCAAAAACTTTTGGCAAAGTTTATACTTTGTTCACACAGGCGCGGTAAAAGTAACCTGCGTTACCTCTATTCTTGACATTGAGTATTATTTGATACGTTAACTTACAAAAAATTTTATGACCCGAAAAAGTACTTTCCACGTTTATTTATAATTATATACATATGGTAGAAAACATTCTTCAAAATATATGTATATAAAAAAATGTTCCGGTCCTGGAACTATTAAATCGGTAGTAGTTCGCATTTTTGCGAACCGTTTACCTGCGCCTTTACAACGCAAGGTAATGAAAATTCAGTGATGATTACAATATATTGATCAGATTATTAACAAAACCGGTTAGTATCTAAAACATAATTATATTTGCTTTGACTGAGTTTCATTTTTGTACACAGCAAATTATTATGAAATCAACCGTTATACGATATGGTACGAGGCTGTGTATAAAGAATAAATAAATATTTTTATTACGTCTAAAAAACAAAACAATGCTGTTTTTGTTTAGCTTATGTGTGTTTATAATTGTATCTCTAAATTAATTTTATTCATATTTATCTGTTGGCGGCAATTGCAAAAATTGTTTCTACTTATGAGCGTAAATTTATTTGCGGATATATTATTTGTTTCCTTATTTGCGGTTATATGCGGATCGATACATCCTCATATATCAATGAAATCTTTCATATACGACTGCTATGATAGTTAACGAATATCATTATTTTACTGTTACATATTGCTAATGATTAGAGCCCGATATCATCTGGAGTTTGTCAGTATTGTATAGTCTCGTCTGCTAGAGAAAAAAAAAACTTCCTATATTGATGCAGAAATAAATTAAGATTTAAGTAATTTAAATTAGATCTCACAATAATACTTTATACAAGGCTTTAATATATTCTCGTAGGAATATGCTATTTTTGTTAAAATTTGTTTAAAATATTACATGGTGTAAGCTTGGCAATGTGTCAAATGTGATAATGTTGATTTCTATAAACTTAAAAATGTACCGTATATGGTACGATTAGTAAATACTAAATTGTGGATCATTATTTTTTCTAGTAACCAAATCTTCTTCTATGGAGACATATTCTAAGGGCAAAAATATAAATTTGAAAAAATGACTTGCCAAGCGTACGGTTAAGCACAAAAAGAAAACAGCAAACTTATATTACAGCATTCAACAGAAAATTGAATAGACGATAAATTTCCCTCAAATTATAGAATTTTGTTACGTTGACGTTTAAATTAAATTACGAAGTTCTCAAAAACAATTAGGCGGGCACAAGAAACCTTCAGACGTAATGAATGTTTTGATGAGGGTTTTTAAGAAAAAAGAAAACTTTTCAACAAAATGCTATTTTTGACGAGAAAAATATTTGTTGTTCCGACAGGATTTGTATTTTTTCTTATGGTCGCTTTTAAAATGGAGTAATCTCGCCATCTTATTTAGGAGTCTTTTCATTTGAATACATACAGGCTTATGAAATTATATTTATATTCTGTAAACAAAGAAGGTACAGTGAATGCGAAAAGTACATTTCATTATAAATGGGTAAAAAAAAAATCCTTAGGATGTGAACCTTTTAGTGAATTTATTAGGATAAGAAATTAACATAGATCTTTAGTTCACTATTTTGTCGAAGTTTGGATTGCTATCAATGTAACAAATAATAGCGTCGAAATATCAGAGACTAAAAAATCGGAAACACGGCAGCTGAATCTTGTAAATAACCATACATGAACGACCCTGAAAGCTGAAAAAAAACCTTTAAGCTAATGTTTGAAATGCGAAAATAGCTGTCCGAATGAAATAATTAGATTTTTAAGTTTTAGAATGACTTAAATAAATTCCTGTTATATTCGAAAAATAAGCAAAAAATTATTTAGTTTTTAGATACTTTTTATCTATACTATTATAATAAAGAAGAAAGATTTGATAGTTTTTTTGCACCAAATATGCTCCAAAACTATTGACTGATTTTTTTTTAATTAACTATAATTTAAATCGCCAAAATCGCGGAAGAACTGCTAATTTATTATGAAATCATGATAATAATATTTTAAAATGTTAATAATAATAACTTGGCCTGTGCCCGTTATTATATACAACTGATCAGCTTCAGGCTGCGAAATTATAGGAGGAGGATAATAATAATAATAATTTATTTGCGTTTGAATAAGGTATACAAAAGAGATGTAAAAGGTAATACAATTATCGCCTATTCAGCCATTAACAATAGCATGCAAATGTAGTACAAGAAGACACTATAAGCACTGATCGATCCACCCCAGGCTAACGTTCAGTTTCTGTAGTCTAAGAACTCATGCAACGAATAAAAGGAATGCTCAACAAGCCAGTTATATAAATCTCTCTTAAATCTAGTAAGAGGTGTATTCTTTATAGATTCCGGAATCTTATTAAATATTGTTTGACACATACAGTAGCAGTTATTTTTAAATCGAGCGCTTTTTGGGACTATGTCAAGAACTAGCCTATTTTTAATTCTAGTGTTCCTGGGATACGCTTCATGAGCTATTTTGTAATAATCAGGGTGTTGTTTGGAAAATTTCGCTGCTTCAAATATATATAAGCAAGGAAGTCTTTTATATACGCATTTTTTAATTCAAATAAACCGTCCTTTCGATGTGTATGTGTTAGTAATTCAAGGAGCACTTAAATTGTATAAAAACGTGCCAACGTCGAGTCGCCGTCGCGTTCTCGCTCGAGGTCACATTAAAAGTCGACGACTGTTTTCACGAATATAAATTCAAAAGCTAACAATTCGCAATTTTAAATCTCGCCAACTCGACAAAAAGTTGACTTGCGTCAGAAAATTTTCCACAAAATCGTAAACAAAATAAGCGAAGCGACTGTAACAAAAGAGTAAAGAATTTAATATCCACCGCGGTATGCGACATGCTTGTTACAATTTGTTCCTTTTGGAAAACATTCTTTTTTAGTTGCGTCACACATATACATACATTTAAGACTAAAATCTGAAAAATTAAACTATATCAACAACAATCATAAAATTGTTTACTTGTATTTTGTGCAAATATTAAAAAAATAATTACTTAAATGTTACCTTTTACCTTTATTTCTACTTGATTTTCTTCCGTAAACTTTTTCAAATAAATTACTGAAAGAGAAAACGACATTTTTCGTAACACACTAAAGGCCAGTTGCACAAACGTCCACTAAGGTTTAATGACGCCGTTAACTCTAATGGTAATGATGACGTTTGCACAACTGGCTGTAAGTCAACTGAACTAAGAGTATAATCTGGGTATAGTATGAATATATTACTTTTAGTATGAATATACCCACTTTAAGGCGATCTAACTATCATCATCATCAGCCCTTTTACGTCCCCACTGCAGGGGCTCAGGCCTTCCTTATGGATGGTTAAGGAGGATGGGCCATGACCCTCCACGCTGGCCCAATGCGGATTGGAGGGTATTAACGACTGCAAATGCAGCCGAGACCAACGGCTTAACGTGCCTTCCGAAGCACGGAGTAGCTCGAGATAATAATTTTTTGGTCACCCATCCCTTGACCGACCCTTGCGAAAGTTGCTTAACGACTACGATCACGGGCCGCGGCGCTAATCCACTACGCCACCGAGCTACTCTACACCGAGCTGATCTAACTAACGCATAGTTAATATATTTCATTGTGGCAAGACTAATACGTTAATAATGGTGAAGTGTACTGTTGGGGAATGTGCTAATAGTAGTGAGTTTATATACTACAATAATGTGTCCTTATTCAAAACGTCTACGTTGATATATGATAATTTATAACTGTATTCTTGTAGATATTTACTTACGAGGAATTACAGTCGAAAATGGAGCAACATAATGAAAACAAATAATGGTTGGTGAAATTTGCCTTTTCGACTGGGCTCGCTGTTCGTTCGTGTTTTTCCTCATTTATTCCAGCTTCGGCTGTCTCCAGACATGACGTTATATTGGTTGGTTTTTAGGGAGAGAAGGAAACATAGACTTTGTTATATGTTTTGTATTACTTTTAGGATAACAGTAATGAAATTTCTAAAGTAGCCTAGTCGCAAATTTAACTATGATTATTTTGATATTATGATAAACAAATACGTTTTAATAGAAGAAATAAAAAAAATATATAAATTCCAATAAAAAAGAACATTCGTATTTACATATATTTTTAAAAATGTCTGAAAGACAAAAGAGCAAAATTGAAATGATTTGATCAATGTATTCGAAATCTTGGTATCAAGCCGGACAGTATAGGTGGTACTTACAAATTTTATTAATATCACCAGTATATTTAGTATCATTATTACAATGAGAATCAGTTTTCTACAATACAGTACTATAAAAGTACTTATTATTAAGCTAAGATAAAATTATATATTCAATTTTAATGATATTATTAATGATTCAAGTTAAAAGGCCAATACTATTTCGGTAGGGATAGCAAGAATATTGAAATCCAATTCAATACCCATCTACTTTGATCGATTCAGTCGTCTTACTATTCTAATCCATCCGGTAAGTCAGCCGTGGATATTGCGCTCAGAGAATTTCATTACTGGTACATCAGGATTCTCTAGTACACATTCTTATATTTTGCTAAATGTCAACATTTTGTACATATAACTAAATAATTTTTATTATCTACACTAATACTATAAAGAGGAAAGATTTTATTGTTAGTTTCTTCGCGTTGAATGTGCTTAAAAATTACTGAACCAATATCAAAAATTCTTTTGCTTACGAGAAACTACATGATACGCGGGTGATTAATAGGTAGGTTAAAATCTACGCTGGCCAAATATAAATATAGATAGCTCGGTGGCGTAGAGGATAAGCGCCGCGGCCCGCGATCGTAGTCGTTAAGCAACTTTCACAAGGGTCGGTCACGGGATGGGTGACCAAAAAACTATTATCGCGAGCTTCTCTGTGCTTCGGAAGGCACGCTAAGCCGTTGGTCCCGGCTGCACTTGCAGTCGTTAATACCCTCCAATCCGTATTGGGCCAGCGTGGAGGGTCATGGCCCATCCTCCTTAACCATCCATAAGGAAGGCCTGAGCTCCTGCAGTGGGGACGTAAAAGGGCTGGTGATGATGATGAAATATAAATATTAGTTACGTTAAAGATAAATATCCATTTTTAGGATTTTGACTGAGTTTATAATTTAATTTTAATTTAAGTTGAAAAAATTCCAACAATGATACATAGAAGTTTGCGGAAGCAGTAGTAATTTCTTATGTAATTTAACTTTTGTCCCTTTTTAAATAACATACAAAAGTAGCTGATTTTTTGATTTTGTTACTTTCATTCTCTTTAAGTATACCAACGAAACACGTGGAGCGACTTATTCAATAGAACCCAATATGATCTTATTTTATGATATCAAGAATTAGTTTTATTTTGATATTAACTTCATTTTATAACACCCGTAGCCGAATGACTCATAAGCCACTAACAATGTGTTGCCATCTCGGAGATTCCGGGTACGATTTCCGATCGACATTTCTATATTGTCTTGTTTTTTTTTGTTTTAATACCATAATATAAAAATTTTTGCTACTTATTTTGGAATCTGGCCAATCTATATGTCTTATTTTCTTCGCATGACATAATTAATCCAAAATGGACCTATTTAATTCAAAACCCAATCGTTTTAAAGACACTCAGTTTTCGTTTCAGAGTTTTCGCATTACAGGTATTACATTACAGTTGTAATATAATTTTCTTTTTTAGCATGTTACATAATAGGTATATGCGAAAATATGTAAATGTTGTTAATTGTATAGTATAGCAATTGTTAGAAACAATTATCACTGCAGGTTTACGAACAGATAAAATAAAATTGCTATATATAAATGTCTTATTGATTCACTACAAATCATTTCATATTATGCTAGATGAAATCTTTTGTTAAGTGAAGCATTGAGAACAGATAAAAAAATATCAAAGAACTCCAAAGAGTTACAAATAGATCAAGTGTAATGGAAATAAAATTGGATGGATTATTTTCATAATAGAAACGAGACTTGAGTTCAACGTCCTGTGATCAAAGAAGACGACTCTATGCCTCCATTAGTTTAGTGGACTTCTTGATAATATTGGAAAGATATAAATTGCGGTTGGATGGATATACTGTATATTAGGTTGGTCGAGTGATAAATTTTCCTATAGCACTCAAAAGAAACCAATATGATATTTTTATAATTATATCGGGATGCGTGTTATGTTACTACACTATTGTATTTTATTTTACATAAAAAAGAGTATTATTCTTCTGTGATAAATTTAAGATACAATCAAAGATCGTATTCACAAAATCTTTTGTAACGTGTCAGAGTTAACATACAATTTGAATTATTCTTTTATAATAGTCCCATGATGATAAGACATCAGATGAATAAAACCATTAGTATTTATCGCAACAAAATAAATAAATAAAAAAACATAATTATAAAGCCCGACTGCGTTACATGTTTCTTGCCCTCGGGAATATTTCAATTAATGGCGTTTATAAGATTTAAAAAATGCACAAGTAACGTTAAGCAGTTATGCTGCCGTAAAAAGTTGTATAATCTAGTTTAAGTCAGAGTAATGCAGTGACCTTTCCATGGAAGCAACTATCCGATAAAACGGTTAAAATGTGTAAAATTATTGTTTGCTATTATTGCTAGGTAATGGTAAACATTTTTCATCGAATTGCTCTAGAATATAAGTATAGTAAATTAAATTAAAACTTTAGAAAACAAGTCTAAAAATTTAGAATGAAAGAGTTTTTTCTTCGTCTATGGGTTAAATAATAATTGTTCTATAATAGTGAATCCATCAATACTTTTTTAAATTTCATTGTCAGGAAGTAGAAATAGTTGGATATAAAGCTATAATGAAAAAGAGTAGGTAGTAGATAATGTGAGTGCATTTCAAACATCTTGCTTATTGCTACCACGCGGTTTGACAAACTAACTGTAAGACGTCATGCTAAAGGAGAAGACGATTTTTACAGGCTGTCTGGTAAGGACTGTATAAAAGTAGTCGAAGTAGACGGGTGCACTTGGAGAGGCCTATGTCCGTTAGTATAAGTCATAATATTATTTTATTTTCAAGAGATAGGTACAAATAATATTTCTTTTGTCTCAAAAATAATTAATTATTAAGTTATATAAATAGAGATCCTCTTTCCGCCTGAAATGTTATACGTTAATTAAAAGTTGAGAGGAAAATAGGTCAGCTGTAGGCTAAACAATACGTTCCGAAGTAAAAAAACGATTAATGACTCTCGTTTGTTTTATCTTATGTCTACTCCGTGTGCAACCGACCTTAACGGTTTCCTTAATAAATATTCCAGGATGTTTTATTGACATTAGAAAAAGTGTAATGAAATATATCAAAACTAATCGATAAAAAAATAATGAAACAACAAAAAACAAATTTAATATAATTTTGAAAGTCGCAATAACTAAATTTGAAATTAATACCACTTCTATTTTCATAACGATATACGAAAAAACGTCTAACGCTTATAAATAAGTCGCGTTTAGAGTTTATCAAACTCACCTATTAAATAGGATGATAAATCTTCATAACTACTCTTTTAAACAATATTCACAGCCTTAATGGCGGCCAATCACCGACACGCATTCTTCGTGAGGGAAGTAATACCGACCTAATGTTTGTTTCTTTTCATAAAAATTAAAATCAGGGCACGCGAGTTCCTTTGTGAGCTGCTAGCTTTCGGGAAATTTCCCCATTTTCCAACCTCCCTGAAGTTAAAAGCTGTCATGTAATTAAACGGCATTATGTAACATTTAAATACACATTTACAAGTGAATAAATTTTATAGGCTACTATTCAGTTTAAAACATTTTCTTCCTCAACTGATATTTGCATAATTAAGTGATCAAATCATAGGATATTAACTTTAATATTTGTATCTCTAGTTTTTTTTTCTATTATTATTATATAATTTAAAAACTGGTCAACTTATTGAGTTTGACATTAAGTACGAGTACAATATTACTTCCTACTAAGATTTTTATAACAAGTTGGTACACGTAACACAAACTTATTTAATTAATGGAGTCGATTTTTAGATCTCGTCGACATCCAAATTCAGTTCTCTATTATGTCAATCACTGTGGAACCAGTTTTTCAGGTATCTTCTGAGACCGAGCGCTTGCTGCCTAAACTCTCTGAGAACTCAAGCAAGTTCCTCTGTGAATAAAACTCTCAGACATAGTGCTATCTCACGATCAGCGGATGTACATCACGCTATTTTCACTGCTGTCTTCATCATTTGAGAACTATGTAAATTCAGCTCAGATACATCTGGGCCATTGTTAAAAAAATCATTGTTTATCTTTATTAATCGTATTCTTACATATTCGTATACATATTCATCTTGTTTTTGTGTTCAAATATAAAATGACTCTGGGACAAGTTTTGGTCCTCTCCTATACTTTCCCATGACAATGCAGTCAAAAGCATAGCTAGTACAACACAAACTTTTAATTAATTAAAAAATCAGTATAAGTCAGGAGGTTCGTAATCTAGTTCACCTCCACCAAGAATCGTAATACTGAAACGTTAATACAAATGCAACTTTATGACTTCCAGGGGTTAAGTTTCCAAAGCATTGGTTACGAGACACCTTGTGTCGTCCGTCATAAAGATTATATTACGGTTTAGACGCCCAACCTCCGTAAAAGTTTATTGGAGTAAAGACAATGAAAATCCAAGATTCAGTAAAAGGAATTACTTATGTTCAAATATATCTTTTGTGTCACCATCAAACCAGTTAAAGCCGAGCGCGGGAATTCAACATTGAATTGTTTCGATATTTTCCGTTTGAAAGAGGATATTACTTGTTAATGAATAACGCGAAGTTCTGTAATAAAACTTGAGAGTGCGGTTGAGTGAATAGTAATATAACCAATAATGTAATACGAAAGGTGTGAGCCCAAATTAAGCAGACTTCAATTTTACATGAAATTATGTGTCGCTGGCTTTTGCAAATATTGTGATGGGAAACACTAAAACATTTGCTGTGTGATTGGATCATTGATCCACAAACAAAGCATAGAGACGACACATAGTTAGTTCAGAAGATTTAATAACTAGGAACATCATACACATTTTTAATGACTTCCAGCCTGATAGAGCTTTTATAAATCTAGCAGCGAGTCACAAATAAAACTTATAACCATTGTTTCATGAGATAATATGAAAGAAATAATAATATTATTTATTGTACAACGAAAATAAAATAACATCACTCCATAACTCCTTAATCTGTACATGACAAAAAATGCTATTATAAGTCCTGCCACACTCTTCACTAGTTTTTTTCTTCATGATAATAAGTATAGTATATTTAGGATAAAAAATCCTGAGAATATCATTTTCAATTTTAATACTCATTTCAACTATTTCTTCTTTAGAAAGAGGAAACTTTCTGAACTACAAAGCGAGTTCATATATATTTAGGGTCTAAGGAAAATTTGCAGAAATACCAACGAAATACATAACACAAAGCAAAGCATTGTTGGAATTTCCAAAGGCTTCGAATACTTAAGTAACAGAAGTTGCTATATATTACAACTCAGTTGCTTTTCACTCATAGATTATTTTGAAAGTTAGTTGAATTATTTGATAAACTAGAAACTTTGGAGTATTTGCTAGAAATTTAATGAAAATTAATATTTAATTATTTCTATCGCATTTTGAACCCTCAGTTAAAGCCTATTATCCAAATAAATTATAAAGCCATTACCATTAAAAAGTATTATTTACATTTACTTATTTGTTCTGTAAAAAGTAAATGTAAATAATACTTTTTAATGGTAAGCTCGATGGTGCAGTGCGTTCAGTTTGCGATGCAGAAGTTATGCAAATTTCGCAAAGACAGATCGTGGGATGGGTGACCACAAATTGACTCCTCCGTGTTTCGGAAGCACGCTAAGCCGTCGATCCTTACTGCATCTGCAGTCTTCATTACCCACCAATCCGCACTGGGCCCTTGTGGTGGGTTATGGCCCATTCTTTCTAATTGATTCTATTCGTCTCCATCTTTATATCCAGTTTTTATATGATCTTTATGTTAATATATTCTTTGAAGTTTTATATATAATAACGACGTATTTCAAAATAACCTCTAGTAAAAGTAACCTCTAGTACTTTTGGCTATAGAATTACAATAAAATTACTTTACCCTTCTCCCAAAAATCTTAATTATTTACCTGGTTTCCCTAAATTCAGCAACAGGGTAGACCCATACCCAGCGGTGAAGAAATTTATAAGCTGGTAATGATGATAAATATAAACTATGTATTATAATTATTATTTGACGATGATAAAAAAAAACAATAATATTTATCTAACAACACATTTCTATACATACAGTACGAGCCAAAATATTGACAAATATTGAATAATATACTATGCTATTTTTACCCGCACTATTCCTGTTTCCTGTATGACTGTTATCGCTTAGGAACGGCACACAAATATTTGTGTAGATAACAAGAAATACGCCGAAAAAGTGTCAAGATCCCGACGTCGATGTATTTCGATATAGTCCATCAACCATGGAGGCGCGCATAAATAAACGTTAAATGTGCCCACATAAGGGAGTTACTTTGTTTTTATAGGATTTCGCTTTGGTAGCGTTACTCCGACTTTGATATATTTACGAAACATCGATATTTAGTTCCAAGGGAATGTTTTATCCTGTCTCACTTAATAGAAATAGTAAAACAGTAAATAACAAACAGTATTCTATTTTGTTATGTTATTGGAATTTGTGAAAAATACATTTGAATGCTCGGAAGCTCCAGCGATATTTCCATTTATTTATTTTATTCCAAATTGAGGGTACACAAATGCAAATCCTTTATTTACCTCCCGTTCTAGTATTCACTGTGTGACGGCAAGGTAATGATTCCCAATCCGTGTGATTAAACTGGATTTGAGTCGTACGAGAAAAAATATAGTACATGCAAAAGAAACAGACAACATACGCCAAGCAATTTAGACTAGTAATTAAGTGCGAATTTAAATTTTCAATTGAGCAATCAAAGCAGGCAAAGTAGAGGAAAAGAAATAAAAACAATATATATACTTATTGTGGATTATACCTACATACAACGATTATATAAATATTTTATAACTTCGATATTAAATTTCTTTGCAGGCATGATCAATCGAAATCTTATGCACAAAGTTCCAATGTACAAATATTTACATTTCTATAAACATATAAATGAGTAATAAAATAAATAGTCGTAGTAATTAAAATGTATTCATAGTGGTACATATATTTGTACTCAGAAATTTTTAGTCATTTCGTAGTCACATTTTCTAAGATACTCGTAAATTACATTTCCACATAAAGACCTTGTTTTGTTTTCTAAATTTATATGTTTTGTAACTTTTTATTTTTTAATTATTTTTAAAACAATTACTATAAAATTTCTTGTCTGAAGATTGACGAACCAATAATTTTCTATATAGATAAACGGCGACGGGCTTGGCAACTTGTCTTGCTCGAAGCTATTGTTCTCCGCGTCGCAGATGCAATCCGGTTTTATGGAAGGTACAAAACCCGTGGATGTGCTCCTTGTGACATATGACAATCGAAGTCAGCGTAACATCAATATGTAGTCCTTTTGCGGCCGCTGTAGTTGTGAACGTAAAATTAACGTTTAAATTGTTATGTTTTTTAAATTAATGTATTCGAAGTGTTATCCCTGTATTCGGTAAGTGTTGCATAATTTCTAATCAACTTACCTGTTTTTTTAGTCTAATTTTATATTGTGTTTCTCAGCAATATATTGTATCTTTTTGTAATTTCTTTCTATTAACGGGCGTGTTTTAGTATCATTGAATATCTTACAAATTATTTGTTAGTTAGTAAAATCTGGAATGATCTTTTGGGTGTGGCATTTAAAAATACCCACTTGTATCTTTTATTTTACTAGAAATGCACACTACTTATATTTGCTTATTTATCTTGCCTGTTTGTCTGCTTCATCACTGATCACTACCCATGGCGTTACTCTATCTGTTCCTGCTTCTTACCTCGCACCGCCTGAAGACCAGTGATTTCGCAGCCAACCTGATGGCCGTGACATATCTTTTTTATATCATTTAGGGTTCCTTCCCGCCCCTGAGAAGCTTCATGATCACATAACATCTGGGCGCTGAAGCGTTGGCTTTGGACCCATATTCTGGCCCTGACATCCAGACCCCTGGACCTCTTCGGCTGTACACTTCGCCGGAGCACTACCAGGACAGTGGATGACCGAGACCTTGCTATTGCGAACGGTTGACTAGGGCCATATAAAATTGTACCTATCTCAATACTGATCCACGTTGCGAGCTTCCCGTTGAATCCTAACCCTCAGATCTCTTATCTCCCTACTTTTTGGGTAGTAAACGTTTATTATAAAACAATATTTGTTTTTCTACCCATAATCTGTTAACGCACTTACGGGTCCTAAACCCAATAATAACTAACAACCTTCTTTTTTTCTAAGCATTACAGTTTATTGATTCTATTATATAAAAAAGGGCTAAAAAATAAGAGAATTTGTGTGCAAAGCTTGTTTTGCAAATTGGAACTTTAAAGACGACACGTGCTTCACGATTTGAGTTGTAGTCCCTGGAGTGAGAGTGTTGTTTTAAGATAATTTTCAGTTGTTGGAAATTTAAGGGGCTTGAAAAGCATAACTCTTATAAAAGTTCTTTATATAAAGATTATTGAAACTTGAGATAATATAAAATATTACTTTTTTGTTAAAGTTTTTAAATGGTTTGGAGCTGTTTTTTTTTTCTATATGTTTAAATAAGTTAAGGGTAGTTCCGTTCAATGATGACGATATTGATATTGCAAAATAGCGGGAAGATGTCGTGCTTTGTATCGTAATTATGTTAGGACAAAGGATAAACATTAAATTCAAAGCCAACCCTATTAGAAAATGCCTGCTTATTATAGCGTAACATCTTTAAGACCACTTAATACCGAGCACTTCAATATTAGCACGGATTGTTAACTTTCAATGATGCCGTTTCAAGCCCTTTTAAAAGCTTTTATGTTAAAACACACTGAACAATAAAACATCAGATATTGTACTGCCTACATTAATTTTCAATATGTTGTCTTTTTCTCGCCTTAAATAAAAAATCCTACATAACATTATTGATAAATCATTATTTAAATTAATACTTAGAATTCTTTTCTTTCGTGTATTTTATTGAGTGAAAAATAAAAGTATTGAAAAATACGCTGCTGTACTTTACTCGTATGAGATAGCAATTTATTCTACTATACTAACTTAAGTGAGGGTTTATTGATTACTTAATCACACTGAGACTGATTGGTTCACAAAAATGTTATCCAAAGTATTAACATTAGGCAATTAAATTGTTCGTAAATGAAGCTATTTGTGTGGACACCATAGAAACAATATATTTAATTTATTTCTTATATGTATATTATAACCACAGAAGAATAAAAATATAACTGCATTACAAATAGCACATGATATTCTTAATTAAAAGTGCTAAAAAATCCACTTGCCAATGTTACTCTCAGATGGGATTCGTACCCACGACTTTTCGCAATGCGGGCAACTGCTCTAACCGCTGAGCTACCCCAAAACCTACCAGGACTGACGAATTCTTCAAGCACATGTTACTTTTTCGCTACTACAGAGCGTTTTTCATCAGTGTTCAGGAAGTTCATCCAAACAGCTGAAATAACAATATTAGATAACCTATCTTATTTCTAAGTCAAATGTATAGCCATTTTAATAAGAAACAAATCATTTTATTTGAAAAGAAAATCGGAACATTGGTATAAAATCAATTTGTTTTGTAATATGTTTGAAATTAAGAATATCCTCCTTTTTGAAGTCAAATAATGAAAACCTTTCAATAAATTAAAATGTATCTAATAATAGCCATAAAATACTTTTTTGAATTTCTCGTAATTTCTTATCTTATTTAGTGTGACTTTTTTTGCTTTTCTTATTTCTCATAGATAAACTTAAATGGCTTTAACAGTTACCTACTACTTTTATCAAAGAATCACTCCCCAAAATTATAATATAAATTGGAGTCTATGCATAGTGCATATTCATTAGAAGTTGCGAGATAAATAACTTATATCTCTATAGATCTCATCGTAAGTCAAAGAGGCGTCATTACGTAACGCAACTAATTTATCTGGTCAAATATAAGCACTCAGTTTCGTATCTGTTTGTTCATCAGGGACCGGGAGGGGATATAATTGGCAACTTTGTTGCTCATCGGTAAAACTTTGATGAGGTGAAAGTTAGAGGATGGAATAATCCTCTTCCCACGGTTTGTTATTTTCATTAAATCTTTTCATTTTACTGTGTTTGGAGTGAGAGCTTGTAGTGTTTTTGAAATTATATTTGTCAGTTTCAATAAATATCAGTTTTAGTTTCAAAGTTTTGTTGGTTTCAAACCAAATGCTAAATAAGTTTTAGGGTTTAATTATACCTTGTATTCAATCCCAAACCAAATAAACAACTTATAGGAATGGAGACTAATGTTTAGCTCAATCCCAATATTATCATCAGCGTATTTATTGACGACCAACTGCGCTCCATTATGTATGCGCTCTATTATAGCTTTAATTACTAGGTTTTTTATTTATGTAACTATACTTTTTGGAATACCATATATTTGCACGTAATAAAAATTAATAATAATATATAACGTCTGTGTGTGCAAAAGAAGCGGTCGTATCATTCGCAGTATTAATGTCCAGGAGACAAGCAGTCCTTATGGATGGATTCGAATCGTATAGGGAGAAGGAACAACACACCACGAGCCCAGTGCCAATTGGTGAGTGTTGATGCCTGCTAATGCAGCCGGGATCAACGTCTTTACGTGGTTAAGCACGGAGGAGCTCTAATAGATAATTTTTTTGTAACCCATCCTATGACTGGATCGGATTTTATTTATACGGCTATACGCAATCAGTACTAATAATAAACAAGGTTTAGCGTCAAAATAAAATTGATATTTCAGTATTAGTCTGAATTCATAATATGCAGATAATAAACAAATCTACTACCTTCTAGGTATAAATATTATTCTCGCAGAACCTCGTACTAGGTTAGCCTTTGCTGGGTCTATGTTTAATAATATGAATTTTTACTAATGCACGAGTAATTTAGATATTTATATAAAATCAATAAGTAAAATATTGTAACTTTGAAAATCTCTTTATTACACCTAAATAATTAATAAATTATTAGGTCCGGAAGTTTCGAAGCCAATTTATGCAATCAAATAATTAAAAATATTTTCTCTTTATAATATTAGTAGTACCTGAATGACCAGGCTTTGCTTGGTAGTAATTTTGGTAAATGAAACCTAGCTAGATCGATGTGTAGCCCTGAAATATCATGAAAATTGTTGAAGCCGTTTCCAAGAGTCAGACTGTGTATAAACAAGAATTGCTCGTTATTAGGTATTGGATAGGTTATTATCACGAAACCTCGCACCAACAGTACAGATCTTGTGAGATTTCCAGACATTCTAAAGTTGCAGATACATAGAAATAGTATCGATGCGCTCACTTGACGTGAAGAATACTTCAGAGATACTCAGTACAAAGTTTAACGCGTGACCAGCATTTTCTCTTCAATTCAGCAATCGCATCGCTGGAACTTGAACGCTTAACTTCGGATCAGACAAAGTTGCATCCAAAGCACGCTCACGGCTCAGATAAGGGGTAGATAAAAGTGTATCGACAAACAATACCTCGGAGAATCTTATTTTGATAAACATGCAATACTGTAGAGCATGTTTCTAAAACTTTTTCTGGACCGGACCGAAAAAATATTATACGTATAACCGCATAACCAATGATATTAATATGTCTAGATACGCAAAATATCGTGCGCCAAAAAGCATAGCACTTTTTCAAAATCAGGAAGTAGCTTTGCAAATAACATTTACACCATATAATATAAATAGATTTGGTATGTTTGTCTCCCTTATTTCTACGATTAAACTTTAAATTAGACAAAGACAGAATATGTGCGAATAAGAGAATGAACGAAAAATTGGGTAATGGATACTGTTTTGCTAGCTGTCGAAAATTATACCTTTTATGAATAAATGAATGTGTAATTATATATATATATATATGTATATATAATCAATTAGTAAAATATTGTAACTTTGATTTTTTTAAAGATATAGGAAAGTGTTTTTATCATTTCACCTTTTTACCATTTATATTAGAAAACTAGAAATAAAACTAGTTTGAATTTGGGTTCATAAAATTAGTCTCCAATACATATTATATTGATATTCTCTTACATTTTCTTTAAGAGGAACATGTTCTGACGGAATTAGCGAGCGACTATTTTCCCTATATTGAATAGAAATAATAAAGAGATTTTCAATTAAACTATTTTACCTAGTGGAACCCCGAAATATACAAGTGACGTAGGGCTATAATTTACGCGGGCGAAGTCGCACGAAAACAAGTAGTAAGTGATAAGTTAACTGTCTTTAAATGTTTATTGTCTCTTAAAGTAAGATGGGACATATTAGTAGTAGGAAATACATATGTATGGTTAGGTATAGTATACACTTGTGGAGCTGAACCCGGCGGGCTCCTTCCTTGCCAGGTCCTTGCCCCGGAGGGTATTCGCAGCGGGTTTTACCAGGTAGGCTGACGTCACTTAAGCCTATCCTTTTCAGGATGGAAGCGGCGTTGGAGAACCCTGGTTTAAGGTTGCATTTCCCCTGTGTTGTAAAACAGTATAGTGTACAGACTACGGATAAGAAGCAATATTATAACTAAGTAATATAATTTTGCAAAACATTATTTTTCACTCATCACAACACATCAGTACCAAATCCGCGTGTGAATGCCCGGGGCCTTCTCCGCCGCACGTTTGAGTTCGCTCAGGTGAAGAGTTCTGCCTCAATAAATTAAATCGGTCTAGTAGATTCGGATAAATCCACTGTGACAGACGGACAGGCAGATGCACAAGTGATCCTATAAATGTATTTGTTCCGGAACCCTAAAAAGGTAATAAAAATATCAGGTGGAAAAAAAATCCTCGTACCACGATTTTTCCATAGCTAGCGTTTGTTTTTTTTTAATTACTTCCACTTAATATCAAGTAAGTGTACGTGCTCTGACTTACATATGTATATATATTCTGACTTTGCTTTTTGGAACGGAATGATATGGATTTAACAAAGTTTTTGTTTATTTCGATTATTTATTTTTGTAAACTATGAATAGCAAAAAAAAGTGTTATTCCAATAAAGTCAAAAGTGAATCAATATAGTGATCGTATTACGATTTCATATACGAAACCATCTTAAAATAAAACTTTATTAATCTTTCAATCTTCAATCTATGAAGATGAAGCTTTGTTGGGTAAAATGTAAGTCCATGATTGGGATCACATCGAGGTTTTATCATTCCCTAAAGGCTAATAAATTGTCCCAGAACCATGCGTACGAGTATATTTTGGTTTGTGAGTGTTCATGCATTGGACACTTATTTATTTATAGCGGACGCGAGAGCGGTATTCAATGGCCGCTATTCAGTTGAGTGAGGTCAAGTGTTTTATTTCTTTCAAGAATACTTCACGATACTTTTTTCAAGCCAGTTTTTAAGAGAGCGGCAAATATCGACATTCTGCTTTTCGACGAGAGATAGGAAATAAATTTCTCTCTCAAAGTAATAGCTTCTTCATGATTCAGATTCCTTTATTTTCGATTTTATTAATACCTACTTACGGCTTACTATATTGAATCGAGGGTAGCAAAACAATGTAAGAACACTTACGAACATGTAGAGTTAGTTGATTTGATACTTTATAATTAAAAAAAAAAACAATGCTATATATTAATTAATTAGTAATTATTTAACTAGTTGACTATTATAAGGAGAAACTAATATTTTTCATGTACATTTTTCTTTGATTAAATTAAAAAATATATATGAACAAGTAAAATGATACTTGAAGATACTTTCGCAGATACTTAATAACGTTATATGCTTTTTCGTGAATAAATTCTAGAATACTTTTTAAGACTTCAGACGAAAACGGAATAGATATTTCGTTAGTTGTTCGAACATCTATATATTCTTAGTTCTCTACGACTGCATTATTATAATTTTCTTATTTTAATAAGTTTAGTCCTTCTATTAAAGTAAGAACAGCAATTATCATTCGAACTTAATGCATGCACAGAAGAACTATATTAGTTTACAGAAAATCAATCAAGTGTTCCATGTTCATTTGCATCGTCAGCGGCCGGAGGTCCGGTCTGGTGACCTCTGACGGTCCGGAAATAAGTCTTACCACCATCCATCTCATTCGGGCTCTGCATGATATACTAGATAAACGTCTGGGGTCTTGACATCGATTATTATTTTAGTCTGACATATTTCTAGTAGGCACAGTCGCATTTATAAAATAAATATAACTGTGATCATATAAACGAATGTAAAAATTAATAAACACACAACTTACAGTAAATGTAAATGATTTTGATGTTTGAACGCTTCATGTAAGTCACAGATTATTTCAACGTCACACTTTCAAACGGACGCTATTTTTTTGTATTTAAACATTTCATTTATAATGTTTTAAATTATACCGGGATATGAATTGAAATAATATATTCTTTCATATTTGTGTGAGAGAATATATTATTTTGCAGTAGATTTTGATGTCTATCCTAAAAGTAATAAAGTTTTAAATCGAGTGGGCAAATTTGAGTTTTTTATAGTCTAACGTACTGTTGTACTTACTATACAACTGCTTTCACTGATTGATTTTTTTGTGTGTAACAACAAAAGTTCATGTTATAAAAGAGGGGAAAAATAAGCATTGTTATGCTTAAAAGGTGACTGAAATAATCAGTATTAGGCTCTGAAAGTTTTTTGCTCTATTTATTATAATTGCTTGGTTCGATCGATTTTTCGGCTATGCAGTCATGAACGCATAATGCTCGCTAGTTGTATTTAAGGCTTGTGCTTTAGTAGTGGGGAGAATAATGCACATTATGATGATCCAACGTAATCTAATATTTACTTATTTCTTAAAGTCTTAAAGCATATAATCCTGATTTCCTGTTAAACAAGATTTATTGAACAAACTAGTTCATTCTGCAGCTTTCTCTTGAACGCAATCGCGACCGACCGACTGAATTGTGACGATTCGTACTCTTGATTTCGTGCACTAGAGTACAATTGGCTCACTATTGCGTGTTTATTGAAGTATATTGAATTAACTTATTGAGACTGAGTAAGTATTGAGGTTATATTTTAATAGTACGAGCTAAGATTTGATAGAAATTTAAGATTATCATTGGATTGGATTGAAAATAACATTGAGATTGCATTCAATAGTTAGCCTGCTGTAATGAGATAAAACCGCAGATTCATTTATCAACGTATTTTTTTCCGCTCCTGCATTTAAAATATTTATAAGATACAATAAAACTTGTAAATGAGTATCATAAATTTTGTCAAAAGACATTATTTTCAACGATTATTTATTAATGAATGTAAACTTAATAAACTTCCTTTGTAAATGTCTATCAATCACTTTGTAATGTTCAGTTAACCCTCTGCCCTTACCCGGTAAAGGTGAGTCTTTCTCATAACTTGACTTACATTTTATTTATAAGTAAATTAGAGAGCTCCCTGATAGGTGGTTTTTCTCTGGACAAGCTCCGCCACCGTTTGTAAACCGACTGAATATAAGTTTTAACTTTTAGAAGTCGAGCGCATGCTTTCCCGCGACTTGCTCGTTTTAATTTATAGCCTATGTAACCCGCAAATGAATGAATGTAGCTAGAAAGTTGAAAGGATTTGAAAAATCGGTCCAGTAATTTCATAACTAAATCTTTCCACTTTATAATACTAGTACAGGTGTTGACACTTATAACTTATAAACTTTTTAAACATCTATCTATCAGTTTGGTATGTTTTTCATCTAGACTCATTTAAAATTTAATCACATGTTAGGCTTATTCATAAATCTACAATCATTCTATAACATTTATAATACACAGAGCCTAATGAGTATACGCAAAAAATATTTTATATATGGTTCGTATCCTTAATATCGTCCTGGACTAAAAAAAGGACAATTGGATTTTAAACGGCTATTTGTTTTGCATTACGCTACACGAGCCGGTATCGCATCAGTCGAAAAATTATACGCTACTCGAATTGCAAATGTTTTATTGTGAATTTTGCATGAGGAAAATTGTGCCTTCATTTTCACAGGCAAATGTAGGGGTCGTGATTTTTTAGCACCGCAAGGATATGAGAAAACACGCCGACGGAGTGCGATAGAAGTGTCGGTACGCATTACGTGAAACAAATGAAGTGTCAGATTCAATGTTTGGGATGTCAGGTAAAATGCTTTTATGAGATCGTTACGCAGTAAAAGGTGGTGTTCACTAGCACGGTATGGCAAGGTACATTTTGTTTTTGTAAAATTAATAGGAATATTATCGCAACCGTATAATTGAAGCGTACTTACTACAACTGTAGGTACATTTGACATAAAATAGTTATATAATAAATCGTGTGAAGTTTAAATAGATTGCATTTACAGCAAACTACATCGGAAATATTACTAGAAGCCAGAAAAAAAGAATAGACAAAAGGCGGCCTTATTGCTACGTAGCAATTTCGTCCAGGCAACCCATAACGAAAGAAAAGATATAAATAAATAGAGAAGTAAATAGATATATCTCAACAAGCAATAGAAATATGGGAAATCCAATTAAAACAGAAAATAAATACGTATTATATTATTAGGAGTTATCAAGACAGAGACAGGAAATGGGTCTTCACTTGACCAATAAAACAATGCAGACTGCAAGCTTTCCTAACGGCTTCAGGTAAGGAATTCCACAGGTGCACAGCGTGCACTGAGAATGAGTAAGAAAGGAATTTCTGTAGTATGACAAGGAATATCAAGGGTTATATTTGAATAAGAGCGTAGAAGTGAAGAGGAGGCATAAAAAGAAAAACATTTTAGGTGAGATAAAAAACAAACAATATTATTGATTTGCTATTTACATAAATATAATTATTTCTTTGACATTAAACATTATACTAGTCTATGCATAAACACAAAATAAGGTGGGTTGTTCACGTCTCATTTGGTGCCGTATTACCCTTTGGATACGGAACCTTAAAAAGCACTCTTTAATGTTAGACTTTAAGCTGCTTATAATTACAAAACCCTTGATACGACACGAAGCCCCTTGTGTACGCTCCCCCTAAGTCGCAGTACGTTTATCTAAGTTTTTCCTTCTATGTGAGCGTGATATGCTGTGTTTTGACATTTAATAAATCTCATGGCCTTTTCTTGATGTTAGTCTTATGAGATAACATAAGTAGGTATCTACGAATCTTTTGAATAAAAAGATATTCCGAATAACATGTAATGTGATTTTAGAATTTACATACACGGGATAAGTCTCAGAATCCTTTTTCAACGTTAATTTATTTAAACGCGCTCTCTTTAAATCACAGGATAACTGAAACTGTTTCCGCATAAATAAATCAGATAGTAAACGTTCCATTTGCAATAAAAACAAGTGTATAGTCTCACTTTAACTGTAGGTACACAGTTTGGTAAAGCAGGCAATCATGAATTGTGGAGCAAAATAATTAAGTGTGCATCCTAAATAAGCACTGAACGACCGCATAAAAAATGCCGTTAGAGTTATGTGACATAAATAGTGCATTTTGTAATTCATGGTTTTAGTAAAAGCTCTTTCTTTTCGCGCAAATTCGTGTTATTTTGCTACACATTCACAATTTTTTTAACCTATTTGAAATAAAGTCATAGTCAAACCAAAAGTCTATGTATTAAGTTCCATTTCTTGGGTTCTGGGAATCTGGGTTGCTATGGTTAGATTAGAAAAGTCATCCATATTTATATTAATACATTATATGGATAGGTAGCTCAGTGGCGTTATGGATAAACACCGCAGTCCGAAATCGTTGTTGTTCAGCAACTTTCGCAAGGGTCGGTCACGAGATGGGTGACCAAAAAATTATTATCTCGAGTTACCCCGTGCTTCAGAAAGCATATTAAACGGTTGGTCCCGGATACATTTGCAGTCGTTAATATCCTCAAATCCGCATTGGGCCAGCGTGGTAGTTATGACTCATCCTTCTTAACCATCCATAAGGAAGGCCTGAGTCCCTGCAATGGGGACGTAAAAGAGTTGCTAATGATAGGTAGTACTGAGTCTATAAAATTGAAAATAATATCATGAAACGAAATGAGTACGAATATATTTCGATTATCACGATTTAGCGTATTATGGCATAGAGTTTCGACTTCACAGATGCTTTGTAACAACCTAGATTTGATTTAGATTTCATTTACTTTTCGGAATTAGTCATGGTTCTAAACATATTGTAATACTATTGGAATGATTGTTAATCACAGAATTACTACCATGTACCGTGATCATGGCGCTGTTAAAGCGCCAAAATATAGAGGACTTGATTAAAATAAGGTTTCTAGTAGCAATACCGTGATTACCAATGATTCTAATGTGAATGACTATGAAAACTTAATTCATATTCATAATGAGTTGTAACGTTATTAAAACCGTAAAATATTCTATTGATTTCTCAAATATAACTATTCCATTTGCATTGAGTAGTCTGCATCACGATGAAACCGTTAAAAAGACTGCAAAGACAAAAGGCAGAATGGCGACTGCCTAGTCTTGAGATGCTTCCGTCGAAAGTAGTTGAATTGAATTTGAGCTTATCATCCCTAACTATACCTAAATCTCGAACGACACTTACACTATTTACGATTTTATCCTCTATGGTATAACAATAAGAAATAGAAATTAGCTTTTGTGTATATGTGATAACGTTACATTTGTCTATATTCAAGTACTATTGATTATTGTTACAAATTTAGTGTCGCCTACATACATATGGACAGTACTGTCGTCACTCAAGTAATTTTCCAAGTCGTTCATATTAAGCGTAAACAACAAAGGGCCCAAGTGCGAACCTTGAACTTATCTTGAGGGAACTGGTAAGAAATTTGTACATATGCCTTTTAAGCAGACAGCCTGACTACGGTTACGTATGTAAGATTCTATCCATCTAAGGAGTGTACTGTGAATGTCGACGGTAAAAAGTTTATTAAGCAATAAATAATGGTTAATTTTGTCGAACGTTTCGTAATCTGTGTATACTACGTCAACCTGTTTGTTTTTATCCATAGATGGAGCTAAAAAAATTGTGAAAGTTATCATATTAAATTGAACTCCACGGCCACTGAAAAAACCATTTTGAGACTTTGTTATACAGTTTTGGACAGCGTAGGATATTTTTGAAAATTTTACCGTATACACAAAGTTTAGCAATAGGCCTATAATGGAGTCACGAATTTTATTTTTAGGAATAGGTGTAATTAATATTTATTAAAAGATTCACAAATATCCTATCCATCAGTCAGAACAGACCCATTGTATGGAATTCTACAAAAATATTCGGGATTTTCACTTATTTTATTTTCAGATGTTATATGTATAGTGTTCATTACTTCATAACCACACCACACACACACACACGATTACACAAAACCAAATCAAGAATTTTATTTATTTGTTATATATAATTCAACTTATTAAGTTGAATTATATAATTACGGGTGATATAAACATTGATATCAAAGACGGCAACATGGACAGAAATAGTTCGTCCTACCTTGACTTAAATGGTCAACTGGCTATATTACCAGCTCATTTATTTCCTACAATACTAAATAACTGTCTAGACCATATGATGTTAAAGTCAGACATGCCTGCCTCTGTTTTCGTTCTTGACTCCACGTTAACTGACCACAGCTTAGTCTTATTAAGCCTTCTACTCACCAAAAAAACATATTTTGCAAATTCAATGACAAGCACTGAAACGGATTTCAACCAATACATTGAGTATATCAAAAACATAGATTTTACGTATAGTAACTCCAAGTCGATTGCTAATGAAGCTGCTAGTTTATTTGTTAAGACGCTTTCAACTGCTATAGGACTTCATTCTAAAAACATAACAATTTCGTCAAGAAGAAGAACTTTCAAACCTTGACAGACAGCTGGGCTATTACGATGTATTCGGCATAGGGACAAATTACATAAAAAACCATAAGAATCAGCCGGAAAATAATATTCTTGAAGTATCATATGAAAAATTATTACTTAGCAATGCAAAGAATAATAAAGAAAAATGGAAGGCAATTAAATCTATTATAAAGCATACGGATGGGCGAAATTCTGCATCCGAACTGCTTAATACTGATAATCCTACAAAAGTAGTTACAGACATCAATAATTATTTTTCGAATATAGGTAAAAATATCTCTCAGATACAATAATTCGCTCTGATAATGTTAGTCAACTAGTTGATTTTGTCTCATCTAAACTGGACGTTAAACAAAGTGCTTTGGTATATTTCTTGACCTGGCTAAGGAATTTGATACGGTGTCGATCTCTAAACTCGAAAACAAATTTGAAAAAGTCGGTATTAGGAATCTTAATATTTTCCGCGACTTCTTGGTAGGCCTTACACAACAAATTAAAATTGGTAACTATGTCAGTGATGAATTACCTGTAATATGTGGAGTTCCTCAGGGTAGTATCCTTGACCCAAGTTTATTCTTAATTTATATTGATGAGCTGTGTCAATTGTATCAATTGTAAGATATTCACTTACGCTGATGATACGGCTCTTATATTTCATAGTGGGTCTTGGGATGAGGTCAAACAACTGACTGAAAACGGACTGTATGAGGTTGGTTGCTAGCTTAGAACAAACATACTGACTTTGAATGTCTTAAAAACTAATTTTTTACAATTTTATATTACCTCCAAAATTCAATAAAATTTAAATCTAAAATTTAATACTTGTAATTATATCCAAAATTCTGTCTGCTTATGTTCATGTCTCACTGTTAACAAAACTAATAGTATTAAATACTTCGGTGTAACCCTGGATGGAAACCTAAACTGGCATAGTCACATTAAACTTACAGCTTCTCGTATCAGAAAGTTTATTTGGGCCTTTAAGCGACTTCGACATGGATCATAACTTTCAGTCCATTTAGATACCCGACTAGGTTACTCTACGAAAATTGTGTAGTTTTAACAGTCAAGCAACTATGCATTCTACAAATACTTCTAAAACAACACAAAGCTACTCTTTTTGATGCTTAAGTGTATAAAAATAACCGTACCATAGTTAACGTCTGCAGTCTCCCAAAACACCGTACGGCTTTTGTGTGTCGCCAGCACAAATACCTATCTAGGCTTCTTTACAATAGAATTAACAAAAAAATTATTTCTACCTACTATAACAAAGTCAAAACAAAAATAAAGAAATGGCTACTCGCCATGAGCTGTGATCAAACGGAATCCATATTCAACAGTCAAAGTATTTTAACCCTTCCCTCCATGCACTAACGTCTATTGTTTCACATACTATCACTTATACTTCGTGTTACTCACCACACATGATTTCCTCTTCATATCTATTATTGTACTGGATAAGATTAAGTAATATAATTGTATCTTATCGTTAATATTAATTTTTAGTTACTAGTAATATGGAAGAGAGCGCTGACTTCTGTCACTCAGGTTATACCTAGCACAGAGGTCAGAGACTTCACATTGCCTTGATGATGTATTTATTGACAATAAAGTTATTTTTATTATATATTGTGAAGTTAAGTTTACAAAGTTTGCAGTCATAACGGCCAAGGGGTCATCTTGACTACTTAAATTCGTACAATTAATTGTGCGGTCAAAATACCATTCGGCATTTGTTACATTAAAATCCCCTACAATAAGGAATGTATCATCCGGTTGACACATCAAAATCTCGTCAATCTTATCATAATAAGATTCCGACACAGAAATGTTTTCGAGCGTGCGGTATACATACGCAACCAATTTGCAAGTATGTGCCGGGATTTGGCATTTGATGCATATATTTGTTTACTCCAGACGTAGTAGTTGTGGAGCGGGGGGCGGACTGCGATGCGGCAACAAAACGTTGCGTGTGAGCAATCTGAATGCTTACCCAAACGTGCTCAGGCATGAGATGCAATAGGCGTGCGTTACGTGTAGTGCTGCAAGACGAGTTTACGGTAAGACTATAACCTCAGTCATGTCGAGCAAACGCCGCAAGTTCACGCTGAACTGCAATAATGATGCCGGCACTCCTCTCACACGATCTTGTTTAGATTTTTCGATCACAGCGAACCACATCATAACGAGCATTGAAAAATTCGGTATCAAAAAAGCAATCGTTCAACCAGGATTCCGTGATACAAATTACATCCAAATCATCAATCAACACATAACTGCATCAGCTGTTGTAAGTCCAGTAAGACGAGATCGCACAGCAGCTAGCATTTCATTTTTTTGAGTGCGCTGAGTGAATCTCATAGCAATATTTGGTAAGCAGGTAATTGGTTTTCTTCAGATTTTGATTCAAAACGACGGACTCTATGAATGTAGTCAATATCAGCAGGATTAATTTAGAATTTTATATTTTTTGCAATGTTGCACATTAAAGTATTTAGGTTTTCTCCTTTCCTTGAGGGTATGCCAGAGATTTCCAGATTATTGAATCTACTTTGTTGATCTTTATGATGCAATTGTTCTACAATATCACTAGTTAAACCAAGATCTTGTTTGAGTATTGCAATTTGGAACTCACTACTTTCACTTGCGAACTTTTTATTTCCACGTTAATTTGTGACTGTTCTTTAATAATTTTTCATTGGATTTTTTAGTTTCAAAAATTTGCATTTTCAATTCTTTAAAATCTTAGTGCAACCTCTTCAGATTTTGGTTTTGATTTTCTATTACTTTTTTTTTTAAAAACTGAGAAGTCGTTATGAAATTGGGAGAGTAACTCTTTTATATCACAATCACATTTTGGAGATTTTCTCTTACGCTGCGTCATGTTATCCAATCACGATAGTATCCAGATGTTCTTGGTGGACTCCTTTTAACAAACATAATATGTGAAATAAAAATCGTTTCTTTTGAGTTTCTAGAAATCACTTAAGTGTTATATATATGAACTTTATTACTATGCACGGTAGGATTCCTGTCGCATAACACAGTATTACATAAAGTGGATGTCCAATAGATAAGCACAAGACTACCGCCAGCAAAGTTACGAACACTAATTGACATCTGCACATCGAGAACCAGCAATAAACACATAAAGTGCATATAAAATTTTCAAATGATTGTAATTTGTGTCATATAAAGTCAGTCGTGGTATACTTTAGATATGGTATCGAGTTATTTTACCAGAAATAATACTTTATAAAATAGCATCCAAGTGTAATCGTAGCATTTATGGAGTCATACTGAAATGAAACAATTATTAATTTATATTCTGGATTCTTAAGGAATTATGACGATGTGCAAATATTAAAGTCAAAATACATACATTGTCTGATTTTATATGAAAAAAAGAATGTCAAGAAATTAAATTACATACAAAATAGCGAATGTTAAATCATAGCTCATAATGTTCTTCAATAGTTGAATTCTTCGAATTAATAACGAGTCTTTGAATAGGAATACATAAATTTGTACTCTTCCTACCTTTATGTGGGAAATTTTAATTTTGTTTATAGAAATTGTTTTTTATTTTTATAAATATAATAATATATAGGGGTGTAAGGGGGTCCGAACAACATCTAACGGATCCCAAGCCAACCTCACCTGCACGCGGTACACCCTGCCGACTAACCAACGAGGCTCTGGCGCTCCCCACCAACCCGCATTGGGCCAGCGTGGTGGGAGACGGCCCAAAACCCCTCAGAGATCAAAATTGAACCAAACGAAAGGCCCCGAGTGCCCGGCGGTGCCGTAAACCGTGCTGGCGCGGACGGACGCCAACTCGGCGAAGGCACCAGGGGTGCGAAGAATCCCCGGGCGGCAAAGATCCCCCATCAAACGACCTTGGCCCTGGCAACCTACAACGCACGCACACTGCGGACCGAGGAGAAGCTGCTGGAACTAGAGAAGGAATTGGGCAGGATTCGTTGGAGTATTGTAGGATTATCCGAAGTCCGAAGAGAGGGCGAGGACACGATGATCCTTAAATCCGGTAACCTGCTCTATTTCCGGGAGGGCGAAGATCTGTCCCAAGGTGGCGTCGGGTTTATCGTCCACAAGTCTCTCGTGAACAATATTGTACAGATCGGAAGTGTATCGAATAGGGTGGCGTACCTTATACTCAGAATCACCGAACGGTATTCGCTGAAGGTCATACAGGTTTACGCCCCGACCTCGACGCACCCCGACGAGGAAGTGGAAGCCATGTATGAGGACATTTCCCGGGCAATACATGGTTCCACGACCCACTACACTGTTGTCATGGGAGACTTCAATGCAAGGCTAGGCAAGCGTGGCGATGAGGAGTTGAAGGTGGGGCATTTTGGATCTGGGATCCGGAATCACCGTGGTCAAATGCTAGCCGACTACATGGAGAGGGAAGGACTCTATATGATGAACTCCTTCTTCAAAAAACGGTTGCATCGAAAGTGGACCTGGAAGAGTCCGGATGGTGTGACAAAAAGCGAGATCGACTTCATCATGTCGACTAAGACTCGGATATTCAATGACGTCTCAGTGATCAATTCGTTTAATACGGGAAGCGATCACCGTATGGTTAGAGGCGCATTGAATCTAAATGTAAAAGCTGAACGGTATCGACTGGTGAAGTCTACGCTCCGTCCTGAAGCCACCCAGATCCGGGACCCCGAGCACTTTCAGCTCGAACTTCAAAACCGCTTCGATTGCCTGGAGAGCTGCTCGGATGTGGACGAATACAATGACAGGGTCGTAGAAGCTGTCCTTACGGTGGGTTCAAAATTCCTCAAACCTCGCCGTACTCAAAAAAGAAGCAAGATCTCGGAGCAGACAAGCAAGCTAATGGAAGAAAGGCGTGAAATGGTTCTGCAGTCTTCTGAGGATGCTCGTCGGCAACTCAATAGACAGATCTCGAAGTCTCTCACACGCGACATACGCCAATTTAATACTCAATGTATTAAGGAGGCGATTGAGCGGAATAAAGGCTCCAAAGTGTTCGCTAGAGATCTGTCTCTCGGACAAAGCTTGCTGACGAAGCTAAAGACAGAGGACGGCAGAGTCGTTACATCCCGTCCTGAGCTTGTGGCGGAGATCGAACGCTTCTATGGACAGTTATACACAACATCACAGAAACCTGTCATTGAGGCTACAGACCCTAGAGCCAAATTAACCCGACATTATACCGAAGACATCCCGGACGTCAGTCTATACGAGATTAGTGTGGCTCTCAAACAGCTCAAGAACAACAAGGCGCCGGGGTATGATGGAATCACAGCGGAACTTCTGAAAGCGGGTGGACTACCAGTCCGGAAAGCGCTTCAGAAGCTATTTAATTCCGCCATACTCGAGGGCAAGACGCCAGAAGCATGGCACAGGGGCGTGGTGGTGCTTTTCTTCAAAAAGGGCGACAGGGCCCAATTGAAGAATTACAGACCCATCACGCTTCTGAGTCATGTGTACAAGCTGTTTTCGAGAGTCATCACGAATCGTCTCGCACGTAGATTTGACGACTTCCAGCCTCCTGAACAAGCCGGTTTCCGAAAAGGTTACAGTACCATAGACCACATTCATACGCTGCGACAGGTTATACAGAAGACCGAAGAGTATAATCTGCCACTATGCTTGGCGTTTGTGGACTATGAGAAAGCCTTCGACTCCGTCGAGACCTGGGCCGTGCTTAGGTCACTCCAGAGGTGCCAAATAGACTATCGATACATCCAAGTGCTGCAGTCACTGTACGAAAATGCCACCATGTCAGTTCGGCTCCAGGACCAAAACTCGAAAGCAATACGACTTCAGCGTGGAGTGAGACAGGGCGACGTTATATCGCCGAAACTGTTCACTGCCGCACTGGAGGACGTGTTTAAGCTTTTGGACTGGAGAGGACTTGGCATCAATATAAACGGCGAGTACATGACGCACCTTCGTTTCGCTGATGATATCGTAGTCATGGCTGAGACCATGGAAGATCTAGGCACAATGCTCGAAGACCTCTGTAGAGTTTCCCAGCAAGTGGGTCTTAAAATGAACATGGAGAAGACAAAAATAATGTCAAACTCCCATGTCGTACCCACTCCAGTGAATGTTGGAGGCTCTACACTGGAAGCTGTCGACGAGTACCTTTACCTGGGACAAATAGTCCGATTAGGTAAGTCCAACTTCCAGAGAGAGGTAAGTCGACGGATCCAACTCGGCTGGGCAGCGTTCGGGAAGCTACGCAGTGTATTCTCGGAACATCTACCGCAGTGTCTCAAGACAAAAGTCTTTAATTCGTGCGTGTTGCCAGTGATGACATACGGTGCTGAGACGTGGCCGCTTACGATGGGCCTCATAAGGAAGCTCAAGGTCGCTCAGAGGGCAATGGAAAGGGCTATGCTCGGGGTTTCTTTGCGAGATCGAATTAGAAATGATGAGATCCGCAGAAGAACTAAAGTCACCGACATAGCCCAAAGAATTGCAAACCTCAAGTGGCAGTGGGCAGGGCACATCGCTCGCAGGACTGACGGCCGTTGGGGCGGTAAGGTCCTGGAGTGGCGACCGCGTACCGGGAGACGCAGTGTTGGCAGGCCCCCCACAAGGTGGACCGACGATCTGGTGAAGGTCGCGGGAAGCCGCTGGATGCGGGAAGCGCAGGACCGATCGTTTTGGAGATCTTTGGGGGAGGCCTATGCCCAGCAGTGGGCGTCTCTCGGCTGAAATGATGATGATGATGATGAATAAATATCTAGTCTCATGAAATTATATTAATAGCATTGTTAAAATACACGTAATGGAATCCCTTCTGATTTGACCTTGATAAATGCGTACATTAACGACGTTTCGTGTATATTTAGTGATTAATGATATTTACTAAAATACTATTCTTGGATTTGTATTGCACTGTTAGGGAAAACTGTATTATTTAGAGGGGAAAGATGGAATGGAAAATTACTCTTACTCGCAAATCATAAATAATATTAGGCAATATCCATATTCAACCTCCATTAATTTTTACAACTGCATATTTAAGATCAGCTCGGTGTCGTAGTGGATAAGCGTCGTGGCCCGCGATCGTTGTCGTTAAGCGACTTTCGCAAGGGTCGGTCACGGGATGGGTGACCAAAAAATTACTATCTCGAGCTCCGTGCTTCGGAAGGCACGTTAAGCCGTTGGCCACGGCTGCATTTGCAGTCGTTAATACCCTCCAATCCACATTGGGCCAGCGTGGAGGGTCATGGCCCATCATCCTTAACCATCCATAAGGATGGCCTGAGCCATTGCAGTGGGGACGTAGAAGGGCTGATGATGATGATGATGATTTAAGATCTAATATTACAAAGGGCAATATTTTTAACTTATTAAATTTCACAGAGTCACATAATTTGGACTAAATCAAACCATTGGATGTTTTTTGGAAAGAAATGTTTTTTGTTATAACATTACATTGTTTCGAAAACTATTAACTATTTTATAATTATTACTTTATATTACTCTAAACTATTTTTAGAATAATGTATTTTGTTTTTACAAATCTCGACATTTGGTTATAATTTTGTCAATCTTAATTATTTAGATAGGGTAGATTCGATAGTGAAAACTCAGTCACGAAATTGCACAGAAACTAATATTTACATCGTAATAAAAATATAAATTCTGATTTTGAGTCTTAAAATCGCACGATTGACTTAGTACCTTAAAATAAAAAGTCGAGAATTTAGTCGAGTATTAATCACGTGACTTGAAACAACTTATGAAAAATGTATTGTGAATATGTCTGATGGTATTGTTTTGAAGGTAGCTATAATCTTAATTAAAAAGACATTTGACACCTTAGTCTTAAGTGAATACGGAACCTTGAAACTGTCTGAAACGTCGTGAAATCGAATATAAACGCGCTTCAAACGTTTAAAGTAGTTTTATTTATAAAAAAACTGTTCACGTCAGGATATATACGAGTAATATACTTTAAAGGAAAATCCCAATCAATTTCAAAACTGTAATCTATAACGAGTAAAGAACATTTTCATTTAAGTTAGTTTTCCCTAACGGGAAAATAAATCAACAAATTTTTCTTCAACTTAATTGATAACACTCATATATATAACTAGCTTTCCGCCAGCGGCTTCGCCCGATTGGTCCCTAGGGAACTATTTAGTGGGATAAAAAGTATCCTATTATCTAAGTCAGCTAATACCAAATTTACTAAAAATCCGTTCAGTAGTTTCGGCGTGATTGACGGACAAACAACCAAACGAAGAAACTTTCACATTTATAATATTAATATATAATTAAAAGCCTTTATTCAAACACTTTTTTTTCTATTTTGCTTAATATATCTCTGCTGAGTCAGTGATACCAACAACCTGAAGATAATTTTGACAAAAACCTCCTCCAATTCTTTCCACTAGTTCAGCTTGCTTTTTTCGGTGTCCGTATTTTTCCTTCAGAACTTTTAATTTCATTTTCCCACCTTCGAAATCGCCTACCGCGTTCAGTTTATTATATGCATTCTTTAACGTAAACATCTAAAGTCTTAAAAACAGAAAAAAGAATCAACGCGTTCATCTAAAAATAATGAAACTTAAATTGGAGAGAAAAAAATTGTTTTTTTTTTCCTTTTTGTACAATTCACGTCGTCGCGACGCTACCTTAAAAATTCATTGCACTAAAGCTGATGTGTATTTGTATTTATTTTATGTTTCACGTGATCAAAGCATTGAAAAAGCACGAATGACTTTTACGAACGTAAAATTGGTCTCCACGATATTTACATGGATACCTCGCGAAAATTCTGTTGTCCATGTATCTCGTCCAATACAAATTTCATTTATATTCCGTTTAAAATCTGCGTAAATTGTCGTTTGTTTTTCGTGTATTTGTTTCGAAAACATTGGTCATGAGAATTGGCTATTCGGGGTTCCGGAGATAACTCACCGTGAGCTGGTTTTTTTTTCAATTTATATTGATGATTGGATTCGATAATTCCTTAACGTTTCCAATCGGTTCATGAAACGTGTAAAACAGTAATAGTTGTGTGCAAATGAAATTGAGTAGTCATCACTTTATAAATATGTTTGTTGTAAATGTAGTTACTTCTATTTGAGCTGAGCTGGTAAGTTTTTCGCTTGTTTTTCTTATCAGCTTTTTTTTGCTTGATATAAGTGCGCCTATTCTTAATATTATCCAATATTTGATCCAATTAACTATTATACCTAGTTTTATGTAATAATTGAATAAACTGGACACTGATACTTGATGAAGAATATTATTCATCATCAGCCCTTTTACGTCCCCACTCAGGGGCTCAGGCCTTCCTTATGGATGGCTAAGGAGGATGGGCCATGACCCTCCACGCTGGCCCAATGCGGATTGGAGGGTATTAACGACTGCAAATGCAGCCGGGACCAAAGGCTTAACGTGCCTTCCGAAGCACGGAGTAGCTCGAGTAATAATTTTTTGGTCACCAATCCCGTGACTGACCCTTGCGAATGTTGCTTAACAACAACGATCGCAGGCCGTGGCGCTTATCCACTACGCCACCGAGCTACTCCTAAGTAAGAACCTTATTACTTAACTAATAAAGAGGGCCTCAATAGGTTGTTACAATTTTAAGCAATGCTTCGAGCAAATTTTCCTTCTATTCCCTTTAGGTTCTAGACTTACATTTATCTAACAATGAAATCTTACTCCGTGGTGTTTAAAGTTGAAAATTATGAAAATAAAGAAATAGGTTAGGTTTGCATAATGCATACATGACCTCAAATATTCTTGCACAAAAATACCTGGTGGAACAATTATTCAGAAAATTTGAATAGTTGCAGCATTAGTCGAATTCACTTCGAAAGTGAAACCGTTTAACTTATATTAGTGTAGAAATTCTTTTGATGCCATTTTTTGTATTCATACGTGTCTCATATATATTCTATCCGTGCCATTTCGAAATTCACTTCACATATGCCTCAAAACGCCAATACTAATTCAAGGTCAAGTGGATTCGCTTTCGAATAGTACTCGGTCACCTGATTGAATTCGGAATCAGGTTTTACCAGAATCGCTTTGCTGTTCTAGTAAATACAATTCACCGCTAAAGATAATCGTGCTGGGGGTTATTCCATGATTATCCTAGTGATTAATAAACTTACGCCAAAGCCGCTGATCTCAGTTAAAACCAGTTGTATTTGGTCGGTAGGTCACTATAGAGTTAGTGATAGCACAGACATAAATGTAAGCCGGCCCCGCATTACCACCCGCTTGGATTTAATCGCATATGTGGCCAATCTCAGCGGCTTTGGCGTTAGATTAAAAAAGGCAATTTTGGAGCATGGAGCAGTATTTCTAGGGAACTAATTATTGCTTACTTGAATCACAGAATATTTGACAATAGAGAATTAAGTAATATTTGTTGGTCTGGCCATTATCGGGTAGATTTTTGAAAAATATTAAACGCGTATTTTTTTTGCTTAATCAGTAAATTACGGAGATACACAGAGTTGAAATGTCGCATGACGTCACGCCTTTGTGTATTTTATAGATAGTTGTGACGTAGCGAGCGGCCATTCCTCAACTTTAATGCCTATTACCTAAGCCATTTCTTGTTTAATTGAATCAAATAACACGTATCAAAGTTTTTTCTATACTCTGACTGACGGACTAAATTGAATTTTTTTTCTACCCAGTCGTCATCCCTATGTTCTTTTCATAATATTAAATATACTCGTAGAAATACATATATTCAATTTGAAAGAAAAAATCGATAAAAATCGGCAATTGAAATATATTTTAAAGTATTTAAATATTGTAAGATTCAACTTTATCACTTCACAAAAAAACCAATTAACGCAATATGTTAAAATATGCAATAATTTACCACTAAAATGTAATACCACTGACGGACTACAGTAAAAGTAGATTTTTCAAAATTAAAAACAGATTTACTTTACGGTATAATATAGATTTTTTTTTATAATTTGGACACATCGATGTTGTTGACTGAAAATATAAATACATCTCAATACGTATTACACTGATACTAACGCTCTTAGTAAAGTTTTACTAAACGACAACGTATACAGAGTAGTAGCACTCTGTACTTTGAGCCAGGTGTGTTCAGGTTTGTGAGGGACATCGGCAGGTTTTAGTGGGTAGGCCCCGGCCTTCTGCCGGGGAGAGCCCCACATCACCCGTGGACCACGCGCTGTGGGAAGCGGGTATGCAATTTCATGCATTTCCTTCCGTCAAAAAAAAAAAAAAAAGAAAAAAAAAAAAAAAAAAGGTGTGTTCAGGTTAGTATCGAGAGAGTGGTTCCAAATGTACCTGTAGTCATAAAGTGGTCAATAGTATGGCATATGGAAGCTTTCTTTGTCCCAGCAGTTATTATACCTTAACCTTAAACTTTATAGTTCAAAACAACAAACAATAAGCAAGACACTTTGAGATCATACATTTTAATGACAATTAACGTTAGTTAGATCATTTATAACTCATTAACAGCTGGATAAAGGCTACATGATTTTTGATATGTTGAATTTGTCTTTGGCCAAAATAGTTGGGTTTCTAATATTATTACAACTTGTATGAAATTAATAGGAAATCATTTGACAACGATCTGTTCGGTTAGGTTATGACAGTAATGACGCGTGCAAAAACACTGAGGTTATGTTAAAATGAATTTTGCGCTCATATATAATTGAAGAGTAGACAACGATCTGTTAAAGGTTATGACAGTAATGACGCGTGCAAAAACACTGAGGTTATGTTAAAATGAATTTTGATTGTGCACTCATATATAATTGAATTACAAGTTAAGTCATACATGGTCTACGAAACGATGACGGTAGAAAATTCACTGAATTCAATTTTTATTCGATACATGTAAGTTAGATACGTTTCAGAGTTATCTAATAATAAAGTATAATTTATAATTTTTATTCTCTTTGTCAATACCCACAAAATTATGGGCACGTGCCAATCTTATGAAGAATCCATTAAACGATTTACGGACGAATCAAATTTGCTGCGGCTCTAAGATAAGCTGAAAAGTAACACTTAAACAATAAACTAATATTATAAAGAGGAAAAATTTTATTATTTGTTTGCATCGAAAAAGCTTCGATACTGCTCGAACGAGTTTAAAAATAATTTCACCTAAGGGACGCTTCATCATACGCGAGTTTTTAACAAACAAAATCGCAGAAAAATAGTTAATAGTCTTATATACAAATAAAGGCGATCCAGCACGTCAAATGACATCAAGAACTTCACTCGCCAAATGTTCGAGAAATAATTACACAAACAATGACGAGACAATTCGCGGCCCATCAATCAACTCCAAACAAGATGACGTATGGGGTATCATAGTCGAAGCTGTGTTACAGAAGATACGACGAACAAACAAACTACATTTGTATAACAGGAATATAAAGTTCACCCTATCAATCTTTGGACAGACTACCGCCATAACTAAAGCTGACAACGTTGAAAAAACTCGTAAAACACGAGCGACAGACGACCAGCCCTGTTATATATCAACCATATTGAACAAAATGTCAGAGAACTTAACAGTATAATTAGATTACTCAGAATTTTCGTAGAAAAATTACTTTTAGCGTCGAATTTGGTTACACTTATTGAGATGTCAATCAATATTATTGTCCCCAAATGGTCTCAAGGTTTTTACAGAAAATAAACCACAAAGAATAATACTTGAGTACTTATCTAAGGCTATATAGCGTAGCATATGAAATATTTATAACACAATTTATTATGCTAAATAAGCTTTTTTTTTTGAAATACCTCCATACTAAAAAAAATCACATGAGCCGTTTTTTCTCTTTTAATACAAAAAGGAGTATATTGATTCAGTTGGTAACTCGTCGCTCCATTAGACTAATAACCGACCAGTGAGACGGCAAACGGAGATTAAGCTGTGCTCAGTCATCGCTTTCGTTACGCTATTAATTGATAAGTAGAGCCCTGAATAGGACCGCTTTAAAAGCGCTTTTTGCGTTGATTGGTTTTAAATCTGTAGGAAAAAGGGTTGGTTATTTTGATTTAGATAAATCGCGTTTTTTTCTAATTCGCTCTATTAAAAGTAAAAGCATTGAAGAGAAAGCTTAATTCAGTATAATAACTGTATAAAAGTAGTATTTAAGGCATGAAGAGAACATTTCTTTCATTCAATAATACCACCCCAGAATTAAGAAATATAAAAAGTTTTATCAGCTTTTTTAAAAGAATCGTCTATAATATTCAAAAAATATTCCTATTTTTTTTTATTTCCGTGGTTTCTTCTTCTAAAACATCTTTACAAAACTGTTTAGTGCGTGTATTAAAAAAAACCGTTTCGGACGTTTTGGATCAATCGAAACCTCGTAGTCTAGACCGAGATATTGGTAGCAAAAAAACTTTTAGTGGATCTAATATAGTAAAGAATTATATAAACGTTTATTTCTTGTCGACGTGGTTGCAAGCGGTTATTTAGAAGAGATCGCCGTATATATGTGTATAAGACTGCCGATTGTGCCACATAGATTAATTATTATTGTTTTTCTTCTAATATTTTCGTATATGAAGTCAGCAATAAAGCTATATCTATATATTTATACCTTAACATACGAACTATTCAACAGTCAAAATATACACGACTGAAATCTCGCCACAAAACTTGATATTACTTGCTCCCAAAGAAATTGGTCCCCATGAAAAAGATCACATCAAGATCCTGCTTGGGGTTACAAACGTAGTCAATGAGGCTCCGATTTTATTGCAAAGCCTAGCCAAAGCGACCGTAGCACTATTCCGCCGTAATCTTTCATGGTAAGATATTGTTACTTTCGGCCAGATATAGACTATTTGTATAATAAGTCGATAGAGATCCCCGTTCCAACCCCAGTAAATAGTCGCATCGGAATTTGTTTTGGGAATCGAATGATATTTTTTCTTGAAATACCGATTGTTACTCTGCCGTATATACTTTTGTTGTATCATGAAGTTTAATTCCGAAGGCTATAAATTTAATAGTGAAAATTGCAAGATGTTAATTTGCTCGAGCCGAGTAAGATAGGCACGCTTTTAATATAGTAATGGAACGTAAATCCCAAAAGATTCTTTCTGAGACGTTAAACGTGATCCAATTTACAATGCCTTCTAATATTTCAGATTTGTTACGATCAAGTTTATTACAAATTGGAATCGTCTCAATCTGTCCCTAAGGACTGTTTGAATCTTTTCATCTGAATGCTTCTTCAGTTCCAGTTATAATATGAAAAATTCATGTATTTTATGTGACATAAAATATATAAGTTTTTGAAATCGTGTATAAATTCAAGCGTAAATTAATAAAGAGAAATTATTTCTCCGTATCAGACACAATTAAATCGACACAAGAGTTAAATTCCTTGAGAGGGAGGAGTCTAATGGCGCAACGGTTAGCGCATTCGGTCTGCGAAGTTGAGCAACTTTAACAAGAGCCTGTAATAGGATGGGTAGCAAAAATTTTATCATATTTAACTCCTACGTGCTTCGGAAGGCAGGTTAACGAAACCGTTCGTCTCAGCTGTATCTGGCAGTTATTAATACAAAGCAACCTACACTGGGCCCGAGTGGGTCACGGACCATTCTATCGATTTGGTCCGATTCGATCCCATCGAGTTGCTCGGTGGCGTAATGGAAAAGCGTCACGGCACGCAATAATTTTTATTAAACAATTTCGCAAACATCGGTCACGGAATGGATGACCAAAAATTATTATCTCCAATCCGCATTGGATGAGTGTGGAGGGTTAGACTGGTTTTCTTCCTCGCACAGCCAAACTCTGGAACAGTTTGTCGCCAGCGGTATTTCCGGACCGATACGACCTTCAAACTTTCAAGCGTAGAGCATATTCGTCCCTCAAAGGCTGGCAGCGCGCTTGTGGTGTTGCAGGTGTCCATGGGCGGTGGTAATCACTGATCCATCTGCTCGTTTGCCCCCTATTCCATAAAAAAACCATCCATGAGTAAGGAGTAAGGCAGGCCGCAGTGGAAACGCTGAAGACGATGAAAAGGGAAATCATCATAAGGAAAACCAAAAACGTAGAGTATACAAATACATTATTTGTTTTTCATAGTAAAAAACGGTAAACCCATTTTACGTTAAAATCACATGGGCAATCAAAGCCAGGTATAATAAATAAATCAAATCAAGTAGGTATAAGAAATCAAAATAGAAAGTAAACCTTAAATATACATCGATTATTAAAGTTAATATCAAAATGGCAATCTCAGTTACTGTATTCCCATTCGTGATTGTCATTGGGCTTTATTACTTCATAAATTTTAACACAAACTTTTTGAGGTTCCTTATTGCTTAAACTTTTTCCTTAAGAAAAGATTACAATTCTTTTCAAGATACTCATTACCTTAATGGAAATCGATTCCAAAAAGTTTATGGAATAATATATTAAGAAATTCTGTTAAATTTATTCAAGTAAGCAGAGTAAATAGGCGTCAAATTAAGAGGATTAACAAAGGCCTGAGTCTTAGAAGTTTTGAAATTGAGTTGAAATTTATGTATTTTAGTTCTAACTACAATATAATCGAAAGGAAAGTTCTACTACAGAACATGATCATTTCAAGGTTACAAAAATATACCAAAAGGAAAATCATTTTTAACCTTTAATGATGTACGCAATAAATTACGAATAAAGTGAAAAATGTATATGTTTGCTAAAAAACTTTTTCTCTTTGTTGAGTTACGTATAATTACATACATATCACATGAAAAGTATAATAATCTTTGTCCTGATATACTGACTGAATCATAGAACGTTTAAATCGCTTGTAGTCATAGACTTGAAATTGAGAAGATACATTAATTTGTCTTACTTGTATTAAAAGTACGCAAGGCTATACTAAGAACAGATTTTAGAAAATTGTACCCTGAAACATAGTAATTATTGTAAAAACTTTTTTATGAACATTCTTTGTTTTTGAACTTATAGTATTCAAATTTTGTATTTAAGAAATTAAGATAATTTAAGACGGGGTAGTTAGAGGGATTTATTATATACCGAAAACTTATGGGGATGAAAATAAGAATGAAAGTTTGTATGAGGAATCAAAATATAATGGCAATCTGTTTACTATTCGATTGACTATTATTATTAAATCATCGATGATTGGTTATCTAAGTCGAATGGAGGTCTTCTATAGGTTATTAATTAAATGACAGGCTCCCGATTTCAATAGCCATTTTTTTGAATAAGTCACTTTTGAGATAAGTATTATTTATCACTTTTTTAAAGTTTGGAGTCGGTTTTTAGTTTTTATTTCATGCTTTATTAGTGATATCGATATTTTTTTATTAAATATGTTTATAATTAAAAATATGCATCAAAGTGAAATCCTTACAAAAAAGATTTTGTTTATTTACTCGACATATTTTTTTCCAATAATTCTACACTCACATTATAAAGAGGAAAGATTTGAATGCTTGTTTGTTTGCATTGGATATGATTCGAAACTATTGTACCGAATTATAATAATCTTTCATCTACGATAATCTATATAATACACTTTGGACATATGCGATAATTTACACAGGAGAAGTCGCGGGGAAGCAGCTAGTTTGATATAAATTGGTTCACAATTCAAGAAGAAATCGATTTTGTATGTTCAAGAAGTATGTATTTTTATGGAAGTAGATATACCTACTTAAAAAATATACGTACTCTTTGAAAATCCTCCTTTCGTATTTTTAACGAATTTAAAATATGCAATCTTTTGCTTTTTTAGCTGAAATTCATGAATTACAACACATATCATCTAAATATTTAGCTTATATCTAGCGAAAAGCATATTTGGTTTTTTTTATAAAAATAATTCTATGATTCCATTTCGATAAAATTTAAATCACCTCAGTCCAAGTTATCGTATATAAAAAAAAAAAACTTTTGAGAATCCGTCAACAATCGGAAGAAATCACTCGCCGTCGAACTTATAACCTCCTCCTTTAAGATTTTGAAGTTGGTTAAAAATGATATAAATGTATAAATTTTAATTAATCTAAAAATATATAGCAAGCTTTATTGCGTATGCTGCCAGTACTAAAATGACAGCATATTACTGAGTTGAGTATTATGTTTTATATGTAAAACATTATTACCTAGCCTTTTTTAGCTGGACCTCATAATTTACCAAGTTTGCAGAATTCAGATAAGTAAACAAGTAGTGGCTGGTTTTGACTTATGCGAACCTTTAAGTCATGAAACATGCACGATCCGAGGTCTCGCGAACATGAACACAATGGGATTTGTTAAATCCCTCCGCAAACACACGCTTACCGAATGTAAATTGGTCTAATGTTTGTCACAAACAATTAGTGTAAGCCTCTTTGAGGGAGAGTTTATATAATTTACAATATATTTCTCCCTTTTTGTTTGGAACACTCAAAGTTATAGAGTACATCTGAAGTTAAATGATTCGCAGGTCGTTTATTATTGTAGCTGTTTTAATGCGCCATAAACGAATATCTGAGAGTATTCATTTTTATAAGCTCAATTTGTATTTAAAATTTTTATGTCACGATGTGTAACTGCAATGGACTTCATTATTATTTCACTGATTTTGATAAATTTTCCATTTTTTCATCAAAAACACGCAGTACTGAACCACAGTTGTTCAGGCCTCTTTTGATACGAGTACTATGGTTTATGGTTTTAGTTTATCTAAGCAAAAATAAATATTTTGATGTAATCTTTGAAGTAATAAAAAATCTTTGGTTCCATGTCATAAAATGATCGCTATATTTTTTTTCCTTTTCCACCGATTACAATATACTACGGTGAAATAACAATATTTAAAGAATTTAAACCACATCATTAATAATGGCAACCGCGAATGAATTAAATTAAAAAAGAACCGCAAAAAAGCAAAGAAATGTTCGTTCTGTTAAATATTGAGGAAACTATAGAATGTGAGATGCTCTTTAATATCCTTAAAGCAAAATGTGAGTCTATTCTACTACATTTCTTAAGTAAAAAAAAAAAACAAAACAGCTGTCGAAGCATTGCCAACCAAAAAGAAATTGCAATAACCAATCTTAAAATTAAAACAGTTCGACGACACTTGATGATGAGGATAAGTTTCAGTACTTATTGAAAGCTATCGGGAACTCCTGATGGAGACTGGGTAGCAAGTTTCCCAGCCAGTGGTATCAATTACCACAGAGCTTTAGAGGACTTAAGACCAGATTTGCATGAGATAAGCTTATCTATATTACACTATGTGAGGAAACTGCTTGAACTCGTACTTTTCCAAAAACATAAAAAAGATACTACAGATTTGCGGTTATTGTACACTAAACTAAATTATAAACTAAAATAATCTCAGCACAGAGGTCTGGAGACTTTAGGTGTAACGAGCGATAGATATTTAACAATGTTATATCCAATCGAGTCGGCTATACCAGTGAAGACCTTGCGACTACGGAGAGCTTAAACAGTTAATGACGTCATCAGATTCTAAATCTGAGGTAGAGTGTGAAGAAAAAGTCTAGAATGCTAAAAACAGCTTCATTGGTTGTACCCTTTGTGTTAGTAATACAAGTCATAGATTACCTACAATTTGCATAGTAGCATCCGATAAAAAGGAGTTATATAGGAAATGGCCTTTACCAAACCAGACTCGGGATCTTGTTCGATGACAGAGAAAACATCACCATGCATTTGGTGTGAAAATATCACTCACAAGAATTCAGAGTGTATTCGGACAAATAGATATCATTAGAAGAAAGAAAACAATTTCTCAAATCAATAAGCAATAAGCAAACACTTGTCAGAGCTATCCAAAATGTTTACACTATACAACGAGGCATACAATAGTTTTGTGATGTGCCCTAGTTACTGCCAGAAAGAAAATAATATACTGGCATAAAAGAAATCATGTGACAATGCGACGTCGAGCAATAGTTGTCATTGTGAATTATCTGTCACTAGGGATAATAAGGAACAAAAACAAAGTGTACATATTAGTCAAAGTAACACAAGTGCGTTATTGGAAATCATTGTTGTATTTTTTTTTATATTTAGAGAAGTCTGTAAAAGTGCGAGCATTGATTGATGGCGGGTCACAAAAATCTTACATTTCTAAGAGAATCTTTAAAACATTAGGCCTCAAACCAGTCAGTCAACATACACATTGTTTTTTGAGAACAGCTGTTGAAAATCATAGTATATACAAATTTAATGTTTAGGATATCAATGGCAAATTTGAATTCGTTATTTCGGCCCTAGATTAAATAAACTTTTGTAAATACCAAAATTGTGTAATTCAAATGTACATTATTTTTTAGATAAGAATGATATTAAGCAATTATTGACTTACTTATCATTCAGGATCATCAAAATGCGCAGCTAATCAAAACAGTTTCACTCTTCTACTACAACTAGGGTGATGTTACCCATGTTGGAAACATCAAATTTTGTCGGAGCGAGTAATGTGTTTAATCTTGTAGATTGGACTGACGTGGTATCAGAAGATTTGGAGGTAAAGTGGATACTATTCCCTTCAGGACCACCGCAGTGGGGAGGGTGGCATGAGTATAGTGAAAGAGTTGTTAAGCCGAAATACCAGAATCAATACAATAGATATTTTAATGGAAACTCAAGAAAAGCTAGTTTGGTGGCCATTAGGGCATATTTTAGACCTGCGTATGAGCAAGGATGGCATACGTTGGCTTCAGTTAGACATCCCATGATGTATTAACTAGAACGGTCAAAATTTGTACCCGCTCGAATATGAGTAGTACTAGAATGATACTCGCATTATTAGTATTAAATACTAATATATATAACATAGCAGGTATAAAATTGTAATTTAGTTTGCCCTTGGAGGATGTTCAAGCCTTTTTGATACTTTGTTTAAGAAAATTGTAATTTAGTTTGCTCTTGGAGAATGTTCAAGCCTTTTTTGATACTTTAATAGTTTTAGTTTATTTAAGTTATAATAAATAATTTTATGTAATCTTTGAAGTAATAAAATATCTTTGTTTCCATTTCCCAAATCATTGATATATTTTTTTCCCATTTCCACCGATTTCGATATACCACGGTGAAATTACAACATTTAAGGATTTAAACCACAACAACAGTATTGCGGTTTGTGTCTATATATTACACGATTCTATACATAGTTATATCAAACAGTTAAAACAATATATAAAATAAAAGAATTACTGCTTAACTGGACAAAGAGTTACTCCAATAAAAATTGTGTTCATTTTTAATCATAAAATATCTAAAACATCAAAAATTCCTTTGAATTTAAACAATAAAATACATCAGCGAATACTAATTTTGACTAGTACCTCTTTTGTTATACCTTGCCTTACAATTAAGGTACAAATGAATAAGTCAAATATAATCACATCGAGGTTCCAACATAAGTAATGTCTTGTAAATACACCAGATAATATTCCATTGATAGCAGAGAAAGAGCCATAAACCCGGCCCTAATGAGGTTACGAACAATTTTGTTATTCACAAAGGAAGTGAACGAAGAAAGTCCCCCGAATTATTTGCATCTGAAAGAGGGTAGTAGGGATAGTTTGATGGAGACTCTAGCGGACTTCGCCAAAACAATCTGAAACATATTTGAATGCAGATTTATACAGCGAAAAACATAGTTTGTAACAAATACTGCAGGCACCTCTGTTTAAGGTAACGAACGAAGCTTTACTCTTGTTTTATTCATTGTTGTTTTACATTTTCTATAATTTGTTCATATTTTTATACTAACCTTTGAAAAATGAAATAATTTGGGACCAAACGTGCTTTCTGAAGCACGGAAGAGCTCGAGATAATATAATTTCATTCACTTTACAAAACGCAAGTAAGTTAATTTGCAGGTTCACAAACTGATCGCGCTAATCACTGTAACCGCGATATTTAACTTAAAAGTTACATTATTAAGTACGCCTTTTAATTGTCTTGAAAATAGTTAAATTCGAGTCTTAACAAGTAATAAAAGCATACAATTACTTCTTTCAGGAGTCTGTCTAAACTTGCTGATTTAGTATATTAGTGGTAAAAAATTGCCTCCAGTCGCTACTCCCAGTTCCATATGCTCCTATTGTTTATTTGTTGTTATTTCGGCATCTGAAAATTCGTCTCCGTTTTCTGTCCATCTTATTTATGGCGGTCGTGGCAATGAATAAATATTGAAACGAACTTCACTGTCGTATATCACGAGTAACTTTTCGTAATAGAAATTTCGTATGCATGACCTACGCATTCACAGCTGTTTTGTTTCACGACAGTAATAAACATTGTATATGATCCCAAAATTCACACTGCGTTTCAACCGAAATTAGAATGCGAATAGGGGCTAATTGTCCAATTCTAATATCTCTCGCAATCTCTTTTCATTTTCCATATGAAAGATATTCACGGACTTCGAACTTAGAACGAGAATTAGAACTGTCTTAGTAAAGCGGCAAATACCTTCTCGAAAGATATTCAAAAATGTAAAACAAAAAAAGTTGAATGGTAATTATGATCTTTCGACGGGTTTGACTAATTTTTAATTGGGTTTTTTGGTCATTTAAATCATTCATTATTTATTCCATAAGCGATCGAGACTATAAGAGTTAAATAAGACCTAATTGTCAGAATATAACGTCAATCGCAACTATTTAACATGTGATAATTATTGAGTACCATTTTTTTAAAGATGTTCAATGAACGATATCATTAATTAAAATTGTCTAAGGAAAACGTTAAATGTAAATATTACTTTGAAAGCTGCGATGTAAATATTACTTTGGAAGCGATTGCAACTTTAAGCGTCATATAATTCCATAAATCGTTTTCACAATCACTTTATATTTTGAAGGGATTGTGATATATTTTGAAATTAGACAATTGCCGACAGTTTTGACGTGGACAAACTCGTGTCATTAACATTACCATAATAATAATGGCGTGTCGGTAATAAAATTACAAATGTGGACATCGGACGTCGTTATGTATTCGCGCTCACGTCCGGCGCCGGTGGACTCGTCCGAGCCCCGTGAACACACATTGTCAGCAGTTGCTATGAAATTCGAGTACATTTTTGTATGATTTTTAGGATTCCGTACCCAAAGGGTAAAGACCGGGCCCTATATCACTCCGCTGTCTTATTGTCCGTCTGTCACCAGGCTGTGTACCTCATGTAAGTAATAGGTAGACAGTAGAAATATTCTCAGATAATGTATATCTGTTACCACTATAACAATAAACACTAAAACAGAATAAATAAATATTTCAAGTGGGCTGCCATACAAAAAACTTGTTTTTTTGCGTAATTCATAGATAATAATGATACGGCTTAATAAAGATACCCTTCTACCGTGAGTTTTATTAGCACTTGGTCAGCTTTTTATAAATGAAAATAGTATTGGAAAACGAGGTGTTCGTTTTCCAATACTATTTTCATTAATTAGTATTTACAAGGGATGTTACGGATATGTCATATCGGTTACGGTTCGGATTTGATTTCTATTCGGATTAACCGGTAGTTTCGGATAGTTTTGTTTACGGATACTAGATTTAGGTACAGAAAAGTTTTATTTTTGATATAAATAGAGCTTAAATTAATGATTACTTCATAAATGAGACAAAGGATATACATCAAAGAGATTTTTGTCTATTGGTATTGCAATAAAAACGGTGACGATAAACACGTTTCTACTTGTGGCCATTCTACTGTATTTTAGCCATATATCTACAGTTAATTTACTACATATTACAATATTTTATTTAAATATGAATTAATATGAATATGAATTAATTATACTAAACCATACTATACATAACCATAAGAAACCATTTGTGCACTGATTAAAAATTTTTCCTATATGTACTTTCTTGTTAAAAAAAATATGATGTGTAAACACAAAGTTTATTAACACACACACAATTTCAAACAATTTTGTCATTGCAAAATAGTGGTTTTCAAAATGTGAGTCACGTGACTGCAACTCACACTAGAAAAACTATGATGTCATTGTTCAAAATGATAACAATGACAATACGTTGCTTCATTCCGAAAAAAATCTCTATCTATATAATTAGAGTTAAAAGATCTTTTTCGATTAGTTGGGCGCAACTACTCGAAAAAAGATCTTTAACAACTAACCCAAGATAATATTATTTTAAATTAAAATGTAAATAATAACATATACATTGTACTTCAAATATACCATATTCGGATTTGTTTGAATCCAATGAAAGATCGATTGTTTTCAAAGTAAATCGATATACCTCAACTGGATGTGCATGTGAATAATTTCGTCAGAGATCAATTGCCGCATAAAACTGAAATGTTATTAATAAATCCGTATTGCCCAGTATCTCAAAATTTTAGAAAAGGTAATACACCATAGATTGCTAAGCTACTTGAACAAATATAAATTCTGTCAAAATCGCAATATGGTTTCAGAAGGGGTTTTTCAGCGCAGGATCCTGTTGTATACTTAATAACTCTAATTACAGATAGAGTAGACAAAGGAGATAAATGTCTTACTGTGTTTATAGACCTCAAAAAATTATTTGACACTGTTTCTGTATCCATTATTTTAAAAAGACGAGAGTATTGGCGTTAAAGATGTTGCATTTTCACTTTTGAAAAGTAATTTGCAAGAAAGAACACAGGCAGTAAAAATTTATAAATTTACAAGTTCTGAAGAGAATATCACTTTTTGTGTCCCACAGGGCAGTGTTCTTAGACCAACCCTGTTTCTGGTCTACATAAACGATCTATGTAAACTACATTGTAGTGGCGGGCGAATATTCTCTTAGCGTTTTCCGGTCAGTCTGCAGTAGTTTATAATAAATTAAATTTAAAATTAAACATTATATCCTATGCAACATCATATATCTAAAAAAGCAGTTGCAGATTGGCTTGAAAAACTGACCTGTGAATAAGTAGAAAACTTGCTGGTGCGACCTTTATGAGATCATAAGAAATATGCACGTTCACATATGCACTCACATACGTACATGCATGCCCACACATACACACACACAGACACACTCACGCGTGCACACACACTCACGCGTGCACACACACTCACGCGCACACACACACGAACTAAAATACTACTAAAAAAAGAATTGTTTCTTTTTTTAGTAGTATTTTAGAATTGTTTAAATTTTAATAAGTATCACTGCTTTTTCCTTAAACAAAATGGTAAGAGCGAGATATCTCCAACACAAGTATTACTTTAACTTGCTGGAATCATGGAAAATAAAAGATTATTATTATTATATTATTAAATCCCGTTTTAATTGCATTATAAGTTGGAATTCAAAAGATATACAAATTTTTACCTAATAATTAATTTAAAATACTGTCGACTCCCGGATTGAGATATTTAAAAAATAATATTTTATTTGTTCTTGTAATTAATTGTTTCTTTACGCTTAGCAGCGTATATTGGCACTATAAAATAAAATCAGTCCGCAAATGTTCATCTTTTGTGCATGAATAAAAATAATAATAAACGCATTTTTAGATATTTTTTTAATAAATATTTCGCCATTATAGTTATTAGCTTTCTTTTTGTAGTTCGTAACTTAGGGTTCTTAACTATGAACGGAGACGAATCGGAATTGATTACAAAATCCAACCCTACTGATATATTGACACAAAACCTACCACTCGAATTCGTAGACAAATATATTTATCTGGGGCAAATTAACTCCTTTGAAGACCACACTAATAAAGAAGTAAACCGAGAAACAGCAAATAAGTGAAAAAATACTGGTCATTAAAAGAAATATTAACAAAAAGGGGTTGAGTCGTGAAAAAATCTTCAACAGCTGTATACTTCCAGTTATTACTTATAGGTGTGACTGTTAGAGGAGGCCTGTGTCAAGAGGCACACTGAACTACGAGACATTTTGTAGGGTCAATTTTAAACAAGCGAAACTTATTTCAAGACAATGTACTCAAAGTTCATACTAAAGGCTTATTATTATAATTTATAATTTGAGTTCTTAAGACCTCTACAGTAATCGGCATGCTTGCTTAGTATCTTATTTACCGTTCTAATATCTAACTCTCTAATATCTGGAAAAAAGCATACGAGTATTCTATGTTCCCATTCTTGACTTACTAAACCTATATTTTCCATTAGAGTATAGAAGATGGTATATAACAATGTATGCATTCTAATTTAAGATAGTACTCTTCTGGTTCTGGTACTGGTACTAGACTTACATTTAGACAACATCCACAAATATTTGATTAACATGAGTCTCCTATGCTTTGCCAATGCCAATCGTAAAAGGACTTTGAAAAATTGCAAGTATCTAAAATAAATGCTCGTGGCTGGTATGTCGGCTTGGCCGGGTAGAAAAGAAAAGGTATATAAAAACTCTATCCCTAACTATCCGAAACTTTTATTTAAGTTACGTATACGGATTTTTTATTTCGGATATCCGTAATTTTCGGTTACGGTTACGAAGTTCCCTAACATCCCGGATATTTACGTCCGTAATGCATTAACAAATCCATTAACATATCACTCATTCAAAAGTTTTTTCTTTCTATCTACCTTTAGTATAATAGGATTTCAGCAACCGTTAATGTTAAAATTCTAATGAGAATGTACTTTTTAATCCGTTCTTTTTTATCATAGGGAGGTATCATTTTCCATAAAAACTGAATAATCATCATAGTTTTGTTTATATGACAAATGTCGTCATAATCTGTACATTCGACCATTAACTGATTCCCTTGTTGCATCCTCAGCAGTTCCTTTTCGAAGGGTGCGCAAACCACACTTAAGTCAAGTGGTTTAATGCAAAGAAATAACGGCCCAAGCTGTAATTAAAAATGAAAAAGAGAACATTACATTTGCAAGGAAAATTACAGCGAAAACGTGATTTTATAAAATATTCTATTTAGAATAAATTATAACCTAAAGTGATGGTCTATAAAGAAATTAATAAGTGAAGTTCCATCAAAATTTTGTCAGCAGCTTTATTTAAATCAATTTATGGTTAGCATAGTGTATCTAAATCTCTTCGAATGAAACCACGAAACATAATTAATCATTATTAATACATTGCTAATTTATTTACTTTTTTCTTCATGCACAAAAGTTGTATATTGGCGGACTTAATGCCTTGGGTATTCTCTTCAAGTCAACCTTAGAGTGCTGTGGGGAAAACGATGGCGGTTGGGTACACAATTAAAAGACATTTTGTAGCCGTGAAAATCAAGCTGCATTTTTTCAATACACGTAATAATTTGTGAATATTTCGCATTTGCAATTCGCTATTCTCTATAATTATCTATTGAGGGAGAGATCGTATACACATGGACAGTCTATTGGCTTTACAACCCTTCTTAACATACTTCATTTTTCGTTACCTATCGATAGTTGAGTCGTAAATATTTATCTTCAAAGACCCGGACGCTCTTGACAACATTCCTGGAAATCTTAGCAATGTTAGTTACGTTAGCAACTGATATAAATTTGTATTTTTATTTAGTTTTCTTATTTCATTATATTATGTTAATATGTATAATAGAAGTATTTAAGTTAGAGATATTACTTATCGATACATAAATAAATATTTAATTAGGTAATATGATATATAGAGAAAGAAATGTAGATTTCATTAATTTTTCTTGAATCTTTTAGAATATGTTATACGATGAAAATTTCTAAAATCATAATGAAAGAAACATAGATAACTTGAGGCTCCCGCGACTTTGTCCGCGTGGTATAGTGACTTTGGGCAACATTTCTAAAAAAAAAACACTAAAACAAATATTTATTCGTTATATTGCGTAGAATACCTGTGTATAAAGTATCATGGTTGTATCTTTTACAACTATGAACTTGCTTGCAAACTAATAATTCCCCATTTCAACTTTTTTATCAAATTAAAGCAACCTATGTCCTATCTCATATATACACAACCCTACTTTCGTTATATTATATTAGTATGAAGTAATTTAACGATTCTTTTTGTCACTCATTATATCATATAATGCTCGGTGGCGTAGTGGATAAGCGCCGCGGCCAGCGATCGTTGTTGTTAAGCAACTTTCGCAAGGGTCGGTCACGGGATGGGTGACCAAAAAAATATTATCTCGAGCTACTCCGTGCTTTGGAAGGCACGTTAAGCCGTTGGTCCCAGCTGCATTTGCAGTCGTTAATACCCTCCAATCCGCATTGGGCCAGCGTGGAGGATCATGGCCCATCCTCCATCATAAGGAAGGCCTGAGCTCCTGCAGTAGGGACGTAAAAGGGCTGATGATGATGATATCATATAATAAGAGATTATCAGAAAGCATTAAATAGACTAAGAACAATATAAATCACGATTGCTTAGTCGTTTTTAAAATTCACAGCTGTTCAAATTCACACACACATATTGAAAACAACATGGAGGTTAATATAGCATTATGTCGTAGCCAACTGGATAAAATATCCGTCCCATTAGGCGGCTAGCCCTATATTAGTATACCACTATTTATTTGCACGGATAAATGTCGATTTGCTGAGTAAACTTCACAAAGTTCTTTTACAGTGCAGCTGTACAAAGCCCAGGGAACTGGTTAACTGTACGAAACACAATTATGAATTTTATTAATAGCAAAATATTCGTGATATTAGAATAAAATTACTTTGATGTTCAACTTCGAAGACACTAAACGAAAAGCTATATTTGTTTATTTAATGTACAGCAACTGCTACACATGCTATTTACTGACTAATGTCCAATTTGTTTCAGATCTAAGGTTCAGTACATTATCTCTGAAAACCTTATAGCTATTTATCCAAGTGTAAATACAAATGGAAATAAAAACAGAAACATAAATGTTTATACAAAACTTAATCGTAAACTGAAATCTACGCAAGTTTTTTTTAACAAAACGATAACACTCAAGTATATATGTAGGTATGTTTCTCTCGCAATGTAAGACACCATCTAATGCCCGTCTATTTAGTAACAGTCCAGTCTAACCTACGGTTGCCTGGCAGAAATTGCTCTTTAGCCATGAGGCCGCCGATTATACAACTCAACTGTATCAATTGTAATTTCTCTATAATTTATGGTGTACAATAAAGAATTTATTCATTCATTCATTCATTATTCATTTATTAATTCATTCACAGTTTAGTTAAACATAAACACCACCTGGTATAGCAAAACTTAAAGTTTTTTCGTACTATATTGTATTTCAAATCAAATCAAATTATTTGTTGACCATATACTTAAATATTTACACTCGGTAAGTATTATAAATCACCTGAAGTTTACACCAGCTGCGTGAATCTGGGCTGTGTCTATATAATTAAAGAATCTGAAATTACTACTTATTATCTAAGCGCTATGAGGGTCTTTGACTGGAAGACAGGGCAGGGATCCTACAGAGTGGATGGCCGTGTGATCTAGGAGACGAAGAGGACGAAGAATCTATAGTTCAGGCCAGTGTTCCTTCTTTTACCTACTCTTAAGGTGGGTGCACAAAATATGAAATTAGGCAATGCTGTAATTGTTTTCAAATAACGTTTCATTACTTCGGAGCTAAACCCTGTCTGTGGCTGTCTAGTTAGTTTGTTCGACTAAGGATCGCATTATATATGTATAGATAACACGTCGCATGTGGCATTGATATTGCAATAGTTCTGTTAATATACAGAAAGTTAGATCTTGTTATAAGAATGTAACTATGCTGCTCATTAATATGTTATTTAATCTCGTTTACTCCAAGTTTAAACAATATTCAAACACTGAAAACCTAATAATCATTATTCAGGTTTCACGTTTCGTCTGAGCTTTAATAGTATTGAAAATTTAAGCTATCTTCTCCTTACTATTGTGTATTATCGTAACTGTAATCGCAAGGTATCGGGTGAGGTTATCATCATAGTCGACTGCATTGTGTACGAAAATCAAGAGCAACATGGAAATGGAATAGTTTCCTGCAATAATTACATTGGAATCTTCACGTATCGAAATCTGACTAGCATAACCTTTCGACAGAATTATTTTAACACATACATATTTTACACATAATGTCATATTTTATTAGTAATACATTTTATATGTTAAGTTTTTGGTTGTTAAACACATATAATATATTTAAGGAAAGTGATTGACCCAAATACAAAATGCTTAAAAAATCCACTTGGTCCCTAAGATGGGAATCGAACCCACGACCTTTCGCAATCCGGGCGTCGATTCCCATCTCAGGGTACCAGGGACCAAGTGGATTTTTTAAGCATTTTGTATTAAGAATAATTTTCAGTATGGCATTATGAATGCAAAATTAATAAAAATATAATGATTGACCCAAGCCAACAAGCGTTAAAATTATATAAAATGCTCAGTTGTTAGAGCAGTCGCCTTGATAGCACAAGGTCGTGGGTTCGAGTCTTACCTTGGGGTACCTAGGGTTGGTGGATTTTTAAGCATTTTTAAATAAGAATATAAACGAATATAGCATTGTGAATGCAGAATTAATATAATGGTGTTATAAAATTAGAGTTGACATTTCGGAATATGCAGTATTGAAAACTGCCTGAGATAAATAATTTCCACAATGTATAAATTTTCATTTTTTTTATATGATCCGTGTCACATTTTGTAAGTAATTTCATCTTTGGATGTTGCTTTCAATATTTTGTGTTTCAACAGAAACCAGAATGTTAAGAACCATTGAGTTTATTGTGAATATACACTTTCGTTATAACTGGCACAATATTGGAGAAAATATAAAAATTTACATTTAAACACAATCTAGGGTCTGAGTCACGTACACGAATCTCATTGCATCAAATCCCACGGTATCCAAACCTGGAACTAATGCGAAGTGATTTCCATCGTGTCACGGCGTTCCTTTACCTTGAAATCGTAACGAGGCACTGACTCCCCGGACAAATTTAGGAGAGGACGCATCCAGGTGAAACATTGCGCCTATTAACTGAACGAGATCCTACCGAATTAGGGCGATCGAAACGGCTGGCAGACGAATTATCTCAACTTGATTTTCCTGATTCGTAAATTCCAACGCCGAAGACACCCCTCAAAGAATTCCAGCAATATTTCCTGTCGAAAACTAAGACTGATGTAATTTGTGTGCGGCAACTAAGTTAACTTTGCCGGAAATTAATGGCGCGATTCTCCAATGTTGGCCGAATTCGACGAATTTCTTTTTCTCAAAGGTGAGCGACCCACTCAACGAAACTCTGTCGGGTAGAGCGCAAAAAGTTTCACGAAATTCGTGGCATGTTTCGAATAATGAAGAGTTTAGATTAAATAGAAAAAGTTCAACATCTGTGATGTAATTTTACCATTATTAAGATTGATGGTAGAGACCATCTGTTTTTCATGCCAACATTGATTTATGACGATACTTTGCTGTTTGATCAAATGCAAGTAGTAGTAAAAGGTGAGAATTTTTTAAATACAGACTTGGGCTTTAAAGTCCAAATTGATTAAAGATTACAACTATTTCTAGCCTTTTATGTGGCGATTGTTATTTCTTAAATGTGTACAGTAATGCAAATTATTTCATAATTAGAACCGTTTACTATCATCGGAAATAAGTAATATGTTTTAGACTTAAAATCCCTACAGCTTATTGTCTAAGCTAAGGGTCAAGTGTATCGAGATATTTTAATAAAAATTTGATAATAATTTAAATATAAATAATCTAAAAGTAAAACTTGGTAATTATTATAGTTTCTTACATGACCCTCATAAATTATAGTATGTTTCAGGTATCATCCACCAGCACCCAAGGCAATGAAAGACGAGAAGATACAAAGAACCGGCGATTAAGTTTAACAGTTTATTTGGGATATAAGCGGTATAAGCATGCAATCCGATACCTCAAAATAACTTTCGTTAATAAAATAAGTAGTTGTCTTTAAATAACTAGATTTTAATTTAAACAGAACTCTTGTAAATAAAAATCCATTAATATAAACAAAAATGTATTCTGACTGTGTTAAGTATAGTTTTTCATTCATCATAAAGCTCTGTTTTGATTTAGGTAATCATCATCGTCGTCACAGCCTATTAATGTCCCCATTGCTGGGGCCTGCCTTCCCTATGCATAAAATAGAATCTAATCGAATAGGAAAAATGTGCCATGACCCACCACTCAGGTCCAGTGCTAATTGGTAGGTATTAACGATTGCAGATGCATCCGGGACCAACGGCTTAACGTGCCTTCCGAAGCACGAAGGAGGTTGGTATAGTAAATTTTTTGGTCACTTATCGTATGATCGACCATTGCGAAAGATGCTTATTGATTATGCGCAATTAAAATTTTTGTTAATATCAATAATATGTCTTAATCGTATATATGTCTTAATGTAGTGACTTTGTGGTTAGCAAATAAAAAATGTAATAAAAGTATAAAATAACAGTATTGGTTTTATAATAGAGAATCATTAAAAACGATTTGTTGAGTGATAATAAAATACAAGGTGATTTCAATATAAAACGTTTATTTTGAATTGCTCTCCAACATGATAAGCTGTCACTACGATATTTAAATTTAATATTTAATTGAAGAGTTCCAAATGAAACCTTATCCAGCTCGAATTTTACTATAGCAATGCGCGTTCCAATTACGATGAAGTTGCGGATTTAACTCTTGCATTTTACAACTAAGTTGAAGTTCTTTGGTAGATTCTGGAACTTCACTTAGCTATTTTCTTACAAACAAGTGAACGGAAGCACTGTGATGAGGAAACCGGATATTGGGCCAAGCTTGTGCATTCTGTGAAGTTTTATTTACAAAACAATGTTACGTTTTTATTGTGAATAAATATACAATGAGATATTTATTTCATGTTTTTTATTTGAATATTCTTTTAATGTTTCTTAACAATGGGCATACCTTGGGCTGCACTTTAAATGGCAAGCTTTTATAATAATTAAAACAGAAAGAGGCCATAATGATATTTGTAAGGTTCTGTACCTCGAAAGAAAAAAATACTGTCATTCGTATGTCTATCAGTTTCTCAAGAGCCTTTATTTAGGCACATGTACAGATTTTAAGTGGAATTTAAAACCATTTACTCTAGTTTACAGTGCCTTGAAGCTGGCAAAATAAAATTTCTAAGTAAACGTAAAAAAAATATGGCTCTTAATGCTGCATAAAACGTGTATTTCTGCTCTCTCGGGTGAATCAAAATCAATAAAATAAATAGAGTATCGTTGGCTTAGAACTATGAAATAAATTTATGATGGTTAAAGCAATTGCCTGTAGATTGGTGAATTTTTTAGCATTTTTCATTAAAGAAGTAACATCATTTTATAGTACAAATTAAAAAATAAAAAAACTGACAATAATATAAATTGTTAATAAAGTTTACAAACAAAAAAGTTTAAAGTGATATTATCCATACAAATACGACAATCATTAGAGGTTAAAGGCGTCGTTAAACCTTAATGGACGTTTGTGCAACTGACCGTTAAGCTTATAGGAGATCGCAATTTAAAATTGAAGCCTACTAGTTCAAGTAATGTATCGTTAACATGGAACATATTTTATTCGATTCTATGGGTGCTTGTGTAGTATAGCACCCATAGAATCGAATAGTCATAGTATAGTCCATAATTGACACATTTTTTTAGTTCACTCGTTTTATTAAGTGTTTCTTTTTTAATTTCATAATCTTTCTATTCTTTGCCAACAATTACTTTACAATTATTTTTCGTATGAAAGCGAAAGATCAAATTTTAATTTCGCCTAAAGTTTTTTTTGTCTCTGTTATTAATTTGTTGGAAAAGTCCAATTAGCTCTCTTTGAGTAAGGTGAACGTTAAATTATCGTTTAAATTTCAGTCGACGTTAAGAGAGTGTTATTAAATTCAAATGAGTTTTCAGTTAATTCAGGGCACTGAAGAAAAGGTTTAAATGAATATTTGAATTCAGTGGACAGGCTGGGAGACAATACGCCGCGGTGTTCTGGGGGCCAATTCTACTAAATAAATTTTGTTTAAATCGAATCGAAAACGGATCGAAACCCAACAAAACTACAGTCTTAATGGTTTTTCTATTCTACAAAGAGATATACGATATATAAAACTGTAGTTTCGTTCGGTTTCGATCCGTTTTCGATTCTATTTAAATAAAATTTATTTAGTAGAATTGGCCCCCCGACTTGATTTAACAAGTTTGTTATAAATATAACTAAATTTAAATTCATACGCTTTTATTTTTACCCAGAAGTTGATTCTTTATGCAACTGATATTTTTCATTACCAACAGACGGCCCTATATTCCTGTTTTAAATAGAAGTGAGTCTTTTTTTATAACCGTTAGTATCTGATTGGAATATATTAAAAAAGTTTTTTATTGTTTTTGAACATAAAAAATCTTTATTAGAAAACAATTTAAACTCGTCATTGACCAGGTAGAAATAGTAAGGGTTATTAGAAGTAGTCGATAGACATAATTATTCTTAAATATATAATATAAAAAAGAAAAATATGTGAATTAAGCTACATGGACGAACTTCATATAAAGATGTGCGCGTCTATTACAAACTCTTCCCGTGCATTAAATAAAGTAATTTAATGTTTATGTTAATTAGTGTAATATTTGCACTCGTACCTTAATGTTATAAACTAACAACCGGGTTCAACTTTGATGATAAACTTTCCTTAAATAAAATTCTATCTAATGTGATAATCGCATTTTATTTCGTTGCGTGGTTTAGAAATAATAAAAGACACAGATATGAATAACGTTTTAATTGGAAATTATTTATATAAAACAAAGCTTTTTCATTATAATTATTAAATTAAATATTAATACCATATATTGACGTGAAAGCATATTATAAAACTTATCTGTTTGCTCTATAATTATACATACTTACTGTATTTCTACTGAATATACTTCAACAACATATAAAGGTTAGAACTTCAAATATACTTAAAACTTCGTGCTAGTATACCGACTTAAAAACTCTTTAAATAATGCAGTAAACAACTTTAGTAGTGAATACAATTATTATGCATCAACGACTTCGTCTAATGAGTCGTCCGACAACGGGGAAGGTTAAATTTTAATGAAACAGTGAGCAAGGAGGTACAATTACCACTTTCCACTTACTTGGTCTCCGTAGAAACATCACGAGAGTTAATTAGCTAATTACTTCAAGATGTTTTATTAGGACTTACAACGTTAGTTACGCATTGTTTTAGTAATATAATAAAATGCTTTAGTAATATAATAATTTTTAGTAATATAATAATAGGTTTTTGTAATATAATAATAGGTTTAGTGTTAAATAAAGACTTAATGTACTTTTCAATCAACATTAATAACAGAAACCTTATTATTAATGTTGATTGAAAAGTACATTTAAACCAATATTAATGATGCAAATCTTCAATATTGGAGAGATAGTTTTAAGAATGCGGGAAGACTTCAGAATTACAATTATATATTAAAAATTATGTATAAGACGCCTGTGTACAACTTTGCTTCCACTGTTTTTTATTGTTGGAGTTTAATTATAAGAAAATTTTGATAAAAATAATACTCATATACCTGTCCAACAACTAACTTTGACGTGAAAAATCACCGTTTTTTGAGACGTTGAATAAAGTCACATTTTTTTCACCATTACCGACCTCACCACACGCATTTGATAAGAATTAATCGCAAATTTATTCATATTGAAGCAAGAAAGTAAAACGTCCCGCAAATAAAGAGAATTCAGTTCGTAAACTAATCTCATCCTGAAACTAACTACCTATTAGGTAGTACCATACTACCAAATGCTCAGTGATGGTATGTTGTGTGTGGTCTATTTATTGTGATCACATTTCAATATTAAAGCGATCTACAAAGAAATGGCGCAAGCAAAGTATTTCCTGTTATTATTAAGATTACTATTGATATGTACTTTTAATCATACAGATAAATTACTTCTAATAGTATGCTTGATTCCAAACATGAACCATATTAAAATTCTCTCAGTTATTCATTAAAATAGCATCAGGGGTGAATTAATTACGAATCCAGATACGTTTTGATTAATTGGATTCATAACCGTAATTGGTTCTTGATATACTTCTGTACAATTATACTATAATTTTTGTGTTTTGAAATTCGCCAATCAATCTTGCTTAATATATTATGACATTATTTATAGCTATAGTGTGCATCGTTCAATTAACGATTCAATTAACATTCAATTAACATCGTTCAATTTTCAATTAACAAGTTATAATTTAATAAGTATTTGCTTAATTTGAATGGCAAATATATTTTTTTGTTAGTAAATTGATTTGTTCTGTGGTATTTTAATATTAATCATTCATAGGATAGGATGCTTATTTGATAATACAGTTAAACGAATTTAAATGCAACTTTACACTTTTTTTCTAGGTTGAAAAATACTAGAAATGTAAAACATTAATTACAAGTACTAAAAAAAATGAAAATGAAAATTTATTTTGAATTGTGACGTGTAATTATTAGATGAATTCAAAATGATTTTTTTTTGTTTATAAAATAACATAAGATATTTTTTTTTGTATATTTTAACCTCTTTAAGAGATGTTTTGTGTGTACAAAAATATTAGGCTATGTATGTTCGATAATATACGTTATCGCATCAACATAAGTTACAATTCAGATCACTATTATTATAAAAGAAGATAGAATATACGAAATAACATAAAATCTATTTGTTTTTGATATAGATACCTGTGTTTTGGGGTGAAGTATTACTAAGTAGCTTTATTTTAATAACACAAACATAACAACTTCCAAGGTTCGCAAATCTCAGAACTAAGTACTTACTAAGTATTCAAATTGGTAACAATAGTTGGCCTAAATACTACTTACGTATGCGTAGTTAAGTAAATACATTATACATAGCATTTGAAGGGAACTTAAGAACTACTCTGCACGTTCATGGAGCGATTCGTAAGGGCTTCCCTTTAACTTACCTTCTTAGATAGTAGGACTACCATAGTTTAGAAAAAAAACAGGAATTTCATTAACCACATTGTCGATTTTCATTGCTCTTGTTATCATCTCAATGTTCATTCTTTTAAGTAACCTATCATCTACATCACACAGTCTATCCATCTTTTAATTGCTCTTTTATTTCTTATATTTCCGACCCAATTCATGCTTACCCTTTTTTAATCAACTTCAAAAAGAGGTTACCAATTCATCTGGCGTGCAATTATGTTGGAGTGGCTCTATATTCTTAAATTTAAGTTTATATGAGTATCTAAGTACGATTTTTAAGTTCGTGTGTCTTTATTGTGGTATGGAATTACTGTATCTTTGTCCATAGCTTCTCGCTAATAATACATAGGATGGCAATGACTTTTTTTTCTTTGATCAGTTATCTTTTAACTTAACATAAGATTAATATTAATAGCTTACACAAGATCCCGCCTGACTTCAATAGATGTTTCTTGAATTGTTTTTCACCTTCACGCTATTTAAAGTCAGTTCTTTTGTTTATTCCGTTTTGTAGTCGTTGATGCTAAAGTCTGTCATAAAGCCCATAATATTTTTGACTATAAATATTTTGACAGTTTTGTATCTTGTCGATTCACCACCTACACAAAAGAACTGCAGAATATGTTTATTATACAGCTATTTACAACATCAACTTTTTAATGTCCCTGTGGTCTTCTCCCAAGATATTACATACACTTGTTATATTACTCCTTGAACACTATTTTATACACTTTATTCTTTGACAAGTCGGTATCTATTACTTCTACTCTTTCATCTATCGTATAAATATATATACTCTTGATTTTTTATCGACTACGGCGGTTGCTTGTCGATATATTTTAAATTGAAAATAATTTATTGTACATCTTGCGTATGTTAATTGAATATAATTGGTTACACAGACACTAGCTTAAGGATTCACCTTGTGAAGTAAGCAATAAATTGTTTATTGGATATTATTCTTTTGTATTCGGAGTCATAGTTAAAGTTTGCACCGTCCAAGCTTTTAGTACGAGTCTATCACATATTTTTTTTCCTTTTTTGGGGAATTATCTGTATAATAAAATCAACAGTAAATTGACTATATTTTCATTAACAAAATTTAACTGTAAACGAAAACTTAAAAGTTGGCTATTAGAGTTATCGTATGATGAAACAGAGAAAATGCTAATACCTTTAAAATAAGTTATAATAAATATAATGTTTTGTTTTACTGTGCGTTATGAATTAATGTAAAGGTCGAGATTGACAGTAATGGTGTTTGTGTTAAGCTATAATTTAAATTATATGCAAATAAGAGATGTGTTCGATCGATCGTGGGGTGGGAGCCTGGCGATTTATTATTTCAGGCTAAGCCTACTATAGACACCAGTCTCCCACAAATTAACGTGTAAAAAAATCAACAAAATAAAAATGTATGTACCCATAGTGTAGTAACAAATAGCTTAATATGGCATCCGAAGAACGGAGAAGCTTCAGATGATACATTTATTAAATAGAAATAAAAAAAAAAACATGGTCACACATCCAATGACCTGCCCATACAAAAGTTGTTTAACTGTCACATGGTAAATCGAACGCAAACTAAAGCGCGTTTTTGTTACATAAATTCCCACAAAATATTGTTTGGTATCACTAGTGTGGTTAATGAAGTTAGGCTCTTGTAATTTAGCTCACGTTGCTTACAGTTCGCAGTGTTTACTAATGTACGAAAGTTGAAAAAGGTAATTAAGGCGATGAAAATGCAATTTCCTGCTGTAATTATGTTGTTCTTGTACACAAAAAAATGTAAAACACATTGTGGTTACAATCCTACCATATCATATAATATAGTTATAATTACACCGTATAAAAAAATTGCCGATTGTACTTAAAACTAAAATTCTTTTGTAACTAAGATGTAACATAATTATTTATTCAAAATATTATAACTTACATTGTTATTATATAATCGGGAGCACACGTATTACTTTACGATAGCAATCTGAAGATTTAGTTTCGACAAACTGAGTGAAAGCACTTTGAACTGTCTCCTGGGAAGAAATCACAAAAAAATGGTAGTCCATTGGGGCAGAGTCTGGCGAGTACGGAGTCCATATAATTGGAAATAGTACTTGGTGACAAATAGACGAGATACTCCTTTTATTGTCAAGATCCAAAACTCTGTAATCATGGAATATAAAATTTTTATGCAACACCACTTATCATAGGTACTATAACGTCCATGCGCATTACTACAAATAGGCTTACTCTCCGGATGATTTATAGTCAATGCTGGCCGTTTATATTTTAAATTAATACTTTTTTCGCGTTCGAAATCGCGTGTTCATGTTTTGCTAGTTGAGAACCTATTTTTTATCGAGACCAGCAAAGACAGTATCTTAGAATTTACTCAAATGTGATTTGATTTAATATATACAATTTGCAAATTAAATCAAGAGTTTGAAAAATAACACCCAGGATTTTATTGAATAACACTGAGCTACAAATGTTCAGTATTGGATGATATTCACCAAATTATTTCTTTAAAAATAAAACCAACTTTAAAAAGCTTACGTATGTTTATAAGCGATAAATAATTTGAGTAGCTCGGTGGCGTAGTGGATAAGCGCCGCGGCCCGCGATCGTTGTCGTTAAGCAACTTTCGCAAGGGTCGGTCACGGGATGGGTGACCAAAAAATTATTATCTCGAGCTAATACTCCGTGCTTCGGAAGACACGTTAAGTCGTTGGTTCCGGCTGCATTTGCAGTCGTTAATACCCTCCAATCCGCATTGGGCCAGCGTGGAGGGTCATGGTCCATCCCTCCTTAACCATCCATAAGGAAGGCCTTAGCCCCTGCATTGGGGACGTCAAAGGGCTGATGATGATGATGATAATGATGAAATAATTTACGAAACTTCTATAAAATACAACATGGGCAGAAAACCTGTTATTAGCTACTGACCTCTTTTGGGGCATCTGGGACGCCTTGACGGCGTTTTAACTAACCCATAGGCATTAATATCGTCAACAGTTTTCAAAATATTGCAACATACCAAAACTATTTCATTCATTTCAATTTAAACTATTATCACTCAATCAACGTAATGAGACGAGTTTATGACATATTACATTTTTGAAGTAAGGAAATTCTGTACGTAGTTACTATAGTAACATATCAAATCCAGTCACAGGATCGTGTTCAATGAGTTGTGTATAATAAATATACGAATATTCTCATAGCAATACAAATAAAGTATATAAGTGACAAGTTATACAAAGAAATAAACGATACACAAGAAATAAACGGCGAGGTAAAATTGGCCTATTAGGCTAGTAACATGTATTACCACATTTCGTAAAAGAAAACATGTCATCAAATATTTATTACAAGTCGTCGATCGAGAAAAGCAATCTACGATGTTCCCCCATTTCACGATATTCCAGATATTATAACACTAGACCCCATTTAGCGAAGTTTTGTTATCTCAATGTGGCTTCTATAGCTGACAATGATACCGATCCGTTTTATCACTCACTAAACTAAATTAGTTATTGTATTTGAGCAATTTTAGATTCACAATGCTATATTGATATTAATCTTTAAGAAAATTGTTTTGAAATATACAAAACTAAAAAGTTCTGTACCAACTATAAAAACGAGCCAAAAATTACTTTTGTTGGTTTATGTTGTATACAACAAACGTAATTTTTATTCTGTTTGGTATTTATGGTTATAGCGACAAAATAAATATATAATCTGTTAAAACTGTCTAACTATCACAATCATGAGATACGGCGTGATGACAGTCTAATACTAAGAAAACTAATTTCAATTTGGGTGCAGATGGCAATTAATAAAATAATATAATAAATAAATTTGTTTAATTGATAACCAATGTATTTCACAATGTTAAAAGTCTAATCTAATGATAATTAGATTGGTGGTTTAATAAGAAGACAAGTACAAGGTAATATCTCATTAATATACATAATAGGTCTTTATGAAATGGCCGTTCATCCGTACTGATAATTTCAAATTTTCTTTTTTTGCCTGATAATTCTAATTTCAAATTAATTTTATTTTAAAATTTCATTTGTTTAATAGTTAGTGTTTTGTTTTCAACGCATTCGATCATTTTTCGTCGTCATGGATAATTCGAGTAATTATGGAATATGAGTACCGTCGTGGCAACAGAGTGGTACAAACTGCACGCAATATCAACGACGTTTACGGAGCCAACACTACAAATGAACTCACAACACCCACGGTTGGTCCCGTCTGTATTTGCAGTCGTTAAGACGATAATTCGAGTAATTATGGAATATGAGTACCGTCGTGGCAACAGAGTGGTACAAACTGCACGCAATATCAACGACGTTTACGGAGCGAACACTACAAATGAACTCACAACACCCACGGTTGGTCCCGTCTGTATTTGCAGTCGTTAAGACGATAATTCGAGTAATTATGGAATATGAGTACCGTCGTGGCAACAGAGTGGTACAAACTGCACGCAATATCAACGACGTTTACGGAGCGAACACTACAAATGAACTCACAACACCCACGGTTGGTCCCGTCTGTATTTGCAGTCGTTAAGACGATAATTCGAGTAATTATGGAATATGAGTACCGTCGTGGCAACAGAGTGGTACAAACTGCACGCAATATCAACGACGTTTACGGAGCGAACACTACAAATGAACACACAACCCGACATTGGTTTGCCTCCGTCATCCGCAGTACTCACCAGACGTTGCTACTACAGATTTCTACTTTTTCTAGAATTTCGATAACTTCTTGGCGGGAATACCGCAAGATGCAGTACTTAATGCCTTTGAAGAATTGGGCATCAATAAGCAACCAGTGCATTGGCAAAGATGCATTGATTGCATGGGTGATTACTTTGATTAATAGAAATGAAAAATATAGAAAAAAATACGCTTCATTAATGTCATGAAAAACGGCAATTTCATAAGTCATCAAGACCAGGGGAAATTTTTACCAATGTGGATGCAGTTGACATAATAAAGCAAAGAGTAAATTATTTATTACGGAAGTTTACGCTGTTGTTTACGTAATAATATATGGGTATGATCTGTCTAATAATAATACTTAATTGATTAAAACTAAATAGTATTATGTAAAGTATTATGTGAGCGATAAAATGTTATTATTACTGAATGAGTAACTCTTTTTAATTTATGTAAAAAATCATGACTTCTTATTTTTTTTGAGGATATTATGCACAAAATTCTACAAAATAAAGCTTTAGCTGTAATGAACTTTGACAAAATTTTATTGTTTCCATCCAATGATATAAAATTTATTCTATATCAAAGAGTAAATAACTCTTCTTTTTAACTCTGCTACTTTAAAATTTTATACTGAAATGGTTATTATTTGGCCACATTTAATAAATCTATGGTCACAACTCACTCCATATTTTGGTTCTTGCCTTTGAAGAGATAAAGCATATACCTATGTCTTTGCTTTCGATAAACGAGAGTAGATTCGATGATGAACAAGAGAAGGTTTGGTCCGACGCTGTCGAGACACTATTGTATCGATCCGAATATATCGAAATCGTTTCAGAGAGTACCACCACTTTTACCACCACCAGAGCTTTTCAAAGGTTTCGCCATCTCTGGGGTCCCAAGTTCGATTCCCGATCGGGTCAATGGAGAAAATGGACTTTTCTACATCTAGTATCTGGGATTTGCCTTCGTTGTCTCTGATAACACCTGTATTATTTAAGCTAAGCCCCTCATACTACCCCCAGTCCCAGCTACCCATCTTGAAATCTGTGCAATGTGTGTATACGTAACCTAAAATACCTAATAATGATTAAGGGATGTGGCATAAATTGTTGCCAAAGAAGCAATAAAGGGAAAAGGTACAGCTTACGGGCTCTTAAATAACTTTATTTAGCACCATTGGGAGCAGTTTAAGGTGAATTTATGGGAAAACTATTAAAGAGTATTGGAAAAAGAAATCTATTTGCCGATTTTGTCGTTACTTAAAGATTTTATTCAAATTAAGATTTAAAATATAGTGTTGATAATGCACGGAAAAACCTAACCTAACCTAACGTATGGTTAAATGCAATATAAATTGTTAGAACAAAATAATGTATCGTAGATAAAATTACTACATTTTAGTATTATTTTTGTGAACCGATTTCCCTTAGATATGAAAATCCAGTACCTCATTCACCCAAAAGCATCGTGATTCTATCTTCGGTCAACTCTCGTTCAATTAATCCATGAATCGAGCCCAAAATGTCGCTTTTACTACGAAAGTCTGCTTGGGAAGCAAATCACGTTCCAAATTACAATAATTTGTTACTGTCCGCTAGAATTACTCAAAAATACTGGCAATTACTTGATGTAGGTACAATTTTTTTAAACTACTAGGTACTTTTTCTGATTTTAAAATACATCAGAGGAATTCAAATATTTTTTTAATGTTAGTCTACCGATTATTGTTAGATGTATTATCATCATAACCACCACCACCACTATCATCATCATCATCATCGTCGTCGTCATCATCATAATCATTATCGTCATAGTCATCGACAACGTCGTCATCATAATCATCAACATCTAAGGGTTGCTAAAAAGCGGTATCAAAATTTCAGAACAACAACAGAAAGTTTTAAGCAATTAATAATAATTTAACTAAAACAAATAAATCAATAAAGTATGGCAGTCCTCTTAAATATATTTTTTGTGGTATTTGCTTTTATAGCGGTAAGAGAAATACACAATCTGTGAAAATGTCAAGTGTCTACTACCACGGTTGATGAGATACAGACAAGTGACCAGGGCCGTGTTTACCCGGGGGCGCCTGTCGAGCGCTGAATAATTAGATATTTCATGGAACTTAATGTCATTAACTAAATGTGTCAAATTAAATATAAAAAAATAGTCATCAACAATAATCATCGTTTTACTTTTATTACGCTTGTCATAACTCTCATAATGTGCAAACTAAAATCACTCATATTACTACACAAACAACAATTTTATTTAAGACTAGATGCGCGCGGCAAAATCTCTAATCCAAAGAGAGTCTTTAATCTTTAACATATTGCCGCCCGAAGCCAGCACTTGAAGCAAAATGCTCTCTAAATCAATAAAGTGTAAGTTCATTTGTAATGGGCGTGCGGCTCCCTTTGACATAACCGTCCGTATGCTCGCACTTAATAAGAAATAATCTCTAAATCACTATAATTAGGTTTAAGTTCTATTGAATTTACAGTGCGCCACCTATGTAAATGTCGGTCAGTGATTGATCTCATTTATTATTTTAAAGTAATTGAATTCGTTAGCTCATTTCATTTGCGAGAACCGCCGAATAAGCACGAGAAATAGTAGAGAAATTCATTGATTTATTGAGATTTTTTACAATGTGTAGTGTAACCATAGTGTAAAGTGTAAGTGCATAGTAAAAGGGATTCTTTTCGTCATTAATAAGAGACAAAATATCAAGTTAAGTCAATTTGGTTTTTTAATTATTAGGTAGATTACAATCATTATCATCGACAGCCTGGTTCGAATCCTGGGTTGGTGAACGAATTTATGTAACTATATGTAAGTGCTTATTCGTTTATGAGAGAGTCATGATTGTTTATTTGTTTATAATCACAAAAATACAAAATTTTATATTAGTAATTGATACAAACCTACTACTTTAATTAGAATAAAGAAAGAAAAATTAAATATTAAATTAAAATATGATTTTATTGTAGATGACTGAATAAGGAGATGTTAAAAAGAAACCATTGCGTTCTGAAAAGAGAAAAGGGAAACTGGAGAAAGAAGAAAAAGTCAAAAAGCTAACATCTCCGATTGATTCTTTCTTTCGACCTGGTAAGTTCAGTCAGGTACTACCTTATATAATACATCTGAAGTGGTGTATATCGGTGACAGAAGTCGCTGGTGTATCCTGCCTGGATTCGAACCCTTAGTCCCTACCTATGTATTATTATAACACTGCTTATTTTTGTATAAATTACCTGTAACATGCCGTCAACCTGGGCGAAAGGCCGACTAAACCCGGGCACTCCCACCGCAAGGGACGGCGGTCCAGTGTAGTGGGCCTACCGTGCAAAACCCCCCGTACTACCCTCTCTCTTGGCCCGGCCCCTGGTATCTTAAAATAAGTCCCAGGTCAAAATAAGTCCCAGGTGGACCTGGAACTCTAACCAGGTGGACCTGTTAATATACCTAATGACAATATCTAAATAATTTTTATTTTGAGAATTGCCTGCAGATAAGCCCATTTTAGACCCAACCAACAAATTTAAAGAATGTTTTTATTTTTTTCTATTGGACACTGCCATCTCGAAATTAAAAGAGAGATTTAATTTGCACACAATTAAATTTTTTCGCTCTTCCAAAACATTGAATGCTGGAGTAAATTAGAGATGCATGAAAAAACATCTCAATGTTCTCGGCTCCAAGGAAAACTAACATTTAAAAATAGATTTGATATTGACGGGGAAGGTTTATATAATGAATTAGAATTGTTGCCAATATTTTTACCCAATGCATCAATAAGTACTCCCACTGATATTTTAAGCTATATAAATTCTAATTATTTTAATCTCCTCGCCATGTACGCCATTTTGCATCAGTCCCTGCAACTTGAGACATGTTTTCATACATTCTTTAACGCTTAATGCGATCGTCATCCCGTTTAATACGCCAGTAACGGCCAACACATATTACCTCTTACCTCTGCGACAGCATCATTAAGGTCCTTAACCAAGGTTACAGGACAAGATTAGTATTACTAAATTGCTATTTTTGACAAATAGAAGACCCTGCGACCCTTGACTGTGCATGATGCAATTCTAAACATTGCAACAACTTGGGGAGCAATTAAGCCTGAAACATTCAAAATTGTTTCAAGGAAGCAGGTTTCAGAAATAACGAGGTTGACGTCGTGTTGGAAGAAGAACTTGTAATACTGCAGGGTTTTCCTGAATATTCTTCCATTGATGATAATGTATCACCGTACGAAATTCAATCAATTGAAAATCTTATTGAGAGCGTGAACAACACACAAGAAGAGGCTCAAAGTCATAATGATCAAGGAGAAGATGAGTCAACTCCGATTATTACACACGCATTATCAGAAGTTAACGATTTAAGACGCTATGTAACTTCTTTGAATCAAAGCGAAGACGCACTACAAAAGTTAATTTACGTTGAAATTATTGTAATTGCTAATGCCTCAAAATCTTTCTATCAAACTAAAATAAGTGATTATTTTAAATAACGTGATAATAATACACGACATTTTATGCAACGTACATAATTTTTAAATGTACAATTGAATACCTGCTGCATTTGCAGTCGTTAATACCCTCCAATCCGCATTGGGCCAGCGTGGAGGTTCATGGCCCATCCTTCTTAACCATCCAAAAGGAAGGCCTGAGCCCTTAAAATGGCTGATGATGATGATGAATTAAATACCTACATCTAAAAAAACATAATAAATATTAATATATACGTATGTAGTTAGGTCTGTTTTTTATTTCCCTATATCCCGCATAACACGCTTTCCCGCTTAAGACGCGTTTTTGGTTGAGTCCCTGTGAAATCGTCTTAAACGGGTTTTACTGTATTATTTTACACTACCTGTTACAGTAGCTGAAGGTGAACGAACATTTTCAAAAATAAATTAATAAAAAATTATTCTCTTTCAACCATGACCCAAGACATACTGACAAACTTAGCTTATTATAAGTATAGAATCCAAAATTGATATAAAAATAAATTATTTAATTAAAATCTTTGCCAACTCAAAATCAAGAGAAATTGAGTTTGTTTGATGTATCTATATCTACATACAATAGGGATGATGACTAATTTTTGTTTGTTTGTCCGCCAGGTAGAGTGTTAAAAAATATTAAACACGTATTTTTTTTTGTAATCATAAAGTTACGGCGTTACATTGAGTTGAAATTTCGCATGACGTCACGTTAGAGTACGTTTTCTACTCAACTGTGACGTAGCGAGCCCCCATTCCTCAACTTTAATGCCCGCTATCTAATCTATTTCTTGTTAAATTGAAGTAAAAAAAAATACGTATCTAATATTTTTCTATTATTTATTTATTTATTTAACAAACTTTATTGTACATTAAATTGGTACAAGAGGCGGACTTAATGCTATTAGCATTCTCTACCAGTCAACCTTTGGGATACAGAAATACACGATGGCGGCATAAAGTTAACTTATAAATATACTACTTAAACTACACTTTAGAAGAATTTATATACAATTATATAAACATAAATAAATATTATACTACACATAAACATAAGTACATATACAAATACATAAATATAATACATATATGATGATGATCCTCATAAACGTTCCAGGAGAAAGGTGTGAGCTTTCCGTTTAAAGACGAATTTGTCGGGAGATTGTCTGATTGTGTCGGGGAGGCCATTCCACAGTCGTATGGCTTGCAGGGTGAAAGAGTCGGCCATAAAGCCAGAATGGAAAAGTGGAGTAGATAATGCAAGTGTATTAGCAGAACGCAGTTGTCTGTCATGAGAATCACAAAGGTATTGAAATTTACATTTAAGGTAATTTGGAGAATTAGGGTTAGAAAGTATGGAAAAGAGCATACAGAGAAGTCGTAGCTGTCTGCGCTGACGAATGGGAAGCCATTTTAGTTGAGACCGATAAGACGAAACATGATCATACTTGCGAAGGCAGAAAATAAAACGAATTGCATTGTTGACAAGGCGGTCCAACTTATTGAGAAGATCTTCATTTAAATCAGGGTAACAGACATCAGCATAGTCAATGATAGGAAGAATAAGGGAAGTGACGAGCGTGACCTTAGTTTTGATAGGAAGAAAATGTCTGAAGCGATTAAGCGAGCGCAAAGAATAAGTAACCACACGACTGACCTCGGCAACCTGTGATGTCCATTTGAGCTCCGAATCAATATGAAGTCCAAGGTTTTTAACTGTAGAGCTGAAGGGTATTACAGAATTTACGTACACAACAGGTGGGAGCAGACCAGAATCAAGTTTAATAAGCTGTTTGGAGCTTCCAACAATAATTGCTTGGCATTTTGTAGGGTTCACCGAAATACCAAACTTAGTTGACCATGCACTGACATGAGAGAGATCCTTATTCAATTTGGAAATACCTGTTATAATTTCATCGGTCGTTTATCTGACTGACGGACTAAAAAGAATCGTATTTTTTTAACCCAGTCATCATCCCTATTATAATAATAATATTTATTAAGAAATTACATAATAATATGAAAACGAAAATCGAGGAGCTGGTGTGGTTCGCCATTACAATCATTGTTAATTATACATACCTCATAATCCTATTGATTTCTCAACTTAGGTTCCTTGTTTTCTTTGTTCTTCCATCATGTTAAAATAAAAGTATAATTTTTTAAAGTTTCTTTGAAAAATCTTCACTTTTTAAAGAAGTAGGTATATTTTCTAGTGCTTATTTCTGAAAATGGACATAATGTCTCGAATTGAGAATAGTTTGTATAATTGTGTTTAATTTGTATAAATTAAGTTTAATTTTATTTTTGTATTTTAGACAAATCAATAAATAAATTATGGAAATTAGTTGTATTGTATTTTTGACCTCTTTCTTACTGCAATGTGTCGTCTGTCGCGTGCAGCGTGTAAAAGTAAACGAGGGCGCAGGCCGAGCCCCACACCCAGACGCCGATTAGACTTAAGACGGCACTGCAAGTGACTAACGAACGGACTACGGAGTCTTAATATGAACGTCCCGTTTTCCTCTTTGGGTATGGAACCTTAAAAAACATACATTTGTTTTTTTTGTTTTGTTTTATATTTCTAATAATTTATGAACGACGCATGCTTTTCTCGACGTATATGACCGGTACGGTCAATGTAAGCAATTAATCTTCTATATTAACATAGATCTGTGTAAAAGTGTTATTCCGTAATTTCACCAGCTCAGTAGTTGTATGTGATGTTATATATTAATTAAAACAAAAACTACAGTAGACACTATATTTTAAAACTAAATATCAACTTAAATTCTAACCTTATTTTGAACTATTTGAAATACACTTAAATTGTCCATGTTCTTAAAGCCGGTCAATTATATAAAAGAATTTCCTTGTCATTTGTACTTCAGAAATAAAATTCTAAATAGAATATATAATTATAGCTTAAGCTAAGGTAAAGCTTTTACAACCGATAATATCTGTAAATTGAGTAAAAAAGATAAAGAAAGTTGAAAAGATTTTTTGGTATTACCTTTTAAATTGACTCCATCTAAAAATTCCTTTTCACCCCTGAAATGTTTCTTATAAATTTATAAATTGCGCTTTTCCTCGTAATTGTCATGAACATTTTAGGAACTGATGAAAGAGTAGGTTTAACTTTAATTTGAAATAAAAAACAAATCTTAACATCGATTGTGATTACCGGGAAAAATATGGAAGGAAAATAGCTTGCGAAAATATGCCAACATAGAATACGAGCTTTGTTAAAGAAAGATAATTATAAGTTGTATCATATAAGTATAATCGTATAAGTGCATCTATCGTAAAAGTGTAAAAGAGTCTTTAATTTTAACGATCAACGAATTTATAAAAAATAAAAGATGTAAAACTAGCTATCAAAACAAACCAAGAAACTAAAAATGTAAGAGGGATTTTAAAAAATTATAGAAAGCTTCTTTCACAAACACGTTTAAGTATTTGTTTATGCGAGAAACTCGATTATTTACTTGCAGAGTAAATGATTTCTTCAGTTGAAACATGAGAAGTCTCTGTTTTAGCTAATGCTTTTTGTTCTATTTGTTAAGATATTTTAACTCGAGGGAGTAAGAAATATATACTTGTAAATATACAAATATGTAAACAGTCTGTAATGAAACGAAATGAATTCAATCACTGAAAACATTGATTTTTCGCTTTCGCGTAAAATTAATTTAATGTAACGAGAACAAAAATACTTTCCTTTTTACTATTTTTACAGAGCAATCGTTTAATATATTATAGGTACCTGCATCATCAGCATTCCAGTCAAGATGAATCGGTTTCGTTCATTGAATCTTGCCGCCCTCGTTTATCACTCCTCGCGAATTGGATCCATCATAGGCATTACCATACATTTTCTGATATGCCTACTCTGTATTAAGGATTGCTAGCGAGTAAGGTTCATCGCATTTAAGTGATGTCAGTAAAAAATAGAAGAAAGTACCGATGAGAAAATGTTTGAATTGAATTGATTAGGTCACTGTCATAAATAACTTTTATTATTATAATCAATTATTATTATAATAAACTTTATTAAAAACAATATAATGTAATATTTTTAATGAAAAATGTGAAAAAATACACTTTGTACCTGGTACTCTGAGATGAGATTGGACCATACACAAAGTAACAAGTGCTTGAAAAATATTTCAGTCCTGTAAGGTCCTGGGTAGCTCAGTGGTTAGAGCAGTCACCCGGATTGTGAAAGTTCAGGGCTCCCATCTCAGAGTGCAAGGGACAAAGTGGTTTAAGCATTTTTCATTAGGAATATTTTCCAATATTATTATAGCATTGTGATCAAATATAATATAATTTAAAAACAGACTTTTATCGATAAGAACTAACTAAAGCCTACATTTTGATTATTAATTGCAAGCACAATTTGTAGCGACGGCCATCTTGAATTATACTTTTTAACCGAATTCAAAATCCAAAAGGAGAGTTATATGTTCGACGGTGGTGTATGTTTTTATGTAAGTTCGATATGACCGATATTCATGATAATCGAATCAGTAGTTTGCTTTTTATGACAGAACAGAATTAGCTTTTTAACATATATCACCTAAATATTAAGATTATATATATTGTATTTCAGCTAAAAAAACAAAAGATTGCGTATTTTGAATTCATTAAAAATCCGAAAGGAAAATTTTCTATATTCAAGAAGTATATATTTTTTATGAAAATACGTATATCAATCGATTTCTTCTTGAATTGTGAACCAATTTCTATTAAACTAGCTGTTAACCCTGCAACTTCGCTTGCATAAATTATAGCCTATGTCCATTGCCTATGCGTCTTATGTAGTTTCCAGTAGATGAAAGACATTTTACGGTCCAATAGTTTCAGAGCTTATCCAATCTCTTTCTCATAATATGTAGAATTAGTGAAAAAAAAAATATTTCGAACAAATAAACATAATCTTCATTTCTAAGTACTGTATTGAATATTTTTTTTTTATGTATTCAAAATGTTTAGTGTTTTCTAGTGATTTATACAAAAAAACTTTATAGAAGTCATTAACAATATCATTTAATTAATAAACCTACAGAAAATCTCATCCCAACTTCAATAGCATTTACTTGCATAAGTCGCTTTTGAGATAAGTATTATTTATCACTTTTGTGAAGTTCAAACTTTACTAAAGGCAGTTGATTAAATACTACACTGTTGATTTGAAAAAACACGTAATATGTTTGGTGTTTTTTTTTTAGATTTTGTACGATACTGATTATGCTTAATTATCTTGTCATCGCCACTGAGGATGCTCTATAAATTTCAAACGGAGATTGAATTAATTGAATTGAAGCAATTAATTGAAACCGGGGAACACTTAACTATACTATAACTCACAGCGCCTGGTTCGTGTCATGCATAAAAATATCTAGTACATTTACACTCATTTTATCGTTCAAAAACACACAGCATTGCAATGCTATAGAGGTAGAAACCGATATAAACTTCAGCCCTTACTTACGTCATAAAGGAACTTTTGTACCAAATTTCAAGTTTCTAGGTACAATAGTTTCAAATGTTTACCTTTTATATTATAGATTGAATCTATTTCAATATGGCAGACCACCTAATATATTGGATAATGCACCCTATTTGGTAGTTATAGACTCGTAATAGTAAAAATAGTAAAAAACATTTTCAAATCGCTATAAAACAAGCAAACCATTTTCAGTATAAAACTCGAAATTTTCGAGTCATATGAGCGTACTTTGTCTTTGTGTAACTCAATTACATTATCACTGCCAGTATTTTGAAGTACAACACAGGTACGTTCAAAGTATTGTGTGCCTAGTGGTGTCATTTGTACTATGATTTGTATTTCTGTTGACTGGCTGTAGGGGACGATGTATTCATCAAACGTCATTTGCATGCAACTAGGGTGATACCAGTCGTACGTATAAACTCACTGCATAGAATAGGGAGTGAAAAGGGGGCTGTAGTTTAAGAGACATTATCCTAATGAATTTAATTATACTATGGTTAAAAACCATTTCACAATTTTCAATTTGAGTACGTGCGTTTCCGAGTAGCAAGAGCGTCGGTTTCAAAGGTGCAATGTTGAAAACCTTTTTTGTATTGTCTTAGGTTTGAATACTTTCGATGTGTTAGATTTAAAATTAGAACTTAACTCAATATCAGTGGTGCTATCTCTCTAACTATAGGAAACTTCAATTGAAAGATGTTATAAGAATTTCATTTTACCTACTAATTTGACATTTTTACTTTAAGAACGACCAACGAATGATAAACAATCATCATTATGGATTTGACAAACTTCGTAGTTTATATTCTTCTTTCTCATCTCATTTAAAAAAATGTTACAGAAAAGGAAATATCTCGATAATTTTGAAAAAAAAAACTTACCCGCCCGATTAACGCCCAAATTCAGTTCTAATTTCGAAAAGATAATAAGATTTATTTAATTGTGACGGCGCCGGCGCTGTGTTTAACATCGAGTTCGAGTCTGATTTCATTATAGAATAAGCTAATACAGTTAAAAATCGACATAATATTTATAATATAAAATTTACCAATTTCAAATAACGCAATATTGTACAGTCTTCTTCAGTTGTTAAAAACATTTAAATCGTTAAATTATAATAGCATTCCGTTTTAATGAAATGTTCGTCATTTCGTCGTACAGATTTAACATTGAATTGAAACTTAATATGTGTTCTGTCATTAAATTAATAAAGTCTGTAGAATACCGTTTTTATTACACTATAAATATGCTTAATTCTGAAAAACAGTGCCTCATTGGATGTAATAATAATAAATATAATAATATAATTAACAAAGAAAATGTTGTTGATCAAAGAATTCCTTAAGAAGTGTATATTTTAAAAATTAATATATATGTTTAAAATGATTAATTACAGATTTACAGAACATAATAAGTTTATTTAAATTCCTTTGATAGATGTACATATATCACGCCAGCTTGCTACTCAACATTCTGTCTGAGAATATTCAAATTTGCTCCGCGGCTTGCTCATACCTTCTGCCGTATAAATTACACAACAATCTTGAAATCAACCAATAGATGTAGAAAATGAATAAAATACTCTTTATGTTATGTACTAACTTTTCACAAATGAAGGATTGTCAGCAATTTGAAAATTTATTCGATTATATTAATGCAGTTTTTAAGTTACTATTATTAAATTTCTATCAGAAAAGTAATATGGTCCCTGTTGTGTAACTAACCTTATGTCCTGTTAAATACATCAGTACTTATTATTATACTTCAAGCATTACTTTTCTTGCATATTATGCACCGAAAAAAAAAAAAAGAAGACAATAAGGAGATGAGGCCTTTTAATTATACGACGGTATTATACTGGCATAACAAGTTGACGCTTACGGTAGCAGGAAGCATTGACATGGTAGTTAGGTAGACTAGTTACGGGTTCGGTGCTTGGGTCAATTAATACAGGCTGCTTAGCTTGAGTATATCTTTATAGTCAGATAAGGGTAATAAGAAAAAACTGTAACAAACAACAATAGACTTATAAAACAGTTCGTAAGGTACTTAACTGATAGTATCACGTATCAAAGAAACGAATACGTGCCCCTTGTCGGCTTCGAGATACTTCTGGAACGTCCAAACTACAGATAACAGTGTAGTAGTTACAGAAGGTCATATAATTTGTATCACCATATCACATCGGTTTATCACAATGAACATGACTTATTTTGCAAAAACTTCCATAGTAAACACGATATGCCATTAATATGTATTGAAGTATAAATTGATCTTGAGCATAGGAGAATATCTTACGAACTGATCATCCATCAAAGAGTATAATGTCGGCGGGTAGTCAGAAGGGGCTTAAATTACGAAAGCCGCATAATAGAATGGTCCAAATCGGAGGGCTGAACTTTCAAAAGTAACACGTTTGCAGACGAAAACGTAGGAAACACAAACGGTGGCATTTGTTCACACCGTTATCAGACTATTGCTCATTCACGATAAATATCGAAACGTGAGAGTCGAGATGTCGATCGGAAGACTAGATTACTTCTCAGGCGTATCGAGAATATCAGAATGTGGAAGCCAAAACGGCGGCAACTTGAAATTCTATTAACGTCAAACTGTCAAAATCAGTGTCATTCAGACTAGATAAAATTAAAATGTATCGATGATCACAGCTCTCGCCTAGAACCGTAGAAAAATTGCAAGAAACTTCCTAAGTAACTCGATATGTCTTTACGTTGAAGTATAAATTGATTAATAAAAATCATAATATCATCATCTAAAAATGATGCGACATATATGATCAAACAAATAAAAATCGTACATTCATTAACTTAATTTTAATGGACTCATTATAGTGTTAATATTGTGGTAACATTCTAAACGTTAACATTTCGATGAAACCGCAATTTACATTTTGAATTAGTTAATATGCTTTGCATCAACCAAAACGTAATTATAGTTTATTTTGAATATGTTTACGTGAATATATTTTCTCTCTCTATAAACCGTTATAGTTACGTTAATGCTTATTCCATGTAAGCAATGTCTATAAACTTATATTTGAATAAAGGCGACGTAGTTATTCATGTAACGTATAGATTTGGGCCCAGCGGAGTGCTGAATAATTGAGACATTAAGGGGTAGTTTCATTGTTTGTTACTTGTCTTGTAATCATTTGTTGCTTTATAGTTCGTGTCATGGGGGATTAATAAACAACATTTCTAATGTACGAAAAGTTTCGCTATGTAGTAATAAACTCTAGTTGTTACATTGGAATTTACTTAATGAGAGTAGCAATGTTAATTTATGGTGGATGTAATATTTTTTGGTCTTGAGAGTCTGTTTCAATGCAAAGACAAGCAACCGAGGACTATTGAAAAAGTTTGCAACTATATAATTTGAGGAGTTTGCAAACTCAAAGTTCTATATATAATTTGAAAGATGATACTATTATGACTTTGTCGTGATGAATATTAACTGTAGACATATTTAACTGAAAAAGTTATCATTACACATTATGAGAATTATGTTTAATAATAACTTTTTCAGTTAAATAACTTACCTAGTGTTTAATTCCACTACCGGCCATGCTCTTACATGATTTAATTAAATATTACTGATTTAAATTAATTACAATCGCACTGGCGGCAAATAATTAATCCACGTAAACAAATCCGATTAACAAATGTTTTTCCCCATTCGAAACTTTAATTTAAGTATTCTTAATGAAAAATGTTTTTATAAAATCCGCTTTGTGAATGCAAAATTGTTCAAATATAATTATTTTATTTAACTCCCAAATTTCAATATTAATCCCCGAAAAGACTTTTTGGGAATCATCTTACGGGCTATTGTTTTTTTTTTTGTTTATTTGTTGTTTTCATTATTTTTTAAAGAGATTACACGACTGTCAATAAAGGTTTATGTATATATATGAGTTTCTTTATTCCCCTATCAGCCACTAGCACAAACGTCCATTATATCGTAAAATTCATTAGTATAAAGCGGCATTACTCATACAAAGACATTCATTAGAATTTGAAGGCGTTATTAAACCCTAATGAACATTTTTGCAACTGACCGTATAACTATTAAAACTTAATGGATATGATCATATAGAAACGTACCATCATCCCGAGCGACACTAGTTATATATTTTTAATAATCAGATGTATGACGCTATTGAAACAAGTATGATCTTTTTTTATTTTAGCAATATGGTTATAAAATAAGGTCTTTATGAGTACATCAAAGATATATATTTTTTACAGAATTAAATGGTCACTAAAGGGAATAAAGTAATGTCAGCTAAAATCGAACTAAAAATGAAAGAAAAAAATTGGCTTGGCTAAACACACATCACCAGCCCTTTTACGTCCCCACTACAGGGGCTCAGGCCTTCCTTATGGATGGTTAAGGAGGATGGGCCATGACAGGGAGTTCCCTTTGTGGTCCTGTTTACAGGGTCACAAAGATGAGGGTCAGCAACCGGTGTTGAGGTCTGATAGCGCTTCCCCCCCTTGGGGAAGGTTGTGGTCGGACCGACCCCTTGTGGAGTTGAGACGTACGGGGGAGGGATTCACTTGTAAGTTCCTCCAACTGGACAGCGAGGACTGGAAATGCTTAATCGCGCATTTCCTATCTTTGGTAGGGGCATTCGGCGGGTTTGCGCGCCAGTCGGCCTTCCACGTCCTTACCCTGTCTGGGGTTGTGTCTCTTTTGTGCCTGAGATACATGCCCAACCCGGTGAGTGAACCCGCCCTTCGGGGTGGTTTAAAGGGGGCGAACCAGCGCGGCGTAATGGCCCACTGGCCGATCCCGTTCCATCGCCACCAGCCCGAGTGAGGTACATCGCTGAGTTTTAGTGGGTATGCCCTGTTTCTTGTCCGGCTCTTCTTAGAGTAGGTCCACAGGGAGAGTCCCACATAACCCGTGAAGCCCGCGGTGGGTGTAGCGGTTATGCGTAACGCATTTCTCAACGTCAAAAAAAAAAAAATGATGGGCCATGACCCTCCACGCTGGCCCAATGCGGATTGGAGGGTATTAATAACTGCAAATGCAGCCGGGACCCGTTGGTCCCCTTAAGCCGTTGCTTAACGTGCCTTCCGAAGCACGGAGTAGCTCGAGATAATAATTTTTGGTCACCCATCCCGTGACCGACCCTTGCGAAAGTTGCTTAACGATTACGATCGCGGGCCGCGGCGCTTATCCACTACGCCACCGAGTTTGGCTAAACATAATTCTCATTATATCAAAATATTTTAAGAAAAATGGTAGTTTTAAATAAGTCATACGCGTCAATTACTTTTTTAAATTATTTTAACAAATCAATGTAATACTGCAAATCGATTATATTATCGTTTGACCGCATATAATTATGCAAACGAACGATTTGCATAATTGGAATATGTACGAGTTACAAGTTATTATTATTCAAAAATGTTTTAATATTTCACTGTAGGCGATTAAATCAGAGGACCCTTAATATTTGGATGGATAGGCAGCCATTCAATAGTGGAAATAAATCTTTTAAAGCAATCGAAACTCCATTACTACAGTTTACTTTCGCCTAATGGGAATGGCTCCTTTGTTGCTAGTTCATTTCGCTTGTTTGTGTTTGGTGATCGAAAATGCCGCGCACAAAATTGGTCTGACGATTCAGAAATTTGAACAGATTACTACTTCCTACCTATTCAATTTATTCAACGGAAAAATGTCTGTTTAAAATATTAAACATTGCGTAAATTTTATAAATTGCATTTCAGACATATAAAAAAGATTGAAATAAAATAAGAAAGAAGAAACTAGGCAAAAATAGAAGTAATAAAATATGCCAGCTTTAATCTAATGGCGAAGTTGTGATCACTTTAAAATGTAACAAGTTTAGCAGAGATATTATTTTAACTCCCGTACATTGTGATCGATGTCAAATGTTTCAGTAAATCAGTAAAAGGCAGTTAAATATAACGTGGTTGTTCACAGGTAGTTATTGGTAGCTTTAAAAGTTTCGATCTTTTATGTCCCTGGGTAGTAACTTTTAAGACCAGTCGTATATAGCTAGCTTTTCGCCACGGCTTTACCCGCGTAAAATTCGGTTATTATCGCCTATTATTTTTATCCCTTATTTCAACCCTTTAATCCTATTTTTCGCGATAGTATTACATAAAAGGGAAAGGTCTCAAGGTCTATTCTACCTGTGTACCAAATTTCATTGAAATATATTCAGTTTTAAGCTTGAAAACGTAACAAACAGAGAGACTGAGTTACTTTTTTATTTATATATTATAAATATATTGAATGTTTTATGAAACTATAAGAATAAATGATATTTTGTGAACAATATTTTGTCAAAATGAGCCTCTATTTTTATGATAATTGAGTACTCAAGAGTCTTAAAGAAAATTTCATTTCCATAATTTTTTTGATGAAACTTATTTCAAAGAACATTAATTTGTCTATAAAGGTCAATTTAGAGTGTTTCCCGTACCCGCAATAGATGTTAAAACAAACGATAAAGGCAGTAGAAAATTACATGAGCTTATTACTTAGCGTAACAGCTGACCCTTCCATTTGGTATACGAGAATGGAAACCTTAATTTTAGGGTATCGTTTAAAACATATTTGAGTACAATGAGTTTCATTAGGGCTCTTCTTTTGAACTTTTATTCAATGATAATCATCATTATATTAATATGGGGAAGGAAAAATTTTGAACCTGTTTTCGCTAAAACTGCCCAAACTGAAGGATATCCAATTTGGCACAGTTAAAGTTTATATAAAGAAAAGATAGAGAATGCTAACATTGAAATATTTTTTATCATGCCTTAAAATACATTAATTATATACAAAGTGAAACAAAAATAACGTACATGCTTATACACCCCAATTAGAAAATGCATTAACCCCTTAAAATCACTCGTGGGGGACCTAGGTCCCCCAGCTCTATTATGGTTTTTTGCAAATTATACAAATATCTTGAACGCGATGCGGTCGCGGTTTCGAGTATTCCCAGTGACTACCGAAAGCTGTCGGGGTACAGATGTGCGTCGTTCTAGCGTTGGAAGCTTGTGAGGTACGTGTTGTAGAAAGGCTGCTAAATGACGTCAGTATAACTCTAGTGTCTTCAGTGCACCAAACCAAAACCAAAAAACCCGAGATTGTTACAATTCTTCCAAAGGTGGTGTAGATGCTTTAGACCAGAAGTGTGCTGCTTACACTGTGAACCAGAAGAAGTCAAAGATGGCAGACCACAATATTTTGCCCAGTATTGAATATTTTCGGAGTAAACAGTCATGTCTTTTACAGCGCATCTAATCCTCACAAAAGCAAGAGTCGTTACAACTTTTTAGAAGAACTTGAGTATACCTAGTAACTCCTCATGTTCTAGAAAGAAGACGCTCTTCCAAACTTTCGAGGGAGCTGAAAGATATGATGGAAAGGTTCCTACGCGAGGTTGATGTTGACATACCTGAAGATCAACCAAAACAAGGCCCGAGCCAAAGCAAGAGGTCAAAAAATCTAGGTGTCATTAGTGTTCACGATGCAAAGACTGTAATACTCCAAGGGTGTGTTCCAAATGTATGAAAAATGTTTTTGGAACCACTCTGATGATGTAAAAATATTTACTAAATGTGAGTCATAAGTTTTAAGTACATTATAATTATATTTTTGAGACTAATTTAATGAAACTGATAATATGATAACGGATTAAGGTAAAAATTTTATTAGTCAACTAAGTCGAACATTCTCCCTGTGATTTTGCATGTTTTAAAATTTATTCAAGAGTTTATATCTGTTTTAGTTAATAAGTGATATCGGTTATTAGAAAAAAACTTTTACTTTGTGCCAAAGTATTTTTTTTATTTATAATGAGTCTGTGAAATAGACCCTTTGACTGTGAAAATTTTCATAGAATATATGTTTTTTATTTATTTTATAAATATAAATCCTAAAATATCCTATATTTAATTACTTGAATAATAAATACAAAAAGTGGGGACTTAGCTTCCCCACGGGTGTAGATATGTAGGCTGAAAATACCGAGTGGTGTTAAGGGTTAATAATTATAAAATGAAAATTGGAATTTTAATTTTATGTTCTAAAACATTGTTTACGTATAAACACAGTTATACTAATTGCTGGGTAACAGTGTGGACATCTTACAAATCCACACAGTGACGTCAAAATTACGATTTAGCCTGCAATGTACCTACAGCGCAATACCACAATGACACCATTCTACCTACCAATAAAAATTCTCGACATGAAATGTTATTCCGTTTCAAGATTCAATGTTTTGTTTTAAGTTTAGACAATAATTGTGATTCTAACTTGTTATGAGTATCGGCTAGCATAGTCTTGCGATCACATATCACACGGCGAGCACAGTATCACCACATTGTGCCTAACCCTTAAGCATTTCGATGTGTACGTTAGTATTACGAAGAATCCTCCCAATCAATTGGAAATTCGATAACATTAAATTGCGATAAAATAAGTATCCACTGCCACTGTCTTGTTTGTCACATATAACATGTTTTTTTGTGGTTATAAATTATTTAACTCTTTGGTTTATGAACTTGTGTACCATAGCTTTTAAGAGCATTTTAAACTCAAAACACATTAATAGAAAGCTCATTTTTCTTCATATCATCGTCAGTCCTTTTACGTCCCCACTGAAGGGGTTGAGGCCTTCCTTATGGATGGTTAAGGGCCATGACCCTCCACGCTGGTCAAATGCAGATTGGAGGGTATTAACGACTGTAAATGCAGCCGGGAACAACGGCTTAACGTGCCTTCCAAAGCACGGAGTAGCTCGAGATAATATTTTTTTAGTCACCCATCCCGTGACCGACCCTTGCGAAAGTTGCTTAACGACAACGATCGCGGACCGCGGCGCTTATCCACTACGCTACCGAGCCTATGTTGTATTTTATTACAAACTAAGAATATAGTGCATTTTAAAAAGACTTATTATATTCACTTAAACTTTTTTGTGACCACTTAATGGTTACAAATGACCATCATTTTCTTGATTCCAATTAAATTTAGCAATAAAGACCCATTTTAAAAGTTGCTAAAATCGAATCAGTATCTGATTCTAAACAAACTACTTTTAGGATGTGTGTTAATTATGTTACACATTATAAATATTACACAACATCACATACATTACTCAGATTCCAAGATAAGTAGTTAAAGCCATCGTATTATGCAGTATTTGAGACAACGAAGGTACTTAAGATAACAGCTAGTCACGAGACTATATAGAAAAGTCAATTTCCTACATTAACGCGAAGTAAAAATCCGGGACCTCACAGATGGTGACACCTTTAAACCGGCGTGTGAACCACTACTAAAAATATTACATACTACGAGTACCATCATTTTGAGTATTTTGTATGAATGTCAAACAACCAGAAAAAGTTTGGTTTAAATAAGAAGTTTTTGTTATAAACCGCACTTTAATACTGCTCCGGATACACGTCTTCACGTCACCGCATCTCGGTCATGATAATGCCTATAAGAATGGGAACTACCTTACATGAACACTAGTCAAACTTTTTTACCAAGCCAACACAATATCCGTTTCCGGACAAGTCATAGTATTATGATTTTTAGTTCTTATTTCTGTTCTGTGAAAAAATTAATTCATTTGATTAAAAAATATATTCTATAATTGTACTTTACAATATTACAAGTTTATTATAACTATAAGTAGATTGATGATTCAATAAAAAGACAAGTACAAGGTAAAATCTCATAAAAATACATATTTAAAGATAATATAAATTAAATTAAATTTCAATTATCTTTATTATTTTGCATAATTAAACCAATAACGTGTAAACGAATTTTGATAGTTAAATTACTATTCGTTTTATTAAGAATTCTCATTTTTTTAATTAGGTAATTATTTGGCAAATATATAAATAATATATATTTAAGAATAAAATTACTTTTCACTATTAATTTTTGATCACCTACCTATGAGCAACCCTGGCACAAGTTGCTTGACAACCGTACCACAAACCAAGCGTGCTAACCACTGTACTATAGAGCTTCTTTTCGAATAGGTCCGAGATAATATTCAGAAAATAATGGGATGAGAAAAAGACAATGTACTTTATAATATTAAATAATGAAATCCGATCGAATTTTCTAGTTTGATTGTAAAAATAGTTAATTCATTGATCTATTATTGCTTTCAGTTTTTAACATTCAAACTATGGCCTTAAACATTTGTAACAACGAGGTTTCAACAAAATCCTGTGTCCAGGAATCCATTGTTCTTCTTTTACTTTTTATGGCAAAATATCCCGTTCCCTTTTAGTAATTTGAATAATATACCTATCGATTACGATCGTTATGCTGATCGGTATTTCGCTTACAGCTTTTTCTTCAGAAACAACTTTGGATATTTCGCGACGGAAGTAATGATGCCTAAAAGTATAATGCCAAAGTTCACAAGTATCATACTTTATAAAAGTTATGGGGAAGGAAATGTTTCTTTCAGACTATTATCATAAGGCTTACTATTCTTACCTTAATGACTTGAAACGTTTTATGTTACTGTAAGATTTTCGATAAAATAATTGGCTGTTCCTAGGTTGGGTGACAAAAAAAATATTTCAAGTGTCTCCTCCATGCTTTGGAAGCCACATTAAACCCGGTTTCTGAATTGAGTACTTGAAATTGAGAACGTCTCAAACTATACTTAAACTGTACTTAAGCAGTTTTTAGTTTCTGATTTAAGTTTTCTCAAACCATAATTAATATTTGAGTATTTATAGCGTATAGCGTGCTAAACAACTTATTTTGCGTTTTACAACTAAGAAAAACTCGATCGACAGTTCTCTAACCGTAGTTATGGCAATTGAAAGTTAAGCGTGCATATTCGCTTACTCAAACTGCTCTTACACAAATTTACTCATAAATGTACTTAAGTAAATGATCATATTTGATAAAACGACGTTTTGATTTGTGAAACGTAAAATTCTTAAGTACAAGTTAAATAATATAGAATAATCAGTTGAGATTTTGTACTTTTCTCAATCCAGAAACCGGGCATACGCCATTAGTCTTGGCAGCAGTGCAATTGCTAATACCCACCAATCCACACCGCATTGCGGGTCATGGCCCGATCTCTCTATTTGAATGGGTATCATCTATAGTGAACGCTTGTAGGGAACAAGGGGATATACAAGAACACAGGAGAATAATATAAATGTACGTTTGTAACAAAGCGGTACTAAGATCAAAAAATATTTCAATATTAATGTTAAAGAAGCGTAATTTTAGAAATTCGTTCTTGACAATATCGAAACAGCGCAAATACTTTCCATGAAAGTATCTAGAGAGATTGTTGTTTGTAAATGGAACGTCATAGAGGACATTTTCCCGGGTCAAATACGACATATGTCACAGATGACAGATGTATGAGGCATGAAGTTGATGGAAACGCATTGGGATATACGTCACTGTTGAAGCTGAAACTCTCACGGATAATGAAATGTAAATATGCTTAGCTGCTAGTATCTGCTTTCACTGAGAAATATTACAGTTTATTACTATCGCAAGTGAAGCGCAGATAATAAAACTTTCCTTAAATATTTTTATTTAACAGTTAAAAACTCTCTATACTCCATTCATTATAGCATTAGACAGAAGTGAAATAAGGTTCTTTTTATGGTATACTTTGTGACAAAATATCAATAATCATGTTACTTTTAAGACTGACTGCTAATTTGCTACACATCCACTTAAATATCAGCTGCTATACTTAACTATTGTCATTTAAGCAATCTATTAAACAAATTTATGAGTATATGACTCACTTAAATGATTTAATAACTATGACAATAAAAAGTGTCCATCGTAAAGAACCTAAAGAAGCAGGGTTGATTAGTTTCGGCACGATTCTCATGTCACTATAACTCTACCAAATTTAAAACGTTGCCTAACCCCTTCAAACGTTTCGGTAGTACAGCTTTTTAATTTTATCAGACTATTATTTATTCATAATTTCTAAAATCGTAATTTGGGATTGTCATCCTTTGTGAATGCTTTTGCCTTTCTTGTTGTTTTGCCGTTTTCCGTGATGTTATTGTTTTATTTTTGTTGTTAAGTTTTGGTAAATATGGACGATGCCGGTGCAGGCCCGAGTGGCCTACAAAAATTACACTCTAAGCCCCCATACCTACCCTCAAACTTTGACATTTCAGGGAGTTTTTCCAATGTCTTCATCAATAGTCCAACTTATTACACTTACAATTAGAATTTATCAAAACACACAGATAGTTTCAGTTTTAGTTCCATGTTGGCTTGGGACTAAAAGATGAATTTATAAAATGCTGGCCTCGTCTCAACCCCGAGGTATCATAAAAAATGGAAAATTGCCCAGCTCTTTCAGACTACCTAACATTCAAAGTTTCAACAAAACTAATATAGATTTTTTAAATTTATCTTGAATATAAAATGTTCTGCACTGCTGCTTCTATGACCCTCTTTTTTCTAATGTTATAGTGAATGGAGTATAAGAGGATTTAGGGTTGAGCTACAACTGGCGCCAATCTGGTCTTTTTATCTAGATTTGCTGAAGCGAGAAAGATAGAGCCCTTAGCAGACTTAAAATTTCCACATGGCTATATGAACAGATGCATTCCACTTTATTTATCTAATAACTGATAAAAGCTAGTATTTAAAAGAAAATATAAGCTGTCTTAATATCAAACGATGACTTTATATTTATAATTTGGTTAAAACTATTTTCCGCCTGAAGCAAAATGACAATAATAAAAGAAAAAACGTAAAATTAAGACATGTTGACAGATAGCCTTCTCAAACAAACACGCAATCATCAAATTCCGATTAGGAAGTCAGTAATAAACAAAGGTATAGGAGAAACATACATTATATAAATATAATATTCACGTGTTGAGTGCTTACGATATTATATACAGTGATCGATCATTCGTTACGTTTATGAAAACAAGTAGTTTTCTCTGGTAACTTTTTGTTTTCGTGAATTTCCCTTGATAATACCTGACGAAGTTACAGCCTAAGAAAATTTCTATTTCATTTATAGAAGGTATACTTTCGAAATTTATTAATATTTCACTTCCCAGGAGAAATTATAGACGAAATACTGTTATTATGTTACTAGTCAATGTGATCAATACAAGGCATTTGTTTTCATAATGTAATGTGAAATTTAATATAAATTTCCGTTAGTTATGTGAATCGAATTAATAATTAAGTCTTTTATTCGAAACAAAATTTCACAATGAAGTTATTGGATTCATAAAATGTCCCTCGTCTTGGTGTGCCTCTTGGCATAGGCCCCCTCCAGCGACTTTCACTGCAGTCTGTCCCTTGCTGCTCTAGTTCACAGGGAAACCAGCTGTCAATTACAAATCGTTCATCCACCCCGCCCGCTGTCTTCCTTTGCTCCTGTTACTGTCCCTTGGGTACCATTCAGTCACTGCCTCGCTCCATTTTTCCTGTGTATCACGCATCATGTGACCAGACAACATCCATTTTTTATTTATCTATTTGGCTTAAGATGTCAGTAAGCTTGGTTTTTTTCTCTAAGTGTTTTGACTGTATCTTGTCGTTTACAGCCAACTATACTTCGTTTCATTACTCTTTGGCATTTCGGTAGTTTCTCTCTTAGGACTATTTAGTGACCATGTTCCACATCCATAGATGAGGCATGGAATGTATCATGTATTAAAAGATTTCCTTTTTTGTTTCATGGTCATGTCCTGAGACTTCATAATTTCTTTCATTGACCAATATTTCAATCAATCCTTATATTTATTTCTTTTGTAGTTTGATCGTTAAGATAAATTAGCTGGCCCAAGTATGTGTATTCCTCAACGAATTCGAGTGTTTCTTGATTCACGGTTATGCTTGTTTTGGTGGAGTTAGTCAGTAGTTTGGTCTTGATTGGATTAATTTCTAGTCCTATTTTCTTGCTTTTTGAATTAAGATCTTGAATCATTTTTTTCAAGGATTTCAAATTTCTTCTCAAAAATGACCAATCGTCAGCAAATCTTAAGTGGTTCAATTTAATTCCATTAATATAAAGACCAAAGCCTGTCCAGTTGTTCCTAAGCCTGTCCAGTTTAGGTTGTGAAAGATGCTCTCAAGAACTGCTGAGAAAAGTTTGGGAGATAAGGGATCTTCTTCTCGGACACCTCGTGTTTTTTGTGGAGCCTGACTATTCGCATAGAGAGTTTTTATTATATTTATGTATGTTGCTCCATATATACTTGTGACTTAAACTTTGGCTTAGTCAAAAAAGGCAACATAGATTGGCTTGCTCCTAGATCCTGCAACATAGATTCCTGGATAACATTCGTGGATTTATTTAATAACTGTTTGTCTAATTGTGAAGCCTTAGTTTCAACCAATATATGAATTTTCGATTGATAGTTAGTCCGAGTTAGGTTTTTTCTTGTTAATTTTGTTGGGAACTTTTTAAGGAAATTGTGTACAGTCAGCCAAGAAAGTGGTCTACCAGTTTTGACAAAACATCCCGTGTCTTTAAAGCATCGCTAAAGGCGAATCTTAGAATTGCATACAAACAATAAAAGAGATGCACAATGCTGACGTGTTGTTGTAGAGCACAAATTTTATTTTCACCTTTGCGCTAGATAATAATTTGCAACCACAAATAGTATTCACAATCTTTCATAAATTTAAAATTTGAGTAGGTTACTTCAAAGTGGAAACTATTTTGTTACTCACGAAAATTCTTTTACTGAAAAAGAAAATATCACTTGACAATTCATGTCAAATATTTTCTTCGCATTTTCCGTCGGTAATTTCCTAATTTATTTATACTGCAATGCTCCGAAATTTATCCACAATGATGGTTTGAATATTAGTGAGATTGCAGAGACTTAAATGTGTCGGTAAGTATTATTATGTCTGAAGTGAGTTTAATGTAAAATCTCAGACCAAGTCTGAGTGTAAAAAACATTTTTATATTTTCTTTTCATATTTTATTATTGACTATAGGGACAAGCTGTCCGTCTTTGTATAAGACGAGAAAGAGAAGACGAGAAAGGGGAATTTGAACGTTCAGAGTCGTAGCGGTCGTAGACCTGAAATATCAGATACTAAGCGAGTCTTTATGAGACGGAGTTATGAGGAATCTGGCTTTAAACCAACGGTTATTTTGTCGACATGTTTGACGTGACTTTCCAATACATGGGCTTACATCACAGGCGTTATGCAAAGAAAATTTAAATGACTGAAGCTCATAGAATGGCCAGTCTAAATTTCGCCATAGAATATTTGGATTTTGATTGGAGTAACACTGTGTTCTGTGACGAGAAATCTTTTAAATACAGTCAACACGGGCGTCTACACCTTTGGCGATTCAATAAGACGCAATACTCACAAAATCATGTCGTGCCAAATAGGGTCGTATCTCTGTAAATTTGTATGGATGGATGACTGCCGATGGTGTTGGAGACTTGACCTTTTGCCACCACGAGCAACGGCATCAGATTATGTTGATGTTCCTGAAAATGCTGTGTTGCCATCCGTCCGGAACGTTTATCCAGAAAATGAAATGCGGCAATTTAATTATTTACAGGATAACTGTCCCTTACATAAAGCAAGCGTAACACGTGCTTGGTTTGATGCACATCCGGAAATAATCTTGATACCATGGCCTGCAAAATCGCCAGATCGAACAGCAGAAGCACTACAAAGCAGAAGCACTACAGAAAGCACTGGTGGGCTCGATGAGGGAATGTCTCTAAGCTGCATAGAGGCAGATGGCGACTATACAAGATTTTAATTATTATAATTTTATTAAAGAATTGAATATATTTTTAATAACCAAAGAATTAGCATTATCACTACTTCTTCTAGTTTTAGCCCTTGTCTCGCACTAAACAGGGCCGGCACAATATGTTTTTCGTCTCTATTCATTTCTATTATCCGTCATCTCAGTATATTCAGATCTATAATATGCATAGCTTCTTACTTATAGCATTTCACTACCTGAAAATTTTTATTTGCATTCGAATATTTTATAATTAATCTACATTCTAATTCTCTACATTCTAACGATATTCTAACAGATTATTGCTTTGTATAGGTATTCTTGTGTGAGAGGGAGTATGATCTCTACCGCATGTGCTGAAATGTATCCAACTTTTTCACTTTCCTCTCTTTTTTCTATGTAGTTTGCGCGTTCGGAGTCACAGATCTTTTCAATTTATCATTTTCCTTTTCTATAAACCGATTTGTATCTTTTCTGTACTTCTTTGGTTAGGTCTTGAGTGATGTAGGTACCTGTTTTCATTTTTTTGTTATTCTTTAAGATCTGTATTTTCTTCTGAAGTGTTGTTGTTGCAAGTAAAATTGGTATGATTCTCCGGACTACATTTGTTTTCTTTCCCAATTAAGGACTCCGTCAATTTCAGCTTTCTCAATCTGTATATCTATTATAATTATATGTAATCGGGTCTTGTTCGTGCATTTTTTTTAAACTATTAATTTACCTCGACGTTTCGGCTACGTTACAGCAGCCGTGGTCACGAGGAGACTGGAACTGGCGGGCGTCGTCTTCTGATTTTAGTTGAGGCGTGAGGGTAATCCGGTAATAATGTTTTTAACAGATTTTCAGATGTACCCTACACTTGATTTTATTATACGTAAAGGTGGCGACACACTGCACTTACGGTATCCGAGAATATTGTTCGTGGTTGTTTGCGATCGCGACACTTACACATTTTTATTACCGGATTCCACGTTGGTGAGAATTTATATCCACTTTCCCGGTTGAAATTGTTGTATTTTTTGATTTCAACCGCTTCCGAACAATCCTTGGATAGTAATGTCGTTCAGTGGAAAGAACATGAGGTGTATGTAACTCGATCCAGTGGTTTGATCCAGATGATAATAAGTGCTCTGCAATCGCGGACTTCTCCACTTGACGATTTTTGACCGGATTGCCCGAGCTACTCTATGCCACTTTCCTACTTCCGTCCGTGGTGGCAGTATCCCACCTGTTTTCCCTATCCTAGATTTCCCTCATACTTTTTCCAACCATATTCTTCCACCCAAATCCTATTCCGCCCGTAAGGTGACGGGAAAATAACCAACGAATGCATTCCCAAGGAGGGTAGACGTCAGGCAGGCGGCCGGTCGTAAATTTCAGCCAAATCATACAACAAAATGAGTATGTCGGATGATGGAATGCGAGTAAATGCTAGGGCGTACCCCCGAGGCGACGCGCAGACGCAGCACCCGGTGGATGTGAGAAATGGGCGAGGGTTGTTGCATCAAGGACGGATGCAACGTTAGACGCGAGTCCGGGGAATGAAAGAGAGTTAGCGAATGTTTTGCAAAGGAGACGAGTGAATATTGCTTGTTTGCAAGAAACGAACTGGAAGGGGACGAAAGCAAGGGAAAAACAAATTTTATTATTGTGGAAGTGACGGAAGGAAGAATGGAGTGGGTATTGTACTTGACAGAGAGTTGAAAGAAAGCGTGACGGATGTAAAGAGGATAAATGATAGATTGATTGTAGTGAAACTTTTGTTAGGTGATGCAGTTCTGACTGTTATTAGTGCATATGCACCACAAACAGGCTGTGATCAAAGTATGAAAGAGAAGTTTTGGGAGGATTTGGATGCAGTAATGATTAGTATACCGGACAACGAGGACGTTTATATCGGAGAAGATTTTAACGGCCACGTAGGTAGAATGAATGTTGGGTATGAAAGAGTGCATGGAGGGTCGGGCTATGGTACCAGAAACGTAGAGGGAGACACTTTGCTTTAAACTGCTATTGCATACGACCTTGCAATAGCAAACACCTTTTTCCAAAAGAAAGACCAACATCTGATAACGTACAATAGTGGAAACCACAATACCCAAATTGATTACTGGTTATTAAGAAGGAGAAATTTGAAGTATGTCAAAAATGGTAAGGTTATACCTGGCGAACCCCTTGTCTCCCAACATAAACTTCTGATCTTAGAGATTAAACTTCTGGTCATGTCCACCAAAACCCGAACTAAGCTACCACCCAAGATGAAATGGAGTTTATTAGAGGACAGAGAGCGTACAGAAGAATTTCGAAAGGGAGTGATAGATAAGATAATTGAAATGAGTGATATGGAAGGAAAGACAGTTAACGAATGCTAGAATGTAATGTCAGAATGTATCAGAAGTGAAGGTAGAAGAGTGTTTGGGGAAACGAAAGGGAAAGGGAAAATAGACAGAGAAATTTGGTGGTGGAGCGAGGAAGTACAAAAGAGTGTAAAAGATAAGAAGAATGCGTTTAAGGAATGGAAGGACACTGAAAGCGATGTAACGGTTCACTTAATCTTTTATTAACAACAGTTACAATTTTAAAATTACTAAAGTCATAATTATTTAATCCTTATCTAACAACAAAGAACAATGAATAAAAATATGATACTCGTATGTACAAAATAAACTTAACTATCTTATAATTAAACTATATCAAACTTAAAATTAAATTAAAAAAAATATATTTATTTCAATAAAAATTAATAATTAATAAATTCCAAGGCAAAGTCGGGTCAAAGCGCTTGTATGTTAAACCTATTGTTCGTGCGCTCGCGCATCGTCGACCGTACCTGCAAGCCGGTTTCTTAACGGCGAGACACACAATTTTTGTACTACCGCAGAGTTAAGACGGATTCTCGTCAATTTAACTATTTTATAAGCTGTTTTGCTTGCTACTGAAATTCAAATCCATAATTTAAATATTAACTTGAAATTAAATATAGTTATTGTGCTAATTATTCCCCATATTAAGGGTAAGTGTTGCAAAGAAACCTTATAAACATATTTTAATTTTCTTGCTGTAGTTTTAGTTTTGTAATGCAAATCACTCGCTTTTACTAAAGGTCACCTTCACTTATATGGCATAATTTCATCATACATTGTTGGACTCGCTTTCTTTTAGATTTGTATATTTATCTATGCAGTTTTTAAGGTTTTAATGTGTGTTGTATCGAATTGGGCGACCTTCATCATTTAATCTTGTAAATTAAAACATAGTGGATACCTATTGTTAGATTTATCTAGAAATAAGTACTTAGTGGACAGTGTTTCGTGAGACCTCTACTGTTTTAAGTTTAAATATGTTTAAACCAATAAAGTAATTACAGAAATAGGTCTCACGAAATAAATTTGTAGGAATTGGTTTTTTTTTTATGAGTACCTACTTGTAATAATTTTCACTATTCAAATTCTATTTGCCTCATCATTGATCACTATTTCATGCAATTAGTTTACCATCTGCACCTGTAGCTTCGCTTCGCTTCTCCATCTCCTCGGTTGCAGTTTCACTGATGCATTTTAATAGTGAACAATATTAAAATACCCGCTGTTACACTATTCCAGGGTGCACCCCTACGGCAAGGCCGATTGGACATAACGTGATTTTTGGATCAGAAGGTCATCCCCTAGCACACAGCGCCGTGGACGGACTCCTCCTTTACCAGGGCAGTGGTATTCCTTGATTTTTTATTGCGCATCCGATCGACGAATGATGAATCCACCCCCATGTTAATTATAATAAGTAATAAATTGTAAAACTGTATAAGCTATCTCATTTACCATCATCAGCTCACCGGCACATTGGCGCCTGACTAAAGGTGTGTTCGAGATCGGTTTGCGCAATTAAATTTCTATAAGCATCAAATAGCTTTCTTTGGTGTTGGCCTTAACTTCTAGAATTAAGGTTGATTGTACTAATATTGTAACTTTAAGTTGTGTACTGTAGTGGTTGAAAAACCAAATCATTGTATCTATACTCACTTATATTCATTGATTCTGCTTATCATACCTATTTTCATTATACTTGAGACGTTTTGTTAGAAATGTGCTTAACTAATTTATTTTGCAACACCTACCCTACAAGTGGTGATTTATCATTATGGCATATTCAATTAAATTTCTTTCCCTACAAAAAGCGGAGTTACAATATGAAGTAGAACTTCGTGGTGGGTCAGGAGATTTTGTACAAGAGTTAAGAAAACAAATTGTTAAGTTATCTCAATTATTGCCACCAGAAGATATATTAGAATCACATTTAGGTCCTATTGATGATATAAAAGAAGTTAGAGACTCCCTTTTAAAATCTCAAAACAATTTGAGTAGTCTTAAATCTAAATTCGATAAAAATATGTATAACCGAACTGAGACATTACTTCACCATATTTACGAGGGTCAAACTGAAAGTTCTTAGAAAATCAAAAACTGATTACATTAGCCAGTTATTAGTTTTATTATATCTTTTCAAAATATTGTCCATTCACGTCAATACACCGCTGCATGCGATGGAACCACTGGGAAAAGCACTTTGCCCACTCGTCCTTAGGGGTCTCTTCAATGGCATCGCGATACGCAGCCACCGCTTCTTCAGCATTCATAAACCGCTTTCCTTTAAGTTTTTCTTTAATTTTTGGAAATAAATAAAAATCACAAGGCGCGAGGTCGGGGCTATACGGCGGGTGACCCAGTAATTCAACGTTTGATGTCGCCAAATAGTCGATCGTTCGCTTGGCGGTGTGCGACGAGGCGTTGTCGTGGTGAAGGAGGATCCTACTGCGAGGTCGTTTCTCTCGAACTTTTTCCAAGACAAGTGGCAAACAATTGATAGTGTACCATTCTGCAGAAACTGTTTTTTGATCCTCTAACACAATTGTTGCAAAATGACCTATCCTTCCAAAGAACGAGGCCACCATTTTTTTTCCCGCACTTCGATCTCTCTTCACTTTAGTTGGCAACTCCTCGAAAGGAAACACCCACTGAGCAGATTGTCTTTTGGTTTTAGGATCATAACAGTAAATCCAGCTTTCGTCACCTGTTAGTATGTCGAACACAGCATTTGAGTCACCTCCGTTAAATCTTTCAATCATTTTACGACACCAATCCACACGATGGAGTTTTTGAGCCTCAGTCAAATTATGAGGTATCCACCGGGCGCAAAGCTTCCTGACCGCTAAATGTTCGTGGAGGATTTTGTGCACTTGACTCATACCGATGCCTAAGCTCGTCCGAATCTGTTGATAGGTCACTCTTTTGTCAGTCTCTATCATACGCCGCACAACACAGATGTTATCTTCAGTCGTCGCCGTAGAAGGCCGTCCCTCACGTAAATCATCAGTGAGATTAGTGCGACCACGTTTAAACTCATTAAACCAGTTGTAAACAGTCGCACGAGATGGGGCTTCATCGTGAAAGGCCAATCGTAGTCTATCATAACTTTCTTGTTGACTTAAATGACATCGAAAGTCATAAAAAATCATTGCACGAAAATTTTCTCGTGTTAAATTCATGATGACGTGACACAGACAATTTTCAATTTGCCGCCAAATCGTAAATCAAATGACAAATGAATGAAATATATACTCAGTAATATTGGCAAAGAGTTATATTTTCAAATTTTAGAATTATTTTTTTATTATATTGTTTATAAGTGGCCAGTTCTAAGAACTTTCAGTTTGACCCTCGTATCATCGAGTTAATAGAATTACTAATTCATCTGAAGTAAATGATTCATATAAAGTTTGTGTGGCTAGTCTAAATTCACAATTAATGAGTTATCTTCCTTAAGACCACAAAGCTCTCAAATCAAGTCTCTAAATTCAGGTACTGAAAACAATCCTGAAGTTTCTACTATTTCAGTATCATGTGAGCGCAACCTGTCTGCCGACATTAACAAACTTAAATTTTCTGGGTCTACCTGCGTTCATTCCTTTATCCAAAGGATAGAGGAGTTTGTACAACAAGAGGTACGAGGGTCAAACTGAAAGTTCTTAGAACTGGCCACTTATAAACAATATAATAAAAAAATAATTCTAAAATTTGAAAATATAACTCTTTGCCAATATTACTGAGTATATATTTCATTCATTTGTCATTTGTTTTACGATTTGGCGGCAAATTGAAAATTGTCTGTGTCACGTCATCATGAATTTAACACGAGAAAATTTTCGTGCAATGATTTTTTATGACTTTCGATGTCATTTAAGTCAACAAGAAAGTTATGATAGACTACGATTGGCCTTTCACGATGAAGCCCCATCTCGTGCGACTGTTTACAACTGGTTTAATGAGTTTAAACGTGGTCGCACTAATCTCACTGATGATTTACGTGAGGGACGGCCTTCTACGGCGACGACTGAAGATAACATGTGTGTTGTGCGGCGTATGATAGAGACTGACAAAAGAGTGACCTATCAACAGATTCGGACAAGCTTAGGCATCGGTATGAGTCAAGTGCACAAAATCCTCCACGAACATTTAGCGGTCAGGAAGCTTTGCGCCCGGTGGATACCTCATAATTTGACTGAGGCTCAAAAACTCCATCGTGTGGATTGGTGTCGTAAAATGATTGAAAGATTTAACGGAGGTGACTCAAATGCTGTGTTCGACATACTAACAGGTGACGAAAGCTGGATTTACTGTTATGATCCTAAAACCAAAAGACAATCTGCTCAGTGGGTGTTTCCTTTCGAGGAGTTGCCAACTAAAGTGAAGAGAGATCGAAGTGCGGGAAAAAAAATGGTGGCCTCGTTCTTTGGAAGGATAGGTCATTTTGCAACAATTGTGTTAGAGGATCAAAAAGCAGTTTCTGCAAAATGGTACACTACCAATTGTTTGCCACTTGTCTTGGAAAAAGTTCGAGAGAAACGACCTCGCAGTAGGATCCTCCTTCACCACGACAACGCCTCGTCGCACACCGCCAAGCGAACGATCGACTATTTGGCGACATCAAACGTTGAATTACTGGGTCACCCGCCGTATAGCCCCGACCTCGCGCCTTGTGATTTTTATTTATTTCCAAAAATTAAAGAAAAACTTAAAGGAAAGCGGTTTATGAATGCTGAAGAAGCGGTGGCTGCGTATCGCGATGCCATTGAAGAGACCCCTAAGGACGAGTGGGCAAAGTGCTTTTCCCAGTGGTTCCATCGCATGCAGCGGTGTATTGACGTGAATGGACAATATTTTGAAAAGATATAATAAAACTAATAACTGGCTAATGTAATCAGTTTTTGATTTTCTAAGAACTTTCAGTTTGACCCTCGTATACCCTATGAAAAAATATTAGCCATGGCTTACGAAATATTTGTCGACGATGCATTACACTGGTATCGCTATAATAAAGATAGAATAAACTCATGGTCTGATCTTTGTTCTTTGTTGAAAGAGGATTTTAGCAGCACCGATTATGACTATCGGCTTTGTAATGAAATCAAATCACGAACTCAGGGTGAACATGAGAATATAATAATTTATTTATCTATTATGCACGGTATGTTTTCACGTTTAAGTAAACCGTTACCTGAGGTTGAGAAGTTTGAAATTCTGATGCATAACATAAGGCCATGTTATGAAAGAGGTGGCGATCATGTTCGTAATCGTGATATAGCAACACCATCTGACGAAACTTCTAGATCAGTATTCTGTCCTAGATGTCGATCGAGCTCCCACTCACTTGGAAATTGTAAGCAGGAACGCTATTTGATTTGTTTCAAATGTGGAAAAAAAGATGTACGTTACCCGGAGTGTCCTGATTGTAATCCTATTACTAAGAATACTCAAGCAAAAAACTGAAATGCTTCGATTGGTGTGATCGCGACAGGGAATGGACGAAATGGTTAGAATTTGTAAGAAATTTTAATACCTTCACTTCGGTTGCATCAATCGAGAACAAAAATAATAATAATGGTGATAAAACTAGACCGTATATTAGTATTAATATTCTAAATTGTCCATTAACGGGACTTTTAGATACCGGTTCATGCGTGACTATCCTAGGTAACGCATCTCACGAGCGATTGATGAAATTAGGTTTTGAGCTGCAGGGGACATCTCAGCCTCAATTCGTCACTGCGGGTGGAGAAAGGTTACCTTGCATAGGGGTAATTTATCTACCTATAGAGTTCCAGGGAAAAACACATAATATTGAGGCTTTCGTTATACCTAAGATAAAAAAACTCTCTTATATTGGGTGTTGATTTTTGGCGCGCCTTTGGGTTATTTCCTAAACACCTAGATGCTATCAAGTTTTGTAAGGATTCTGAGATTTCCTCTGTTGCTGAAACAACATTAGATAATCTTCATCTTCTTTCTTATGAATATCTGCCAGAACAAAAGAAATGTATTGCCGACAATTTAATTCAACAGTTTCGTGAAATCTCATATGAGGAACGTGGTTTAGGTCGGACAACTATAGTAACTCATGCAATTGACACTGGGGATGCTGCCCCCATACGTCAAAGATACTACAGAATGTCACCTGAGAAGCAACGGATTCTGGTTGAACAACTAGACGAGATGTTGAAAGATGACGAGGTCGAGCCTCGTGGTCGTGGACTCTCAGTCCATGGTCCTCTCCCGTTCTTTTAACACCAAAGAAAAATGGTGAACTTAGGTTTTGCCTTGATAGTAGAAAGCTCAACGCTATCACCAAAAAAGATGCCTACAGCTTACCTTATATTACTGAAATCTTAGACAATCTTAGAGATGCCAAATATTTAAGCAGCGTTGACCTTTCAAAAAGCTTCTGGCAGACCCTCATTAATGAAGAGGACAGATGTAAGACAGCCTTCTATATTCCAGGTCGTGGCACATATCAGTTTAAATGTATGCCCTTCGGACTGACTAATGCTCCAGCAACACAGCAAAGACTGGTCGACAAATTATTTTATGGTCCCGAATTCGAACACAAGGTCTTTGTTTACGTCGATGACGTCATAATTACGTCAGAAACATTTGACCAACATATATCTCTTTTAAAGAAGGTGCTTGAAAAATTAAAAATGGCAAATTTAACAATAAATTTCAAAAAAAGTCAATTTTTTAGAAAACAACTTAAATATCTTGGTTACCTTGTCGATGCTAAAGGACTGCATGCCGACCCCGATAAGGTTCAGTGCGTGATAGACTACCCCACACCAACTAACCGTAAGGAGGTCCGTCGATTTTTAGGTACTGCCTCTTGGTATCGTCGATTTATTAAAAATTTCAGTACACTCGCTTCACCCCTTAATAATTTAACTTCACAAAGAAAAAATGCCCCACCTTTCATTTGGTCAGTTGATGCCGATCTAGCCTTTAAAAAACTAAAAGAATGTCTCATTTCAGCTCCTGTCCTTTCTTGTCCAGATTATTCTAAACCCTTTGAAGTTCACACCGATGCTAGTGACCATGGTATAGGTGCAGTTCTAACACAAACTATAAATGGCGTGGAAAAAGTAGTTGCATATATGAGCAAATCCTTGTCTAAACAGGAACGCAATTACAGTGCCACAGAGCGAGAAGCTTTAGCCGTATTAATAGCAATTGAACACTGGCGCTGCTATTTAGATAATGGTCTAAAATTTGTTGTCTATACAGATCATTCTTCGCTCAAATGGTTTTTGAACCTAAATAACCCTACTGGAAGGTTGGCTCGCTGGGGCGTACGTTTGTCTGTTTTTAACTTTGAAATCAAACACCGTAAAGGTACTGATAATGTTGTACCTGATAGTTTATCCCGGGCTGTACCCATAGATGCCATTACATCAAACGAGACCGAGACTGATTCAACTTTTGTAACTAACGATGAATGGTACATTAAAATATTCAATGCATGTCTGAATGCTGAATCAGTTCATCCCAATTATAAGATTCATAATGGTAAATTATATAGACTTATTAAAACACTTCACCCACTTGATAGGGAATTTGAATGGAAACAAGTCATACCTCTAGAATATCGTTCAGACATTATTCTTCAAAATCACGCTGAAGCTACATCTGGACATTTTGGAATTTTCAAAACTTACAAACGCATAGCTCTTCGATATTTTTGGCCTAGTATGCAGCATGACGTATCAAAATTTGTTTCAAGCTGTGAGACATGCCTTTCTTATAAATACCCTAACCACACTACCCTTGGTGTAATGGGTAGACCAAAAGAATGCTGTAAACCTTTTCAAATGCTGAGCATCGATTTGGTAGGTCCCCTCCCCATATCTAGGAAACAGAATACTTTTCTATTAGTAGTCACCTGTTGCTTTACAAAATATTGCTTACTATTTCCTATTCGTCGAGCTACGGCAGATATTATATCTAAAATATTAGAAGAAAGAGTATTTCTTATCCACGGTGTACCCAGTACAATAATAATGGATAATGGTAGGCAATTTGTAAGTAACACATTAAAAAATTTATTTAACTCTTTTAACATACCTAATATTTTTTATACACCTCTCTACACTCCACAAGTGAACACTGTGGAACGTTACAATAGAACCATTATAACGTCTGTCTCAACTTTTATTGAAAATGATCACAGATCATGGGATATACACATACCAAAAATTCAATTTGCCTTGAATAGTGCTGTCAATGAAGTTACTGGTTATACACCCTCATTTTTGGTTTTTGGTCGGGAGATGGTTATTTGCGGTTCTCATTACATCGATCCAGATATTGAAGACCACGTTGTTTTTGTACCTCGGGACTCTTACGCTGAAAACTTAGGCTGTTTACGAAAAATTTTCGATAAAGTACAAGCATCGCTCATTAAAGCACATTCAAGAAATAGCACAGATTATAACCTCCGTCGCAAGAATGTGGAGTTTAAAATAGGTGACATTTTTTGGAAGCGTACATTTTATCAGAGCGATAAGGATAACAGATTTTCAAAAAAACTTGCCCCTAAATATATAAAATGTCATATTGTTAAAAAAAAATCTAACTTAATATATGAGCTTGAGGACATGGCTGGGAACAAATTAGGCATCTGGCACGTTAAAGATTTCAAACTGAACGGAGTTGTGAATAGCTAATTAGTCTCAAGTGGATTTTATAAGTAAAATCCCAACCTGAAAAGGGGGGTATGTAACGGTTCACTTAATCTTTTATTAACAACAGTTACAATTTTAAAATTACTAAAGTCATAATTATTTAATCCTTATCTAACAACAAAGAACAATGAATAAAAATATGATACTCGTATGTACAAAATAAACTTAACTATCTTATAATTAAACTATATCAAACTTAAAATTAAATTAAAAAAAATATATTTATTTCAATAAAAATTAATAATTAATAAATTCCAAGGCAAAGTCGGGTCAAAGCGCTTGTATGTTAAACCTATTGTTCGTGCGCTCGCGCATCGTCGACCGTACCTGCAAGCCGGTTTCTTAACGGCGAGACACACAATTTTTGTACTACCGCAGAGTTAAGACGGATTCTCGTCAATTTAACTATTTTATAAGCTGTTTTGCTTGCTACTGAAATTCACATCCATAATTTAAATATTAACTTGAAATTAAATATAGTTATTGTGCTAATTATTCCCCATATTAAGGGTAAGTGTTGTAAAGAAACCTTATAAACATATTTTAATTTTCTTGCTGTAGTTTTAGTTTTGTAATGCAAATCACTCGCTTTTACTAAAGGTCACCTTCACTTATATGGCATAATTTCATCATACATTGTTGGACTCGCTTTCTTTTAGTTTTGTATATTTATCTATGCAGTTTTTAAGGTTTTAATGTGTGTTGTATCGAATTGGGCGACCTTTATCATTTAATCTTGTAAATTAAAACATAGTGGATACCTATTGTTAGATTTATCTAGAAATAAGTACTTAGTGGACAGTGTTTCGTGAGACCTCTACTGTTTTAAGTTTAAATATGTTTAAACCAATAAAGTAATTACAGAAATAGGTCTCACGAAATAAATTTGTAGGAATTGTTTTTTTTTTTATGAGTACCTACTTGTAATAATTTTCACTATTCAAATTCTATTTGCCTCATCATTGATCACTATTTCATGCAATTAGTTTACCATCTGCACCTGTAGCTTCGCTTCGCTTCTCCATCTCCTCGGTTGCAGTTTCACTGATGCATTTTAATAGTGAACAATATTAAAATACCCGCTGTTACACTATTCCAGGGTGCACCCCTACGGCAAGGCCGATTGGACATAACGTGATTTTTGGATCAGAAGGTCATCCCCTAGCACACCGCGCCGTGGACGGATTCCTCCTTTACCAGGGCAGTGGTATTCCTTGATTTTTTATTGCGCATCCGATCGACGAATGATGAATCCACCCCCATGTTAATTATAATAAGTAATAAATTGTAAAACTGTATAAGCTATCTCATTTACCATCATCAGCTCACCGGCACAGCGATGATGAGGGTATGAAAGAAATGAAAAAGAAGAACGCGAGGAAGGCTATTACTGTTACAAGGGCAAAAGTGCAGAATAAACTGTACTCATTCCTAGAAAAACCACGGGGTCAGAAAGCATTGTATAGGAGTATATAGGAGAATAATACCAGAGAAAAAGAGAAGAATGCAAGGGATATTGGGCATGTGAAGTGTGTGAAAGATGAAGGAGGAAAAGTTTTAACTGAGGATAAGTATATTAGAGAGCGTTGGAAGGGATATTTTGGTAAACTTCTGAATGAGGAGAATGATTGGAGTGGAGTGCTAGAAAATGTGCAAGTGAATAAAGGAATGGTTAAGGAGGTGAGTGTGGAGGAAGTGAAAGCGGTAGTACGAACTATGAAGATTGGAAAGGCACCAGGCCCAGATGCTATACCAGTGGAAGTTTGGAAGTTTCTGAAAGTTGATGGATGGAAGTGGTTGACTTTATTCTTCAATAAGTTGTTACAAGAAGAGGTGATCCCTGACGAGTGGTGCAACAGCTTGCTGGTGCCCATCTACAAAAGAAAGGGTGATATACAAGACTGTAACAACTATCGAGGAATTAAGCTCATAGTGCACACGATGAAGATTTGGGAGAAAGTAATCGAAAGAAGAATGAGAGATGAGAGCGAGGTGACCCAAAACCAGTTCGGTTTTATGCCTGGACGAGGTACGATGGACGCCATATTTGCACTTCGCCAGCTATGCGAAAAATACAGACGTGCACATAGAAACTTACACATGGTGTTCGTTGACCTTGAAAAGGCATACGACAGGGTCCCTCGGAGTGTGTTATGGTGGGCTCTGACCGTGAAAGGTATACCAGGTAAGTATATAAGATTAGTGAAAGCGATGTATGAAAGAGCAAACACTCGCGTCCGGTCGGAAGCCGGATTGATCGACCAGTTTGATGTAGGCGTCGGGGTGCACCAAAGATCGGCTTTAAGCCCTTACTTGTTCCTTCTGGTAATGGATGCTCTGACATCAGACATACAGGAGGAGGCACCTTGGTGCATGCTTTTTGCTGATATTATCGTACTGGTCGGAGAAGATGCACTCGAGGTACAGATCAGGTTGGGAAAATGGCAAAAGAAACTGGAGGAGTTCGGTCTCAAAATCAGCAGAACCAAAACCGAACATCTGTTCTGCGATTTTGGTGGAACCTCCGGTTTTCAAAACATTGCCTTAAATGGTGTAACCTTACCAATCTGCTCCGACTTTAGGTACCTTGGGTCATTAATACAAAACGATGGCGATATTGACCGTGACATGAGGAATAGAATAAATGCGGGATGGATGAAATGGCGAGAGGTCTCAGGAACGATATGCGATCCACGAATGCCTCTTAAACTTAAGGGGAAAATCTATAAAACGATCGTAAGACCTGTCGTACTGTATGGTTCTGAATGTTGGGCTACAAAAGGGACGGATGAAAGGCGAGTACATGTGGCAGAGATGCGAATGTTGAGATGGATGTGTGGAGTGACCCGAATGGACAAAATTAGAAATGAGTACGTAAGAGGAAGCCTGAAAGTTGCACCTGTGACGGAGAAAATGAGGAGTAATCGACTAGCGTGGTATGGGCATGTTATGAGAAGGGACGAAAGTCATGTTACGAAAAGAGTGATGGGTATGCATGTGGATGGATATGTGAGTAGAGGCCGACCGAAGAAAAGATGGATCGACTGTGTGAAAGAGGATATGAATAAGAAAGGTGTGGATGTGGAGCTGACGTCTGACAGAGAAGAATGGAAGAAGAAAACATGTTGTGCCGATCCCACGTAACGTGGGATAAAGGGCAGGATGATGATGCTATGTGTTCTCTTACACGTTCGGCGATAGTCCGCTTCGTTTGTCCGATATATGAACTACCGCAGCTGCGGTCAATTTTATAAACGCCAGGTTTTTGGTAAGGAATACTATCCTTTGGTGATCGCAATTGACGTGACGTTTTTGATAAAGGAGTAAAAATGGTGTCTATAAAAATTTTTTTCCTCAAAATGGAACCAATTTTATCCGTTACCCCCCTTAACATAGCCTAAAAATGCCCGTTGCCTGGGAACCTTAGGTAGTCTTTCCTTACATCTTCGGATAGGGTATGACCTCCTTGCGCTGTATCCATTTTTCCTTAGCACGTCCTGTACATGGGACAACTCATCTGCTAAGAAGTCAGTATTATGTAGGATATTAAACGAGGTAATCCCACATAAAATTCGGGAGTCGAACCCGATAAGAATGTTCAATTTAAACAGCACAAAACAACACAGTTCACGAGAAGGAAAAGAAGCACAAGCACTAAGAATGAAGGATATATTATTTACACACAGAATAGAATTAAATTACAAGAAAAGAATTATATAAAATAGCGAAATTGAGCAAATTATTAATTATTAGCAATGTGACGGTCGTACGCAAGCAAAGCTATATGCAGAGTCATTCTTGTTCGGCCGACGGCGCGACGACGCGAGCAGGCACGCATCATCACGAAGCGAGCGCGTGCGACAAGGATGCGCATACGCCCGGCGAGCTACGTAATGCGTGACGTCAGTCATCGCCGCTGGCCCAAAGCGCATAAGCGGAGCGTTTCTTCGTCGAAATGTAGGGCGGTTGCCCAAGTATAAAATTGGAGCGGATAGCTCGCCACAGTACTCCCCCGGCAGACCGTGACTACGGTCGATAAAAATCTGGAAGTCGAACTCTTCTCCCACTGGACGTCCGTTTGGCTTCTTCGTGTGTTTTCTCCGGAATTTGGGCTTCTCGTGTGATGTATGCCGGTTTGAGCCTGTCAATCGATACATTGACGTTCTTCCCTTTGTATTCGATGGAGAAATATTTAGGCTGCCTGCTCACGACCTTGAATGGTCCAGTGTAAGGTGGCTCCAGTGCTCCTCTAACACGATCTTGGCGGAGAAAGACATGGGTGGCAGTGTGAAGATCGCGTGGCACGTAGAATGAAGCCGTGGAATGCCAAGAAGTTGGACGTGGTGAGAGCTTCGCCATGTACGCGCGAAGTCGTGTCGCGTACTGGGTGACATCAGCAGTCAGGTAGTCGTCCTTCGGAGACAGGAATTGGCCAGGCAAGCGAAGTGGCTCGCCGTAGACCAACTCAGCAGGGGATGATTGGAGGTCATCTTTCCAAGCGCCGCGCATGCCCAAAAGCACCAGTGGAAGAGCTTCAGTCCACTGAGAAGAAGAAGCATGGCACATTATAGCCGCCTTGAGTTGGCGGTGTAGTCGCTCGACGATGCCATTGGCTGCTGGGTGATAGGCAGTCGTGCGCAGGTGGCGCGCACCAACCAGTGCGGTGAGGGCTTCGAAGAGGTGGCATTCGAACTGACGACCACGGTCTGTAGTCACCCGCTCAGGACAGCCGAATCTGGCGATCCAGCCAGACACGAGGGCAGCAGCACAGGTCTCCGCAGTGATGTCCTTAAGTGGATATGCCTCAGGCCATCGCGTGAACCTGTCGATGACTGTGAGACAGTACCTGTAATCATAAGACAGAGGTAAAGGCCCTATGATGTCGAGGTGTATATGGGAGAACCTCGAGGAAGGTGGAAGGAAAGGGGAAAGGGGAGAGAATGTATGGCGGGAAACCTTGCATTTCTGGCACTGCAAGCATTGCCTAGCCCACTCTCTACAATCTTTACGAATCCCTGGCCAAACAAATCTTTGTGTTACCAGTCGTACAGTAGCTGAACTTCCTGGGTGATGTAAGTTGTGCAGCATATCAAAGACTTGCTTGCGGAACTCGGGCGTGATGTACGGACGTGGCGTAGGACCGGAAATGTCGCAATATACCGGTATTACGCTGGATACAGTGGGTACTTTGGACAGTTTTAATGTTGAACCACGTTCGATCAGCTCCTGCAGCTCCGGGTCTTCCTCCTGAGTCCGTGCAAGAGACTGGTAGTCGATGGTCGTACCTAATGTAGTCACCTCCTCCACTCGCGACAAAGCATCAGCGACGACATTTTCTCGCCCAGGTAGGTACCGTACGTCTGTAGTGAACTGAGAAATGAAGTCGAGGTACCGAAACTGTCTAGGCGAACATTTATCTCTGTTGAGTGAGAAGGCAAAAGTAAGGGGTTTGTGGTCCGTAAACACCACGAAAGTTCTCGCTTCAACCATATGGCGAAAGTATTTGATGGCTTCGTATACCGCTAGTAACTCTGTGTCGTATGGGCTATACTTCTTTTGTGAAACACTCAGTTTCCGAGAGAAGAAAGCCAATGGTTGCCAGTCCTTGTCAATACGTTGCTGTAGCACGGCTCCTATAGCCATATCCGAGGCATCCGTGACTATGGCAAGTTTGGCAGATGGGTCTGGATGTGACAGCAGAGTAGCTTGAGAGAGGGATTCCTTACACTCGTTGAAGGATTTCAGCCTATCCGATGTCATCTCAACCGGATGCGAACCTTTGATGCGAGGGCCGGCAAGAATGTCCGTTAGCGGCGCCTGAATCTGAGCGGCATTAGGTATGAAGCGACGGTAAAAATTCAACATACCTAGGAATCGTTGAAGTTCCTTGACTGTTCGTGGCGGTGAAAAGCTCTGGATAGCCTCAACTTTTGTCTCCAAAGGTTTCGTACCAGCTGCCGAAACTTGATAGCCAAGAAATGTAACCTCGTGCTGTCCCAGTTTGCATTTTGAAGTGTTGACCAAGATGCCATACTGCTTCAGACGATCAAAAAGCTGCCGTAGGTGAACCTTATGTTGGGCTGGAGTGGGGGAAAATACCAAAATGTCGTCCAAATACCCATAGCAGAAATCAAGCCCCAGAAGGACTTCGTCGACGAATCGCTGGAAGGTCTGTGCAGCATTCCTCAGACCAAAAGTCATGTACGGAAATTCGTACATACCGAAAGGTGTAGTGATGGCAGTCTTGGGTATATCCGCAGGATTTACGGCGATTTGGTTATACGCCTTCACGAGATCGATGGTGGAGAAGATAGAACACCCAGAGAGCTGGTAAGAGAAATCGTGAATATGACGGATGGGATACCGATCTGGAATCGTCCTGGCGTTGAGTGCACGGTAGTCACCGCACGGTCGCCATCCGTCGTCCTTCTTCTTCACCAGATGCAGAGCAGAAGACCAAGGACTCTCTGAGCGTCTCGCTGTACCACAAGCTAGCATGTCCTCGAATTCCTTCTTCGCGGCCAAAGTGCGAACTGGATCAAGTCGTCGAGGCTTGCAGGAAACGGGTGGACCAGGCGTCGTTCTAATGAAATGCAGCGTATTGTGCCTAGGTGGACAATGAACACCTGCAGGTCTCGTGATTTCAGGGTACTCACGCAATATGTCGTAGAACTCAGACTTGCCAGAAACGACCTTGACAGAAGCGATGTCGTCAGGGCAATGGATAGTGGTCGCTGCTACTGAGAGGGTCGTGACACCATCCACTAAGCGCTGGTTCCTGCAATCCACAAGCAAATTAAAGTGGCTCAAAAAATCAACCCCAATTATAGGTTTAGACACGTCTGCTATTGTGAAGTTCCAAGTAAAATCTCGCCTGAGTCCCAAATTGAAGTGTAAAAGCACAGGTCCATAAGTATGTATGATGGAGTTGTTCGCTGCGACGAGATCATACTTGGACTTGATGCAGGGCGTCTTGATAGCAGATCACGGAAAAACACACAGGTCTGAGCCAGTATCCACTAGGAACTGCATTTTTGTTGCGCGATCGGTGACGAAAAGACGGCCTGCTGATGAAGGGCAGTCATGGGCCGCTACTTCCGACCGCCCTGAGAGTTTTCCGAGTGGAAACTGCATGGCTTCTTACACTTATTTGCCTTTGCCCCATAAGTATAATGGTAAAAGCAGTGTGGGTGGTCAGGTGGTGGCTGTGGTGGTCGGGAACGGCTGCGAGAGCGATTGTAACTCCTGGAGTGCTGACGAGACCTGGAGCGTGATCGTTCTGCCTTCTCCAATCGAGTGGTTAGCATAGCTACCTGCTTCGTCAGCTGAGATATTTGGAGTGCCATCTCGTTTAGAGGAGTTGTAGGTAAAACCGCAGAAGTACTGGCCACCTGAGGTGTCGATGGTGCTATCTCATGGATCTTGTCGGCTAGCTCACCTAGTTTATCGATGTGCAAGTCCATTTGAGATGCGATCACAGTTTGAATATTCTGTGGCAACCTGCTAGACCACAGCGTGACGATGAAGTCAGACGGCACTGATGGACCTGCCAGACCGGATAGATGGCGCAGGAACTGTGAGGGCTTCCGATCACCGAGCTCTTCGTGCATAAGAAGCTGCTTAACACGCTTTTCCTGCGAAGCTGAGAGGCGTTTAATTAGCTCCTGTTTAAGCTTGTCGTATTTGTTTGTGGCGGGAGGGTTGGTAATTACGTCTTTTACCTCGACCGTTTTATCCAATATCTTCCGTGGAACAATCCTCCTTCTCAAAATAGGTTTTTCCTCGTGTTCTGCAGGGGTTGCGTGTTCAGATCACGTCGGGGTCACCAGATGTAGGATATTAAACGAGGTAATCCCACATAAAATTCGGGAGTCGAACCCGATAAGAATGTTCAATTTAAACAGCACAAAACAACACAGTTCACGAGAAGGAAAAGAAGCACAAGCACTAAGAATGAAGGATATATTATTTACACACAGAATAGAATTAAATTACAAGAAAAGAATTATATAAAATAGCGAAATTGAGCAAATTATTAATTATTAGCAATGTGACGGTCGTACGCAAGCAAAGCTATATGCAGAGTCATTCTTGTTCGGCCGACGGCGCGACGACGCGAGCAGGCACGCATCATCACGAAGCGAGCGCGTGCGACAAGGATGCGCATACGCCCGGCGAGCTACGTAATGCGTGACGTCAGTCATCGCAGCTGGCCCAAAGCGCATAAGCGGAGCGTTTCTTCGTCGAAATGTAGGGCAGTTGCCCAAGTATAAAATTGGAGCGGATAGCTCGCCACAATTACATAATGCGTTAGCCCTGTTAATAAGAGTTGTCTCCACAGAACGTAGGTGTTGAGGATGATGATGAGATGAAGCGTGGAGGTACTTGTCTGTGTGTGTTGGTTTCCTGTAGACAGTGTGTTTCAGGGACCCATCAGCTTGCGCCATGACTTTAACGTCCAGAAAGGGTAAAGTTTTGTCACTCTCTAACTCATAGGTGAACTTGAGATTCGGATGGATATTATTGACGTGTGTAAGGACCTGCTCGATCTCCGGTTTGTCGCCCTTCAGGATACAGAATACGTCGTCTACATACCGTTTCCACATATGGATCCCATGTGACTAGTAATCTATCAATGACTCGACATTTTCCATCCATATATTGGCCAAAAGTGGCGCTACGGGGCTACCCATAGCGACTTGCTTTGCCGCAATATAGGAGATAGCTACCATCTAAACAGTTCCGCAATAGAACCATGTACCCTTCCGGTATATCGTTTTGTCTAAGTTTCATCCTAACAACCTCTAGACAGTCCTTAACTGGAACTTTGGTGAACAGCGACTCAACATCAAAACTCACCATTACGTCATCCGGATCCAGTTTTGTACCATCAAGGATCTGTACAAAATGACGTGAGTCCTTCACAAACGATGTTGTAGTGCCCACAAGCGGTTGCAGTACGGAAGCAACGTGTTTTGCCAAATAATAAGTAGGTGAGTCAATCTGACTTACAATTGGTCTCAGTGGAACGCTGGTTTTATGTACTTTCGGCAATCCGTATAATTTTGGTGGTTACACTATCTTCGGCTTGTATAGGTTCTCGAAGATGTCCTCGGTGAAAAGGTGTTTATAGTCCCTGATACCAGCACGTATTCTCCTAAATCGTGTGAGCTTAAAAACTGTATATCTATCTCTGATAAAGTAGATGTTATTACGGCTATTAGGTTCCCTTGTTCTTCTTTTGACTCTGGTATTCCGTGTGTATGTTGTTCCATTTGTTGTATTGTTTTTCGATGATTTCAATTTTTTATATAGTTTGTCGACTTCGTTTTTCAGTATTTCGTTTTCTTCAATAAGTGGTTTGTTCTTTTCTTCTTTACCTTTTGAAGTATAATTGAGGTTATATTCTCTGTAATTGTCATTGTTTGAATATTTATCTTTTCTGTCATTTTTTCAGAAGTAGTAACATTTCAGTTGAGCCATGTTGGGTTGAACGGAAAATATCGAATAGGCGTATCTGATCGTACTTTTTTATTTTGTTGGTAGCTACGTCAATGTCAATTTATCTATTTTTATCGGGCGGATAACGACTACAATGATATTTTATACACAGTTTTACACTTCTTACTTGAATTTCAAAGGGTCTTCTCGTGTAATTAAATGCACAACTGTGAGGAGAACTTACATTGCGGCACTTAAGCTCAGAACTGCAATAATTTTTCACTATTTCTAAATGAAATATGAGAGTGATTATCAAAGCGTCCGACGTTTTGTAGCACCGGAACCGGAAACCTTAATGTGAATCAACATGTTAAAATATAAGTAGAGTCTTGTCTTATGAGGATACAGAGGAGTTAATTCATTTTTTAATGAGTTTTAATGGATAACATTCATCCATTAGCAGTACGAGAAGTAACTTTCTGGTTCTGTGACATTATCTACAATCTACATGAATTTCGGAATCGTTGTGCTTTTTTTTTTTTTTTTCAAATTCAAATTCATTTATTCGGCGCATGCACATAGGACACTAAAATATAATAATTTATCACATTAATACATATTACAATAAACATTAGATTAAACGTACAATTACAAGCAATAAGATATTTAACATTATTCAACATTTAAATAATAAAATAAATAATATTGTGTCCCACGACTGCACCAAATGGGTATCTAGCTCGGCATTTGTCGGTCTGTTTACTTTCCAGAAACAGACCGACGCCGATTTTCAGCTAGACCCTATGCATTCACCACACGGACGCAGGGATGCAAGATATATATACGTAGATATTATGACGTAAAAAGTCTATGAATATTAGATAAAACTTAAGGTAATAGGTATCACACCACCAAAGATGGCGCCACAATGTCGATGTCGCATCGAGCGACGGCCGACGCGACGCACACATAGACACCGCAGCGTATGCGCTACAGCCAGCCAACAATGAGCTGTGTGCTGTGTGCAGCGACGGACGCATGCAGGCTTTCACAAAATTTACCGAATGAACCATTTAACAAGTCTATAGGATTATTACTTAACAACGGAGTAGTGTACATTGAAACATGGAAAAAGTTGAAGCAATAACAGGTATGTACTAAACAAGCTATTTCTCCATCATTCCCTTACAATACTCACAGTATTTATGCCTTATTAATCTACTACAGACAGAAAAACGATAAGAAAAACGATAGGTGAAGCCAACGTAACCTAAGCAGCCCTGCCGTCACGACACTTCGGGCGGGCACACGCCACTCAACAGGTAGATATTTATCTAAGTAATCCAAAATTGATAATACTTCAAAATGAGTAATAATTACTAGTAACAACATAATTATATAGAATTAAAATGTTATTATATTTATTTTATAATAAATTAATTGAAAAAGAAAATAGTGAGTACTACTATCAATATAATTATGAAACTTGAATTGCATGAATTACTGAAATAAATTTAATAATAACATCAAATAGAATTAATCAAATATTATATAATTAAAATTAAAATACATATTAAGAATTCAAGAAATAAAAGATAATAAGTAAATAAGAGGTTTAAAATGTAACAGTATTAATGAAAATGCCTGTTCTTTTAGGTCTCTGCTTTGAGGCTGAATATTGCGGTGCCATGACGACGTCACTCTGGACTTCAGAACTCACGCCTCATACCCAGGCCACATTTGATTGGTAAGTCACTTTCAATACTTATATGTAACAAGATGCATAGACTTGATTGTAAATTATGTGGAAACAATGAATGAAGTGTTAAACAATTCACTTCACTATTTAGACCCTGATTTACATAAAAATATACAATAACTATTGAATGGATAATAATAAAAACAAATAATAGACAAATGTTGCATTCAATCAATATTGTTCCATTTTATCGTAAAACGAGTAAAATACCGAAGTTGAGCAATATTAAATATTACTCTGTAAAAAACGAAATGCCACTTTCCTCAGGTCTCAACACTGTGAGTCGGATAGGTGACGGCACCAGGACAGCTGCAAGCTCACACAGATACCGACCACTCAGCGGCTATGACGTCATTCCGGACATACGTATACACGGGCCATACTCAATAGGTAAAGTAATTAAATATGTACTTATAATGAAAATGCACCTAACTAGTTATCAATGTTACAAGTCTGGCCAATCAAATTTGATTATAATAAAATAACAATTACTGATTAAAACTATTTATAAAAAAAATAAATAAAAAATAACTAGATTTTACACTATACATAAGAAATTAATTTCAAAGGGATAGATAAACAGATACACTTAAATAAAATATTTTCCATCCTCAGGCCTCAGATGTTGTCTGTCGGAATTGACTGTGCCGAGCAGTTGCGCGATATTTTGGATCCGCGATCATCAGGACACTCAAGTAACTCACTTGCACATTATTTATATTGATTTAGCTTTGATGGTGTTTACCACTTTTATATGAGCGATATATTTAAATTTATATTGCTAAGCCCCCGTTGTGCATCGAAAAGATAAAGGCGTAATTTTTTTTTAAAAGTATACGTGGAATCGCTATTTCTTATTGGCGGAGGAATATTGTTCCATATCTTAGAGGCTGCGTAGCGGAAGCTACCACGAAAGGATGCGGATCTATGAGGCTGAGTAGCAAGTTGCTGAGAACATTGCCTTCCAGCACCCCTTCTCCAACTACCTACCCAACTGAGGTTTTGATATATATACATAGGCTCTTGTGACTTAATTACGTTGAAAAGCAAAGACGCAAGGTGGAACTTACGTCTAGTTTTCATCTTTAACATACGGTGTTTATTTAAAAAAGGAGTTACGTGACTGCGATAGGGTATATTAAAACAAAATCGCGCACACGCGTTTTGTACTCTTTGTATGAGTTTATCAGTGCGAGCAAGCAGCCGAGGACCATATACGATATCACAGTAATTCAGTTTGGAAAGAACTAGTGATTCTGTCAATCTTATTCGTAATTCTTCAGATATGAAAGGCCTTATTTTGTAAAGTAGTTTTAACCGGTACAAGCAATTTTTTACGGCTTCTGCCACATGCCTTTCATACCTTAGTTTTTCGTCAATGTCTAAACCGAGATTACGCGCATGTGTTACTCTTTCAATAGATTCACCTCTTAACTTTACCCCTAAAACATTCGGTAACGAACGAGTCTTTTTTTCAGGCCCAAACACCATATATTTGGTTTTAGAAGGGTTAAGCACTAGACAATTTTTTTCAGACCACTCTGCCACATTCTCCAATTCCTCATTGAGATCTTTCACGGCTTTCCCGTAATCCTTCAATGGAAAAGAAATATGTACCTGAACGTCGTCTGCATAAATATGATATTTACATCTACTGAAGCACTTTACAATATCGGCACAGTAAAGAACGAATAGAATCGGTCCCAGTATTGAGCCCTGAGGCACACCTCTCGTTACTGGCTGAAGAGATGAGGTTAGGCAATTACCATTATTTGTTGATAATTTGACGAATTGTTTCCTATTCGTCAGATAGCTGTGAAACCAGAGGAGAGCACCCTGGCCGAACCCATAGTACCTCATTTTCGCAATCAGCAAATCTGTATTCAGTGCATCGAAAGCACGAGAAAAATCTAGTAGGACTAGCAATGTACACATGCCCCTGTCCTGATCAGTCAAAATGTTATCCGTCACGTCTATCAACGCCGATGTAGTACTACGACCCTTCCTAAAGCCTGATTGTCGTTCGGGAAGGATGTTGTTTGCCTCCAAAAAGTTAGTCAATTGTGAACACACCACCCTCTCCAGAATTTTAGAAATGCAAGGCAAAATACTGATGGGCCGCAAATCTTTTAACTCAGTAGCGTTGGAGCTTTTAGGTAAAGGTAACACAGTAGCAACTTTCCAGACGTCAGGAAAAACAGATGATTCGATTGACTTATTTATTATATTTGTTATAACATCTAGAGTATAAGGTAGCGTTAAGTTTAACATTTTTAAAGAGATCCCATCGCACCCTTCAGCGTTTGACCTAAGCTTACGCACAAAACGTAAGACAAAGTCCGTACTGACTTGCGCGATATTGAATGAAGACTCACAATAACGATTATTATTAAAAAATGTTTTATAAGAATTATTTGCCATTGTGTTACCAGGGATATTCAGGAAGTGTTGATTTATTTTATCTGGGTCATCAAAACATGAAGGCAGTTCTTTATTTTGCTGACAAGTCAAAACAGTCTCCTTTAAGTTTCTCCATAATAATTTTGGATCGCTTATCTTGCTATTGATATTATATCTGAAATAAGCTACCTTTTCGTGGTATATCGAACTGTTCACTAATGACTTAAGTTGTTTATAGTATTCCCTACTCGATTCTGTCCTATTGATGCGATACTTCGCCAATGCAGCATCTCTCAATCGCATCATTAATCTTACATTGTCCGTCAGCCAAGGGTATGATGGTTTCCTGATATTTATAGTCCTAACCGGAGCATGGACGTTAAAAACAGAGAGGATTTTTAAATTGAAACTATATACCATGTCATTTACGCCCACTGAACTGTTACAGTAATTCAAATCCATCAAAGTCATGTCCCTATGTAGATTATCTAGAACAATATCATTTAAAGATCTCGATCGCACTACGCATGGCTTCAATTTATCCCTCTTAATGTTCAGCTCGCAAACCAGCAACGAATGACCCCGTAAACCCTGAAACCCCACCACAGATGTGTTTTTTGCACTAAGATCCGTACAAATAAGGTCTATTAACGTTTCACTAGTGTCAGTAAAGTGGGTAGGTGTTGAGACCAACTGAGAAAGACCGAGGCTGGTTAAACATTCAGACAACTTTTTAACTTTCACGTCATCTGGGCTCAACATATTGATATTAAAGTCACCTAAAATGACACAATTGTCTATGTCACCCAACGAAGTTACGGTATCGGTTAAAGCATCTAAAAATAAGTCTATGTTCAACCATTGTGGACGATATGCTGTACCAATTGCAACTTTTTTACCGCAGGTAGAGAGAGTGAGCCATTTTTGCTCAACTGTGTTAAAACGAGGATCAGCAGAGTGCATGCACGCATGTACGCTGAGCCCCCGCCTAACGTAGAAACCAACGCCGCCTCCCCGTCCCGAGCACACAAACGCCGGTCTGGGTGTATGGCGCAGCTGGTAACCCGGCACAGTGGGCGCCCGCCCCTCCTCACCAGGCCTTAACCAGGTTTCATTTACAGCCAATATATCAAAGTTATAACGTTCAATTATTTCAATAAAATCGTCATGATTTGTACCCAGTGACCCAGCATTTACGAAACCCAACTTTAAAATACTTTTTTTGTTAGTCATTGTAACTGTGTGAGCACAAATAGCTTAATATTAATAAACCACCAGACATACAACACTTTCGCCTCATATTCATGTGATATGATGTTTTAATTAGATATTCAACAGTTATTTGCAGCAGAAAAATATAAAATATTTGTACTTTACAGCGGTCAGTATACCATAAATATACCAGTAAATACAATATAAAATACAACTTAGCATATATACACGTCAACATGCAATATTCATTCAAGGTATACACGTCTATTAAAACATTTAGAAGATTATAATAACTTAGTAAGAAGATTATATTTGTATTGCTTAATTTAGACGGAAGCTTCAATTTGGTGGGGTGCATAATATATGCAGTCGTGTGACACACATACATAAAGAAATCACATAAAAAAAATATAAATTGAAAATTGAACGAGAAAAACGATTTACATAAGGTTGAGTGTAACAAGCAATGACGCTCAATATAATTGGATACAAAATCATTCAAACTCAAACTGATCTCATACAAAAACCCTAGCCACATCGCATTCGCTGCGTATTTGTACAATTTTCTGACCATCAGTTTTACGTGCCAAAATTCTGCCATTTCTAGTCCACACATACTTCCACTGACACCGGAGACCCGCCTGGCGTGCAAGGTAAAACAGTCGTGCATTGAGGCGAGTGAGACGTTCGTTCACATAAATACGACGCGTAGGACCGGGGATCTCAAGATCGCCAGATGTGAGTACCCGACGCACCCGGGCAGCTCGAAGCCACTGTTCGCGCACAGTCTGACGAGCAAATCGCACGGCCACAGTACGTGGCCGGTGATCCGCCACATCAAAATCGCCACCCGAAGCCGATGACTCACCACCTCCAGAAACCCTGTCACGCCGCGTAGAGCCCACACGTTCCACCCTGGTAACGTCCCTGTCGTCAAGGTCAACGCCCAGTTTAACCGCCATAACCCTTATTATGGACATAACATTCTCGCCACTTCGCTCGGGTATACCGGTGATGTTGATGTCGCTGGATAAAAGCTCCTGGTCTCTTGTGTTCAGTTGCGCTTTAAGCTCAGTAACAGCGACTTCTAACGTTTCCATGGCAGAGGTGGGGTTGTTGTTTTTTGTTTCGAGTGCTATTATCCTAGTCTCCATAGATGAAATCTTCTCATCATAGGAATTCAGTATGACCTTTAAATCTAAAATCTCCGTTCGACATTCACGCACTTCCGCCCGCAAAGCACTGAGCTCGTTCCTGAATGCACGTATTTCCATTGCCAGATCCATCCTAAACTCTTCTGTGACGTTGTGAGCTGTATCGTCCAGTTGCGACGGACTAGTAGGAGCCCCGTATGTAGCGGAGATACCCTTCAAGGGGGTAGAAGTATTGTCTTCCCTGGGTATCTTTATTTTGCACCCTGGACATATCCAGCCTTTAACCGAAGCCGATTCCGGAATGGCCACACAAGCTTTGTGAAAAGAGCCGCTACACTTGATGCAGCGCACAGTTTCTGCCGCAGATAGAAATTTGCCACATGCTCCACATTTCACCATTTTGCAGATTCCAAAGTACAGAGCGCCACCTATGCAAATCTGTCTGACGTTGGGTTTAGTAGGTGCGAAGTTGATGCGCACGTAATAGCAACTACACGTATCGACAGGCGATTAACGCAACTGATAAGTAACAAGTTCCCACAACAATTGATAGAGGGCAGTGCTTTCCGTAAATAATTTACAATTAATTTTATTTTTGTGTATCCAACAACGTAGAATCCATACAAACATAAACAGGAATAGTTCGCTCACCGGGACCTCAATAGTCATCAAACACTTATTATATATTATATGTCTTGTTTATTTTGTAATTTATGCAATGTTAAGGGTAGTTTGTAACCACTGACTGCATACAAATCCTTTAATTTAGAGAATTGAATATGTAAACACACGAATAACACCTCAATAACACCAACACTTTATTTTTGCAACTGCACAGTCCGAATTTTGGTTAAATACAGGTGAAATACTTATTTGTTATATTTTAAATTATTATATTCTCTGAGATACATGTAAGCTACCCGACGGCCGAGTGGCGAAGTTTTATGAAGTTGTTAGTGAAATAAAATAGCTTTTGTGTTAATACAGACTTTGGGCTGTAAAACAAATTACAGGCATTCAAGAAAATAACAAAAATATATAAACATCTAACATACACGTATTAATATGAGAATATATCATGTAATTAATAATCTTAAGATATCTTATTATAAATCGAGGACTAACTCTGTACCAGGTTTGAACCATTATCAGACTTAAATAAGTATCGTACATCATTATAAGCTTTTAACATCCCCACTGCATGAGCTCAGGCTTTTCTTATGGATGGTTAAGGAGAATTGTCCAATGCCCCTCCACCCTGGCCTAATGCGGATTGCAGGGTATTAATAATTTGCAAATGCAGCTGAGATCAACGACTTAACGTGCCTTCCAAAGTACGGAGTAATTCGTGAAAATATTTTACGGTCACCCATCTTGTGACCGACCTTTGTGAAAGTTGCTTAACAATAACGATCGCGAACCGCGGTGCTTATCTACTACACCACCAAGCTACGAAAAAAAATAAGTCAACACGTCTCCGTTTACTTTAGGTGGCCAGTGATTTAAACCAAGCGCTAATTTTAGTTCTCATTTTATAATAAGAGTTCAGTTTGACGTCATAATCTATTTCTAATTCAGGTCAAACAATTGTGTCTCTAATAAAGCTCCATGCTCTATTCTAGAACCATCTATTTTGAAATCATTATGAATAATGATCCAGTTTTGGCCATTTTTAATTTATAACTCATAAATGGCCATGGCCATTTTGAGAGTTACACCGAAGTGAATTTTGATACAGCATAGCTGTAACGCAATTAGTTTTGCCATAATTAAACATTTTGGAAACGGTTGACGGTGAATTAATATATTTATCTATGCGTTGTTTGAACGCTTTGAAGTTCCAAATGACCAAAATGGGGCAATGACCCCAAAACCGTGTCTATATTGAGAAGGAAGTGCAGGATACTATTAATTTTTTATAATGATTTATACTGCTAAAATACTGTTTTCAATATTACATACATTTTTGAAAAATCAAAACCAGGAATTGAAGTCTGTTTATCGTTTTAAACAGATTCACTATTAAAAATGACTAGAAAATTTAGCAGTAAGCAAGATATTATAAAAAAAAAAAGAATTATAAGTCAAGGCTTGTACTTTGTTAAACAATATTCGATTAAATAATAGTATGGAAACGAGATAGTAAATGCTTAAAGTATTGATAATAGATAAATTAATACAATACTTATTATTTATATATTAGACTAGCTGTGCCCGCGACTTCGTCTGCGTGGGAAGTATTTTGATAGAATTCTTTTTTTCCTATTAATTGGTGTAGAATCTAATAAGATCAATGGGCCATAACCCACAACGCGGGCTTAATGTGGATCGGTGGATGTTAACGTATTGTATTATATGCAGCCAGGTGTGCCAGTGTTGTGCGCAGTGCTCAAGATAATAATGTTTTGGCCACCCATCCACTTATTTTTATCTATCTATCTATTCATCCTGTGAACGATCTTTTTTCTCGTTTCTCGCGCTCTGGTTGTCGCTTGTGTCTGAGCATTTTATTCGTACCTTTAAACAGTCCTTCTTTTGTTTTTGATCTTTTTAAATTATTATTATTTGTCTAGTTGTATGGCTATTTATTGTTCTATTTTCCATGGAATGCTAGGTTGCCTGGAAGAAATCGCTGACTAGTGATGAGTTTGTCACTTGTACCTAGTTATGTAATGTATGTCCTTGTTGTGCAGTATTTACTTACTTACGAGTACTTAACTGAAATTTAAACCGAATGCGCTAACCCACTACGCCATCGGACCTCTTATACCTAAGCTATACTAATATTATAAAGAGGAAAAACTTGGTTGTTTGTTTGCATCGAATTTGCTCCAAAACTACTGGACAGTTTCAGAGCGATTCCAACCTACGGGAAGCTACATCAGACACGGATGCCATAGGCTATAATTTTGCGGCAAAGTCGCGGGAAAACAGCTAGTTCATTATACCCTGTGAAAACTTATCTGCAGTACGCCTGTAGAGTATGAAGGCAACACGGGTTGGCGATAATCGAAACTACTTTCTCGATCTCTATTGTGCAAACTACGAGCTCTTTCAGAGATCAAACGCATTTGCATGTATGTTACGATCAGCAGTTAGACGCGCTATGCGATCTTCAGAAGTTTCCTGAGATCAAACGCTTGTTGTATGAGTTCTCCGAGAGCTCAAAAGATTTTCCCTGACTGTAAATGCTTCAGATTCAACTTTATAATGCATGAGCCTAGCGATGGGCAGTTAAATACGCTTCGCGTTTTTCAGGTGTCTTCCGACACCGAGCACTTTCCGTCCGATCTCTTTTTGTCAATAAAAGTTGGTCGGTACATGTCTGACGGAAGATACGTGGAGTTTTATTTATTGATATAAAAAAATATATACATATTTTAATTTCGACTTTCTACACTCGAAGGAAATCTTCTACTAACACATACTTCCGACAGGTGCTTAACTGAGCTTCCGTCAGATTTGACGGCCCTCATCATCATCATCATCAGCACTTTTACGTCACGAGAAAGAAAATATATAACTCGAGTTGTCATTACGTTCTCGAAGTTAAGACGTGAATTTAAGTTTTTTAACGTCGTGGAAAAGCTTCTGACATTGTCTCTGTTACGTAGCAAGCAACAGGGGGTGAGTAGGATTCTCCTCCGTGAACACGACAGTCAGCTGCCCAGTGGGTCCCAAGAGGCTTACCCACCAAAACTCGTACGCTACACCCTCTCATGGCAGATGAAACCCGGCAAGTTATGACGCAACACTTTATGTAATGTCAGCGACATTGGGTGAAAATTGTACAAAGAAACGTACAATTCAGCAGTTTCTTTGCAGTAAATTTCGAATTTTTGTGTATCAATTTTTATCCCGCAGCACATGGTGTCAAGAATGACTTTTAATCGGTAGATTAAATTCTGGTCAATCCCAGATATTTCTGCAGATTTTTCGTATTCTTCGAAAAATCACCTGCTGGTACTCCCATCATTTGTGTTTCCAAAGTTAGCCTTTGGAGTATCTACTAGTAATCCTAGTTCTTCACGAAACTTGGTTTGGATTTCTTTTTTTCGTGTCTCCACTAGTTTCTTCTCTTCGGCAGTCAGGCGAGCCCTCCATTTCATGACCGGTAATTTATAAGCTACATGCAAAATGCTCTCGAAAAATCTTATTCGAGCGTGCAGCAAAGACAGACCAAATCGCATATTTTCCGTATTGCAGGGCCTTTCTGTTGTAAGGTCGTTGAAATCAGAGGATGTGGCGCCACATATGTAACATCTCATGGTTGACTTGGTATGTGTTGCTGCGTTACATACCTTGCCGTCCACCATGATAAAAACTATTTTGTGTTTGATGGATATCTCGTCGATCTTGGTCTTGCTCAGTTCTTTTATTTGAGTTTCAACGTACTCGATCTCCTCATTGGTCCCGTCAGTGTTTTCTTTCACATATCGTATGCGTATTGGTCTGCAATATCGTGGTGATGATGGAGTTGGGTTTTGCCATATATTTTTTTTTTCTTTCCATAGACAAGTTGAAGTGGAACGACAGAGCTTTGAAAAATGTTGGCGTCGGAATCAGTCTCATTTTCAAATTTCATTTTATACTGAGTCTGCTGAGATCCGTCACAGCCCCATTCGCTGATGAGCACAAAGGACTGCTTTTCAGATTCAGTCAGTTGCTCCAGGACTTCCTCACCACGATGCAATAATAACCGCTTGATTGAGTGATTAAGCTTTGTACCCTTACTTCTGCACAGGTCTCAGTTATGCTGTGGATTTCGGGGTAACATTCTTTCTTCAACTTCTTTAGAATTGAATAGCACGGGTAAAAGTCTGGATTTGTGTCTCGAACCACTTCATACTGAGCCTGAGTAAGCCCCGCTTCAACAAACATAAACAGGGAACGAAGGTGTGCCAATTTCGTTGAAACTTCTTTTTGTTGTTCAGCTGTTTTTTCTTTTATTGCTGCTGAATATTGTTTTGCTTTCAGAGGACTTCTGGTAAGGACCTTTACGATTTTTGATGCTTTGACTTCACCAGTCTTTCGCAATTTCATTTGTGTTGCGTATGCCAGCTCATGTAAGTCAGATGTTCGAAGCTCTTCAGTTTTTCGCCTTTTACTCCTTTCAGATAATTCTGAGAATGACTTTTGGGTCTACCTGTATTTAATCCTATAACAAAAGATAAACCTTTATTAGTAACTGATAAAATTCAATGAAATGTAATCGAACCAAAAAAAGAGTAATGTCTCACGTAAATAGGTACTCGATTTTGGTAGGGATATGGTGCCCTTGAGCCATTATTTATTCATATCCAGGAATCTGGCTTTGGTATTGCGAGCAGCTGACCATTTCTGCTTGAATTGATGACGTATGATCAACAACTTATGCTTTGCTTCGGCAATGTTTGGGTCACCTTCAGAGTATTGATGCAGAAGTTCCAACTCCATAAATTCCAACTTTTCGTTAAAAGTTGACGCATTGGAGCGTTCCATGATAGTAAATAAATCGTTTCTAGTTAATACCCGCACCCCAGAAGAGCCTGGAAACAAGATATACCAATTTTCATAAAAACACAGAACACATGTTTTTTTTAGTCTGTGGGTTTGGGTGGCTGATCTATGCATTTTAGAATACTATAGAGTCTACTTTAAAACAAATCATAAAAATTTTTACTTAGAAATGCTCAGAAATACTTTAAAACGCTTAATGACTTTTTAAAATGCGTATTTTATACGACTTTTTAAGGGCTACTTACTAATGGAGGTAAAGGTACCAAAAATCCCTCTTTTCATAACAAAACTAAATAAAATATAAAGAACATATCTGATTGTGTACAATCCATAGTAGAAACTCACACGAAATAGACTTTTTCACCATAAATTTAATATTTGAAAACAACGAAAGTCGAGCGTATTGAATAATTACACGACCACGTCAAGCGAACGGTAACTTCCGACTGACTGTATGGAGCGGGGGAAAGACTCTAGCGTATCGGGTTCGTGCTATTGTTAAGTGGGGATACTGTTGAATTTCGAGGAATAATAAAAAAGAGTGTCTTACTAAAACAAAAAAAATGGATTTTGTCCAACTTTTAGGGCCAAATACCTGTCTGTGCATTGGTTCTCTTGCAGATGGAAAATTGGAGAGGCTTGGGTAAATCGAGTGCCTCTCCCAGACAAACGAAACCGTGCAATGCGGGGGCGGCTGCCAACCACCTCCGCTGGCCTCGACGACGACGTGAACCTAATCTGATAAAAATATACGTTCACTACTACAACTAACTATATCAATATATCAAAGACGAAAATTTAATAAAACAGATAATATTTCATAGCAATTTTGGCGAACTCGTCACTTCAAATTGACATAACTTTTTTATTTGTGAACCGATTGAAATGAATCTTACACTTAGTGTTAACGGAAGAATACCGCAATATAATAGTGAAAGCTGCATTTAAATCGGTTCAGCCGTTTCTGAGGTTATCGTGCACAAACGCACAGACAAACTGACAAAAAAATTAAAAATCATTGTTTTGAGTTCTATTGTGCTTATAAATGTCCCTCATAACGGTTTTTTTTCATATATCTTCAATGTACAGACATCGATCAGTTACGTTTTTATTATATTATAGATAAGATAATATATACATAAGAAATCAATATATGTAAGTAAGACAGTATACCCAAATAAGCCCCAAAGACTCATGTGGAAATATATAAACAAAGAAAGTAAAAAATAAAAATATTTAATATATTTAATAAATACGATACATCGTCAACTTAATTGAGCTCTGTCCTACGCTTTAACATTTAAAATACGTAAGTAAGAGCAGGACAGACGTCCATATTATATCGATTTTCGATGAGTACATGGCCTGATACAAAGTTTTGGTAGATATAAAGTTCCATAACAAGGCAAAACATCTTTTGAGCGAACGTCGACAAAAGACCACCGAATATTTTTACTGGTAAAATAACAAGGTAGGCCCGCTCAGTGTTTTGATATGTGTGATACTAAAGTTTTCCAATAAGCGTACACAATAAGTCTACATAATAACACTGGGTAGATGGAATGTTTTTCTGTTTACATTTACTTTACCGATCTAAAGAGAGTTTGCCTCGAAAATAATAACAAGTTGATGGTATATGTACTTATATAGGTATACATATCAGATTAGACTATAATCTTTAAAGAAAACCTTTATATGTACCGCCACTAAAACCAGTAGCAGTGGAAGCATTGTGTGAGGTATAATTGTGTTTCTTTTTTCTGTTACATAAATCTTAATTAAGACAAGGTTTAATGAAAGGCCTTCATGAAGGCACGGTATATTTTGGAGTACAGATCCCGTACATCACCATATTATATAATGATTCAAAATGCTACAATAAAATAATATAATACTCGCAACCAGTGGCCTAATTGTTTTTACTTGGTCAAGAAATATAATAAAAAAGTAAACCTTAGGCAATTCCAATTAACGTCAAACTAAAGATATTGTGTATTCAATATCTATAAAAAATGACACGATCAAATTGTTGATACGTGTAGTTCGTGAATATTTTTCAAATGTTAGAGTGATGCTGGGAACCCACTATACATACAAAATCCCATATTTATTTATATATATTCACCACTAACATAAACATAGATATTTCACATTAACGTAAAGAGTTCATCAACATATATTATGAAACTCGAAAAGAGAATAACATAAAAGAAGGAAAATATACCTACTTATAATGATAGTATACTCTCTGATCCGATAATTTTCTTAATTTGTACTATAAATTGTGTATAAACAAATTTTATTGATAAATATAATATATATTCTCAGATTCCTGGATCATTCTTTTTGTGATTTTTCTTTGACCAAGAATTGTGTTAGTCAGATAGTTATTGTATTCATTTATTTAAACATCGTGAAATATTCAGACTAAAGTATTTGGAAAAATTATTGAGAATTTCTAATTTTCATCATCACAACTGCCATACTGGTGAAATTATAATATATTGAAATTAGATAATTAGGCCTCTGAATAGACATACATATTAATCAGAGTCATCCCTAATGACTTAGTTACACGATTGACGGGGTCCGAACGTGGAGCAAGGGCGACTGCTAGTTCGTCTCATTTGATAATAAAACAATGACCGATCAATGAAATCAAGCCACCGAAATTGTCCGCGACCTGGATGTCATCGACCAGTAGAACTGAATCATTACAATATTACTGACTCATTAATTTATATTATTTTTACCACATTCTGACAAATTATATTTTATTTTGATCATAGGCGTATTCGGCAAGTTAGATACCTATTTTAAAAGTATCCTTATAAGTTGAATTTTCCACCTTTTTTAATGAGTATATTTAAAAACTAATAGGTTCTGACTTCACGTATGTTTATTAGTGTTTCTTCGTAAACAATGACCAATTTAGCGTTTTTTTTAATGAATATTTGATTTTTTCCAGAAAGTTAATTAGACACTACGATTTATATTTCATTGAAATAAACACAAAAGCAGTTATCGTCCGACTTTATTAATATTTTCTTAAATTCGTTCCCTTAATTTTACAAACTTTTATTTAGTTCCATCTGTCCGATGTTTGTCTTCTTATTTGTCTTAATTTTACCCACTTCCCAGTATCCGTTTGAGCTGAAATTTGAAATATATTTGATAAGATTGCAATTATATACCTAATCGGTATTATTATAAATCTAAAATGGCCGCTATAACAAAATGGCAGCCTACATATATATTTTTTAACGACCCACCTAATATGTATCTAATCGACGCCTTGTTTAAAAAACTATCTTTAAATTATAGCTTTTTTAAGATCGCAATAAAAAAAAATACGCAAGCAAGCACAAAAATATAGACAATCTCTCACAAAAAACAATATGTCTCTTGTCTTATACTTATACTTCTCGCGAAATAGTTTCAGAAATCAGCGTTCAATAAGTGGGGATTACAGACACTTCCATTTGTCTCAGTGACAGCGCCTGTCTTGATCCAGTTCTCGGAAGATAAAGAGACACTAGTTAGTCAACTTACTATTCGTGTTTGTTTCCTTCTAATTGTTATACGAGTGTATACTCTATAGTTATCTATATAAAGAGGAGCTTGATGCAGTGGTAGGTGTTCATTCGGAAGTTAAGCACCTTTGCAAGGGCCGATCATAGGATAGGTGACCAAAATATTAATATGTCGAGCTCCTCAGTATTTTGGAAGGCACGTTAAGTCATTGGTTCCACCTACATCTGCAGTTGATAACTCTCACCAATCCACATTGGGTCCGCTGGTGTGTTTTGGCCCATTTTCCTTGAGTAACTTTGTTGCCAGGGGACAGGGATAGAGTGTAAATAATTTTTGTGTATGTTAAAAAAAAATTACTCATATTTACCACTTTATAAAAACCAGCTAAAAGTTATGAAAGAATAATGAAAGTGGACGAGGCGAAAGCTGTATATAAACACCAAACTTTGTGGCGTTGGCTTCCTCTCTGCCCTTTCCGTATCCCTTGCAAGGGATACACTGTAAAGATATAGATAGATAAATAGACATTTCATAATTCAATTTATATTAATCATATTTAAAATGATTAACAAGCAGGAAAATATGTATTATTAAAAACTAAATATACAAATTTATATAGCAAACAACATTATTTCATTATGCTTAAATCGCGTGGAATAAACCGAAACGTCGACAATTAATTACTATCTAGCACAATTTCATATGTGCTTACAGCATACAAAACGCAGCTCATTTGTTAGTTTATCTCAACAAAGTTATACACATTAAAGAACTATAAATTATGCTTCGCGAACATTTTAATGAAACATTAAACGATTTCGGCGGAGCCAGAAACTATTGTACCGCAGAGATAACAGCGTTGTACGATGAAAGTTCCACCTTTGTTCCGAAGGTAACTCGTGGACTAACTTTCGAACAGACTCACCCTTGTTTCAACTTTCGGCAATAAAAATGCTGTTCAAAATGTTGTACAATTTGTGTTTCGCCAACATGAGTGTGAAACTCGTCTGTTAAATAACTTTTATGTCGTAGAACTAGAAAATAATTATCCAATGTAGGTTTATTCATAATTTTTTTCGTTCTAAATATTCTCTATTCAAAACAAAAACTTTCATAGATGAATCATATTAATAATACATGAGTGATATTATACGGTATGTATAATAGTGCAATACTCTCTCAGAATGATGAACTTTCTTTCTGATAAATTTTGTTTAAATAATCAACCTAAATAAAATCACATGAATTCTAAAATGTACAAATATAAACACTAAAGCGACAACCAATTGATAGGTATTGAAATAAATAAAGTTTTTATATAAATTTTATTTAAACGCATTTAGATATCGCTTTTATTTGCATATATGTACCGTACGAATGAACAATGAAAAACGAGCGGAGTGTTGGAATATGACGGCACGCAAAATAAGAATGCCCGATAAACAGACGTCAGGAATGTATATTTACGAGAAATTAAAATACCTTTGACATTTCTAACTTTTTGAATGAAAAAGAAATGTCTATTTGTACAGATACAAATAAAGCTCTTTTGTATAGCATAAAAAAAAAACATTGTTTCAATGTAAGCAACAACAAAATTCATATTATTCATCATTGTTCTATTTTTGTTTCCGCAGAGACAATACTTACAGTTCCTTTTCATTTACGCGATTTTTCTTAATTTTGTAATACAATTTTATCATAATAATAAATCAGGTAGACTATTGAAGAATATTAAATTCGTATTTTTTTATTTTTAGCGTATAATTACTTATAATTATGGTGATACATTAGATTGAAATGTCGCATGAAGTCATACCTTCGTACATGTTCTACATGATTAGGCGACCTCCCATTCCTCGACTTTGAAACATTATCTAAGCCATTTCTTGTTATTTGACTAAGTAAGTTTTTAATCAGATGTTATCCCTAAATCTTCTTCCATAACACTGTGCATGCATAATTTTAGACAAAAATATGTGTTTCATCATTTGTTTCTTAACTAAATTACTCGTCACAGGTATGCGATATTGCCTTTCTTATATTTCAACTAAACAAATAAACACCGGAGAATATTGATCGCAGCAATTGTTGGTGTTGAGTTTCAAACTGTTTTGTTTTGAATCCAAATGAATGCTACAGAGTAGCCTGGCGCAACAACTTATAAACAACAAAGGTTTTCATTCATCAGAGAAAATTCATTAATTTGTAAGTAAATAAGTAGATGTATTATATACTCTGAAGCAATGTTCGGCATTAAATTTCAGGGAAATGATTTATTTGTTAACTTTATATCTCTTGATTGTTAACTACCTTAGATATGTAAATATGAAAGTAAATTATATATTACAATTATTGCACGTACTTAAACAGGACACATTACAAACTGAAACATCGAAAAAAAAATACATAAATGTTGGCCTTATAGCTTTACAGAAATGTATTTCAGGGAACTAATGATGGTGGAGGGAATAGGAATATAAATAGATATATCTAAAGAAGAGAAATAATGCATATAAATAATAATGCATAAAATATAAAACATACAAGTTTCATTATTAGGTATGAGAAAATAGTTCTTCACTGAGTGTGCCTTTGTAATAGCATCCGGTAGAGAATTCCAAAGCCGAACAGCCTGCATAGAAAAAGAATATTATAGGAAAATAAAGATATTGAACAAAACAAGGTTAGTAATTTCAAGGAAATGACTCTTCTCTTGAGTAGCATGACAACCTAAAGTGCGTGCGTACTCATGGAATATAATTGGAGAGGAAGCCTGTAACGGCTGTTATTTTTATATTCTACATAAGGCCCGAGACACCGATGTCATTTAATCTGCTGTTTAAAAAAATCTTACATTTTTTTCAAGTCATCCAGATAATGAGACAACGTGTAATCGGTGAATAGCACTGTTTTTTTATAATATAAAATAATGTTTTTGATAATAAATCCAATATAACATAAAACGCTGACTACAGTTTTATTTGTAAAAAACTAAAAACCATTTCGATTTACTTATAAAATACAAGCTAGAGACAACAAATAATGAGAAACAAAATTCTAACCGATAGAACACGAAACATATTAAATCAATGCTAATCAGTTGTTACAAAGTTAGTGAACTCGGCCCTTAGATGTTCTTTAAACGCAAATATTTTAAAATTATATCTTCTTAGTATTAACGTTTAACTTTACAACATCAAAGTTAATTACAAAAAGACAGTTGACCCATTTGCAAGTCGGAGTCATTACGCGCCCACAGTGACAACGGCGCGCGGCTGTGAGATAGCTAATTACGACACTGGAAATTATAGTGATGTAATTATAACAACGCTTTACTAAAGGATGCCGTTTTCAAAAATGAAAAGATTCCTTGATAAAATAAATAAGTTAAATGTTTTTGCTAAAGCGACAACGTTTATTATTAGAAAAGTTACCGCCGTCTATTATTTGGATTTATCTTGACATCGCCCACAATTTGGTTTAGGAGTACAAATAGTTCATGAACTTTCGATTTGTACGTCGTTATTTTGTTGCCATAATAAGGAGACCTAAAATGGATTACAGATCGTACGCGAAAAAATTGATTTCTTTTTAGTTTTAAATTATCAAGGGTAAATTTTCTGTTTTCTATTTATTCTCAATTTATCCTATAGTCCTCACACGTACCAAGCATTATAGTGCAAAATTTTTGTCACTGTCTGTATCACGTACCAAAGTCATCTATCGCTGTCCTGACGCTCGGAATGTCACCCCTTCTATAGGCGCGGTTGTGAGTAGCTAATTGCGTCGCTTCCAACACTGGCACTTTAATTACTCCCATTCTATGAAAATTACGTTGCAAATAAGTATAAAAGCGTCGCCGAACAATGCGGCGGTGAACGAGAGGTGTGGTAACTGCTACCTTACACGATATATATTTTTTCGCACAAAGCTCGATGCTAACGTAACAGCTTATTTATGTTACAAAGTGACCAAAGATGGCTCTAGTTTAAACTATTCTAATTATAAAAATATTCATCATAATTAGTCTATTAATAACATTATCACAGAGATAGAGTTGAATAGCGAGAATAGCCCATCACTCAGGCCTTTGTGGATTGATGGGTGTTGACAGCTGCATATATAACAAAAACTTAACGTGTCTTCTGAAGCACGGAGCTCAAGATTCTAAATATTCAGTCACTCATCCAATGATAGACTCTTGAGAAAAAATGTTTAACTTCCTCATTGCATAAAAAAATACGCAAAAATTTTAATCGATGAAAGTAAAAAGTATTAAAAAATTGACACATACAAAAGTAGGTAGCGCTGTATAAATATCAATACAAAAAACGTTTGTGCTAAATTAGAAGTGACATCTCTGATATCCATTCGATTCCCCGTCAGGTTAACTTTTTTTTCTATTTTGTTTATTTTTGTATTGTGGTTTGTGTGTGTTTATTGTTTCAGATATCAATTATAAAAGTAAGTTATCTTTTTTGAGATCTAAGTATATGTTATGTTATCTAAAACAATTTATTGTTTATAAACTACTTTCTTTAAATTAAACCGTTAATACTTTGCATATTCGATTTAAGAAACGGATTAGATTAAAAAGGCATCGTTTAATGGCTGCTTCCATTAAAAAAAGTTAACTGGCTATTGCAGCCGCACGGCCATCTTATCCGGACTTACCTAAGGACGGCGTGATCTAATAATCTTGTGAAATTAAACCGTATTGCAAATATATGTACGGTCCTGTTTTATATGATAGAGTTTAGCTAATTTAGCGTTGAATTAAATATCATAGGACTCCGCGGTTTTGAGACTTTAAATTATTAATGTTGGGTTATAAAATTAAAATCTTCAATTTCGTTGAAAATGAAATGAGCTCTGTGTTTTTCGGGATTTCATATTCGTCGGCATTAGGATTGAAATACAAAATTTGAATACGATTTTATAAAGAATATTAATATTATATCTCCAATTAATAATGATCTTGTTTTGAGCATTCTTTACTCGATATTTTAAACGGTTAACTGGTTACTTTTAAAAATAAGTCCAAGGCATCTTGTGCTCGTGGAAGTAAAATAAGTTATCAAGGTCTTAAAAAAGCAGATTTCAATAAACTCAATGTAATTATAAAAGAATTAAAAGTAAAGTATGATAATTCTTCGAAGTGTAAAACAAATATGAAATATAATAATACGATTTTGACGAAAACGCTGGTTGTGTTGCAACGCCGGGCACGTTCCGCTGACGCTGCGTCTCGTGCTGCCTAATGCCGTGTGCGGTGTATATCGGTGTCGATTCTGACTTGGCGATCGTCATATTAGGCTTCCGTAATAAGTATGTGTTTGTTTGTTTTCTTTCTGTGTTTATAAGCTGTATTTTAGTAAAATGTTCTGTGACTACGTTTTTGTGTTATGTATATTTATGCTCACTGATTTAAGAGTTAGGGTTTGGATTATTTCTTAATAGTGTAAATTTATTTCAATTTTACTGTAACTTATTTTGTGAGATAAATAAATAAAATTAATTAAACCATATAAACGACGACCAGTTCAACGTAAATCGTGAATAACTGAAACAGCGGCGTTTCAATTTCCAGCCGAGTATTAAAAAAAAAACTAAATTTAAACGCGATGAAATCGTTTAAAAGTTGTTTCATTTATGGATGGTGCGCGTGAAAAGATAAGAATTGAATAACTAGTTTATTTATATAAATATAAGGGCAAAGTCACTCACACATAACGAAATTTCAAAAACTACAACCATGCGGGCGAAGTCAAAGCGGAAAGCTAGTCTTTGTATAAATATATATACCATCGATTTCATATTAAGCAGATATATTAGAACATATTAGGATAGCTAATTGGGTCGTCCCTAATTGCGCTACTATAACTGCGTACTATATAGAAGTTCTGTTACAAATTAGTAATAACTAGTAAGCGGTATAAACACAGTTGTGTATGTATGCAATACACAACTATGTTTAACTATAAATTATGCTGTAACTATAAATTATATATTTTACATAAATATAAATTATATTTGGTATATTACATTTAACTGTAACTATAAATTATATATTTTACATAAATATAAATTATATTTGGTGTATTACATTTAATTAGGCTGTAACACAATAAGGTTAATGTAGATTTTAAGAAAAACCTTTTTTGTTTTCCGATACAGTAAACACAGTTGTGTATGTATGTAATACACAACTGTGTTTATACCGCTGTATCAATAAATTATATTTGATGTATTAAATTTAATTAGGCTGTAACACAATAAGGTTATTGTACATTTTACAAAAAGCCGTTTTTGTTTTCTGACTTCGCCCTCGTAAACTATAGCCTATGTGTAGCCAATCGTAGTGAGAGATGCCTTCAGACTAGATGGGAAGATGACTTTCATAGGGCAACTGATAAAAACATGTTGAGAGTAGCCGAAGATCCTAGAAGAAAAAGATTAGAGAAGCTTTAGTCTAGCAGCCATTGCTCTACCATTGTAAATTCCAAAGAATTTTATTATTTTTTATTTCCATCTTTTATCTTAGTTATTTTCAGAATTTAAAACGCAGTTTGAAACGATTTAAACTAAATTAGTCTACGTTTTGCAACAGAATAGCTACCACTCTCTTAATAGCTAAAACTGTACCGACCCACGCATGTGCGTGAGGGCAAAAGGAAAAGTCCCCTGTCCATAATTAACAGAAATGTCATGCGAGTAACACTTTTAGAATTGGTCAATTAGTGTCAGTCATAACGACAGTAGTGCTACGTAATAAAAGGCGTAATAATTTACTAACCGACATAAGTAATGTTAGAACGCGATCGTTCCGATAAATAACACGAGAATTTCGTGATTGGATTTGTTGGTAGCTTATTTATTATGAAAAAGAAAGTAACATCAATTTTCTTTATACTTATCTCATTGTTTTCTGCTTTAGTTTTCATTTATAATTCAATTGTGCTTTCTCGTATGCTCTTGTCAGTGCAATTGTAATCAGGCATCATATTTGGAAGCGCATCAGCTTTCAATCATCCCCAATCGAAGCTTGCGGGACAATATCATTCACAGATGCGTTGGTCGATGGTTTTATCCAATCAGTCCAGCACAATAGATTAAAATATATGGACGATGTTGTTGCCATAAAGAGATTTAAAATTTTTTTTTTTTTTTGCAAATTCAAACTTCATTTGAAATGGACTTGCAATAATATCAACCACATAGAAATCTATTGAATGACGATGTGAAAAGCACTTATTTAAACTATGTAGTGATAAGACGATTTTCACTGCTATTTGTTTTTTTTATTGCTTGTTTTGACATTCTAGTCTTCAAACGTAGTTCTTTTTTTGTTTTTGTTTTATAGCTTATTGTTTTTCGTGATGTCTATTCACCAATAGAATTGCTCTTCTTTCCTATAGTCATCTCTAAAGCATATTGTTATAATTACTATTATGTTACGTTTGTTGTTAATTCTTATGTCTAGTTTTTACAGTATTATTTCGTACATATAAGTTGCTGTCCGTTTCTTTCCTAAAGCCTTTCTAGGCGTCTAGTTCAGTAACAACAAGAGGTTGCTAGTGTTTCAACTATTCAGAACTATATAGCTTAGATGGAAGTAAGACAAGTTTGAGAAACAACTATGTCGACTTATAAACTGTTGTATTAAATACTGAATCATAAATTTCGTATGTCATAAGTTTTGTTTTATTTTGACACTTTTTAAATGCGTAACTAGATAAAATAATTATTTCTTTTACAAAAACTAATTAAATTGATATCTGACAAGATGGACTACGCGTACCATAATGTTTAACAACCATCCTAGTAGTTTCTTGTTCAGTTCTCAGTGACCTAACAAAATATCACTATGTTTCGCCATTATTAACACAAAAACAGGTATTTTGTGTGAAATAATGAATTTAAAATTAGATAATAGCAAAATTACATTATTCAATGATTCGATGAGGCACAAATCATACGTTATCATCCAAAATAGGTAAATGAGATGCACGCCACCGTACATGGTAACCAAATATTTACCATATTATCATTATAAACAACACTGTTAATTAAAAAGGACCGCTCATATGAACAGAGCAAGCTAATTTATATAATGGCCAGCAATTATTGTACAGTTTGCGTATCCGCTAAAATATACATTGTATTTCAAAATTAAACGACATTTATTGCCTTTGAGAGACTACAAATGATGCTTAAGTGAATTTGGCGAAGTTTGTTCGACGCCGTTATCGTACCAAAAGTTCGGTTCAAATTCACGCGTAAAGCTACTTATACATATGTAAATCATATAACATAATCTGAAGATCGTTTTGGTAATTCTCAACTTTACTACCGGTAACTTTGAATTACATTAAGGATGCATATCTTTTCATCTGAAACTGACTTCAAAAATTATAAATAACTTATTAACTACAAAGATTCACAAAACGAATAAAGTTCTTTTGAATTCAATAGAATATAAGTCAGTCATACCACAAATCGCACGTTGAGAACGATAGTGACACAATGCAAAAAATGTGATTTTGAGTAATGAGCGTTTAAAGTTCAAGAAATTGTAATCAGCCCCTCTAAACAACGTATCGTCACTACGCCACCTAGCAGTTTCTATGCAAGCTACGTTCACAGGGATCTTTGCGTTTTAAAGTTTATGCTTAACAAAGAAAAATTGTCAAAAGTAAAAAATATGTCGTTTTTGGTTAGTGACATTGTCATTCTCAATGTGCGAAATATTTTATGTGTTTACAAAACTTTTTACAAAACATATATTCCCAAATCTATGTCCCTATGTGTGAAAGAAAAGAATTTTTCAAATCGTTTTAGTACTTTTAAATTCAATTTTATGCAAACAATTAAAAAAAATACCTCTTTGTAAAAATCTCAATTTTATCCAATGTTATTGTATTGTTTATGAGAACGGCTTGGGATTTCCCTTTCAAACAAAAAAAGATATATCACAATCGAGATACCATGGAACATTTAGTATATTAAAAAGTATACGAATTGATAACAGCCTCCTTTTTGAAGTTATTTAAAAATGGTCAAATTTTAACGTAAGTGTAACAATTCTCGGTGGATGTGAAATTTATGGGATTTTAATGGAACTACGCGAGGCGAAAAATCGGCGTGTCACCCTCAGATACCGGTTAAATCATTAGAGTGGTGCCTCCGTATAATTCCGGTCACCTGGCTACCCGCGCTAGCTCTATATCAGCGTTATGCGACAGTTATTTCAGCCGGCGAGATCCGGAATGGCTCTCGAGTGAATAAGCTCCTACTGAAATGTGATCTACAGATATCCACAGCATAGCATAGATTTACTGTGATGTCTAGAGTTTATTATAGAGTTTCCAATATAGTATTGAGTAATATGGCTTTATATGTAAACTATGTTTTATATTGTGGGGACCTGTAAATTAATTAAAATGTCTGCCTTCTATTCTATCATTGCTGTTTGTTAGTTTCTATGATATAATAAATAAAAATATAAAAATACTTTTACTTAAATAGTAAAATGAAAATCACCTACAACACCAACTGCATAAATATCTAATTAAATAATATTTTATTATTAAAATACGAGTAGCTCGGTGGCTTAGTGTTAAGCCGTTGGTCCCGGCTGCATTTGCAGTCATTAATACCCCCTAATCCGCATTGGGCCAGTGTGGAAGGTCATGGCCCATCCTCCTTAACCTTCCATAAGGAAGGCCTGAGCCCCTGCAGTAGAGACGATGATGATTAAAATACCCCGAAATCGTTTAAATTAATAAATTCATAATTAATACAAAACATATGTACAAAACATATAATGTTTATTTCTTTCTGTTTTATGTGTTTGTTTTTAGTGCAATAAAGTGTTAATCAATCAATCAATCAATCAATCAATCAATCAATCAATCAATCAATCATATATATATCAAAAGGTTGTAATAATATTGCACTATGATATAAATCATGGTTTAAAAAAGAACAATTTTCCTATCGCGTCGGTGTCCATTATGTAATAAGCTTTCTCACAAAGCTTGTTTACAGTTGGTATGATGACAGGTTATTTATAAAGCCTTTTAATTTATTTAACGCTCTTAGAATAAATTGCCCTTAAAATGTTTGGTCTTTTTTGAGATTATTTGGCTAAAAATATTACCAGCAACCATAATCTATATATGTATATATATAAAAGCAACGGGGTTTTATGATATTCAACCCCTAAGGGGGTAGTAAATTAGTGGATGAAAGTTTGTAAGAAAGATCATTACTACAAGTGCTAGGAGTTTCAAATTTTGCATGCGGGTTCTTTTTAGGACGTAGGTGCTTACTAAGATTTAATTAGGGGATAAAAGTTTTTATGAAACTTTCTCATTTCTGGACTTAAAACTATAACACGCGGGCGAAGCCGCTGGCGGAAGGTCACTTACACATTGGGTTCTAAAAGTGCTGAGTTTGGTAGAGATTTGGATTGAACTGTAGGTAATATATAATGTTATTACAACATTGCTTTTTATAGTAGTAACAAGTAACTTACTTTTTTGCAAGCTACTTTTGAAAATGAATAAAAATAGCTCATAAAAAGATTCTCTGGCAAAGTGGAGCCCGATAACTATTTTAAAAATACTTTATATAACTAACGCACTTTTTTGATAAACAAACACTTATCGTAGAATTTATTAAAGCAAAAATTTGTATTCATTTTGACAGGCACTATTTTATAACACTTTATAGAGGCCGGATATTTTCCACCCGTAATAGTACAGAACTTCATTTTTAAATATTATTCATAGCAACAAAAGGTTACGATAACTTTACAGATCAAGGTTTTTTGTTTATTATATTTGATTAATTTTGCATTCACAATGTTATACTGAAAAATAATCTAATTAAAAATGCTTAAAAATTCACCTTGTCCCTGGTACTCAGAAATGGGACTCGAATCCCCTTTCACAATCCGGGCGACTGCTCGAGTCCAATCTCAGAGTGCCAGGGACAAAGTTGATTTTTTAAGAATTTTTCATTAAAAGGTTTTTATTTTCAAATTGATATTTTGTGTGCCGTAAATAGAGATACAATAAACTAAACTACTCAATGAAGATATAATATTCCTTGTAACTATGTCTTCATTTTTTCAGTGTAAAATTATAATAGATCTTTTTGTATGAGTATTTCATTCAGTAGTTAGAATGTGGCAACAATTTTTGATGGTTATAATACCTTTTTTGTGGATCAAAATATAACTCCGATTAACGCTTTACATGAAGTTACATTCAGGTTAGATTGGAAATTACGTGCAATCTTAATCTTAATTCGCTTTTATATAGATTGTAACGAAGAATGTCGGGAACGATTCAATGTAAGGATTACAACAAAAGTAATCTTCAATCCAGACAGAACGGTACTTCACAAAGTAATTAATCTGGATTATTTTTGTCCTTTCCCTGCTTATTTACTTCGGATTCCATAATCTAAGATCTTTAAATACTTAAATCTTAACCTTATAAATATTGTATATATTGTATATATTATATCAACTTGCAATATATAAACAGCTAAGCTTGTTAACATTCATATAATAGTTTGCAAAAAACGAGAGAGATTTATAAATTAAGTCTTAATAAATTTAAGTAAATCAGTAGTTTTAAGTTGCTAAACAAAATCCGTTAAGCCTTTACAGATGAATTAATGCATATTCAAAATTGTTTAGATAAATTCAAATTTTACTTTATAACATTCGTAAAATATATTATAAGAGATAATTGGTTTTTGTCTCTCTACCAAACTTGTCAAATTTAACTTAGCGTTGTTAATATATAGTGGGCGCTGTCTCCTGATATTAACTTATACTCAGTATATTTGTTTATCTTGAACTTAATCTAAGCTTTATAATAGTAAAAGTAATTTCTAATTTGAGTGACTTTTAAAGATAATACGATGGATTATGAACTGTAAAACAAAGTAGTAATAAAACAACCATTGAAACATAAGTAACAATATGGCTTTAGTGCAGACAATATTGGTGGAACTAATAGACATATCTCTTAGACATATCTTTTATGTAGTCTATATAACGACGACACTTCAGAGACGGGTAATAATACTATCGCAGAATTCGTAGAGCTCATTCAGACAGCAATATCTCTTGGGATCTTAGCTCGTTGCTATTCAAATTTGATATCGTCTGGTGTAATGACACCAGAGTACAGCTGCATTTAATATTGTGATAACCCATTATAAAAGTTAGTGAGACCCATTTACAGTTCAATTTAATTCAATATGCTTTTTAATACAGAAGTTTTCGAAATACTGCACTTTAATTTCGACGATTTTTCGGCGAATTTTCGAAAACTAAACACTAAAACGACTCAACTTATTTTTTTAAGGTCATTTATTAAGATGGCTTTGAAATATTTATGGAGAAAACTGATAATGATAATAGCAAGTAAATAGGATGAGAAAATGATCACAAAACCGCAAAGAATCAGATAAAAATCCTAACAGTAAAAAATACGATTCCTCAGTTTACATTCATAGTAATAATCTGCGAGTAATCTACGGTAGCTGTCCGGGTTTGTTGTACCGAGCCTGATGAATAATTTCATTCGCCGCTACCAAAAAATATTGCTGGCGCCAAACGAGAGTCTCTTTTTTTGAAACGCCACCCCAGGCCGATTTTTCAAGCTTTAATGAACGAGGTTTGGGTCAGAGATATGAAAAAAAAGGTTTTGCATTTCTTTGTGTTGACACGTCCACGGGTGAGGAGATAAGGAAGCAGCAGATTATAAAGTTGAATAACTTATATATATTTTTTAATAATTTTGACAAACTTAGCAAGTTTTGTAAATTATCTTTACTCGATCAAAAATTGCAAAGATAAATCAATAAGTTAAAGAGAAACTTAATTTAAAGAGAATCAAAGTTAATTCTATTTAATAACTTGAATTCTATTGTAAAATTTCAAGTATTGGATTTAAACTGAATCGCATGAGCTATATATAGGTATATTTTATTATCTACAAAGATTATGTACTACATACTAAAAAAAATCAAAAAACAAAAAAGTTTATATCAAATTGGTTGCTTAGTACTCAATAAGTAATTACAGTATTCTTGCTTGGGGTGATGCGTCCACTTCTATTCTTATTACATTAGAAATAGCTCAAAGAGCAGTTCTAAAAGTGTCGTTGAAAAATATCCAAGATATCCAACCATCTGCTTGTATGAAGACGCTGAGTGTACGTTGACTTTTCCTGCTGAATTGGTGATGTTCGTACATAAAATTGTATTAAATAGTGCAGATTTCATGGATTTCCACAAAAAACGACGGTAGCTTCCAGTTTTAGGGTGGCCAAGCGTCTACTGTATCATCAGTTGTCACTGTTGAACTATAGAAATATAGAAGGATTTTGCGAGTAAATGCCAATGAATGCTAATGGCACACACGCACGCACCCATACGCACACACACAGAGAGAGAGAGAGAGAGAGGACGACTTTATCAACAAGTAGTAAATTAATAAATATAAATATTTGTGAATTTGTGTCTTACATAATAAATTAATTAATTTTGAATATTTTAAATAAATTGGAAAAATAACACTTTCAGTTATCTATCTTCCTGAGAAACAATCTCGGGTAATCTTCCATGAACCCAGTATTCTGTAAAAACTAGGAATATTAATTTAAGCAATCCAGGCATAGCCTACGCACAAAGTAATTGATGTAATATAGTAAATTTTCTTTGGAAATAAAATTAATATTATTATAACTATATCGTTTGCAAAATACCAAGAGCTTTTTGTAGTTACTACCCTTTTTATTTCCATAATATCTTTATATCGTATAATGTAAACGAAACCAGTAAATTAAGGTCTGTGGCGTCCGTTAATACGGTTGTTTGATCGGAACTCCGATTACAAAGAGCTTTGTTACAATGAAGTATAAAATTGCCGGCTTCAATCAATTACTATTAAAATATTCCTTTCTGACTGATATAGAAATATGAGTAACAGTCATAAAACTATTAAATTAAAACTGTGGAAAATATTTTCTGTTGTAAACTAGAAGTTTGAAAGCAACAAGAATGACAAAGACAGTTTTTCTTTATTCACTTATTTAGTGGATAAAAGTTAGTTTATGTGAAATATGATATAGGTGGAAAAAGAGTGAATATAGATATGACGTCTGATTAAATATAGAAGAAGAAGTACGATGGCGTAGTGGTTAGCACGTTCGCTGTGATGATGAAGTCAAGGAACTTTCACAATGGCTAGTCATAGTACAATAACAAGCATAATTATAGAATCGTATAAATATCATTATTATCTGGGCATTTCGCAAGAAAGACTAAAATTATACATTTTTCTATCTATTAGAAGCTTTTTCGTACTATCACTTACTTACTTACTTACATAAAAGACTAGCTGTAACCCGCGCCTTCGCCCACGTGATCCAGGGATACTGTATAGTATAACAGGCTAGTGTGTATAGAGGGTATACACACTAGCCTGCTATAGTGATGTCTTAAGCTTATCTTGATTAAAAACATGCCAGTGATCATTCACCTTTAAATCATCAACATAAGCCTATCAGCGTCGTCACTGGTGAGGCATAGGCCTGCCCAATAGATGAAAAAAAAATAAGGATAATCTGCCGGTGTTTCTGTGTATAATGTGCATGTCTTCATAGAATAGGCCAGTAGCTCTTCTTTCTATTTTAGTGCGTAATATAAAAGACATGCCTTGAAAAAAAAAAATTAAATTATTATCCCGTCATTTTGCTTGAAGATATTTGACTACGGGGATTAATTTCGTAATTTATGATTTTTGCGTATCTTGCGTATATAACCTATAGTCGTGATGCATGATTTTTATATAGCCTATAGTCTTTCTCTATAAATGGACTTTTCAACACAAAAGAAAATTCGATTCTAACCAGTACTTTCTGTGATTAGCGGATTCAATCAAACAAACAAATCCTTCATTATTAGTACAGATAACCGAATTATCCCAGCTACAATATAGTGAATATCAAAATAGCTTAATCATGAGTGTCTTTACAAATCATGTGAGTCACATTACTCGCCTATGTTAGGGCGTCGTTGTTCCTCAGTTATTTCCGTAACCACTGGTTCATTCGCACACTTAGGTTTCCATTTTTGGGACACATTATGTTTATTCGAACAAACATTCAAGGGACACACATAACCCGAGCCCGCGTCCTTTAATTTCCGTTTATTCTCAATCACTCGTGTGTATTGTTTTTTATTTCCACTTCATATAACAAACCGTTTTCGTGACATATACAAAATTACACATCGATAGATACTGGCACATAATAAGTAATAAAAAATCATAAAAATCAACAGAATTAATGAAGCCGCAAAGATGAAGGCGGTCAAATCGTCTTAATAATTTTACTGAACTGTTTATTTGGATATCGATTCATATCGTGACACGGATATAATTACAATAATAAATTGAATAATATAATAATACTATAATAACGTTTTAACTCCCTATACAAACTTCCGCTCCCATTTTTATCCTGTAATTTGCTTTATTTCGGGATTAAATATAGCCCATATAACTTTAAGTAGATGAAAGAATTTTAAAATCGATCCAGTATTTTCGGAGCCTATTCGTTGCAAACAAACAATCAAATATTTCCTCTTTATAATATTAGTATAGATGACCTCCATGAGGTGTGATGAACTATTTGGTCCCGGTATCGATTCTCGGTCGGCTCAGTCGGAATTGGTTCAGTTTACCACAGTAAGTGCTTTTGCTACTTAATTTGGGAACTGACCAATAAGTGTCCATCGATTTATTATATAATAGATGACCTGGTTTACTTTGTATCACCTCACACCGTGTAAGCCTTCCCTGGACTCTGATAAACATTTCATAACTAAAATCAGCTAAATCGACCCGGCTGTTCTCGAATTTTAACAAGACAAATGAACAGGATTTTTATGTATCATCATCATCATCATTTCAGCCGAGATCTCCGAAGCGATCGGCCCTGCACCTCCCGCATCCGGCTTATGTATAAAAGAAGAGATAAATTGCCTTAAAATTTTATTATTATTTTAAAGATTTCTAATTCTTCATAGATATTTATAAAAAACTAATGGGTGGTTTCGCCGTAAACTCTAACTGTTGACAAAAATCGCATCAAAATCAGATGTGTATTTTAAAAAAACTTCGCCACTTTATTTTATACTGTGCATATTATTAAGGATTTTAAGTCAGTTATATTACTAAAAACGTCTACATAAAAACAAATAATATAATATACCTTTTTCTTATTAGATTCTTTATTTACCATTAGCCATTATAAAATAATAACATCATAACTTTTAATAAGAAAAGGCACTCAGAGAGGACGTGATATTAATAACTCAAGACAGTCATCCCAAGATTTCCGGTTTCCTTATAATGGAATTCAACTGAAACAGATTATTATTTACCTGCGTATTTTATAAGAAAAAAATCGTTTTTCATAAATGACTGACGGCAATTGAATTTATTAAATAAATGGCATATTGTCATCGTCGGTGACCTGCTAAGCAAACCTTTTTAAGAATTTACATTCAAAATTCTCAATTTAAAATTAAATATCATTCACAATTTCAGAAGAAATAATTGTAAGCAGTGAGAATCAAAATATACGGCTGCGACGGTGTGTTTCGTGATTTTCTTAAAAACACGATCTTTTTTAATCATATAAAAATTACCGTATTAGATAAGCACATCATAAAAAAATATTAATTATAAGTTTGAGGATAACTTTTTCATTACTTTTAATATTCTTATTGTTTATAGACTTTAATGATCATATTTGTAAAAAAAGAATTCTTTTTGATCATAAGCAGCGACGTATAGAATCACAATAACAATGTGAGAAATTGACAAAATATGGAATAAATTTCGTGTCACCGGAAAATTCAACTGGTAGAACCTTTCTTTTTTCTTACTTCCTATTTTTCAACTGTCTATTGATTTCCCTAAAAGACCTCCGTAAAGGGAATATTTGGTGTGCTTTCGTGGGTCTGCTGTAGTGTCGCCGCCGCGGGCACTGAGAACTTAAAAAGAGGATACATGTCATTTTGTAACCTCAAACGGCCAACGCCATGACGGCGTTAAAATGAAACTGCTTTCTCAAAATATCTTAGTTCAGATAAAATTATTTAAGTTAGCACTTTTTAATCGTCCAACATTATTTCCCTACCACTCGTTCAGGACGTCTTTTGGCTGATTAGAAATACGAGCAAGAAACGCATCGACTCTATTAAAAGTAACGACATATAAAAAAACAAAAATTACGATTTGTGAAAAGTATCAACTGGAACAGATTCGAGTATCGATTGTGCTCCTAAGTCGATAAGTACGCTCGATTGTATATCAGAGTTCTATCGCATATACTGAGGTACAGTGCGGACAGTGGAGACAACCATAAGCTGCATATCAGCAATATTTTAGAAGAAACAATAAAAATATTCGTATTGCAATACCAATATATCTTTAATATAAGACATATATGATAATGTCAAATATGCATAACATATCATTACTCTTAATTAGTCTGAGATTATAAACCTTTGATCGGGATTGGATAGTTAACCGAACAAACAATGGGAGCGAAGTACTTGGAATCGGAGACTCATTAGTCGCTTTGATATCTCGGGCTTCGACTTGTTTACGTCGTGGCTAGACCAAAATCGGTGATATGGTATTTTTATCTTAGCACTTTGTAGTGAATTTTAAGGTATAACATAAGGTATAAATCGTAACATCACTATATTACAAAGATAATTATTATTTTAAGGATTTCATAAAAAATATTTGATTAAGTAATATTTATTCCGTGGCACTGATTAGTCTGTTATGTGAATTGCTAAAAGTTTTTTTTGTTTTTTTATGTAATAGGGAGCAGTCGAGCAGGCGGATCACCTGATGGTGAGTGATTACCGCCGCCCATGGACACCTGCAACACCAGAGGAGCTACAAATGCGCTGCCGGCCTTTGAGTTATTTTCGTATCCTACATACTATTTATCAATTAATATTTTTTAATAAAATTTATTATCTTACTAATACTTATTCTAAAGGCGAAACTTCGTACGTTTGAATTAATAAAATGTTCCACGATGTATGCTTTTTGTGTGTAATCCCGGACTGCTTTGATATGTTCTTTCATTCGGCACGCTATTGTACGTTTTGTCAAACTTATAGATACCAGGTTTCTTCAAAAGGATGTTATTTTTAGAAGAACGTAGTAAAATCAATACTATTTTAACTTCTTCACGAAAGATGTCACATTCGTGAACAACTGAAAACAATATTTATCGAGCACTAATTAAGTATATTATTACAGATCTTGTCAGTCACTCCTTTTACATATGGCGAAAATACCGGTTGTCTGTCTGTTTTCTGCCTCTGGTGTCTGATTTTGTGTCTAGGTGTTATCTTCTTTTGTATCCCTTACTCTGTAGGACCTTACGTGCATGATCTAGTTCCTCGTATAAGTATTCCTTATTACACAGGTTGTACGCACAGTTGTTAAGTGATGTCATTGAAGAGTTTAAGTGTTTCGGGTGATGATGCAAAGATGCGTTTTTCAATTATGACCAAAAAGAGCATAAAAAATATTACTCGACCAAATACAGTTTACTTCGGCATTCATAGATATTTCGGTACTCGCACTCTTTTCATCATAAGTCACTTCCCCTAATGTTGTTAAGTTAATGGACATACAATGTTCTTTGCCATTATTTCGGAATTTTTTATTCAAATGTAGCATTCTGTCATCGGTGTCCTTATTCAGCTGTCACCCTCGCTCAAAGAGCCATAATTGTAACTGTAATGAATAGACGAGACGTCGTAAGAAATGTAAACGTTAATTTGTTTCTTTCGCAATTCCTTTTTTCTTTAGCGATAATGTTGAATTCAGACACAGAATACGGGCTCGTTAAAGAACCGTCCTGTGAAGTCAAAGAGAGAGGAAAAGTATTTCATTGTAAAAGATGGACGGTACGTATACTTTATCAACGCTTTTAACTCTGGGTTGTAGTAGGGAATGATTAACTTAATATTATCACTAGTAAAATCATGCTTTAAATTATTATTAGATACCAAAGTATAACTTTTTTTGGGTCACACATCTAATATAATGGGGCGCGCCGAAGGAAGCGAATGAAAGGACTTTTAAAAGTTATTAGTATATGTTATCGAAAATGTGTGAAACATTAATTCTATACAATTCCAGGGAAATGTATAGAATCCCGAGGCTATTTAGGAACTGTATAAAATATGGTTTCAAACATGTTTTAATAGATACAAACCCTATGAATTGATATTGTACTTGGGAATGAATGCTTTCTGTGAATAAAATCAATAATAGACGTTACTAAATTAAGAAGCAGAGTATCACTTAATGAAATATATGAAACACTTTGTTAAAATAAGAATCAGAATTTTTATAAAGGCTCACAGTTAATAATCATACCGTTAAATATAAAATCTTTATTGTGCTTATTATTAATTCAGACGCAATACCCTCCCCTCGCTTTGATTTCCCCTCGCAGCAATATACATCTTCAATGTAATATATACTTGACTGTTATTTAGGAAATGTTTAGATTTCCGAGGAAATACGTCTAATATAATTATTTTCACACATTTCCGGGTGATATTAGGCTATTACAATAACGGATTACATATATTTCCGTTAACTTATACAAACATATGAACCATCACTCATATAAACGCGTTGAATCGAATGTCGCCTATTAATTAATCTGTTAGGAGTGAAATTCCTTTCAGTAAAACTCCTTCGGCTCTGATACATATATGATCACAATTATGTGCCATCATTATGTTATAAAAATATCGCAGAAAAAAATCTATTTGCATTTATTTATCTTCTAAAATTCTGATTGATTCCATTAAATCGCTGTTGCTTTATGTGGTAACAAAAATTTTATTAACTATGGATTACAGCATGTTTTTAGAGTTAATAGAATTTTTGTTAGCGATTCCTTTTTTACAGTATACAAAATCCGTGAAGTGCCAGAAATAATACCGTCGCATATACTGAGTTACCCTATGGTTAGCCCTTAATATTTAGCTTGTCAAAGTTTGCGTTTGTTTGATGCATTTGGATGATACATTAATCGTATTATGCCTAAAATTATTTTCAGCTTGACAAGATAAAAAGTATTTTATATATAACTAAAACATGCGAAGAATAAACCTTTCGTAACTGCGCTTTCATTCTCAGTGTTGCATGGAACTTTTATTAAAACATGATTACACGTTTAACATAAGTGACCTAGCTGTTTGAAATTTATTATTCTGATTGACCAGGTGCGACAAATTAAGTATCATCAAAACATTAATAAGTAGCTGTTTTCCCCGCGGGTTCGTTCGAATAAACGATAGCCTATGTCATCCGTGTATGAATTTTCATAACCAGTATTTCTGAAAATTATCCCTACCACAACAAACAAACAAAAAAGATGGAACCTTTGCCCAGTTTATATTATTACTACCCATTACAAATTATGAGTTTGTAACAGAAAAATACGGATTCCTTTAATTAGCCATTATTTTTTTCGGTAAAAAGAATACACAAAACATCATACAAAACTAAACCATTAAATCAAACAGTACCACCTACACGCGTATTATCAATTAAAAAGCAGTAAAATTTTAAAATAAATCTCTTAATGTTACCCAGCGGAGAATAGCCGTGTATTCTAATATGTTGTGTTCGAGATTCGAAACGCATCTATAATTGGATCCTCGAGTACAATTACGAAGCAAGATTACTAAAGCCACCACTGATTGACACTGGGACCTAATCCCGAACGGTATCAATGACGAGACACATTGCTTATTAGGATTGCAATTTAAAATATAAAGTTATACCTTTTAGTCTTAGAAAATACTTAAAATCGACCTGTACCTGCTATCAACAGACAGGACCAGATACTTGTATATTGCAAAAAACGTCTAATATATCTGTTACATTGATTGCATTTTTTTTTAATACTAAGACTGTGGTTTTTTTAATAAAAGAACACATTAAAAAGAATTAACTCAGATTAGAAATAAGATATTATACTAAAGCGAAAAGAACAAAAAGCATCTCCACTTTACTTCCGACACATTACATATTAGGTATGGAACTAAACTCATTTAATAAAAAAGAAAATGCTTTTCATTTTGCTCCAATAATTTGATATTAAGGAAACAATAAAGAAAAAGAACGAAAATTATCTAATACCAAAATAATGTAAAACTTGGAGTGCGTCCTACTTGCAATGTCTGTGTGTCACCAACGACACAGTACTGATCAGGTAAACAACTAGAGTTTGCTTTGGTCGTTAGTAGTTCTTGTACCTAATTACCAATCACGGCGAGCGTTTCCTGCCAATATCGGGGCAAGTAACTGGTAAACAGCGATAAACCTTATGCATCTTTAACAAAGGCCTCCAATGAAAGAAGTTAATCATGTCATTAAAGTATCCTTGAATATCCAAAATTAAAATAATCCAATACAATTCCAATATTTAGTTAGAAGTATAATATTAAATGTAAAAAAAAAAACAATATAGCAGCCACCTAGTTAAAATTGCACTTTAATGTGTAATCACTACTGCTACCATTTTGATTGAATTGCGCCATTCAACTATAAAAGCATTAGCCAAATAGCTAAACTTAATGTTTGACAATATGTACATGTAGATGACGCTAATGACTTAGGCAATGAATATATGCTTTTTCCTCGAGTAACTATTATGTATATAAACTAATATAAAAAGTATTAAGAATATAAAAATAAATAAATACTTATTATAATTACAAATCGGTATCATAATTGATTAATTTTGGATGCTATACTGGAAAATATTCTTCATAAAAATGCTTAAATAATCCAATTTCTCCCTGGTACTCTGAGATGGAAACCCATGCCACTAACTATTTTTGATTGAGAATATAATTTTTTTTTTTAGTGTTGATATTAAGAAGTGACTACAAGTTTGATGTAATAGGCAAGTCTACAAAATATAGTAGATATATGTTATGTGCATAACATAGTTTTTTTTTATACATTGCCTTTTTCTAAATCATGCTCACCTTTTCTTAAATGCCCATCCAAAAATTTAAAAAAATGCAATTCCGCTTCAAAATCTTCATGCTGCGCCGATCCCTAACGGAGTAGGCAAAGACAACAGAGTGCTATAAGGCTCGGTCCTTACATACATCTCATCCACTTCCATTACTCTTTATATTTATACTCCCGGTTTTCATGGCCTCTGACATCATCTTTTAACAACACGCGATTGATTTGATCATTAAAGATGTATAATGCCCTTCCTCGGTTTCTATAGTCTTCCACATTCCCGTTCCACTTTCCTCATGGCTGAACCAACGGAGCATGTTTCTCGTGATTTTTACAACAATTTTATTTACATTTCAATCTATTTGATTCTCTAATTTCTCATTATCTCAAGTCACTAATTATATTTATAATCGCTATTTTACATTATTTCGTAAACGAAAAAAAACTAATGCCATGACGGCAGAGAAACGTATTATTTTAACTATTTCTCACAGTGAGTGTTCAGTCAGACGCCATGTTAACATTTAATATGTTATAATTAACTAGATACTTGTAGCACCATTCAATCAAAAGCCTAACAGTCCAATTAAACAGCTATTTTAAACAGTCCGCTGCGATATACGATGTTAGTAATATACGTATGCGATGATCACCGCAGTAAATTCATGAAAAGCTAAAATTTATAGCGATATATTTTACTTAAAATTTTAATAACACTTCATTGTTCAACCAAATATATAAAGGTTATACTGCAATGTTATATAAATTCATATATGGCCTTTATATTATTAAAAGGTTATTTCTGTTTACGACCAAGTACGGAAGCTCTCAATTTAACACACCTCAGATATCGCGAATTTATTGCCCGTTTTATCTTTACGACTGCACAAAATTTGTTCCGATGTGTAAGGGATTGCAATTCTGTTAAAACATACATCTAACCAAAACCCATATAAAACATAAAATTTACGATCTAAAGTAAAATGTTATTGTTCTTGTTATACATTTATGATCGACCTTTCATTGGTCTGCCCGAATGTTCATCGCTTTCGTATAAACTAATTAAATAAGACACAAACTTATGATATAAATAAAATTATGTCACAAGCATTAATTTACAAATGCTAGTAACAGTTAAACATTGTCAAATTAAGTAAGGTTTGACATTGTGGTACCTGACTTGAGGCTTTGTATTGCAAGAAAACCGAACGATTTTGAAAATCTCTTTCATATAATTACCAATTTATAATTTGATACGTATTGGTAGACATGCTATAAATCACAACTGAAGTTGAAAACTGTTGTTACCACATGTTTAAACAAATAGCGCTTTGAGTTTATTTGATACCAAAGCAAGCAGACGAAATTCCAACCTAACCGATATTATCTTCGACCCATTAGTGAATACAAAACAAGCTTTACGGACCGCTAGTGATAACCGTCAATGATAATACATAATTCGTCTAGCACAGGGGTTGTCAACATTATAAATCGAACGAAAGAAACAAAAATTTCATAGTTTTTAAATATTCGCTGAAAGATTTTGTGTCAAGTATACTTGAGATATAATTTAAGATGTTCGTTGTGAACATAGAACTTTGATTAGCAAACTCTGAATTATAGTGAGCCTATTTGAATTATATATATAATAGAAATAGAATGGGTACTCTACTATTAACAATTATCTATTTAAAGGGTTTCAGCAGAAAAATAATAATTGTTTTGTATATGGAGCCATGTACTATTCTTTCGAGATGCAGCAGCAAGCCGCAGGTTACCGATCCCTGGTATAGTGTGATACCGGAAACTACCATTAGATATACTGTAATAACAATACAATAGTATACGATATACCATATCGTATAATGTTATTTGAGGGGAAAGAAAATATTTAGGCAATTTATAAAAAGGGAGCGCTTACTGATAAAAGGACATTAAATTCAAATATTAAATATTATATGCCTCATGCCTTAGGCTAATACAATAGGCAACGACTGTTACTTCATCATCAGCCCTTTTACGTCCCTACTGCAGGGGCTCAAGATGGGTCGTGACCCTACACGCCGGCCCAATGCGTATTGCAGGGCATTAACGTCTAAGTGGTTATGGATCGTCTGGTTGGTTTGTTGCGGCTTTTGCGAGAATTCTCCAACTATATCCACTTGTCGCTAGGTGTAGCTACTCAAAACTGAAATAAAAGAAACAAATCTTCGGAACACACACGGCTGCACGTCGGATTACCACAATTTGTCAAATTTCTTCAGCTGATTTTTAAAACCCGCAAAATATTATGGTTTAAATCAAATGAAGAATTTTGACAGATTTGTTTGAACTAGCGTGCTATTCACTGTACAAAACCTGTATGTTATTAGTATAACACCGAAATCTTTGGAACAATATCTCTATAAACAATGTAAAATTTAATGACATCGTAGTCTGTGCGCACCCGTAATACATTATATTTTTTATATCATTTAAGGTTCGCCCTTCGCTCGTTTAATTTTAATTATTATGAACTTCGGTTTAAATTAAGTACTTAACTTAACTAACTTATTCAATGTTCATACTATATTTTGAAGTAGGTTCTACTAAAACTGCTACAAAAACGAATGTAATACATATTTAAGTCAGTTGCTACAGACTGTTCATTTCCATCTGAATTTATTTCTATTGATGTACAAAATTCTGATTCAAAATTGTTCGCGACCGATATAAAGATAAATCGCGATCGATAAAAAAGAGCATCGACCAATGTAAAAAAGCCATTAGCGAATGGCTATAGATTCCTCTGCATTTGACGTTTAATAAATAACATATCTTTAAGCTATTTAAAAGACATTGGAATTATTTTCTTTAAATATAGCAAGCATATAATATGAATATCAAATTAAATATCTCGATGAACACGTTCCGAAAATATATAACTTATATGCAATTTCTTCTATTTTACTTTATGTTGGAAAGTGAATATGATTCATAATAATGAAAAAGAAAAGTAAATACGATCCATAATAATGAAATAAGGTAATATTTAATAACATCGTAATCTGTGTGAACCGTAACCTTTGCGGACGTAACAAAGCCCGACGATCCCCACTCCAATCCCATTACATTAGTTTAAAAGCATTTATTATATATTTTATACTTATTTACCTTAGCTCGTTTAATTTTCATAAATAAGTAATTCATATTAAATAAAGATGTTCATACCACATATTGTAGTGGGTAGGTTTTGTGTACATAAATTAATTGCACACTTAAAGAATGAAAATAAAAATGAATAATTTCTAAGTGAATATGATTCAGAATAATGAATATTAAATTTTGTGCACGGACTACATTTTTTTCTGTATTATTTAACTATGAGCCCCAGAGAATCTTTTGCTGCTAATATCACTTGGATATATTAATATTTTACCCTCTTAAGCAAATTGACCGAATCAAACATTGGTGCCATTTATATTTCGTAGTGTCCAGCGGCAGAAGATATATTTTACTCGGGCACCTCTGCGGTCGCCGTGTTACAGGTGTGTCTCTGTTTTAATCTCCTAATGGCTACCCGCACCGGGCTTTTACCCCGTCGATGTTTAAGAGTAACTGGAAGGACCAAAACGACTCGTAAAATAAAATATTTAAAGAATAGTATTTTTATGTGGGTACGCACCAGCAATCGTTGTTGTTAAGCAATCTCGAGCTACTCCTTGCTTCGGAAGACACGTTAAGTTGTTGGTCCAGTCTGCATTTGTAGTCGCTAATACCCTCCAATTTGCATTAGGCGGGCGTCATGGTCATCCTCCTTAAGCATTCATAAGCAAGGTCCAAGCCCCTGCAGTGGGGATGTAAAAGAGCTGATGATGATGACTTTTACGGCCACTGCAATCGCTTGTATGTGCAGTATAATCTTGGTGCGATAAGAGGTAAGTCCTATCAAAACGTATAGAAAAGACAGTGTGCTTTTCGGGTTAAGGTCGCTTTTAAAAATCACCAGTGTTTTACCTTTTTATGTACGAGTAATAATGAAACGCTGTTCATTTTGGGTATTTGTAATTTTTAAAATTTCCTTAGTTCTCACATAATAGAACTTATGTATTATTTATTCATAATTGTTATTATATTGTGGGGGAAGCAATATGATGTACCTACATTCAGTGAAGTGACTTACGCTCACCTGCCACTAAAGCACTCAGAGTTCAATTTGACAAATCCACGTATTCATTGCACTCTCATATTTCACTGGTTAGCTTTGAAGCAGCTCTTTCAATAAATTTTCAATAGACAAAATAATTTTATAAATTAACTATTATTTAGTTAGATATCGATATTAAAGTACTATTAAACATGCGTTTTTTATCAAGGATAATAATTATAAGCATTTGAATTGTTAAAGCTCATAGTTCGTATTATAAAATACAAGAATGTTATAAAATTAAAATCCCTAGTAGCCGTTTCAAAATATTGCTAGAGGTGCTTAAATAGTTTTATTAATAAATATAACTTCTAGTCGAGTTTACACAACAGATCAATGATAACCCCTGCTCTAAAACGCATTGTGAATTTAATCTGCTGCACTCTGGGAAAGCGCGAAAACATTTCGTAATTAAAGTGTTGATGCAACCAACCGTTACAGCCGTATAAATTGAATATAAAACAGACAACTACGAATAATACAAATTTATTTTTGCAACAGAAATAGCAGATTTCTGATTATTTTTTGCATATATAAATGCCGAATAATGATTTTCCCATTCAAACCCCATTAATATACTTTGTCACATGTGGATGATGTAGCTTCCCGTAAGTGAATGAATAGATAATATCGGTCAAAAATTTTCGTGGCGAATGGAAACAAACAGCTAATCAAACCTTTCCTCTTTATAATATAAGTAAAGATTTTAGACATAACATACATTCTTCAGATCCCAAATTCAGTAGATAAAACACTTGTATTATCGATAATCTGAAGCAACGTTAGATACCTCGTAACCGGGACCTCAGAGATGGCGTCCACATCTCACTCGGTACGCAAAAAAAATCTATTACAAAATAGGAAAAACACTGAAACCCTTTTTCTACTGTGACATTAAATAAAAAATATGTATTTTCAACTAGTCTCCAATACAAAACATATCACTACGATTAAATAATATCAGCCCATTAATTATACAAAATATCCATTATCCAAAATATATATTTTACAGTCTTTATGCAATTAAAAGAAGTAACAACATTGTAACTAGCTAAATATCTAATTAAAATAATTATAAGATTTTCATTCTACGAAACATCAGCTATTTTACAAAGTCTATTTACAGTTAAAAGACGGAACAATATTTTAACTAAGTAATTTTGCTACAGATTTATACTCTCAGTTAAACGGCGAATTATTGTGACCTAAATCAAAAGGCGGAGACTTTTAGCACCTTACTGGTTAGGCGAGTTGCCGCTCCTCCTTTGTGTCTTGCCATTTTGTATTTATCTATTGTAATTTTCCTTTGTACTATTCTGGGTGTCTTTATTGGGATGGAGACGTTTTCCCAAAGTGCGATAAGTTATTTTCGTTTACAGTTAGCGCTAATTACCTACTGATTAATCTGATTGGCTTTCTATTGACTTGTAATTGTAGACAGACAATTAGTTTATTCAATCTCTTTTATTCCTGTATTTTTTTCATTTTTAATTCTATTTATTATATATAATTCTATTGCGTTATAGTTGTATAACTTCTAGAATTTATAGTAAAATCTTACGTTATTTAACATTAGCACTAATCAAAGATTTTGCTTAGATTTGCAAAAACAGTAAAGGTATAAATTCAATCATTCGAATTAAAACAATACCTCGAGCACATAATTTCGATACCTAAAACCGGTATTTTTGATTATACATAAACCGCGTGTATGTATGTATTTTGATTATACATATATACACGCGGTTTATGAATTGAGTAAAGCCAAACAGGTCTCAAACTGTAACTTAAACGCCACATAAACAGATTGTGTTTCGTTTCCGATTAAATAAAACTTATTTTTATTTGCCATGTTTGCCATAAAACTGTTTGCCATGCGAAAAGTAAAAAAAAACATAGTTACTGAGAATAAACTTAATTTTTTTTTCTTTTTCAAAAGTACAAATAATCAACTGTTTATTCAGAAACCAGTCGATTATCTTTTAAAAGGTCTCAAGACTATCGTGTACCATTTTTAAACTTATAATAATATTAATTTGATATTACAACTCGTTTGGTTATGCGATATCAACCCAAATATATTTAAATAAACACACAATAACTGTTTTCCCGCGACTTCACCCGCTTCCCGTAGATGGAAGTTTTTTTTTTTTTTTGTAATTTTAGAACTTTTTTAATACAAACAAATAAATCCTATAGATAAATACCAAATCCAGTACAATTAAGTAAAAATAAAAATCTTAAAGCAGGTTTAAATCGAGTTTAGCTCTTGTTACAGTTATATTTAATTTGTTGCTCCAACGTATTTCCTGTGGCAAGCAGGCGTCCATTATTTGTGGGCAGCGGTTTCAGCCTCGGGGACCGTACCCTAGATATCTTAACTCGCACCGCTACAAGATCCACCGGTTCACGGTAACAGGACTTAAATGTTACCCGGCCGCTCCGCGACTTGGTTTTGAGCCAAACCGTTATTAATTGTAGCCGAAATTTATCGTTTTGTGTTGGGTTGGATAGAATGCTGAATTACTTTAAGAGATTTGAAATATGTATGGGGTACGTCGATAACGTGTGCGATTTAATGTTTGTATAGTTCTTTACCACAGATGGAGAAAAAGGGATAAATATAAGAGCAAATATGTGTGTGTCTGTTCGTCCGTCGGTCATACGTGATTTCTGCCACAGATACTGAACTGATTAATTCAAAATTAGTACACATAGAATGTAAACCTTTTTAACTCAGCACTTACGTTTGCATGTTTTGATTGACACACTGTTTTGATGTAATGTTATCATACAAGTTAAGATGGCGTCTTCTTTAAGTATAAATTCTTTAAAGCTAACTTTATTGATAAAAAATTAGGAATCGGGTAGTTTTGTCCGATTCCGATCGACTTTTGGGGTTAAATCAATACATAGTATAAAACATCGCTTTCTGTCTATATATACTTAGATCTTTAAAACTACGCAACAGATTTTGTTGCAGTTTTTTAAATAGGGTAATTCAAAAGAATGGTATTTATGTATAATACAGGACCACGCGGGCAAACACGGAAATCTGGTTAGGTAATAAAAAAACATTCATCATCATCATTATCAGCCCCTTTTATATCCCCACTGCAGGGGCGCAGGCCTTCCTTATGGATGGTTAAGGAGGATGGGCCATGACCCTCCACGCTGGCCCAATGCGGATTGGAGGGTATTAACGACTGCAAATACAGCCGGGAATAACGGCTTAACGTGCCTTCCGAAGTACGGAGTAGCTGGAGTGACCGACCCTTTCGAAAGTTGCTTAACAACAACGATCGCGAGCCGCGGCGCTTATCCACTTCGCCACCGAGCTACTCAAAAAAAAAACATCGTTTAATCGTGTCTATATCTGATGATATATCGATTGTAAGTTTTCAAATAATCTTAATTAAAAATAAATACAAAGACTTCTTTGACTTAAACTAAAGTTGAAGTAAATTATATGAAAAATTTAAAATTATTAATTTTAACGACCTTACATTCCGGTTTGTCTTTAGTTTCATCATCATCACATATTAATGTTCACTACTGGGTACCTGCTTTCTTTATGACTGGAATGAGATAGAGATGGTCACTATCCACCACGCTGGTACAGTGTGGATTGGTGGTGGTTAACGTCTGCAGATAATGCCGGGACGAACGATTTAAGGTGCCCTCAGAAACATAGAGACGAGATAAAAAATTTTTGGTCAGCCATCTTATATCCGGATTTACCGATAGTTGCTTAGTCGCATCGAATACTGAACAAGATAACCACAGCGCTATTAAGCTACATAAACTAAAGACTAAAGACAAAAAGCTTTACATTCAAATCTCTTAAATTAGTTCAGCATTCTATCTAACCCAACACAAAACGATAAATTTCGGCTACAATTAATAACGGTTTGGCTCAAAACCAAGTCGCGGAGCGGCCGGGTAACATTTAAGTCCTGTTACCGTGAACCGGTGGATCTTGTAGCGGTGCGAGTTAAGATATCTAGGGTACGGTCCCCGAGGCTGAAACCGCTGCCCACAAATAATGGACGCCTGCTTGCCACAGGAAATACGTTGGAGCAACAAATTAAATATAACTGTAACAAGAGCTAAACTCGATTTAAACCTGCTTTAAGATTTTTATTTTTACTTAATTGTACTGGATTTGTTATTTATCTATAGGATTTATTTGTTTGAATTAAAAAAGTTCTAAAATTACAAAAAAAAATCTTCCATCTACGGGAAGCGGGTGAAGTCGCGGGAAAACAGTTATTGTGTGTTTATTTAAATATATTTGGGTTGATATCGCATAACCAAACGAGTTGTAATATCAAATTAATATTATTATAAGTTTAAAAATGGTACACGATGGTCTTGAGACCTTTTGAAAGATAATCGACCGGTTTCTGAATAAACAGTTGATTATTTGTACTTTTGAAAAAGAAAAAAAAAATAAAGTTAATTATCAGTAACTATTTTTTTTTACTTTTCACATGGCAAACAGTCCTTATTTTTATATAATGTATTACATTATTTACTATCCGATAAACTAAAGACAAGAAAGAGAGAAAGAGAGGAGCTTAATAGCGCTGTGGTTATCTTGTTCAGTATTCGATGCGACAAAGTGATAAATCTGGATAAGCATATTTGATCTTAGTTTTGTTACATTATAAGAATTATATTATCTGTCATTGAACTACGTCTATATTATATTTCTCTAATTGATTGTAAACCTTAAAATATATTGATACTAAGTTCAAGTTTGATAGCACAAAGTTAGCCTTTTATAGTACCTGATGTGCTGCTGTGTGTACATATTTGTTGATTAATTATATTAAATTGGATATCAGAGCTTGATTGCTTTGATATGGTATGTCAGATAATTACAGATAGTTTAAGACAAACTGTGCTGATGCATAGTTTACATGGTTACATTAATTATTAAAGGTACACTGCCCTAACATACACGTTTGAATTTGTCAATATATCGTAAATTGGCTCTGTTTTATAGATTCCTTTAAATATATTTTATATTATTATATATAAAAATAAGATATAATAAAATCGAAGCTTTAGCTGCGAACGTTTTGGGAATTAAATCAAAATGTTTATCACGTAAGAAATGTTAGATAAATCAGAGTTTCTATTGATTCCGTAGAAGAATTCCTTCGGGCAAACGAAACACGATTTACTGTCACTTAACAGAGTTGTATCGACTGAAAACTAACGATATATTAGCGATACTAGCTATAGTAGTTCATCACCAACCATTTAATGTCTCCACCACTGGATCATAGTCCTTCCATATGAATAATCGAATGAAATGGATAAAGAGAATGGGCTATGTCCCACCACGCAGGACCCTGCCCTGTCTGGGGGGTATATCTCAAATGTCTCTGAGATTTACCCCCGACCCGCAGAGGGACCCTGCGAGAGGTGGGCCGAAATGGAGGCGAATGACACGGTAAATGGTCTTCAGGCTGTCCCTGTGGATCGCCTCCATGGAGTGGGAGATCGCTGGGTAATGCTCCTGCTAATAAACTAGCCCCACTCTAGGGTGGGTCGGCAGGCAAGAAACATTACCCGCTGACCCTCCGCTAGGGGGAGCGGGTATGAGTACGCATTTCCTAATGGTAAAAAGCCCTTGTGAAAGTTGCTTCATTTTCGTATAGCAGCCGGAATTTTAACTGATAAAACATCGAGATCCTCGGTAGTCCTTCAATAGCCTCAAAACGGTCGATTTCGTTTCATGTATATCCAGAAGAGTCCACAGTATTAGCCGAAATCCCGGAGGCTGGAGCGCAAATCTCGTAGACAGACTGTGAAAAGAGAAAAAGTATTGCAAGAACTGGCATTTTTAATTGAATCCTTCGTTTGCAGCTTGTTTTTTGTTCAGCCAAATATTCGGTTTTCCTTTAATCTATCAAAGGCCACTTAATTGTGATTACTTATCAAAATGAAATGCAAAAAATACTTAAAAGAACTTCGTGTAAGTAAGGACAAGGTAAATATTTTCTTTAAAATTTCCTCCCTCAAAGGATAATAAGTATATTAAAAATATTTTATATAAAAAGTGGTAGAAACTAAAGATTTTGTTAATGTAGTATTTTTTAAGCAGTTTCATATTTAAAAACATACATAAATCGACAATGTATGTTTTGAAATCGGAATCGTGATTCGTTTTTTTGTTACAGACGCCATCTTAGCTTTGTAATTATCCATATATAGTCTAACTTCGCACGCAAAAATTATGTCGACCCCATGTATTGTAGCTCCATGTAGGTGAAAGAATTTTGAAAACTAATCTAGTACTTTTTCGGGGCCTATTTAATACAAACAAATAAACAAATAATAAAATGGCCTCTTCATAATATTAGTATAGCATATTATCATAAATCCATCGTCCTGATTCCAATACGTAATTATATTAAAACTTAATACGTTTAAGGTCAATTAATTAACAGGAAGATTTTCAATTACTAGATTTAACACACAATGTCAACCTAAACAAAATTTATTAAAGAGTAAGTATCTACAAATAAGTAGTTACATTTGATTTTCCATTGATTTAAGATATTATGTATATACGAACAAACCTCTCAGAGGGCATAGAAGTACTCCCGCTTATTGCTAGATCCTCTTGGCTCGATTTCTACATCATTGTATTGCGAGTCCTTTGTCGTATATTCTCACTTAATACGAACACAATGCATGGTATTCTCGGCCGATTTATCCGCTCTTGTTACCAACACTGGGTTGTGCCAAGAGAAAACTTGGACCGTTTAACGATAATAGTTTTATTATTGTTACGCTAAGTTGAATCCAGATGCTTTAATAAGAAGTTTCGCTTCAATTACTTACATGAAAACCATTTTTCAATAACATTTTTAATTTAATTTAATTTAGAAATGAAATACAGAAGAATAGCAGATATAGGTAATTACAACCGCAAACTTCTAAAAGCGTACCGAAATTATGAAAATAATAAACAAGACCTTTCATTTCAAAGGCAAACAGCAGTTGCCAGCGAAACCAAACACCACTCGTGTTTTGCTGATTTTGTTCAAATGTTGCCGACTTGTTAGCATTGCATTGGTATTTGAACTCAGCTTCCACTTCCGCCTACAAATCAAGAAGAAAACAAGCTAACTTATTATTATAACTAGCTTTCCGCCAGCGGCTTCGCTCTAGAGAATTGTTTATTTGGATACTCATTTATATCATGACACGGATATAATACGGTATTTTAGTAATTACGAGAAAAAAATCTAAAAATATATAATTGAGATAGCTTAGCAGTCTGAAAATGTGAGTTTTAGTTCATAAAATAATAAAATTAATTTTTAAGATTCATATCAAAGTTTCTATTCTTTAGTCTCATTTTATTACTCGAATCAGTAGCTGCCATGATGTGACGTCATTTGGTTTGTAAACTAACAAGAAAATTAAGTTTCAAGCAAGAAAAATACTAGTCAACGCAATCTCGCGAGATCGGGGCCCGGGCGAGATCTCGCAAGTTTATGAATATCAATACCGCGAGATCTCGCTAATTTCTAGATCTCGCGAGATTTCCTCTTTTGTGTGTTAACTGTTGCAAATAATTACTATAATTGAATAAATTAGAAAAATTATTGTGAAATAAACATGTATTTTTACGAGTATTTTCAATAATATTTTATGAATTTAATATTGCTTGACATAATCATATTTTGTTTTATACAATACTTTTAAACGAGCGATTTCTGTAATGTAATCGGAATAAAGGAAACGGCTCCAACAATTTTCACAAAATTTATTATGCAGGGGCGATAAATCGATTTAATTGGGTTAATCATCCAGGTACTACATTTTTGAGTACTAAATTTTGACGTATGTAATGAAATACGAAATAAAATATTCCACCAAACTTCTCTGCTTATATCAAAAAGTGTTTTATTAAACAGTTATTTTATAATAAAACTACAAGAAATCTAAAATTAAAATAAAACTCATTAAGTATGAAAGTTGAATTAATAATAAAAAACCTGAGATATTATTATCGTTTAAAGAAAACTATGTATACTCAGAGATCTAATAAGAATTACAAAATAAATTAACAAAACAATATAAATGTAAAGGTTTGTTAAATTCACCTCACATGCCATTATTACGAATAATTTTGAAAGTAGCTTCTTAACCCTTAACACCACTCGGTATTTTCAGCCTACATATCTACACTCGTGGGGGAGCTATGTCCCCACTTTTTATGGTTATTATTCAAGTAATAAAATATAGGATATTTTAGGATTTATATTTATAACATAAATAAAAAACATATATTCTATGAAAATAAACACTTTTATTTAGGTTTCATAATCATAATTAATATTTCTAGTGTGAAATAAAAAAACTACGAAAAATCTCGTCACATTCATGGGGTCTATTTCACTGACTCAATATAAATAAATAAAAAATGCTTTGGAACAAAAAATTTTTTTTTCTAATAACCTAGGTATATTACTTTTTAACCAAAACAGTCATAAAATCTTGAATAAATTTTAAAACATGCAAAATCACAAGGAGAATATTCGACTTAGTTTACCAAAAAAAATTTACCTTAATCTGTTAACATATTATCAGTCTCATTAAATTACTCTCAAAAATTTGATTATAACGTACTTAAAACTTATGACTCACATTTAGTACATATTTTTACATCAACAGAGTGGTTCCGACAAACATTTTTCACACATTTCAAACACACCCTTGGAGTATTACTGTCTTTGCTTCGTGGACACAAATGACACCTAGATTTTTTAGCCCCTTGCTTTGGCTCGGGTCTTGTTTTGGTTGATCTTCAGCTACATCAACACCAACCTCTTGTAGGAACCTATCCATCATATCTTTCAGCTCCCTCGAAAGGTTAGAAGAGCGTCTTCTTTCTTGAACATGAGGAGTTACTAAAGTATACCCAAGTTCTTCTAAAAACTTATAACGACTCTTGCTTTTGTGAGGATTAGATGCGCCGTAAAGGACATGACTGTTTACTCCGGAAATACTGGGCAAAATATTGTGGTCGGCCATGTTTGACTTCTCTGGTTCACAGAGTAAGCAGCACACTTCTGGTCTAAAGCATCTACGCCACCTTTGGTAGAATTGTAACAATCTCGGGTTTTTTGGTTTTGGTTTGGTCCATTGCAGATACTAGAGTTATACTGACGTCATTTAATAGCCTTTCTATCTGCTGGGCATTTAAATTCTTACTCATACTGCACCAAAAACCCAAAATGTAGATATAAAAGATTATTATCAACATTAAATACTTACGTAACTACACTCATGGGGGACCTAGGTCCCGCAACAACACGTGCCTCACAAACTTCCAACGCTAGCACGACGTACGTACTCAAAACCGCGACCGCGTCGCGTTCAAAATATTTGTATAATTTGCAAAAAACAGCGCTGGGCGACCTAGGTCCCCCACGAGTGGTGCTAAGGGTTAAGAAGCATAAAATATCCAAAGAATCGCCTGGTTATTTTCTCCTTATTGTGCTGGTCAGATAACCAGCCGCTGAGAAGGCTCTTTTGGAAACAAAAGTACTGTAACATTGTAAAGCTTCGCCTTTTGACCCCTCGAATTTACGTTCGACTTTGGACTCGCATAAATTCACGCTTATAAGGTTCTGATTTTGATTCTCAAAGTCGCATGATTATCTTATATTCTTAAAATTGAAAATCGTTATTTTTTTGACTGTGTGTCAAGTGACTTGAAACACCCTCGTTATTGTGTGACGCCACTTTGGCGAATGTCAGATTATTCTATCTATAATTATAGGCATATCTTCCTATTGATTGTAATTCGAATTTTTAGTTGGCGCTGTTCTTAACTCATTTATATCTTTTTATTTCGAAATCGATCGTTAGATTGTAAAAAAGGTAAAAAAAGGTTAAATTTTGATTTAATAATTTCAAGGCAATAAAACGTGTTTATTTCTCCGAAATATTTGTTTTATGGCTTTTTCAAAATAAAAATTTAAAGTTTAGATGTAATTACATGACGGTTGCTGACTAATTTTTTATATTTTTTTCCATGGATTGTAAGGAAATTAGGATCGAATTGAGATACTTTTCAACAATAGGTGTTATATAGGGTATTATATATAATATATAACAATGGTTACTATGGCATCATTTTAATTCCCTTTACAAAACCTGAAAAAGCCAAGGTATAACTCAAAACAGAGGTAATACAGAAAGGCCTTTTTCTTTATTGTATGATCAAAAATTGAACTTGTAGAGATAGCGACACTGAAAACGACGTGTGAACCACTCACCCAGTGGTCGTCGAATAAACAATGAAAACTTAATGTATTCTGTTATTGTCGCCATAAATGATTCCAATGTGTATTAATTGAAAAAATAAATATCTTTTAATTTTCATTTATGTAATTTCTTCAGCATAGAGTGATAGCAAATTGATATCTTCAATTGTGATACATTGCGTTACATTGCGGTTATGTTAGATAAATAATATTTTAATAATTTCACCAGAAATCATAAAAAATATAATAAATAGATACACATTATTATTATTATTGGACACGATTATTATCAAAACATCAATACTATTTACGAGTATATCTATGTTGATATAAATCTTATCAAACGTGATGAAAATGGAGTTTTAAAAAAATAATCGAAAGGTTTCCTTGGTGGTATTTCATTTCCCGAACATAAATAATGTATGCGTCTACGACGGATGTGTTTGGTTTATGGAGCGTAAAGCGAGATACCGGCAAATGTCTTTGGCATCAATGTTACCTTCCACATCAAAACGTTTTGATTGAAAATGTTAAAAAAAATGTCTCGAAAAATCTATAAACCAAAATGGTTTATAACAGTAAAAAATGTTTAGTACAAATTTAAATTTTTTGTTGCCCGATTTATAGCTTAGTGGCGAAGAAGATAAGCGCCCACGATCGTTGTTGTTAAGCAACTTTCGCATGGGTCGGTCACGGGATGGGTGACCAAAAATATTATCTCAACCGTGCTTCAGAAGGTACGTTAAGCCGTTGGCCCCGGCGGCATTTGCAGTCATTAATACCCTGCAATCTGCATTGGGCCAGCGTGGAGGGACATGGCCCATCCTCCTAAACCATCATTACCCCCTGCAGTAGGAACGATGATGATGATACTTGAGAGCATTGGAATAATAGCTATTTATGAGACTTCTACTGCTTTATTTCTGCGCTAATGCACCAAGATCGGGGTAATTGAAGTTTTGCGGGCAACAGGGCTTAATTATTACTCAGTTATATATTGTCATTAACTTTCTAGATTACCACACTTTGACACAGCTCTGGGTACACTATCAAGCCATTGCGTCGCTTACATTAATGCACCTAAAATTGATTCAATAATCAATTTGAGGTGAGGCACCCCATAGTTATTACAGCTCTTTATCTACAGTCACAGACGTCCCAAAAACAAAATAACATTTACTGACACCTAATTTAACTTATAACTGTTTAAAACATTAACGCCCTCACGCTTTTACATAGCAGTTACCATGTTTGAATCGCCACATTTTCATAATGACACCAATTTAGTAAATTGTTCTAGTGGCTTGTTCCGAACTTGTACATAGTTGTGTGTGTGTCTCGTTGTTGTCACGCAATATCGAAGCGGTAAGTGCTTACAATGTTTATTTAAGTTCTTGCAGTTTTTATAAGGATTCATTTCATTCTACAAACAAATGACCTGATAATTCTACAAATGAATGAGAAAATGAGCTACAGAAATCACATACAATCTATCGTATCTGGTCCCTATCGGCCAATGTGTATAAGATAAAAGTAGATTTAGATAAAACACATTCGTTGATTTTACTCATTAAGGCTATTTGTAAAAGGGTAAGGTATGATATATGAATCAATTGTTTACCGACTTTCCAGCGTGATATTTTGCGAAGCTGGATGTAGGGCATCATAAGTTGGTGCCACTCCGTTAAAGCGAAGTGGCGTTTTAATTAACCAATAAAATTCCTTTATGCTATACTCAACCGGAAATTTAATTCCAACTAACCTAATAATATAGGAGAAAGCTGTTATTATGCATTATGCAATAAAAACAAATTATTCAGTCAGTTACTATAATAATTTTTATTGGTGAAGTTTTTTAAATCCAAATTACGACAATATTTGCCCAAAGCAATTGTGAACGGTTTGACACTGACTATAAATTCTCGGCGCATTATAAAAAATTATTAAAATATAACATAAAATTAAATATTAGTTATTTATTCACCAAGAGAGCTAACGCATTACTGAACTAGTATTAAATCCAAGACTTACTTAACTCATCTATTTTATTACCATTCGTATAGACAATAATTTTCAAACGAATTCGGACTAGTTTGTCACTTTGTTTACAGAAATTGTTTCAAAAAATTACTATTTCATTAATACTTACTGAAACACTCACATAACGCAACTCGGAACGCTTTGTTGACTCACTGTGACTGATGTACGTAGTAATGAAAGAGAGAAAGACAGTGTATTTGCATCCACACTCTAGCTTTCTATCACTACCAATATTTGCTAAGAAGTCTGGAGGTTTTGAAAGACGGTCGAGAGCTCACAGCTCAGTTGGTATTATATATATATATATATATAAATCACTTAGTTGGTATCAGATAGATAACAAGTTCATTTCCAATCACAACTCACAATTACATCATACACTAGGCATTTCCATGACTAAAAAAAAACAAAAAAATAAAAATCAGAAATGTACCTGTGTGCAGCAGTTAGGAAGAGAACTTCTGTCAAATCTATAATCACTATTCTTTATCAATCGTTCGTCGTTATTAAACTGCTATTTCAAAGTAGTATAATGGAACTGAACATCGCAATAACATCGTGAGAGGTCGTATACAATGGCTAAAGTTACAGGCTAGATAGTGAGTCAAGCGCGCGTTCTAGATTTTGAGTGTTCAACAAGAAACTGCGTGACGTACTCCACATTGCCAGTCTGGAATAAGAGACTTCAAAATAGAAAATCATCTTACCACCTATGGAATAATGACTCTCATCAATGAAGAACAGGCGCCGGGAGGGAAAAACTCAAACTTACTGAATTTTGCTTGTTGGCATACAGGATTAAGCGTGTGATAGACTAGTTACAATCGCGTACATCTAATCAGTGTTATTGAAGTTTATAGTGGAATTAAAAGGGAAAGAAATAAATTTTACATTGGTTTATTGCCCGTTGCTTGTACTAAACACTACGTTGGAAACTTCTAGTATGTTCTAGTTTTATTGCTTAAGCATTGGAGATCCGAGTAATATAAAAGTTTACGGCGAGCTGCGGCATACTGAAACTATTACTGCATTATGCCCCCATTGTTATACGAAGTTTTGTTGTGGGCTATCTATAAGTTTATAAGATGATATGCATTTCCTAGAATATAAGGCATTTGATTGTGTTTTTCATGAAACATTGATTAGGAAACTGCATTTTTATGGATTTAGAGATAACTCATTGGATTTTATTATCTCATACTTGACTGACAGAGTACAGAGGGTTGATATCAATGGCAAAAGATCCCCTGGATCGAAAATTAAGATGGGCGTTCCGCAGGGCTCAATACTTGGTCCTTTCTTGTTTTTGATTAACATAAACGACTTGCCTTATTTCGTAAGGGATGATCACGAAATAGTTTTGTTTGCAGATGACACTTCACTCTTGTTTAAAATTAAAAGAGGGTTACCTCTAAATGACGATGTGAACAATTCTATCGCTAAAGTAGTACATTGGTTTAATGTAAATAATCTTCTCCTTAATGAAGGAAAAACAAAATGCTTAAAATTTGTGCTACCTAATGTTAAAAAAGTAGATATAAATGTTAATTTAAAAGATAAGAACATGGGCCTTGTGGATACCACAGTATTTTTAGGAATAACATTAGATTCTAAACTACAGTGGGGCCCACATATTGATAGATTGTCGAGTAGACTTAGCTCTGCAGGTTAGGTTAACTGACATAGATACTGCCAGATTAGTATACTTCAGTTACTTTCATAGTGTTATGTCGTACGGTATCCTATTGTGGGGAAATGCTGCCGATATACAAACAATTTTTGTGCTTCAGAAAAGAGCAATTCGATCCATTTATAATCTTTGGATTAGGGACGCTTTAAGGGAGAAATTTAAGGAAATAGACATTATGACTTTTGCTTCTCAATACATATACGAGAACTTAATGTACGTTCGTAAAAATATTAGTTTGTTTTCTATAAAAAGTGATGTTTTCTAAAAGTTTTCTAGAAAAATAAATTAACGGTGCCTGTCACTAGACTGCAAAAAGTTAATAATTCATTCAAGGGTCTTTGTGTACGCTTCTACAATAAGGTCCCAAGCAAAATACAACAATTAGATATCATGCAGTTTAAATCTACTATTAAAAAATACTTATTAAAAAAGCTTATTATAAGGTATCCGATTATATAACAGATAAGAACGCTTGGACTTGAGATGATCCAGCAACTGGATAGGTGATTACTTCTAAACTCATTATCTTGTTTCCATTATTATTAAATGATTATGTTATTATTATAAGACAATAGTTTTTTTTTTTTATCTCTGTTTATAATGTATTGATCTGGTGATGACATGGTTTTTGTAAATGTCATTACTCTTATTAGAGCTGGTGAGTTTCTTGCTCGTTTTTCTTATCAGCCAAAAGATGTCCTGAACGAGTGGTAGGGAAAAAATGTTGGGCGATTCAAAAGTACTTTTAAGAAGTCTATTTGAATAAAGATTATTTTGACTTTGACTTTGACTTTATACGTTATATTAATGAATAAATAACGCTACTCTGGAATTAGTATTTCATTTTATGAATTAATATGTCTTTTTCATATAGCGATAATTTAAATTCATAATGGAACTCTGTTACAAACACCTCGCATGTCATAAAAAAATTGTCTCTGTGACTATTATTCAAAAGAAATATCGTATGTGGAAATATATAGTTATAATATATTACTGCATTCTTCAAAATATCGTGCATACAAATCATGAATATAAATCATTTTAATTCAAGTATACCATTACTAAGATATCCAATAGAAAAACCAACTCTATTCAATGTAAATAAAGCTTATGTTTTGTTTTCGATAATTTCATGCAGGCACCAATAACCGTTTTATTCGCGCCGCCAGAAAACAATTGCCTTAACATTTCAAAAGCAAATTCACACTAGATGAAGTCCAAAGGCGGCCATAAATAAAAGGAGGACTAAGAGAAAAATTGCATGTAAAGCCAGAGCCCTTACCATTGGTTTAAAATACGATTCAAATATCGTTGTTGAAGCGAGAAATTGTTATGTGTATGTATAGCACCATCCCGTTTTCACCACGGGAAGCGATTGAGATAAAGAGCTTATAGTAAGGGACAGGACTTGTAAAACCGGAAGTCCGGTGTCGGCCGCATCCTGCTCTATCTACTGGAAGGCTTTCAGTTCAATTTAGCGTAAAAAAGAGACCAACCGCTTAGTTCCTGTGTTTTATGCCTCTCAGAAAATTGCTTGCGTCATACTAACCATTGGTAATGAGAGCCTTGCATTTAAAGCGAAAAGAGTTTTACGCCGTGTTCACGCATCTGTGAACTTAAACTGGTTCTTGGGCGAATGACGTCGCGGATTAATTTATATTATTCCTTTTTATGTAAATGTGTTTTGAATATTATCGCGTAGCATTGTGTATTTCAAATAAATAAAAATAATGTGAATATTAACAATAAAATGTGTTATAATATACAAAGATTTCTTCCAGGCAACCTAGCATTACATGGAAAAAAGAACAATAAATAGCCGATTGTGCATACAACTAGACAAATAATAATAATTTAAAAAGATCAAAAACGAAAGAAGGACAGTTTCAAGGTATGAATAAAATTCTCAGACACAAACGACAACCAGAGCGTGAGAACAAGAAAAAAGATAGAAAATTACATTCTTAAGGGCAGGATGGGTGACCAAAACATTATTATCCTGAGCACTGTTTACAACACTGGCACAATGTACGTTAAGCCGTTAGTCCTGGCTGCATCAGCAACGTTAACACCCACCGATCCGCATTAAGCCCGCATAGTGGGTTATGGCCCATTGATCTTATTCGATTCGACTCCATCCGTAGGAATAAAAGAATTCTACCAAAATACTTCCTACGCAGACGAAGTTGCTAGCTAGTATACAATAAAAGTATAAGTATAATAATTTTTGTTTGCGAAAATATTTTTACGTGTTAGTTTTACAATTTTAGCTATTCTATTTTATCGAAAAGACGATGTGGAAAAACTAACGTCAAAATGTAGTAAATTGTTCATTAAAAAGTCAAAATTTAAAAATGTTTTAAGCATTTTTTATTTAAAATATTTTTTCTGTATCGCATTGTGAATGCAATAATGATCAAACATTATAATTATAACAAATTTTCATCTTTATAGAAAGTTTAAATATTTGTTAAAACATTTCAATCGTTTTGATTTTTTGTAATTGTCATGTTTTTTTTATATTATAATTTAAATAATAGTTTTGGACGCCAAATTGTGAAATACGGAATATTTTTTTTATTATAATTTAAATAATAATTTTGCACGCCAAGTGGTGAAGTACGGAATAAGTTTGACATTAATTGTGTATCATCTCCATATATTACCTGTATTTGCAAATAAATGATTTGATTGATTTGATTTCTTTCGGCTGTTTGGATAGATTGTCTAAACATTGATGAAAATAAATAAATAATAATAAAATAATTTATTTCTCACCACAAATGACAAAATATAAATATCGTATAATAAATGACACAAACAGTAAATTTAGGAAATTAGGTCACTATATACGTACGTGTATTGCGTGTTTCATAATTCGTTACTAGTTAAGTTTTTATTTGTAGCAAGAGTTCGGTGTTTGTATATGTGAGAGTTTGAAGATATTCCATAACTTTTATTTTGCAACACCATTTATTGAGCTCACAAATAGCAGTTTCTTTTTGTATCTTCTTATATAAGTTAGGTCCCAGAAATACAAAGAATCTTCTTACAAAAGATGCATTGATTTAACCTCAAGATGGTTACGTCGACATTTATTATGCTGAGTAGTATGTAGTAGCGAAAAAGTAACAAGTGCTTGAAGAATTCGCCAGTCCTCGGTCCCGTAGTCACGTGGTCCCATAGTTTGGCCATAAAACTATTAAATGAGCTTATATCCTTTATATTTTAAAAATATAGTTTGTTATAAAGTTGTGCTCCTTTCAATTTCATACTTTTTAACATTATTTGTACGTATTCGTGATACAACAAGTAGGCCTGGATGACGAAGACTACGTGTTCTTGTCGATCCTTTTGTCGTTCTACGTGTAGATCTTTTTGTAAACGATAAACTGGTCTGGATAGTTTTGTCTAATATTTTTCTTTTTGAAATGCATGTATTGTAGGTATAAAGTTGCTTTGCGTCCTTAATTTTTGTTTCACCAAAAAATTTATACCTCTAAATTATTTATTTTATATATTTAAAATCTACCAGTCTATTCTCGGTAAATGATGCATTATTTCAAATGTTCATTAAAAAAGTAAAGTCTCTATTAGTACAATATTTATTGTTTATGTAATAACACAATACTAATCTATATAATAACACAATAATAATTATAATGTTTGCTGTTAGGTATATAATGCTATTAGATTGTTTCACTTACATATCTTATTTAACAAGATTTTCTGAACAGTCAAAGTCAAAGTATTTTATTTGCGCAATCAAGTCCAAAATAGCTCCCCAGACTAATGAAATCTCTAATCTACCATTTACTACACTCATTAGTGATACAGGCGTGATTTGTTGTTTCGAAAAAAATACGGTATTAAAGGCAACACGCGAAAATTTGCTCTGGTGAGATTCCCACGAGCGTTATTATGATAATAATCGTTATTCTGGTAGATACTAACAATAGGTACATATAGAATCGTATCTTTTATTAAAAGATAACAACGCAACAAAAGGGAGAGACTACACGATATGGAGACGGTTAGTTTTTGTATGAGATAATAAGATTTTATTCGTGTCCCGAATACTGATATTTGTTAGGTCGCCAATATTATGTTATCGTAATTGATTGGACATAGTTTATAGGTAAATAATGAATGTTAAAGGAATTGGAAAAGGTATAATAAGAAAGAAACATAATTCACGGGGCTAATGTAAAATAAAAAAAATGCATATACTATGTTAAGTTTCTTGAAAAAATTATACTTTAATCTTTATAAATAATAAAAATACTAAGATACAGTTTATTCTCATATACAGAATTTTCATCCTACTTTTACGGCATAAAAAATACTATATATTGTAAAAACTAAACCTCTATGCGTGTTTTGTTATTTTATGTAGAATTCTCTTTTTTAGAATATGACCATTGTTGTATTTCCTAAAAAAACTATTTTTACATTAAATACAAGTCTAAAGCATTAAATCCAGTATTCCTTTTGTTAAACACATAGGCAATAGCCTTAGAGTTTTGCGTTGTTTCTTCGTAAACTCGGTTAAACTACTGTTCTTTTATTATGCTACTGAAACTGAGAAAATAAAAATAAAATCAATAGAATTCTCTATGTTTAAAAACTGTTGTCTGTGTCTTCAGACGGGTATAAAATAAATTTTCTTCTCAATCAATATTTATACTGAATCATAAACTTGTGATGCAAATTATATAGAGCCTAATTAACGAGCTGCCTTTTTAAAATTATTTTGTTATAAGTGCAAATTAATTAAGCTGCACAAAGAAAGAGGTAGTAAAAAACCAACAGAGAAGTAGTTTATTCATTGCTTTTCCTAGAACGTCTCGTTTTTAAATTCATCATTAAAAGTTTGTTAAAGAACCTCCTATAGATAACTTTAAAGATGAACATAAATATTATTTAATTTTCATTTATGTATTAGGAAAGATTTGATGATTTGTTTGCATTTAAGGGGCTTTGAAACTACCGTACCTTTTTTAAAAATTATTTCTCCTACAGGAAGCTACGTCATACGCGGGTGACATAGGTTATAATTTATGCAGATGAAATTGGAAACAGCTAGTTTCCAACAAGATTTTATTGTTAAAAGGAAAAACGAAACTCTGATAGTATCAATCATGTGTCAGCTAATTAGCTACGATATTTGCGTTGTGTCATTGTGTGCTTTTTATAATAGAAAGTAATTGATATATTTCGGCGCGACAAACACAATTCTATTCTATTCATATACCATATTTTTCGAAGCCCATAAGAATACCATCAAAAATTTATAATTAACAGAAGAACTTAAAAATAAGATAGTGAAAGGGATCTATTGATATATGAGGGAGTATATCATTTGGGTTAATAATGATGATCTGATCAACAATACTGGCTTCTGGATTATGTCTTATGTGTTGGTTATATTTCTCTGTAAATACTCTCTTTTATCGGACAGTCGTATAATATAAAGCCGAGTACTTACCGACGCAACTCTCCGGTAAAGCTCTCTCGGTATTGACACACCACTCAAGCTCGCGTTCACTTGAGTAAGACGCCAGGTAACATTCATCGCTGCCACACCCTTTAATGTACCCGAGGGACCACAGGAGGTACAGCTTGCTCAGCACTAGTTTTACCTCTCAAGAATCAAGTAAAAATAAAGATAACTGAAAATTTCGTTTTTTTTTTAAATGTCGCTTTTCGCTCTTTCAATCAAATTTTAGATGCTTAGATCATTATTATTATATATAAGTTAGGTTTAGTAAGATTACCAAATAGAAAACATTAATTATTTCAAGTGGAAATACTTGTACTTATTACTGAGTGAGAAGTCCAAAATCCAAATCACTAAATATTATCTTCATTTTGTTTGAATTCTCTAGATTCCTACTAAAATAATTTCCATGTTTTGAAAGAAATATTTTAACGAGGCATTTAAATTCCTAAATCATTTTATGTGGTGCTTAAGAATAAAATACGAATTTAACAATTAATTATGAAGTGGAATTTCAAGTAAGATTATAATTTAGTAATACACTTCTAGCGGCATTCTTATCGAAAACTTATTTCTACCTTCCCAAGACTTTTCATAGCTAAATATCGTAATTAAAATTATAACTTATTGTATAAAATATATTGAAGGTTTTGATGCTAATGAAAGACCAAATTAAAACTCCAAAATATTCTTTATTCAAATAGACTTCTTAAAAGTACTTTTGGATCGCCCAACATTTTTTCCCTACCACTCGATCAGGAAGTCCTTTATCTAATAAGAAGAACGAGCAAGGAACTTACCAACTCTAATGGCAGTAATGACATTCACAAAAAAACATGTCATTACCAGATCAATACATTATAAATAGAGAAATAAACTATGATCTAATAATGATAACATAATAATAATGGCAAGAAGATAATGTTTGACATATAATGAGTTTAGAAGTAATCACCTATCCAGTTGCTGGATCATCTCAAGTCCAAGCGTTCTTATCTGTTATATAATCGGATACCTTATAATAAGCTTTTTTAATAAGTATTTTTTTATAGTAGATTTAAACTGCATGATATCTTATTATTGTATTTTGCTTGGGACCTTATTGTAGAAGCGTACTCAAAGGCCTCTGAATAAGTTATTAACTTACTGCAGTTTAGTGATAGGCACTGTTAATTTATATTTATTTCTTGTATTAAAATTATGTACATCACTTTTATAGAAAACCAAGTAATATTTTTACGAACGTACATTTTACATGTATGTATTGAGAGGCAACAACCATTTTCACTATTTCTTAAATTTCTCCCTTAAAGAGTCTCTAATCCTAAGATTTACAGATTGATCCAATTGCTCTTTTCTGAAGAACAAAATCGTTTGAAAGATCTCATCGATTTCAAAGTGTCGCTATTTCTAAGGCTGGGTTCTGTTCACGGTCTAGGACTTTTGTTGTGTCAAATATTTTATAACACTAGGGCTTCAGCTACTGGTCTTGAATCTGAGCAATACATGTAATGTGATCTATATAACATTTAGGTATACTTAATTGTTTTCGCGCAACTTTGTCCACATAAATTATAAATTATTGCTGCCTGTAATTAATCATTTGAATCATATTTTGGTTTATTTTTGTACCTCATAATTTAATGAATGTAAATGATATTATTAATCATCATCAAGAAAGAGATTTCTGAATAGTTCAATTAAAAAAATGGTAAAGTGTGAGTCGCTCACGTGAAAGTATCTAAATAGCAATCATTATGTTTTAACGTAAACATATACAAATTTTACCATTATAAAACAAGAAATAATTTCATAACTAGAACTTTATAAAAATGTAGGGGATTTCTAGAAAAGCGAAAAAATACTACTAAGTTGTACGGATAATTCTTTAATGATAATCGGGATAAAGAAATATTTTTCAAGAAATACTGACGATATTAAAATACCTTTAATGATAAAAAATTTGTACCCCGTTTTATAGTTTGGTTCATGTTGATATTATAGAAGTGAACATATAATTTATAAAATTTCTAAGCAATATCTATTTGTACATTTACCTACATCTTGAGGACGCAAGAATAACCTAAAGCAAAAAGAAGTATTTTGAAAGTGATAGATAATAAAATTACCATATGTGTGCACACTACAATTGCACAGCCTAGAATAGCACCCACCTTTCGTCCTATGGATGCCGTAGGTGACTAACAAAGCCATTATTAAAGTGATGGCAGCGTTTTCTCAGATCTGACGCCATTTGACAGTATTGAAAGTAAAAGTGCCTATGCAATAAATTGCTTCTATTGTCAAATATTTACAATCTATTTTGAACTTAATTAATAGTGAAATCAATCAGAAAAATTTGGCTCTTTCACAACACATTAATTACATAATATCGACTGTTGTACAGTTATAACTACTGATTTGTTTATATTCGGAAGTCACTACTATTAATGTTTCTCAATAAACTCAAAGATTGAAATCTGATTGAATTTTCCGAATCAAAGAAACTGATCTTGTAACAACTACACATGTTCATTGGTTATGTACTAAATCAAAGCAGGGAACCGCAAAACGTACAGTATTTCCACTCAATTTAATGAGTCGATGGGACAGAAACGCGGGCAGGCAGATTTAATCACAAGATATTTCGGTCGCCTTTCATGTGTAATTTCCCAATAGGGTCCGTCCGATTGCTTCCTTCCCAAATACTCGCCTTATGTTTTATTTTGGCTATTTCATCTTTTTGTAGTTTTTTGTATGCAAAAACTATAAATATGACATATATTACTCAATACGCAGTTATAATGCGCCTTGAGATAATTATAAGAACCTGGCAATTCCGAATGTTACTGAAACAAGACAAAATTTATTACTACTGAACCCATCAATCTTTTGAGAAGAAAGAATGGTTGAGAATCTCGATGGCGCGACGGTTAGCACGTTCGGTCTGCTAGACAGTTGTTTAACAACTTACGTAATGGCCAGTCATGGGTTGGGTGAACAAAATTTTATTATCTCGATCTCCTGTTTTTGAAGGCAAGTTACGCCATCGGTCCCGGGTGCATCTGTAGTCGTTAATACCCATCAATCCACACTAAGCCCGCGTGTTGTGCCATGCCTCATTCTCCCCATTCTATTTAATTCGATTTTAATCGTAGGCAAGACCGAAGTCCCAAGTGATTGAATAAAAGTATTGTTTACTCAAATAAGCTAACTAAATAAATAACTTTTAAATCGTCCAAGATTATTTACAACCCATTCAAAACATATTTAAGCTGTCAAGAAGAATAAGCTGATTTGCTCTTAACAGAGGTAACTATAGTCTTAGGCCAAGTAGGCAAATATTGAGTTTGCTCCATATAGTAAATATATATGTTTATTGAGGATTACTTTCTTAGTAGGTACTTACTTAAAATAAGTATTTCGACATACTTAATTATGTTCGACATCATATTCGAGAACAACATTATTCCGAACGCAACACAAAATAAGAATCATATTATTCCGAACGCAACACAAAATGTTGCCAAGTAAAAGCTTTCCATTAGAAGACGAGTGCACTTGAGAAATGAAGAATCAAAGGAAGTTTGCCTTCACATCACTTTGGCTTAAATACTCCGATATTAGCATATATAAAAGGTTTCTCCATTTTCGTTTGACCCTCCATGTTTCCTATTCGCATATACAAAATTGGGAGTGTATGACAGACATGTCTGAGGTCGTATTATGTTGGACGCCTGTTAGTAGTTGTTCGTTAGCGGAGATCGGCATCCGGTTTCCTTATCAAAGCGCATCCGGTCCTAGAGGAGTTTTGTTTCTTTGTACAATGTACCGGATACCACCACGCTAGATAAAGGGAATGACAAGTAAATGCCTGCTCTTATTATTTGTGAAACATTATATGACTTTCTCAACGTCAATTGAATTAGAAAGCGCTCCTCTTTTGTTTTACTTTAGCTTTTGTTCTCGCTAGAGAACTATAATAAAACAGTGAAAATAGAGTGTCTGTGCATTAAATATATTTTCTTAAAGTTGGTTCAGGGCGATACTAAAACACCAACAGAATACAGCTCGATGATTTTTTAAATTTTGTCTGTTTGTCTGTTTTTACGTACTCGCTTATCTTTGAAACCACCAATAGAATTTTAATATTTTTTTAAATTTTATTTTAAGGCTATTAATCCACGGACCACGGTATAGCCTTTAATTCAGTTTGGTGGCTGGTCTCCACCTTATTGAAGTCTGAGAGATCAACGTAATAGTAAGAGATACAGAAATGACGCCATAGCAATAATTATTTCATATTTTGGCGTGATTAAAATTTGAAGATTTGAAACATCTGATGTAGAATCCTAACATTCCGCTACACTATAAAATATATGAAAACGATGTCTTAACAGAAGCTGTTCAAAGTAATGAGCATTTACTATTGACTTTTAAAAATTAAGATCTGAAACATGTGATGTGAACCTCTAAGATACCACTAACACTATAACATATACAAGACTAAAGTTTCAGCAAAAGTTGCGCATGTTGCACTATATAATTCAAAGACCAATTTCATTTTTTTAAACTGTTGATGATTTCGAGCATCCTACTTCTTAAGCAACTTGCATGGCTCTTCGCATTCTTAACGATTACCAACAAACACTAGGACAACTTTCTTAAAGAAGCATGGATAGTGAGAATCTCCGTTCCTTACGTCATGTATTCGCAATAATTCGCAAATATGTTGTTTTTTTAGATCCTTTAACGATATGCGAAAAGTATAAAAAAATCTATCTGAAAATATTTTACGTACTTTGAGAAACAATGTGTAGGTAATTGTATATCACTCCAACCAACGACAGAGTATTAAATAGTTCTCTTTGTTCTATACATAAAAGAAACTCTCTATACAATTGGTGACAAATCTTTCAGTGATTGCGGTCTAGAAGCAAATCAACCGCGAATACTTTGCCGAAACTAATCACTGTTCTACAGAATTAGCCATCATAGTCAATATTTCAAATAGAGAGTATTTTAAATTTTACTATTGAACAAAGACAAATATATTTGAAAAGTTGTCCACATCGTCTCTTATTAAAGTAGCAGTAGTAGTAAAGTTGTTTTTCTTAGATGGAGGTATTTAAGAAACATATTACAAGAGCAATCCTGCTGCTTCCTGGCGGTAAGACAGCACACACAATGTTCAAAATCCTAATTAATTGAGACAGAACTGCAACACCAACCTGTTCTATAACGCAAAATTCTAACGAATCAAGTGTTATACGATTGCTGTCTATTCATTAGGGATGAATGTCCAATAATAAAACCCTCGAAGCTATGAACAGAACGTTATGAGATATTCGCCGAGATGATTGACCAATGGGTAACTTCACAAGTCTCTTCTTAGGAGATTTTTATCAAACTCTTCCTGTAATTAATAAAGGAACAACAGCAGACGACATTAATGCTTGATTAAAAAATTCACACCTTAGTCACGTATACAAAATATTTAAATTAACTTTTAATATTAAAGCCCAAGTAAGCGATATTTTACAATCCCAAGAATTTTTCAACATATTTAGAAAAATCCAGAAGAACATGACTATGTTCTTCTAGATTTTTAATTCTTGGTGTACTGGGTAAAATTGTTGCTTCCGAAGAAGAACTAATTCAGTCAGTATTTGGAGACCGGAATTTTATTCCGAGCATAGAAAATATTTGGGTATACAAAGACGGGGTATTAACCTCCCTGAATGTCCAAGCAGCCGAAATTAATGAAAAATCATAGCGGAAATTATTGTAGATAAAGTGGTTTACAATTCTTATAATAATGACATTGTCCAGGACGATTTTACAAATTACCCGATTGAATTTTTAAATTCACTTACAGCAAGTGGTATAACCGCTCAAAAAATTAAGTTCAAAGTCGGTGTAACCATAATGCTTAAGATTATGGCTCTGCAGAGAAATATTATCGAAGCAGAGTTTCTGACCAGCTGCGATACGGGTGAAATTGTGCTTATTCCGCATATACCACTTATTCCCAACAATTTTCCGTTTGAATTCAAATTCACTAAATTGCCCGTGGCTACTTACTTTGCCTTGACGGTAAATAAGTCATAGGGACAGGCGTAAAAATTCTGTGTGGATTTTGGAACAGCTTGTTTATATGGAAAAGAAAAAGTAACCAATGTTATATACAAAGAGATTTTCTGAATTTTCAGTCATCGGTTAATTATTTCATGAAGTCCACGCGGTCTAAGTCGCGGTCACCAGCTATTGAATATGAAAATAGAATCAAATACATTTTAAGCCACAGATGTAAAAGTCAATTGAGCTCGATGGCGCAGTAGTAAGCGCGCTCGGTTTGCTATACAGTTATTAAGCAATCTTCGTAATGGCCATATTTACAAAAAAGTCCGCGACACACTATACCTATCTATGGCGAGTGAGGCACTACAACCATTTTTTTATTTAAATATCTTGATTTTTTTTGACTACATTTAAACGCGTTTATTTTACTTATGCTATTGATCCTTATCAAAATAAGTTATTTCATCACTAAGAACAGTTTATGTAGATAATATTTGGTCTTTGAATGATTAAAATTGGTCATTTTGTTTTGAAGTTATGGCGAAATAAAATATTAGAATATCTGCAGCACGGCCCGTTGCGAAGTGGACGTCACCAAGGCGGGGGTGCGCATGCGGGGATCTATGAGTAATGTACCAGCGGACCACGCGGGCGAAACAGCTGGCGGAAAGCTAGTGCATTTATATTTAAGGTTTGAATAAAACTTCTAGACATAAAAACTCCGTGCTTGAGAAGACACGTTAAACCATTGGTTTCGACTGTATCTGTAGTCGTTATTACTAATCAGTCAGCATTAGGTGGTGGGTTATGGACCATTCTCAATATGCAATTCCATTTATAGAGAAGATCTCCACTCCAGCAGTGTACCATTATCAAGCAACCAACAAATGTGTACCATTGTCACATTAGAGCCAAACTGAAGAATAAAGCACCAAAATAATCCCAACCTTATATCAAAATATATGGTTTTCTGGGGGCAAGCACACCCATATTTCGTGTGCTTATTACTCTAAATAAATTGCCAACGGCTCGCCTTTATGAAAGGCAGTATAAAACTAATTCGTACACTGAGCATAGAGGTATATGATTTCTTAGATTTCATTAAACAGAGCAGTCCAATGTGTATTGCATATTGCTAGTATGCTATAAATTTGTATCGCGGCTGCAACTGACAGTGTGCAATATTACTCAACGTCGAAACAATAGCGATATCGATATAACAAATTGCTTTAGCAATTCGCTGGTTCGATTAAGCTGATCTTCCTAGACTGTGAAGTAATAACTTTTGATAGATTCATTTAATAGATATCGTGTTCCATAAGTGTAGTCGAAGTCAATTCAGATAACAAGTTAATTTTATAATATATTCGACTATATTTTTGTATATACAAAATTTAATTACCGTTTGGCTTCATCAGCTTAAGTTACTTTAAAGTAACGTTTAGAAACCTATAATAATTCCATATAAAAATCTAAGAGCTTTTATTTTGAATTTATCTATACTAATAGTAAAAGAAGAATCATTTGCTTGTTTGCTTCAAATAGACATCAGAAACTAATGGACCAATCTTTCAACTACGGAAAACTACATCATATGCGGATGATATGTTTACGTGGTCAAAGTTACGGGTAAACAGCCGTATCTATTCTAATGTAAGAATATGAAATTTTATGATGTCTTAAATAATTCTTTCGGTTACTTTTACAATTAGAATAATTTAGTACAGTGAGTTCCAACTAATACGGTGCATTTTAAGAGCAGCAGGCTTTTTCTTGACATCTATCGCGATCTAACAATTTTGTAATCGTGGCGCTCGACGCTTAATTGCGTTAGCATTGAGGGGTTATTGAATGAACCAATTAATATCGAGTTTGTGCTATAATCCGTATCCATTTTCTTTTAACATTAGCATTATCGATATGGTTTAAATGTTGTGAGTTTTTGTGTCACTATGGCAGATACGGTCTGCAGCTAGCTAGACGTTTCAATATTCAATAGCGATAATACTTGGGCAAAAAAATTAGACTGTCAGTCAGATAATAGAAAAATATTAGATATGTATTTTTTGCTTCAATTTAACAAGAAATGGCTTAGATAATAGGCATTAAAGTTGAGGTGTGGGGGCTCGCTAAGTTACAACTATTTAGAAAATGTACCACGGTGTGACGTCAAGCGATATATCAACTAAATGTATTGATTACGCAAAAAAATAAAGATTTACGCGTTTATTCTTCAATAGTCTACCCAACGGATAGATAAACAAAAATTTATTATCATCTATTCAATTGTAATACTCAAGAATTGTGTTTCAAGAGTACTAATAACGATTCGATAAAACTTGAGATCGTCAATGGATTGTATTAAAATTGAGATTGCATTCAAGAGTAGACCTGTAAACCTACCAATTCCCTCGATGACCGAACTAACGTATAAAATTTATGGTGACTCTTTTTTCAATAACCATTAAGGTGTAATATACAACGCATTAGGTATCCATCTCACTCACACCGAATGGTGTGATATATGATTATTCTCACTGGCTGATATTTGCCACGCTTAGAAATTTAGCCTTCTTCGTAGTACATCAGTACTTATTCTGTGATATCAGTGAGTTGCATTAGTTTATTTGATTTAATATATAGATATGAACTCAAACTCTGTACACTTGAAATCTACAATCGATATATCGAGGATATATATTTATACCCTGCTCTAACCTATGTATTAGGTTGAGGAAAAAGTCTTTTCGTATATGGTATGCCTAAACTTGTAATAAAACCTTTCTGACTTTAACATTTCTATCTAGCTGATTTCGGTATCATTAAAAAGTTTAAATTTTAGAGAAGTTAACTCCGAATTCAAATTAGGAAAATGTGTGATTTTTATTTTGTTTTGAATGAAGAAATTCGATTTATTTTAAAATTTTATTACAAAAAGGCCTTGGTCAAAGGTCGATCAGGCTTCACAGGCTGTGGCGAAACCCGAGTTAACTCGCAGCAAGGTGATGCTGGGTGTATGGTGGGATTGTAAGGGCATTATTCATTATGAGCTGTTAACGCCAGGCAAGACCATTGATTCTGAACTTTACTGCGAACATCTGATGAGATTAAAGTAAGAAGTTGACAGAAAGCGGCCAGACTTAATTAATAGAAGGGGTATGGTTTTCATGATGATAACGCTAGACCGCACACATCATTTGCCACTCATTAAAAATCATGAGAGTTCGGCTGGGAGGTGTTAATTTATCCTTTATATAGTCTGACTTTGCACCTTCACATTTCAACTTGTTTCGGTCTGTCAGAATTCTTTAGGCAGCGTAGAGGCAGAGGTTAACATCACGCGAGGTCTGCCAAAACCACTTGTCGCGGTTTTTTTAGTCCGAAGCCCCAACATTTTCTATAGCATTGGGATACCCATAAAATGGCAAAAAGTTACCTACATACTTAAGTTACATGTAAATTAAATTTATTAAAAAATGTTTTGAATTTAATCGTAGAAAAAGACAGAGCACTAGAAACTTCATGTTACAGGAAAAATTGCTTTTAATACTTATATTGTTATATCCTCAATATCACAACAAAAGAAAATTTTCTGGCCCATAAAGTTGAACATTTAAGTGGCCAATATCACCATTAGCACTAGTTATAAACTTCAAAAGCAGCCGTCGTTTCACATTACAGTAAAATAAAAAATGTAGATTTTTGTTTAAAAAAAAACACAGCCAAAGGCTTATTTAAAAATTATTGACTTATTTGAAATAAATGGGTGATAAAAAGGATTATCTGTATTTTTCGGAATTATTAATTACAGCGTATTTTCTTAAATTGAATACTTTAAAATAATTTATCTTAAAATTTAGCACGTTCGGTCTGCAAGGCGACAACTTTCGCAAAGACCGGTCATAGGATGGGTGATCAAAAATTTACATTACAGCATTTGCAGTTTTCAACACTGACCAACCCGCTGGGTTCACGTGGTGGGTTTGCCTGTTCTTCCTATTTGATTGATGCCATAGGGAAAACATGTGCCTCTAGATTGGTACAATTAAGATACTAATGGTGATTAAAAATGTAGATTTCAGATTTTCACAAAAAGTTCTTTTATTTGGTACTAGCTGTTTACCCGCGACTTAACCCGCATAAATTCGGTGGCATAATAGAAAAGTAACTTTCGCAAGGGTCGGTCAAGGGATAGGTGATAAAAAATAAATATTGTGTCGAGCAATTCCTTGTTTCGCAAGGCACATTAAGCTGTTGGTCTCTGCTGCATTTGCAGTAGTTAATACCCTCCAATCCGCATTGGACCATCGTGAACGGTCGTGACCACAGAACACAGGTCGTGACCTATCCTCCTTAACCACTCACAAGGAGGGCTGCAGTGGGGACGCAAAAGCTTGTGTCACTCTTGTTTAATGTATCTTCCCCTAGGTGAAAGAATTTACAGATCAGTATTCCTATAAATAAACAAACAAAGTACGAAACCTATAAAATTTACCCCCTTAAAAAAGACCTCATGTTAAAATAAACCCTTTTTTTACGTTACGTATCCGTTTAGGTCACCAACATCTAACGCTTTCAGCTCAAACAGTCTAGTTTCGAAAGCAAATTAGTTGCGTCGTCCTAGACAGATTGACAGATACACAAGTAATCCTATAAGGATTCCGTTTTTCCTTTTAAAGTGTAGAACCCTTTAGATGCCTAGAGAGGTTTTCCATGTAAACTGTAGGTATAAATTGCTTTTTAAACAGATCGAAGGGAAGGGGCATCTACGCAGTACGTCACTCAATTGTCTGATGTAGGGGATGTACGGCTGATAAATAATTAAGGCGCGTATAAAATGAGGATTCGCGGTACCCTCCTCTTGTCACGCTAATGGATACGGGGGAGCTCCATTAGGTACCGATTTACAGTCTAAGTGTTTTGAGGTTTGTCTTGAAACGATACAGCTTTGTATTATTGAGAGCACTTCGCAGTTCATAATGAATGTTATTCTGCAAGTGTCTATTTGTGGTTTCTGGATGTACATTTAAGTAAACGTGTGACTTTTGCACCTTTGTTCATACTTTAAGGATGATGAAGTGGTAAAGTAAACTATCTTAGTTTGTTGTAGGGAGAATATTCTGAAATATTGGTGCGATCACGAATTTTGTTTTCACCTACATGAAGCTACCGTACAGCTTCGCGGATTACGGCAGTTTTAATTTACGCGAGCAAAGTCAATAAAACAGCTAGTAATTAATAAATTATGTAGCTATCTTGATATTTCATCAAATCTGTAATCACAATGCTATACTGAAAAATATTTTTTCATTAAAATTATATATCAAGATGAATTGTAAATAAAACCATAGTTAATTAGCACGTTCGCCAAAAGACGGTCAAGAGACCGTCATTAGCAAGATTGGAGTATTGCCAGATCTATCAATAAGAGAGTACCTGTTTTTCATGTAATATAAATTAATTATAATAAAAACTGGATTTCGTATTCAATTAAATATAATAAAATGAAATGTAACTAAGTGTAGTATGACCAAATGAAACAAAATGACTAATTACTACTTAGTATAATAGTACTTTATTAAAAAGAAATGTTTCATCTTTATTATCCGGACTGATTTTATTTACTTATACATAAAATTCTTTATTCATAATACAAGGTAGGTGTTAATCCAAAAATATCGCACACGTGTAAATTTTTATTTCATAATTTAAAGTCAGAATACTGCGCGTGATATTACAGTGCAGAATGCGAAAGGACAACGCGCAGCATTCAAATGAAGCTGATATTTTGTTCCAGAGACGTGTTCCGCCGCTTTGGGACACAAATGCAATATTGCAATGCTAGTTTATGTTACATAACTCATGAATAACATCCAAACGTTATGAATCTATCGTTTTATATAAAACATTGCTATGCGAATAAGATATATTTTAAACAAATGTCATACTCTAACTTCTCAAATATAAATAAATGTAATTAATATTTATTTATATTTGAGAAGTTATTTAATTCGTATTTATTTTTTTTATATTAACAACAAACTATTTATTTCAACTCTCGTTTTAATAAAGTTCGTATAGAGTACCTATCTTAAAACAAAGTACGACATACCTAGGCACTTATATTTAAAAACAATTAAAGTAAGAATTACCATATCAATAACCCTCTTTGTATTGGTATTAATTACTAATTATGTAATAAAATGTATTTAACGAGAAAAGTTTACTAGCTCTTCCATTGCTTATTTAAATAAAGCTATGAAGTAAAATACGCGTTATAAATTTTAATTCATACAATTAGTGTCGAGAGAAGTAATTACTTGAGAAAATATTAAATATTTATAACCAATATATATATATATAAGTAGCTCGGTGGCGTAGTGGATAAGCGCCGCGGCCCGCGATCGTTGTCTCTAAGCAACTTTCGCAGGGGTCGGTCACGGTATGGGTGGCCAAAAAATTATTATCTCGAGCTATTCCGTGCTTCGGAAGGCACGTTAAGCCGTTGATCCCGGCTGCATTTGCAGTCGTTAATACCCTCCAATCCACATTGGGCCAGCGTGGAGTTCATGGCCCATCGTCCTTAACCATCCATAAGGAAGGCCTGAGCCCCTGCAGTGGGGACGTAAAAGGGCTGATGATGATGATGATAACCAATATACGAGAATTTGAATGAAGTGAGAACTCTTAATAGTAACAATACTATTGTTATTAGCACACACACAGTTTTTATTTAAATTAAATTATCGTTTATTGGCTAAAAATATCTGCTTAAGTTATGCTATTTCTCACAAGTAATTATCTCGACTATAAATAAAAGTGTTAGACTCCACCTACAACTGAACAGAGTCTAGGTTTCCGTGATTATTTTGTGTTTGAGTAAAATTCGTGTTAAGGCACGATCACAGAAGAACCACGACGAAACCTAGAGAACATATAACCGAATAGTATTCCCGAAAATCATGAACGAATATTAAATTCAATACGAAGTACTGAAATTCGTGTTTGCAGCCAATTTCTTAACGTTCTAATAATGTGCACACAAAACCATTGAAATGGAACTAAAAACGGCGGCGATACTAGAGTATGACCATTATATTGGACTTATCGAAAAACTTTTACCGCTCTCGGCACGACAATAATGTACACGCGCACATTTTTACGATATAAGAGCAGGAACAAAGGAACAAGTTCCGCGTAGCCACGCGGATTTCTTGATTTAAAAAGTTTTTGTATTTAATCTGGACCCTGCTGTTGCTTGAAAGAACCTCATAAGAAAAGGGAACTCTCGCACAGACTTGACTAAAAGTAACTAATTGCAAAATCGATATTTTGCACAAATGAAGCTATCTGCTTAAATATATTAATAAGTATCCAGAAGGGCGAGTATTGGTCTGTTTCAAAAACATTAGAATTTAAATTGAAATATTGTGATTTTGTATAATTTGTCATGTTATGTTGTCAGCTCACGGCATAGTGTTTGGTGCATTTCGTTTGTACTGTATTAGACGGAGTACCCATCTTATGACCGGACTTTCATGAAGGCCAGTCATAAGATGGGAGACAAAAATTTATTCATACATGCCGAGCAAGCCGTAGATTCAGGCTACATCTACAGTCGTTAACCAATCCACATTAGGCCGGCGTTTTATTCGATTCCATTTATAGGGAAAGTATTTGCTCCAGCAGTGGGGATGTTAATAGGCTGATCATGATGAGTATGTTATGTAATACAATACTTATACAATACGACTTATAATATTGTAACAGCCAGTTGCACACAAACGTCCATTAAAATGTTCATTAGTTTCAAGAAACATCATTAGACATTAATTAGAGCTTAAAGGCTTCATTAAACCTTAATGGACGTTTGTGAAACTGACCGTAAGTCGTAGGCTACCATAATTAAAGACATCTGTGTCGCGCTTTCATGTCAACATCACATAAGGTTTCACAATAAGCATTCTGATTAAGCTAAATTTCCATATTTTTGCGATTAAGCATATAATTTTTTAATAAGTTACCTAGTTTCGAAACGACTCTATTATTCTGCTATTTATATTATTTTCTTTATTTTTAGTCATTTGATTTAATCGAGTTACTCGAATGTTATCGGAAAATAATGCCATAAGCCCAACAACCGGTTAGTGTGTATGGAATGAATGTTAAGCAGATGAAAGAAGTGTATTGCGCTTAATAGTGCTTACTCTGTCTATCCTCATATCTTTTTTTTTGAGACTACTAGTATTACAAACTTAACCATTCTAATACATTAGTAATAAAACGGACACCAAATATAAGTAGGTCTTAAATATAAGTGATAAAACTTTCTGATAGAAAGCAGACGTAGTGTTTAAATTCGCTTTTAGTGAAGTGTGAAAAAAAAATTACTTATATATTTTAAACAAGTTATGGAAGAAAAGATAAGTGCACATCAGAACCTTTTCTTCTTTTTATTTCAGTCAGGACTTCGAAGTGGTTCGAGATTGTTAATATATGCAACCTCTTTTAAAGTTCGTGTCGCCCACGACCACCCACGACAGTGACACAGAGCAACAGTATTCTAAATTAAGTATATAATGAAAAGGTTATTTATATAAAACCTTCTTGCTAGAAATCAATATTTTTTACGAAAAATTGTGTTTCAAAATAAATTAAAAAGTAAGATAGGATAGAATTAATGTGACTGCACTACCAACAAGATATTAAGTAGAATTAAAATAAAAAAATCACTGAACATCCATCATAGTGATACTTCACTTAAATGTTAGGTATATAACATTTTAAGAGTTATTATCATTTGTCTTACTTATCATATTTGCTTTGATAAAATTTTCAACGTATACTTACCTCAAAAAATCTTCATAAAAGTACAAAATAAGCAAGAAACATCTATTGAAGTCGAGCCGTGGTTTTGTTATTAATATAAGATGCAGGTTACATAAAAGTCTCTTTAATTAATTTTATGTATTTTAAGCTTTTTCGGACTGGTAATCTTCTAGTACTTTAATAATATAAGTATCAAGTGTAATGGTTTGTTAAGAAGATTATAATTAAGTAACTAAAAATGCAATAAAAGTAACAGCATGTTTTTGTTTAAATAAGAAATGAACTTTAAAGTAAATTGAATCCGCTATGAAAGGTCATCGATATTATATGAAACTTAATACTCATAGTTTATATCTGCAATACAATTGAGCCAATTTTGATTATCGACACAAGTGTTTCATAGCAACTTCGCTTACATGGACGCTAAAAATAAAGTCCAAAAATATTAACAAACAAACTGGTAGCGTCGATTTTTAAAGGTCATTCAAAATTCAACTCTAAATTAACGAGTATATAATAAACAGACATATTTTTTTATAATATCTAATGTCTTACTTATTTACTTCAAAGCATTTCAAGACATTTGTATGGTAACACTACAAAGACAAAGTGCCTTTCTACAATGTGAAAGGAAAAGCTTTCTGGAATAGGTCTCTATTGACGTGCTGTAAGTCAGCTAGCTTTTAGTGGAATGCTAAAAGCCTCCAATGTAACCACTCTTGATGCATGCCAGGATTGTATTTACTCTTTTACAGAAAAAACTTAACAAATATATGAAGCAATGTTGTTTATTTAATTTGGTGTAAATGCAGTTTTAGTAAAATTAAATATAATAACAGTTAAAACAAATTTACAAAACTTTTATGTAGCCTATATGAAATCTCAAATATTTTGATTAAAAAACGCTTATTATGTAAAACTTATGTTCACCGTACGATGGAGTTAAAATACCCTTATGGATAAAAACCCTAAAGAAAAATAATTATATAAAAAATATATCCCCAATATTCCATTATCGCCATTAATATTTTATTCTTTTAGCAATGATTTTCTATTCCAAATCCTAATCACTCTTACTTTTTACATGTTGAGCAAAATTTATTTAACAGGACAAACGCATAAAATACACACAAAGGCTATGAATAACAAAATGTTACTTTGTTCTCCAAATAGATTGTCAGCCTATCGCCTACATAAATGCTAACAACATAACATTACTTGAACAAAACCACTTTACTCTTACTTGACTTTTATGACTCATGTGGAATGACAAGTTTCCAGATCGATTTAGAAGCTGAATATTATTCATGTTCTTATTTATAGACGTGATAATTTAACATGTGCCATTACAATATATAACATAAAATTGTCTGGAAAGTTAGAGAGGGATAAAGAATATTAAATTAGTGAAAGTTCTGTACCCTGAAACCCATACAGATTCGCCGTGTCGGTTTCTGTTAATCAATTTAGCTGTTATTTGGTTAATGCTGTAATTTAGCATAAGAATATTTTTGGTAAAAAAAAAAATTTGAATTACTTTTTTGGGATATTACTAGAACCTATCCATGAAGCTGATTACTGAATATCTCTTTGGCCTTTTTGGCTCACAAGTTGACCTCTGACCAAAATATAAACTTATTTTAAATATACTATTCCATGAAACTGAATCTTTATAAATAAAACAATAACAGTCTTAATAATTAACTTGTTAATCAAATCAAAATTAGAAACCTCCAACAAAAACCAATAAAATTCATTAGCCATATTAAAAATCTTACCATTAACTATCTATTGAATGCTAAGAAATTTTAACATATCTTACTATGAGATTTATTTTGTCTTTATTAAAAAATATGTGTTTTATTACTTCCAAGAAGTTTAATATACATTTGGGATCGCTGCCTTGAAAACTTAATCTTTATTATTAATTTTATGCGATACCAAGGTAAGTGATGTTACTTTATAATAGGTCTATAAAAAATAAAGATACTGACTTTTACTTAGACGCTATTTCGTTTATGAGAGCTAAAATTTTATAGCAACGGTTACTTTTTAAATTATTATTGGTTATTATATTATATTAAAACCTCCCAAATAATATGAAAATATATCTCGGGCCAGTTTCCAAATAAAAAGTAGATCCGTGTAATTCCTACTAATATTATCAATGTGAAAATAATTCTTGGCTATAAAATTGTACCAATTATATTAATAAAGCATAGACCGAGTCAACGCGATAAAATGTAACCTTTGTCCTTTCCTAAGGTCAACTTAGGGCTGATTTTCCATGTGGCTTTCCGAAGTACTTATATTCTCCAAACTTATTTAAATTTGATATTGTAAACTTAAAAATGTAAACTTTGACCTTTCCTTAGGTCAACTTAGGAAAAGACAAAGGGTACAATTTAAAGCGTTGACTCTATCTATGCTTTTATAACTGTAACCTTTGTCCTTTCCTAAGTTAACCTAAGTAAAGGACAAAGTTTACATTTTTAAGTTAAGAAATCAAATTTAAATAAGCTTGGACAATATAAGTTCTTCGGAAAGCCACATATAAAATCAATTCACATTTTAAACGAACCGCAAGCACATATAGGAGTCAGAATTCTTGATCAGAATAATAAATACAATTATTAATACCTCTAATTACTTACATTAGTGACAGAAAATCCTGCCCGTTATGTAATAAAGATATTTTTTCCATCTCCCATTCGATTATAACCTAAACGATGTTAGTTATTAGCGATTGCTCCCACAGATGTTCATCAATGTGCCTGCCATACGTCACTCTGTCTCCGCCTCAGCAGAGATTGATGACGTCACTCATTAATAGAGCTTCATTAGAACCTATAATTAATAGGAGTTAGAAACCTTAATTACACTCTGAAAATACAGCCTTAGACATGAAACAACACGGCATCCTAATTGACAATGCTTCAGTAATCTGACGCCTAAGAAACTATTGTGGAAATAATACTACTACTTTGAGCTATAATTGGTAAATCGATATGTTATTGTTAATTATATTACCTACGCCATGCCGATAGAATCGATTGCGCCAAACGAAAAGGGGTGAATAGAATAAAATCTCTACGTTTTACTAGTGTTGTTTATTGTTATAAAACTTCAACAGAATCACACCATCGGTAATAATTTCCATTGTTTAACTATCTAGGTACAGCCGGAGTCGCTGAATGAACAGCGTAGTCTTTAGTCTTTAGTCTTTGGGTACGGAATGTCCTATTTCTACATATAGAAATCAGAATATATCAAATTAATAAATTCAAAACAATAATACTAAAAAAAATAACCTCTTATTAGTATTATTATATTAATGACATTTTATCTCCTAAATAACCGATTTAAAGAACATGATTTTAATTAATGCATTCATTAAGAATATTAAAACGGCAATTTTAATATCGTTTTCTTGTTTCATCCTTAAGCCTAACATCTCCAGTAGATACCTTGTATTATTATAAGCCAGTGGAAGGTTCTCCTGTATAATATTAAATTTAATAACTTTACTTAAATTAAGGTCTCGCAGGCCCTTCCTTAATAAGGTGCGTGTTGCGAGTTGGAATAAGTTTGGCCCACTGTATTAGTGAACTCAAGATGTGGTTGTACAATATTGAACTTTATTAACAGAGCTGTAATAGCCGGAAAATTATTCGCCAGTATATTGCTTAATGAAAACGACCCCTTATGCTGCACCTTCTGATTTAGTAATATAATAGGCAGAATAATGTTGCAGGAAAATAATATGTAAGTTTTGTTTTTGTTTGGTATTATTAGTAACTTCTTTTATTAACTTGTACATATTCTATCATATAGTATATCTTCATATCTTGGTAAATATTTCAACAGTGAAATGAAATAAATCATTCATTCGAGGTTATTACAAGCACTTTTGAATAATGCATTTTTTTACCTACCACTTCATTCAAAACGTTTTTGCCTGACAAGAAAAATTATAGAAAAACACACAAACTCTTTCTCTGAAGTAATAACATTTACATCAATGATGTCATTGCCAAAATAATAAATATTAGAATAATAATAAAAACATATATCAATGTCCCTACAACATAGCATAGGCACATATAAAAACAAAGGCTTTGAATACTATACATTGTGGTCCTTAAAATAATAATCAACTTTAAAATACTCAAAACTATGTCATTAACATGATTTTAAATTTTATTTAACATTTTCTAAGATTATTTCCATCAAATTAGAGATTCACTATCTCATATAGATATAATTTTTGTCTTCTTTGTGCCCGATTTATTGTTTTCATAGATGTAGCTAAAATTATATTTCATACCGCTAAACAATCTAGTTATCAATTTAATCTATGTTAAATACGAGTAATTTAGGTCCTAAATGTGTACCTATATAATACATTTTAAATATGCCAAAATACTTCAAGAAAGAACTGCTATTGAAAGAGCCATTCTTGGTAACTTACAAAACATCGCCAGGGTTCTAATAGATGTAAATTTTTTAAGTCTGAATACTATGAAACTATTCTAACTTCGATTAATTTCAACATTCTGTTAACTTATTTTCAAGAGGTATGCAGTAAAACGAAACTATTTTTCATTTAATTAAGCGCAAAATTGCTTACTGAATCGTACACAACACAGTACAAAACGTGGACACTTTGCAGCTGCAACAAAGAATGATATCTCAATATAAATATTTCTGGTCAGTAACTCCATATAACATAGAATTAAATAGACATTTAAAATAACTAGATATAAGACATACATTGCTCAGATACCAAATTAAGTAGCTAAAGCACTTGTATTATGAAATTCCGAATCAATGACAGACTTAAAACAGTATAATAAGAAAAGTCCATTTTGTATATTGACTTGACCGGTAATCTAATTCAGCACCTCAGCATCGCAATTGACCACACGCACAATATTAACATAACTTAAAATGAAGATTATTATATTTGATCAATTTTGCATTCATAATGCTACACTAAATAATATTCTTAATGTAAAATGCTTAAAATGTCGACTTTGTCCCTGGCACTCTGAGTGGTAAATGTAAGTTTTACGTTGACGCATTCACTAGTGAGCGCGTTAAGAATTTGTATGGTGAATTGTAGTTCTTAGTAGTTATCACTACTTATACCGCTACTTATAGCGTTAATTATAGGGCCCCGCTATACCGAATTCCATGATAAAATCTTAACGCGCTCACGATAAACGGTGAACGTAAACGTCAGAAAAACTTAAAAATTTAAGCGCTCTGAAATGGGACCCGAGACCACGACCTTTACAATCCGGGCGACTGCTCTTACAACTGGGCCAGGCACAAAGTGAATTCGTCGGTCCTGTTAGGTTCTGGGTAGCTCAGTGGTTAGAGCAGTCGCCCTGATTGTGAAAGGTCATGAGTTCCGGTCCCATCTCAGAGTGGCAGGGATAAAGTGTATTATTGTTTGAGTATTCTACATTAAGAATAAAAATAAAGATGTCTGATTTTTAAAAACTTTGTTTTCTAGTAATATCAAATTGGATAAACTAACTCTCTAGTAATCAATATGGTCCGTCATTTTCTTTCGAACACCATCATAGACCATTTTTTTCATAATATGCTATAACTCCTATATTAAGCCTTATCATGTAGCACTCATAAAGAGGGTAGTAGATGGTGTCTTACATAGCGTGATAAACATACCTACATATATACTTAAAACATACAAATAACATATACTTCTATGTATATTTAAAATAAAACAGTACCAAAACAAATATAATAGGATTATATGATAGCATTTGTTCCTACAAACAACATTTTTTTATAATTTGTATCATAAGTAAAATTGTGTATCAAATTTTAGGTCAATTAAAAGGATGAGGATCTAATATCGATTACAGATTCAACATTAAGGTAAGTCAGATAAAATAAGTGTAAAATCTAATCTTATCTTCTAGATAAAACGTTGGCTAGTAATGCTCATTTATACTGAATCTATCCATGTTCCATTGCCAAGGAGCCTACGTGCAAGGTAAGCAAATTATACTGGATTCAGTCCAAATGACCGCTAGTGCCTCTTGTCTAATTCAACACCTAAATGCACTTAAATAGATTACAAACTCTTTTACCACCACCTATTGTAGTTATAAGTATTTGATGGCATGATTTTTATAAAGTTTGTAAAAGGTGAACGTTCGAAATGTTATTTAGTAGGCTTATAATTATGTTTTAATCTTATGATATTTTAAATGCCTAGATTTAGAACTACGACAAAACTCAGATTGTGGGGTTTCATATTCACATTTCGCTTCGCGCAGTTTTTATTTAACCCATCGCTGAATACCCGCAATACAAAGGCGTGTCATCGTACTTACTATACATAGGAGGACACTGAAGTAGGGACGACTAGAAGTGCTTAAACGTACAAGAATTTAGTGAACAGAGAATAAAAGAAAACATTGTGAAAAAATGAACAACTTTCGGTTGTCAAATTTCGATTCGAAGTGGTAATTTAATAAAAACAATTTCCTACACAACAGGGTTTATTGGATAGTTGACAATAAGAATAAATCAATATAATGCTGTCTTACAAATATCAATCACTCAGGACTGACCATGAGTAATAATTTCACACAGTGTAAGTCTTACAATATAAAAAAATATAAAAATGTATGTCATAGAATATAAGGTACGCAACTGAATGTTGTGTATTGAAATAACACACAAACAAAAGACAAACATTGAGTACAATATTCTAGCTATAGGTTTTTGGTTTACTAATCTAATATTCTCCAATCCTTATTGGGTCAACGTGGAGGGTTATGGGCTATACTTCTTAACCCTGAGTGGTGACATAACAGGGCTAGTGATGATGAATCTAATATTCTAATTTTGTTATAAAATTTTTCATAAAGACAAACTATTACTGTTTTTATTTTACAGTTATAGCTCTGACAAAATTTTATCTCGAAGTTTCCCTCCGTGTTCGAAAATTTTAAGTCTTTTCCAGTAGCTGTAGTTCAACACAAAAATGCATGTGAATACGTACTGTGTAATCATGGTTTCATCAAAAGAGCGGTACACAGCGCTCCGCAGCCATCAGAGCTCGTCACAACGCCATTCACTCGGGCCTGATGGTGCTCGCAATTATGTCGCAGGCCTGATGTGCGGTACTGTATTTAGATTTTTGTTAGTACATCATGAGCTCGATGAATGAGAAGCTTAAGCAGTATAAAAAAACTCTTTTGTGGGACTTCATCATAGTTGTTCAGTGTCGTATAATACTTATGTGAAAAATTATTCGCGAAAAAATGTAGAATCCTGTAGAGTCCGGTGTTCCAAATTCGATTTCAGTCTTCTTTTAGAAATAATATTGCTATTATAAATATATTCTATATTTTTTACTCACCATTTGTGTTGAGTAAGTCCCTGAATCTCTTTATTGATTAATAGGAGTTTGGAAGTGGCGACTTAACAACAACAAGAAGTTGAAAGTTATCAAGAAGATTTCTGGACGGCTGCTCCTGGTAAACGGGCAAAAGTTAAAATGTATTAATTGGTATTATTTTCCCCCCTATTATTTCTTGATCTCTCAATATTATTTTCAAGTTTATGTACAAAGAAGTTTCCTTCTTTAGAGAACAAAGTTAATATGAAATATTTGCAAATGATGTTTTTTAAAATTTCATATGCAAATATTGAAATCGATAATTGATATTTTGTTAACTTTAGCACGTATTAAATAAACTGCAAGTATATTGACAAAAAATTGTCATCAGCCTCAGCCATGATATAATTTTTTGAGAAGTAAATATTAATATTCATTATATATAATATTACTTTTAACTATATTTCAAATTGTCTCTATTTGTTTACTATAATAAACAGAGAAAAGTAAGGTTCAAACTTGCATTTAGGCAGTGCATTTTTTTAAAAGGTAGTTTTAACACTTTTCTACATATTTAGTTTTATATAAATGTAATGAAATCTATAAACTGAGTTATACCTATTTATTCTTAACACACGTATAGGTTTCTTTTATTATATATAAGATTTTCACATTCAAGATTAGTCCAACAGCTGGAACAAAAGTCCCAATTGAATACTATATTTGATTCTTTTGAATTGTTACTCAAGGATTGTGTAGTTTCGAGGCACTGCCATTGTTTGTAGGTAATCATCGGAGAGAATGAACAAAAAAGAGGCCATTAACCACGACTCAAACCAATGTGTGTCTACAATAAATAAATAAATATCATAATTAATAAACCACGAGAGCAATTATAAAGTGAGAAAACGAATATTATCGTCATTTGTTTTATTTTTATAACAATGTTTATTGAAAATATGGATCCGCTCTTAATTGATCTCACTTCATTATATTTGCAAGATTTCACCAATAACAGACACAGAAGATTATCTTTATTGTAAAGGTGCTGGTTGGCACATTATCGAGTCAAAACTGTAAAAACCATTTGATTTAAACCCTAATACGTTGAGACTATGAATCAAAATTAAAAGCAGATATTTAGCATATTTAGATAGTCTGCTGTGCTACTGTATACATTTGGAGTACCATTTTATAGCATGTACTCTAAAGTGACAATATACAGTTTCTTACTTTTTCTTATTTATATTAACATACACAATCAAGATATTTGTTTTATTATTAATGAAAAAAAAATCAAGAATTTTACCTCAATATCTTAGTAATTTGACAGGCTGACGCTGATTGATGGTATTAGAACTAAAAGTGTAATTTGTGCAAAAAGGCTATCAAAATATGTACATTATTACTTGAATATAAAGTAATTAATTTCCTCAAAGAGAATAAACCTCACCTTCCTTCATCACAATACCTAATTTGATTAGCTATGCCATAGACGTATAATAAGCTGGTACGTTTCATTAAAGAGTTTCCTTTCGCCAAAGCCTCCACCCATATCGTAAGTTCAACGTTAAGCAATTAACCTTCTATAGAGGCAATACGGCCAAGATTAATAGGAGCCGTAAGCATGTATTCACGACTTCCCAACTTCATAGGGCGGCCTTAACACACTCACCGAATTCTGAACAACAAAAGCTATTCCATCCTCACAAATGGGTATTAGGTGGATCAAATAGCAATTTGCCGTTATACGGCCGCTGGGCTCTCCCTACATGGAATCTCATGTTATGTGATTAACACGGGTCTGTACTTCATGAAGTATTGATTTTAAGCCTAACACGATTTAGTAAGGTTACGTAATTTGTTAAACAGTAAACCGCGTATGACTTAAAAATCGAATTCCATTTTTTTTTATTATAGTGCCAATGAATTATGACAACAAATACGATAATAGATTAGGACGTTCGATATTATGACGTTTTACAAAAAAGTTCGTAAATTAAATATTATATTTTTCGCAATTAAAACATTCAGATACAATATTTTCAATGAGTCATCATAATCAAAACTTCACAAGCAGCCCCAGCAGTCTATGATCGAAACGAAAATAATCAGTAAATGTAATGTAATGGGTGTAGTAAACAAAGCAAAAAAATAACACAGAAATTTCAAAAGTGTGTGTAATTACAATGACAACATTTCCATAAAATTCAAAATATTTAAACACAGCGACATTTGTTGTACCTACGCAATATATTATTTTTGTTATACAGCCCAAACGTAATCTGTACCGTTGTTTTGGAAACAATATTTCCTTAGTTGTCACATTCTCATATTATTTATATTTCGCTATACGACAGTACGCATATGGAATAAATAATAAAAGGAGTGCCATTGTAATAATCTAGGGGGCGGAGAGGGATTGGTATGAGTCGCTGGGCTTCGAGACGTGAATATTAAGGTTTTTCTTTTCGAGCTCACGTTTCGAACAATTCCCCATCAGCCCTCATAAAATGGTGTGGTGAAGCGGACATAATGGGCGACAATTCCTTTTAACACCTGGGACGTTTAGATGTCTTACGCGTATTAGAGTTTCCTGCTAACCGTTCTTATGAATTACGAGTTGAATTAAAGTTCCGAATATTTGGAAATGTCCGCTAAATATATCGTTGTTTTTATTAAATGTGTATTTTTACGATTTTGAAATAGATATGTTTTTTTCCAAGACTTTTATTAAAAACTAGCTGTTTCTCTGCGACTTTGCCTGTGTAGATATCATTCTCGTATGATTTAGGTTCTTTCTTAATTAATACATACTAAGTATAGTTTGTTTACTAAAAACTTATTATTTGTATATTTCTGAAATTTAAAAGAATATAATTATTGTTACTGAACTATAAACTTCGACTTAATTATGGGCAGATTTTTCATTGTATCGATTTGTATTGGTAAAATACGAAAACTACTGGTTAATCTGTAGAATAGTAAAAAATAATTGTGAAAATCGGCGGAGTAATCGTGTAACAAGCACACAAAAAAAACATAGTCGAAATGAACACCTTCTCTTTATTTGAAGTCAGTTAAAAAGTAATTCATTTATAATATTAATAAGATTACCCTTAAAAATATCTTGTACTGTAAAAAAATCCGTCTCAGGTTCCAAACCAAACGTTGTCATTGGAATAACACATTAATAATAATGTACAAATACGGTTTAAACTTTATGAAGATAGCTTCGAAACATTTTAATATCTATTACGTTTAGGGTTGTAAATCAACAAAACCTTCTGTGTAAACTAACTTGTGGTGGAACCTTAATCATTCAAGCTCACGAACTGGTCTGTGTCACACCGTAACTGGTACAATATCCATTTTTTGTCCAACCTGGTATGTCGTAAAAACAAGCTTCAATAACAAAGCATTATGTTAAATTTATTTATCATATACGTACATAGTATAAAACCTTTTTGTTTATTGCTTTGTATTCGTTTTAGTCTAGAGGCTATTTATAACTATAATACGAAATTAAAATTATGATTGTAAAAATTTAAGCTGCATTTAAGCTTTATATAAAATTAAGCCTAGTGAAATTTAATACTTGATGAGAAATGAAAAAGGCTTTAACGACTTTATAAAAGATAAATACAAGATATCATTACTTTTTACTCATTTAATCTGTGAGATAAATATATACATATATGATAGCGCTTACAAAGAGAACAATGCTTACATGGATATAAAGAATATATGTACGACTATCGTACAATCCACGTAATTAATATTACGAAATTGCAGTTAATCTTACACTTAATCAATAAAATATGCCTCCATAATAAACTTTTAATTAAAACATAATTGTTTGATTGACATACAAAAAGAAACAACAGTGTCACGCGAGGGTTTATTTTAAAAAATGGCTTTATGCACCACCGTATATATTAAACTGCGTTCAAAAACTTTCACTATATACTGCAGACTTTTTGTTCGTTTTTGGTATAATTTCACGTTGCAGCATAAAGTCAAATTTTGCACGAGCGCTGATGACGAACATCCCATTAAAACACAAAGCTTTCGCTGAAAATTTAATATAAGTTAGAAAGTGAGAAATAATATAAAAACTTTTTTGAACTTTTTGTTTTATTATGTGACTTATAAAATAATTAAAACGTATTAAATTAATGTGTTGTTTGATAATTATGTTTCATGTGGTGATTGAAAATATAATTCTAGTTAGGTTTCATTAAAAAAAAAATCGTTTTATTTGTTTTTTAAACAGCGACCTTTCGCAATTTTTTAAACAGTGTGTTTATTTGTCATTATTATTATTTTTTTAGTTTATTTGGATTAACAAACAGTCTCACAATGACTTTTAATAGCTAAGTATATACGTTATATTTTTAAAATAATTAATTGTGGAACCAACACCGTCAACCACGGGTAGATTTCAGAAGTTGAACTATCTTGTAAATATATAAAACCTCATTAGAAAGTTAAAATTATACAGAAAATAAGCTAGTGATGGACATCTATCTGCGTTTGTTTTTTTTTTAAGTATAGATAGTTATTATAAATAAAACATCATAAAAAGGTACATAAACTCATAGGTAATTTTTAAGAGCCACAAAAGTAATTTGAAGTGTGTTCTCAGTAGCAAGCGGCAAAGACATCACAAGATTGTCTTTATATAAAAAATTTGTTAAATTAAAAATCATACTTGATTCCTTTGGCAATAATAAGCAATATTTTTTTTCTTTCAACGAAATAAAAGGAAATTGAAACATTGTTTCTTCGGCGAAATAAAGAATACCTAAACAACTCTTTAAACAAAACACTGCCATTACAGGGAATATAAGTATCGAAAGAAAATAATGGGCAGGAAAGAACGTGAAATTCAATTCCGTTCCTTAAGGAAAACATTATTGAGACATCAAAGAGAATATATGAGGGGAACGTAATGTTGTTTAGCCTTAATTCGGGCAGTACAAAGTCAACACTGTATATTGTTTTACTTACAAATATTGCTTAGATGATACCTTAAATGATAAATCTACGTCAATTAGTGATATTGTATATTTAAATGAGTTTACTTTTTTAAAGTAAAATTAACGAAAAACTAAAAAGGTTTTAACTAAAAATATACTGCTAACTTCTGTGACAACTTTATTAAAATCTAAGTAAAGAAATAAAGTAGAGACCCACATCAACTTTATGTTTCCTTGTAACAGATGTTTAAATCGTATTTCTATCAAATGGGAAGGCCAATTTCACACTTGACGTGAATTCCAATTACCTTAATTTGATAGAAAACGGTCGTAGCCCTGGGATAATGCATATTACTTTACGGACGCTAAGCGTGTTAGAAATAGTTCGCATAATATACAATGCAATTTAAATGCTTCTAAGCGTATTGTTTGCGCTCTTTATTACATGTATTTACATATTTTCCGCTGCAAGGCAGATGAAATTCATAACACACTATAACTAATAAGTGTTGAAGGCCAAAAACATAACATTATTCATTTTTAGGGCTCCGTACTAAAAGGGTAAAACGGGAACCTTATTTATCTGTCTGCCTGTCTATCACCAGACTGTATATCATGATCCGTGAAAGTAAGACAGTTGAAATTTTGACAGATTATGTAATTTTGTTGCCGCTTCAACAACAAATATTAAAAACTAGAATAAAATAAATATTCAATGGGACTCCCATACATCTAACGTATATTTTTTGCTTGTTTTTACTCGATATTGATAACGATAACAGGTAAAGTGCTTGAAATATTTACAAAATGTATATTTCTATAGTAACGTGCTCGTTTCCGGTATAGAACCCTTCACGCGTGAGGCCGACTCGTAGTTAGTCGGTATTTTTATATACAATACGTACATTTATTACGATATTAGAGTAAATCATGGTGTGGTTTTGTATATATAGTCTTAATCGTGTCAAACTGCGTTTTCAATTCTGTAAATTACTAAGACAACAGAAGTTAACTTATTATAATATAGCATACAGATATATACTTTATTATATTTATTTATATTTACCCGCACTGGGCTCGCGTTAAGGGCCATTTTCCCTTATCAGTTAAAATAGAATTGCGACAAAGAAGAGCTGCACCTTTTTTGTTTATTTTTAAAATATAGATATTTATCATAAATAAAATATCATATAAAAGGTGGACTTTAACTTTTATATGTATTTTTTAAGGTCACAAGGATTAATTTGAAGTTTGTCCTCAATAGTAGGTTGAATTAGATTCTATCCAAAGGGAAGGAATTGAACCCCAGGAATGGGGACGTTAATAGATTGGTGATAATCGACATGGTAAACAAAATCTAATCCTGATTAACAATAAAGTTTTTAATTAACAATGAATTCATCATAATAAAGTCTTAGCAATAAAATACTAATATTAGGTCCTTACATGTGACATTGGTGTTTGGTATGGGAGGAACAAAGAGTCGAATATTTTTTAATATATTTATTTAATCAAAGTATAAACCATTGTTATCTATGCACTTTCGCCATCTCATAGACAGTTCATTGATTCCTTACTAAAAAAACCATTCGGACGGGAATCAATAAAATCTTTGAAGGCGATTTGCACTGCCCCATCGGAGTTGAATTTTTTCACTTGCAAGAGGTTAATCAAATTTCGAAAAAAATGGTAATCTGTTCGAGCAAGGTCCGGGGAGTACGGTGGATATCTTAGACATTCCAATTGAAGCTCTTCCAATTTGGTAGCCCTCTGTTGTGCAGTGTGTAGTCTAGCATTGTCGTGAATTTGCAGTGGTGTAGAGCGATTGACCAGCATCGGTTGTTTCACAGCTAGTTTTTGCAGAATGTTTTGCAATTGCTGACAATAGACGTCTGCCGTAATTGTCTGACCAGATTTTAGAAAACTGTAATGAACGACACCGGTACTAGTCCACCAAACGCTTACAAGTAACTTTTTGGGGTCAATTTTCGCTTGAGGCAGGATTTGGCGCTTCCGATTATCGTAGAGAATCCACTTTTCATCACAGGTAATGATTCGGTTCATAAACCCTTAATTATTGTGACGGTTAAGTAATGTAACGCACTAGTCGAAGCGCGTTTGCCGGTTTGCTTCACTCAATTCGTGAGGTACCGACCTTTCAAGCTTTTTAATCTTTCCAATTTGCTTCAAGTGGATTAAAACAGTTGTATCACTAACACCGCAACCTTCAGCTAACTCGGAAGTGATTTGCGATGGTTCCGCTTCCACAATAGCCTTCCATTCTTCATTATTAATAATCGTTAATTCGTCCATGGGGCTTGTACTGCAGGTCGAAATTTCCAGAACGAAAACTTTGGAACCAAAAACGCACTTTGTTTTCTTTTGTGACACAACCATCATACACCTTATTATCCCTTCGAGCCGTTTCCGTTGGTGTTTGGTACCAGCACTGGTTAGTACCAGTGAGTACCGACCGACCACGGTGGAACTCATTCTCGTAAAAAACACGATATTCCAAGGTTTCCATTTTTTATACTGGGTGACGTAAATAGGACAAACAGAAGAAAAAATTAAATAAATGCCACTTAACGAAACACAAATACATGTGTAAATGGCTGTATAAATTTGAATTTGGAATTCCCAACCAAGGAGGAGAAATTTGTGATTAAAGTGGCCAGTACGACAAAACGCCTATTTTATATGTAAGGACCTAATATTTCAAGTTAGAATTCGAATAAAATTTACCCTTTATCTGAATAGTACTCGTTCACTTATAATGTACCTACACTTTATTTATTCAGATGGATTAAAAAAAAACAAAGTCGAATGTAGAATATCCTCTTTGAAATCAGTTAATAGGATACATCTTATACTTAAAGAGCCCCACTCAAGTGAAATTTCAAGAGCGCTAATTACTACTTGGCTCATACGAATTTAGTTCCATTTATAAATTTACTCAGTGCACAGCGACTACTTCAGATACCGAAATGAACATTAGAGGTGTGCACTTAAAATAGTTGATTATTCATGTAAAAATATACTAGCGACTTAAGACATTGCGGAAAAATTCACAAAGAATTCTATGGCGCTAAAATTGCAACTACAATTATAGTGACACGTGCCGCATACATTTTACATGAGGGTTCGTAGCCAGCCGGAAAAATCAGATAAGAGGTAAGCTAATGTAGCACACGCTTGCCAGGATGATACTACAAGTTTCTTAAGAGCAGTCATTCATCACACTAGCTACTGAGCTCTAACGTAAATGTGAGAGCGATTGGATGCAGGTTAAGGATACACGATGAGAATCGGAAAGTAGCACACATGTTCCGAATGAGGCTCCGCCGACTGCGCCAATATCGAGACGAGATGATATTTAATTCTGCACAATGCAAGACTGCGCCAGTGAAGTGTGTGCTGTGTTGTGTATTATTAAAGTATAATATTGGATGAATCGAGGAATCTTCTGAAAAAATTAAACGCATGAAAGGCGCTTACAAAATGGTTCCGTTAAACAGTACCTTGTATGTCCATAATTATGTCTTATAATAAGTAAATAAATGTATTTGTTATTTTTATTAATACTATGTTATACTATACGTGGAATATTTATAAACGAGATGTTATATGTTGTATTTATATATAAGCGGGTTGTGGTGAATTCACGTTCCTGCAGGTCTTCGGATTTATTACTTGTAGGAACTATGCCTCGTTTTAACCAAAAAATAACACTTTAGATGTTCATCTACGAAGACATTTTATTGAATTGAAAAACAATAACATGTGACATTGTCAATAAAATTTAAATATTATTATTTATTTATTATTAACTGAAATGAGGTTTGATTTATAACATCCTCCCCACCATGGCACTGGTTGACAACAACATGTGCCTTCTTACGCCATACACACATAGCACACTCATAATACAAAGTACAAAATAAAATTAAAAACTATACATACTAACAATATCCTAAACACAATACATACCTTATAAAATTTATTAAACTAAAATTTTAACTTATCTGGTATTCTGACGAGTCGGCCAGAACGCGTTCTAAGTTCACCTTGTACTTCTCGTTGAATACCTATTGCAGTATTGTGTTTGTTGCTCTCACTGCGATTATTCAAATAAGCAGATTCCAAACTAGATAACTCTAGTGGGTACAGAGACTGTACAGCTCTTAAACGTTCTCCCGACGATGTCCTAAGACGAGCAACTCTATTGTCACCGTCAGAACCTCCCATACATTCTAATACTAAACCCAGTGGCCACTGTATACGCTTCTTGTCACTAACCTCAAGTAGTACAATATCCCCGGGTTTTAAGGAATAATTTTTATTTTTATTACATTTAGTGACTAGTAAGCCTAAATATTCACTGCGAAAACGATGTTTCAAATCAGAACATAGTTTCTTAATGTAGCGCCACCGTGATGTCAAAATATGACCATTTATCAAATCGATATCAAAAGTATTGCTACTATTTGTCTTATAAAATAGTAAAAATGAAGCGGGTGTAAGAGGTTGAACATTTTCTGAATTATCCGCAATATACGTGAGCGGACGCGAATTTACAATCGCCTCTACCTCACAAATGACGGTTGATAACTCATTAAAAGATAATGCTGCTCTACCTAAAACACGCCTTAAAAGTTCTTTGACAGTTCTTACCATTCGCTCCCAAAATCCTCCCCACCATGGCGCTGCGGGTGGACTAAAGCGCCATAAAATCCTATCAGTTTTAGATTCTACTGTTTCCCAATTTATGTTATCTAAAACATTACTTGCACCTCTAAAGTTTTAACCTTAACATTCCCTCGTCTAGCTAAAAATCTACGAAGAGACATCATAAATTCTTCGGTAGATAACGAAACACAGAGCTCTAAATGAACCGCGCGATACACAGCACAAGTGAATAAGGACAATGAAATGAAATGAAATGAAATGAAATGAAATGAAATGAAATGAAATGAAATGAAATGAAATGAAATGAAATGAAATGAAATGAAATGAAATGAAATGAAATGAAATGAAATGAAATGAAATGAAATGAAATGAAATGAAATGAAATGAAATGAAATGAAATGAAATGAAATGAAATGAAATGAAATGAAATGAAATGAAATGAAATGAAATGAAATGAAAATATCTTTATTCAAGTAGGCTATTACAAGCACTTTTGAATCGTCCAAAAAACTTTTTTCCCCTACCACTTGTTCAGGACGTCTTTTAGCTGACAAGAAGAACAAGCGAAAGAAACTTATCAGCTTTTTATCATAAGTAATGACATTTACATAAATCATGTCATTACCAAAATAATATGTATTATCAATTTATCACAATAGTAAATACAACTTTCAAAGTCTGTAGGACATAAGTTGAACATATAATTAGTCTTTATAGAACAAAGCGAAGGCTATTAATTCCATGCATTGCGATCCTTAAAATAATCATCAACTTTATAATAGCCTTTACTCACAAGTATATTCTTTACATGAATCTGAAATTTATTTATGGGTAGGTCAATTACATTTTGTGGAACTTTATTGAACATAGCAATACATTTACCCAGAAATGATCCTCTGGTTTTTTGAAGTCTGAAGCTTGGAACGGCAAGTTTATCTTTATTTCTTGTGTTAAGATTATGAACACTACTTTTTTTTGTGAAGGAATCGTAATGTTTTCTTGTATACATAATATTCTCATAGATGTATTGAGAGGCAACAGTCAGAATATTTATTTCTTTAAATATTTCTCTTAGAGATTCCCTAGACCGTAAATTATATATAGCACGGACAGCTCTCTTTTGTAAAATAAAAACATCCTGAATGCTAGCCGCAGAACCCCATAACAATATACCATACGTCATTACACTATGAAAATAACTAAAATATACCAATCTTGCCGTTTCAACATTTGTCAAGAGTCTAATTTTCTTAACAGCAAAAGCTGCAGAACTCAGTCTACTTGACAAGCTATCAATATGAGGATCCCATTGCAGTCGGGAATCTAGTGTAATACCAAGGAACTTTGTCGATTCTACTAACTCAACTTTTTCACTATTTACATTTATAAGTGTACTGACATGCCTCACATTAGGTAATGCAAACTTTATGCATTTCGTTTTTTTTGAATTGAGCTTTAAATTATTATTATCAAACCACTGTAGAACGTTGTCGAGAGCATTATTTACATCGTCAAAACAATCATTACCCCTCTCAACTTTAAACAGTAAAGAGGTGTCATCTGCAAATAATACTGTCTCGCACAAATTCTTCGTAAAGTGAGGAAGATCATTTATATAAATTAGAAAAAGCAATGGTCCTAATATCGATCCCTGAGGTACGCCCATAGTAACTGGTGCCCCTGCAGATTTCGCTTCATTGATTACTACCTTTTGAATTCTAGCAGAAAGATATGATCTTATTAGATGAAGTGAATTTTTCGTCACACCATAATGTTCTAATTTCCCCAACAGTGTTTCATGACTAACGCAGTCGAATGCTTTTGATAGATCACAAAAAATGCCAATAGCATCTTGTTTATTCTCCCAAGCATCATAGATATGCCTCAGAAGTGCAATTCCAGCGTCTGTTGTACATTTACCTCTGCTAAAGCCAAACTGATTTTGGTGAAGTAATTTATTTAATGAAAAGTGTGCAAGCAGTTGATTGTACAACATTTTCTCAAATACTTTACTTAATGCTGGTAGAATAGAAATTGGTCTGAAATTACTAGGATCAGACTTGTCGCCTGCCTTGAAAAGTGGGATTATTTTACCATATTTCATTAAATCAGGAAAAGTTCCTTCATCAATGCACTTATTAAAAATAAAAGTTAATTGAGGTGCTATAGCTGGTATTATAGATTTGATAACATAAGTTGAAACGCCCCAAAGATCTTCGGTTTTTTTGACATTAATACAATTAAATGTTTTAATAATTGAGCAGACGTTAACGTGTCTAAAATAAAATTCAGTATTGCACTTATCAACAACTGACTCTAGATGCGTAACCGCAAGTTTAGAACATGAACTAAGATTTCTTGTGATTTCTATTGGTGTCTTAGAAAAGAATTTCTCAAATGTCTCGGCAACCGCTTCATCTGTTTTAATAATTTTATTGTCAACCTCTAATGAGTATGTGCGCATATTACTTTTATTTCTACCCGTTTCTTGATTTATGATAGTCCAGGTTGTTTTTATTTTATTTTCTGAATTGTAAATTTTATCAGATATATATTTTGCTTTTGCTGAAACACATACTTTCCTAAAAATTTTCGAATAATTTCTGACATATTCAATAAACTTTGGATCGGTCGAGGTACACTTTAGCTCATACAAATCATACAGCCTATTTCGACTTTTGTAGATGCCAGGAGACAGCCAGCCATTTTGTAGACAGCCAGCACTTCTCTCCAGATCTCAGATATAATGGCCCTGCAAAATCAATCCCCGTGACTTCAAACGGACCGCTACATTCAACGCGATCTGCAGGTAATGGTGGTATAGGGGCAACACAAGCTTTGGCACTGAACCGTTTGCAAATCATACAACTATTAACAACGCGATTAGCCATTTTCCTGATACCTAATATCCAATAAAGTTCGCGTAATTTAGATATTAAAGTTTGGGTACCTGCATGTGAGAACTTTCTGTGAAAGTGCACTGTTAAACGTTCTACTATTTGACACTTAGGAAGTAAAATAGGCATAATAAAATTTTCAGTATCATTACTCAACATTAGTCGCGTTTTGACACGAAGAACACCATAATTGTCCTTTACTAATTCCAGATTCGGTAACTTATTTGTGTTCATTAAATAATCTATTTGTAACATTATAAATAACCTTTTTTCAGCTTCCAAAATCTCATCATTACGTAAATTCCCTAAACGTTTATTTAGCTTTTTCGAATTAAATATAAACCTAAGACACCAACCTATCATCCTAACTATTTTTAAATAATCGCTAAAATATAAAAACTTATTAGAGAATCTATCTTTTTCCTCTACATTTATTAAAACTGAACTAAACTCTTTTTCTATCTCTGTAACATTTGTTGTTTCTACAGAATGAGGCCAATTTAAACTGTTTTCTTTTAACCAAGTAGGACCTAACCACCATTTACTTTCTAGTAAAACTTGTGGGTTACATCCTCTTGAAGGGAGATCAGCAGGGTTTAAATCCCCCGATATATGATGCCAATTAGCGATATTTGTTCTATCAAGAATCTCTTTTACTCTATTGTGTACGAACACATTAAAACCTACTTTTTTCCTTAACCATGCTAATACTATGCTCGAATCAGTCCAGTAATATTCCTTACAAGGTAACTCTAAGCTATCTCTAACCTCACTCGCCAATCTCGAAGCCATCAATGCCGCAAGTAATTCGATCCTAGGTATAGTTACTGCCTTTGTCGGGGCTACCCTTGCTTTAGCCATTATTAACTGAACAGATACTTCACTCTTAAACTCCGAGCGTAAGAATATACAACAATAGGCTAACATAGGCTGATTTGCTACCGTCACAAAATATATGAAGGCTATTATCAGTTAAATTTATATCGTGTGTACTTAACCTTCGTGGAATACAGCAACTATGAAATACGTTCATTTGACGTATCCACTCTTGCGTTAGTTTGGTCAATTTATTTGGTAAATTCTGATCCCAATCAATATTCATGATCCAGCATTTTTGAATGATTAATTTAGGTACTATAGTTGCTGGGCTAAGAAATCCTAACGGATCAAAAACACTTTGCGCTGGGGATAGTAGAACTCTTTTAGTAATATTATTAGACTTCTTGTTAGTAGAAAATTTGCAAGTCAACAGATCCTGAGTTGGATTCCAATTTAAACCTAAAACAGATACATTTAGTATATCTTTGTTAACTAACTCCGGCCCTGTAACCCAACACCTAAGCTCAAATAATCCTTCAAGCATAATTCTCTTCGCCTCATCTATAAAATGATGCATCTCTTGCAAAGTCTGTACACTGACTATACAATTGTCAACGTAAAACGATTTCTTTAAAATAGTTGCAACATCATTATCATTATATTTATTAAGATGATATAAAATGGTAGCAGAAAGAAGATAAGGACTACATGTGACCCCAAAAACAACTCTTTTATGTCTGAATGTTTTTAATATCTTTGGAGTCGCTGTAACATCTTGCCACCACAAAAATTTAAGATATTTGCGATCTTTAGGATGTAATGAAATCTGTAGGAATGCCTTTTTAATATCGGCGGTTATACCTATTTTATGCTTTCGAAATTGAATTAAAAGCTTTGGAATTAATTCAATTAAGTTAACACCTTTACTTAGACATGAATTTAATGAAAACCCATTGCTATCTAAAGCTGAAAACACGGGTCTGATTTTGGTAGTTAAGCTTTCCTCTTTTATAACAGCATGATGTGGCATATAATGCCCTACACTACAATTGTCATCTTCCACTTCTTCAATTATACCAGACTCTAACCACTCTTCAAAGACCTTATTGTACTCATCCAATATACCTAATTTAATTAATCTATTGGTGGTAGATTGAAGCCGTTTTAAAGATGAATAATAGTTCGTATCTAAATCTGTGTACAACTTTTTCCAAGGTAATCTCACTTCATACCTACCTTCACTATCAGTCTGTATAGTGTTTCTAAAAAATGTTTCGGCTTCTGATTCTAAAACTTTCAACCTCTTTACCTCTGCCTCATCTTTGATTCCCAATGTTTCTAAATCCCAAAAATTTTCGATATTATAGGACAACGAAGCATGTAAAGTGGTTATATTATCTAAGGAGCAATAAACACTGACCGCCGGTCCTGTCACGGTCGCCAGATGTGGTGAATTCACGTTCCTGCAGGTCTTCAGATTTATTACTTGTAGGAACTATGCCTCGTTTTAACCAAAAAATAACACTTTAGATGTTCATCTACGAAGACATTTTATTGAATTGAAAAACAATAACATGTGACATTGTCAATAAAATTTAAATATTATTATTTATTTATTATTAACTGAAATGAGGTTTGATTTATAACACGGGTAGTCAGAAGAGGCTATTACGAAGCCCAAATAGATCGTCGATATCGGGGGACTTTAAAATAACACTGCAAGCGTGTATACCAATGTGGATTCATTCCATTTTATCACTTTTCATACGAAAATACAACGACATGAGCGTGATGTCTTCGGATGTCTTTACTCCTCGGCGATCGGAAACAGAATGTGTGCCAAAATGGCGGCAACTTGCTTTTCGTCAACAAAGTCAGTGTTAACATTCTAATAAAATTAAAAGTATCGATGATCACGCCCTCTCTACAATCGAGTAATTAAGTAATCGAGTAACAACATATAAAAAAAATTAACTCAATCAAACGATCTTCGTAAAGGTGATGAAGATATTCTGCGACATATACTTTGATACAGTAATTTTCTTGGGAGAACAGACTCGGAGTAGACATTCTCGGCACTTCAAATTATTAAAGCAAAAGTGAAATTTAATGTTACAACATAATATTTGAAAATTCCCTTGCATATATTGAGTTTATACGGGAATGTGTAACAGAGATAAAAAATTACGAGCATCGATTTAGACGCCGAGCTCAGCCCATAATCGTTGTTTGAAATGTCTAAAAATCCGATGAAGTTCCCTCACGATGTTATTTCCTCCCTCTTTACATTTTATAATAGTACAAAACTTAGAGATATGCTCTTTAAAGTTTGCACACGAGACATGAATAACCTTCTCTATCCGGCTGTTTTTGGCATGAATCCAGGGAATTATGCTAGTCAAATTGGCCTTCACGTTATTTTATTATCCCTTGACTTTGGGCAATATTCATTAAATTAAACTGCTTTACAGATTCCGTGTTCGCTTAGACTAAGATGTTGATCGTATTCTACAATTAAGCTCAGTTACCTATAAACAAACTACCTTCGAACAATACTTATTTGACATATTATGAATGTTGAATAATTAGGGCGAGGGGAATCCTTTCAGCGTTCATAATTATCCTATACCTTCAAACTAGGTGTGACTGGCGGTTCTTAGTGTGTTTAGACCGCAATAACTTATAGTAATAGTTTAAAACTCATTAAATAGCGGTCTTTTTATTTCTTCGTATCTTTATATACATATATTATATTAAACCACATCACATATTGCTCAGATTCCAAGATGAGTAGCTAAAGCCCCTGTATTATGTAGTATCTGAGACATCGAAGGTACTACAACACCCAGACACGAGACAATATAAAAAAGTCAATTTTCTACATAGACCGGGGATTTTCTTCTAACCTGGAACCTCAAAGATGGCGACACCTTAAAACTGGCTGCCACCACTAAAACCTCGGCTACGGAGCTCCTTACGTTTGTGTTACAAATTCAGTTTCTAACGTTGGACTTTACAGATTAAATCAACTTGATTGTTATTTGAAGCAAAATTTGTCCTTTTGATATTCTAAGAAACTGTTTTGTGTAGGAGAAGGTTATGATCGGAATAGTTTATTAAATCAGTTATGTTCTACACATAAATACATTTTACTTTCAAAAAGAAACTTATAACGCAAAATAAACTTAAGAATATTTTTTATGAAAAATGTCCACCAGCCCCAGGTATCCCAAAATGGGACTCGATAAATTCGTCAGTCCTATTAGGTCTCGGGCAGCTCAATAATTAGAGCAGTCACCCGGATTGTGAAGTTTGTGAATTCAACTTTACAATCCGAGTGAACGCAAAATTGATCAAATATATTGAGATAAACAATTTCAAATGCATCATTTACATCAATCACCAAATCTATCATGACAAGACGAAAAAATGGGGGCCCGCAAAAATTGATAGACAATATCTTAGCAAGGTCTCAAAAGCGAGGTGCCAAACAAAACCCACATGGTTTTGTTTGGCACCTCGCTTTTGAGACCTTTGAGACGTGGTTCCTTGCCCACCCATCGTCTCTGTACTGTTTGATAGGCAACGGATTTGGCGGGCTTGAGATTCCTGGTATCGAAGTTATCCATAACCTGTGGCATGGACAATACATAAAGCAAATATTATGCTATTTTAACGCAGCAAGGACTATCAATGACCAATAATAATACTACTCTAACTTTTGAAAGTTCTTATGTCATTCATATTAAAAATATTAGCTCAAAATATTACATTTGCTCATGTATATTAATATCTCGACAATAGATACAAGTGTTAGTGCACACATTCATAAATTCGTTTTGTGAATATCTAGCAACATGTCTAATGCTACTCTCGTAAACAAAATGTATTATTCTCATGTTAAACCTAAGACAATTGCCCTCCTCCGTAACTCCCTTGAGCTAATAAAACTACCGCAGAATTGTCGAAGATATATTATACTGTAAATTCGTATAGCTGCTTACAATTGGATTTGTGGCGTAAGATGACACTAGCAATATTGTTGCAGTTAGGAAACCAATATTGGTTGAATGTAACTTAGGTATTTAGTTAATTTGCATATTATGCAAAGGGAATTTAACACAAGTGTTATAATGTTGTATTTGACAGATTATTGGACTGTTAATCAATGTAGTAAGACAACAAAAATATATGGTATGGCACAGACAGAGTACTAACTACACACTAATTGAATCTTACCAAGTTTTAACTCAAATAAGAATTTTATATAGAGAAGAGAACGTTCACTAATTGCAACATCAGTTAGATGTAACTTATACTTTAAACTTGTTTTATGAAGATAAGGAAGTATCCAAACTACTCCAACAGTTGTTGTCTTAACATTAAAAAAGTTCGTTATTCATTTTGAAGCAACATAGCACATGTTGACCTCGATAATGGCAAAAACAGATATTATATGGAAGTATATATAATTTGGAAGTCCTAAGATCAAATAAAGTTTTTAATAATTATCATTAATCCTGAAAAGGTTTTAATGCTTCCATTCCATTGAAAAGTATCAAGTATTACAATATAATACTAACTTTAATTATGTTCGTTTGCACAGTATTTCCTCCTAATTGGAACTGGCAGCCAAAATACGTTTTTCCGTCAGCACATTTACATGGGATCACATTTAACAGTTGGGCGGGCGGCACAAGAGCAATTATCGACGTCAGTAAAACCAAATGACCTCTGATTTAATTCGTCCATAGCCAGTTTAACGAGGTCTAGTTTAATAAAAATACTAGATACTTGTCCAACAGCAGCCGTTTAATTGCGCGTTTTATTATTGGCATCAAACATTTTATTGACGTACAAATGACATTTTGTTGGCTGCTTTTTCCTCTAGAATCTAACAAAAAATTTGCAATCGTCGCTCCAAAGAAGATTATTATGTTCTTGTTCCAGAATTAAATATTTTTGATATAATAAATAAAAGAAACAATTTCAGCAAAAATTCAGACTCTCAATATTTTTTTTCCTTTCTTAATTAAAAGCCCCGCCAGTAAGCACACGTTGTGTTTATCTTTTGTGAAATTTCCACATGTTCATTTGCTGCTCGTCGAGATTCCTCGATTTCCTTTTACACTGCTGTGTTCCACAGTAACGTCTCGGAACAACAACGTTTGTTGGCAACTCGTTGCGTTGCGGCATCGCCAAACAAGTCACGTAGAGTGCGCAGTGGCGCATGGCGGGCTGAAGATTGAATTATCCCACCAGACAGTGCGCTAAACATCTTCCCTCCTGTTCTCTACGACAAGTTTCTTAATGAAACATGATATTGTTTGTTTCCTTTATTCACTTTCGTTATTCCTGTTAACAATGACGAAGGAGATAATAGGCTATTACATGAAAACAGATATCTCATTGTATCAATATATCAGATATCAATCAATAAATTGGGATTGAATTATGAATGAAATAATTCTTGTCCAAAGCGGTTACATTATCGATTTTACGTATGTCGGAGTGTAGTTAGAAGGGGTTTTTACGAAGCCCAAATAGATCGTCCATATCGGAGGACTATCTTTAAAATAACACTGCAGGCGTGTATACCAACGTGGATTTGTTCCATTTTATCAGTTTCATACGAAAATATAACGAGATGAGCGTGATATCGTCGGATGTCTTTACTCCTTGGCGATCGGAAACAGAATGTGTGCCAAAATGGCGGCAATTTGCTTTTTTGTTAACGAACTGTCAAAGTCAGTGTCACCATTCTAATAAAATTAGAAGTATCGATGATCATGCTCTCTCTACAATCGAGTAATTAAGTAATCGAGTAACTAGCAATTAAAAAAAGTAACTAAATCAATTGATCTTCGTAAAGATGATGCGACATGTATATATCTTTCTAAAAAACTCATATTTATTTATTTATTTATTTATTTATTCTTTATTGCCTAACTAAGGACAAATGGCGGACTTAATGCCATAGAGGCATTCTCTCCCAGTCAACCAGTTAGATTGTACAGAACAGTAGTAGGCGGTAAAGATTAAAAACGGTACATAAAATCGTAACTATAAGCATTGGCATATATACATACAATACATATACGCATATATACATAATATTAATATACATACATTATATATACATATACATTATAAGATATAACGAGTACTGAAATGGTGGTGTCTGATTATGAAATGGAAGTAGACAGGAAATAGTGGTTACGAGCTGCAGACTTAAATGCGAGTTTGTTTGGGGCATTACGAACTTCAAACGGCAATGCATTCCATAGTCGGATGGCAGTCAGAGTGAAAGAGCTGGATACGTAGCTGGAATGGTGAGTAGGTGTTTGAAGGATCAGACTACCACTAGAGCGAAGGTTTTTCTGGTGGGAGGCCCCGAGGAAGTGAAACCTAGATTTCAAATACTCAGGAGTATGTGGATCGAAAAGAATGTTGAAGAGGGTACATACGATCCTTAGGTTTCTGCGCTCACGAATGGGCAGCCACTTAAGTTGTAGACGGAAGCGAGAAATGTGGTCATATTTACGTAACCCGAAAACGAAGCGAATGGTGTTGTTGAGAAGACGATCCAGTCTGTTGAGGAAAATCTGATTGATATCTGAAGTACAAATATCAGCATAATCAAAAAGGGGATGTACAAGGGATTGAATTAACTCAGATTTAATGCAGGAAGGAAGAAAATTCTTCAGCCGATATAGAAAACCAAGACTGCGGTGTATTTTGCGACAGATATTTTCCATCTGCCCATCCCAGTGCAAAGAACTATCAAGGACAAGCCCAAGGTTTTTCACAGTATTAGTATATGGTATTACCGTGCCACCATAAACAACAGCAGGAATTGAAAATCTGTTGAGCTTCGCAATTTGACGTGGGTTCCCGATGATAATGGCCTGACATTTGTCGGGGTTTACAGAAATTCCAAAACTATGTGACCATTCAGCTATCCGTGAGAGATTTCTATTGAGTAGTTCAACAGCTACATTCAAGTTAAGAGCGTCGTCCTGCGCGTACAACTGAAGGTCATCAGCGTATAGGTGATAAGAACTAGTAATAATGGTGGTTAGGGAGTTAATAAAAATTGAGAAGAGAAGAGGAGAGAGCACACCGCCTTGAGGAACCCCAGCAAACAGAGTACGCCAGTTTGAGATGGTATGACCTATTCGTACTGCTTGCTGGCGACCTCGAAGATAAGAGGAGAACCAAGTAAGCACTGAGGCTGAACATCCAATTCGGGAAAGAAGAGAGAGTAGGAGATCGTGGTCAACAGTGTTGAAAGCGTTAGAAAAGTCGAGTAAGACCAACACTGTTAGTCTCGAGCCCTCCATACCGTCGCGTATATCTTCAGTTATCTTAAGAAGAGCAGTAGAAGTGCTGTGTCCGGGGCGGAAACCCGATTGAAAAGGGGAGAGAAGTTGATTATGAAAGACAAAGCGGGAAAGTTGTATGTGAACAGCGGCTTCAAGCACCTTAGAGAGGAATGGTAGGATCGAGATAGGTCTATAATGACTCATACAGCTAGGGTTGGGAATTTTGGGAAGAGGAGTAGCGTATGCCTTTTGCCAAAGGTCAGGAAAGGAGCCAGAAGTCAGAGAATAATTAAGGATATATGTTAGAGCAGGGGTAATAGCGTCAAGTATAGGAATTATCATATTTCTACTGATGTTGTCGAATCCCGTAGATTTCGACTTAATAGAGATAATTATTTTACGTACCTCATCGACTGTGAGAGGGGTAAAGGAAAAGAGATTACTGGGAGAGGTAGGAGTGGAAAAAAAGTTTGGAAATAGTGAGAAATTTGGCGGTAACAGGAAGAGTTATGACAGGGGAAAAGTGACGGTTAAGGTCGTCTAATGCAAAGGGACAAGGAGTTAGAGCACGAGATTTGCCTATCCCAAGGGAATTTAGAAATTTCCACTTTTCTGCAGGTGAAGAGTTAAACATGTTTTGATGAATGTGATGGCGTTTGGCTCTCCTTATCACCTGGTTACACATATTTCTAGCCCGCTTAAAAATCTCCCAGTTGGTATCGGTACGGCACCTTTTGTATGCCCGAAACGCCTTGTCGCGTTTCCGCATAACAATGCGCACAAAAGGTGTGATCCACGGAGCCGGAGATCGTCTCAACTTGACAGCTTTGACCGGTGCGTGAACTTCAAATAATTCAAGTATTGTGGCGTTAAATAATATAACCATTTCACTAACCGAAGACGCATTAAAAACTGGAGACCAATCGATATCATTCGCATCTTGTCTAAGTCTCTCTACGTCCAACCTGGAGAAATTCCGCATGCGAACTAACACTGGCTTAGTTTTCGGAGGCTTGACTCTATAGCTAATGAAAATTAAGTCGTGCTTGGAAAAGCCTGGCGCAAGAAATTGACCACACTTGATAACACGATCGAGTGAAGATGTAATAATGTGATCAATCTGCGAGTCATCAGTGGCTAGATTGTGATGTGTCGGACCAAGAGGTAATAGGGAGAAGTTAGCAGACTCGATTATCGATCGAAACTTTCGAGAAGAGACGGTATCCTTCAAGAGATCCGTATTAAAGTCACCCATGATGATATGATGCTTGTAATCAGTGGCAAGAGAATCGAATAGAGATTCCAAATCGGAAAGAAAAGGGATCGAAGGAGGACAATCAACTAATAAAGTGAAACTTTAAGAAAGACGGTATCAATCAATCAGATCGATACGTAGTTATAATTTGTTTCAGCAATAATTGATTACAATTAATTGCATTATCATACAACTATGTTCCCAATGATGACATCGTTTGTCACAGTGTCGGCTGTTATTTGTTTTCGTAATATATTACTGTAATTTATTATGAGAAATGTCAAATATCTTTAACAAATTAAGTTTCAGATGAAGTATGGGCTTTCAAATATAAGAACATAGCTTTGTTGAAGTATACATGAACAAGTCGTAGTCTAGAGCGAGGGTTCATTGAAATACTGAAGTTTCGTTTACCATTTATTTTGTGGTAACAGTCAAAAGCCTTATTTTATAAATCACAAACGCATATATAAATCCTCAATAAAATAATCATATCGCGATTCAAAATGGCAGTGCGACATCTGTTATGCAAAATTGGAATTGATGTATCTATGAATATTTATGTATTAATTATCTTTTATTGTTATCTTATATGTAATTCTATTTATTATTTATTATTATTGAATACATTTTTTATCCATTTATATTTTATTTGTGTAGGACATGAACATACCGCCCACCAAGGACATACTGCCAAATGTCCTTAAATTAGGGTAATGGAAAACAAACCAATTTATACTACCTACATAACATTAACTGCTGTTTTTAATTTTATTATAAATAATAAATTCCTTATTTAATGTAGAAAAGAACAACAAATATATTATAATACCTAAACGAACTATAAAACACAAAACAAAAGTACATTCTTTTATGTAACAACAAAAACGATAAAACATCTTATTAACTATAATTTAAGCTAATGGAAGCACACACACTTTCGATACAGGTCTTTTAATTAAGGAGTTCTTAGTGCGAATAGTAACAACTCGCGTTATTGTATCGGGACCGGGATGCTTCTGTTCAATTCTACCTAACAACCATTTACCAGGCAGCAAAAAGTCCTCTTTTAGTAAAACTATACTTGTTAAAGTTGTCACAAAAAACTGATGTAAATAATTTTGCGACCATCGTAGCCGAAATCTTCTATTCTTTATCTGTATTATTGCCACTTCAAACAATATACATAAATTTAACAGGAAATCCCATACCAACCATTTTATTATGTCACATTTATTTCCTTTGTTCTTCAACCTTTTTTTAATTTCTACGGTGGATATGTAAGTTCTATAACTGTTCTTTATACATCTCCTATAAACTGCTGGTACATAAACCAACATTGTCGCATCGGACAAACTGTGAAACTGAACCTTCACATCATTAGCTTTTAAATTCAAACAACATGTGATTATGATGTATGCTAACGCTGCGACATTACTACGGTAAGTAAACCATTCTTTCAATAAATTGTTTAATATTGGATGATCCCAGTCAATACCTGCTAACGATAGCTTCTGAGTTATACATTTTGCTAATATAATAGAGAGAGTAAGCCAATCCATCGCATCAAGTAGCCTACTTATGTCAGAAATAACTTTTATTTTTGTTACAGGTTCTATAGCTGCCGCAAGTTTGACGGAGTATTGAAAGACGTCAGCGCTAGAATCCAAGGTGAGTTCAAATATTTTAGTTATGGTATCTATTTTAATAATTAACTTTGTATTCGACATCTTTTCCCCTTCTATTATATTATAAATTAGTTCTGCACCATTACTCTTCCATTTCTGTAATTCGAAGCCCCCATTGGCTAATGTATTCTTAATTCCTTTATAAATTTCATAAGCTTGTTTTATATCTTCAACACGTGTCATCAAGTCGTCTATGTAGAAGTCATTTAATATAATTTGTTTTACTTTAGATTCCTTAGCTTTATCATAGGCGGTTTGATGCAGTACACGTACAGCCAAATGTGGTGTACCAAAGGTTATCGTGACAAATTCTTGTTCTTCTATTTCTTTTTCAGGATTATCCCTCCAGAGTATACGCTGATACATCGTGTCTTCCCTACTCACCAGCACCTTTCGATACATTTTAATAATATCACCGACTAAACACACAGGATGTCTTCTCCAGTGCATCAATATATGTCGAAGATCTGCTTGGAGAGTGGGACCTACCATCAGGTTATCATTTAATAATAATAATAATTAATAATAATAATTTATTTATTTACTCTTCACAATAGTTTTCTTAGAACAATAAAGAAATTATAAATTTTATGTATATATCCGTATTGTGAAGAGCTGGTGTCTGAAATAGGTCTTTTTTACAAGACCCGTTACACAGGTCACCAGCGCTCCTTCCCGCGGATATTAATACTACTACTTTAATAGTATCAAGGCTTATACTACATTATTATAATACAATCCTCACAAAATTGACGCAGTTTCAGTAACTCCCAATGAATAATATTCACAGACTTTTTATGCTTAATTAAAAGAATTGGACAATTAGAAATCCTTATAATGATGGAAGAATAAAATCTTCAGTGTCATCATAATTCAATGTTTTCAGCCACTTGGATACCGTTTTTTTACAATTGATTCTATGCATGGGATATATATTTAAGGTTTTATTTAATTTATTGTAAATGAATGGACCGAGAAATGTAAAAAACTGTTGTGCATGGCTTGAGTTACAAGATTGAACAGAGCAAACTTTATTCTTACGGCGCTTATCCTTATTAAGATGAGGGTCATAAATGATTTGCGAATGTTTTTTAAGAGTAGTTTGTAGTATAAAAGATTGTCTTATTGAGAGAACATCCCACTTTTCATACAATTTATTTGTAGGAAAGCGATAGGTGAGGCCTGCACTCACCTTCAAAATGGCTCTATGAGCTCTCTCAAGTTGAAGGAGATTCGTTTTTGACACTCCACCCCATGATGTAATGCAATAATTTACTAACGATTGACATAGCGCAAAGTAAGTCATTTTAATAATTTGTGCATTCGCAACGTGATGTAAACTTTTAAAAATATATATTAATTTACGTAGCCTAGTAGTTAAAATATCTATATGAGGTTTGAAAGTAAGGGTTTGATCGATTATAACTCCCAGATATTTTATGGTCTCTGTTCTCTGTAGAGAAGGACATGAGCAATTCAATGTACCCATGTGACATGAATGCATAGTAATTTTGTAAGATTCTTGTGGGAGGAGGTTTAAACGATGAGCAAAAGCCACATATTTAGTTTTAGAAGCGTTAAGAGATAAAGAGTTGTTTCGAAGCCAAGTGCTGACCCTCTGGATGCCTTTTTGAGCATATTCAAAGACTTCATCCCATGTATCACCGGTAAAAAAGAGTGCAGTGTCATCCGCAAAAGTCAATATATTACCATTAGTTAGCTTCAGATTGCACAGCCCGTTAACATAAACCAAAAATAGAGTGGGACCATTTATACTTCCTTGAGGAATTCCGCGAGTTATTAATTGTTCATCACTGACCCATTGATCTATTTTAACTTTCTGTTTCCGATTTTTTAGGTAATCCTCAAATAATTTGAGAGGGGTACCCCTTACTCCTGATTCTTCCAATTTGCTAATTAGATGAGGAAAAGAGACAGTGTCGAAGGCTTTCGCTATGTCAAGAAATATTGTAAGGCACTTCTTTTTTTTGTCAAGATTCATCATGATCAGGTTGGTGAGGTTATGGACCGCATCGCTTGTGGATTTACCAGGACGAAAACCATATTGGGAGTCTGCAAGCAAATTGTTAATCTCTAAATATTTTATTAGTTGTTTATTTATTAGACGTTCTAGAATCTTTGACATAGTGGGAAGAATTGAAATCGGTCTGTAATTATTTACTAAGTCTCTTTCACCCCCCTTATGAATGGGCTTTATTAAAGCAGTTTTAAACGCGTTAGGAAAGGTTCCTGATGAAATTGCAAGATTACATATGTGCGTCAGAGAAGGCACCAGGTAGTAACTATATCTTTTTATTATATTACTCGATATTTGGTCAATACCAATAGCACAATTATTTTTGAGTCCTAGGATAAGGCTATGAATTGTATATTCATCGGCTAGTAATAAATTAAATGAATTTAGAGGGGTTTTATGTGATTTAACATAGTGCGAATTGTTCCCAACCGTAGGAGTCTGCGATGCTTTAGTTTGTAGAGCCAGGCTACTACCTATATTCACGAAAAACTTATTAACATTATTAATAGATCCTATTGGATCAGAGTTAGATATAAGGCAATTTGCATGGTCCGAAACTTTTTTTGAATTGGTAATATTATTAATAACGTTCCATAGTTTCTTTTTGTCTTTCATTGCAGTATAAATTTCTTGTTTTTCAAATTTTCGTTTCGCTTTTTTCAGTAAAGATTTGCAATAATTTCTATATCTTTTATACGTAATAATAAGAACTTCATTTTCTGGATCATTTTTTAATTTTTTGTGGATATTATCTCTATTTTTCAAGCATTTTTGCAAGCCCTTCGTGACCCAAGGTTTTGAGAATCTGTCTCTCTTTGACAATGTTAAAGTTTTAGAGTTTTTTTTAATTGCTGTACTTAAAAGGTAAATTAATTGATCTGTGGCTACATTAGCATCCATAAGCTCAAGTATAGAGACAAAATTTATCATCTGTATATCTTTGTCAAGGTTGTTGTAATCAATAACAGTTTTAGTTTTTATAGAATAAATCAATTTAACATTAAAATTCAAGTTAAGGTCATGATCAGTGATAGTTGATTCTATAACATAACAATTAGTTTCTAGTTTGGTTTTTAACATTATATGGTCAATACAAGTCTTGCCATGCGTTGGAATGAAATGTCCAAGGAGGATACTATGACTGGCCATTATATTCTGATATTCATAAGATCGAGAATCTTTGGTATCCTGAGCAATGTCAATGTTAATATCTCCGCATAATATTATATTTTTAAAGTTCTTGAGTTTTGTCAGAAGTAAATCAATGTTATTAATAAAGCAAGTTGTATTTCTTTCACTTGGTGGTCGATATATACTAATGACACAAGTCTCATTAGCAAGCTTTAATATTAGACAATTGAAGTCACTGATTTCAGGTTCAGATATTGCTACTTTTAATTCTTCTCTGATGTAAATTACGACACCCTCGTTTTGTGTTTTGTTATTTGTTGTAGCAAATTTTTTATAGCCATCGAGATTTGGTGTAAGTCGAGAAGTTGAGAGCCAGCATTCCGTTAAGATAATTATATAATGAATTATCAGACCAACTCCTACTGAATTTTATTTTGAGATCTTCAGCGATTTAATGAAGTGCCATTTATTCCTTTACAGGAAGCATCAAAGACTACGCGCACCTTCGTTGTTTCTTTATCTTCACGTATGACTGCGTGATGGGGTAAGTATACACCTTTATTTTTTTCTGTATCTGGTACTTGAAACATATGATTAAGATCTTTATACTCATGAATCACTTTAGTATACTCCAGTTTTAATTTTTCATTTTTTGATAATCTTTGTTCTAAATTTTTAAATCTATTTTCAGCTATAAACCTCGAGTTACCATCTAAACAATCACGTGGTATTTCCTTAAATGGAAGTCGAACTATATAACGACCGTTTTTGTCGCGTTTTGTCGTTTCGACAAACAATTTTTCACACTTCATTTCTTCTTCCATTAATATTTTTTCAGTTACATTTGGTTCAGCTTCAAGTTCCCAAAACTGTTTGAGAAGATCATCAGATTGTACACCTACGTGCATAGCAGTAACACAAGATAATAATTCTGAATTAACTGAAGAATCTGTCTCAACAATGCCCGAGAGAACCCAACCAAAAGCTGTATTCTGTGCTAAAAGATGACCACTTGCGCTCCGTTTTAATCCTATTTTGATGACTTGACTATAAACTTCGGCTCCTAATAAGATGTCAATTTTATTCGGACGATGAAAATCCGGGTCAGCCAGATCGTCTATAGTCAAAGTTAACACTTCGGCGTGACTTGTTTTAACAGCTGGAAGAAGAGATGTGATTGCCTTCAAGACATATGCGTTAATTTTTATACAATAATTCGGATCTACTCGCGATTTTAACTTTATTGTTACTATATATTTCGATAATAAATGATGATTACCGCCTACACCAGTAATAGTGTGCTTAGATATTGTTTTCTTTAAACCCAAATACTGAGCCGTAGCCTCAGTAATAAAAGAACCTTGTGATCTTTGATCTAGTAGAGCTCGAAGCACACGAAAACTACCATCTTTCGACTCAGCTTTGACTAAAGCAGTAGTCAACAAAACTGTATTTTTATTCTTATATCCTGTCGAAAGACATGATACCACTGGTTGGTCATTAGATCCCTCCGCTACTACTGCGGTAACATTACTTTGTGATGATGAACCCTCCTCAACAGACTCAACAACACTGCTGGGATGTAGCAACGTGTGGTGACGTCGCTTACAAATATGACATTTGAAGTTCATTTTACACGCCTTGGCAGAATAGTTGCTATATAAACAAATAAAACATAATCCAGTGCTTCGAGCAAACTCACGACGAGTATCATTAGATTCAAAAGCAAACTTTTTACATAGGGAAATTTTATGATTAGACGAACAATATACACAAGAGACTTCCTTTTTCTCCTTTTGTATAACAAAAGACTGTGAACATCGTGATTTTTCTGAGTTAGGTTTATAATCTAAATTTTCCAGACCGCGAAATCGACCCACTAAGAACTCCGTGAATTGTGCAAATGTAGGTAAATCATCGGAACTGAATGACGACATATTCAATTCCCATGCTTTCCTAGTTTCTTTATCCAATTTTGCACTAATTATATGTATAATTAATATGTCCCAGGACGAGACATCAACATCTAAATTTTTAATCGATTCTAAACAATCGGTTGTCGTTCGTATTAACAAGCCCTTTAATGTCAATAGCCGACTCCGAAGTTAAACACTTTTGATTCAACAATCTTCTTAAAATACCATTCGCTAAATATCTTTTATTGTTATACATGTCTTCTAATTTTTTCCAACTAATTTCATAATTATCTGCAGTTACATTAATATTTCTTAAAAGTTGCTGTGCTTCCCCTGTTAAATGTCCCTTCAGATAATATAATTTCTGTGCATCATCTAAACACTTATTTTTGTGTACTAGACCCAAAAATAAATCTCTAAACGTTTGCCATTCCATATATTGTCCCGAAAACATTGGTATTTTTATTTCAGGTAACTTAACACTACTTGTTTCCACTCTACTCTTATTTTCAGAAAGCAACTGTGATGACATTTTTAGTTTTGAAATGAGTTCTTTTAATTCCGATTTAAATCCCAAATAAAATTCCTCTGCTTCATCAAAAACACTATTTTTATAATAATCAGACAAACATAAATCTGCCCTTTTAATTTCAGTTATAATTTTAACATGTGTAGAGTAAAATAAACCCCATTGTTGCTCTACATTCTCTAATCTAGCTTCGATATAAGACAGTGTTAAACGTTCTTTAGGACTTTTCTTAAAATTAGATCTACTCTTTAATAACTTTGTTTTAATATCTTTCTGAATGTTACTAAATACCTCCATCTTTCAATTCAAAATAAATTTAAATATAACTATTAATACAACTTATAAATAAAGTTAAAATTAAATTGTTCAATCTTCTATGTCTTGTCCAATACAAATATCTTCGAAATTTTTCTAAGTCCACAGTCAAATCTTGAAAATTTTGCAAGTGTTTTAAGTTTCAACCCTAACCGAAATCGGGCGTAGGTTCCCCGTATAAACCACTTTTTGCCTAAAACTTTTACAAGTCCCTAATCTAATCTTCTAAGCTTGAAATTCCCTAAGCTAAACTGCTCCTATTAATAGAGTTCAAAATGTACTCACAATTTCACCACTTGATCACTCACACACCAATACTCGTCACCGATGTTTTTCAAATAGCGCCCTCTGTTTGCGTTCCGCGGCTTCCACTCTGCTGACTCCTCCCGCAAGTCGCTCCTCCAGCCTCCGCAGGCTGGTTCCACCACCGTGACGCCACCTCTGACGTCGCTGTAGGGATGTTCTGAACAGCGATCCACTGTCCAGTATTGCTAACGCGGGTGGTAATCGACCACCTATGAAGACTACCAAAAATTACTTCAAGCCAATCCCGACTCTAAGGACCATGAACAAGTCGTAGTCTAGAGCGAGGGTTCATTGAAAGACTGAAGTTTCGTTTACCATTTATCTTGTGGTAACAGTCAAAAGCCTTATTTTATAAATCACAAACGCATATATAAATCCTCAATAAAATAATCATATCGCGATTCAAAATGGCAGTGCGACATCTGTTATGCAAAATTGGAATTGATGTATCTATGAATATTTATGTATTAATTATCTTTTATTGTTATCTTATATGTAATTCTATTTATTATTTATTATTATTGAATACATTTTTTATCCATTTATATTTTATTTGTGTAGGACATGAACAATACAAGTAATGAAGATACAAATTTCATAATTGGTCCTTTTAATATTGATTCAGAACTAAGGTAAAAATGGGGTTGTTTTATGAAAATGACTAGAATAAGCACAAAATATTGGGTTTATCAGAATATAGATATAGAGATCACAAACACACGGTAAAGCTAAAGTGAAAACAAAATTTTTGTTTCATAATTTTGTTAGATTTCACAAATTACATTTACATATAAACATACAAAAAGTAACATAAACTAAAAAAAGTCGGCAACGAATCAAATTTTTTTTCTAATGATGGTCGCCAAACCTGAGAAATCTTTTTTTTATCACGTTATTTCCAAATTAACGAGACTGGTTATAATCCGGTGTTATTCGTGGTATTGGACCACGAACAATTTAAGTTTTACTATCTGGTGTATCCACAAAATCATATAATGATACATACACAAATTATTTCATCTACACAAAAGTAATAATTACATCTACACAAATTGCTAAACATGAATATAAATAATAGAAATTAATATAAAATAAATCCTTCCATGATAAATTACGTTCAATTTATTTCTCTGTAACATAGGTTAGTAGCAAAAGATGCTGCCCAAGTATTCGTACAGTATAGAAACCCTAAGGTGCACGCATATTATATAATAAAAATACCTGCGTGACTTCCAAGTCGTGCTATAACCTCGGGTACAACACACGAGAAATAGAAAATAGCATTCCATAAATATTTCGGAGTTGTAGGTACGTCTGTAATAGGAAGTATGGCCAAGTGCACTCGTTTGCCGGTTACCCCAAGGGAGAATGCGAATCACGTTCTGCCTGGGGCATTCCGTCGTCTCAACCGATCTCTCGAATTATCCACAGAACAGAATGCACAGGCACTTTAAGATTGTCCTTGTGCTGGACGTTATTGTCGTGTCTGAAAACATTCGTTTGTTGCCAAAATATACTATACCTGAAACTACATATTTTATCACCATAATAGTATGCTATGATGCCAACTTGCTAACAGTTTTTAAATTTCGAGAAAACAGGAATCAGATTCATATTATCTGTTTATAATCCCTCGGTGTACTACTAAGATTATTTCAATGAAGTCTTGTCTCATTTCCATAAAGAACGATGCTCAAAGTCATCTATACATATATAAAAGGAGACGTCCTGACTTACTGACTGACAGACAACGCACAGCCTAAACCACTGGTCGTAGAAAGTTGAAATTTGGAGGGAACATTCCCCTTAAGACGTAGAGGTGTACTAAGAACGGATTTTTGGAAATTGCACCCCGAAGGGGGTCAAAAAGGGTGAAACAGTTTGTATAAAACTTCTTCGTTTATGGACCGATGTCGATGAAAATTGGTATTTGGGTAGTTTATGACCCTAGGAAGGTAGTAAGTTATATTTTACCCCGAAAACTAGCATTTAAAGGGATAAAAATGGGAGTGAAATGGGAGATTTTATGGGGAATCAAAATGTTACCATAGCAACCATCTGTATTCCAAATTGGATTCGATTGGAATAATATCTCTAAAGTTTTCAAAGATAAAGTGCTAAAACATATTAAATATTTGTTTTTTTTTTTTTTTATTGTAGTATCTTCGAACTTAAACATCAAGAAAATTTCGTCATCAACTCGAAAAACAACAGCGATTTTGAAAAATATATGCTGCCTAAAGTAACTATACCACGCGGACGAAGTCGCGGGCAAAAGCTTGTTTCGTATAAATGTGTAGGTGTTTGTAATGAGTAGATAGGATCACCTTTCACTTTGACAACAGTGGACACCTCCACATTTTTCTTTATTGTGTGGCGTAAATTTTAACCTTCAAAGTTTCATAAAGAATTACGTAAAATTGAAACTTTTTTAAAAGTCATCATTTCAAATCAGTTGAAAAGTTAATTGATTCTAGTACATATTCGGATTCAACGAATACTAACTACTACTGTTCTATGATTATGTCCAAGAAATCGAAAAGGTAACAATGAATCTAAATAAAATAAAAAAAAAAAAACAAATAAAGAGTCTTTTATATCGTAACAGTGGAGGATCTATACCGCATTAATTATTACATAAGAAAATAAAGGAGAATCACAGAAGCAGCAGTGCAAAACATTTAATTTTCAAGATAAATTTAAAAAAATATATATAATAGTTTTGTTGAAACTTGAACGTTAGGTAGTCCGAAAGAGCTGGGCAATTTTCCATTTTTTACGATACCTCGGGGTTAAGATGGGGCCAGCATTTTCTAAATTCATCTTTTACTCCCAAACCAATATGGAACTAAAACTATCTCCTGCTGATTAAATATAATTAGAATAAAATTTAGTTTTATATTTTCCCGGGAAAAGATAAGGTAAAAAAAATGAAAATTTTACTATTATTTTTATTACATTTATTCAGATATTTAATAGACATAGATGAAGACATATGAAATCTTCTTGAAATGTCAAAGGTTGTTGTTGTAGGCCACTCGGGCCTGCACAGGCTTCGTCCATATTTCACAAAACTTAACAACAAAAAGATAACAAATAAAACAAAACTATAAGAAAACAACAATAACAACTTAATCATGGAAAAGGCAAAACAACAAAAAAGGCAGTAGCATTCACAAAGAATGACAATCCCAAATTACGTATTTTGACAATTATGAATACATCATAATCTGACAAAATTAAAAAGTATTACTGCCGAAATGTTTGAAGGGATTATGTTACGTTTTAAATTTGGTAGAGTTATGGTGACATGAGAATCGTGCCGAAACTATCCAACCCTGCTTCTTTAGGTTCTTTAAGATAAACACTTTTTATTGTAATAGTTATTAAATCATATAAGTTAGTCAAATATTCATAATTTTGTTTAATAGATAGCTTTAACGACAGCGGTTAAGTATAGCAGCTGGTATTTATGTGGATATGTAGCAAAGTAGCCGTCAGTCTTAAGTAACATGATTATTGATATTTTGGCACAAAGTATCACATAAAAAGAACCTTATTTAACTTCTGTCTAATGCTATAATGAATGGAGTATAATTACGATTACTCAATTTACCATGTTAATTCTACTTGTGTTTTGACAATAATAGCTAGAGTAGTATTGTTGTGCTATCGCTAGCGGATAGTAAGCTTTCGGAACGCAATGTTCATCGCTCCAATGAATGTTTGCCGAGATCCTTCCGTGTAAACGCACAACAATCATATCCCATGGGATAGCAAATGTCATTACGTAGATATAGGTAGTTCAAAGGATTAGAAATAGAAAATCTATAAATAATTACCTTAAAAACACTCACTACCACACCATAGAATAAAAAAGAAGATCTTATCGTTATATTTTTATTACCACAATCATGAAAATCTTACAAAATCTGTTCAATTTAATTTGTTACACTTTAATCAGAACAAAGTGCTATCGATCTAAGCCATAAAATCATGGTACATTCGAAAACCAGAATTGCTTTGAAACATGTCTTACACCGAACAAAGTGGTAGTTGGTATCTGTACATTAACCCTTTTTATGCGTTTAAGAATCAACTGCCGTAAAAGTATCGAACGTCGTAAAATTGATCCCCTAATAAAATAACAGAGCGTAAAGGGCGAAAATGAAATATCGCAAGGCTATTAAAGGGAAAAAATGCGAAATTTAATAGCTCGTGCGGCATTGACGTTTTATGTTTCATTCGTACAGTTATCTTACTCTTATTTCCGTCTATGGTTCGTTCTGTTGAAATTTATCTATGAAAATAAAAAAGTTATACATTGTTTCAGTCCCATCTACAATAAAGTTTTTGCTAAGATGAATTATTTTGGATTTCTGTTGTATTCTTGAAATATCATAAGAACTTATGTTAGGTACTCTAAAACATTTATCCTTTACAGAATAAAATCAAGCAATATTATTTTTAACTACTTTAAATGTAAATTTTAGATTAATAGATATGCCATAGTAAAGATTAAAACCTGATGAAAAAAATCCGATCTAAATCCAAGATTATATCCACGTCGGTGTGGATTCCTCCAACTGTGACTACGCGATTTTAAATCAATTCTATTTACCCCTTATTTGTGGAAGTAAATATCGATGCAAATCTGATGAAAGAGCTGTCAAGAGTCTGTCGGAAGTTTGCGTTAGTACCCGAAAGCATCATCCATCGAATGTGTAAGATTGAATGTTATGTCATAATATTTGCTACTTCCTACATTCCTCGATCAACAAAACGCGATTAATGCTACGTCAGATAAGCACCACCGACCCTAATAGCTATGATCTACTTCATAGCACACAAAACAGCTATCTTAAAATCAAGTATACAATTATAAACAAAGCTTAAAATCTAAGATAGTTTGTCAGGATAAAACCCACCTTTTATGCCGCCCATCTAAATATTGATCCAATTTCTATCTACATTTATAATTACTTTACTAGTCAAATGCCAAAATTTTCAAATACTCATTTGGCTTGTAAATCAAATTATTTTCGATTATATTATTATTCTCGAAATTGTCGTCAGTAACCGAAGACAATAGAATGTTCAGACCACGCAAATGTTCAATTTCACAAACTTGCCGATACGAGTTTCAATTTGTAGAAGTAAGAAGAGAACATGCGGTATAAGGGAGAAATGTACTGGAGGAAACAAATAAAGATAAATGAGTTTTGGCTCCGATATTATGTATAAAGTTTTGTAAAAGTCAGATACTGTTTGTATATATCTATTGACGTCATCGTAAATCTAAAAAACTTTTTCGAAACATTGAAAGCTTTTTCAAACAAAAATTTTTTTAAAGTTTGATTTTTACTTGATCAGCCGCTTAAACGATACAATAACAGACTATTAGACAGTAAATTGTTTCTGTTAAGGCTTTTTTATACACTGAAGACACCGAAGAGCTAAAATCAAGAAGAACAAGATAATAAATGGTCTCCATTCATGTTTCAAATCAACAAAAATGTGACAGAAACATCATTTTTTTACTATTACAAACCTATTTGCATTCGGAAACTAACCGTGACTTATGTCCAAAGGTTTATCGGGGTAACCGTTTTCCAACTGTAATATTGATTTTATCTCTTAACTAATAGTGTAACTTATAGTGTACTTTCATGGCTTATGTACTTCTAGTGATATTTTAAACTATCACTTATAATGTCTATATTAATTTAAGGAAATCTCAGTGTACGAAGCACCTTAGCACAAGATTTGGGCTCACATAAACCCTGGTGTAATGTGACAGAGTTTGTGACGACGACGGGCCAGCTGCTACGGATAATGCCTCTCCTCTCTTTATACCACTGGGTTTATCTCCGAACCTTCTGGTCCGAACCTGACCCTGATTTATATATGAAAAGTCTAAAATTTATTGTTCACCCTATTTTAGTGGTAAATAGCTAAGTATGTATATTCTAGGGTTAGCCGCTCAACTAAAATAATGAACGTGGGACAAAACAAGTAACTGTGAGTGCGTGGTTTTTGTTGACTTAAATTTGTTGAGAAAATCTACAAACTGATGTAGATCTTATTTAAAGGTAGACAAAGTTGTTTCCATTTCAACGACAACGTTGGCGTGGCAGACAAATTTTGGCAGGATTAGGTAAATGAATGAATTCATAAAAGATAAAGTCCTATAATTTAGCAAACTGAATGGCAACTTTATGTCAGTAATATGTGAGACCGTTCACTAAATTAAAATATTACAGCTACACATTCAATAATATTTCTTGCTTTATAGTTTCAAGCGGAGCTTGTTCACGGGGGGTGCGTCGTAAATACGTAAGACCCTTGTTTCGAACTTCCGACATTTCAAAAATCATTGGAGGTGTTAAGGTGAAAGGGAAATTTCAATTTACGCCGTGGTTGACTCGTGATCCTACTTGGAAGAAATGAAATATTATACGGCCTTACCCTGACCCATGTCAAATCAGCATTCGCAGGTATGCCACGAATTATTTACGGGCAACTCACGGCTATGAAAATTTTTATCGCAACGATAAATCTTTATTAGCCAAGTTAGAATTTTTCCTGGAGGCGGATATTTTTTAGGATTTCCTTTCCTTTCACCGGAATACTGAGCGTAATTTAAGCGGTCTGCTCTGAATTAAATAGCCTCAATTAATAACGATAACATCTATACTTACAGACCTTTGTATTACTTACTAATATGAATACGAAATACTGAATCTTCGTAGTAAGAATTAATTTGCATTCAAGCTCATAATCCATCAACAACATTACTATTCGAAAGTCACAATGTGCATATTCAGATGCAATGGGACGAAATTAAGCGGAAGAGAACGGGCCATTTCGCGCAAGCATTGTGCTCTAGCATAACTTAAGATACATCTGCATGATGTTTGTGGGACATGGAGTATATTGGCCAAATTGCCACATTCTGGAATCATGAATATTTCATAAGCACTGGCTGCACTAATGATAATGCAATACTAAACATACGAAACGCTAACAAAACATTTGATCTCAACTACATCGCCACTTTTGTGGATATAAGCAGCAACAAATTGACTTTTTACCCGACTGCGCAACGCAAAGAAGGGTAATGTGTTTTTGAGTCTATGCATGTGTTTGTTCTTTTATAATATTGTAGAGACCAAACGGCTTGGCTGATTTTGGTGATTTTATAGGTCAATCGATTTGTCTTAACCTTGAGAGTGTCACTAAATACATAACAGTAATCATAATTATTTTTTTAGGGTACCTCCCCTATATGTATAGTATTGGATATTGTTGGATAGGTCTTTCAACAATTATTGCTAAAGGTCAAGTAAGTAGCATGTAGCTTTGAGCCGAGTAAGATCTCTAGAGGGACTAATTATCAATAGTTTAGACCACCGCAAGTTGCTTAATAATCCTCACGATATAAACTCCCTCAATAAAATGACAAAGTTGCTAAATTTATCGTCTTATAGTTTTAATAACAAAGTCAATGAGTACTAACTAAAAAGTGTAAAAATAATAATTTAATTACAAAGAACAGAAACTCGAATGCGTGAAATCAAAAGAAAGAAGTGAAAAATAATACATAATTACTTTCACTAAAAATTAAAAAGAGAAAAAAATAAGCCCATTCAAATTATACGAGGCTCCGCTGATTGGTCAAAAAGGAATGGGTCCTGACTGTTGTGTTGATCCTTTTATTCTGCTTTTGAATTTATAATATGTTTTATGTGTGTATAGATTTTAAAACTATTTCAATGGAGCAGTTATTCAGTAGTACTTAATAACATTCCAAACAACTGGGCCTGTTTTTTCTTTTTAGTTTTTAGTGAAAGTAATTTTTTTTATATTTCTTTCCTTTCTTTTCACGCAGTCGGGTTTTTGGTTTTTTATAATAAAATTTTGTAATATGTATATAACGGCGGGTAGTCAGAACAGGCTATTACGAAGCCCAAATAGATCGTCCATATCGGAGGACTATCTTTAAAATAACACTGCAGGCGTGTACACCAACGTGGATTTATTCCATTTTATCACTTTTCGTACGAAAATATAATGTCGGATGTCTTTACTCCTCGGCGATCGGAAACAGAATGTGTGCCTAAATGGCGGCAACTTGCTTTTTATTAACGAACTGTCAAAGTCAGTGTCACCATTCTAATAAAATTAAGGGTACCGATGATCACGCTCTCCTTACAATCGAGTAATTAAGTAATCGAGTAACTAGCAATTAAAATAAAAGAAACTAAATCAAACGATCTTCGTAATGATGATGTGACATATATTTCATTAATCAAATGCATCATTACTTACACAAGTATGATTTCAAAATTCTAACAGATATTGATAAATCTGGTTAAATACAATCCAAGCCCTATAACCAAATACATTTGCAATATGATGAAAGCTGAATACTGCAAGGCTAAAACTTACAAAGCATTTGATTGTTCAAACAATAACTTGGTCTTGACTGCCCGAGGGCTTTAATTATCTCAAATTGACTTCCTTTCCAATATCTTTAGTGCTTCTCATAGAAAAATTTACATTGAAATAAAATTTATAAAAATAGATTTTATTTAAGACATAAGTAGCTTAGTTATAGAGTGTACTACAGTCGATAATTTTTAAATATGTTTGTTTCACGATTCAAAATGTAATCTCAGATGATATCGATCAGTTGAATCAATTAAATGTGGAGTGTGTAATTATAATTGAAATTAGGAATATTTGAAGCATTTAGTAGGGGCCATGTATCTTACCTTTATAATGACATTAGATACGAGTGGATTAATCTTGTGGTAATTTTCATCTTCATTGTTGGGGATGGAAACAACAGTTTGGAGATTTGAAGGCGTTTATTCTTTCTTCTTATTTGCAGTACAAAGTACGAAAACGTTCGTAGGCATGCTTTCATACAAATCGGGTTTACTTAAGTGGGATTTGTTCGTTCGCACTTAGCTACTATCCTAACGCGTTAATTGACCTAATAGATTCATGTTATGTCGGTGCCCCTTCCACTATGCGGCGGGGAGGTCGCGGGGGGGTGCTCCCGTCGCTGCTGCCCGTGGTGTTCCCCCTCCACTCGTCGCGGGAATGAGGTCGCGGGGAAGGGTCTTCATGTCCGCCGTCCGTAACAGTTCTCCCCCCGGCAAAGAGACGCTCGAAGAGATGCTCGGAGCCCCTTTCGCCGGATCGGACGGCTCGCCAGGCTCAGGATCGCAGCGCGTCCCTCCCCGCTGGTCCGGAGGAGGTGCGGATAATGTGTCCAGTGTCTCGTTGGTCGCCGAAACAGCCCCCCTTTGGTGCGTACGTCGGCGCTTCGGATCTCGCCGTCGGGCCCGGGGAAGATGCGTTCGATTACTCCCCGGGGCCAGATGTTGCGCGGTGAGTTCGAGTCGGCGATGATGACGAGATCGCCTACTCGAAGTGCGGCTTCTTTTCTTGTTTCGCCTCTCGGTACCAGCGTCGGAAGATATTCCTTCATCCAGCGCTGCCAGAAACTGTCGGCGAGCGCTTGGGCGGCCCGCCATTGGCGCCTGTCGCAGGGTCGACAGGGGCCGGTGAGTGGTAGACCCGATGATGTTCCTAGGAGGAAGTGATTCGGTGTGAGGGCTTCGGCGTCGGCCGGGCTGACCGATACGTGGGTCAACGGTCGTGAGTTCACCGCGTGTTCGGCTTCGGTCATCAGCGTATGGAGCACCTCTTCTTTCGGTGCCCTCTCGTGCAGCGTTGTGGCTAGAGCTGTCTTGACGGACCGCACTAGTCGCTCCCATGCTCCCCCCTGGTTGGGTGCGCCAGGGGGGATGAACTTCCATTCGACGCGCCGTTGCAGCAGGTAATCTTGTAGTCCGGGGGCCCATTCTCGTATGGCCGCTTGTAGTTCCTTGTCGGCGCCTTTGAAGTTCGTTGCGTTATCGCTCATTATAGTTTTCGGCCATCCACGCCGCGCTGCCATTCTTCTTATCGCCATTATCGCCGAGTCTGTGCTGAGGCTTGCCACAACTTCTAGATGTATCGCTCGGGTGGTTAGGCAAGTAAACAATGCGCCCCAGCGCTTCTCGTGGCGTCGTCCTACGGTGACGGTCATTGGCCCGTAGTAATCGAGGCCACAGCACGTGAAGGGCCTGAGGTGCGGGCTGAGTCGTTCGCGCGGTAAGTCCCCTGTAGATGGCGTTGTTGGCTTCGATCTTCTAACTCTGCACATCACGCATGCGCGGGTGGCGGTGCGAACCGACGGACGTAGGCGCAATATCCAGTAGCGTTGTCGTAATTCGTTGATGACACGCTCTCTGTTTGCGTGACCCGCCGCTTCGTGTTCTCTCACGATGATCTTCCGTGTGAACGGGTGCTTTCCGTCCAATATGATCGGCTTCTTCATTTCTTCTGGTACTGTCGCGGCGTTTATTCTTCCTCGTGCGCGCAGTACTCCGTTCATCAGCTCGGGGTCTAACTTGTATAGGCGGCTTGACTGTGGTATCTTCTTTCCTTGTTGAAGCAGTCGTATTTCGTCGCCGAAGGACTCTCGTTGCGCCCGTCGTAGCCACATATCTTCAGCTCGTGTCATGTGGCGTAGTTCCAACTGGCTGCCCTTTTGATGCCATTTTTCGATAGCCAATAGTACTAAGGCCGTGGCGCGGATGAGGCATTCGTATTTGCCGATTCGTTCTATATTCGGCATCGCTTCATTTTCGTTCGTAGAAGAGACGGTCGTGTGGGCCACTATTTCTTCGGAGATGGGTCCCTCTTCGTTGCTTCGTGTAGGCCATTCCTCCCTGTCGCGCAGCAGGAACTCCGGTCCGGATAGCCATCTCGCGGGGACGACGTCGGCGTATTTCGTTCGAGTTACGTCGTCGGCCACGTTTAATTCGGTGGATATCCATCGCCATTGATTCGGTTCCGTTCGTTCGGTGATTTCACCCAGTCGGTGTGACACGAAGGCGGTGTAGCGGCGTTGTTGATCCACGCGAGTACAGTTGTTGAATCCGTCCAAAACACCGTTTCGTCGATTGCCCATCGGTGTTCGGTTTTTATCGTATCCGCCAATCTTGTCCCGATAACCGCTGCTTGTAGTTCTAATCGCGGAATACTCTGCGCTTTGAGAGGCGCTACCTTTGCTCTTCCGCCCACTAATGCTACGTGAGCCTCTCCGTGTTCGTCCTCGATCCTCCAGTAAGCGACCGTGGCGTAGGCGCTCTCGCTGGCGTCGCAGAACACGTGTAGTTCCCGTCGTCGATATTTCGTTGCCGTTGTATAGCAGCGTGTGATTGCTATCTCTCCCATGCGATGTAAGCCCCGTAGCCATGTGTGGAATTTATCGGCGTCTTCTTGTGGTAGCGGCTCATCCCACCCAATTTTCCTCCGCCATAGATCTTGGAGGAATATTTTCGCGGCGATTGTATATGGGCTCACTAGTCCGAGTGGATCGTATACGGACATGACAGCCGACAGAGCCTCTCTTTTCGTCGGCGATCTTCTTTCTTCTTTCACCTCCACGGGTACCCGTGCCATGGTGGTGTTAAATGTCAAGTTGTCTTCGGCGGCGTTCCATAGGAGTCCCAGTGTCTTCTCAAAGTGATTGACGTTCGCGCCGAGTCGGGTCGGTGACTGGGCGTGTAGTTCGGTGGGTATGGTTGCTAAGACGGCTGCGCTGTTTGAGTTCCAACTTCGCAGCACGAATCCCGCTTGCCGATGGACGTGCGCCACGCTGTTTACAATTCTGGTGGCCTCTTCTTCGGTGTCGTAGCTGTCCACGTAATCGTCCATGTAGTGACTACGTGTTATTGGTTGTAGCGCTTCCGGATGCGAGTCGGCGTAGGCTTCGGCGTTAGCGTTTCTTACGCTATGTGCGATGAAAGGCGAGCTTGCCGCGCCGAAAATCAATGACGTCATCTTGTATTTCTGGGGCGGTTTTGTTCGTTCCGTTCCTCGCCACAGAAACATTTGAGCGGGCTGATCCTCTTTTCTGATTTTAATCTGCAAGAACATCTCTTGAATGTCGGCGGTTACGGCGATCGGTTTTTCTCGGAATCGGAAGAGTATTCCTTGCAGCGACGTTAATAGGTCTGGACCCTCTAGTAGTTCTTGATTTAGGCTGGCATCGTTCGTAACGGCGGCTGCGTCGAAGACGAGGCGTAGCTTGCCAGGCTTGTTGGGATTCTTCACCGCAAAATGCGGTAGGTACCAGCTCTTCGGGCTCGCTTGTTCGGTGCCGTCGCATTGCTCGCGTATCCTTTTTCGAAGAGGTTTTCGACTTCCGCTCTGTAAGCAGCGGCGAAGGACGGGTCGCGATCCATTTTTCTCAGTCTGCCTTTCAGTCGTTTCAGAGCGTTGTCATAGCTGGGCGGCATCGTCACGTCGTCCGTACGCCATGGTAACCCCACCTCGTATCTTTTATTCGTGCGGCGCATTGTCTTCGTTACTATAGCCGCGGCGCGTTCGTCGTCGGGCTTTGTTCGATTTTTCGTCGATACTCCAAGCGCGTCGATGTCATAGTGTCTTCTTATAATTTCGTCGAGGCGTTCTTCGTCGACGTCGTTAGTGCACGGGCGAAGCGGCGCATCTTCTGTGATTTTCAGATGTGACACTATCTTGTGATTTTCCTTGGTCGTGGCTCGAGGCAGGTTTCCCAGTATCACCCAACCTAGGCTTGTTCTTGACGCGACGGGCTGCGATCTTCGTCCGGCGCGTAGCTCCCGGGAAATCACGAGGTGCCAGTGGTCCGCGCCGATGAGGATTCGTGGTCGTGCTCCATCGTAGCACACCTCTTCGGCGCTCAGCTTACGTAGATGCGGGTGCTTCAGGACGGCCTCTGGAATCGATTGTCCTCTTATACCGATTCGGTCGATCGTTCTGGCTTCTAAGTCGAAGAAGTTCGTGTTAGTACCCCGTATTTGAAGTTTCACTCGTTTGCTTTCTTCATCCCTTATGACGTTCTGTATGCTGTGCAGGTGGATGGTCTGCGTGGGGCCGTCGGCGCGAAGTTCCTCCGCTAATCTTCTGTCTATTAGCGAAACCGTCGAGCCTTCGTCCAGTAACGCGTAGGTTCGTACTTCGCCGGCCGGTCCCTTGATGACGACCGGGCACACCTTCAGTAGGACTTCTTTCTTTTTCTCGGAGCCGACTGTGGTGGCGACGGTCTCGACGTCAGTCTTCTTTTCGTGACACTCCTCGGTGGTGTCGGCGGACGTCGATGCGGGTGCAGGTGCGGCCTCCGCGTGCAGCAGTCTATGATGGGGTCGGCGACACTTTTTCTGGCCGCACAGCTTTGCTCTGCACGATGTTCGTCGGTGGCGCGCGGCTATGCACTTGAAGCATATTTTCTCCTTTTTGACAAGCGCCCATCGGTCGTCCGTGTTCATCTTGATGAACTGCGGGCACTTGGGTAGCTCATGATCGCCCCGGCAACAGCAGCAGTAGCGACGCTCGGTTGCTTGTGTGATGTTGTGTGTTGCCGCTCGTCGCGTTGCTCCCGTGTTGAAAGGTTTCTTATCTTCTTTTTTCGTAATCGTGCTGGGCGTTGACATGTGTGCATGTCGGAATGCTCTATTTGCTACGCGCGTGAGAAACTTCGATAACGTTACGATCTCTGGTTCTTGATCCGATCCGTGGTCCTCTGCGTAGTCCCACCATTTTGAAGTGACGCATGGGTTGAGCTTCGCTACTATTTCTTGCACCAGCATTGGGTTTGAGAGGTATCCTTTCTTGTCAATTCGCTTCATAACGCAGACGATGTTTTGAACTTTAACCGCTAACGCGTTCCATTCGGCGGCGGTGGTTCCGAGCTTCGGTAATCTTCTTATCTGCTCGAGCACGTGGCAGATGATGCTTTCTGGTCGTCCATAACACTGCTCTAAAACTTGTACGATCTCAGCCGGGTCCGTAGTGGTTGCTAGCAGCGCCGATACTGTTTCTCTAGCTTCCCCCCTCAGGCAGTTTCGAAGTCGCGCCAGGTTTTCCATCGGCGTAAACTTGTACAGCTGCGTGGATTCGTTCAAAGCGGCCTTGAACGGTAGCCACTCCATCGGTGATCCGCTGAATAGGGGTAGTTCGGTTGCTTGTCTCGGCGGCGATCTGACGTGCATCATTTTCTCTAGCACGTCTGCCAGCTTTTCCATGCCCCGTTGCTGTCTTGACGGCGATCGTCGTCGTTGTGGCTGTGGTTCTGCAGCGTGCGCTTCGGGCTCCCCCCCTGCATTGATGTAGGGAGCGCGTCGTGACACGCGGTGTGGCGTTGTTCTCGTTGCTTCTCGTTCCAGTTGTGGCACTGAATCTTGCTCCGTGTGTTGCGCGATGGAAGAGCTTTGGTTTAGCCATGTGTCGATGCGTTCCTCGACGTTCGTATCGTCGGCGATACTCTCGTTGTCCGACTCTTGTATAACCGCTTTTTCCCATGCTAGCTACTTCTTCATAAGTTCCGTCTCCATACGGATCTTCATTTCCGTCAGTCGTCGTTCGGCTTCGTATTCGGCTTTCAAAATTCGTGCCGCAGCGCTAGCCGAAGATCGAACCGATGCCGGACGCGTAGGAGTACGCTGCTTCTCTGTGATTAGTGCCGTGGCCCCTTGTTCAAAGTCCTTTTCTTCCTTGGTTCCGACGGGAATAGGACCCCTCTCGCGTTCAGCGGTCGTTGTTCCATCGACCACAGAGGGTGAAGCGGGTGGCAGCTCATATAATCCACGGCGCGCTTGCTCCAGTAACGCGTCGGTGGCGCGGTCGTCCTTAGTGGTGCTTCTCGTTCGCGGCATCTTGCTGTATCTTGAGACGTAACTCTGTACCGACGTACTCTGTACCGACGTACTCTGTACCGACGTACTCTGTACCGACGTACTCTGTACCGACGTACTCTGTACCGACGTACTCTATACCGACGTACTCTGTACCGACGTACTCTGTACCTGACGTACTCTCTACCTGACGTACTCTCTACCTGACGTACTCTCTACCTGACGTACTCTCTACCTGACGTACTCTGTACCGACGTACACTGTACCTGACGTGCTCTCGTCCAGACGTACACTGTACCGATCTTGCAGTGCTTCGACGCTCGTAGAACACGCTTTCTTCTTTCCGGCTTTGGACGAGCAAACTGTAGCTCGGCGATCTTCCTATCCGGCTTCTGAAGAATCAGCGAACTCCTTATCCGGCTCTCGAAGGACCAGCGAAAACTGTTGGGGATGGAAACAACAGTTTGGAGATTTGAAGGCGTTTATTCTTTCTTCTTATTTGCAGTACAAAGTACGAAAACGTTCGTAGGCATGCTTTCATACAAATCGGGTTTACTTAAGTGGGATTTGTTCGTTCGCACTTAGCTACTATCCTAACGCGTTAATTGACCTAATAGATTCATGTTATGTCGGTACCCCTTCCACTATGCGGCGGGGAGGTCGCGGGGGGGTGCTCCCGTCGCTGCTGCCCGTGGTGTTCCCCCTCCACTCGTCGCGGGGGTGAGGTCGCGGGGAAGGGTCTTCATGTCCGCCGTCCGTAACATTCATCATCACCAGACTATTGATGCCCTCATTACTCAGGGGCTCTTTTTTGTAGCCTGTACATGGAATCGAATTCAATTCACGGTCTCTCGTCTAAGTTTACAACAGCTTAGACTGCATATACGATATTGATTTAATTTGAGCGGATTGACCTTCGAGCAAAACACAACGGTCTCCCGTACTGACGTCAAATTATCGAACAGTTAAGCGCCAAGGTTACAGTTTGAGTTTACAATTGATATGATTTAGCAGTTAAATCGCCGAGGTTGTAGTCTCCAACTGATTAACTTATGCATATACAATATCCATCCATATGAGATTCCCTTTCATATGTATTATGCATTGTCTGGATGAGTCTGCACGCTTGAATAGATATCGATCAATGCCTTCGTTATTTTCCTTTTACTTTCTTGTGGTATTCGTCGTTGCAGTCTGATGCATCTTTTATGCATGAATAAAATACAAGATAATACATACTTTGTAACATTAACGGTGTAAACTTACAGATTTATTATTTGTAGAACATTCAATGCTAATATGAACGCTAATATATAGAAATATTTTAAACATGATTAGGGGTTAAGGTATGAATTCACCTTCATTCTTTAGACATATCTACCATCTAAATGGAAGATAATTAAATTTAAAATCTTTAAAAGAAAGCTCTGGCGATCTACACGTTAAAGGAAAAATGTTTAATCTTCAAATCGCTTATAAATTTAAGCCAACTGGGATTTACTCGCTAAGTCTAATCCCAAGGATGACAGATGGTTTCTGTCTGCAGGTCTTGGAGTTTTCAGCTGTGAGGTTTTGCTTTATCGTGGAGTAATAAAGAAGAGAATCTCTTGACAAGCCGAGGATGTTTTGCTACTACTTCCAATATAACCATAGGGAATTCAGAAACTTTTTTTTCAATAAAAAATTATCATTATTGTGTTACCTGTTTATTATTTACTATATATATCGTGTAACCAACGAGCTTATCATATTGTGTAAATAAACTCGGCTATGGAAAATTTCAGTATATTTCGACTTAGGTCTATCATTGTTTTATTCGCTCATCTGAAATGCAGGTGCTTTAAGCATATAAGAGCTCAAGATAAAAAGTTGCGGTCACCCATCCTATCAACGACACATGCGAAAGTTGCTTAACTTCAAACTTCAGAGTCGTAGACCGAGCACTTGGACCAGTGCGTTCCTCCTATCACTATAGTGTCAACAAAACAAATCAGAAACGTAAATACCTAAAAATACGTAAAAAGTGAACAACTTTCGAAAACTTATAGTTTATTTATTTAATTGACTTTTTGTTTCATTTATGATACCTACTCGTATTAATGCATACATAAAATAAAAACAACGCTAGTGTAAACCACTATCTTGACATGAATATAGAGCTCTTGACATAGAGGTTGCAGCTTTGAATTGAACGGTCGGATTTCAAAAAGCCAGTTTTTTTCATGGCGGGCCCATAAATAACGTGACATTCATCTTAGTGACAGTTGAATTACACCCCGCATACCGGGCTACGTTGGAACCCCATTAGCCTTTAAACGAAACAATGGTGCTGTGAAGAGCGGTCTTGATGTCTATGTCCATTAGCAAAGGTTCCTCCAAAGGGAAATTAGCTTTATGGGGACCTAAGGCATGACGCAGGTATGCTATTATATTGAAACGAAGCTACAGGTTTTTGAAACATTTTATCAATATATTTAAGACTACATATTAAACATGTTTGATTTGGAGGGTACAATTCATCACGACCTCTAAAATATTACGTTACTAACAATATTATCTAATCACGTTCTTAATATTGAAATGCAGCTGTGGTTCATCTACTATCATTTAAGTATTTTTTGTTTAATTGTACTGAGATTTAGTTTACCGTCAAAAATGTCAGAAACCCTACGGCATCTTCTAGATCGACACTAAGTTGAATAGCTTCGGAAGAACGTCGGCTTCCTACATCAGGCTTCACAAAACTTTTTTCACTCGTACTACAATTATCACTTACCTTGTTTGATTCTGAGTATTAGCGATTTATAAAGGCTGATTAACGAAGAAGTTATGTTGCAATACAGTCTATTAATAGTAGTTTTGCCCGGAAAATCGGTTTAGCGACAATCATTACTGATGATTAGCTGTACTGTTGTTAATGCTATTAATTATATTTATTCTTATAAATTGTCCCAGTTTTGTCCAATCGATAACAAAACCTAATCAAGGGTATCGTTAGCAAATACGTTGATGACGGCAATGATTTTTACGTTTGCACACAATTCAGTTCTCATGAAGCTTATCACGCACGCGGTTTTTGCAGTCTCCTTGTTTAATGGCGCGGAAACCGTGATAAATTACGCCTTAATGCCTTTTTTCTCACGCGGCCTATCGCCGGAGCCTGTTTTATTGTTGGTTAATGCATAGGTGTTTACTGGTACGAATCTTTTTTATTGTTGCTCTCACAATCACAATACTTATAATTAAACAGAGTTGATTATTTAATAATTATAGTTCAACCAATAGTGGCATCGTGTTTTTACTCCTGTTCGTATTGCATAGTCTGTTTATGTTAAGATGTAATTCTACAACTAAAAACTCATTGGCGTGCAGAAGGAATCATTCGAATAGATCTAGTAAGGATAGTTTTTTTCTGCTGGGCTATTATTAAGCGTCCGAGTTGAATTAGTTTTTACTTGCACCGATAAGCACATAGATTTAGCAGGCCTTTTTCAGTTAATATTGCCACTGCCACGGGACTGTTTTCTCTAACCCCGTAACTGAGCCTTGATAAAAAATGAAGCCCTGGTTGATGTGTGAAATTAACATATCAATTCTCAACAAATCAATCAGAATTGGGACTTCAGTAACATGGTAGAACCGCAGGTCTTTTCGCTATTAAAAATTTGTAGAAAGAGAGAGCCGACAGAGATATCAACCATACTATGTCAGCTGTATCGCCTATATTAAGTATATTTTAATCTAAACGGCACTGCCGGCATTGCCCATTCGTCCCGTTGTAAATTCTATGAAACCATTCCGCACTCAACAGCCTTCACTCACTAAAGAACGGCATATATAAATATATATTTTTTAAAACGTAGATACAGCATTAAGTCATACTCTCGCGGAATCCATAGTCGTAGGACATTATTATACAAAATACGTTTATAATTAAAGGTATATAATTAAACTAAAAAAAATGAGTTTGCATATTTACTGATCTATTCACACCTTTACATTTGTACTTTTGTAAGGACATGTACTCACCGCACGCCTCATCTCAAGTGCTACGGTCAGGGCCTTTCAACCTCCATAGAATATTCAAAGGTTGGCACGTGAAAATATGGCTCAATTGGCGGCGCGAGCCACGCGGGATTTCTACTTTCATATTCAGCCGATGAAAAATATCCCGTCATAAAAACCTGGTCCGTATGAGTTTTTAGAGTCCACGCATTTGAATATTGATGTTTATGGAAAGTGGTACGTAACTTCGGTAAAATAAAAGACACTTTCAGCTGAATATAAAATGTCGTTATAATATGACATAACTTTTACATAATGGTTCTTTATAGATATGAAATGGCGAAACAGCGTGCAACCATTCTATTAAAATTAATTGGTATAGCTCTATGAAAAGCAGAGATTTAAATTATAAGTCACGGATATAATATTTTTTATAGCAAGTATGAGAATTATTTAAAGTTAGATAAAATAAAAACAGTTTATAAAACGAGCTTCTTTGATTCTGATAATTTCAACCGTTGTCATAATGATTTGTTATTACATATCTATAGATATCTGTCATTTTGGGGTTATTAATCCGTTTTAGACATTATGCGTCGTGTAATGGGAAATACCAAAAAAAAGACTGAATGTTTGTTTGTTTTTAATATTAATTTAGACGTACACATCGAACCTTATTTGTTACTATTACCTATGAAATTTTCATATTAGGTATATTTTGGTTTTTATATCTCTGGATTAAAAAGTAACTATTATTCTAACAGAGATAGATATTTGGATATTACATGTATTTTACTATAGCCTGTAAAAAGAATCTTTTGTTATTTGTTAGTAACATGGAACCTTTCATGAATAACACCATTTCTATTGTGATATAGGAATATCGCAAACATCTTTTATATATACAACCAGTCAACAAACAAATATATGATTTACGTTCTCTTAAATAATATTTTTTTTTTATTTGTACTTTATTGTTATTACAATTAAAGAATGGTCACGTTTAATTTTTAATTGAGAAGTAAAACGAATTATTTAAAAATATTGCGTAATACTAACCGCCAGCAATTAAAGAAGAAAAGAAATAAAAATCAAAACCGATCTCCCGATTGACTTGTTATAATTAAAAATTGATTAACTTTTTTTAGCTTAATGGCGTTGTGATTAGTACAGTCTGCGATTGGATTACTTTCACAGAGGGTTATCATCAAATTTTCTCTTCCGTTTTAATCGTTTCTTTCCGTTTTAATGCAGATGTGCAGTAAAATGATACACTACACTATAAGTGACGGTTAGATATTAATACCTTTTTAAGTATTCCCTTGAATTAATCTAACGTTGGAATTAAAATGGTATAACCAATATGCTGGGTGATTACTATACTATATCGACGGATCTAAAGCTAATTGATCCAAATAACATTTTTTTCGATATCGAGATATAAGAATACTTAAAGAGATAAATGAATACTTAAATTTTCCTGTTTCCAAATATCTATTATATCTAACTCACTTATAAATAATATATTATGGAAGTAATTGTATGTACACGAAGAAAGCGCTAAATGGAAAAGGAACATAGAAAGAGACTACACTAAAGAATAACATTACTAATTTGATTAAAAATAATTTCAATATCACCCTCAAATATTTATCAAGGGTGGTTTTAATGTTAAATTTTGTATTCATTAATTCTCTACAAAAGAAACTTTAATATATACAGAAATAAGATTTCCAGTGTCTTAAATATTTTTTTAATAATTTTGCAACATATCCTTGTGAATATGATAAACTTGTATTAATATTTGACTGTATGAATATTTAGTTTAAACCTATACACTGATGTAAATTCATAGTTACTTTAACAACTTCTTCTCTTTTACGGAAAGTTCTCGAACAAAGATGGGTCGTTCATGAAAATTTATACTTGAATGTTTTGCGATTTATACTTGAATAATATGAGTTCTATCTTATTTAATCATATATAATATTAATAGCACTTCTCAAAGTCAAAGTCAAAGTCAAAATAATCTTTATTCAAATAGACTTCTTAAAAGTACTTTTGAATCGTCCAACATTTTTTCCCTACCACTCGTTCAGGACGTCTTTTGGCTGATAAGAAGAACGAGCAAGAAACTCACCAGCTCTAATATGAGTAATGACATTTACAAAAACCATGTCATTACCAGATCAATACATTATAAACAGAGATAAAAAAAACTATGATCTTATAATAATAACATAATCATTTAACAATAATGGAAACAAGATAATGAGTTTAGAAGTAATCACCTATCCAGTTGCTGGATCATCTAAAGTCCAAGCGTTCTTATCTGTTATATAATCGGATACCTTATAATAAGCTTTTTTAATAAGTATTTTTTTAATAGTAGATTTAAACTGCATGATATCTAATTGTTGTATTTTGCTTGGGACCTTATTGTAGAAGCGCACACAAAGACCTTTGAAATAGTTATTAACTTTTTGCAGTCCAGTGACAGGCACCGTTAATTTATTTTTATTTCTTGTATTGAAATTGTGTACATCACTTTTTATAGAAAACAAACTAATATTTTTACGAACGTACATTAAGTTCTCGTATATGTATTGAGAAGCAACAGTCATAATGTCTATTTCCTTAAATTTCTCCCTTAAAGAGTCCCTAATCCTAAGATTATAAATTGATCGAATTGCTCTTTTCTGAAGCACAAAAATTGTTTGTATGTCGGCAGCATTTCCCCACAATAGGATACCGTACGACATAACACTATGAAAGTAACTGAAGTATACTAATCTGGCAGTATCTATGTCAGTTAACCTACGTATCTTCATTACGGCATATGCTGCAGAGCTAAGTCTACTCGACAATCTATCAATATGTGGGCCCCACTGTAGTTTAGAATCTAATGTTATTCCTAAAAATACTGTGGTATCCACAAGGCCCATGTTCTTATCTTTTACATTAACATTTATATCTACTTTTTTAACATTAGGTAGTACAAATTTTAAGCATTTTGTTTTTCCTTCATTAAGGAGAAGATTATTTACATTAAACCAATGTACTACTTTAGCGATAGAATTGTTCACATCGTCATTTAGAGGTAACCCTCTTTTAATTTTAAACAAGAGTTAAGTGTCATTCGCAAACAAAACTATTTCGTGATCATCCCTTACGAAATAAGGCAAGTCATTTATGTAAATCAAAAACAAGAAAGGACCAAGTATTGAGCCCTACGGAACGCCCATCTTAATTTTCGAATAAAGTACGATTTCGAATAAAGTAAGTTTCTAATAAAGTACCTATTTACGAAAAAGCAAATCTATCTTTAATATTCAAACTATATTTTATATTATAAAAACGAATACTCATTGTCATTGTCGTCAGCCAAATTATATATCTGGTAGAGGCACAATCCTCGGGAAACGGATCATCACCCACTATGCGGTCTTAGATTTGATTAGTGGGTTAAGGGCTGCAAATATAGCTGAGACTAATGGCTTAACGTACTTTTCAAAGCACGGACTGTAGCTGTAGATAATAATTTTTTAATCACCCGTCCCATGACCCGATTCATATATTAGGTATCACAGATTGACTAATCACTGTTTTTTGTGATTGAATAATGCTTATAAAAATTGTGGTTAATGCCTATTTGAATATTTTTTGACTAGCTCTCGTCTAGCATCAATAGACGGTTAAGTCACTTTTCGTCTGTTTGCCTCTATATATGTTTAGATCTTTAAAACTGGCCAACGGATTCTGATGCGATTTCATTGACGATGTGTGAATTAAAAGGAAGATTTTTTATGTATAATACAGGATCCACGAGGGCGAAGCCGCTGGCGAAATTCACAATGAAATGAAAACTCATGGAATAGCAATCTAGGACGTGGATCATGAATTATCAATCTAATATTATAATTTCGCACCTTAGATTGTGCATTCTTCACCCATGCTCTTGTAAAACGCGGTCCTACTGTGTGCGATTGCAGCGCAGTGGATCGTTTGATGTGGATCAGTCTATAAATTATTGAATATTTTACAAATCTATAGCTCTACTAGCTGTTCTACCGGTACACCGCCCACATAAATTATAGCTTACAGCAACCGCGTACAACGTAGGTTATACGCGGTTGCTGTAAGCAACCAATGGTGGGCAACAGCCGGCCCGCGAGACATTTTGAAAAACCTTATTTATAATAACATTGACGTATTATTTAATGTCTGATATCTATCGAAAATAATTATGAGCACTACAACACTACTCTAAAACGTACTGCTTTTAAACGCAGCCCGCGAACGTATTTACATACTAAAGCTAAAAGCCCACAACATGTCCAAAGTTGCCAAAACCTGCCGTAGATGAATGAATTTTCATAATCGGGTCAGTATTTCCGAAGATACAGACCCCTTATAAACAAACAAAGTTAGAAACTTTAGTTTTTTTAATTAGTTACTAGATATATAATTGAAAGAGCTCGATAGGTAAGCGGTTAGGACAGTCGGTACGATTGCAGAGATTAAGAAACTTTTGCATGTAATAGGTCAGATATCGGACGAATAACCACAAATTGACTATCACAAGCCGCTGCGTGTTTCAGAAAGGCACGATTTACAATTGATTTACCCATTGTATTTGTATTCGTAAACACCTGACGTATCCCCACTGATTACGGCCCTGATATTATTCATAGTTCTAGGTCTGAGATACTGTTGTTAAGCAAGTTTCGCATCGGCCGGTAACGGGACAAAAATTGATGACAAAAATTTACTACCTCGAGTTTCTCCGTGCTTCGGTAGGCATGTTAAGCCCTCGGTCCCTACTGTATTTGCCGTCGTTAAGACAAACCAATCTGCCATGGATCCGCGAGATGGGTCATGGCCCTTTGTCCCCATGTGATTTCATTTGATTCCATCCATAGAGAGGACCGGTGTCCCAACAGAAGGAACATTATTAGGCTGGTGATGATCTGTTATTTTTATAATTATCACTACTATTTCCCGCTTTCAAATCACCGTGGAAGATTATAAAAAAGGAGGGTTTAAATGAAAATTATTTTTACTTTTAATGTACCTTGAGATAAATACAGAAAACAACCGATGGAATGATTATTATTTGGGTATCGTATCGCTAATTGCTGGGTTGAGTAATTGCGACCGGTCTCAGATTACTCTCCCCGAAGATTAAATTGTTGACGCGCGGCGGGTAATTTATTTCAATTAATTCAACGAAGTGAAGCTCTGACAGATTCACTGAATCATTTTTCTCCTTGGCAATGTGAAGACGTTGACAAATGAGCAAATTATTCGGTCACTTCACTATACGTAGCTCAGAAAATTCTATAGAAAAAAAACAGGCTTTCCTATTTTAACCGCCTTCAAAATAAAGAAGTAATATCAATGATCTAACAGAAAAATATTTAGATTAAGAAAGTAATTTTAATGTCTATCACAGAAGTGCTGGTCACATGGAAATAAAATACAGACTCTATTTATACATAGCAAAAACAAAGACTCAATAACATGGTTAGATACTTACCTACATATATCTAATAGACAATCAATGCCCTTCCAAGCGTCGTTACAGTTGCTAACTATTTTCGTATCTGGTATTCTAGTAGGGACTATATTTATTTATTTATTTGGAAAAGGTACACCAACAGTATATATTTGTTACATTGGAAATTATTATTTGTTAAATTTAAATATTCTTATATATATACCCATTACCGGCACACACAACATTTACTATAAGAACAATAATGTGTTTACAACATTCATTAATGAAGTATATAAACACAAAAGTTTTTAATATTTGTACATCTTAATCCACGCTCTGAGAACTTAATAATTGGAGAACATTGCGCTTAAATTTAGGTAACGAGTCGTGGAAAAAATCGATGGCTTTAGTATTATTCACATTAAGAAAGTTATACTTCTCATAGTAACAAAAAAGGGGAGCATTGCGACCCACGTTTGTTCTGATCGTAGGTAAAGCAAAAGTTCTAATTTTAGGCTGGCGAGGGAGACGGAAGGGAACGTTTAGTGAGGCACTTTCCACGAAGTGGCTATAATTTAGTGATCCATTGAGAAGCATATGCAGAAACGATAGATCAAGGATAGTTCGCCGCTGTTGTAGAGAGCGAATGTTGAAAAACTGTAAGATTATAGTCACGTTAGTTTTAAGACATAATTTTCTTTCAAAGACAAAACTGACTTACAATTGTTTTAACCAACGAATTAAATATCTATGTATATGAGAAAAAAGGGTAATCATACAAAATATCAGTCAAAATTCCATACAAAAAATAATATTGATATATTTATGTGAGAAAAAATAATGTTTGGTCTTTTTAGATATAACAAATACTTAAATACTTTTGCATTGGAATTTTAACCGCATAACCTTCGAAAATAATGTAACTCTTACAAGACAAATTCCGCATTATATTAAAATAATGGTCTTATATAAGATTACGAATTAAAGAAGACCCTGTTTCACTAAGCACCTTGCCTCAGGCGACATAACCTCTTTATTTTGCTCACGACAGTTTGGTTCTACGTAAAAGTTACGAAAGAAAAGAAAATAATCTTCTTTCTTTTTGACGTCTTATTCTTTATTTAAAATTTATATACGAAATAAATAAATGATTAGATATAATAGTGACAATCCTCTTTCATACATTTCAAGGTAATTAGCAATCCTTGTGTTATGGAAATCTGAAACAATAGGGGTACCTACCGCAATCACCAGACTAAACAATATACAGACTTTTACTATATTTGCGGCCTGATTTCGTAATAGAGGCTTTACATGTTAACATCACAGAGTACTCAGGGGCTGCAGTCTCGGAAGAGTTTGCGATCACAATCTTACCGAATTCGGTCGCTTAATCATAGCGATCGCAAGTTAACGATTATTGTATGTCTCTACGGTTCAGTAAATTGTTATTTGTTAGGCACGTACCGATTGCAACTGACAAAGTAGCGATATTAGTATGTTTAACAATCGCTTTAAATGTCGAGACTGCACACACTGAGTTAGTCAAATTAAGTTCTGTTAAGCAATATTATAGAATATGTATTTTTGGTTCGGTGAACCATAAAGTGCCGTGGAGTGCCGGCCTAAGAGTAGCACCCCCCCATATCCTCCCGTGGGTGTCGTAGGAGCCGACTGAGGGATTATACGGAAGGCGGGCAGCAGCGCCTCCCGGTATCACCTACCACCACCTACTGCGATCCCCAAGTCGCCTGCCAAGCGTGGGGATTATGGCAACCCCCCCCCCCCCTCATGATGGACGACAATGTTGTATGGCCCCCAGTCCCCGGCAGCCCCTCTATTCCTGTCTCTGGTAGCGGGACAGGTAACGGAGGGGCAGGGGGTGCTAAGAATCTCCGGCAGATTCGGCGCTACCAACACAAACGGACTCTGGCCCTGGCAACATACAATGTCCGCACACTGAGGACTGACGTGAAGTTATTAGAGCTGGAGGAAGAATTGAGCAAGTTGCGATGGGACATAGTGGGATTATCCGAAATCCGAAGAGAGGGCCAGGATACGGTAATCCTTGAGTCCGGTAACATGCTCTTCTTCCGGGAAGGAGATCAAAAATCTCAAGGTGGTGTTGGGTTTCTCGTCCACAAGTCCCTCGTGAACAACGTGGTGAAGATCGATAGTGTGTCGAGCAGAGTGGCGTACCTTATACTCAGAATTACCGAAAGGTATTCGCTGAAGGTCATACAGGTTTACGCCCCGACCTCTTCACACTCCGACGATGAGGTAGAGGCTATGTATGAGGAGATTTCTGAAGCCATACATACGACTAATACCTACTTCACCGTTGTAATGGGGGACTTTAACGCGAAGCTGGGCGCTTCGAACGGCGATGAGTTGAGGGTGGGTCGATTTGGGTATGGGCGGCGCAACCACCGGGGCCAGAAGCTGGTCGATTTCATGGAGAAGGAGGGACTCTTTGCAATGAACTCCTTCTTCCAGAAGAGACCCTCCAGGAAGTGGACCTGGATGAGCCCTGATGGTTTGACAAAAAATGAGATCGACTTCATTATGACAACCAGAAAGCACATATTCAATGATGTCTCCGTGATCAGCAGGGTGAAAACCGGTAGCGATCACCGAATCGTTAGAGGCACATTGAATATCAATGTTAAGCTCGAAAGATCACGTCTGATGAAGTCTACGCTCCGTCCTAGTGCTGCTCATATCGTGGACCCCGAAGCCTTCCAACTCCAACTACACAATCGCTTTCAGTGTCTAGCTGAATGCGAGTCTGTGGACGAAATAAACAACGGGTTTGTAGAAACAGTCCAAGCTGTGGGGTCTAATTTCTATAAGGCCCCGCGCCGTATTAAATCTCAAAAGCTCTCAGACGAAACGCTCAAGTTGATGGCGGACCGGAGGGATATGAGACTGCAATCTTCAACCGATATGTCGGAATATGGTCGACTTAACAGACGAATTTCCAAATCGATGCGACGCGATCTGCGCTCCTATAATACTACACGTATTAGGGAGGCAATAGAGCGGAACCAAGGCTCCAAAGTGTTTGCACGAAATTTGTCTGCTGGGTCGAGTCAGATGACGAAGCTGAAGATCGACGACGGCAGGATCGTATCTTCAAAACCGGAGATTCTGATTGAGCTTGAGAGGTTTTATGGACAGTTGTACAAATCATCACAACAACCCGTTGAAAGCAATGCTCAGGACACCAGAGCAAAGCTAACCCGACATCACACCGAGGATATCCCAGACATCAGCCTGTACGAGATTAGAATGGCACTCAAACAGCTCAAGAACAACAAGGCACCGGGGGATGACGGAATCACTACTGAACTTTTGCGAGCGGGTGGAAAACCGGTACTCTTAGTCCTCCAGAAATTGTTCAATTCCGTCATTCTCGAGGGTACGACGCCAGAAGCGTGGCACAGAAGCGTGGTTGTGCTCTTCTTCAAAAAAGGTGACAAGACCTTGTTGAAGAATTATAGACCAATCTCGCTTCTGAGCCACGTTTATAAGCTGTTTTCGAGGGTCATTACGAATCGTCTCGAACGCCGGTTTGATGACTTCCAGCCTCCCGAACAAGCCGGTTTCCGAAAAGGCTTTAGCACCATAGACCACATACATACGCTGCGGCAGATTATACAGAAGACCGAGGAGTATAATTTGCCACTTTGCTTAGCGTTTGTGGACTATGAGAAAGCCTTCGATTCAATCGAAACCTGGGCAGTACTGCAGTCCCTCCAGCGATGCCAAATCGACTACAGGTACGTCGAAGTGTTGAAGCGTTTGTATAGCAACGCCACAATGTCGATTCGCTACCAGGAAGAGAGCACGAAACCAATCCAATTGCGCAGAGGCGTGAGACAGGGAGATGTCATTTCTCCGAAACTGTTCACGAATGCATTGGAGGACGTCTTCAAGCTCTTGGAATGGGACGAATACGGCATCAACATCAATGGCGAATACATCACTCACCTTCGTTTCGCCGATGATATAGTCATCTTGGCAAGATCAATGGAGCACATCAGTACAATGCTCAGCGACCTGAGTATCGTTTCCAAACAGGTGGGTCTTAAAATGAACATGAACAAGACGAAAATCATGTCGAATGTCCATGTTGCACCCGTACCGGTGGTCATTGGAACTGATACTCTCGAAGTTGTCGATCACTACGTGTACCTTGGACAGACAATCCAGTTAGGTAGATCCAATTTCGACAAAGAGGTCGCTCGAAGAATCCAACTCGGCTGGGCAGCGTTCGGGAAGCTACGCGATATCTTCACGTCCAAATTACCACAGTGCCTAAAGACGAAGGTGTATAACCAGTGTGTGTTGCCAGTGATGACCTATGGCACTGAAACGTGGTCCTTAACTGCTGGCCTCTTAGAGAAGCTCAGAGTCGCTCAGCGAGGCATGGAGAGAGCTATGTTAGGGGTTTCTTTGCGCGATAGGATCCGAAACGTGGATATTCGCCAAAGAACTAGAGTGACCGACATAGCTCGCAAAGTATGTAAGCTGAAGTGGCAGTGGGCAGGCCACATCGCTCGACGAACCGATAACCGATGGGGACGAAAGGTTCTCGAGTGGAGACCACGAACCGGAAGACGCAGCGTGGGTCGACCCCCGACTAGATGGACGGACGACATCGTCCGAGTCGCGGGCGGCCACTGGATGCAGCTTGCGCAATGTCGTCCATCGTGGCGTTCAAAGTGGGAGGCCTATGTTCAGCAGTGGACGTCTTCCGGCTGATGATGATGATGATGATGATGAACCATAAAGATAAAAACCTCTTTTTTATTGTGCCAAAAATGAAAACGAAATTAATGACATTTGAAAGAAACAGAAATATTTTAATAATTCCATTGTAAAAACGCTATAAACGTCATAAGACAGCAACAAGGACAGAAAACAACAATGTTTGATCACAAGACATTATTTTAAAAGTATTACATGTAATTCTTTATAAATCTACTTATAAAACTTTTTTATATTTCATTTTGCAAACATTTCAGGTTCTTTGTAGGTATTTTGTGTGTAATGCGTATGAAAGTATAAGAAACAAGTGAAATTTCTTGTTTAAATTAGATAAGTTTTTCTTTGCTCGATAAATGTTACATTTAACAAGCTTTCGTTTCATTTACAAAGTTATCCTTAGTCATTGATTTTAAAAATTTGTATTCAAGTTTAGATAGAAGTTGTTGAGTCACTTCATTTATAATCTTATATTGCGAACGATCCAAGATATCGGCTTAGTTATTTTTAGTGTATTATCATAATATAGACATCGGGAGAAAGGGTTTTCTAATAAAAAATATGAAGATAAAAAATTACTTCACTTCAAATTCAATATGGTGGACCACCTGTGATAGCGACATTCTAATATGATATGGTTGTCAAAAGAAATGAATCGCTCACATAAATATAGCTACTAGCTACTAGCTTTTATGATAATATGTGTGATCAACTGTCAATGCTTATATAAACACGTTTCAACAAAATTCACTTTAATTGCAAAAACATAGAACAAACGTAGGAATAACAATGGAGAAGTCAAGTTGCTCTCGACCATCAAAAAGTATAAATCCATAGATTTATGGTTCTACGAATATATAAAAGTTTGTTTTGTAAATTTTCTAATGTTCGATAAGAATATTGAAATGATTGTTTTTCGAATCTAAGTTGCAAGTAAATATCAAGCGCCATCTAATTTGTTGTACGTTTATTATATGTGATCAATTTCGCATTCGCAATGCTATACTAAAAATATTAATGAAAAATGCTTCGAAAACGTACGTTGTTATAATATTTTACAAAGGGTAAATCACCTCAATTTCCTTGGGGTTCTCTTAAAAGTAAATGCTATGGATAAAAGTTCCTTAATCTGAGGTCATCAAATCACAAGGGACCTGTAAAAAAATAAAAATTAAGATTATAAAAGTTTATTATACCTTAACATGAAGGGGACTTCTACGGATTACGGTAAAGTGGCACTTAGGGTTAGTCTTCTGAAAAAAACAGAAACAGTCGAGTACAAAAAGTAAAAAGAACACTCACTAAAGATATTAAATTTTATAAAAACATTTAAATTATTTACAAAACTAATTAAAATATGTTTTTACAAAATCTATAATAATTATTCTAAACAAAAGTGAAAGCAATCTATTTATTCACTCATTCCTTTTATATCCCAGTTCTCGCAAGTCAATGATACCATGAAACCGACGTAAGCCAACCAACGGAGTTCCTCACATATTCTCTTGACCCATAAATAAGATGAAGTTTATTAACAAATCGAGTAGCATGAGATATCGTCGACAGAGCCGCTGATATTTCAACGTGAAAAATCTCTGTCCATTTATTGTAAGCACCAGAGATAAAATTGACCGTTCTCGACAGTTCTGTGGACTGTCAGCTGAGGGTTGCGATTTTTCATGGAAAATTTGACGCTATAAGAGAAACTGACATGATATATTGGTTGTATTATAAAAATTGAGTAAGAAAAGCCCTCAGTGCATTAACACGTGCACCGAGGGTTATTCAAATATTAAAAAACTATGTACCTACTTCTTATCTAATTTGCATAACCATTTTTTTAATTAGGTATAGCAATAATACATTTATCACTAGCCATTTAATATTCCCACTACTGTAGCACGAGCTTTCTCTATGGATGGAATCAAATTGAATAGAGAGAATGAGTAATGGGTCCCCGTGTGACCCCGCAAGTGCTGATTTATGGAATTTAAAAGTGGACCCCATAATTAAAATTTGGACAACAAACAGAGTCGCTCTAAGAGTTTCACTTTTTCCTATTGTAGCTTGAAACAAAAAACGTTTGTCATAAAACAAATTCATTATAATTATTTATAATTTTTTTTGTAATAATGTAATTTTGAAGATTTTGCATTCTTAATGCTATATTGATATTTTACCTACGAATATGGATTTTTTTTAAATAAATATCTATGATACGAACATACGAATTAACATAAAACAGGGCCTATTCCATATGTACAAATTAAATAAAATTTGGAATCGTTCTAATAAATTTATCAATCATATCGTAAATTTATATATAATAAATTTTGTTTTCGGAGAATAAACCTTACGTAAACCGTACGAGTAACATAACTACCAATATACTTTAGTAATTCACTTTTTTCTTTTTCATTAATATTTTTACTGCATTTATATACTGTATAGGTACGAATCGTTATTTAATATTGTAGCGCATTATGGATAAAACGAAATTCGTATCTCTCCAAACTCGCTCTTTGAAATTTGAAACGTGTTAACTGAAGCTAAAGATTTATTGCCAAGAATTGTTAACGAATATCCTGCTCTATATTAAATGGAAAATAATATAATATCCACAAAGAAAATGTATCATTTTATTAATATTCTTTATAAGCAAAAGATTTTGTTTGTAATTTAATAAAGACAAAGCTTACATCATCTTGATTACCTAAAAACAATGTTATTTAAATTTTAATATTAAAATATAGCAGTAAATATTTACTAATATAATGATAAACGTAAATTTACTGCTTTGGGCAGTGTAGTAAGCTGTCTGTTAGTCGACGTTGATTATAAAAGAACACGACTTACCCTATTTATATATTTAATAGGACTCAAATTGTCCAAATCGATAAAATCTAATAAAGGATAATAATGTAATTGTACGTTACCATATTTTACATATTACTTCAAGTAAATGATTTCATTTGATATTTTTGACAGTTCCAAATTTATTATGATATTAAAGTAAGAGCATCACTAACCCTATATTTTGTCTTCAGCACGATAAACATGGCTTTATTGATAGGGTTGCCATACGTCCCGATATAACGGGACCGACACCGTTATTGAGCTGACTGATCCAACGTACTGACAAAAACGAAAATGTACCGTTTGAAATAGCGCAACTTCTTCTAGAGTCTGTGAAGTCAGTTTTACAGTGTCAAATAAACTATGTTATAACTTGCAGAGAATTTTACCACTACAATAAAGGGCCTGCTAATAAAGAAAAGATTTCTAAAAAGTATGCTCATAGAAGTATTTTTGCAACTGATTAGAAAATAAAGATTACAATACTTTTTCAAAAATTGTATAACTATTTTTTACATTTTTACGAAACCCACTAGAATATCCCGATGTGATCCTGAATATGGCAACCCTCCTTCATCGATCAACGACTGAAGCAAGATATATGTTTGACGTAAACAAACTATTACAACACTACATAAATGCACTAACGGGTTAACATTTCAACTTGCACCTTATTGCAACGCAATAAAGGTGTCGTGGTTCATATTCAATATATCAGTGTTAGGACTGTAATTGAAACCTACAGCTGAAGAACACTTAATGATAGTGATAGCTAATTGATGGTCTCGTATTACGTGTGGATGATCACTTTGGTTGCTATAGTTTAATTGATAATTTACTATATAAATTACGGCATACAATTTCACAGCAAAATACTGTTTGACCTTGAATTATCATGATAATTATAGATTAGGAACGAAGTCAATTTAACGGATCTGTGGTTCTAAAAAAATGGGGCTACAGCTTTCCACAGCTTAATATACTGTTAAGAAATTAGACAAATAATTTTTACTCTGTTCGTGTATTTGATAGGTGACTCGGAATGGCCACCGCGTTCATATATGCTACTTTTTTTGGGTAGTAACCCCTTTAAGTAATAGAAAAAGTTTTCAAAAATACTTTGGTTGAGATAAGGCCCAAATTATTGAGGAACAGAAATCATACGTTTCACTCCCAGAAAGTGTAGAAAAGTAGCCTTCAGAAATAGACTACATCACTTTATTGTTTCTGAGAGTGCTTGCACTCATTATATATTTTATTCTAAACCAAATTAAAAACATGGGAAAATAAGTCGTTAGTTTCTTTTTTATACCAAAAATATTATAAATACTTAGTCTGGCCATACTGCTATGACGCACTGATCACTTCTTAACCGATAATTTCAAAAAGAATAGGTTGGTATAATCTATACAACTTAGATTTTACCAACCTATTCTCTATTAACTTAGTTTACGGATGAGAAAATTTTAACAATTCATTTTAATTCGTTTCAATTTTAACATTTCAATAAATAAAATGACCTTATTTATGGTCAAAGCTCTAAAGAAGCTTTACGATTAGAACAGAGTACAGCGTGGGCGTTATCCGACTTCAGTGATGGTTTGGTTTAGTTTTACCTATGAAGAAGTGACCGAGTCATATTTTTGTGAAAAAAGCATCAAAACATCGGCACACATGAATCAAGATACTATCTAAGTCACTTATTACACCATTTCCAATAACCAAGAACGGTCCTTTCAGCAAGACTTGGCGCCAGGTCATAAAGCTCGGTCCACCCAATCTTGGTTAAACGAACGTTCCGGACTTTATCAAGACTAGCAGTCATCTAGTCCAGATCTAAATCCGCTGGATTATGATTTATATGCTTTAAAGCAAGCCTGACTCTCTAAATCTAACCATGATAGTTTGATTAGCAATTAAGTTAAGAATTTTCCAATGGAAAAAGTGCGCCTATTGATAACTTGTTATTGATTTCTTGAAAATGTTAATTTTCTACAATATTTATGACAAGACTATGTAGATGAGCTGAACATTCTTAAATAATTTCAAATTAATAACGAGTTTTTTTATTCACCTAATAAATTAGTTCTAATTTGTCGCCTTGCCTCGACATATCATTAAAGCGACAGCAACATTAACAGAAAACCGACTTAAAAAATCGAAAATTGATATGTATCATATTACAATTTTATTAATCAAAATAAACTAACATTATAATAACGATAAGCTATAATCCACAAACTCTGTTAAACATAAACTACAAGCTTAAGATCTTGAAATACCAACATAACTTACATAACCACTATCGTTGTGAATAGAAATCCAGAGCAATTCACTAACAATAAACCTTTCGAATTAAGCTGGTTTTTTTCTACGAGCAGAACCACTTACGTTAAAACGTTATCCGCTTAAATCACCATAGCTATTCACTGGTAGCAGCTGACGCAATCTGCTGTCGATATCCTTCTGATTAAGAAATTAAACGAACAAAAAACATCATCTCTGCGCGAGCCCCTTCTTTCTGATTTGTCCTCAGGATTCAATGCAGATTACATCTGTTATTATACATTTGAATTGGGAAGATGAATTTTCAAAATTGAAATGTCTTCTATTATTATTTGAATATATTTATCCTTATTTTGAATGAACATATCTCATTTGGGCACACCTGTTATCTTCGCGTGTGTTGCTTTTTATTATTAGGGGGACCGGAAAATAAAGTCGTATTTTCAGGGCCCGTTCATATAAACTAAGCAGCTGCCTAGGGAACGACTGGCATACCTACAGATTACGTTCTCAAATTACCTATTCGAACCTTAAAAATGCAGACCCATAAAAAAATCTATGAACACGAATACATAAGTACATAATATTCAAGCAAGCAGTGCCTAAGGAGTTTCTATTGAGCTCCAGTTTTAAACTTCTTATTCAAATAAAACAGTCATATTATTAAGGTATGTTATGTTTTTAAAACAATTCAGTAACATAATTAAGGCCTAAATGGAGTTTGCAACATTAACAGCTAGTTGCACAAAAAATCATTAAATTTTTTTTATTAATTTAAATTGACATACAAATTTGACATTCATTAGAGCTTAATACCGTCATTTAATCTTAATGGACGTTTGTGCAACTGACCGTATAAAACGTTAGTGAATCTTCATTCATACCGAATTTTGCTACTTGGTATTATATGTTATCCTTTTATCAGTGTTTACGAGGGTCAAACTGAAAGTTCTTAGAAAATCAAAAACTGATTACATTAGCCAGTTATTAGTTTTATTATATCTTTTCAAAATATTGTCCATTCACGTCAATACACCGCTGCATGCGATGGAACCACTGGGAAAAGCACTTTGCCCACTCGTCCTTAGGGGTCTCTTCAATGGCATCGCGATACGCAGCCACCGCTTCTTCAGCATTCATAAACCGCTTTCCTTTAAGTTTTTCTTTAATTTTTGGAAATAAATAAAAATCACAAGGCGCGAGGTCGGGGCTATACGGCGGGTGACCCAGTAATTCAACGTTTGATGTCGCCAAATAGTCGATCGTTCGCTTGGCGGTGTGCGACGAGGCGTTGTCGTGGTGAAGGAGGATCCTACTGCGAGGTCGTTTCTCTCGAACTTTTTCCAAGACAAGTGGCAAACAATTGGTAGTGTACCATTCTGCAGAAACTGTTTTTTGATCCTCTAACACAATTGTTGCAAAATGACCTATCCTTCCAAAGAACGAGGCCACCATTTTTTTTCCCGCACTTCGATCTCTCTTCACTTTAGTTGGCAACTCCTCGAAAGGAAACACCCACTGAGCAGATTGTCTTTTGGTTTTAGGATCATAACAGTAAATCCAGCTTTCGTCACCTGTTAGTATGTCGAACACAGCATTTGAGTCACCTCCGTTAAATCTTTCAACCATTTTACGACACCAATCCACACGATGGAGTTTTTGAGCCTCAGTCAAATTATGAGGTATCCACCGGGCGCAAAGCTTCCTGACCGCTAAATGTTCGTGGAGGATTTTGTGCACTTGACTCATACCGATGCCTAAGCTTGTCCGAATCTGTTGATAGGTCACTCTTTTGTCAGTCTCTATCATACGCCGCACAACACAGATGTTATCTTCAGTCATCGCCGTAGAAGGCCGTCCCTCACGTAAATCATCAGTGAGATTAGTGCGACCACGTTTAAACTCATTAAACCAGTTGTAAACAGTCGCACGAGATGGGGCTTCATCGTGAAAGGCCAATCGTAGTCTATCATAACTTTCTTGTTGACTTAAATGACATCGAAAGTCATAAAAAATCATTGCACGAAAATTTTCTCGTGTTAAATTCATGATGACGTGACACAGACAATTTTCAATTTGCCGCCAAATCGTAAAACAAATGACAAATGAATGAAATATATACTCAGTAATATTGGCAAAGAGTTATATTTTCAAATTTTAGAATTATTTTTTATTATATTGTTTATAAGTGGCCAGTTCTAAGAACTTTCAGTTTGACCCTCTTATTAAAAAACTAAAGCGTTCGACCATTTTTTGCGAGACCTCATTTGATTGGTCAAGTGACCAACGACCGACCAATCGAAATAAGTCACAGAAATCGATCGCAACCCGCATCCGAAGTAGATGAGCCATAAAATCTTAGGTTAATTATTATACGTCTAAAATATACTATGTATATAATATTGCAATAACCATACACTTAGGTAAATTAAAATATCACAGCCCAAAGAGGTGCGGGATGCAATGGCAATGCGTATGAGGATGATATCATCTCGCAAATGCGAAATAAATTCTGCAGCAATACATGATATGTAATCTACAAGCTGTAAAGTCTACAAACTAGAATAAATTTTGTCAAACTGAGTTTTCAATTTTTTTAACAGACAGCAGGAGTAAACTTATTAAATAGGGATGATGTCAAATTTCTGTTTGTTGCTCTGTCTAGTAGATTATTGAACGAAATTAAACACGAATTTCTTAATTATTTGGTAGTTAATAAATTTCAGCGATAAATTGACTTGAAATACCGTATGACGTCATAGCCTTGTACATTCTATACATAGTTGTTGCATAGCGAGCCCCACTCCTCAACTATAATGCCTATTATCTAAGCCATGTTTTATTATTAACAAGCAAAAAAAACATTATCTGACTCACGGACTAGATAGAATTTCTTTTCTTTATACGGTCATCCCAATTACAGTGTATATAATAATAATACTTGTATTAAATATGAAAGTAACTTTTTCTGTCTGTTAAACTTTCACGCCAAAACCAATGAACCTTGAAAGGGACATAAATTATCTTTTTTCGCGAAAACAAAGGGTTGAAATAAAAGAAAAAATTATGTATATAAAAATTCATTTCAATTCATTGAAAAATATAAAACCACTAAGCTTTTTTAGACACTTAAGATGTAAATAAATATTTGTTTTATTATTTTTGTAATAGCCATCCAAATACCACTTGTCTGTGGCAAAAGCTAATTAATTATGTTTCTTGTTATGTCATTACGGTCGCCTAGACAGAATTTAGGAATAAGTCAACCGATTGTACTGTACATTTATGATTATATATCTGTCTTATTTGTCCAATGAATTCCATAATTTTTATTAAGGTAGAGAGTAACACAATAGATGCACGAATAGCATACACCATTAGACGTTATATTAACATAGTAATTTACAAGCTCAATTATAATTTTATGTGGTATGCTACACGAACACAGATTCACGCCTATAGTTATCTGATAATAAGTCACTCATATAATGTGATTTAAGCTAAGTAATTAGGAAAGTTAAATAACGTTCATTTTATTTTGATCGACATTTTGTGGACCAACGTCATGATAGCAACCCTCCTAATTACTTTCATTCCACTGAACACTGTCGCTCTTGTTATTTGAAACTTTTTATAATATCTTGATCATGAAATTCATTTATTAAAAAATAAAGAAATGAGGTCAGAACTATTATTATTTAAAAATGAATATAACGCATAATTTTAATCAGTAATTATCTTAATTGGGAGTTGAAAGTGAATAGGATTCACCGTAACCAACACAACATTAAATTTGTACACTGACTAAAAAAATATTTTGCACCAGCTGTTCGCCCGCGTAAATTAAAACCTATGATGATGTATCCGCCTATGATGTATCTTCCCGTACGTGAAAGAATATTAAATACAAACAATGAAATCTTCATTCTTTATAATATTAATACAGATCAAAATTAAACCTTTCCAAATCACAATGATCATCTATGGTTAATGGTTATAACGCAGTGTAGCTAAGTTATAATACTTTTTACTGATACCGCTTTTTGAAGTACTGTACATCTTCATCGGTTTGTCTAGTCATAAATGCTTTTTTATAGGCAATAAAGATTAAATAAATAGCAACTCTCGTACAGCCACAGTGGTCAGGTCTTTGTGTTATAATTTCCGTGACAGTGTCGACGCGGTCAGCGATAAATATATCGGCTCTGGTCCACCCTCGCCCGATCCAATGCATATTTCATGAGACGGCACCCGATCACCGTATACCTACCGATCCTTTACCTAATTGTGGGACGCCTGCCCCTCGCCAAAATCGCCATTCCGGTAGTTTTGTCCACCTGTAATGACAGTTCTGGTGACATAATTGGATATAAAATATGTAGGTAAGCAGAATCTGCGCTAGTTGTGTATTGTGAATTTATTGTTTGCAAACCTTTCGCTATGTGTTGAAGTGATGAATTTATACCATTTTCGATTTCGTATTACATATTTTTGATATTACTTTCATATATAATGCGTTTTCGCAGTATATCGCTATTTATGGTCACGCCGAAAAAGTAACACACTTTTATAAACTACATGCACAAAATCATGTTCACACAATGGAACTTCTAGACGGTTCACGTCGCTACACTATAAAATAGCGTGAAATAAAAAGTGTGAGAGGCTTATCGATATCGATAAATTTATAGATAGATAGATAACTTCTTTATTAATATTAAAATCAAAAAAATCAAAAAATCACTAACTTACACGGGTCAAGTAGTAGAAAAACAGTCAGTTATAAAATAAAATACATATCGATAAAAAAGAGAAAAATAAGTCAGATATAACTATAATAATAACATGCGTACAGCAGCGATGCAAATGGGCCAAAATTCGGTTGATAGTTACTATCATAATCTCGTAAAACAAGTTTCGATATTAAATAAACTAATATAGTAATATTATTTTATTTTTATGTAGTATTTCTAATATAGTATTTTTTTTTTATTTTGGTATACAAAGTGTATTTATTTGATAATTATATTGTTATAATCGAAGAAATATATTTTGTTTTCATTTTGAAAAGGCACCATACATCCGCCATATATTTGATATTGAATAAATAAACTTATGGTTACGAGCATTGAGTATGTCAGAGAGTGCATCCCAGTAGAATAAATGCAGTTGAAAATAGAGAAGGCGTAAAATATATTTCTTGTGGCTTCCTCTACTTAATCCGCAAGGGATCTAGCTGGTATGATGACAAAGATAGATAACAAAAATAAAAAAAAAACATAGAAAACGAAATTATAAGACGATGCATACACATTTTACAGATCATCTCACTATTACATTTGCATACTTTTTACTTTCTTATTATTCCTATCGGAGTTCCAATATTGATACATTTTTACTGATATGTAGAATTTGTGAAGTTAGGGTCGGTAGAGTTAGGCCGTGTAGATTCAGAAGCTTGGTTCTACATGAGATGACATGAGATCTAATATCTTTTTCACAGGGCAAACCTTACGTGGTCGTCTTGGCAACATTTTACATGAAATGTTTTTGGTGGAATTTCAGTTCTTTTAGTAAGTTGCTAGGCAGTCTATATAGTGTTTATTTTTTCTTCTTTTTGGGATGTATATCGTGCCAGTTTTCATAGCTCCGTCTTTGCCTTTTTCCTCTGAAGGCGGAGATTTTTGTAAGTATTTATTAATAGGTTTTTTAGTTACTGTCTACAGTCCCGTGTAAACTTTCATGTCCTAATTCATAAAATTGGTGAAAGTCTCATTGAACCCCTCCCCCATTTTCGAGGATGGGGGACGAAAGTTATGTTTATCTGGGGACACGGCAGTGTTTTTTTGTATACTGAACTTTGTTAACATACCAAATTTGGGCTTTCTAGCATTTTGAAGTTACCCTAACATTTTGAAGTCTCATACAAACTTCGGACCCCTCATTTTAGGGGATGGAGGACGAAAGTTATAAGTTTATGATTTTTTTTGTTGGTTGTATGAACTTAGATTACAACATATAAACTTAGATTACATACCAAATTTCAGCTTTCTAACACTTCAGGAAGTAGCCAAACATTTTGATGATCATCAGTATGTCATAAGTACGTTTCTAATCAATAAAATATATATTGTACATAATTTCTATAGTAGTCATGAACCATAGATTTCTCAACAATTAGTCTAAGATTTTAAACAAAAGTAGTTTCAAAACACGGTAATTTCATATCATTTCAATACATTGTCTTTCCTTCGTTCTTTATTAACAATTATTTTCTCTTTTATACCTATTTATTTCTTTCATATTTTGTTTATTTGATCGATTTAATTCTTATTTATCCTAGTTAATTCTTAATCTTATTTAATTCTTCTTATTTATCGCAAGAATAGTAACGTTATAGACAAACAAAAACTTCATATTACAGACGTAAGTGAAGTCTATATAATATTTGTTCGCCTGTCGTACTTGCGCCACTTACGTTCCCATACAAAATACGCAAACAAATACGCATCGAGAGTAAAGACGTGCTCGCGTGCTCGCATAATATTATATATTTTTCACAGAAAAAAAAACAATTACGGATAAATATATTTATTTATGTTTATATAATTGTATATAAATTCTTCGGAAGTGTAATTTAAGTATTATATTTATAAGCTAACTTTATGCCGCCATCGTGTATTTCTGTATCCCAAAGGTTGACTGGTAGAGAATGCTTATAGCATTAAGTCCGCCTTTTGTACCAATTTAATGGACAATAAAATTTGTTAAATAAATAAATAAATAAAACAAAAGTTTGTATATTTTAGATTATATCAAAAACTATTTTTGTATATATTATTTTGTGTAATTGAGATGAAATATATTATATTTTTTCATATATCATCACTTTGTATTCACAATGGAAACAATACTGAAATAACAGCAAGTTGCACAAACGTCCACTGTTCATTAGTTTCAAGCGACATTACCCATATAAATTTGACATTCATTTGAGCTTAAAGGTATCATTAAACCTTAATGGATGTTTGTGCGACTGACCGTAAATATGCTAGTCATAAAAACGATCCGATATAGAAAAGTACATTTTCTATATTGACCGGACCGGGAATCGAGCCCGGGACTGGCGATGGCGAGAGAGAAATGACACCTTGAAACCGGCGTGCGACCCACTCGGCCACCGAAAAATATTATTACTTAAATATTTCGTACAACCTCGTCTTTAAACATGTTCTTGTGGTCACAGTTGACGCCTACACTATGTGCTCGTATATGATGGTGCGATAATATTCACAGCACGTATCCGGGTCGTTGTCGGTTATCCCGCGAGGATCCCGGGACGAGATTCGATCAAAAGTATGTATTCCATGTATATCGTCCCAAGCGATTGCACACGGCTCTCGCTAGCAATGTTTACTGCAGGATTTTCAGCTGATACCAGACCATGCTATATTCAGTCAGGATTTGTGTTATCTAGATTATGACGTGTGGTTAAATTTAATAAGGCTCTTAAGTTAAGCTAAAATTAGGTGTAACATGAACAATGAAAAATTATATCTTTAATCTAGCTTATGTTAAAGTCCATGAATACAATACTTCGACTTATATATAGGTACTATTAATTTTTTGCGTCATACAGCCATTTGCACAAATGTACATTAAAACTTTCATTACTTTAATGCCACATTACCCATACAAATATTCAAATTTAGAACAATCATTAGTGTTTAAAATCGTCAATAAATCTTAATGGACTTTTACTCATCGATAATGAGCAGTAATTATAATGAAGTTCATTTAATTATTAAATTTTTATACTTTACGTAATCGCAAATGCAAAACTATTTTCTGAGCAAATAATGCATAATAAAATATCTTCCAAAACATTACTTAATTATAAAAAAAAATACAAACAAATCACGTAACAAAATATCAGATCAAAGTTACTTTATGTAGTCTTTCGTTAAACTTTTCAATTTAAGTTGGAAGTAAATTTTTGTCTATTATAGATATCGTTTCTTAATTAAAACTTTTAAGGAAAAACACAGTTAAGTTCTCCATGATTCATGAATGTCTCGTCACATTTAACATTGATGCAATAACCACCATAAATTCAATTTAATAACCAACTCTTTCATTTTATTTGACAAAATAAAAAACAATTTTTTAATCTTATTTTTGTAATATTTCATTGAGGTATTATGTTCACAGGTAGATTATTATATTACGTTTAACAAAGGAATATTATTAATTCTAATACCTCGGTAGGTCGTGTCGTCCCAACCGCCGCTTATAAAGCTACGTACAAAGCCGTTAGTATATAGTTATAAATACAATAAAACAAAAGTATTGTATTATGCTTAAAATATAATATGAAGGACCTACCTACCTACACTTGGGTATAGCTTTATGTTATATACAATATGCAAAAATAGAGATTGGTACCACAGCATTCACCATCATTATCATCATCAGCACTTTTACGTCCCCCACTGTAGGGAGCACTGTAAGGCCTTCCATAAGCCTGCATTGCCCCACATAAATACTCCAACACCCATTTTTACTAACGTAGAACAAGGCATAGCTTAACTAGGATACGCCTAATATTACGAATCGCCTGAGCAGATTAGTTTAATTCCAGATAATTATTTTCTTTTATCAATTGACATATTTATGATCTGTCATATACGCAAATGTCCAGCGCAAGGCACCGCATAACGAATATATAACTTTAGATATATTATAACTTTAGACATTGCTTAACGTCGTTAGGTGGTTCCTAGTCAATGGTGAAATGCATTTTTACCTTAGGTGATTCCTAAATATTTAGACGACAGATTTGGGCGGCTCCTTGGTTTAGTGAAAAAAGGCATAAGTCACTTAACTATTCTGATGCTGCTCTCACTTTTAAAAAATATATTAGTAGGGCAGAAGACCCGGATTTGGCATCTCATTACTATTATATTACTTTACTATCAATGGTTTTGAAAATGTTGTTTTCTGGCAAAACTAACACCGGTGACAGCTGTAATGTGTCTAAGAACACTTCCTTGTAACTCATGTTAAAATTAGGCCAAAATCAGGTTATTTGCCCTACAGTATACAAAAATAGAAATGGATAATACTGCATTGCGCCGCATAATTGCGCTAACTCACTCCGACGCGCTCATACTGCTCTCACATTTACAATACGTATTGGCGTAGCGACACATGACATGGATCTGGAAAATTTGACGGATGAACAAAACGACAGCAAGTTGATTAGTCTCTGAGCGATCGATTCAACTGAGGTATGAAGTGTAATTGGTACTCTAATAACTTAATCTAATAAAAATAAAATAAAAAAAAAATAAAAATAAAATAAAAATAATGTTGGAGATGGGTGGCGCAATAAAAAACTGGTAGAATTCCTCAGTCTTGATTTTATTTGCAATTGGTATAACATTAAATCACGTACAACGAAATACTATGATACTCACTCTATGCCGGTCTCGATCAGAAAAAAGATTTGTCAACCAGCAAAACACGAACACGTGAATTGGAATACGGAAAAAGTAATAATTTAAAATATTAACGGCCAGCATTGACCATAAACCGTCCGAAGAGTAAACCGAAGGGTATAGTAATGTGCACGGACGTTACAGTACCGAATGTTGACTAGTGAAGTAATTTATCCTCCTTTTAATTTCAATTTTTTTTTAATGGTAAAAAATTAATAGTATCGTAAAGTGTTAATTGTCAGTGGGTGCAGAAAATGTCAACTTAGACTCGAAATCCTGTCTTAAATATTTGTTTTCTTAAAAAGGTAAACATTGTTGAAAGTTGTAACACAAAACCATGATTCATTGAGTAAGATTCATTACTCGTTGTACGGTAAGTCTTTTTCGCAATAAATAAATAAAACAACCATCCGATCCACTGAAAAGCGCTTTTGTTTTAATTTCGCATGCTTTTGGACGTTTCCGAACCTTTGTGGTTTTGCGGTACGTTGAGATGTTAAGAACCAACTCGTCCGAAATTTTTCATTACTTTTATTAAATGCGTAAGTATTTTTCACGTAGTTTTTAAATTACAAAATATGTTCTAAATTGAGGATAATTTACTAATGTTATTAGTAAATTACATTCTTCCGGTACATTCCAGTACATTCTTTAGAATAATACATAATTATACATAGTACAAATCAAAGTCTCTTCCTACTGTCTATTCGGTGACATATTTTAAACTACAAAACGGAGTTCAATACAATTTTCAACTACGCAACGGATTTTGATGCGGTTTTTTTTCATAGATAGGGTGATTGAAAAGGATGGTTTTTATGTATAATACAATACCATGCGGGCGAAGCCGCTGGCGGAAAGATAGTCTGTATAATAAAGGACATGCGGGTGAAGCCACTGGCGGACAGCTAACGACAAATCGGTTTGTAAAAAGTATAAAAAAAGAACATCTAAAGGAAAAAAAAATATTTCCGGATGTAATCCATACATCACTTTTTGAACCTATGTTATACATTTTTATTTAATAAGAATTTTTCAATCTCCTCATTCACGGTACTAATTCACAGTTCTATTTATCTAGAGCCTATGGAGAGTTCTTTAAAGTAATTAGCACATAAAATAGTACTTACAATATTTATTTTTTTATTCGGGAATGAAATTTTTGATATCATGCTGATTTGGTGCTAATTGTAGGTATTTAATTTGTCTTTAAAACATAACACAACATAACTTTAGTCTAGATTAAATAGAAGTTCAGTGTCGATGGTTATGTGATATTTCAAAACATTTGATTTATAATATGGTTTTCAAATATTGTTCAGGGAAATATGGTTGATGACAATAAACCATATTTTTTATAAGGTTTATAATTAAATTCAAGATTCGAAAAGCTTTTTTATGACAGTCATAACGTTCTTTGCTTGCAAAAGACCAGTTGACTTAATCTTTACTTTGGGAGATTAGGCACGATCGCCATTTTCTTGAGTCCACTGGATGGTTACATTTATTTGTGGATACTCTTCATTCCTTTTTCGGTTTACCAACATCATTTGTTATTATGATTTAGGATAATTTATGTAATTAATGTTCATGATTTTGCTCCAATAGTGATTAAATTCTCTTTTGATGTCAAAAACGATAATAACTAATTATCCATTTCATTTCCTAAAATAATTTCGAATCACGTGAACGAAAATAGTTTTAACAAAGTATGTTTCAGTTTCTTGTTATTTTAATAATGGCTCATGGCCACTAATGGTGTCTGATTTAATTTGCAAATTTCATGTTCAAAACTTTAACTGTAAAATAGTGTGACAATAAAGTGTTCTTATTATTATTTTGTTGTGATCTCTCAGCTCGAAGCTGGCCAGTTCCATGTAATGACGGGCACAAGCCAAGTTATTACATTCTTCAATTTATTAAATCATTTTCCTGTTCTTCGGACTGCATGAACCTTCTGACTATGCGGCACGTATTCAGAATGGCGGCCTTCTGTAAGTACTGAATTTATTTTAGATTTAAATTTTGTCCTTTGATTTCACATAAAATGACTAAAATGAATTATTATATTTGATACATGACATTGACAATAATCTACCCGCTCACTCTGGACAGGGTGACGACTGAAAAACGGTGCTTCGCCCATTCTTGGGTGATTTACGTGCACCGAGCCTTGAGCCTTATCCTAACGCTACACACAGGTATATCACGTATTCTGTTCTTAGCTGTTCTTTGTATTGTACGAGTTTGTGATGTAGTTGTGTGTTGTTGTCTGAACAAACTATTTATCTATCTATCAATTTTGCATTCACCATTTTTTTTATTCTATGTATGTTTTGTATTTGGTGTTAACAATAAAGTGTTATCTATCTATTTTAGCATCTTTCATTAAGAGTATATATAATTTTAAGTAGATTTATATTATTTATTTAATAAATAACTTTTGACTATGGTCTGTGATCCAGGGTTCGACCTCCTACCTATCTACCCATCACTCTAACCATAGGATAGTACGACACTTTAGCGATATTTTGGCGATTTATTACTCTTACTTATTTTATTACTCTGAAATATACTGTAATATTGTTAAAATGATATAGAGTGATAATTATGTATCTGATATCAAATTAATCGTTAGTTCACCAAAAAGACGTGTTGATATTTCTTCTGTTCTATTATTTAATAGCATTTCGACTAATTTCTCTAACCGGGTCGGATTATCTTTCCTTATTCAATTTTGAACTCTACTTCGGATGTATTAAGGTTTGTGTGTTTTTTGCTAGTAAATGTACGCGTATGATACTTATTAAAGTTACTCACTATGTGATCATAATTTATACTGTCTTGCCTCAAACATTTCCCAAGTGAAGCTATAACGTATAATCTTATGTTGCCTAAATTGTTTAATCCCCAGTGAATTGCTCAATATCTACGAAATAATAACGTGATTATTATATTACCCGTATGTTTCTGCTTATTTAAGTTAATATCTTAATAACTCGTGTAACTAATTTTGCTGTCTTATTATAAAACGAGTTTAGTACCAGTCTTTAGTCATTATCCGACCAAAATATACAACACGTCTCAATTTACCGTTTTCTATTCCATCATTGTCAATTTACTTTAGGCAGTTAATAGCTTAAACCAAATGTTAACCAAAAACTTTGGTTATAGAAATTTTGATGATCTGATTTCTTTTTTCTGATTGATACGATAGGTATGAGTTTAAAGGGTATATTAAAACTCATTTCTTTCAACGCATTTCCATCAATGTTTATCTAAACTCAATCCATCAATGTTCATCAACATTGATGGAGTTCACAGGAAAAATAAACTCGACCACCACCCCAGTTACAACCTAGTTCATAAGGCTGAAACCGCAGATATAGGTAAAAATACAAAAATATTGCTCGCTAGAATATATAGAATAAGCTATATTTGTATTGTGTTTTGACGGATTCGGACTGGTATTTTATCACAGTGAAATTGTCAGTTTCTAGTAATAGCCGGTAATTCTATTGATATAAGAGTTTGTGAGCGAACATTAGACAATCAATAATAAGTAGAGCAATAATAAGAAATTCAACAAGGAAAACATCGATAAACCGTTTTCCGTGTAGTTTTAATGGTCTGCGGTGGTTTTCCTATCTGTCTCCAACGGCAGCAGAACGTCCGTGTAGTATCGGCCTCATATAAAAATAACTATTTCCACTACAGTATATGATTTTAAAGAATAGAATCTCTAGTATTTTAATGAAGTTATTTGATAAATTATTTTCTAAAAAATAGAGGTATCTATATTGATTATCAATCAATAATTGCCTAAAAATTAAACTGTTATTAGTTACCTACTCATTATTGAGAATGCTATGCAGCTACAAAGCTTTATGTCTATTATTCAAGTGTTAATTTCAGTCATAATAAATAATTGATTGTAAATAATAGTAAGTAATAGGGTTAGTTAAAATCAGACTAAAATTTTTAAAGTATACGTTTTATTTAAGCTGTGGTTTACAACTCTTAACAACATACAGTTTCCATGAAACTTAATGGCTTTTAAATATTTACACTTAAATCAAATGCGATTACACCTTGACTATTATGTAGCTCTGAAAAACATTAACATATTAACTTCTTGGAAGTTCGCATCGAAAAGATAATAAATATTCATAAAACAAACATTTTATGCGGCAGGTTCTACAATATAGTTTACAAATGATAAAATAGTCCTTAATTTAATTTTTACACCATAAAACATTCCAGTAAAAATTTCACATAGCTATTCTTTACCAAAAATGTTATAGCTTACTTTAATTGCTACCTAATAACACAAATTTTATTTTACAATGGCAATCCGTCGTATTACACAATTATCCATTGATATAAAAACTGATAATATTATGGATTTATGAGAAGTCAGTCTTTACCTCACTAAAATTTAGAGAGCCGTTAACTAAACATGACTGTGAGTAAATGTATTAGCTGTATTATTAGTTGACCAATCCGGTAGTCTTTCGAACGTTATGTTCGGTGGCAGCTTACCCTTATGTCTGGATGCCTTAAATTTTCTCCGTGGCCCATCACGCTTTTCGACAGTCAAGATAGATAGAATGCTATTCCAAAAATCCGCTTCACCCCAAACCACCGATGTGCGTACATCCCTCTGCTCTTTCAAGAAAGCATATATAGAATTTTCTGGGCCTACATCGGCAAACACATAAACAGTATTTTCCGCTTTCGACATTTCACCGTGAATTTTCTTTATATTCACGTGACTGTAAGCTGACGTTAAGTAGTTTGGGGAAAACACGACAACTGTTGTGTATTTGTGAGCATCCTTGACACACATTTTCAGATTGCTCATAAATTGCTTGTTCCTTGTATTTGTGATGGGATTCATGTGTATTTTTATTTCCTTTTGACTCTTCAATCCTGGTATCACCTCTTTTAGTATAAACTCTTCGTCGTGTTCACTGTATTTGACCATTATGTCCGATTCGTTTAAATGTGGTGAACGATCTATCTTCCTCTCTTTTCTCTCGCAAAGTTTCTTCTTGATTAATGTGTTCATCTGTTTTTTATATACGACGAAGAGTATTAGCGCTATGATATACAAACAAACGAACATTGTGATGAACGATGCAATTATGACAAATCTCACGCGGCAGGATTCTCTTGACCAAATGGGACAAATGACTTCTTTCATATCGACGACCTAAAAAAAATTTAATTGAGGTTTTAAAAAAAAATACGTTTTATATAATCCAGTACTGCGGAAACACAAAATTGCTACTATAATCTTACCTTAGTTTTTGAATGCTCAGTCAAATAATCAAGAAATTGAAAATTCTGACATTCACAATCTAATGGATTATTTGAAACCCATACATTTTTCAATGGTTTTTTAAATATATCATTATAACCGCGTTTTGAACGAGCTGTCATTGTATTATGTGCATCCTCGTCCTGTAAGAAAAAAGCAAAGGCATTAATTACAGTTTGTCTCTCTACGATATTTATATATACTATGGAGCAAATTTTAGAGAGTAACCCACATTTTTTCCGACGATAAGTTTTTTAATTATGAGTCAATTTATGAGAAGATTTTGTATATAATAGATAATATATTTTTGTTTTATTATTATTGCATAACGATAACTGAAACGTAATTCATATAATTCAAAAGGTTTAATTGGTACTAATAGAGGTAGAAGTGGGTCTCCACACCCGAACGAAAGACCTAAGTAATACAAATATAAAACAGGGAAACTTTTCCTGAACATTTTATATATTTATGCCTACAACATAGCAAATAGCGGATTTTATGACAAAAAAACAGTGAAGATGTACAGAGCATTCAAATATTGTAAGCTTAAAATAATCCTCACCCATAGTTTATGTATATTATTGTAACTGATATCCAAATTATCATGTCCATTCATCCACCAATCTTCGAACGTCATTTTAAATTCATTGTGACTCAAATTTAATAATCTCAAATTATATGTATGAGCGAACGGTGAGATTTTATTGATAACCCACGAATTGTTATTCAATTCTTTGTACTCGAAATTCAATTTGTTGTATGCCAGCGATACAGACATTCTTTGTTTATTGTTACTGAACAGGTACGAAGATATTGTTTTCATATTATTATGTTCCAAATCTAAATAAATTAGACTGAACAATGATGAGAAAGTTGATCTGAAACAAAACGATGTTTTAACTGCAAAAGGTAATTATTATAACTTTATTTACCAACATCATATAATTATCTTACCCACTGACTTCCAAGAGCGAATTGTAACGTAAGTCAAGACTTTCAAGTCTTACTAAAGAGCTAAATATCTTTGGCTCCAGTTCTCTCAGTTGGTTGTGACTTAAATCTAATTCCAGAAGGTTTATCTGATCGTTGAAAACTGCTTCTGGCAGGACGCCGATGTCGTTGTAGGCGAGCGATATGTTTGTAATCGATGGTGAGTCGGCAAACACATCGTAAGGTATTTTTTCAAGTCCACATCTCTGAATGTAAATCACTTTTAAATTTGTAAGATTACCAAACATATGTTTTGGTAGTTGTTTTAATTTCACATCATTGTTCAGAATGACGACCGTCTCTAATTCGATATTGTTCTTGAACAAATTCTGTGGTAACGATGAAAACTTGTTCGAGAATAAAGTTAGTTTCTTTAATTTCTTAAGCGGTTTGAATATCGAACCAGGAAGCTCGTTAAGTCCATTAGAACTTAAATCCAATTCTTCGAGAACGTCAACCCCGGTGAAAAAATCTTTAGAGAACCAGGTAACGTTACTCTGCCATAATGAGAGCTTCCGCAAGAAAGATAAATGAGAAAATAAATTCGAAGATATATTGGTCATATGATTATGACTTATTTCTAATGTTTCTAACCTTTCAAGAGGCTTAAATAGCTCTTCAGATAGATTTATACTATTCGAACGTATATTTAGCCAAGTCAACTTATTTATATCTTCGAATAAATTGTTTGGTAAATGAGTCACTCCATTTACAGAAAGTAACAATTTTGTCAGATCTTGTAATCCTGCAAAATGCTTCCTATTAAAGTATCCTGATAAATTTTTTGCGTTTTGAAATATCAATGCCATAGTTTTGGACACTCCCATACGTGTCAGTACATCTTTGAATGACGTTGACGGTATCGGACAGTCTTTAAAACTGACTGATTTAAATGAATTAGTAATATTGGCACATTTTGGTAATTTACTGTAATCGAGACTTGAACTATTCTCACATTTTATGTTCATATAAGTGTTTGGTAACAGATTGATTTTCACTGTTCGTCCTGGAATAAAGAGGTTTTTTAGTTTCATATTCTTTTTAACTGATATAAAATATATACAGTGATTAAATAACATTAAGAAAACAACATGTTTTGTATATATATTTTGTTACAAATGAATTGTCAAATTTATGTAAAGATACACAAAGAATTTATTGTCAATCAATGTCCCAATTAATGATAAGCTGCCAGCCCGTCGATTCGCGTAATAGGTAACACAAAAACCTTTTATTACCCAACACAAGCACACCACAACTATATAATAATTTATGTGAACACATTCACAAAACAAAATAACTTTTATTCTATTCAATAATATACTTTTGAATTCCACACTCAACAATAACGTGCTATAAGAAAGAAACATTAGACAGCATTTTATACACTGTTCATATATAAAAATAAGTTGCTAAAGAACATTTTATGAAAATCTCATCACAACCAGCCCTTTTACGTCCCCATTGCAGGGGCTCAGGCCTTCCTTATGGATGGTTAAGGAGGATGGGCCATGACCCTCCACGCTGACCCAATGCGGATTGAAGGGTATTAACGACTGCAAATTCAGCCGGGACCAACGGCTTAACGTGCCTTCCGAAGCACGGAGTAGCTTGAGATAATAATTTTTTGGTCACCCATTCCGTGACCGACCCTTGCGAAAGTTGCTTAACGACTTCGATCGCGGGCCGGATCCACTATGCCACCGAACTACTGTTTATTATGAAAATCTAAAACAATTAAAATACAACGATCCATAAACAGTTAGCATAGTAAAGACCTATCGGTGACAAACGTTATAAAATTGTAAATCGAATTTGAACTTCAAAAAAAAGCAAAAGGATTGTACAGCACTACAGCACAATTTAAGTGCACTCACCGTCGATGTTGCAATCGAGTTCGACAGCGAGCGTGCCGCCGCAAACGCAGTTAGGGTCACTTGGGCACATCAGCCTCGACGCCCGAATTATTTGAAGCGCCAACGCTGTCGTCAGCGCGTATACAAATTTGTAGCCCATCTCTAATCCTTTTACGTTCGCTCGCAAGTTTTATTTCCCATCAGTATGTTGCGGCTCTTCGTCTATGATATATTTTTTGTTCCTCCTTTTTCATCTTTCTTTATTGCATCTGTGAACAAAATAATTCGTTTATTCAATTTGAACTAATATAATGATTTATTTGCTTGAAAGTAACACACACACATTATGTTACTGAATTATATTACTGTTTATTATAAGAACTATATCTGAACTGAAGCAAATAAAATATTGCACAAACAATAACAATAAAAAAGTCCTTATAAAATATCTAACATGAGCGTCAGATTACATCATAAAGGAACAGAAACTGCTGCCGACAGAAAGCGATTTTTAATCCTGCCCGGAGCCAGATACTACTCGATTAAATTCATCAATTTATATAAAAAAAGGTTTTAAAAGTTACACTTTGAGTATTTGTAGTGACTTTAAATAAACAATATCGTAAGGCGTCAGGATAAAATACTCGTGACAACACAATGATCCTGGGAAAAAAATTGCCATCGTTACAAATAGTTAATGACCCATTACTTTTTCTGATACATTTCGTACTTCCATAATATTCAGTCATCAGAAACGTTTCCCAGATCTGAAATATATTCCACTACTGATAATTTATAGGTAGACTGACAAAAAGTGAAGCAAGATAAATTGCTACGATGGCGAACACGTAGGTTGGGAGCTCCATCGGCCGATAGCCAGTTATATCGGTCCAATGGACGCGAGTGTTTCGATTATTAATATTTCCTCTTCACAGACTAGATTCATTGGAAACATCGATTTTTATTGTTAAAGGCTCGCTCTGTAACTTTAATTTACAAAATATCTTTGTACAAAATATAAGGTAAGTTTCGAATATATTTATTTTGATAATTTACCATCCCATGAAGGATGTTTCTCTTTGTTTTTATGTAATCTATGTGCTTATCAATTGCACGAACAACGTAATTTATTTTCATTTCGGAGATATAGTATTTGTTCAATTTTGAATTATTTTTCCTTGATTTATTTATATAATGAACTGTAAGCATATCAGGGGTTGTTAATTTTTTGCACATTGTATTATCATGTCATCAGAAAAACATTTGACTCGTGGAATAAATTCCTTGCAGAGTTTTATCCATAAGGTCTGGATAAAACAAATTTGAAGACAATGCTGTTATATATTTATTTATTCGTCATTAGAATACAGATATGTATTCACTTACTGATATACGACAGTTTAAACATAATTTTAAACGCACATTATCTGCAAAACTAATGAAGGTAATCAAACAAAACATGAGTGGGTACGTAGAGTACAATCTTTTAGAAACGCTCTATTATGGGAATCGGGAAAGATGGCTAATTGTTCTTATTTAACTCACTGCAAAACGTTCATCCTAAGGTAACAAAATTTCACTTCTCAAATTATATAATAAAATGACGATAAACATTAACATCGATTACCTAAAGATAGTCCAGAAGTTTCAGAAAAAAACTTTAAAAAAATTGAACCTATTTCAATCTTTAAAAAAAGGAGAATATAATACTTATCTCAAAAGCGACTTATTCAAGAAAATTTTGTAAGTTTAAAGTCGGTTCCCATTTTTTTAAAGTTTATATTTCATACTTTTTAGTGATATTGATATTTTTCTTAAATAATAAGCAATGGGCACTAATTATACTTTTCTAAAAACCACATCAAAATCTGTTCGGAGATAATCGCGGACAATACATACAACACGAGTTAAAGTGCGAACCTCTATTTTTTAAGTCGGTTAATATACGTAAAACTTCGTAAGTCTGCCAAATACTATGCTGAAAACCGTATCCAAATCGGTTCAGCCAAACGCGAGATAATCGCACACAAACATACATACATACAGGTAAAACTGAGAACCTCCCTTTTTGAAGCCGGTTAAAAATCAACTGACAAGTAAACGGACAGGCCTATAAAGGCCCATTGTCTGCAAATGGGGCATTGAAACTTTCGAAAACGCAAAAAAATGCAATTGAATTTTATGATTTCCCGAACGTTATCTATTAACTTGTAGCAAACAAATTTATTTACGGTTGAAAGGGCATGTTATGTTCGTCATCGAAGCAATTTCCTTGAACGTATTTCACAGTGAGGCAATAAATTTTATTCGATCGAAACCTAATCTAATGGCCTTACAAATCGTGCCTTCACCTTCTAATCGGGGTATAGACCAGGGATATTACTCTATTTCAGGGGTTGTCAATACTAACTTTTTGTATAACTTGGATCAAAGAGAGACAATTTACAAACAAGCGGCGTTGGGAATTGAAATGAAACAAAATTATTTTTTTCTTTGTTAATACAAAACAAATTATTTTGTTTGAAATTGACAGCAGGAGTAAACTGTACCAGACACAATGGAATGATAATAAAAAACTATGTTTGATCGCCACATAAAATCCATACGCAAACATATCACTTAAATGTGATCGTAACTTACAAACGTGACATCTTCAACTTTCTCGAATATATTGAATGTAAGATTTCTTCATACAAAATAAATTATAAACATAAACTCGGATAATATTTATTTGGTGAAAGCATTTGAATGGCATTTGCGTATTCGCAATCCAAAATTTATAAAGACATATGTATTATTAAGAGACACAACACAATACACATATGTAATATCGGATGAACATGACCCCAATAATGGATATGATTTTAAATAAACTTTTTTAGGTTGTAAAATTAGTTATTTTGAAAGTTTTGCACACAATGTTATATAATAAGACTTACAGTGAGAATTTAAAATAAGTTCAAATATATTATTTTGAAAGTTTTTAATGGGGCCAAAAACGGGACATCTGCCTTAGTTATCTTGTGCTTGAGATATCCGTGAGTTCTTTTAGGTCTAAGATAGCATAAAGAGTTTGTGGGTGAGAATCCCATCTCGGGGTATTTGGGGTTGATTACTTAAAGATAAAAAGATACAGACCAACAACTTTACGTGCCTTCCAGAGCACGGGGGAGGTCGAAATATAAAATTTTTGGTCACCCATCTTATCACCGGCTTTACGAAAGTTGCTTAACTGCCTTATCTTAGACCCAACGCGCTTACCATATAAGTGTTTTATAGATTATTATTAACTATCCCGGCAAATGTTATTTTGCCCTATGAATTGGAGGTGGACTTTGAAAAATTTTTGGATTGGAAAATAGATAAATACCTATTTTCAAACTGAATGGATATACGTATCAAATTTCATCAAAATTGGTTAAGCTCGGAGGCGTATGGTAACTAAAACTGTGAAACAAGAATTATATATATATTAAATTTTGGAATATAAAATATGGTTTTATCGATTGTAGGCATATCATCGGTATGCATCCTTTGTCAATAGCTAAGCTATTTAGATGCTGATTGTATTTTATTTTTCACAGGATTCTTGAATAGGATTTATTTGCTTTTGTCTGTCATCAATACACTCTTTAATTTCCAGCAAGACAATTTTAAATACACTTTTGCGACTGACTTCTAAAATCTATGTAAATATATTTATCTGAGAATTTTTTTTTATATTTATAATATACCTCTAAACAAAAGTTTTTATAAGCTTGCTAGTAAACAAACATAAATATATTAACACATTTATTTTTTTAAGCAACATGTAATAAACATTGTTTAGTTATACATCGTTTTGTCTTTTTCGTTCGAACCGAAAATCACATTAACCAGCTACATACATACGTGTAACAAATATTATAAATTTCGTATTATTAAGAATTATTATGGCGTATAAATGTCTCGATTGCTAGGGCTCAGACCGTCCCTATAAATAGAGTCGAATCAAATCGAATATGGGGAATTTGTATTTTTATATTAAACCTACACAGGCACCAGTCTCCCACAAATGACTCTTAATAGGATAATCTTATTGTACATCCTTTTATAACGTTGTTTGTGGTGGAAATAAACATTATTCTTATTATATAATTACTGAGAAACAATTTGTATAAAGTGCAAACAAAAATATGAATAAATCAGTAATTTTAAGCGATTTTTTTTTATTCTACTATCGACAATAAATGAACCCTTTGTAATAACATCTTAGAAAAACTAGACACAAAGGTCGTATACATCCAAATAAAGTTCTTTATTGCCTTACCAAACAAGATTTTTGTTATTCGGAACTTTTATGCTTAAATCACACAAATCTTTTGGACAACTCGTACATTTATGTTCGTTACATGTATGTTCAATATGTCTAGAAATTTTATCATATTGTTTTATTTAATAGATGGCGTAAACTTTTACAAATATTGTAAATATTCATAAACCCATCAGCTAGAAAGTGTTTCACATATTTGACTATTTTGCCTATAAATAATGAATTTTAGGGGTTACTTCGTGACATTTTTTTTAAACTTTTATAAATTCAAGTTTCGTCATGACAGAACCCTTACTAATATGACTTAATTTTCTCACTTTTAATTAAAATTTAGTTGGATGTTATTCCTACGTCACCTCTTAGTATCTCTTAGTATCTCCTTGGACAATTGACGTCACACCCGTGTGTCCTTAATAAGTTTACATATCTAACACACCTTTGCTTATAATTTTTTTTCGTTTTCTATTTTCCAGAGATTTAGAAACAACGTGCACACTCGAGTTCATCAGTTTAATTAACTGGTGCTGAGTAATAATGATAAAAAAGGTTTTATTGCACATAAAATAATCCAGTTAAAAAAAATAACACATTCAGAAGACAAAGAGTAAAAGATGCGGCCTTATTGCTAAATAGCAATCCAAGCAACCTAAAATCGTTATATTAAATCGTAGTAAACGTTAATCTAATTAAATAAACGGATAATATACATTCAACATTATCTAAGGGACACCCCTAATAACGCTCATTGTGTTTGCCCAAAAAAAAAAATGCTAAAAGCCAACTAAAATACGTCGCACGATTGATCAGTACAGACCGAATGTAATTTAAACCAATTTCATTTGGCCTTATTAGGCAACAGTACAATCAAAAACTAAATATAATAAATTTCGCTCTACAATCCATAGCATTCTATGGTCTAGACATTTGAGTCAAGTAACAAATCATGTCAGAAACGTACAGAAAATTTGTACGTAATGGGAATACTGGACAACGGGCACCAGCGCCATATGCCGCCGACGTTGAAGATAAATGGCTTCTGCATTATACAAACTTTTATATTAAATTAAATTCTCAAAGAAGACTAATAACTGAAGTTGATTTTTCGTATACAATTTAATGTTTAATGGTTCACCGAATTTACCGTCAAGTGATATTTCACTATGATTATATGAGACGTTACATCGGAAGAGATTTTTATATATTACTAGCTTTCGCCAGCGGCTTCGCTCGCGTGGATCCTAGGGAAATGTTAAGTGGGATAAAAAGTATCCTATTATCTAAGTCAGCTAACACCCTATCTGTACACCAAATTTCATCAAAATCTATCATCATCGAAACATCCAATAACAATCATCCAAATATCCAAACAAAGAAACTTTCACATTTATAATATTAAGAGGATTTAATATGTGTGTGTCAGTACATTGGAAATGGACTACATAGAAAACATATAAATCTTAAATATAATTGGAATCTCGACTTAAGTTTATGAAGCATTTATTAGCAATGTTCATTAACATCGAATAACCACAAAGAAGATCACCGCAAGCGATGTTGTTTTATTAACAAAATAAAGTTCAATATTGATTACAAAAAACTGATACTATAAGAACATAATATTCTAACGAATATAATAATGGCTATATGGAAAATCCGCAAAAATCCGCGTAATGCAATATCAAATCCAATTCAATTCTTTTAATCTAACTTACTTTTTGTTTGCGAATATAAGATATATTCTATTTCTATTTATAAAGGCAACAATCGCCAATCCGCAATATTATTGTCCTCTCTCAATTCAATTCGTTTTTCACTTGCCACATCACATAAAAACACAACACAATTTGATTTGCACCACAAATACAATGGATATAATGATGCCGGTCAACTTCTTTTTATTGCTTTTGGCAGGAAATATTTTATTTTTACAAAAATAAAATATTTCCTATATAATATTTGGAAATTTTGGATATGAAATCCTGAGCTATATATTTATTTTAGATAAGAATTGACCTATCCTGAACCACCTCGATCTTTACTTATATCTATCTCTATCATAATTTCGGAGATATAATATCTACGAAATGTTATAAGATCATAATTATTTATAGCCTCCTTCTGTGTTAGTGGTTGATTGGACTAATAAAGTTAATATTAAGTCCAGGGATGCGACCATCTTACTCAAACTATAAGTATAAGAACTTTTTGCTAATGTTATCAATATATTATTTTGAAAACTCCTTTTTATTATTAAAATTTATTGAATAATTAATGTTTTCAATTGCTTTAGTTTTATGAATTATATTAAGTTTGACTTATTAAAAAATTATTTCCAACAAAGTTTTACGAAAACGAAATAAACCAAAATATTAAAAATACACCATTAACAAAAGAATATTCATATACATACTTTTTGATAAAATAAATAATATATTCTCATCTAATTATAATTAGATAGCTAAAATATTAAGCGGTCGGTGCCCGGAACTAAACGTTCTGTCCCTTAACGAGTAACTAGTTTTCTCTGAGAAACACTTAGAAGTTTAGCAGAGCAAAGTGCCCCAAGCACGAATACATCACTTAATAAGGTTGATTGTGACATATGTGTCTGACTTTCGTGACAAACGTTAAGTGCGATCATACAAACTTTTGTATAAACTACATCACGGAGCTATCCTTAAGTAGGCAACCAAGTGGTAAATATTTTATGACCGTAAGATAGAATTATTTAATTTATACAATATAAAATACATTCACAAAATCTATGTTTATTAGTATCATACGAACTTAAAGGAAAATTTAAGATTCCTATAGAAACCTAATTCTATATTTGATGACCTCCGTGGCTAAGTAACCTAATGTGTTATTGTATGTACAACAGCAGTTCTAGAAAAGGTCGGATCTTTTCAATTAATACCTTAATTTTAAATTAATTGATTAAGACTTAAAATCGCTTGAAAAAACTTTTTTGCGACTTTGCTGTCGACTTAACATACGAGTATTATTGAATCTGCCCAAGAAATCTACCTTTTATGAAATCTCGTATGCTTATAATCAAATTTGAATACATTTCAGTTGCAGTATGATTACATGCTACCATTCCCACTTCAAAACAAAGCATATATTACGAACATTGTTTCTATTTCTCTGTACGACCATGCCACATATAATTTGTAAGCCGTTGGATTAGAGGCTTCGCCAGCAGGTGTTGCATTACGTACTGAAGCACCTTCATAGTTGCGAAGGTTTCTTGCTAACTAGTTGTTTGTTCAGGCACCGGTTTATTTGAATCAACGTGAATGTTAATTAACACGATTATACGGGAACTTGGCTGCAATTCACGTAATGATATTTCCAAGCATCGGATCGAGTTGCCCCTGGCAGTAGTTAAATGTTAAAGAGGATTGTCGCGTAGAAATATAGAGAGTAAATGGAAATGATGTCATTAGATAGTAATATAAATAAAATTAAGACTAGTTTGTGCTAAGATTTTCCATAATTTTGCTATAAAATCCCGACAAAAATGCCGTTCACCAACTGTTTGCCAAAGAAAGTCCGAAAATATATTGTTAGGGCCCCGACCGTTTCTTTTTGGGGGAAATTTACTAATGTTAACAAAAAAACAGCATGAATAATTTTTATTTTAACAAAAGTAGCAGACTTTGAAAAGATACAAATTGACACAGTAATCATTCAAGAAACAAATACTGTGTGTAAACAGAATGAAAGATTTCCCAAAAGTAGGTTTATACAAAAAAGATCCTTGTGTGATCCATTAATTGTGTATACAAAAAAGATCCTTGTTCATATTCAAGAGATTATATAGTCCTCTGAATCACGTTATTTAATTTTATATGTTAGCATCTGTTAAAAACACACGCTGAATAAGATATGAAGTAACTTCTAAACTTGAATAATTATGAAAGGTTATTTACACAGCCTTAACGTTTCAGTTCAGTGGCAGTTCAGTGGCGTATTATCCTTTAGGCAATGCCTAAGACACGACGCTACAAAGAGGAGCGAAACACAAAAAGTTTATATACGCGACCTTTTACGTCAGCCGTTTTCTGACAAAACTACTTCACTTTATTTCTCCAAAATTATTACGTTCATTTATATAAAACCGGACTCTCGCTCTAGACTCTAGAGCGAGAGTAATCATTTTTCTAGACTCTAGAGCGCTCTAGACTCTAGAAAAATTCTTTAATCTACGGCGTAAATTAAAGAATTTTAATATAGATATACATAGATCTATATAAATATTCAATATAATGAAAGTCTTATAAAGGTTTTGTTTATTTGCTCGACATATTTTTTCTAATAATTCTACACTCAATTTACGCAGGAGAAATCGCGGAGAAACAGCTAGTTTGATAGTAATTGGTTCACAATTCAAGAAATCGATTGCAATACCTACTTTCATAAAATTACATAATCCTTGAACATAGAATATCCTCCTTTCGGATTTTGAAAACGTTCAAAATATGCAATCTTTTGTTTTTTAGCTGAGATACATATCATACAATACATATCATCTAAACATTTAGATGATATATGGTGAAAAGCGTATTTTGTTTTGTTATAAAAGGAAAACTTCTAATTCGTTATCGATAAATAAGACTACCACGAGACTAGACAAAAAAAACATATCGCCATCGAACATATTTGGGATTTTGAAGTCAGTCAAAAACGATGCTACACGCCAAAATTCATAGTTCCACATCAACGGGAAGTACCCTATCAAATGTGATCTCTATGAGAGTGTCACAATATACGTTTCTTGCAGCGTAAATAGCCGTATATTTTATTCATGTTAATTTAGAAGTTTCATTTTCACAGCTTCAAGGGAATGTCGATTTGAGTATGTGGTTTTTATTTGAACTCGAGTCTCCACACGTTTAAGCAGTACAGACAGACAGATAAAAACAAAATTTGCAGAATATCAGAAAAATAAAGAAAAAGTAAAAATACATTTTGCGTGGTATGGCCAACAAAAAAAGTCGCACTTTAAACCGCTTGGCTAGGGCATCGTCGATTCTTATTACGCCACCTAAAATCCCTTCAGATTTTGTTCTACAAAATTCATTTGATTAAATTGACTATATTTCATCAATTTTGCATTTACAATGCTATACTGAAAAATACTCTTAATGAAAAATACTTAAAAAATCCACTTTGTCCCGTGCGCTCTGAGGTGGGATTCGAACCCATGACCTTTCGCTATCCGGATTTTTAAGCATTTTTCAACAAGAATATTTATCATTGCACATCGTTAACCTATTTTAAAACCAAATCTTAAAAATATACTACCGCAACTAATTACGTGGCTAGTTCTGTATGTAATAAATTCTAAACTACTTTATTTTCCACAGAAGCGTGCCGTCAAAACTTGTGCACCTTAATTTTTATGTCAGACGTCATCAAAACTTGAGATGTTTACACTTTATAAGATTCTAGCCAATCATACAATTTTAGCGAAATTTTACGATAGTGATTTGTTCGGTAGTGATAATAGTGTTGAAAGTAAACTTCGACTTCTATGAAATTAAACAACCTAACTGTTCCATAGAACCTAACTGTTCTATGGAATATGAAATGTATGTTGTTTGTAAATGAAAAAGGTGTCATTAGTGAAATATGATGCAAAGATAGAATTTCGCTAGAATGTTATATTAGATGTTCAATACATAGGCTTATCCATAGACACGTAGTGTCTAATTAAATTTATGAAAGTTTCGGAATGATATCGTTAGTTTTATTATTAATATAATTTATTCAATCTAGGCTACTACAATCACTTGTGAAAGCAACTTTGAGGCTAGCGATTTTGTACTAACAAGAAGCGGCAAGAAACTCATCAAGGATTACTCTTTTCTCCCTATTTTATTTTCTATAGAGATTATATTTAAGAATGATTTCATTGCTCACTTCCCATTGTAATATTAAACAAAAAAATAATATGTGTGTTTGTTTTTTTCCTATTCTTTCCTTAATCTGTATTTAACTTTTAATGTGTGTTTAGAGTACCAAACTAATAAAGCCTGTATTTATGATGATAATAGCATTCATATTAAAATAAAAAGCCACGTTTACTAAAACACTTTATTTTATCACTTAATATTAATGGCCCGAAAGCCATTGTAGAGTAATTCATCATCATCAATACATGTACCGATAACGAAAGGTCACCAGAGAATTACTGTATGACTGTTCTATTTGTTCTATTCTGCATGACTATAATATGTTGTCTGTCTATCAACGTTTTTACGCTTAAACCACTAAAATGCTATAATTTTTGATAATTTTTGTTAATAATTCAAAGAGTGATTGATTATATTGATTCCAGAAAGACACAGTTACGGGCTGTAGTTAAAAGCTACATTATAAAATAAAAGGAAGATGTCAATTTTAAAAGAGACGTGAATTATAAATGTGAGGCAGTGCGTGACCAACGTCCATCAATATAATGTGTTCACATAAATAATATAGTACATTAGCCAATATTAAATGCGCGCTTAGATTGGACGCCCTGACAAATTACCTTACAACCTTTCATATTATCAAAAAGAGAAAAAAATGAGGTCAAAGGATTCTTTGGATTCTTTCCTCGTAATTCGTAATATAAATTCGAGAAAATTCCAGATATAAAATATAACGTCAGGTAAAAAACTTCAAAAACGATACGTGCTGACAGCCACCGCAGAAAACCTTTAAACTTTTTATTCCACGAAACTTATTTAGGTTACTTGAAACCATTTCAGATATCGATATAGATATTTCAGCAAAATTACTGTTATTTAATTATTATATTTATAGCGAAAAGTAACAAGTGCTTGAAAGATTCGTCAGTCCTGTTAGGTCCTGGGTAGCTCAGTGGTTAGAGCAGTCGCCCGAGTTGCGAAAGGTCGTGGGTTCGAATCCCATCTCAGGGTGCAATGGACAAAAGTCTGAACAAACAACAGTGCAAACAACTTGGCGGTATAAACTATAAGGTCAAACGACACCTACAGATGTTCCGTGGAGGGATGAAACACGTATATGTTTGTATATGTACTGTCGTCATTATCATCATCAGCCCTTTTTTTGTCCCCACCACAAGGGCTTGGGCCTTCCTTATGGATGGTTAAGGAAGATATGCTGTAACCATTCACGCTGGCCCAATGCGGATTGGAGGATAGTAAATGCAGCCGGAACCAACGGCTTAACGTACCTTCCGAAGCACGAACTCAAGACCATCAGTAGCGAAAGTTGCTTAAAAATAACAACCCATATTATTAGTGTAACGTCAATGTATTGTCCTTTCGCTTGTGAATATGTGTAATTGGTAATATATGGATAATATTCTTCGTTATGCAACTGTGCACTCTTCACAATCATGTCAGCACTAGTTGTATATATTTTGTAACTGTTTATTTTCCCTCAATAAAATAAATTAACAACGATAGCGGTCGGCGGCATTTATCCAATACACCACCAAGCTACATATAGTGTACATACTTAGATCAGTTAAGTTTTTAGAATTATTAGACCGGGAATCGAATTCGGAGATGGTGACGTCTTGAATCTGGTGTGCAAACCGTTAGATCACGAAGACCGTCAAATAATTTTAGGTCAAATATTCATGTACTTGATTATTCAGAAGTCATATCATATATATTATAAACACTACAACTATAATTACGTTAATTTGAGATATTTTATGGAATGAGTGCCTAAGCGTTCATATTTTTCTCGTCGTATAATTGATGTCTGTGAACGCAGAAGTTAATCAAATTCGTCATAACTTTTGGTGACACACGCCGTCTCAACACGTTATGCTGATGACAAGTACATTACGAAAAATATTTCAGGTTTATTTGAGATATAAGAAATATCCTCGAATCTCATATAAGAATCTTTAGACAATATTAATAAGATATCACATAAACGATAATCCCACTAGTATTTATCAATTTCAAATATAGTATTTTATACAATTATTAATTTCTTCCTAGTGTTTATAATGTTCGCTCTTTAAAACAGCCAGCATGCGTGACATGACGAATTCGAGAAACACTTTGTTTACACTAAACGTCACTTTCCTCGGGTAGAGCGAGGCATCGTATAGGCGCACACGAGAAAAGTGACATGTGGGTGTAAACAAAACGTTTTCGAGTTTGTCATGCTCTATCAAATTTTTAGCTTAGAAAACAAACTACTTTTACTTCGTCATCATCATAGCCACGTACCACTAGATTTGACGGCTCAGTTACGCTGGTCGAAGCGTACGGGTTCCAAGCGATTTCTGTGGCTCGTTTATAATATATTGCTTTTTCATCATTTCATTTACCAATGAGATGAACCTGCGAAGGTCCGGCTTCTGCGTAAGTTAGACTCTTCGACAATAATGACCTACAAAAAAGGTCCTGAGTAGCTCATTGATTAAAGCAGGGTTGCGAATGGTCGTGGGTTCGAATCCCATCCTAAGGTACCAGGGACAAAGTGGATTCTTAAGCATTTTTCATCAAAAATATTTTCCAGTATAGCATTGTGAATGCAAATTGATCATACATAATAATAATGAACTTTTTCAGAAAGGGTGCATTGTGTTATTTATCTAATGCGCACGTAGGACTGGATAGGGCGACCGCGGCATCGCGAGTTGCTTATATCAAATACAGCGCCTATAGTTACAGTCCGTCTTTTATCCATAAATACTTGAGTCAGAATCTTAAACTTCGAATTTATATTTATGTGTTGAGTAGCCATCCAAAAAAGAACCAATCACTGCTTTATATTATGACTCATTTATATTGTGCTGACGATTTCTGTGCCTTATTTTTATTTGTCGTCATTGGTTTATCGACCAACGTAAACGAACCATTAGGTATTTATAAAAACAACTGTTTTAAGACGAGAGCATAAGTTTTAAGACGTACCGAAGTTTATACAGAAATTTATAATTTCCTTTGATAATATTTTATAAGTACTCTGCCGGGAAAGCTAACAAGACTTAGTTCCGACAGCCACTTTCATTACTAAAAGTTAGTTCAGTACATTCTATAAAGTACATTATTGTGTACTTTTACAAACAGCGAGAATATCATTAATTTATTACGTTACTTCATTGTTTACAAACTACACATGACATTTATTTTATAAAAACAATATAATATAATTGATTTCAATATTTTACAATTAACCAACGAAATATGTATAATAAGTAGCATGCAAAGCTTACAAAATACAAAAATCTTAAAGCATACAATAGGCAGTTAATTTCCAATAGTAAATAGAGTCTTAATGTAGGAGGTCATTGTTTTTATAAAGAGTCGTGTGAAGCAGAAGTGCGTTTTTTTAGAGCTCTGGAAAATAGAAATGAAAGAAATTTGAGTAATAATTAGGAATGGATGGCGCATAAGTTAGCGCGTTCGATTTCTGATACGTAAGTTAAGCAACTTTCGCGAGGTCCTGTCATAGGATGGGTGACCAAATTTTATTGTCTCGAACTACTCCATGCTGTGGAAGGGACATTAAGCCGATGATCCTGGTTGCATCTTTTATTGTTGATACCCACCAATCCGCATTGGGAAGGGGTGACAGGTTATGGCCCGTTCTCTCCATATTAAAAATTAAAGATATGACTCTTAATTAGCTGTCTGTATTTAGTTAAAAAAATCAGTTGTCAGTCATCCATATCATATTTCTAAAAGCAAGGTCACTCACTCATCACGAAATCTCAAAAACAAGTTTAAAGTACCTACTTGTCCAAACTTTGCATGGATGTCATTTTAGAACTTAGATGTTAGACGGGATTTAAAAAATTGAAGCCCTAAGTTATTGTTTTTGTGGTTAATAGTTTGTTGAAACTACGGAACTGAAAGTGCTAGGAGTCGCAAATTACCACGTGGTCGAAGTCGCGGACAACAGCTAGTAAATAAGTAAATACTCAGAAAACTATAATAAACGGAACGAAAAATCTGATTCTCATTCAAATAACCATAGCAAATACACTTTTTTTTATTCAAAAGAAGTAAAAAGAGAAAAGAGACACTCGAAACGTAATAACCTCGATTCCCCCGCGACATCGTGCATCTGGAAATTTACAGAAAACGAGGACGCGAAAAAAGGAATCCATTGTTTGTTGAAGATCCCGCGAGTGCCGACGGCGTCATCAAAAGGACTAATTAATTAACACAAGTACTCGTGACGCGCTGTTAGAATGTACCCCAGGGGTGAGTATGAATAAGTAAACAATGGATACTTGTTTGCACAGAAAGATGGAAATAATTGAGGTGAGGAGACCTTTACAGTTGTCGTATTATGAAGATTCTATCTGACAATATGATAACAAATAATATTACTGTGTTAAGGCAGATGACTCGGTTTTAGCCATTTTAAGATTAAAACCTATTTTTGGTCATTTTAAAAAGATACGATAAAAGTGAACTTTGACACATCACAACTGTGAATGTTACTAGTATTTCCATAATGTAACCTGTTAAAAACCGTAAAATTATATATTTGCCTATGCGTTAGTTAGAATATCAAACTAACGGCCAAAAATTAATGCCCCCATTAACCAAAATCAGGTCTTCTGTCCTAAATAAATAATGGAATGTTATCAATTAGGAATAAAGGCTGCGCATAAAGACAAAGTTGTGCTTTTCATTGTCTGCTTTATTTTAGTACAATTCAAATGTATTATTTTGTGTAATTTCATATAAACAACAAAAAAAAGTAACTGTAACACTTGGAATATGTGTATATTTCAAGCGTAGCTAATGACCCTCCAAATATCTCAAAAAAATGTGTCGATCTATTCACTAAATATCCTATATATTCACATGAATTGCTCTTTTATAGGTATTACATAAAAAAAACTCGATATAATATACATTACTAGGATCCCAAATTAAGTAGAATTCGAAACAATGGTGGTTCTTATAACATCTCTGAGTGTTGTCAAACCCGAGACAATATTAAAAAATTTCATTTTGTTCCGATCGGTAATCGAACTCGCGACCCCATAGATGACGACGTCATGAAATAGACGTGCAAGGTACTTGACTAATCGTCATATCCAAGCCTTTAAATAAATAAAAGAAAATCTTGTAAAAAATCAAACATTTAGGTGAAGCGGCTGAGAAGACTTCTTATATTCTTATCGTTTTGCTTTAACAGCATACCATACACACGGATTTACTGTCGTATTTATAAATCCTTAATTTGGCAAAGAATTGTCAAACCATTTAATAAGCAATTGCTAACTCAACACACATGATGATTATCTAAAACCTAAAGCTAATTTATTACTTTTTTTATTTCAAAGTAGCTGTGTTCCAGAAACTTCTATGTCTGCGCATATGATGAGGCTTCCCGTTGATGAAAGAATATTTTAAATCAATCCATTAGTTTCGGAGCATATTCTATGCAAACAATTAAATCTTTCCACTTTATAATATTAGTTTAGATATCGAAATTAATCAATCTAATATAGCCACTGTCTGTAAAGTCATAAAAATCATTTTAGCTTAACATTTCAACACTTAAACATGACTGTTACATCGCATGATACACCGATATTTCTAGAAAATAATATCAAACTCTCTAAACTGAAAATATCTAGTTTTATTAAGGTTTATTCAAACCTTATTCCGTAATCAAAGAGATATAGAATAGACTATTCTTTATCATTCATACATAAAACTTAATATTACAATGTTGAACGTACATTTTGCCTTATCACTGAACGTAATCTGTTTCGGACAACTTTGCGATGGAGTTAAATCTAACATAAACTAATGATAATAATAAATTATACTCTTGGGTATAGTAAATATAATAAGTGTACTTCCGTTATCTTAGTTAATAAAAAAAATCCCCAAAAATAACACTAATCGAAATAAGTCTAATATTTGCATACAATTGCTAATGTATGGACTTAACTACGAGTATTAACTGTCTTGTTTGTTTTATACTGTGTTGTGTTAAGAAAATCAATATTTTATTATTATTTTTATCATTGTTGCCTGAAAACTAAGTTTAAGTAAACAAGTTAAGGCTTTGACATTAAATTCATATAAAGCCTTGATTTTACCACTTCTTAATGAATGAACCTCATGTTTACTTTGTTTAAATACAGCGTAACAGAGAAACCATTTCTAATTATGTTTTTCATTATAATATTAGTCTAAACTACTAACTTTAATGTTAAATATAGCAGAACTTTAAAATCTTTTCATGTGTTATGAAAAAAAGCTTTCAACAAATACACATTTATTGCAATTTAAAGATTCCAAGTCTTAAGAAGGACTAGACCTATATTATGGGAGTATTTTTTTTATAATATAGTCTGGATTATAATTTGATAAATTGAATGTTATTATTTACTAATAATATCCGTTTATAATTTGTAAGATTGTTTTTATACTGTAATGACGTCGACGTGTTTTCCAGTAAATACAAATAGCAATAATATATTTTATAAAATAATTGTATATCTTACCTGTTAAAATGTGAATCCAAAGAGAAAATAATCGGCTCCATTCAAATCACCAACTCATAATTAAAATTATTATATTCAAGTCCATTAATATTCGAGTTTTGCTACAACAGTTAGCACGTCAGTCAGTCGTAGCGCGAACGTAGACGTGCTACGGGAACAATGTAGCGACTGCCGCTACAGCACGTAGCCGACTGTGAATAAAATCTGTTCGGTGATGTTCGGCATCGCTCGGTGATCGACGGGAAAGCCCGAGTGAGCGGCGGAAAGTTATGTAAGTCCGGCTCCAGACTGGCTCATTTCGGTCATACTAATTATGCCACTCAAATTACACTGGGATGACTTACGTCTTGCTTTGATATTGGCTGCAGACAACTTTTAAACCAATTTAAATTATTACTCGTAATTTCTCGAAAAAAGTTTACTCAAGGCGCAGAATATTAATATGAAATATTCTTTTTATTCGACACCTTATCGATAATTAACAAAAAAGATTGAATTTAATGAATATTGCTATTTTGATGAATTTTTGTTTATTGTTTATTATTTTAACGTCATATTAATGAAATGCATGTTTTTGTTACGCGCTACTATCAGTAAAAACAGATAGTTTAAGATATAAATAAAAAAAAAATGTTTGTAGTATACATTCATCAATGCTGCCAATTTTGTTTAAAAGTGCTAAACCAATTCAGCTGTAATAAAGGTTCATATGTATATCGGCTACCTGACTCTCATATAATCTAAAAATAACAATTTCAAACATGGAATATAAATATTTTTTACTTTGTTTTGCATGTTTACACATCAAAGGACTCGTGAGAATTTCATAGTTGGATAGAGCCCTTGAACTTTGAAATTAATATCGGAAAACTTTACTAAATAAAACGTTTCTATTATCAACTAAGTTGGCGTTCAATTTTTTATTTTATTATCTCCATTTTAAAACAGTTAAATTCAGGTACATTTCTCTCTTTTTCAAGGTAGCTGTCTCAGAAACTGCGTTTGTAAAAGTTACTTAAACAATCTTCCTTTGAGAATAGCAATCGATTCAATTTATATTTACAATTTCGCATAATAAAGGAATATTAATTGTAAATATAAATAATAAAGGATAATAAAGTATACATAAAGGAATATATTCCATTAAATAAAATGGATAAACATCAAATACAGCATTCTAACTATATAAATAAAACATTATGTTATAATTTGAATAACTTTATTACGATATCTAAAAAACAAAAAAATACATAAATAAAATCAAATAACTCAGTAACGACTGATTTATTTTATAGACAAGGCTCGCATGAGATGTACAAGCTCTGCCCCGTGACTTTACCCGCTACTGTTAAATGGATAAAATATAATCAGCTGTGCTGTTATTTCATAAAATCAAAGTTGAAGTCGACGTCTAATACCACGCTGTCACAACATAGAGGTCCAATCAAATAAAAACTACGAAAAAGGTAATGAAGGTAATAAATATACATTTTATTGTGAGCTCATACTGTCACAGGAGAACACTTGACTTCTAAATATATTTTAGAAGTAACCCTTCAGTTATATTATATATATTTTGCACTCATCTTGCTAAATAGCTATTTATCACAAAGAAAAATTCACTAGTCCCAGGTATTCGAGATGGGACTCGAAGCATAACCTTTCGCAATGTTAAGGTATTGAAGATTTGAGTCTATATTCTAATATATACAATTACATACAAACATACCAGAATTTTGTTATTAAGCAAAAACAAAAACCTGTTTCCTTCAATAAACTTTTCATTTAATCCTTGCTTTATCACATTTACAGTTGGATATAAAGCAATAAAAAGAAACGATAAAATCGAAGCTAAATAGATCGTTATACATATTTTTTCAGACCCGACAGAATCGGCGCCGCCGTTTTTTATTAGAGTCGATTCTTTTATGATACAACTGTGCTCAGATGTGGCATGGAACATGCAGCTATGAAAAAAAAACGGAGCGATTTTATTAATCTTTCAGTTCGAAGCTGAAATTACAGTTATGCTGTTGGCTAATTTACAGTAAATGGGAATTAATATTTTGAACGATTGAGTGATATGTTTGATGTATATGAAAAAAAGAAAGAGAATATAGTGAGCGAGAGATAAGAAGGAAGGCGAATTTTGAATAGACGGAATAAAACAGGTGGATTACAGCAAATAATCGTTTATTTAACTTCTTTTTCTTCTTAAGCACATGCACACCGTATCGTCGTTCAAATCGTTGTCCTCGCTCGTTCTCCTTCCATACTTTATTTTAAATTATTTTCTATCTCTTTCACTCCTCACGCATACACTCAACTTATTATCTCTTTCATATTAACCTACCGTTCCGTTTCCCACATTTATTTATGATCCTCACAATAGAACTTTACATTTGAAAACTCTTTCATTTTTTCTCCCCATCTAGATCGCCATTTTTCAAATCCTTTTATTTACATAATTCAACCGTCTGAGATTCTCCATGGCATATTAGTAAGCGCGTTAGTTCGCAATGCGGAAGCAAGGACCGGGCTTAGAACGGGTGTAGATGTCTGTGCTGTAATAATTCCACCCAGTATTCCAATTTCAGAAGGTGTGAAATAAAAAACTATAGTTATAAATAACAATCGGCGCACGCGCAGACAAATACATAGGTTTACGTCGTGGTTAATCTCACACTGGCGATCGGAAAGTCGTGTCAATTACTCGTTTTACAGGCGTTGCTATAGTTTCAAATACAAGCGAACAATAGGATGGCATTAAGTAGCTAATACAACGCGTAAACTATACTTGCGCGTGATTAATGCTATGAGTTTTATAGCTTAGGTCTGATAATATTTTGTATTATTTTAAGGTAGTAATGTATATATCGTAAATAATTTTCTTTTGATTAATAATGTAAGTATAAAGAAGTAATTTTTAAGGTTTGTTTAGAATAAGCTAGTTTATAAGTTTTAGTGTAAGTTTATTATGGTATTTTGCAAATGTAAATAAATTAATTGATTTTTAATAAGTAAATATAGATAAAATATAAATATATAATATAAGACGCCACACGGATAACTAAAAAAATATTATCTCCAGTTTCTCCACTCTCCGGAAGGCACGTTGAGCGATTAGTCCCGGCTTCATCTGCAGTTGTTAAATAACCCACCCGTCTGCACTGTTATCTACCACGTTGTGGGTGATGGCGTTCAGTCATCATTCGCATGATATGATTAGATTCCAACCACAGGGAGGTCCTGTGAAAGGTTACTGATAATACATCTACCTTTTTGCTCTTTACTCGACTTGGCGGGGTCACTTCCATGCCTCTAAATATAGCAGCATCGTTAGTTGTAAGCAGAATTTATTATTTGCTTACAAATAATTGCGACCTCAAAACTATATTACATTCCACGACCCAGACCAATACTTTACATTAATAGTATTCGTGGCTCCGTGCACTAAACCGATTGCTGGGAATAACAGGGATCCCGATAATCTGTTTTTGTTCCCGTGAAGCCTCCCAAAGCAGATCGAGCCTACTATAAATCATTTTCGAATGTTTTGCGGTTTTATGTGGATTTTCGCAACGGCCCAGTTTATCTTGTTACGATTTAGGATACGGCAACCGAAGATATTGTGATTTATAGGACGACTCTACAAGATCGCAGTAACATTCTGAATATACTTAAATGTCGAGCCTCTATGAATTTGACTTATCTATATTAATTTCTACTTCTAATCTATAGTAATAATAAAGAGGAAAGATAAGATTCTTTTTTCTTTATTTGCATCTAATAAGCTCCGAAACTGATGTTAAATATTCTTTCACCTACGGAACGCTTCATCATACTTTAATATTGTATAGGTCAAAAGGTATATTAGTATAAAATACCACAGATCTATAGTAATATTATAAAGCTTTGTCCAATTGGTCGAATGTGCTAATCTCAAAATTATTTTTGTGTTGAATAGTCCATTTATTAAATCGCGATCGTAACCGTTAAGCAACTTTCGCAAGGGTCGGTCACGGGATGGGTGACCAAAAATTATTATCTCGAGCTACTCCGTGCTTCGGAAGGCACGTTAAGCCGTTGGTCCCGGCTGCATTTGCAGTCGTTAATATCCTCCAATCCGCATTGGGCCAGTGTGGAGGGTCATGGCCCATCCTCCTTAACCATCCATAAGGAAGGCCTGAGCCCCTGCAGTGGGGACGTAAAAGGGCTGGTGATGATGATGATTAGTATAATATGATGTTATGACTAATAGGAGTGGAGTAACAATGACAAATACTGGAAAAACCGAAAAAACCGCGCAGGTGGAAAGTTAGTGTATTATATAAACTAATTAATCAATACACTAAATACTATTGCCAACACTAATTAGATATTAAGAAGACTCTGAAATGTTTATGTATGGATTCATCAAATCTAATAGAATCGTGTCAGTCGAGTTACTATTTGTGTTATAGCAAATGTAAATTACGTCAAGTTATTTTACACCACATCAAAGAAACATCTGTACCCTTTCTCATGATCTCTAAGTAAATTGGATAAATCCATCTGAAACACAAATGTAATTTCATATCAAGTATAGGATTGCTTCTAATGAAACTTAATTATACTCTATATTATCTTTCAGTTATGACTTAGAGAAGCAATATTTTAATATATCTAGTAAATTATAATAAGATATTTTTCCAATAATATAAAATTCCACTTTAAATTAAAGAGACTTAATTTAAAGAGAAAATTTTAATTACCACTATCGTAAATAAATAATTAGCAGTTATAAGTTCAATACAATTCCATTTTAAAATTCGATACAAACAAAGACTGAAGCTTATTAATTAACGGGGGGTTGAAATATTTAACGAGAACCGAACATAAATTTGTTTTTATTTACTTTCCTCCGGGACGTGACTAGATAAACAAACGTCAAGTTAAAAGGGTTCCGTTAATGCTCTTACGTTGTATAAGGCTCTCGTGGGCCAATTGTCTAATTTTAAAATCTATCGCAGTCCCTTTAAAATCTACCGCAATCGCTTTTGGAACGAATGATGATTGGAATGATCAAGAAATATAATGAAAACTTAGTTAAATCCGTTGAAAGATTGCAGTTAGCCTTCAACTTCTTCGTTTAACATTAATATATTTCCAGTATTTAATAATTAGCTTTCCAGTATTTATTGCTTTGCTTACACAATTCCAATTAACGTGAGATTAACTATAGTGTTCTTTCAATAGTTGTAGCGTGAAGTTCGCTAATTCAAACTAAAGGGGATTGCCATAGATTTGAGAATTAGACAATTACCCCCCGACGTACGAAGGGCATAGGAGACAACCTTGCGAGAATTTTCACATGTATTTTGCCAAGCGTAAAACTGTTAGCCCTGTTAATATTTGGGTGACAACGACGCGATAACATTCCGGTATAAGCGGATAAAAACACAGGCTAATTCTTTCCATTCATTACGTTCCATCTTGCGACGGATAAAACCACCTGTGCTCTGATGGAACGGTCCAAATGCCTCAATATCACGAACCGTGTGCGCACGTATTTAAAATCGACTTTAGGCACACGATACCACATCTTAAAATCCAGTAAGTCAGTATATTTGCATAAGTTATTTGCAAACGCGCTCTCGGCATATTGCTGTGAATATTTAATAGGGAACGTTCTCCGAAAAATACTTCTTTGAGGCATCCGAAACACTATTCAGTGTACTACGTCGGTAGAATAAAAATTTTCTTTGCTTAGAATGCGTGTTACATTTGCAACAAGATTGCTGAGATGCTTTTAGTGGAATCACTATATCGCGTGTACTATAAACATTAGTGTTGATATTATTAAAGTTAGTAGCTCTTTACGATACAAGTAACTATGAGGCTTTGGAAATGTTACGGTTATTTTCTGGTAGTTGTTAAGTAATGGGACATAATGGGACAAGGCAAAACAGTGTATCCTCTTAATTAGTTATGCTTTTAGTTAGTTTGTTTTTGTATTCCAAAGGTTACACCGATTTCGACATAGTTTCAGTCAATTCTTAGATATTTGTTTCAGTGATTACTCATTTGGAGCAACAAGTATAAACGTATCTAAAATAATGTTTCTATTCACCTCCATAATTTGATCAACTTTATAAAAAAATATTATGTTTGATTGACATGAAAACGCTGCAATAAAAAAATGAGCACATTTGTTTTTTTAACCAAATCAGCTCATTGTTCATGCAAATTATTTGACCGATTTCAGTAAAAATCTGACTGAAATTTTATTAGTCGTCGTAAGTATTAATCGCGTTTCATTATATATTACACGTTGTTAAAAAGTAATTATACAATAAATAAAACATTTGTACCGATAAACTTAATCGCGTCCAATCTGCGGTGAATTCACCCCTTCTGGACAAGGTCTAAGAATGAGTGAAATACTCCAAATAGAATATTGTATACCTACTTATATAATACTGGCAGTGGTTCAGCGCAGACAACATAGATTTTTAATTTCTTTTTCTCCGAGAGTAGGTACCTATACAAATAAAATAATAAAAACACCAACTCGTTTTGTTTTGTTTTCAGAATTTCAATATTGCTTCTTTATTTTATTTGCGCTCCAGCTATTATAGGGCACTTAATGTTGAAACTGAAAAGAAAGAAACCAATGCTGAACTATATGGCTGTTCCCATCTAAAACGGTCGTCTAGGGAAAGTGGTCATAAACATATCACGCTTATCAACGTAGATTAGTAAGTATTAACGTCTACTATCCAGGATCAACACTTTGATACATAGCGAAGCAAGAAGGAGTTGAAGAGAACAAAAGTAAAAAAGGCTATGTGCGCCATCTATCGCAATTGAGCCTACAACAAGAACAGTGATAGTGATACTATTTTAAATTGTTATTAAATTAAGATAAATTAGATGCTAAAACCTACAAGATATAAAACATTTTTTAACAATGTTAATATTCTGTTACACTGTTATTCGCACGATTGAAGCAGTATTTGTTAAGTGATAAGAAAAAAACTTGTGAACGAATACTATCTTAAACTGAAGAGCACTATACTACAAATTAGTGCTTTAATATAACAAAACAGTAAATACTATACTGCCCGAAATTTAAACGCATGTAAATCAGTTGAATGTACAACGTAATATGAGAAGACTCACATATTTCGTTGGACTCATATGGCGAAACATAAAATATAATATGTACGATATTCCTTAAAATACAAAACAGCTTTGAAAAAAAAGTCAGTCAACGTCGATAAAACAATATTAAACTATAATAGGAATTGATGGGGTTCGATACATTCTCAATTCGACAAAACAGTACGATACGCGTAAGACATCTGGGATATAAAGACGAATCAAAAGGACAATATAACGACGAGAGTGTAAGGGATAAAACTCAACTATGCGCTCACCAACCCGCCTGCCCAGCGTGGTGAGTAGGACATAAACCCCCACATGATGAAGACAGCGGGAGATCGTGTTTTGTGGCGCACTCTGGAGGAGGCCTACGTCCAGCGGTGGACTGCAATAGGCTTATATAATGTACAACATGGTACTGGCAAATAGGCTATTATAATTATTAAAAAGTATTTGTCTATAGCGACAAATTACGTCTTATTACCAACATAAGTGCAGAAGACAAAGATACATAACTTCTATTCTATTTGTTACCTTTACCACATTATTGTATAGGTAAACATACAACACAAATCCCGTTACACTCACAGCCGAAATTTCTGTTTCGCAGCAATACTGGAGCATAAATCTTAAAACAGACGGCTCCCATGTACGGGTGCTTTACGTCAAACAAAATTCAATTCACGCCAACGTACCCAACTAATGTACCCATTGTGAAGCCGTGGACATACATCATCTTGTGAGTACCTGCTCTCGAATACGGGGAGGGATTTGAATAGATACCCCATATCATTGGGTCCTGAATTGTTCATAAATCTTCGTACATGCCTTTTGTTTAGCCGCGCGAACGGCACATGAATGCCCTCAAGCTTAAGCGAACTCGCCTCACGGTATTTACTTTGAAATCGGAGGATATAACCAATTACATATACATATATGTACATGTGGCTTTTAATAGAGGATAATGAATTTGCTCTCGCTGTTTGTTTACGAGCATTATGTAATTTCGTACTCGCTTAAGCTTGAATACAAACAAGCTCTATCATAAATCAGGGAGGGTATTCTTAAAATCGATTTGCAATATGAACTGCTTCATTGTCTATCCTGTTCTAACTTACTAAATTTTAACTTGTACTGTAGAACAGAGCACAATAAACTACACGATACATCGCGTGTTGGATTTAAGAGTACGTCTTCAGACAGCATTTTTAACTATAAGAATATGGCTTTATATTTCAAGTCCTCAATAGATTCACACCAGAACATTGGAATATCAATATACTAACAGAAAAATACTTACAAATCAAGTAGAGCATCATATAAATTTCCATTACAATATTCCGTTCCATGAAAGACAAATTTTAATAATTTTAAATTTCATACTAAAACAAAAGTAGATTTTTATTAAGCTAAAACTACCAAAAACCTTTTAAAATTATCTCGGATACATTTTAACTAACGAATAAAACTTTATTCTGATCTTAAAATACCGCTGTCTGCGTTCTAAAATACCGTTACATTTCCAAAAGGACACTCGAAACTTTCTTCTTTGAATATTGTGATGAAAAGAGTATTTTATCTTAACGCCACCAAGGTGTCCAAATTAATTTAGCCGACGCTCTTGACTCAGGCGTCAAACCACACGAATCCACGCTTCCATACAGCTCCTAATTTACAAGAACCCCGCAAGATGGATGAAGTTAGTATAAAATTATTATCATAATTTCTCACCGAAAACTTCCAAGTGAGTTTGCACCATGAATATGCAAAGGAAAAGTTCACTGCCAACTTTTTATGAGGCCTGTCAAATTCTTGTACTGCTGTTGTAATTTGCATTTTCACTTTTTCAGTAATTCTAGTGGTTTCATGAGGTTAGTATCAAAATTCCTTAGCTAATTTATTCTTAACTATTATATTAATAAGGCTTTCTAGAGCTATAATGATATTTATCTTGTAAAAAATCAGACGTTCAAAAGATTACGTGTGTTGATGCCCCCAGAATACCTGCAATAATTGGATACAATCTATATTCGAGTTATGAAAAATACGCCAAAAGCTAGTTGGACTCACGAGCAGAGGTACGTTTATTTACTTATGTCACACACTATATAGTATGCGAAACTTTATTTAAAGTTACTAAGTTATCTTCAACAAACACTCCATGATTAAAATTCATTGTTTAAAATACATCAATACAGCCGCCTTTGGGTAGGCTATTTATATATGTATACAAAATATCCACTCAACTGGCAGAAAAAAAAACAGCCTATAGAAACAGACAGACAACGGAGTGATCTATAAGTTATCGTTTTTCCTTTTGCTGTGCGAACCTCTAAAAATTATGTCGATAATATACAAATACCGTGAATCGGAAAAATTATTGTAAACTACGCAAAAATTATAAACGTTAATCTATACTAAAGTTAAGAGAGGAAAAGATTTGATTGTTTGTTCGTTTGCATTGAAAAGGCTGCGAAACCACTGGACCGAGTTTAAAAAATCATTTACGAACGGTAAACAATGATACGCAGGTGGCAAAGGTTATTTACGCGGGTCGAGTCGCGGGAAAAACTTCTAGTAGAATTAATTTTAACATGACATTAAGTCTTTTTTCCTGCTTTCAGATGAGATACAACAAAATTGTATCTTAAGAAGATGTACAGTTTGTCTCACATTTTATTGCAGATATACTTGATTTCATGAAATTTCTCTTTTGAAACACTTTCAATACATTAAGTACAAAAGTGAGATACTTTGAAATGCAAGACAGGTAGTGCAGTTTCACATTTCAGTAAAAGCACCCAGTCATATATTTCAGCTTAGAGACCCATTTCAAGTCTTTCAGTTTCATGAAAGAAACCAATAAAAGATGTTTTTGTACAACCCTAAGAACGGTGAGTTCATTGCACCTTACTGACGCCGGGCAAGCTTTTTACTGTCAGTGTTTATCCTTATTGCATGTTTCATTTTCTTAATTAAGTTTTGAAATTTATAGATAGCAAAGTATTTACATCTGTTTAATTTTAAAAGTGGCAGTGTTTTTCATCTGATTGTATAATTTTTATTGAATTTTATATCCACTTTAGGTGACTATAAATTTTTTTATTGCTCATAAATAAAAATAATAATATTTTAAAGAGATAGTTTCTAGAGGATATTCTTAGGAAATACTCATCATAGAAATTCAACGCAACTTAGCATAGAGGTTCAATCAAATTAAACCTTTTATGAAAACGCAGGGGAAATGCAACTGAGATACTGAATAGTGTATAAACTAAATAAATTCGACATGGATTTCGGCGAAGTAGCTCTCGGATGATTTTGATGTTCGCAGGCATCCTCACAGAGCGTGGCCGACCACTCCTTTGGCGATCTTGCAGAGAACTTGCCTTTTTGTACCGCTGTATTGTGTAATAAACGAAGTTACGGCTTACAAGAAAACTTTTCAGCTTGCGGAAAAACTGCATCGGTTTTTTTCCCACCTTAAATAACGAAATGACAGTTGCACGTAATTGTTTTTTTCACTTCATTACGAGAAATATAAACAAATGAATTTGCGATACATATAAACTAAAAGTTAAAACTCCAAATTCAAAATCGATAAAAATAAAAATAAATAAACAGCCAGTACCATTTTATTTTATTTTTTCAGTAAAAAGTTTATCTCAAAACTTATGAACACACGAGTTATATAAGAGTGATGCATATTGCAGAAAAATTGTAGAGTATTTAAATATTAACCGTTTATTCACAGCTATTGAAATCATACAAAAAATAGTCCGAACCTGAAATTGATGTACGATATTTTCCACTTGCAACAGATCTGTGGTGATATATCTCATAATATTAAAAACTTTAAACTAGGGCTTTCCGACCCCGCATCCGTCCTGAAAAGAACAGGCTAAACGAGACCAGCCTGGTACCTGGTTCAGCCCGCTGCGGAGTGGCCTCTTAGATAGAAGGACCTGGGATCTAGCAAGGAGCCAGCCGGATCCAATCCCATAATCAAATTAAACCTATTTCACAAGACAATTAAAGTTTTATTTCAATGAAGCTCTGTGCTGTGTCACAACGCTACGCTCGACAATGAGGTCGAGTCTGTTTTTTATTTATTTAATTGGAACCAACAGCGTTACAAAGGTTTATACATAGATATAATGACATAACTAAGACCAATAACAGGTTTCATATACTGATGACCGACACAGCCGAAAGTTTCAAGTTAGGTTACATGCAAACGTTCATTTTACTTGACAAATATTTAAAAATAGAGGAGGTGTCTAAATGGAGTTAAAATTTTAAATTTCTAAGTGTTGACAGCTCTATAACGCGCATGCGCAATATCGATTGAGTGCAGATTACAACGAACCGCGAAATACATTAATTTAATTTAATTATTTACCGATATCTTAATGATAGTCGATGCTGAAAATGTCCATGTCCACCTCTCTGAAAACTGAGCTAAGCACGCTCTTTTCAATGCCGGTGCATGCACGCGCAAAAGACATCACATTTCACACAAAACTAAACACAATCTTCACTAAACTAAACTTAACACTCAAGATGAACACTCTTAACATCTTATTTACAACAATTCGATTAAAAATGCACTAGAACAAAACAAAAATCGACAAAAAAGATGCTTCGCAGCGGTGCGTCGGCGGCGCTGCGCAACAACACTCCAACGCAAAAGGTAGGCGGCGACTGATCGGCCGGAAAATACCAACAGAATAATGAAGCCGCCTGGCGGCTGGCGGGTGGGTGGCTTTGATATCGAGGGACGAACTCGGTTCACATTTTTTTAATTCGTCCTTTGATATCACGCATTTTAATTTTTAAGTTCTCTTTAAATGCTTTTTTAATAACAAATTCTTGGATGTTTTTAAAACAAAGTTCATTTGTGTTAATGATGAATCGCTGGAAGATATGTGAGTTTATCGAGTTTAATTAACGATCCCGTTGTTGAAAGAGTATTACCCCATTCAAACAATTTTTTTGGAGAAGTGCTCTTTTAAAATGACGTAGGTTAATGTTAGACTGAAGCTAAAATTGAGAATTTAAAAATAAACATCTCAAACTAACATCACTTAGTTTTCGCTTCCGATTTTAGTTTTTTGATGATCAGTTGATAGCAATTTTTATAAAACTAGGACTATTTGACTTGTGAAATTAAAAAAACTTAGCTTATAGAAATGAAGAAGTCAATGACCGATTAAAAACTTTTCCTTAGTACGTCACAAAAACAGCTGACTCAGGGTCGAAAACACTCATTTTTTTTCAAAAACTTTGTAATTTAATATCTCCGAAACTATTTGACATAGACTTATAATTTTTTTTACATCATATTAAAGATATATATATGTGTATGTCATGCGTGTGCGTGTGTATGTGTGTGCGTATGTGTGTGTGTGTATGTACGTGATTATAACATTGTTTACAATACATACCTATTTGGAATATTAGATAACAGAATTACAATCTAAATTAAAAACTATTAACTAAAACACGCAGTTATTGCATTCTTAAATAATTCAGTCATGAGTACTGAAGTATTCGTTGTGTATCTTAAGAAGTCGTGTCAGTGCACTGTTCAAAGCGTTATTAGAAGACAGTAACGCACACAATATTAAATTTTATGCAGTGACAACCTGTATGTCTAAAACAATAATCATTGTTTTATACCTTGACTAGCTTTCACCTGCAGCATTGCCCTTTGTACCAGACCCATATAAACCTCTTATTTCACCCCTTTAGGGATTGAATCTTTTCTTAGTGCTCACTTATATTATGAAAAGAACAGTTGCTGCAAATTGGAGCTGCAAATTAGCTGTAACAATAACAGAAGAAACTCTACATACAAAGTACGCTCGATCATCTCACACATAGACAACACTATTTCGTTAATTTCGTCGATACTGCAATCGTCGATAAAAATATAATTACAATATTTCTTTTCTTTCTGTTTCATTCTCAACAATAAATCAAACAGCTAAAAATTAGTGTAACTAGTAGAAAAACGTAAAAGCTTTGTACGTAAGCTAAAGTTGACGACCGCCGGCCGTGCGTTGGTATGAAAAACGAAGTACATACATTTAATTACCTTCTGATATATTCTGTGGTACAGTAGTTACGGTTGTACGTTGATATATAAGTCAGTCAGGTTTGACTCAAAATTAAAATTAACCCTAATAAAAGAAAGCGTGTCAATTTAAAAGGATTTCATAATAAATTCTGGTGTCGGAGTTAAAATAACAATAAAATCGTTGCGTATATGAAAATGTCACAATGAAGTAATATTGAGTAGGTCCCCATGCTGCGAAGACTCCCGTAGTATGCACAGCGGTCCCAGCGGTGTCACTGCAAAGAAAGAGTAATGCAACGGATACTTTTACACTTTGATGTATGGCGGTGCTCGTGACTGTAAATGACGATACGTCTACGCTCTAGTGTTGGGTTTCAATTGATAATTTGATACTAGGAACATCTATTCCTGGTATTTTTTAATACTCAATCCATATAATGCAAAATATTATGAAAAATAACTCTTCTTACTAATATGCTTCTAACATGGACTTACAAAGATCCAGAAGACTTCCTGGAGGTAAACCAAAATAAACCCAAAAAAAAACTGCAGTATAAATAAGTCGCAAAGATCCCACTCTAACACATACACACACATTCACAAAAACAAACATACACACATACACACACAACGCCCTTTTACGTTCACTTATTCATTGTAACATTATTGAAATTTGATGTTTATTTTTATTTTGTTTTCTTTTATTTAATTTTCAGGCTGTGCCTTAAACATTTGTAATGGAAATCAAACTTTGCTGTTCCCACACGTCAAGCTTTGCTTAGTGTGGGGACAGGTTAATCACAAAATTTTAAATGTTGTCTTGGGAAATAAATATTATTATATTTCTAACATTTGATCTATGGCGGTACTTGTGCACTGAAAATGACGTTACGACTATGCTGGGTTACAGTAAGTGTTGAATTACGATAAGTAAATTCTGATACTCGATGAACTTATACCTAGTATTATATAATACCTTATACACTTAGTTTTACTTTATATTAAAATAATATAAATATTATGGAGATACAACATAACATATATTACTCAAATTCCTAGAGGAGTAGCTAAACCCCCGTATTATGGAGTATCTAATAAAACGAAGATACTACAACATCCAGAACCAGGATAATATTGAAAAGTCAATTTTCTACATTGACCCGATCGCGTATCAAACCTAGGACCTGAAATGACGATACCTTGAAACCGGCGTGCGAACGTAGATTCACTTAGTAAATGGTTAAACTACGCGTCACTCCTGGAAAATACCTGATATGTGGTACTGTTCTACTCAATACGGCTCACATCTACTACGCTATCACTTCTGCTAGGAATAATAAGAAACTATTCAGTATGTTATTATTAGAAAATGGTTGAATACACTGCTGGAAGTCACTTGAAGGCTAGTATTTCTTTCTTGGGATGTGTTCTTTGAACTCAATTTTAAAAGCCGACGTTAACTTTATTCAAATTATAAGTACTTTTATGGTAAGTATAAATTAATTATATATTTAGATAATTGCATACTAATAAGAATAACGAAGTATGTCGCATTGCCTATACTGTAAAATCCTTAACACCATGTTTGAAACAAATAAAGGAATATTTTTTTATTTAGAATGGTCCAATATTTATTACCAATCATCCATTTAGGACCCATTTTGATGAGAATAGGAATAGATCCAAAAACCCAGCCAGGTAAATCTGCTAATATGAAATTATTTAATTGATATAACTAACTCTGACATTTCGAGACAATATATATATATTTTGTAAATAAACATTCTCTTTATATTTACTTGTTTCAATAACAATGTACCAAATGTATAAAATGATTCATGTCCACAGCGTATAATATCTCAACACAAGCAATATGTGTATGCATTTTATGTACTGGAAGCTATGAATGTTCGCGATTATGTCCGCGCGTACGATATATCCGCATCAATACGAAAATATGTTTCTAGAAATTATAATACTTTTTCTCGAAATTTCTTTTCTATTATTAATAACTATTTATCTTTATTATGAATATTATTATTTTTACACTTACTTTCTTATTTATATAATAAGAAAGGAATAAGACATAATTTTGCAATAGTATATATCTTATGTGCAGGAGTTTTTAAAGGCAGAAAAACAATCTAAAATACCTCCAACATTAGAAAAATTTGAAGAAATGACCGCACTTTTCTCAATATATTTGACTAAACAAATTCTTGTTGAGCTAATCCATTAAGTTAAATCGTTTTTAGAAGTGTAGTAGGTGAGAAACTACCATAATAATAAACAACAACTAAAAAGCAGAAAAAAGTTGTTCAATTCAACCTTTAATTAAAGTAATAGAGCTATTAAGTTAAACACAGACCGCAAAAGAAAGAACCACCGGCGGTCAAGTAACTAAGATACTTTAATAATGGCAAGCGATTGGAAGCGATTCGCTTATGAATTATTAATAACAGTGCAGACTAATAAACTTTGCAATATTGCTATAGACTAAAGGAGAAATATTGACGTGAAAGTATTTTGTTATTTGATTACACTGATATTATGAAGAGGATAGATTTGATTGTTTGTTTGTTTGCATGGAATAAGTTGTTAGTTATTGGACTGATTTAATAACGAAATCCTTCTATGGGAAGGTACATCCTAGACGGGTGACAAAGTCTATAAATTACGCGGGCGAAGACACGTAACAGCTGTAGGTATTTACAAATTTCACTTTAAGTTTCAAAAGATATTTAAATTTTAAGATTCTTTCAATAAAGACTTTTACTGTAACAATGACTTCTAAGAATTAAAATTATATATTTTATAATTTTAATTAACTCACAACTCTGTTTCGAACAGGTGCTTTTTATGTCACAAGATATTGAATACATCAAAACCTATCACATAAATACTTAATCTAAAATCTGTCCAGTAGTTTTTCAACATACATGCAAACAGTCACGTAGGCAAACACAGCGGGCAATCAGGCAGCCAGACGCGGCATCAGATGTTTGATAAGTATCACAATTAAAACAGATTATAAATTGTCAGTAAATGTTTATTTTTTCTATTCCCTATCCCCTTAAATGTATTGTGTACTTGTCACTGATATTTTTAATTAAAAAATATTTTTAATGCTTTACAGAGGACACAAATAAATAGAAGAGTTTTGGACTAGACCTAATTACAGATTCCAACTAAATAAATTGTAAGACAGGTGCTTTCTCAGAAACATTTCAAAGCTGATGACTTGTAGCGAAATGTCTGCAATTTAAACTTTGAATTAATTATGAATTCCTTGCCTAAGGATGCACGAATATTCGCTGCTGTCATATAATTTCAGAGTTTTCCCCACATTTGAACATATGAAATAAACACTCACATATTCCCAGTAGCAAGTTAACTCTAACGAAATTTTAGTACGAGTTACTGACGAAGAAAATTATCCGAACTCAATGTAATTCCGTTTCATTCATACTTCACGAAACACCAACTTACATTAATAATTCATGTAATTTAGAAAGGCATTTTCAAAAAACATCTTTCCTCTTAAATGTTATAGGGTTGTTTTCCTAAAGATAAAATAAATTATACAACATTATACGAAGCAGCGGTTTAGCGAATTTGGCCAGAAAATAAATATTATTATCCCACTTATCTTACTAGACGAGTTTTGTTTGATACTGTAGGTATCACAGGGTCCTCGCATATTCTTTGATATTTAAAGCCTTTGAGAATTTATAATAATTTACGTTTAAATACATTTTGTCTTTAAAATATACTATATATACAAAAACGAAAGGTTATTCACACACACATCAAAAAATCTCAGAAATTCCGAGTGCTATGAATTTAAAATTTTGCATCGGACTTCTTATTAGGACGTAAGCGCTCACTAAGACGGGAATTTTAGGAGTTAATAGTTAGTATGAAACTTCTTTAGATAGTGCCTAACTCTAAACTCATATTTTTAAGTTTAGACATAAACTAACAAACAAAACTCAAGTCACAGATTAGTTGTGTAGTTTTTCGGAACGCGAAAGACGACTTTTCTGTTTCGTTTTCGAAGTTACTGATTACGATTATTCGTCATCGTCATCACGAAAGATATATTAGGTGTATGGAAGAATGCTCACTATTCGTTTCGCTATAAACCATAACACACCATTATTTAGTCAATAAAAATCCAAAAAGGTGCTACAAATCAAGAAAACTTTGTTAGAATTTTGTTTTATTTCTATAAATTGTATTCTTAATTAATCTCAAGCAAATCTTGAAAAAAAAAATTGTTACAGGCCCCGCTCAGGCTTAATCTGGCACTGTTGTTAGGTAGGTACTACAACTGCTAGAAGTCTCAAATGTTGCATTTGATTCTATTTAGTATTCTGAATTAACATATACTAGTACCACTACATATACTAGATTTTATCCAACGTAACGGTCTCCTATTTACAATGAAAGCTAATATTTAATATTTTAGTCGTATTTTGAGAAACACTGAATATTTTGTTTTTATATGATGAGAAAATTTGTAAACTGTAGATCTCACACAGTAGAAGAAAGTACGTGGTGGGGCGGAAAAAACACAAGGAGAGACTAAGTAGGTAAACTGTGTTAAGTACATCTGTGGACAGTAATAAACAATATTACTGACTATTACAATGTTTAATGATGCCGTTACAGTGAACGTTCAGTATTCTAGTCGTTTATTCGATAATCGAAAGCATAAATCACAATAAAACTCGCAGCAGGTCTACGCCAACGCTTCTAATTTATGGCATGATGTATCCAACCTTCGTGGAAACGAAATTGCAAAAATATGTCCTCGCAGACTGAATTAATCAGTTAATAAAGTCCCCCGGTCCCCTCTACCTAAGTGTGTAATTCTTTTCAATTTACCTCCAAGCCCGTTTTAGTAAATAAAGTCATGGTCTGTTTACATTTTTGAGACTGTTCATTGTGATGAATTTGTCTGGAGCTATTTAAGGAGTAATGTAATTTAAAAATAAAGTGTAGACAAAAATTAAATTAAAGTTGAGGAAGACGGTTTTATGAAATGGATAGCATGGCAAGTTTTATAGATGTTAAGGATAAAAAATAGCAGAATCAATGGATGAAGGAGGCGCCGTTTCTGTTTTAAACGTGAACATGTTATATATCTGCATGCACGCAATATACACAAGATTTTTAAAAGCATTTTATGATTTATTTCACTGTAATCTATCCATATCGGCTGCTCTGAGAAAATTTAAAAAAATTTATCTTTAAAAAATCTGGATGCAGTGAACGTTTGATATCAGCAAATCTGTACAATCCAGTTTATGCATCCGTTCCGTGCGTTCCAGTACAATAAACGTTCAGCTTCATTAACTGGTGGTTCTAAAGACACTAAGGCGTTGCGTTCTGTGTCTGATGAGAAACTGATGGGTGATCCGCCATAAAACCTTTGGGGCTCATGTTTTACAAATTTAAGAAACAACTCTCATCAACAATCAATTCAGGCTAAGGTTATTGAAGTCTTTCAAAAAGAAACACGTAAATATTGAGTAAAAATATCTATATAACCTAAGTGAAGTATGTGAATTTGTGAGGAGATAAAATCTTAATGAAAAATGTTTAAAAAATCTAGCAGTCCCAGGTAACCCGAGATGGGACTCGAACCCACAACCTTTCATTATCCGGGCGACTTCTCTAACCACTGAGTTACTCGAGATTCATCAGAACTAACGAATTTTCCAAGCACTTGTTACTTTCCGCTGCTTGTGACTGTATTTTCAACAATGTTCAGGCACCTGGAACAGGTTAAAATGTTTAATCACTTTTCATTATGAATATTTACCATCATAGCATTATGAATGGAAAATTAATTAAACATTAATATTTATTATAACTAATATCAACAAGACATTTCAAGCAGTTACTCGGATTGCGAAAGGTCATAGGTTAGAGTCCTATCGCAGAGTTTCAGGATTTTTGGATTTCAAGACAGTGGATTTTTTAAGCATTTTATATTAAAAAGACGTTTGTTAAATTTATAAATGTATATTTAATGTACACAATAAAACACAAGTTATAGAGAATTATACAGTTAGAAAATATAACCTTTCTTGAAAAACGTCGGTTACAAATCATTTTAAAATACGTAATGAAATATGTATAAGACAATTTTTTTTATCTGACTTACACCGTTGTAATAGTACACACAAAATTTCATCAGATCAAATTTTCACAATTAATTACAATTAAAATCAAGTGGAGAAATCGATAGTTTTGTATTATCATTGGTGTTGTTGACCGTACATAATAAAGCATATTAAAACAAAGAAAAAAAAAACAAGATCCGCAATAGGCAATAAACTTTGTTACTAAATATAAGTTTTTAATAGTTTTTAGTCATCAAAAATCATTTAATATATTCCTGTACTAATACCGTATATACAATCCAAGTTTTTCTGATTCATTTTTCTGACTTATTATAGTTTACAATTAGGCTGGATTGCACCTTTAAAACAATTTCCGTTATTGTTTACGTCAAATTTGACAATAAATGTCAAGTTGACGTTAACACTAACCATAGAATGTGTAGCACCATTTGAATGAATGAATGAATGAATGAATACTTTTATTGTACACCATAATTAAACAAAAGGAGAATCGATACAATTTAGTGGTACAATCGGCGGCCTTATCGCTAAAAAGCAATTTCTTCCAGGCAACCGCAGGTTAGACTGGACTTACTTAAGTAGATGGGCAGTAGATGGTGTCTTACATGGCGAGAAAACATGTTTTCATATATAAACATACATACATACACACAAGCTCATACATAAATATACATACATAAATATGCATATATACATAAAATAATAATAATATCATAATAAATATAACAGTACCTAAAAAGTATACAGTAGAAGTAGGATGAAAACGATAGCGTATTATACTTGAAGTGATAAATAATATTCTCTTAACATCTTCTTAAAGCAGTGCAGTGATGGAGCGCGCATTATTTCTTCCGGCAATGCATTCCACAAGCGAACAGCCTGAACTGCGAATGACTTATCAAGGAATTTTGTGGAATGCATCGGCATCTGTAATTTTAAGCTCTCTGATGATCTCAACGCGCGAGAGTGTGAATCGCGAAGGAACTTGAAGCGTTCCTTAAGATAAGTTGGAGAGAAAGGATTGAACAGAATATTGTAAAGCAGGGAAACAATATGCGACGAAAACGAATTGGCAACCACTTGAGCTTAGTGCGAAAATCAGATATATGATCATATTTGCGCAACCCAAATATGAATCTAATACAAAAAATTTGGAGTCTCTCAAGTTTATTTAATTGCTCCTCAGTTAAGTCTAGATAGCTGACATCAGAGTAATCCAGAATTGGAAGAAGAAGGGATTGTGCGAGCGCAATTTTAGTGGCCACTGGTAAGAAATTACGCAGCCTTTTCAAGGAGCCAGCTGCAGCAAAGATTTTACGACTCATTTGCTCGATCTGAGATCCCCATGTCAGGTTTTTGTCTATGATTATACCTAAATTTCGTACGCTGTCACTTGGGGCTACAATGATACCATCAAACATTATTGCAGGTAAACATGACCACTTAATTTTATTTGTCATTGCAGGGCTGCCAACAATAATGGCTTGGGTTTTCAAAGCATTTACTTTTATGCCGTAGGACTTACTCCAATCACAAATTTTCTCTAAGTCACGGTTCAGAGCATTGATCGCAAAAGATAGTTGGTCAGGACAAGCTTGGGAATAAACTTGTAAATCATCAGCATAAAGGTGGTAGGATGAAACTAACTGGCGTGAAATAGAGTTGATAAATATAGCGAAAAGTAATGGAGATAGAACGCCACCCTGTGGTACCCCAGCAGAAATATCACACCAAGTTGAAAAGATATCCTCAATGCGTATCCGCTGACGGCGTCCAGACAGGTAACTACAAAACCAGTCAATTACGGCATTTAAATTAAAAATAAAACAAAAACTTAAACTAACTAAACTTGGGCAGTCATATAAGTAGTTAACTGTTAAAGATAGACGTCCTCTGCCAAATGCAAATCATTATTTGCTCAACCGATACTGTAACATGTTAGTTATTTAAAGGAAGTTGACCCTTAAAAACCCTTAAAAATATATTGTCCATATAAATAAAAGGTGATGGCTAAAAAGCCTAGAACATTTTCTCAGCTGCAACACACAGGAACATTTCTGTTTCTTCTTCTTCTTGTTTCTTTTTGTCGTGTAAATGTCTAGTATGTTATGTGATAAAGGCTGACTAGGCTTGGCAAGTATATTTATGGTAAAAAAACCATAACAAAAAAATAAAATACTAAGAAAACAGTTTGGTCATGGATTATATAAAAATTAAATACTTAATTACATACCCCGTATCTGGCTTTTCTTTAGTAGGTAAATTGTGGCCTTATCCACGTACAGTACATGTAGATTTATATCACTGCATATCTGTTTTTATATTACTTCAAAAAATCTTACATTCATTTACGAACTGACAATCAAAATGAGCTTAACGTTGTTTTTTAAAAAAAATTAAATTATGAAAATCAAATAATAAAGAACATATCACCTTAAAGATCAAAGACAAAAAGTTTTGATGCGAGAACCTAAGACAAAATAAACGCTGAACACAACGTTACAAGTTTAGTACAACCTGATATGCTGACTGTACCCAAAGTATGGCGGCGATACGTGACTTTTTCCATTTTGTGTGCAACTACATTACAGTTGACGTGTTGGCGTAATTAAAAACAGTTTGTTCGTAATTTGTTGCTACATGCAGGCTCATTAAAAGTAGTTTTTGTTCCATTAAATTTAAATACCAAATACGAGAATCGTTTTTTTTAACTTCAATTCAGCGATACATTCATTGTTATTATTATTATTATTATTGTTATTATTATTAAAAAAAATACTTATTAAAAAAGCTTATTATAAGGTATCCGATTATGTAACAGATAAGAACGCTTGGACTTGAGATGACCCAGCAACTGGATAGGTGATTACTTCTAAACTCATTATCTTGTTTCCATTATTATTAAATGATTATGTTATTATTATAAGACTATAGTTTTTTTATCTCTGTTTATAATGTATTGATCTGGTAATGACATGGTTTTTGTAAATGTCATTACTCATATTAGAGCTGGTGAGTTTCTTGCTCGTTCTTCTTATCAGCCAAAAGACGTCCTGAACGAGTGGTAGGGAAAAAATGTTGGACGATTCAAAAGTACTTTTAAGAAGTCTATTTGAATAAAGATTATTTTGACTTTGACTTTGACTTTGTTAATTTTCTGACTTTTATGAAGTCATTTGCATAATGATTATACCTTAGTCACAAAATAATTTACAGCGTTAAAACAATTACTATATAATCATGTGTTATTGTTATATTTAATTTTACTAAAAAGGTTTTATTTAATATCATTGATTTAGTAAAATCATTCATTCAAAATATATTTTTCAATGCAATATAGACTTGACAATGTAGGTTCGATGGTGTAGCGGTTAGCGCATTCTGATGCGGCAAATAAGCAACTTTCACAAGGACCGGTCAAGGAGATCAAGAATTTATGATCTCCATTATTAGAAAAGCGTGTTAACCCATTAATCTCGGCCGCATCTGCAATCGTTAACAGCCACCAATGCGCACTGAGCACGCGTAGTGTATTATAGCTCATTCCCCCTATTCGATCCGATACCATTCATATGGAAGGCCAGTTCCAGAAGACATTAATAGGCTGGTGGTAATTCTCTTTTTAAAATTATCTATTCCTCGGCGTGCTACATGACTAAAATACTATTATTCTGTGAAGGTATGATAATAAAATACGCATATGACATATTTAAAACTTCAACTTGATAACTATTCTATAAATAACATATACTGTAACTGTGATGTATTATTATGTAATTATAATTGTATTGTAATTAAATAAATATTGTTATGTAAACGCATATGGAATATCTTAATTGTAACAAATGCTGTGGATGTCATAAATGCTAGATAAGTGTCATTTAAAACATTAACTAAATTATTTTTGTATTTGTGATGTTGATGTGGCTTGAGTTACTAAATAAATTAATAAATAAACTGTACTCGACTAAATAAAAAAGTTGCAGTAAAATATATAAATATCTTATAGGAGAAAAGGTACTTTTTATGTTTTACCATTGCGAAATTCAACGTGTTCAATTGAGATTATATATTCAATGTAACACATTAATCAATTCCACTTGGGATATTTCATTTTGAACGAATTACTCCGATCCCTCGGTGAAAATTACGTGCTGCGAACAAAAGAGACACTCACTTTTACCGGGCAGGTGCTTGAAATTCAAAATTCATTGCGTCATAAACAATAGGAGGAGCCATGAGTGTGGGATGTGTTGTTGGCTAAGTAAATAGTATTATTCACACTATTTACTTAGCCAACACTCTGTGCAGAAAGTAAAAATCTTTGTCAACATTTTTATGTAAATTGTGTTAAAACGATACTATATGGCAATCTTATGTAGAGCAAAGCTTCTCAATTTGTGTGTCCTAAATCTAGAAGCCTTGATCTTAAGAACAATCCATATAAACTAAAAAAATAAAACTATTAAAAACATGTTATTATTTGTGCGAACTAAAATGTAAATAAATAAATTCTAAGCATTTAGAGACTTATAATAAAAAAATTCTCTAACGGTAATTGACTTGGAGAGCTAGTAGCGCTAATAAAATCGGAATAAAGGAAATATACATATTTTTTACTCGCTACAAGCTTTTCAAATCAATTACTGTTAGAGTTATAATTGCATAATAGAGAATCCATTAGTGAGAGTATATTGTACAAATCGTAAATGCTATAATAAGAGTAGTGTAGTGTAGTGAGTAATGAGATCATTTATGATCTGATCAAATAAAATACATAGATCCAACATCCATTAATTTTTTTTTCTTGCAATTCAAGATACTGCTTAAATTTTATACGATAATTGATGATAGTATCTATATATGATAGATATATACGATAATATATGATAGATAGATAGTAGTAGATCTTTAAACATGCAAGAATAATTTAAATTTTATCTTATTCCAAAATTATCGGCAATCTCACCAAAAACATAACAATATAAAATGCCACTATCACGATATTAATATAAGAAGTGCTTTAAAAATGCATTAAATGAGTGCAATTAATTATTTTACATATTTTAAAATTTTATAGGAAACCCATAAGAATACAAAAAAAAAGATTGAATATTTAAAAAGAATGAATAGATATTCGTATAATTAGATATCAAACTTCACAAGGTAAGTTCGTTTGATTCTTAAATATCATCAACATCATCATCATCATCAGCCCTTTTACGTCCCCACTGCAAGGGCTCAGGCTCGTGGATGGTTAGAAAGGATGAGCCATGACTATCCTCGCTGGCCCAATGCGGATTAATGCGGCAATGCGACTTAACGTGCCTTCTGAAGCTCGGAGTAGCTCGGGATAATAATTTTTTTGGTCACCCATCCCGTGACCGACCCTTGCAAAAGTTGCTTAACGACAACGATCGCGGGCCGCGGCACTTATCCTAATGGATAAGTGCCGCGGCCCGCGATCGCCACCGAGCGTGGCGTAATCGCCACCGAGCTACTATTTAAATATATTCTTAAATATAATTCAAATAAAAATAAAAAGCAAAGATTAACTATGCGTAGACATGCATAGAAATAAACTAACGAAAATATATATATAAATACATATACATATATAAACATACAACAACATATATACATACAATAACACAAATATAGATACATAATATTGATGTTGAATTCACATATTTTTCATAAGAAAGGCATGAGCTTGACGTTTAAAAATAAATTTATTGGGAGATCTTCTGATGGGGTAAGCGGCTATTCCACAGTCGTATGGCTTGAAGGGTAGAGAGTCGAACATAAAGCCAGAATGAAAAAGAGGAGTAGAAAGTGAGAGTGTGTTAGAAGCACAAAGTTGCCGATCATGCGCATCGAAAAGATACTGGAATTTACATTTTAAGTAATAAAGAAAACGCGGTTTGGAGAGAACAGAAAAGGTTCTACGGTTATAGATATAATCCTTCCTCTTGAATCACTGTGTAAATTGATAGAAACAATGTAGTATAGATCTCGCATATGCTCAGAACGCCTTCCTCACCTGACTGCTTTGCGCGCACATCGGCCCGACACGACTGTCACAAGGATTTGTCACCACCTCGAAAAAATCTGTTTGCTTGTTAACACTATTAACCAAAGAATAACTGTCCCTTAACTAATTGTGTTGCGTAATTTAAGCTGTATAAATTCTTTAGCTATAGTGAAATTATTACCGTACATAACTTTCTGTGGTATGTGGAATATATAGGACTTACTTCGTAAATGAATTATCATTTTATAAAGAAACCACTTCAACACATTCTACTACAACATTATCAAAATCCGTTGTGAAGCTTATAAGATCTCAGCGTACAGAAAGCTATGTGTTAACAACAATTAAAACCAAATATCTCAATATTTTCAAATAAAGCCTCAAAAAGAAATTAGTCACTAATTAGTATAGAAAAAAATATAACGTACAAATTCATGCGTCAATATTATTAATAAAAACAAAATAACGTTACAAAATAATTGTATACCTGCAAACAACAATATATATACTATGTTGATAACACCATTGTTTATACAGTACCCAGATTAATAGGAAAAGTCGCTTCGATGACATTTGCTGGTCAAACAAACATATATTGGATACCCATATCATCGGCCTAGTTCCCTACTTATACCTGCGTTCACCTGTCAAACTGTCCAACTAGTAATACAGGTACCCCTCAACAACTTTATTTATTACTACGGACAAAACTTTATTAATATTGTATAGGGACAAATATCGCTTGACAATATTGACCTGAAACGTTTGTCGTGTGTCTAAGATATATTATTGTAGACATGTCCAATCATCAGCATACTGAAGACGTATGACAGGATGATATTATATAAAGTGGATAGTGCATTATATTTCATAAAAAGTAAATGAACGGATTTGGAAATACAATACTTTTTTAGGGTCCCGTAGCCAAAGAGGAACCTTTATAGTCCGTCCGTCTATCTGTCCGCCCGTGGTTTAGCTCAAAAACTTGTATATACGTTAATCACGCCGAGAAAGGGGTAAAGTTAAATCTTGAAAAAATAATTTAAACAAATAAAAATTTTGTGACGCCTACAATAACAGAGAAAACCTACCAGACTGACAATACTCGTGTACATAATACTCGTTAAGTAGACAATACTCGTGTTATTTTAATTAGGAAAATTGTTGAAGTAAGCAACATGTTCTTCAAATTATTACATACGTGTTTTTACGGGTTTCTTTGAGCGCTTGAGTTACAATATTTTTATTAGTAACATGTACTTTCAAAAAAATAAAATTTCGTTAATTGTGATTTCGTTGGAGAATCAAAAGAATGAAAAATCTTATAATCCACAAAAATTTATTGTATTATGACAAACCGTTGAGAAAAGACAAAATATATTCAATACAAAACCTCTCTCGACATTAATATCTATATGCGTTAACCACGCAACTTAGACTATAATTAACGCGTGCGAAGTCGCGGGGAAACAGAATAAATTAAAACAATAAACGGTCAATAGACCATTGTATTCTCTATTCACACAACGAGAATCAAACCTTCGTTTGAGACATGGTATGGATTATATTAAATCATGTAACATTGAAATTATTTAAACAAAGGGTACATATTATATAATTCGTACAATTCTCTAACAGATTATTAAAACGAACATTGATTTGTTTAAAATCTATTTTTGTATTATATTTAAAACTGTATATTTTTGAAAGTTAAAGTAGAGGGTGAGATTGGTCATCCTTTTTGGAATACAATATCGAGTTATACTCCTCATATATACTCCTTGTTCGCATATTTGTCTTGCCAATCGCTCTTTATGGTGTCGAGACATGAACAATCAAAGCAGCTGATAGACAAAGAGTCGACGCCTTTGAAATGTGGTGTTGGTGACGTATATTGAAAATACTCAGGACAGCCAACCGCAGAAATGTCTTGCTCCTAAAACAATTAAAACTAGAGGATACTCTTGTCACCCAAACCTGTGGCAATATACCACCCATGAAATATGACCTAAAGAAGTGAAACGTAGTCGTTCATCATTGGTCTCATAAGAAAGCTCAATGTCACTCAGCGGGCAATGGAAATAACAATGCTGGTGTTTCCCTTCGCGATCGAATATCCATAGGAGAACTAACGTCACTGTCATTGCTCGAAAGATTGCTCGGCTAAAGTGTTAATGGGCGGGACACATAGAGGAACTGGAGTGAGAGGAACTGATGGCCGTTGGGGTGGAAAAGTTCCCGAATGGCGACCACGTAACGGACGTCGCTCAGGTCCCCAATCAGCTTCCACAATCACCTTTAATTCGTCATTGTCAACTAGAGTTTTTGGCGGACGCATTTCTTCATTTCTTAGGTCAAAACATCATGGATCTTATATGCAACTTCTGTTGCTTTGCTGCCTTTTTGCTCATACTCCATAATTTTTGGATACCGTAATAATATCGTTATAATTAGAACTCTTAGTGAAAAAAATATTTTGGTTTGTAATAGCCAGTACGATAGAACGGCAATTTCAAAACGATTTTACTATCAAAATAGTTTATTCTTTTAATATAAAGTAATAGAGCAAGCGTCTCGCTAATTTCAACTATTATGTAACCTTATTTAAAGTATAAGAGAAAGAAAATTATTCATCGATAAAGTTTCAAATAGCGAACACGACATAGAAATAACCGCTAAATCGCATAAGCTAAACGAATCCATTGCATGTTACTTTGAACGTTGACCACATTAACTCCGAGTCATTAGCGTCTGCGAAACAACTCAAAGGCAATATTTATTCAAAGTTACATAGCCCGTCATTTGCGTAATGGCTTAATTGGAAAGTTTCGTTGAGTTAGTCAATTTTCGTGCCCGGAGACTGACGCGAACCGAGCGCTTTCTCGCGTGTGCCTATCGCGTTTCACGCTCTATGAAAATAACCTCGATTTTTAGCATAACTAATTACGTCCGCGTATACCTAGCAAAATACTTTCGCGAAATGACTCGCTATAATGATATAGGACTGATAATAAGAATGTATTTCCATAGCCATTACTAAAGTGCACGAAATGAGTATGCTACGAGTATATTAGTGGCTTACTTATTAAATACTCTAATAGCTCGTTTACATTTGTCGGTCATTTACTACGAGTATCATAAGTTTGTCGAACTATAAAATGAGCTCACAAGAATCGCCCGCAAGCTGCACGTAGGCCCTGTAGATAGGCTATTATACTTATATTACATATACCTTCTTAACTACAGATTATATATAATAATATTCTTCAAAACAGCTTTACTTTGATGATGTAGGAGGAATCTGGGGTCTTTTTAATGACATAGCTCAATAATTACACATTCGACATTCACCATTTTCTTCACAATACTTAATAATTTCTTTTTTTAAACAAAGAACAAACCTCATGTAAAAATCTCCAAAGAGGTTTGTTTATTGGAAGGTTGCAAGCTGGGACAATTTTTTTAAGTAAAACTATGCTATTTAAAATCGAAATTATATTTACATTAATATTGGGTCTGGCTAAACTATGGTAATTAAAATTAAACTTATATTAATTTTGGGTCTGACAAGCAATATAAATAGTAATTAACATGTAGGTAGGTAATATTTGGTCACAGCTCATTTTTTATTTTTATTTACTCTTTAAAAGATATTCGTATGTATAAAAACAAACTCCTTATAATGAGTGACAAGGGATAAAGTTAAGCAGACGTCGCCGCACCGATGGACTAAAGTTCTTAATTAATTAATATCGATCCTAAGTGAACTTAGATAATTAATAGAAACGTGGTTCGCAAAACTTTGATAACCCTTTGAGAAGTTCACGTATTAATCCATGAGGAGACAATGAAAACTTCCCCGGTACAAAATTTTATCTAACTTCAAGCGTGGGATGTACGCAAATAGTTTTTGTTTTGCCCTTTATGTACAAAATAAAAACTCTATGGAAGAGAATAGAAATCATGGCAATTAGAGTCATCAAACACATGGTGTATTCATAAGATCCTCCCCCCTCCCTTCCACGCGAAGATGCCCTGGGGCGGGTTTTATCATATACAGTGAATTACAACTCATGATGTTCATTGATGTACACCTGCGCAAAAGGCTCAATGGCTAGAGCGGTCGCCAGGATAGCGAAAAGTTGTGAGTTCGAATCCCACCTCGGGGTATTTATGGTTGGTGATTTTTTTTACCATTGTATATTAAAGATATTTGTCAGTATAGCAATGTTAATGTAAAAGTGATAAAATATGATACCTTTTTGTGTCTAAAATTTCAGAAAATTTGGATGAATTCCATCGTCCATCTTAAAATAATAAATTGGTACTAAGATTGCACCCGTGACTGCACCCACTCAGATATCTAAGTCAGTAGGATTTTAGAGAAATTATTTGACAGTCCTCTCTTATTTGTCTCATATTCTTTCTCATGTTTAAACATTACACACGAAATTCGAAATTAACCTGCAATATAACTGCCGAATACCAAGACATTTTTTATTAAATTCCATTAAGTATCAAGATTGTATTCGTTAGACCTACAGTTTGTCGGTTATTAATATTCATGACGGACTGTAAGAGGCATTTCATTTAAATCCAGTCGAGATTAAAGCTGAAGTGAAACACCTAGAGGGTTACGGAACACTATGCTTCGTTGGGTATTCATCAAACGCCGGAAAATTTTAAATTAAACGACTTTGGTTTGTTGCTGAATACACAGTTGTTATGTTCGGCGAATATTTTTCAAAGTTAAAAAAAGAGCAAAACCAATCAAGCAAATTTGTGAGCAATTCCCAGGAAACCGTTGTCGAACGCAGCACATACTGAATAATGACTTAGCGGCAGTAAAACTTTTTCAGCTAGTTTGTTTGTCAACACTCTGAAAGAAGTTTTGATTTATATTTGAGTAAATACTAAAGTTATATTTTAAAAATACAACTGTCTCGGTTGATCTACAGCTTTCATTAACATCGTTTTGATTGGCATCAGATTCAATCAAAATGCACTCAACTGAAATGCACTCAAATGAACGTTGAGTATTTTTGATTCAACTTACAGTCAACAGCATATCAGGTTATATAAATCTGTTAAATCGTTTGCTTGATTTTAAACCTTAATATATCGACGGTAGAGTTGAAAATCTATTACAATTGCTCACTAACAATGAGCAAAGTCTATAAATTTTCTTGCACTATTATTAGTATGTAGTTGCATTATGAACGAAGAGAAGATCGCTCCCAACTTTTATAGTCGCCAATGTGTTGTCCATATCTTTCAATTTTTTAATGATTAATTTTGTAATATTGTGACGAGTATTACGAGACCCTAGAGATAGGCAACACCACTGTATTTATAATTACCGTAATATGCCATTCAGGTTGCAGTTGAAACAAATAAAATTATTAATAGCTTTGCATGAAGAGCTTGATATCATAACGGTTATTAGATTCGACTCTATTCCATCTATAGGGAAAGCTTGTGCCCTAACATGGTGATGATACATGTGATAGCAGCTATCACATGTATCTATTAACGTCCTCAATTCTGGGGGCACAGCCTTTTCACAGCCCTTAGCGCCACGCGGTGGAGGCTAACAGCCAGTTGCACAAACGTTCACTAAAGTTTAATGACGCTTTAAAACTCTAATGAATGTCAAATTTGTATGGGTAATGTCACTTTAAAGTAATGAAAATTTTAATGGACGTTTGTGCAACTGGCTGTTTATGTAACGACTGCTTTACAGTGACCATTTTATATACTACGCTTTATGTTGGTACGCTATAAGTAAAGAATATCTAAACTGTCTCTTATTTTACGTAGGTATCTTAATAAAAAAACATCTCAGACACAAGATAAATATTATTATGATATTGCGAAAGTGAAATTCTCTCTCAAATCTGTAACTTTATTCATCCTTAAAAGAGAGTTCCTGTAGTTGTATATTCATAATATACTGCTTCAAGAATCACAACCCCGAGATAATGTTTATTCTTGTTTAAGAAGTTAAGGACCATAAGGTGCTTTGTTTTATAATAAGTCTATTTAAAATCATTTTCGTGATTTATCTGCACTTGCAATTTTATTCAAAAACAATAAAAACTTACAACTATGACTAAAGCTTTGTTATTATTTTGAGAATAAAAATGTCGAACAAAACTTTTTGCCTACTATGAATTTTAACATGGACGCTGGAAAGCAAACATGAATTAACCCGGAAATCCAAAAAAACTTTTTATTTTTTCAATTAAAAAAAGTCTTTATTTCCCATGTTTGTTGAATAAGGGTTACCATATTTGTTAGTAGGTAAAGCCGAAACTCTGTCTGTTGTATATCGTCAAGTGTCATTATGTTTTATCACTGTTAGTAATAACGTCTGTACTTCACCTTTTATTTTATAGCTGTTGATTAAATATTAATGTTTTATCTGTAAAAGATATTTACGATACATATTTATATGTAATATTTTCACAATATATCATCATATAAGCGTTCCAGCTCTAAGCGGTAACGCCTAATTGTCTAATTTTAAAATATATTACAATCCCTTTTAATTTGACATTCTAAAGATATTCACGAACTTTCCGCTGCAACTATTTGACATGTGATAGCGATTGCAATCGCGACGTTTTTTAAGATATTAAATGAACGATATTGTTGCCTACTTTGACGAGTCATTAGAATTATCAAAGGCAAGTTACACGCAAATATTACTTCAAGTTTTATTGACTTAAGTTTTTATTGTTTCTTGATAATTCAAATGATCATTCGCTCAAAAAGCTATTGCGAATTTAATATTTCAAAATCAAAATTATCTATTCAGTCTAGGCTGTTACAAGCACTTGTGAAAGTCGAGAGCTACGCCATCGGCTCGTAAATCTACGGCGGGAGACCTTGTACCGAGAAGAACCGGCAAGAAACTCGGCAAGGGCTGCTTTTTTCTCCCTGTTTTATTTCATACAGAGCGTCAAGATTGAAAAATGACTTCATGAAAATATGAAGTCACTTTCCATCACACTATTAGAAAATATAAAAGTAAAACAGTATTTACGTCAATCGAATCACTTAAAATACATAAAAATAAGCCATATTTAACACCAAGCAGTTTTGTCGTATAAATATTATCATTTACTGAGTGGACATTTTTTAATATAAGTTTTAAATTTAGGCAAGGGTAAGTTTAAAATGTCCATAGGAAGTTTGTTGTAGTAGTGTTTACCTTGACCTATAAAAGTTGATAGAACGTTCTTTAACCTGCATGACGGCAAAACGGACGGTTTATCTTTATTTCTAGTATTAAAATTGTGTACATGACTATGTTTAATGTAATTGTTATTATTTTTCCCAACATAAAGTATGCAATTGTATATAAACTGAGAGGCAACTGTTAACACAATACATATTTCCATAAATCGCTGATATTGTGATAGATTCCGAATTAATACAATTAGCTCATACAGTCCACAACACAAGCATCCACGAAATTGTTCTCCACACAATCCAGCCAGTGTGTCAAAGTATGTAATCCCCAGAGTCTAGTTTAACGAAGCGTTGTGAAAACTTTTTGGACTTTGTACACGTAAACAACAGTGATATATGGTCGAACTAAATACTTTATTACATAGTGATATGACACTTTTTTTATAGAACTGTTGATAATTTCCGCCTCACTCTTTTTGTGTGTCTATTTAGAGACCTGGGTATACCCCAAATCTGACTTAAATGCGAATTAATTATTTGCACATGCTTTAAAAAGACATTTATTTCTTTCAGACAATCCAACATTTTCATATATAATTTAAAACATATTATTCTCTTACTCTTTTCTAAATATCGCTGTACGACGAATCCGCACTAAAAAATTCTTTAATCGTCATTTCTTCTTTTAAACATACGTCAGTATAGCTACGCTGTTATGTTAAAAAAGATATATTTTAAAAACTAATGGAACATAATAAAGAATTGAGTATTAAATTAGATAAAATTACCGACAAACAGCCAGTCAAACAAATGGACGAATGAACAGATAGACATACTTGCAAATGATCCTAAATATATTAATTTATCACTCGCTCGTCTTGAGAGTAGCAATGAAGATATTTCAGATATTCCACAATAATTTGAATCAAGATCGGCTCGTGAACAATGTAATATCTGGTTCGATTCTCGATATTGCAGTATTAGCACTAGTAACTTGGTATAATTAGAAATTCCTTCTGAATTGCCTTTACCATAATATAAAGCAATACAATATTATCGAGGCCTGCAAATTGGCTATCATTTATAATTAATACGGGGATAAAAAATCAAGTGATGTTTAAGAAATGGTCATTTCCATGAACTTGAAAAGGGGTTTATCTATAAAAAACGCAAATAAATCACGTTTGTTGAGAGCCCCGGAGAGAGAGAGAGAGAGAGAGAGACAGAGAGAGAGAGTAAATATTTCTTTAAGTATTTGTTGTTATAGCGGTAACAGAAATACATTATCTATAAAAATTTCAACTGTCTAGTTATGACGGTTCATGCACGCCTAGTTGCAGACAGACGGACAGCGAAGTTTTATTGATAGGGTTTCCGATTTTACCCTTTGAGTACAGAACACGAAAATATTGACTCAGCTTGTTATTCCAACCTGTGTCTTCTAAAGAGTAGTTCTATATTAAACCGGCAACTTTTCTTAGCATAAATTTACTCCAACGTTAATTCTTGTTCATTAACAACACTAAGAGATTAATGAATCTCTTGTTATTAATTAACATTACAATGTTTGATGGAAGAGTTATTAAAACCGATATTAAATGAGCTCTATGTAAAACGCAATAATCTCCTTGAATTTCTAAACTCTTATTAACTTAGCATTATCTAAATTAAGCACGTAAGACATTATTCTGAGTGATGAGATTTTTTTTTATTATTATTATTATAAACAGGAAAGTTTTAACTATTTGCATCATATACGCTCTGAAACAACTGGACCGATTTTCAAAACTCTTTCACCTACGGGAACTAGTTCATGTGCGGGTGACATAAGCTATAATTTTGATAAAAAAAACTTGTATCTCAATAAATTATTAAACAAATTACAAACGCGCATCTAATTATGTTTGAAGATTTATTTGACATCAACTAATGTAAGTTTACAAATAAAAATATCAAATATTACAAAAAGTTTAGATTCTATGCTAATAAAAAACACATTGCTTTATAATTAAATATCTATATCCATCGACGTTTGTTCTCCATCCTAGAATTGCCATTTATCCGGATTTTTTCAGATTTCGTCCTAGCTAGGTTGGATATCGAACTAGAAGTTTCTGATTGTGGTTTCATGGCCTTTTGAAAGCTATTGCCACAGTCTTCACACTAAAGCCATAGTTACTAATTTTCATACATACGCTCGACACTTGAGTCGGGGCTAATATAATAATTCCTATATTTAATATATGAAATCTATATACTCCAAGCGAAGCTGCGTATGCAATATATTATAAACATGTAATTTAGTGTTTGTCTGATAAGATACATGTCGAGATACAGCCTATAGACAAGCGAGAGATACTATGCATCAGTTTTGAATTTAAATCTCAGAAAGGCAGATTTTTCTATCTTTTCTTAGTTTACAAATGGCTACCTCACTTCATCCTGTAGAGTAACAGTAGATGTAGGTAGTAAATATCAATATAACAGGCACTATGTCCCGTCTGTAGTTCATTGCGACAATCCTATTGAATTACAGATCCGACTCTGAGCCGTTGGTTACAACTGCTATAAAATCACAGAGCTAGACTAAACGAGAGCGTTCAAAGCAACATTACATTTGAAGAGAGAATATTGATTTACCTATCAAAGCAGAAATTAATCCAGCCCACACAGCCATCATAGAAATTATTACAGTAAATCGCTACTCGACGAATATAATCACCTTCGACGAATTATTCAACATCGCAAAGAGAATAATTAATACACACGGATACTGTGAGTTATTATACATTTATCAAAATCTTGTTCATAACATCTGAAGAGATGATTAATTTATTTATTACAAACGATCTCTCCTGACTTAGAGCGTATAATAAATTGAGTGCCATAATAAATTACATATAATCCACCTTCAGAAAAACAAGGAATATTTTAAATTATTTTTTTTTTAAATAAGATAATTTCTATATTAATATGAATCCAAGCGTAGCTAGCTTACCTAAACTTAAAAAATAATAATTAGAAATTACTATACTGAGTGAAAATTATTTTTTTCCTATTAATAATTCTCATATATAAGAATAATATTGCTGTTACAATTTTAATTCCGAAACCCAACAGATTGTATGGAACATTCAATGTCAATCATTCTTTTTTTAACGTGATTGTATGTCTCTAGCATTTTTTTCCGCGGTGAAAACATCCCGTAGGTGAAAGAATTTTCTTAATTTGGTTTGTATTTCCGAAGATTACTCCCTCCAAACAAAGTCAGAAACGCTGCTAATACTCTCTTACTCGTTTAATGCCCCAAAAACTGATGAATGTTTTCAGTGAAAAATTAGCGTAATAATTTTCCGATGAACTGCAAACTTCTGCCTCGTCTCCGTAATTAGATTTTGGAGTGAACTCTTGAGTTTGAAACGGTCGTTTTCTTAATCGCTTTGTTAGTTATACCCCGATAACTGTTGCTAAATCTGCTTAACTAAAACAGTTCAAATGAACACGTACTCAAAGAGAAATTATTTCTCCGTGTGAATATTCATGGCCTTTCTTATCGCAACTCATTATTCCTTTCTTTTATTTCTCCTCGAATATTTTTAGGGTTCATAATCCGCATCATATAAAAAATAAGTAAAATGCTAATAGTAGCATTTCACTTATTTTCTTTATTTCTATAAGCATACTTATTTACTTCTATAAGCATTGATGTAACATTTATAATAAAAGAAGAGAAATAATGAAAAAAATTGCACTCCAAAAAGGATTTTTATTTTTTGTAAGAACCATAATTATTTTTTTATAATTGTAACATTAGTAGAAAATAATTTAGTTAGAAAAAAAAATGTGCTCTTATCTAACAAGTCCGCCATATTTAAATTAATAAAATTATATCGTTTTTGATTTTTTTGTCAAACCCTTATATTTGATAAATTGCTGATAATTAGCTGATAAATTGCTCATAAGTTGACATAACATGAAACAATATTTAAAACGCATAAATGCGCCATCTGTACATACAGGCAATAATCACTTCAACTTTAAGAGCTTTTTAAGTTTTCTATGATCTGAGTTTATATTACCCCTCTACAGATGGCGCTTGCTACGTAGCGAATGCTTTCGACAAATGTGCTTCTGAAGCATGCCGTATTTAGTACTAGTTCACCGAAATATCATTGGCGCACTTCCCTCAGACGAAATATTGATTAAGAATATTTTCTAAAAGCCTGATTTCCAGATATGCACAATTTTTTTTGATTTTTCGTTTTGCTTAGAGGCAAGGAAATAACTCATATAAGACACTCGCCGGTTTCTGTTGAGTCTGGATGTTGTGTTACCTTCGTTGTTTCAGATTTCCATAAGACTAGAGCTTTAGCTTCCTACTTAATTTGGGATCTGATCCATGAGCGATTCCTTTAAAAATCGAACCTGAATTCGAATTCACTCATGTATCCGAATTCACGTTATTCAGTCTTTTAATTCTATTTTTTTATAAATTGATGAATTAATTGATTGTACTTGTCTCAGATATTCACTTATGCCACGAAACGTTATTACCAATTTAAGATTGAGCGGATGCCGCTTTTTGAAGTGAATTCGAATTCGGGTTTGGAATTTTACAGAATCGCAGGACTGAGCAATGCAATGTATGCGATGTTATCTAATATTTATTTACTACTAGCTTTCCGCCAGTGGCTTTCGCCTGCGTGGTCCTGTGTTATGCATATAGACCTTCCTCTTGAATTACTCTGTGTTAAAAAAAAAACCGTATTAAAATTGATGGACCATCTTAAGTCCAAACATTCTTGTCTGTTATATTTTAAGATTACTTGTAATAAGCTTTTAAATAAGTATGTTTAATAGTAGTAGATTTAAACTGTATGATTTCTAATTGTTGTGTTTTGCTTGGGACTTTATTGTAAAAGCGCACACAAAGACCCCTGAATGAGTCATTAGCTTTTTGCAGTCTAGTCAGGCACTGTAAATTTATTTTGATTTTTTGTGTTGTAATTGTTTATATCAAACAAACTACTATTTTTATGAACAAACATTAAGTTCTCGTATATGTATTGAGAAGCAACAGTCATTATGTCTATTTCCTTAAATTTCTCCCTTAAATTTGTCAAAATTCACTTTCTCGTAATTCTTTAAGTGGCCAAAACTGATTCATCTACCCTATCTGTAAATAGTTTTTTTTACTGTTAGTGTTTGAATGAAGTTTGCAATGCTTCTTTAAAGTTTTTAAAATACATTGATTAATGCAAGGACACAAAAATGTCCATAAAAAAACCAAAGCTATTAGTTTAGTTAATTAGAAGTGGTTAGGAAATGTTATTAAAAACTTTTTTATTGCATCGATATTATTTAACATTCATTAATATTCTTTAAATTCGGAAAAAATCAAGTGAATCAAAGAGATTTATGGTAAGTTAAAAAATAAATTATTAATTATTAGGGGAAGTTTGGCACCATTCTTACACGTAGAACCTTCATATAGTTACTACTACATCTTGTAGAAAAGCCTATTTATTACGACTTTGTGTCAGTGGATAGGCGCCGGCGACTGCCAGTTGTCCACTAAGTTAGCCACACATGCAGCCACTGCGAGCGAAACTAGAGAACTTAAAGTGTTTTGGCATACTCATAGTAAATATTTTGTTAATGTTTTTGGATTTTCCGTGCTTTAATCATACGTCAAATTGTATTGGATTATTGCTTAATCGTAAGTGAATACGATAAAGATAGTAATAATTTATCTATATTGTGTTTTTTTCTACGTGGGTTTTGTGTTAGAAAAAATAATTTTATTCTTGATCTTCGGAGCACGTTCGTACATTTCCAGAAAGGGCACATTCATACGCGTATCTATGTACCCCCGCTAACAATTTTTATTATTATATCAGAAAATTTAGAAAAATATCGGAATTTTAAGAAGAAAAGGCAGACACGTTCCCAAAATTAATTAAATGAGTTTTTTTGCGTCTTTAAAAGGTTTTTTAAATAGTAAAAAACAAATAGTTTTACTGAACAGACTAATCAATTGAAAAAATTCAAAAACACATTCGGACTCACGATATTGGAAGTCACAACACTATCAAATGATTATGATAAAGTTTTGAAATATAAATGTTTGCAAAATTGTAATGAAACTGGTTTCGCTGATATAGAATGGATGCACGGTTTTCGTAAAAAAGATAGTTAGACTCTAATCCTATATGTCGTTTAATTTATTACATCGTTGATAAGTGTAAGATCAATGAAAACGATTTTTTTAATTAATTTGTTGTTTTACTTAATATACAGCGTGTTTGGTAATACCTGTATAATCCCGAAACATGGCCATACAACCTAGCACAAAGAACACAATTGATAGGTCAAAAAACAATTTCATGTAAATTGATATTTTCATACAAATATTTGAACAATTTGTTTTCAATTACTATGCTACAACCCTGTAAGCTTACACGTGCCGTCCCGGCGCACTCGCTCTTTCTCTCTCTCTCTCTCTCTCATTACCTCTCACTCTCTCGTTTCCTTGAATACATTTTGATGTTGCCGACGCGCGCACTCGACTACGTATGAGTTTACTTGTAATTAAAACAATTTAAGATTAAATAGGTACATACCTATAGCGTTCTAATCACTCTTTCAGCTTTCACTTGTCAACATTACCTACACTTCACCTCCCCTTTATCAGTCCAGGGTCTCGATACGCCGGCCACCGCATAAAACACACATCTCCATTCGACTCGACACAGACCGTGTCGTGTTACTCTCGACGTAAAGTCATATCCTCTGTCTCGATGGAATAGGTGATCGGCCGGCCTACCTGTGGCACACTATGGAATGAACCAGTTGTATGTAACCAATTCACAAATGCCGCGAATCACCGGTAAGAAGGAAGACGTCGATGGTTTTCAGGTCTTCCTGACACTTGGCGCTCGTCATAACGCCGCCGAGCCGCAGCAAGATTACCGTCACAAGCACCGCCACACATTATCATCTCGTAATATTAGGCATTTGAGTACAAATTCATTGCACTGACCGCACACAAACATAATACACAGGTAAACAGAACGAGAATGAAAAACAAGCCAAAAGTCCCGAAAGAACGAAAACGTAAGTTGACCTTCAAATTCTGAAAACTCACAAGTACGCCGATGAAAGTCACGGACGCGACTGACGCGATGACCAAAACTACATAGGTTATTATTATTGCAACTCGAACACCAATGTACCTAAATCAAAAGTGTACCGATTTTGGGGTTCCGCGTCAAGAAATATTATTTATTATTAGACCTTTCCATTACAACTAACCTTTATTTAATTATCATTTAAACTAAGAATAAGAGAGATACTTAGATTATTAATATCATTGTATAAGTCCGTATTTTATTGTTTCGTGAAATTACACGGCTTTATGAAAAAAAAATAACAAAACTTCAAAGCAAATAATCTACAGAACCTTACTGACACATCAGAAACCCGAGTTTCTCAATACACATCGTCGTCGATTTTATGTCTCTCTCGCTCCTTCTTGCATAGACTAATGTGAGCAATGGTGCAGATATTGAACTTCAATCAAAGTATTTGCAATTTCTTTTTTATTTTGACTGTATTATTACAGAAGTTTTCATATTAATAGTTTTTGAAACACCGTTAATCACAAGATTAGTGTTTTTTTATAGTTAAAAGTCATTTACTACTAACTTTTTCTTTGTTTGGAAATAATAAATTCCTCTCAGATGCATATTTATTCTAGGCATTTATCTTTAGATTTATTTAACTTCTGTTATTTTTTAAACTAGTTCGGCACATGGAGTCGATGACCAAATACAACACAACAGCTGTTTTTAGGGTTGTCAGCGTACAGTTTTACTTCGAAGAAAAAAAGCTGAATATCTAGGTCATGTGCTGGGTTTCAGTCTTAGTGATCATTTTTCTGGGTTCTATTCATCATACCGTATGTGCCATATTCGGGATTATACAGGTATTACCAAACACGCTGTATATGAAGTTACCACACTGTCTGAATGTTCCCCTGCCCATGTACGATTGTACCCTATATTCATTAGCTTTTAGTAAAATTCAATCCTTTGATATTTTATACAAGATATCGACTTTGAACTTTTTAAATAAGGAGCAGAAAGTATGCTTTATGTTTTAATAAGTAATTGAGAAATTTATCTTTGATTATCAATATTTTAAAAATCATTGATAAAAAAGTGTACGAATGGTCCAATCTTCCCCTACAGAACGCAAGTTCTTAACGACTTATCTAAAAGCTTGGACGACAGCCACATTGAGTCCATGTGGGTGTCGTCCAGGCTTTTAGTTAATCATACAATAACACTCGTATCCCATAGTCGAGAGAAGTAATTTCTTGAGAATATGTCCTAACTTAAACAACAATTTTTAACCAATGGAAATAAGAATTGTTAAATCCTAATAAGTAGGTATTCTAACTATTAATAATTCTAACTTCATTGAAATTCTTGTTTATTTAGTAAAAATATCTCCTTAAGTTGACATATTATCAAGAAATTGCTTATTTTGACTGTTGACATGGATGAAACAACTTCTTAATGCTAACGTTTGTATTCAGTTTTTAATAGAGATAAAGGTTAGCATATACCACCGGCTTGGGATTCAGTAATTAGTCAGCTAAAATCCTTGTCCAAATCACACATTTCAAAACCAAAAGATACAATTAGTTCATTCTGTAAATATTAAATCATAGGGATCAATTTTCCTGTCAGAGTTTGTTTCGCAAGTTCTTCTCAGGCAAGACTCCCAAAGTTGGATGAAACTGATGGTAGATTACGGTAGCCAGGGGTAAATAAATAAGTCAAATATATTTTTAAAGTAATTTAATATATGTAAACACTGCTATAAAATATTTTTAAAAAATCATTGTGAATATGTACAATAGTATTGTTTTTTAAGGTGGCTATACTTTTAATTAAAAAGACAATCAACACCTTAGTCCTATATGAACACATAATCTGTAAAGGGTCGGAAACGTCAATAAAACAAAATACAAACGCTATTGTTTTATTCATGAATAGTGTAAAATATAAGAAATCAATATATAGACACGAATTTAAGAAGTTAGTAGCAATTTAATCTGCAGCAAATCTTGACCTTTTTCCCGATTCATTGATCCAAGTTTCTATAAATAACTGTTTATAATATTCTGCCTTTATTTCGTTTATTTTATGTTATTCGCTTTTGTTTATGTCATCTATACTTGTCATTTTTATTTATTATTTAAATTTCCTTTTTATTTAAATGAAAATATAAGTACCTAGTTATTAAAATTATCACATCTTTTCAGGTAAGTATTTTTAATATTAAGTAAGTAGGTAATAAAAATTAACTTCTTTTGAAATAGTTAAAAAGTTTCAGTGATGCATCTTTTGCAATACCGAGCAAAACAGTGCATTATGTTTGAAGAATGTTTGCGAGTCCGTTGCCTAAGGCTCGCTCCGACGATTTTCGTCAATCGACAAGACAAAGGGAGGGGTGAATATTAAAAGGTGCACCGACACTCCGGCGGTTTTCATCGGGCCAGACAGTGTGCCGCTTTCAAACCATCCTTTTGAGATCCCGCGCAAGATTAGGCACTAGTTCTTATGGTGTGACCTTAAGGATGTATCAAATATAAAACTTTTTAATATAAATGTTCGATAAACTTTATGATTAAATCCTCTTTTACGTTACGTTTTCGTTATTTTTAAACTATAATATCTAGCAATTTCCAAATCCAGTATCTGCAAGACTTGCTGTGCACCGACTATACACAAATTCACATGTATAAGCGGCAACAAATCTTGCAAATATCACCGATCAACACGTGTTTCACCCTTCTACGGAGCATCATCAAGAGTTGTGAGACCTTACAGTAGTAACCACCTCAGGTACTAAGTTAACAAAGATATGCGTACTTGATTCGTGTCGATGCGAGTAGTAAGTATATTAAAATTCCTTCTAAGAATATTTAACACTTCAATGCACAATTAGAATTCAATTTAAAATGAAATTTCATCATCAACACCAGTTTTTCATCCTTGATGTTCCCACTGCTGGGACTCAAGCCTTCCCTATAGATGGAAATTTATCAAATCGAATAGGGATAATGGGCCATGACTCACAACGCGGGACCAATGCGGATTAGTGGTTGTTAACGGCTGCAAATAGAGCCGGTTTCAACGCGAGCTCGAGATAATTAAGTGTTGCTCACCCATCATATTACCGAAAGTTGCTTTACAACCTTAAACAAAACCATCGAGCGCTTTAATAAAATTTATCGTGTATAAAAAATACGGCATGCGTACATCACTACGTCGTTATTGCACGTCACTAGTGTACGATGCGACACCCCACCACTTGACTCCGCGATGATTCAGCATCCTCAATCCAAAAGCCTTTTGCGAATCCACTCTTTCATTCTTCACATTCGAGCTTTTGGTACCTTCACACGCAGTTTAGATGCGTCTGAGCTACATTCGCGGTTTTATTTTCATTCAATGTTGATTTTGTCACAGAATTCCTTTTAAATAAGTCGTATTGATATGACGTTTATGTTTTATTCAACATATCAATTGCGACTTCTATAGTCAAGCTCATGTTGTTGATGACGATTATAATAAAAATCCATGCTGAAGTTTCGTATTCAGTACTGTTAGATAATTTTAGAACATTTGTACTTATTATATATAAGAACTAGCCATTTTCTTGTGACTTCGCCTGCGTAAATAGTCACTCGCGTATGATATAGCAATCCGTAGGTAAAATAATATTTAAATCAGCGTATTTGAGAATCTATTCAGTGTAAACAAACAAACAACAATATAGTTCCTAGATAATTAAATTAAATCATAAATGTGAGAAAACGTCATATACTTTGCTCAAATATCAGCTACTTAGCTAAAGCACTTGTGTTATAGAAATGTAAGACAACGAAGACAACACAAACACCCAAACTCACAATACACAATTTTTTTTTTTTGAAACATTATCTTGAAACTGGCATACGAACTACTTGGCCACAAAGAAGTAGAAAGTTTATGCTTCGAGTAAGTGTTTATGAGAGATATTCCTTGATCTATCCTTATATTATAAAGAGGTAAAATTTCTAAATTTGTTTTGTATAAAAGATAATTTTCGGAAATACTGACCTAACCATGAAAATTTCCTCAACTAGGCTATAATTTACGCGGGCCAAGTCGCTGGAAAACAGATTCTTTATTAACCTTATAAATTTACTCCAATAATATTTATTTACAAAGATGAAATTGCAGTTAGACAAAAATAAAACTGTCATAAATTAATTCAAGTTTGGATTACCTTCGTAAAATTTTGTTATCCCTACCGTGTATTGGTGTACATGAGTATGTGAAATTGGCAAAATAGTGCGAATCGCGCACATATGCCAATAATAAAAGAAGAAGAAGAATTCTAGTTTGTGCAAAAAAAAATCTAATAGTGTCTGTCACAATTGTACCAAAAATGTAATTCTCATATCCAGAAAAATCTTAATAAATTTCCACATCAATCAAAGCAAAGCGAGGCCAGTGAAAAATGGGAATTGCTATTAAAAAGTAAAGCACAATACTCGCACATAGGGTGACCATTATCACATTTTTTAAGCGATACATTTCGTATTATCTTTACAAACAATTTATTTTATAAAACCCTTTGAATAAAATCAAAATACGTAATCATTTATAACCGGTTACAATTTTACTAAAGTAAACTGTATTACATCTCAATTAAAACTACTTTGAAACGGTTATTTAGTTATTATAAAAAATTTAAAATTACTAAGAAACCGTTTAGTTATTCTATTTTTTTTTTTTACAATAACTAAATAGGAATGGATCCCAAATACATAATTATTACATAAGTATATAGTACTTCCGACAACAGTTTCATTGACATTTATCTTTAGCGTTGTGACGGGTTCAGTGCTAAGGTGTTGGTTGGGAAATGAAACGGATGACTAAGCTTGATAAGTAGCTATATTTATGGTGTAAATAAAAAAAACTCTTTTCTGGGTTTCTTCTTAAATATATCATTTATATATCACTTGAAAAACTTTATAAGTTGTTCACTTTAAACATATTCAATTATTACCAAAATGTTTTTTAATTAAAATCTAATGTACATAACTCGAACTGACATTCTGAAAGAGCATATCGCTTTTCTCAAAATTTCAAATTACAAAAAGTGAATAATAAAAAAATAAATAAATGATGTTAAAGATGAAGAAGTGATACGACGTATCGTTACAAATAATAAAAAAATAGATGTTAAAGATCACAGACAAAAAGTTTAGATGTTTCGTTGATTTAATTAAATGGCTAACCAAATACCAACTTAATTTAAGGTACGATGCATCCATATATTTTCATAATATTTTTAGAGCAAAATAAATGAAACTATCTGTCCTAACTTTGAACAAATAAATTATGGTCAACCTATTTGTATACGGCGTCGCTAGAGTCGTAATTACAACGTTTAACTTGCATCAATCATCAGGATTTTGTTTCGTATATTTTTATCTGATTTTACTGTTGCCTTAAGTGTAAATAAAAATAAAATAAGATTGATGACATTCAAAACTGATTTCGTCGTATCGTTGACTACTTAGCCGAAAACAAAAAATAATATTTATTCTTAATTAAAAATGATTAAAAATCCACGAGCCCGATACTTTAAGATGGGACTCGAAACAGGCCATTCCGCAATCCGGGTGACTGCTCTAACCACTTAGCTACCCAGAACCCAACAGGGCTGACTAATTTTTCAAGCACTCGTTATCAGTATAGCTATGTAATGGAAAAATTGATCAAATATAATATATATTTATTTCTTCTACAATGTCAGAATTTCCATCGTCCAACTATATATGTCGGTGTTGCCAGTAGTAGATGATGCTAGAAATAGACGCGTAACACAGCGCAGTCGCAGCGTCTGAGGTTCAATCAAAATCTCTATCACATTTTGAAGTACTGCAGAATGTCAAAGCCGTATGAATTAAAGGTTTGTACGCATTTTCCGATTGACCCACACTATGACTGTATATGACTTTGATACATGCTAACGTTAAATAATGTGTGTAATGTGTCCTGCTAATGAGAAGCGGAGAAAAATAAAAACAACGTGTCTTTTATAGATACAAGTGTTATAACTCGAAGTCACCTTTTGCACTCTAATTGATTATTAGATTTATGTTTATCATTAGTATTATAGCCATTTCCTAGATTCTAACGGCCGGTTTCTGAATTGAGGTAAGTATTATAGCCTATTCAAACCAAATAAAATACTATAATTATTATTACAAAATCTCAACTAATTATTTTCAATAACTTAAGATTTTTACGTTTCACAAGGCAAATTCTAATTTTTATCAAACCGCCATCAACAGATTATAATAAAAAAAATACAGAAACGAAAATTTGTTTATGTGACGTCGTTATGTGACGTGTCAGTACAGTTTGAGACGTGTTCAACTTTACATACAATACATCAATTCAAAAACCGGGTATAAATCTACTTACGAAGGAAATATTGATAAATATGTATAGTCTGAATATTTAGGTGCCTTTTTTATAAAAAACATTGTATATTAGTCTGCATTTTCTATAAATGTATATACATTTTCTATATATAAATGAGAAAACAGTGCAAAGTAAGTTTACTTTTAGCACACATTCTAATTTGACGGATGTGAAGAGTCACAATAAAATAGACATTCACTATTGAAGCGCAGAGTCGCGCGTACTCGCATCGTTGCATTTTGTTCAGCTGCGATTCACAGACAAAGAGACGACGGTAGCCGTGTTCTTTTCAGATATTCCTTTATGGCTCTATACATAGAGAAAGTTAACGGTACGAGCATCTGAATTTACTTTTTTTTCGTATCCACAAGCTCCGTGATCTTAAAAAATCCATATAAAACCTATAAAAAGTTCCGATTCAATTAAGGTTTTATCAAAAACTTATTTTATGGCGACATAGCATTTTTGAATAGTTTAAAAATAACACATGAAACAACACCGCAAACACATCAATAACACTTTTAAAACCAACTCTAGTGTTGGTGGTTGATTATTTATAAAGAAAAACGACACGAAAAGAGGAAGATATTTAAGGGATATAGGGTATTAGATACGATTTTACACTGACCTGCGCCGACGTTTCGGCTGGGTTGCACCGACCGTGATCACCGCGAAACTGGAGCTGCAAGTCTACGCCTCTACATCCGAGGATGAATCTTCATCCATCCTCAGATTTTTCATCCAACAACCGTCACAAGCAACACTAACGGTGTCCCTATTCCGCATATGAGCCGTATTCCGGAGATTTAACGATTGCGTAAAAAGTGATTGCGTTTTAGCAAATACTGGATTCCACGCTTGTGACGATTTATATTTGTTGAAGTTTGAACATTGAAGTTATTAGAATGTTTCTTAATTTCAATCGCTTCACGCACTACTCTTGAACAAAAGTGCCGATCTGTGGAAAGGACTTACGTTCTGTAAATCTTGATCAAGTGATTTGTGCCTTTCCAGTAGGTGTTCCGCAATGGCAGACTTACTCGACTGACGGTTTTTGACAACTGCTATGTGTTCTTTAACCAATAATAATGCAGCGCGATAGTTTAAAAGTGAAGATAACATCCCTTGTCACGTGGATACGTGAAGATGATGAAAATCGTCAATTATTTAGTTTGCACAATACATTTCTGAGTAGGAGAAAACGCAAAACACCTTATTCAAAGTTTCCGTGTTATATTGGATAGGTTAACCACAAACACCTTACACGGAACCTAGGAAACTGATTGTGTGTGATTTCAAGAGACCACGAGTTACATATTTGAACCACCACCGAACATCTTTTATTATTTGAGTTCTGTATCTTACTATATTTAACCATACCTGACGGTCATCAGCTTTTATAAAACTGACAAATCGACCAGTGCACTTTAATCTATTGACAATTAAATTCATAATAATTGATAGTTAGAATCTGTCATAAAGCCTGGTTATAAATACTAATAAATCTGAGGTACGTTGCACAAACGTTTATTAAAATTGTCAATAGCATAAAGCGACATTACCGATACAAATTTTCAAATTGCAACAATAATTTTACAAGTAATTTGATAAGAATTCATGTGTTAGTGATTTCTCAGTGCAATGTTCGTCAATCTGACTAAACGTATGTCGCTCCATACGTCCATTGCGGCGCCCACCGCAGACTCCGCCAATTTGTTATAACACCTCACAAAGCACTGCTTTTATTCTCTAGGAGCTTCTTAAATTAAACGCTACAATGTTTTAATATCAACACTATCGTGTAAGATAATTTTCATTACTTCTTAGTTTTTGTAACAAAATATGACAAAAGTGTACAAAACTAATGATACGGTTTTTTACAACTTTGTTTGACTTGTCAGTTGGTTCCAAACTGGAATAATAGACTCAAAAAGAATATTCTAAAAAGCTCCAAAGGTAACCACACAAAATCAATAAATTTAACTTGAATTCGGGCGAGAATATGCAAGTATCATGCATTTAAACGATCGACATGATATTTACGCGATAAAGATTTTAAAGTTTTAAGTAATAAACAAGCTAATGATCCTAGTCTATCTTAAAAATATTAAATAGTTACCAAATTATAAATTTTAAAACTCAAATGTTTATTGAGAGTCTTATTTGTTTAAAGTTATATTTTTGGTGCAAAAGCAATGTCGTTCGTTCAGTTTAAGAATATAACTTCGTGATTCTTCTGGCGTAAAAAGTTATGAATTAACGTAAACCAAGTTGATAAATTCAGTGCCTATATTTCTGTAAGAGCAGTTATCCAAACTTGTCTGCTAGAAGTACCTAAGAATTTTGATGACCTATGAGCCAGTCAGTGACAAAAATAAGATATATTGAATTGCAATAATTCTTAAAATACTCGTTCAATTTTAATTTGATTTGGAAATTTGCCACTTAATGTGATGCCATCTTGGCCTCTGTAAATTTTGATAATAATAATAATAATAATTTATTTGCTTTTAAATAAGGTACGTTGTAGATTGAATTACAATTTGAGTTCAGCCCATTTAGTCATCAACTATAGCATGCAAATATTGATAAAATTACAAAGTCACATTGGATATATGTATGTCAATATTATTAAATTAGAAATATCATTGTTACATAAAACTATTATAGAGTACAATAATTATTCCCACTTGAAGAATGTCAAACAAATTAAATTATAAAATCAGTACCAATATAAAAGTAGATAATGTCGAATTGAAGAAAAAAAAATAAGAAACAAAAAAATATCACACATTTAAAGACATTACACAATTCTCAACATCTGCATTCGTTACTTATTTTTATGATTTAAATATTCCCTAACACTATAAAAAGCATTATCACACAACCAAATAAATAGTACCTTTTTAAAGCTATTAAATGGAAGATTCTTAATGCTAAGGGGGATATTATTAAAAAGCACAATACACATCCAATTCTATTATAGAGTTATTCTGGAATCTCGCGCTCCTTGGAATGATATCAGTAACCAATGTATCACAATTTCTGGTATTGCGTATATATACATTATTTGCATGTTTAAAGTGACACATATTTTGTTTTACGAATTTAGCGACTTCAAAAATGTATAAACAAGGTAAGGTTAAAACTTTTAAAGATTTAAAGAGAGGTTTGCAGGGTTCATCAGGTACAGCACCACAAATCGCCCTAATACTTTTTTTTTGAGCAACAAAGGCTTTTTTAATGATCCCCATATGATAAGCCCGTATCTAAGAACGGATTCTACATAAGCGAAGTACACAGTAAGAGCCGTACCCCTAGTAGCTATCTTAGATAATTTATGAAGAACAAATAAAAATCGGTTAATTTTACTGCAAACTTTTTCTACCTTATTTTTCCAATCCAGTCTTTGATCAATTACTATACCTAAGAATTTTGTGGAATCGACATTTGTAATTATCTGCTGTTCATAATTTATATTAATTATTGGATGAATGCTATTAAAATTTATTAAATATGTTTCTTCTAAATTAACATCTAAATTTTTGTTTCTGAGCCAATCAATTATAGATACCATTGTTCTTTTAATATCATTTTTGTGATCATCTAACGTAAACGTGCTATTTGTTGTAACAATTACTGATATATGATCAGCAAATAGAACGCATTGATGTTCTGTAACATTAGGGAGGTTATTAACGTAAATCAGGAACAACAGCGGGCCCAAAACACTGCCTTGGGGAACTTTGAACTTGTTTTCCTTGAAATCAGAATTATATTTTTGTGCTACATTAATCCAACGTATCCAACTGACTTCTAGTGACTTCTAGTTTACTACACAACTTTACAGGGGGGTCGAAAATAGCCTGAATGGCTTCGAGAAAAGGATGGATGCCATGCCCCTTTAACTTTTTGCTCGACTTGGCAGATATCGCCGTTTCTAAGGAATTCATCTAACTGTCACGTGTACAAGTGCACGTCCTACCGAATTGGTAAGCACGGTGACAGAAGACAAAATGTGCTGGTGAACAAAATTTAAGTCGCGATCTAAAACTAGTGATTTGTTTGAAATATTATAAAACGACCTTGTCATTCAACGTTGCAATGAGTTGTCAAAAATGACCTTAAATAATGATGACAGCATACGAACTGCAAAAAGAGCAGAGGCAATGATAAAAATGAAAAAATATTGCTTAAAGATATTCAAAAGCCTCTCCGCTAGAAAAACTTTGAAAAAAATATCAACTTTTATACTTCTTCCGACCGAACCATTTTGTATAAATATCTTAATTTACTACTTTAGCCGCCCAGCAGAGAGACCCCCTAACTTCCTCACTATAAATATTTTATCGATTTTATTTAGTTTATTTAATTTTTCAAAACTTTTAGTCAAATTAATATAATTCAGAAAAGTAAAACAACCGAACTATTTATAAAATATCTAAATAATAAAACAAGAACTTTATAAAAAAATATAAATATATTCATAGCTAAATCCAATATCCAATATTTATCCTATGGCTATGGCTAGATATTTAGGCGGTCGCTCTGCTTTAGCCTTATTGTTTTAACAGTAGTTCAAGTCCGATTCAATTTAAATTAAATCAATGTAGAAAATGAATTTTACGTACGTAAATTCTAACTCATGACATCAGTGTATGATGTAGCTTCTTGTAGGTGACAGAATTTTTATGATCGGATCAGTACTTACAATTTACGTGTAAAACAGCTAGTTTATATATATTTTATTTCTAAAAAAAATACACACAATTGACGATATACTTATACAATAAAAACAATACCACTCTGGTTTGCAGAAATTTAAGTCTTATTCTCTTTCCGGTACTCCACACTTACAGCACTATTTAGGTTTTCAAACTTCGCAACAAGTGTCCTCTCGTTAAGTTATTAAGTTCTCCACGAGCTGAAGACTGCAAGTGACCACTTGTGAACAACTGCGATTGTTAACAACACAAATGCTTTAAGATCTTTCTCAGAAAACTTTATACATGACTAAAGGCAGACAAAAAAAATAATAGTACGAGTATTACTGATACTGACAAAAATAAAAACAAATAATATAAAACTACTCAAAAATAAGACTAATCATTTAAAAATATATAAAATCAACTTTAATCTATCTAAAGTAACTAAGTCCACCAAATTCGTGATCACACATATAATTTTTTATATACTTATATACAGAGATCAATGTTTCAAGAATTTATAATGAATCGAAGAATTGTTTTTGCCGCACATCAGATATTTAAAGTCATTAGATACCTAAATAAGTTATGTAATTTTAACATTTGAATTTTACGTTAACATCAAAACGTTCACGTGACCTAACTGCCTATTCAATTATATTTATAAATTGGATAGAGCCGCGATGTTAAACTGGAACGACCTGACCGCAACATTTGTACACAGCTGTAAATCCGTTGTAGGTGGAGAGGGAGATAATATTTGGCTTCAATAACACTTGCGCCATTAACTCTCCTGCGTCCGCAATAGGCATCAGACTTGCTCATAGCCACATAACGTAGACAGATCAAAAACAAAACATAATGCGAAGCAGTAAAGTTTAAAATTGAAACACAGAACATTCTACTAGCGCTCACCGCATGAAAAACAAAACGCAGTAAACGCAGTGTTCCTGTCAAAACAAAATGAGATTTATTTAACAAACCACAAGGTAGACAAGCGGTATTTGTGATGAGAGTGGTTTATTCTATTTCATCCTCCAAATTACCGACAGTTAGGTTAACTGTTGCTCGCAGTGCTTTCTATCTGTGCTATTGTGCTGCTCCTGATATATTGCTATACAGATTAAGGCAAAAAGCTCTTTGTAACAAATGTACCGCGACGAAACATGCTATAAATAATGATGCAGAAGAACACAACGCCTAAGTACATCTTGCAACACAAAAGAATATACGAGTATAAAGAGAAGAAGGTACTCGCGTAATGGTTACCGAGGAAAATTGAATTTGCAAAATATGTATATGTACGAGTATTTTCAAACCCAATGTTTTATTTACATCGGTGGTAACATTTTTGACGGGCAACCCAAAATACATGTTTATTTGAAGTCCGCTATCCTGGCTATATGTAATGGTATTAAAAATAATACGATTAACTAAAGACCGCGGTTTGCTCGTAGCGTCTTTTGAAAATTTTACCAACAGGTGCCAATACCAACTATACAATTTGGGGTCGCGATCCGAATCTGTGAAACTTTGAATTACATCGTAATTTCCATTCCTTGGACATTTCATATAAGGTGTATGTGAGACAACTGAGATGTGTAATGGATGAATAAATGATGTCTGATCTTGTGTGCTAATTTCACACAGGAAATACTTGTTCCTATACAAGTATTTCCACCCAATAATGTAAATACTGTTACATTTTTAAATGAAACCAGAAGATACGCATATATTCAGCCTGATTTTTTTTTTATCTAAAAATAAGTATCTCTGATTTCTTACTAGTATTCGATTCTTAAATCAAAAGTCTGATAAACAAAGAATTTTCAATAAAGATTCCAAATATGTAGAGTCCTTTCGTACTTTAACTATAATTGACTAGAAAATCTATAATTTAATAGATTAATGCTTATAATATAATTAAAAAAGATATGTAATAGATAAAAAACCACATATTGTTTGATAACAATAAATAAGGACAGCATATTGAAACTCTTTTATGCGATATAAATTTCATAGAGCAGCCATACTCCGCGTCTCTATCCCCTTGTTATTTCTTAAACAGCATTATCCAAGAGTATCAATTCACATAAATTTACGAAGCGATATGGCGTTTATAGCTCCGATAGCAGAGTAAAATAAAATCTGCTTGTTTTATATTTTAAGTTTATGTGTAGTCGTATTTTATAAAAATGAAGCTGTAGTAAAAGGCTATTGAAAGCACAAAAGAGTTTAGTTTATAGGTCATAATTTTGTAAGCGGCCCTTATTTATGGTTAGGTATATATTTCTTCTTTTAATATTTTATCACCTTACAAAACTTCCATACATACTTAACGGTTGGAAAGATCGATTGGTAGAAAAAATATTGCATAGATTCCACGTTTTGTCTCTATTTGTGTACAAAAAGCAAATTAAAATATGAAAAACTTCAGTTATTCCGTAATCAGGGCGCTTGTAACAAAGCCAAAATATCGGAAACTCATTCATCAATATAGAAAACTATCATTCTAATGTAAAAGACCATCAATGAAACATTTTTCAAAGTTTTAAAGAGCACGTATGTTTTCGCTTTTATATCTATAGAAATATTTATTTGCATTAAATAGGCTCCGAAACTACTAAACTGATTTTAAACCTACCTCCTTTTAACTTACCTACGGGAATCTATTTGAATCTCTACTCGCCGATGATATACGAGTATAATATAAGCCACAGAACACAGAAAGTCATATATAAGCTGACGATATTAAATAATAATTTATGATAAAGCTACGCAACTTTACTGAGATCCTCCTTCAGATTCTCACAGCCGCATGTATATTGATCGTCGTAATTTATTCAGTGCACAACTACTTAACTAGCTAGCAGACACGGCCGGTACAGTCTATTATGCAAGTGGCGTCCAGTAAACGGGCTAAGTTTAATTGAAGTCTGCGCAAAATACGCTTTACCCAACTACACGCGTGCGGCGTACATACTTGTATCTATTTTATTCCTAAGTAACGTGCTGCAAAAGTTTTTAGTTTCAAATGTGTTTAATAGCCAATTTGGACCCGCAAAAATGATAAAACAACAGGAAACAATGTCTACTTTAAAAATAAATTAATAAAATAATAACTGAAAGATTTTATTTTTCTTAAGCTCGAAGGTCATGGTCTACTTTTGCGAACCAAAACTGGATTTTTTTCATGAAAACAGTATAAATAGCAACTAAGGCTAGATAGTGTGGGTGCAACCCCTTGATAAAAAGTGACGACTAAGGCTAGGGTATATGATAGGTTAACCCTTGAATGCCAACACGATAAAAAATATCCAAAACAACTATCAAAAGGAGATATATTATATTTACATAAGTGCTTATAGTACTTGTAGTGCTTGTACATAAGTGCTTATAGTACTTGTAGATATGACAGTTAAGATACTTTATACAGAATCATATAACGGCACACACGTGTTAACGCAGAACGTTCAGAAAATGGGGCAAGTTTAATTAAAGTCATCATCTAGTAGTGGCGGCATGGCATCATAGGTTAATTAACTGATGGGACGTGTCAGTTGGATTTTTTTATTTAAAGCCGTTAGTGATGTCCATGATTTATCTTTAATTTTCTTGTTAATTTGTCTGTGCATATTATTTAGTTTTAGATCGCATATTGTAAGTCAGTAATAAATATTTCAAGAAACTAAACGAAATTACTTTCGTATTACGCGATAGCTTTTATGTCACTTATTTAAAAATTTCAATGTAAAATCGAAATCAGTATTGACAGGTAGACTGGCAGACAGACAGAAAACCGAGTGAAATATAGATAAGGGTTCAGTGTCTCCTTTTGAGCCGTAGTTCCCTAAGAAGCAACTATATCCTAATACCTTTAAAAAAGCTTTTAGCAACCCTCTATAATAATCTGAATCTTGAAACTAGCCAAAACTATTTTCATGAAATTTAGTATGCAGGCGGTTATCACATTTACAAAAAAACTGCCGAGCAAAGCTCAGTCACTCAGGTAATTTTACTTGTTTTAAGCAATGGAAACTTCCTTTTTGAGGTGATGCCGTGACTTCGATTCCGTGCAGTCATAGATCTTAAACTGGCTCATTATAAGCTAAGAATGTTAAAGTCAAAATCACTATAGGTTTTCCCTTTCCCGATTTTTCTCTTACTTATTTGACTTAAACCAAATAACAACCTTCAAATAATTCAAAAATTAAAACAATTAATTATAAATATTATGAGGAATTAATTAATTTTACTTGAACCAAATACAACAGTGGTAAAGAAGTAATTGAACAGTTTTAACAAGTCTCGCTTCTGATGAATATATAATGTAATCAACAATTGATAAAACTAGATATCTTAATATAATTTAAGCTTTGTATCTACCTCTAATTTTACTGTAATTTTCTATTGTATTTCAGACAGAAAATTTAATAATTAGTCAGCTGCAAATCAGAAAAATTTCGAATAACACTTTAATCCCAACTATTCATTATTATCTGTTACCGCCAAGCAGGATCATCGATTTTGAACTCTGAACATCTGATGAGTTTAAAACAAGAAGTTGAGAGAAAGTTGCCAGAATTAATCAATAGAAGTGATGTCATTTTTCATCATGATAACGGGTAAATAGGTAGACCTCATACAACTTCTGCCGCTCAGCAAAAATTAAGACAGTTTGGCTGGGGGGTGGTTGTTAATACATCCGTTGACCTTTAACTTTCAGATTTCCACCTGTTTTGGTCTATTCAGAATTCTTTGGGCAGCATCATGCCAGGACTACTAAAACTACTTGTCGCGTTTTCTTGATCAGAAGCCCCAAAATTTTTATAACAATGGGATCATTTACAGTTATCGAACAAAATGTATGTAGGTACCATTTTGTTCGATGACTTTTTTTCTTAAAATAAACTTTTTTTTATATAGTTAAATGTAAATAAAGATTATTGACATTTTTTTTAATTTTCATTTAAAATGCAAAGAAACTTTCCTCAACCTATTACATATATATAACTTAAATAAAACAGTAAAAGTGTGTCTGTACATTAAATATATTTCCTTGTAATTGATTAATTGATTAACTATACTTAAACACCAACAGAGGTACTACTACACGTCAAGTTTTCCTAGTATTTGTGCAATAAAATTTAAAGATCTATAAAAAAATCGTAACAAAACAGTGTTACAAATTTGTTATAGATCTTAAAGTTTTACTTAAAACTAGATGTATTACCGTGATTTCGCACCCATAAATGAAAAGTTTTTTAAATCGCTCCAGTTGCTTCGAAGCCGATTCGTAAAACAAACAAATAAACATACAAACAAACAATGAAATCTCTCTTCTTTATAATATTGTTAGCTTGTGAGAAAATGTGCTTTGATATGGTTGATATTGACTACCGAAGTCAGATGAAGAAAGACCTGGTAGCGGCGCTAATGCAATGTACCGATTTTAATAAAAAGAGTATGATTGATGGGTTTAGAGCCCGTAAGTTGCGTTTACAGGTAAGGGATAATAAAACAATTAATTTTTAATGATAAATATTTACTACGCAAAAAGTAGGGAAACATGAGATCTCAGGGTTAGGGTTCAACAGAAAGCTCGCAACGTGGTTCAGTGTATAAAATACAATTTTATGGCCCTAGTCAACCATTCGCAATAGCTAGGTCACGATCATCCTTTGTCCTGGAAATGCTCTAACTTAAATGTTAATGTTCATCATACGAAGTATTCCCCAAACATAAATGAAGCAAAAAACATTGTTACGGCCATCATATTGGCTGCGACATCACTGGTCCTTGGGCGTTGCGAAGTGAAGAAGCAGGATCAGGTAGAATAACGCCATAGGTAGTGATCAGTGACGAAACAGACAAACAAGTAAGATAATTAGGCAAAAGAAAAGGTAGTGAAGATTTATAGCCAGAAAAATGAAGCAAGTACGTATTCTGAAAATTCCACATCCAAAAGAGCGTTTAAGATTTATATTAAGGTCTTAGTACTTTTTTATTTTCTTTTAATATTTTTTGTAATTAGCCAATTTTCAACCATTAAGAAAATATTTTTGGTACTGATTTTCGTATGTACTTTTCAGCGCTGGACCATTACCAAGTGTTACAGCACCTGACCGCTGCATAAGATACTGAGTGACATATGTCGTTCCTTCTTCCACACACTGAAGTATCAACTATAAAAAAAAAAATCTTGTACATTTTTGTCACGAGCTCTTGCACTACTACTTTTAATCCAGCACACGTGAATCTTTACTCCGAAAACAAAATCGTTTCATGACATTATTATAATGAGGTCAGATTAAAACTCTGTTTCAGATTTTAACACTTAAATCATACTTATACCCTGTCACTGTTAGTATCGAATAAATAATTAAATGAGCCTAACTACATATAATTTTTAATAATCATTCATTCAGTAAATTTGCGTTTACAGTGATTTTCTTTTGATTGACATAAATTTAATTATACCTGTTTTTCACGTGTCGTATAATTGTGATTATAATAATTTAGTATAATAAACTTTAAAAGTTTTGTATAACTAAATTAACATTCAGCATGTACTTTTAACCTAGGACTCACTATTTTGTGTATTCTTTTAAACATTAATATTATAAAATGTGATATGTAATCAAGCCGTGATTGGTTTGATCTAGAAGCAGGTAATTTAAATATTTTGTTAAGATTCTCGTCTATAAGTAAGGAGTACTTATATGCTCGAAGTAGTTATATAATGAGGTCGCCTTTTACATAAAAACTTTAAATTAATATTACTTTATTGAGAACTCGAACAAATTTTTCTCCGGTAATCGCACAAAGTTTTTGTAGAGCGACAAACAACGTACTTATTTCAATTCGTCCAATAAAACTTGCATTAAAGCAGAGATAACCACAGCGGTCGTTAGCGAAGTTCGAAGAAAACTCTCGGATGCCAATAAATTGAAGATGACGTTGTTTCTCTTGATTTATTCAGTTCTCCAATTATACGTTGCAATTAAGATGTCTCTAGAATCAGTTTGTATTAAATAAGTTATTATAAAGACGACAAATATTATAAAACCATGTCGTTTGCCGCTGTCTGTACAATGAGATCTCTTAAAGTATACAAAAGATTTTAATTCGGTTTTCATTAATAACAGAGTGATTCAAGAGGAAGGTTTCAATACAGGATTACGTGAGCGTAGCCGCTTGCGGAAAACTAATTGGATATAATAAGTAAATAACAATAATATTACATTTAAAACGTATTTTTCACGTGTATAGTTTTTGACTGTACACATTATCGAGATTATTTATACAATGACCAGTACCTCAAGGTACACATTCCAAAAGTGCTTTTTATCTAAGAGTTGAAATAAACAATTCACAAAATTGTGTTAAGAACGACTAGTCCGATTACAATAAACTTTCATTAATTGGGTCTGTCTCATTTAAAATATTTGTAACATGAGAAAAATTAAAGTTGACTTCACTTAGATTTGTTGGGTTAATAAAAATAATACAACATGCATAATACAGAATCATGCGGACGAAGCCTCTAGTGTAAATCTAGTATTTTTATAGATTTTATTAATTCAATTATTAAACTCTTATAGCTATGGCTAGATTCATAACAAGACAGGTGGTCACACACACTACCTTGGTATGAAATTTACGAGCCTAATAACTTATATTACCAACTCTGAAAAATATGATAACTTTTCAAAAATATACGATAATATAAAATCGTTTAAAAGGAGTTTTATTTTGTGACAAATTTCAATTAATTTAAATTAGTAGTATATATGTTATCGTATTAAATCATACATATATAAATACTGTTATTCTAAGAAATATTAAATCCTGTCAGTCATTAATAAAGTGAGTTGGTATTAGTTTGAAAAGTTTACTTACAACTTCAGTAATTAGTTTTCACTTTATATAAAATAACTGTTCGTGTAACCTTAGTTAGTTAGTTTATTTGATAATGAATCGTAATATAAGTCTAATAACAAAGTTAAATCGGAACAAATGTAATCACTGATTAAATATATATGTATATTAAATATGTGCTGTGTACACTAAATTTGGATTATTTTCTAGTCTAAATAATCTGATATATTTGTCGAAGTCATGTGTTGACTGTAATCTGTGAGTGCACCTGATATAAATAAATAAATTGTAATTTAGCTAGATTAAGTTCAACATTATCTTGGCTAGAGATCGTTTTTTAAAAAATACGATGAGTTTAAGATGTTTATTTAGTAATATAATAAGTAAAAATATGACTTCTTTTAACTTTTAAACGGTTTCAACGTGTTTGTATTTAGTCTTAGACGTTTCGGACCCTTTACACCCGTTACCTGTAAACGCGATGGAACCTTTTAAAAGTTGTTTATTTATTTTTTAAATATGACATTTTCCTGTACGCTATGCAGAAGAAATTTAATTAAACAAAGTGCTTGATCTGCGTTCAAGATGTTTTTTTCGTTCATAGCTAGCTAAGCTTTTTTTATATTAATTACATCGAGTTTAAAAAAAAAACTTTATAAAAAAGTAAACTTATTTGCATATTTTGCTTCTGTCTTCGTTTTCGAAATTAGCGTTACACACTTGTAGTCTCACATACAGAGGCGCATCCAAAATCAGCCTTCATATCTAAATTCATATAAATGCGTTGTATATCTGTCTTTGAGTGACTGATTTTCATTATATACCAAATATCAACTGAACCGGTCCGTTTCAGAAGAATTCACCTGTGACACACAGAGCGTAGCACGGTAGTGTAGTGGATAAGCGCCGTGGCAGCGATCTTTCTTGTTAAGCAACTTTCGCAAGGGTCGGTCACGGGCTGGGTAATCAAAAATTTACTCGAGCTACTTCGTGCTTCAGAAAGCACCTTAAGCCTGGAGTTTTATAAAAAAACTTCCGCTTTTTACCCCCATAAGAGACGAATGCAAGTTCAAAACAATTTTTTTATAAAAATTTAACTTAATCTTATTATAATATTCATTAATTATGCCAAGATTGTATTATGATATTATCAGAACCATATCATAATGCAATTTTGATAGATATAAAAATCTTCCAATTTTGTCTAATTGATTTTACAGCTTATTTCATTAATTGTTCATGTTTCGAATTAACTTTATATGTATTGTATATTAATTATTAATAACCTGATGTGCTCCTTTTTGTGCTTGTATTTTATTGGAACAGCCAAATAAATTCAAAGCTCTTCCATAAATTATCGCCTCATCCACTGCTACAAATCTCACAGTCATTATCACGCAACGCACTGTCTAGCCGTAGCTTTGATGGTAGCAACAGTTGCACTTCGTAGTCGCTACGGCTCGCTCGTATGCTACGCGTTATCTCCAAAAAAAAGTTACGAAAGTTTCGGGTGATAATGAAATGCTATATTATTATTCAGTTAATTTGTCATAGTTGCTGCTGTTCCTCAGTGAAATTATCTTAATAATTACAGTGATTAGTGAAATATGAGACGAATAGTTCTTATCTTGTATTTTCTTAGCTACTATAAAGGTTAGTCATTAAAGTTTATCAGTACGTAAACCTTTTTAATGAAAAACGTTTATATCAATTTTAAGCGTTTTAATTAAAAAAAAGCTTAGTCATATGTGCGAAGATAATACATACAATTTATTATGCACATTGTTTTCAAATCATTGATAAATAAGTTTAATTCGCTTTTATTGAATTTATAAACAACTCGCATACGTTTTGACTTATTGAATTTGAACATACTTTATTATATTTGATCAATTTTACCTGGGGCTGGTGAATTTATTAAGAATATTGAACAAACCTATTGAAATATCTGTTATTTGTTTCCTAAAACAATTACTCAATCAGAACGAGGTACTTAAGGCAATTTTAAAATTTAAATAGTCATTAGTCATTTGTTTTGTTTTGTGATTTTATTTAGACTTTACACCCTTAAATAAACTAATAAGAGTTGTTTATAGACACATAGATCTGTCCCCGTCATCCTAATTTGACTTTAAGTTAGATTGTAAAAGACAAAACGCTGCATAATTACACAATATTCACACATTGCTTATTATTACTAACACCTTTAGCAATAAGGAATCAAACGTAACACGGACAAAAATAAACGTAACACGACGCATGGGCCAGTAAACGTTTCTACTACTAAATTAATTTAGAAAAACTATACAACTCTTATATAAAATTAGCTAATCCATAGAATTTAACAAAATTTTGAAATATTTAATTGCTAAACACTGGATATATTCTGCTCGAAATCTAATAGTGAGAAATATAGCTATCTACACAATCATCACCAGTTTATTAATGTCCTCACTACTGGGGTACGCCTTCCCTATGGATGGATTTAAATCAAATCGAATAGGAAGAATGAGCTGATAACGACTGCATATACAGCCGGGGCCAACGACTTGACGTGCCTTCTGTGCGTTCAAGAAGGAGTTCAAGGTAAAATTTTTTTGGTCACCCATCCTATGACCGGCCGTTGCGAAAGTTGCTTAGCAGCCGTATCGCAGCTTTTTTATGCTGTAATTTAAAAAAAAACACCAACGGCTATTGATCGAGATACAGTGAATTAAGCAAGTCTTATATTGTAAGTAACTTGAACTCGTCGAGGTAACGTGCTAAAGCGCCAATTCCGCGAACAAACAAAGGATTTATTTTCAATCATTTTTTTTTCTATCAACATAGTACAAATAACACTTCATTTTGATAGTATCACTTGTTTTTCTTTTATTAAATAAAGAAAAAATAATCAGCTGCAATCAAGAAGTTTATATACCTATATATTGCTATATCAACCTCTTCAATTTTTGCAATCTTTTTTTACAATATGTAATTGGTCACATATAAAAACTTTTTCAGAATTCGTGAATAAATATAAAATGGAAAGTAAATACTTTTCATTATTGTTTTTTGCAATAACTTCACTTACTGAATAAGGTTGGATTAAGTGTATGTCAATTGTCAAACTTATCTTAACTTTACTGAATAGTCGCACCATATTCTTCCTTGACATAGTAAAATAATAACTTTAAGCAGCTAATCCTGGCCGGTTACAGTTGACGGTTAAGTTATGACGTCATTCAAAATGGTCCAACTCAATATGTGCTAAACCGGTACTTTAATGCTGTTATTATTTAAGTTCGTGCAACCAAGCCTAAATGTGTTGAGACTATGTATGCACACAAATACAAACAGTCAAATGCACACCAGACAAGAGTGCCAAATTAATTGATGAAATTTGATATACTAGGGTAGTCTGATCTGCAACTGTCTGTACAAATAGGATAACATTCATACAGAATATTTTTAATTCTACTAAAAGCTTTAAGCCACAGAGAGAAATTAGTGAATCATATTCGTGTTATATTAATGTTTGCTACCATCCACAGTAACGATTGAAGTTTTTTGTATCCACTAATAGGTATTACTAAAGATACACAAATACATATATCCGCCGAAACTTTATGAATACATTATCAAGGATGACAACATTAATAATTAAATTTCCTTAACGCTACTAAAAATATTGTTAGCAAAATAATGTAAGTAGGTACAGTAAACATTATGTATACTGCTCATATAATACATAAAGAAATTGGGGGCTATTGTCTAATTGAGGGTTTATTTTAAAATCCATCGCGATCCCTCTCATTTGACAATTATTCAAGAACTTCATGCTACAAATATTTGACATGTATTTGACACGTTTTTTGAAAGATATTGAATGAACGACATCGTTAATTTGTCTTTAATTGGAATTGTATGAGGCAGTGGCTCGGTGGCGTAGTGGATAAGCGCCGCGGCCCGCGATCGTAGTCGTTAACTTTCGCAAGGGTCGGTCACGGGATGGGTGACCAAAAAAAAATTATTATCTCGAGCTACTCCGTGCTTCGGAAGGCACGTTAAGCCGTTGGTCCCGGCTGCATTTGCAGTCGTTAATACCCTCCAATCCGCATTGGGCCAAGTGTTAGTCACAAATATTTCTGGAAGCTATTGAGAAATGTAAAACGAATGATTTAAATGCTAACTGCTATCTTTCGACGAGTTTTTATTGTTTCTTGATCATTCAAATTATAATTCGGTCGAAAAAGTTATTGTGACTTTAAAAAGACGCATAAATCCATCAATCGCAATATACTATACCTTTGAAAGAGGTTTCAATAGATTAAGCATTTTCTGTTTTCCCAAAGATTGATTTGTAGAGAATGCTATTAGCATTAAGTCCATCATTTGTACCATTTAATCCCTGGTCAATAAAGTTTGATGAATTAAGCTCCCGCTCTTGCAAACACTTACACTCGTATCTAATGTCGATATAACTAATTACTCGTACTTAAGAAAATGGCATCACATAAGTAGACATTTTATAACATTAGACGAGAATTTGATTGAAATAAGATTTTATACTATTAATAGCTCATTATAATGGTATTTTTACTGTTAACAGTTTTAACTCTATTCAAATTCTTGTATAAATGTTAAAAATATTTGCTTAACTAATCACTTTCACTCTACTATAGAAGTTATAGATACAGTGTGTCACTGCTTCGAGACAGTACCCAATCGAACTATAATAAAATGTCGCATTTTCTCGCAGTAACAATCTGCCTCCGTGTGGTCGGTGTGACGGTGCCGACGTTCAAACAGCGCGGCGAGGCTGCCACTTTAGGCTGCGACTTCGACCTGGAGGGCGGGAAGTTATATTCCGTGAAGTGGTACAGGGACCACGAGGAGTTCTACCGGTACATGCCGAAACTGCGGCCGCCACAGCACGCGCATAAAGTCGACGGGATCAAAGTTGATGTATGATATCTTTTACAGACGTAGAGCTCGTGTCTAAAGCTTGATATTCAGTACCCTAATGTAATTCCTATCCTATCCTTAATGTACTTTGAATAGAATCTATCTTAATCTTCAGATGCAAAAAGCTAACTTCTATTAGGTAATTTTATTCAGCTAATATTATTTAGGTATGTACATGTAATGTACAGTTAATCAACTAAACTTATAAGAAGCAGTGTTATTATTTTATTAAATTATACAAAATTATTCAAATATTTACATATTTAATGTTTATAAATTTTCCTGAGATACCAATTTTCCTTTTCATGTATTTTTTTTGTTTAGTAGCTCTATAAAAATAATAATAAACCACACTGATCAACAGCAGAAATATTTATGAAAGTATAAATTATTACACGTACCTAAAACATTCTGGCTGAGACAAAATATTCTTTAAAAATATCCCATTTCCCAAGAAACTTAGTAAATTCATGAAATGCGTCAAAGCATAATCACAAGTATATCGTTACAAACGTTCGATTGATAGTCCTTAAAAAAATATACAAACTAGAGATTTTGTGTTATTTCCAATAGATGGATAAATCAACCGCCCGTCGTGTACACCTAAAGGATCTAAGTTTGAAATCTCGAGGAGTCTACCGTTGCGAAGTTTCCAAAGAAGCTCCATCTTTTCACTCTGCGCAGGCTGAAGCATTCATGGAAGTTTACTGTAAGTTGCATTATAAAAACTTTCTATTTTCGCAATAGTTAGTGCGCTCGGTCTGTGATTAATATAATATTAATAAAGAGCTGATGCCCGCGAATTCGTTTGCATTGATTTCCAATCATACCAAAGCAGATGAAGAATTTCAATTGAGTTTGTTAGTTTAACTTAATTAACATTATAAAGGTAAAATTTTATAACTCCTCCGCCCATCGGAAAATGCAAGCCATAATCGTTCAAAGAGGTAGCTTAATATGAAATAATCATAATTTGTTAACTTTACCAATTGATATACATTATATTATTTTAAACGTCATGGTCATAAATATTAGAGTAATTTTTGGCGGGATAATGAGTCCTTGACATTCCGGAATTGTTGCAAATACTATGATATAACAAGGCATGTTAGCAATCCGTTGAATAATTTTAAAGGGTGGCATCATCTTATAATAGAAAGGGATGTCTTCGCTCTTTACCATTCATACATTGAGATGTCTTGTACCGTATGGGTATTGTTAACTCCATATCTGTTTTGATCGATTTCTCACCACCCTATGTATTTACGTTTAATACTCTAACAACCAGTTGCGCAAACGTCCATTAATATTTTCATTACTTTAAAGTGACATTACCCATACAAATTTGACATTCATTAGAGTTTTAAAGCGTCATTAAACCTTAATGAACGTTTGTGCAACTGGCTGTAAGACTGATCCCGTCAATAATGATCTTAATCGTAAACATACCTTACATGATATTTACGTAAATTCGTCTACCATTATTGATAAATAAATTAGTCTATTTTCTCATCTGATTAAATAATTTTCGTTGCATTTCAATTTAATTTTCTTATATCAAAGGGCAGATACATTGCTGCTTTAAATAAATTGGTACTACCCAACTAAAACCTGATTTAGATTTATTAAAGTTCAATTTTAAAGTTTGTAATTTTTACGGTATGAAATCGAAATAGAATTTATATTTTTCGTGGCAAGCAAGACAACGTGATTGCTATACACCTGCAGACTAACCGTGTAACTATTTGTAGGTATATCGGCTCTGTGATGGCTTACATTTGTTTTGTATTCTTAGATACAGCGTCTAGGTACATTCTTACATCGAACTTATTCAAATGCACTGTTAATACAATATATAAAACATAGACAACTTGCCGAATGTTTTTGTACTAATATTATTATAAAAAAAGATTTGATAGTTTATTCATATTTAATAGGTTCCAAAGTTACAGAGGCGACTTTAAAAATCCTTTCAGCTACTAGAAGCTCTAGCGGGTGTAGGCTATAATTAAGGCGGGCGAAACCTACCTACTAGAAATCCAAAATGGCTATTTTTAATTTCCATTTACCCTGTCCACTTGTAGTGTTGTGAACCAACGTGAATGTTATCGTTTAATTCCAGACTTCCCGCGCGAGAGCCCTCGTATTAGCGGACACGAACGGACTTATTCCCCGGGAGAACCTCTCGACGTGAATTGCTCTGCAAGGTCGTTCCCGCCGCCGGAGCTACAATGGCACATTGACGGAGAAAAAGTTTGTTTACTTATTGAATTATGGCATGATTTTTTTCTCCATTTACTATTGAGAGATTTCCATTCATTGGTGAGAGGCTTGTATGATCTTTTTAAAAAGGAATGGAACGATATTATTTGTGCCACATCACGGTAAGAAAACATTACCAATAACAATAATAAGCAAAATAATATTTATATAAAATTAAAATGCAAAACTTATGTGTATATTGTAAGCGAAAGTTTGAAGGTTGGACGTTTGTTACTTCTCCTCGCAAAGTCTTCTGAAGGTTTGTTAAGATATAGGGGAGAGTCGGTTATATTGTACTACTTTTAACTTTCACAATTATTACTTGTTTTAATGTTGATTGTAAAATACTTTTTCTCATATAACAAGTTTAGAATCTAGTCTAACTTTTCCATCAAAATCAGTAGCGTATCTATTTAAATAATATTTTTAACATATTTTATTCTAGAGGCTTGCCCTTGGAACAATTTATCCAACTAATCCGATTAATTGTACCATAGGTATGATAAATTGTACTACTGATAGTTTTGTCACTTTAAATGAATCCAGTTGCTAAATTGTTTGATAAAATAAAGTTTATATAAAATATAATGCTTCCATTAATATTTTTTTAATTTTAATTTGGAAAATATGCTAAAAAAGTAAATTTCTTTATATCAAAATTATGTGATTTACAAACATAAACGCTTCTCAATTAAATTTTTCATGAATAGTAATTAAAAAAAAAAGTACAAAAAAATAATAATAAAACAACCTTAATATTTTTTATGAGATCAAATTTCTTTAACTTTCTTTAACTACTCTACTTTAGTTCAAACAATTATCGCAAATATCAGGATTCAATGTACAGGTCTCGTGGGCCCATCTATTGCAACGAACACACTGAATCCAGTCAGCATTTGAGACCTTTTTGGCGAAGTAGTGACCATCACACAAAGCACAAACATTTTGTTCGTCAACATCCTCATTGTCATCACTACTAATAGAAGGAGATCTTTTTTTTCTGATTTTTCATTATAATTTTCTTTTCAAGTTGTTTCTTTTGGATTCGTTCTTCCCCTTATATATTTTTGGACTTGAAGTGATTTCGACTCTCTTCTGTACGGTTTTCTTATGTTGATTCCTTTGGGGTGTAGGGCACAAACACTACAATGACTTTCTTATTTCTTTGGTGTTTAAACCCAATGTATAAGGTTGAGAATTGTCTTCACTTTTTGCTTATTTGACGAGTAATTGGGTTGCTTTGATTATATTGTCTTCAATTTTGCAAGAAATATACTTAGGTTTCAACATAAAATTTTACATAAAACACCCACAAGAACTTTTTTTATCTCTCGAACAAAATTTACTTGCCAGACGCCATTCCAAAATGACAAATAGTCAAGGGCGCTGTCTGTGCTTGTTTTTGTTTTGCCAGTAAAGAAACATATAGTGATTAGTAGAAAATCTTGAGGTGGTACAATTTATCCGGTGGTACAATATACCCAACTTTCTTCTACCTAATTCCTTAATCTGTTACTTTTCTGTCTCAATAAACGATCCTCTAGGAATTAAGTACCGTCTAGCCATGATGTAAGCTACGCGGACAAAACTATACCTTCTTGTATGTAGGCATATAAGTTTAGCATAAATTTTGAAAATATGACTGTGATATTTTTGATATTATATTATTGTCTGCATAATTATCGGCCAGCAGCTTAGTGGTCCTAATTTGTTTACTATTAAAAGTTTAAGTGAGTCAACCTTAAACTTAAGACATAATGTTATCGCGAACTTTCGAACTTTAAAACAGGAACGATTCCGTAATAACGAATCAAGCAATATTATCTCTCGGTTTTTGAAAAATATTTATAATCAATAAAGTGAATTAATCTGGTCAGAATACTTAATTTACTTAAAGTCATATAATTATGTTTTACAGGTATCAGAAAGGGCCTGGCTTATTTCGTATGGTGTCAAGTCGACTCCACAAGGACTGCTGGTATCAACACTAGGCCTCAGAGCACCAGCGCATCCACTAATGAGGTTAAGTTGTATCGCCAGCATGGGTACACTTCAAAGAGAACGAACAGTTATACTAGGTTAATATTCACAGTAAAATTACTTCTATTTATAATTATTTCCTTTTTTCTTTTGAATGCAGAAAATTACTTCATTCTATGCTTAACAAAAGTATAAAGTAACTTGCGTATTGATTAGTTAATCAGCATGGTAGCTGGACGTTTTTAGTGATGGGTAAAAATAACATAAACAAATAATGAAATAAATACATTGATAATAAATTTGCATTTCTATACATATATATGAAACTAATTATCAATATCGATATTGTAAATATTTTTACACATCTCTAAAACCCTAAAGGTACGAAATTGCACTTCCGACAACGGGGTTAAAAATTAATACGTACCTATTTTATCACTTAAACGTTACCTATTAAATACTAATCTCCGTTGCCAATTTTTTATATTAACTTTCATGTCGACATTCCATAAACCTCCTAATAGAACGAGGAAAATTTTAATAGATAGCATTGAATAGTCTTCGAAAGTACAGGACCAATTTGAAAGACTTTACCGTTAGAATCCTACTACGTTATCCGCAATGAACAAAGGCGATAGAATTTTTCAATATATAATTTTTATTAAATAAAAAAGCCGGGCGGTCAGCTAGTGCATTATATATTCATTTGATTTTTAAGAAATAAATTATTGTTAAGGATGAAACTAAACTAAGACATTATTTTTTGTTCCAGAAACTAACTCATCGTCTACGATAAGGGCATTCAGTATGAGTTTTCTAGCACTCCTAACTGTTAATATTAGATTTTACGATAAGATATTGTGATACTTTTATATCTTAATTTAAAGAATAGTCTATTGTATAATTAATGTAAATAAAATTTGAATATAGTCAGATTCATTTTTTTCCCAGTTCCAAGTAAATGAAGTTATTACATTGTAGTTGTTATATTCTATTTAAATGTTGACATTTTATTAACACTGATGCAATATGTTCAGGGTTCCGGGCTTAAAATATACCTACCTATAATAGTTACTTAAAATAGTTTTATATCTCCATTAGCAGTTTTAATATTTGTAGTAATACTCATTTAATTTTTAATATTTTTTTTTACTTTTTTTTCTTTTCTTCAGGCAAAAGATTTGTTTATATAAGTTGGAGAAGACAAAGGCTCCTGAAACACAGTTTTCAGGTAGCTCGGGAGCCCTTGGATTCATTAAGTTTTGTTTCATTTGAAATTATGTCAATAAATACATTTTTACTTTTTTTTACTTTTACTTATTAATATTTCGGTTCGCCAGCCAAAAAGGTAAATAACCATTAGTCTAGATATTGAGCTATTTATATAATATTCGATCTCGTTGTTAGCGCGACAAATAAAATTAATCATCGAATGAGTACAATAGCACAATGTTACAGTTGAACTTATATTAACCTTTGGATGAAAATCATTACGATCCACTATAAAAGTTTACGGTTGTCGTAGGTGCCGACAGTGTGCTCAAAATAAATATTAGACAACATCAAATAAGTTGTTCAGAACCCAAATTAAATAGGTAACTCAACACCTAGGCACAAACAATATATAGAAAAGCTCATTTTCTACGTTGACCTGACCGGAAATTAAATCAGAGACCTAAAAGTTAGTGACATCGGCATGCAAGCCACTCATTGTTACGAATGTTTTCACTTGTAGATACCTATCACAAAAACATACATAAATTATAAGACAGTAAAATTTCAAAATGACGTTTGAAGCTTCATCGTCATCATCAGTCTTTTAATGTCCCCACTGGGGGGAGGGGTCGAGGCACACCTTCCCTATGGATGGGATCGAATCAAAACGAAAAAGGGAGAATGTCGGGTGTGCAATACGGATTGGTTAATGACTGCAGATGCAGTCGGGACTAACGTTCCTTCCGAAGCACGAGGAGCTCTAGATAACTAATTTCCTTGATATCGTATTGAATCAAAATGCACTCACCGTTAAATAATGTATTGTTAGATTGCATACATTGTATTCGTTCATTACATCGGGTTAAATCAAATGCACTGAACGTTCAATAACAATTTCGACGTTGATTCAATTGATTTTGAACTCTACCTACAATACACTAACGTTTATAATCAACTGGATATATTCGACAGTATGTACAGTGAGTATGTATATTGGGTAGTCGGTGGCTATCGGTGGCGCAGTGAGTAAGCGCCGCAACCCGCAATTGTCATTAAGCAACTTTCACAAATGTCGGTCCCAGGATGGGTGACCAAAAAATTATTATCTTGAGTTACTCCATACTACACGTTAAGCCGTTGGTCCCGCCTGCATATGCAATAGCTAATACCCAATACTCATTGGGCCAGAGCCCAAGGATGGAGACTCATGATCCATCCTCCTTAACCATCCATATGGAGGCCTGCAGTGGGGACGTAAAAGGGCTGATGATAATGTATAGCCTGACCTACTGTTGAATATTCACAATCTATATTTGTTACGTACCATTGCCATATTAGTGTATTCATCTTAATTTATCGCTCAGTTTGATCTGTGTTAATTAACTAATCATCAGCTAAGTCTAACACTCATATCTATATATCTATTTCTTACTTCATCCAATTTTATATTTATTTGGTAAGAATATCTGCTTAAGTTATTTCAAGTAATTATTTCTTTTGACTATAGATATAAGTGTAAGTATCAATATTCGAGTTATCCATTCAAAAATAAACACTTATTTTAAAGTAACTACCAAAGAACATATGAATTAGAAGTCAACTGAAATTTTTAAACATATATTTGCTTATTTAACATTATATAAAACAATAGACAAAAATATACTCTAATTTGGAAACCTAAGAATATGTTATTGTTGGGACACATTAAAGATACTTAAACAAAGGTGGTTTAGAATGACCAATAATAATTACAAAATTATTATAAACAAAAAAAATGTTGTTAATTTTATTAAAACTAATTATGAAATGCCATCAAATTGAAAAACACATATCACAATAAAAAATCACAATGATAGCAATACAATTTAGACAGTCAATAAATGTTTATATAAGTTCTTTTGTTTTCATAACAGAAGAAACTTTGTTAACTTGCTTTTATTAATTTAATGAACTATACATTCAAATGATTGAATAACTGTACGAGTTTTTAAACATATTTTTATTCTTTATTTGATAATAAGAAACTACTCCAAACTGAGTTATCAAAACACAATAATTTATTTAAAACATTGTAGTTCTCAATTATTCTGAATTAGATACTAAATAAATAAGAACATTGTTTTCAATATTTCTATGCAACCTACCTAAGTATACATTTACTAAATACATTAATTAATAATCAGATTCTGATACTACAATGAAAGTGTAATCTAATATTTTAAAAAGGCAAATTGGTGTCATATTCACACTGGAAAACAACTGCAAAGGACCATTTTCAGCTACATCAATAAAATATGTACCTTATAGTGAGTATACAGAACAGACAGTGCTTCTATTAATGGTTTACCTTTGCTTCACATTACATTAAAAGTAAACCACCATTATTTTTCACAACAGGAAGTCTGTGTACATGAATGAAGTTAGTAATAAGCTACATGCATTCTTCAGGTAAAAACTTATTGAAGTCACAGGTATGTAACTCATTAGTCACTGTGCTTATAAAACATAAGGTAATTCATAAATAAAATAAAGCATTAGCAGCTATAGAATATTATTTATAATCCAAAATTCGAATTTATATTTATTTACCCTTCTTGACCAAAATCTTCCATGAACTTCTTGAGTTTAGTCATATCTTCATCATTAACGGTAGGTTTAGATGTAGCCAATGATCGCAGCATATCAGACATAGTTACTGGTGGCTCACCCAATTTATCACTAGGTACATCCATCCAGGTCATTTCGATAGCTCCAGGGTCACCAGGAGAACAGGGTGTCAGAAGATCGTTCACAATCACATCAGGATTTGTGGGGCTCGGTCCTGAAATCTTCTTGAAGTGAGTAGCTGACTGTACTTTACGTACAGGTTGCATTAGAGCATCACGTACCACAATACTGATATCAGCACCGGAATATCCATCTGTCTTTGATGCCAGTACCTTCATATCTTGTTCAGTTAATATATGCCGTGTGTTCCCCAAATGTAGCTTAAACATATCAAGACGAGCATGCTCTTCAGGTAGAGCTATGTAAATACGTTTCTCAAAACGCCTTCTGATGGCAGCATCAAGTACCCAAGGTATGTTAGTTGCTCCCAGCACTAAAATACCATCCATATCATTGCCAACACCCTGCATTTGAACTAGAAACTCTGTTTTGATCCTTCTGGCAGATTCAGACTCATTGTCTGATCGAGAAGAACACAAGGAATCAACTTCATCAATGAATATTATACTTGGTTTGTGCTGTCTGGCCAATTCAAACAAGTTTTTGACAAGTTTCTCAGATTCACCAAGCCACTTGGATACAAGATCAGATGAAGATACAGAAAAGAAGGTTGAATTATTAGCTTCAGTGGCCACTGCTTTAGCTAAATATGACTTACCAGTACCAGGTGGCCCAAACAGAAGAATTCCCTTCCACGGTATTCTTTTGCCAGTAAACAAATGAGGGAATTTGATAGGTAGAATGACAGCTTCCTTCAATGCTTCTTTAGCAGCTTCAAGACCAGCTACGTCACTCCATTTTACATGGGGTTTTTCAACAACAATAGCACCCTCTAACTTACCCTGCAATTTCTTTTTCTCAGGGTCATCTGAATCACTGTCACTGTCACTCTTTTTATCTTCACTTTTTGAATTGGATTCACCATCTTTTACTGGTTTCTTTTTACGGTCTTTCTTGAGATATTCTTTGAGTTTTTCAGCTCTATCTAAATACTGCAGGCACTTTGCACGGATGCTTTCTTTAGCTCTTTCTCCTTGCGCCTCATATTTTACAGCATGAAGAAAATATTCCACACCATGCTCGTACAATCGCAATGCTTCTTCATAATTTTTGTTTTTATCTTCTTCTGTAGCTTTCGTAACAAGATCAATGGCTTTTTGTAAAGTATTAGATGATGCCATTATTTGAAGTTTTCTGAAAATTGATAATTAAGAAGTTTTATTATACAAACCCCATATATTCGTAAGATGTTGAATTATTTCTAATAGAACTTAATAAATGTTTCATTGATGTAAAAATACCAATGCCCATACTCGATTGTCAAAAATTTGGAGGAACCAAAATTCACCTAACAGGCGAAATTGTTACAAATACTAATCACTTTAATGAGTCACCACACAATTCCTTATTTTTATCCTCATACCATATGTATAAGTACTAACAATTTAGATATTCGAATGAGAAATGCATTTGTTACGTTACAATCTCATTGGAATGATAACAAATTTACTTTAAGCTCTCAGCAAAGCATTTTTAATACACGATATTTCACTTAGACATTGGGAACGATTGACACATAATGAGATTCGAGGAAGATAAATAATTAACTGCTAGAGTAGAAGTAAAGATATTTATTCTGCATATAAGAAACAAATAAATACTTTTTACTTACCATTTAACAGTGTTAGTCAATAATAATATTGTACTTAATGCCTGAAAAATCTAGTTAAATATATTTTTAATCGTAAAAATCGCTGTTTGTGACGGAGAAAAATGACATTGACAGAAAGTTGTGTTTTAGAGCAAAGGGATTTCGCCCAAACATCTTACTTTTTAATATTGAAATAAAAAGAGACTAAAATCTCCACAAAATAAGAGGTCCTTTTTGACATATGTCATCAGACCGTAAATAGTGACGAACAAACAAATACGATAACAAATTACCGTTTATTTTTTGATTATCGATTATAAAATGAGATATCTATTTGTTTCTGTGTCATACGTACATGATTGGTTATTTTTTTGTTTAATAGAAATCGCTTTTCCATTTTGAAATATGATCAACTGCAATAATAAGATTATTCGAAAATATCCAATACAAATCTTTATCCAATGAAGCAAATACTTGAAAATGTTATAGTATTTGCCTTTATTGATAATTTAGGCACTAAGTAAATGCTGGGTCCTAGGTATGTCTAAGAATAGTCATTCTGATTCAGTTCAACAACACAAGGAAAAATAAACAAATGTCAAACTTTTTAACAGTCGTAATACTTCGTACAAATTTTGCAATTTCATCATAAACTAATACGATTTCCACTATTATAATGTAAACAAAAATTTTAAAAAATAGATTATCGTTTTCAGCTCAAACTTATGATCGTACTGATTTTTACATTAGAATCAAAATTGTAGCATTTTTATTTTAATTGTAACATTTTAGTTTAAGGTAAAACCGGGATCGTTACACTTTCTTGTTTTATTTGATCGAGAATAACAATTTACCTCTTTATATATAATGACTAAAGTTGATATAAAAAAACATTCGTCTACCTACACTAATAACATAAAGAGGAAAACTTTGTTTGTATGTTTGTTTGTTTGTAATGAATAGGCTCAATAACTACTGGACCGGTTTTTTAAAATTCTTTCACCATTCGAAAGGTACATTATCCACGAGTAACATAGCCTATATTTTATTTTGGATAAAAAATAGGGTTCCGTAAGTTATTTGGGTTTATCGGACACAAGGTGTAAAAGTCCGGTACATAGCTTCTGCTTGCGTAAAGCTAAATTAGTTACTAAGAATTGGTTGATGTGTCTGATGTATACAGAGACTGAACACCTCCTTCCAACAACTGGTTGACATGCTGCTCTTATTCTTTACACAACACAATCTAAACACCTTTGTACACCCAAATGCACAATCGTATCTATTATTTATTTTGCTGAATTGTTAAATTATGTATAGTAAATTTTGAAAATTTATAATTCTTTGCAATTATCTTCGGTCACTAAAGTTCAGGTCTGCGAGCCTAGTGTAGTGATCACTGTCTAGCTAAGTAACTATACACTGTTTGGTAAATAACCAATATTTGATTGGATTTGGTAGGCTGACATTAGATAGGGTTGAAAAACTCGATTATCTTTTTACTGGGCGTTGACGAACTTGAGTTAGAGAGCTGATAGACATTTTTCGACAAGTGTTAAATGCATTATAAAACTTGTTCAATGACCGTCTTATCCAAGATTATTGCGTGCACGCGCAATCACGCGTGGAATCGTGTTACCTCTATATTATTTAATCTAAGTTGTATTAGTAACACCCATTTTCACTAACCTAGAATAAGGCATAACTTAACTAGGATACGCCTAAGCAGATTAGTTTTTATGCAATTTTTTTTTCTTTATCCACATGTCATATACGCAAATGCCTAGCACAAGGCGTCGCATAACGAATATCATAACTTAAGACATTATTTGATTTCGTAAGGTGGTTACTAGTCAATGGTGAAATCCATTTTACCTTAGACGATTCCTAAATATTTATGCGACAGATATAGGCGATTCCTAAGTTTTGTGAAAACGGGCATAAGTGTGCTGTGAATATTAATTATGTTAAAAGAGAAAACACTATGCGTAGTTACTAGCGCAAATAATGAAATGCGACGAGAAAATTAAAACAAAGAGAAGTAGTTATATACAGCTTTAGAATGTAATATTATAATATATCATCATTATTTATTGACCAAAAAACATAATAATTCTAATTTAAAATCTCATATTGTAGTCCTTTATTCTTCATTAACATTTCGTCTATATTTGTATCTCGGAAGGCAGCACCAACACCAAGCACTCCACCCCTGAAACAATTAAAAAATAGACAGGTGATTATTCCAAGCAGTGTGTCATAATTACATTACTTAAGAGTGAAGACCACTGCTTGAAAATGCGTAGACATAGAATTTGTGTAGCTAGGTATGTGCGAAGCATTCCCTCATCTGTGCTTTCTCGTCAATATTGGCCTCGCGAGGCCTTGCGGTGCAATTTTTAGTGATCCGCAGCTGAATGGCTAAAATCTTAGCTTTATAAATTCATCAGATCTGTCTATGTATAGGGTAAGGTCTATCAGTAGTTACGTCACAACCACTTTGTAATCGACAGCAAGAACAGAGGACTGTATATAATTAAATAATAATAACTTTTAGCGCAGAGAGACATTTATTAATCAACGTACAAAGGGCAAGATACATTGACAAAGTCAAAAAATAAAAAAAATATAAATTAAAAACAAGTATAAAAGCCTCCTTAAAGAGGCCAGTAATAATATTTCAAAAACATGATAAGGCTGTCGGCAACATCTTTATTCCGAAACTACGAGTATTAGACCTTGACACTCCCTTTTTTGGGCAGACGTGTAAAAAAATTAAGTGAGGTCCCGAGTTCAATACCAGGTTTTCTGGCAGAGTTTGCCGCTGTTACGGAGGTCGTTCTAAAAGCATATGTTGGCTACAGAACTCGTCGTCAATCTGTTCCTCTCAATGTACACAAGCCGTGTGTCATATGTTACATGATGTGGCAACATGCGTCACATTTCTGCAATGGATTTAGACCTCATTCCCAACACATTAAGGTTTGAAATCGAGTGGGGAAATTTGTCAAATTGTACAGTCTGACGTGCAGTTTACTGTACTACACAGTAGGCGCTACATCATAAAATTATACTTACTTTGGTATTTTGTCGTTTTGTAACAAAATGGTTAAAGCAGATACTACTACTGCTATAGAAGTCGTTTCGTATCCAGGGTCAGCACCTGAAACCTGAGATTATTTATAGGTAAATAATTTTAATCTTTGAAGGATGCAATGGGATACAAACTATCGGGTTGGCACAAAAGTAATGAGACACTTGGTTTAAGTTTTTACTTTTTTATTATTATTACAATAAAAAAAGTTTAGTCAATGATGTAATTACAATTAGTATCTAAGACTTCTTGCCAACGATCCGGCAAAGTTTGGATGCCTTTTGCCCAGAACTCTGATGGCTGTGCCTCGAAAAAGTTGTTCAACTCCGCCTCTACGTCAGAGAAATCATTAAATTGTTTACCCCGCAAATGCTGTTTTAGGGCTCTAAACAAATGATAGTCTGATGGGGCGAGGTCTGGGGAATAAGGTGGGTGGGGTATCGTCTCCCAGCCCAAGTTCTCCAACTGCCGGCGAACCACAGATGCGACGTGAGGTCGAGCGTTATCGTGCAGTAAAACTACATTAACTCGTCTTCGTCGTTTTTTCTTGATAGCGGCAGATAATTTGGTAAGCTGGGTTGAATATTTGTCAGCGTTTATAGTTTCATTGTGTAATAGCTCATAAAACAGTATGCCTTGCGCATCCCAGAAACAGCAAAGCAGAATTTTTCGGCGGTTCTTTTGACTCGGCTTCGATTGAGTTGGTGGCGTTTCTTCTCGAGGCAGCCAAAAAGCACGACGTGTATCGTTCTCGTAATAAATCCATGATTCATCTCCAGTAACCAGATCTGACAAAAACTCTTTACGTTGGGGTCGCAGCAAAAGTGACTGACAGATAGCGACACGGACTGCACGACTGGCGTCTGTAAGGATGTGCGGTACCCATCGAGCCAAAACTTTTCGATAACCAAGCTCATGCAGATGGTGTTCCACGGCGTGGTGACTGCATTTAAGTGCTTCCGCTAATTCACGAGTGGTAGCATCCGGATTCAACTGCAGTTCGCGGCGTAAATCGTCATCATTCACTGCGGGTGGTCGCCCTGAGCATGGCTGACTTTCAAGGCTCCTGTCTCCTGATTTAAAACGGTCAAACCATCGGGACACCGTCGCATGGCTTGTACTTCCAGCGCCTAATGCATTGTTGATATTGTCAGCCGCAGCCAGCGCACTGTGGCCTAACAAGTACTCGTATAAGTATAGTGTTCGAACTTGTCGCTCGTCCATTTTTCTTCAAACTAACTAAATAAATCGCGAGCGCGGCTTTATATACCCTACACCAGAAGTACCTAGAATGTTCTACAACATTCTAGAATATTATCGAAAAAATTGATTTTAAAAAGTAAATGTTATAGATTTTTCTAGTGTGTCTCATTACTTTTGTGCCAACCCAATACTACGTTTATTATCAACTAATTCACGTACCTACTACCTAACTATCGTAAGGACCGGTCATAGGATGGGCGACCAATCATTTATTATCTCGAGCTCCTCCATGGTTCGGAAGGCACACTAAGCCGTTGGTCCCAGCTGCATCTGCAGTCTTTAATACCCACCAATCCGCACTCGACCCTCGTGGTAGGTTAAACATTAAAGAGGTACATAATAAAAAATATTATAACTAATTTTGTGCGACTGAAATCAGGAGATCTGTGTCTTACAGGAGCGGTTTTATAAGCCCAAGCCTTTGTAAAGCAAACTGCGTTCATCAACACAATATAATAAATACGTTTAAAATTAGTTTTTTTTACTCATCAACCTCTAATTACGTATGTGTTCGTCACAGTGTCAATATTAAATGCTGACGCTCGTCACATATATAATAAACATTAAGTAAATGAGCTAAGGCTCGTATATTAGAAGTTGTGTTTATTTAATAAAATTATCAGCAAGTTGCACAAACGTCCATTAAAATTGTCATCAGTTTAAGGCGACATTACCGATACAAATTTGACATTCATTAGAGTTTAAAGGTGTCATTAAACCTTAATGAACGTTTGTGCAACTGACCGTATGTCTCTAATAAATAATAATAAATAAAAAAGTCTTTATTTGACCATGAAATAAAAAAGATAGATATAAAGCTTCTGAAAAGGGTTCATAAAATAATGTTAAAATACACCTCGCATATAGGTAGCATCCATCACCGAACTAGGATCTGAAACACCGGTATCTGGCGCCTCTAACCTCGGACATTTATTAATGTTATACATTTTTTTTTCCAGTGTATCTTAAGGAATAATAAATAACAAACTAATTTCAACAGTTATGTAATCTATATCTATACTTTTAATAAATCTATAAAGAGGTCAATTCTGTACATGAAATATATTAACAAAATCAGGGGGTGATTAGGGATCGATACTGATGCCAAAAATGCAATCAGTAAAATTTTTGTCTGTCTGTCTGTCTGTATAACCGTTTTAGAAACAAAAACTACTCAACGGATTTTAACGAAACTTGGTACAATTATTTTTCATGCTCCTGAGCTGGTTATAGATTTTTGAGAAACACATTGGTTTAATGACATTAGCTTTTAGTCTTCAGGTAGCTACAAAGACGAACACATGACAAAGACATGTCTTATAAAAAAACAGGAACCTAGGGTTTGTTAATGCCAAGTTAATAATTTTATTTTGTTACTATTTTATCATCCTGGACCCGACATATCTATACTAATATTATAAAGCTGAAGTGTTTGTTTGTTTGTTTGAACGCGCTAATCTCAGGAACTACTGGTTCGAATTGAAAAATTATTTTTGTGTTGAATAGACCATTTATCGGGAAAGGCTTTAAGCTATATAACATCACGCTGCAACTATTAGGAGCGAAGAAATAATGGAAAACGCGGACGAAGTCGCTGGCGGCCACTAGTAGAGAATAAAACTTAATTAGACTGGGATAGATATATGTAATTATGTGACTTCAAAGCCAAAAGTACCATGGAAGTGACAAGAACAAAGAAACATCGCCAACGAAGTATTTTATAAGCGTACGAACCATAATATACTCGCATACCTACCTACAGGAACTCGTTAATATACAAATATTTCTCACTTTTTTATAGCGTAATAGTGATTTGTGGTTTTACATCATACTTTTGAATTATCCAATAAAATCATTTGAGTACTTAAGTTTTTTATTAAAGTTAGTCCTTGACAATAAAGTATGTTGCTAATCACAGAAAAAGGTATAAACTCGAAATCTTTAGAATTTTTCTCTTATCACATTGAATTGGTGACCGTAATTTGTTTCGTAATCGAAGTGAAAAGTAGTGTAACACTGACTCTAAACTCATTATAATAACTCGGTCACTATCCACGCCCTCGGTAAAGCTAGGGAGTAAAAGTACCTCGTAATAATTGGTAATTTTAGCTTCTTACTTAATCATCATGATCAGCCATTTTACGTCCCCACTGCAGGGAGTCAGGCCTTCCTTATGGATGTTTAAGGAGGATGGGACATGACCCTCCGCGCTGGCCCGATACGGATTGGAGGGTACAACTGCAAATACAGCCGGGACCAACAGCTTATTGTGTCTTCCGAATTACGGAGTAACTCGAGATAATAATATTTTGGTCACCCATACCGACCCTTGCAAAAGTTGCTTAACAACAACGATCGCAAGCCGCGACGATCATCCACTACGCCACCGAGCTACTCGTACATCTCTTGCTAAATGAATAAATGACTTAAGTACTGTTATTATTCGTACTAAATTAAATATAGTAAGTATATTTAAAGTTTGTACTTACTTGTACAGTTAAAGATTTTTCTTTTGAATCACTGCCAACACCTTTCCCTAATAAGCTCAATTTAAATTTCGTTTCTTTGGCAATTTTTTCGGTTGGGCCTTTATGTGACACATAGCCTAACGAGAAGAACCGTGGGTACTTGACCAGCCAATTCCTGAAGAACTTAAAGTAGCAAAGATAAAAATAGAGGAACATAGCTGGTACAATTATTAACATCTGGAAAAACATCGGTGTTTTCGTATATAGTTTGCAGTGATATGGTTTCTTCCCATTCTTCTCGTATAAATATCTTTGGGACATGTCATTTACATCTCTGTCGGGTCCGGGGTAAGGAAACCAAAATTTTCCACGTTGACGATGGAAAAATGACCTGAAAAAATAAAATTTGGATCGTTAAGTAGGAATTGTGAAATTTTATTATACAGGAAATATTTGTAAGTAATTAGTTTAAATTTTTTAAGTAATTAGTTTAAAAATTAAAGCTGGACCGAGAAGGTGACCAATGTCCGAGTTCTCCAACGAGTTGGCCAAAAACGCACGCTTATGGCAACTGTTAAACGGCGTAAAGTCTCGTATTTAGGCCATGTTCTTAGACATCAGAGATATGATCTCCTGCAGCTGATCATGATGGGCAAAGTTGCGGGAAAGAGAAAAGTCGGAGGAAGGAAGAAGTCGTGGTTGCGGAACATCCGAGAGTGGACCGGGATAGCAAGCGCTGCTGAGCTGTTCCGCCGAGCTAAAGACAAGAAGGACCTGAACATGCTAATAGCTAACCTTCACTAGTTGGAGAGGCACCTTTAGAAGAAGAAGTTTAAAAATATTTTTAGATTTTCGCAATTAGAAAATAGTTCTATTAGACGATAACAGTAACTTCAGGATAATTGCACGACATCGTCGGTCTTGTAGTCTAATACAATCACTACTACTGCTGTGTCGTTTATCGTCGTCGACAGATTGTCGTACCGATATCGGGTGACGACACAGTTTTTCGCTGTCTGACGACCGCCTATCAAAACGAAGAAGAATTTTCAATTAATAGTACCTTATTTCAAGAAACATCCAGATCTTTCAATGCGTTAGGACATGCGTTAGAACGAAACGAAATATCTTATGGCAGAATATATTAGACTTGTCAAGGTTCACATGCAACGATCCGTGAGTGCGGCCTTACGCATAGGCGTATAAAATATATTTAAATTTTAATACAATGTCATCTACAACATTGCACTAATACCCAATTTAAATATATCAGACCAATTTGGTTGGTAAATAGTTGGTTTACATTTACATTATTTACATTTACAAGCTTAAATAAGAATTTTAATTTAAAGATACGCTCGGATATCCACGTTATGATAATAAGGTAAGCCAAAGCCACTTAGTTATAATTTGAAAATTCTGAAGAGCTAATTTGAATCTCAAACAACTTTGAATCTTAAATTATTTCTTTTAATTTTCGAATAATTAATAAAAAAGCAAAGAATCTTTGCCAGGTTTTGTTATTTTTGTTTTTTTGCTGATTTTCCACACAGCTTATATCTAGAAGTAAAGTTGATTCCTTGGTAAAGCTGCCTGGAAGAGATAGCCGCTCTTTAGATTTGAAATCGGATATTGTACAGTCAACCGCACGACAGACTATACAAAACTGTCAAACTTTAATACATCGAGAATAGCGTTCAAAATCATAAAAAGGTAACCAGAACTGCAACCGTGTGTACAACAATATTTGTTTTGTTATTATCCAATATCCTTTGACGCGATTGACATAAATTCATCATATGTATGTGTTTCGCCACCTCACATCTCACAATATGACGTCACATGTCACCCTAATAATACAGGCTGTTCAAATTTGAATTAACTAGGTATTTAACTCTAAAACTATAATATTTTGTCCTTAACTGCTTTCTGTTCAATTCGAAAAAATATATTACTACAATGGAAATATGTGTTTTATCAAAAAACTAAATTTGAAAACCAGTTATTAATATTTGTTACCAAGGGTCGAATGCGCATGTTCGTATTGAAATTAGCCGACTTTTTTCTTTATTATTGGAAGATTTAAAAAATAAATATATAAAATACAAAATTTTGTGACTAAAATAAATGAATCAAAAACAAACACTTGATGGATATCGTAATAATTATCCAATATCATCATTAATTCCAACAAAAGAAATGGGAATGACAAAGTCAAAGTAAAATATCGCAATTAACCGAATACTTTTGTTAGCAATTAACATTGGAATTAAATGAGCAATAATTTTCGACATTTCGAAAGTAACATTTTATATCCAAATACATAATTAACTTCGTTTTTTATAGTTTATCGAGTGCGTAATTCGTTACGGAAACAATTACGCACATTTTAACCTTAATACTTATATTACACAATCTTCAACTTATATAAATCAATATACATTTTTGAAATCAGTTTGTTTGTCTTGTTTTCACGGCGAGCTAGACAGAGACATATAACAGGACAGTGTGAGGTGCGGTCCTCTCTCTGACTTATTTTATTACTAAAAAATATTTATAATATGATTTGAATACATACATGCCATATAAATAAAGTATTAAAATATTTAAGATATTTCCATTAGTTTATAAGCTATACCAACAAACAGAATAACCATAATATGAAGTGTTAGTCTTGGCTAATTAAAACATTTTTTTTTTCTAAATCTAGAAATAGATGTATATAAATAAACCAATATTCTTTCTGATTTCAAAGAAAGATATTTAATATCATGGTACAATTATTAAATCAATAACATGCTACTTGCTAAGTATTTGATGAACAAAATAGGTGTTATGTAAATACTATAATAGGTTCTGTTTACAAATATTTATAATATAATATCTAAAAATAACGAAAAGCAACTTCAAACAAATCCTGTATTTTTTCTTTGAACAAAGTTAAAAACATTTCCATTATATTGAAATGGCAGCAAGAACTTTATAAACAACGTTGCACATATAATATTCTTTAATGTATGCAACAACAACCAGTTATGGCTTAAAATAAACTAGAGTAAATAATTACTCAATTTTTTCTTATTATATACATCTTTGGCATTGACCGCGGTTACATATTGTGAAAGTGGAACTCTTGAATAATTGACCAGTTCGGTGTTCATTAGAAATTTTATTGGTATTCATGAAGTGTAGTGTAATTCATTTACAAGTTATTTTGCAAGTAGTAGGATTGTAGCACTTTGTGATCTGAATTCATAAGTCAATGGATAAATAGAAACTATTATATTCATATGTAGATCAGCATACTTTTCTCGTTTAACTTGAAAATGTAGTTATTATGAAGTCCACTAACTGTGTACCGATTAGGCTCACTCCAAAATGTCTTCTTGGGTAACCTTAACATTTTTATTCTACTCGAAACAATGTTAGCGATTGTTAGTTGATTTATTTGTTACATTATAGATTATTATGTTATTCGGAGTCGATATTTCAATCTTGATGTTAGAACATTAAAGTTTTATTATCAACTTCACCCGCGTAAATTATAGCCCGTGTATGATGAAGTTTACCGTAAGTGAAATAATATCTAAAAGCGGTCCAGTACTTCCGGAGCCCATTCTATGCAAACAGATCTCCCCTTCTTAATATTAATATAACAAACTGTGCATTAATAATATTGTTTGTAAACAAAAATATCAAACGCACGGAGTGAGTGTATTTTTGTTTTTATTAACTTAATGTATTTTTAAGCGTTATAAAAAATACCAGGGTATCTGCACTAATTCTTCTTCAATTTTATTCCATCCTTAGGGAAGACTTGTATTCCAGCGGGCGGACATTAATAGATCGGTGAGGGTGATGATGAAGAGTATCGACTGTTATAATATTAAGTTTTTTTTAATTTTCTTCCGTCCACGCAATTTTCGTAAAAAGGAGTCCGAAGTTTTCCTTCACGTATAGTATTTATATTTGCTAACGATAATCACCTATAATAATATGTTAATAGATTGAAAATTGAAAACATTTATAGTTAAGTTTCTTTACATTTAAGTAAAGTATGCAGGTACCATTTTGGTGGATAACTTTTTGCCAACTTGTAGGTAGAGACATGATCCCATTACTATAGAAATTTTGGGGCTTCCGATCAAAAACCGTGACAAGGGGTTTTGACCGTCCTCGTAAGATGTTAACCTGACGCTACCTAAAAAAAATCTGAAGAAACCGAAACAGGTAGAAATCTGAAAGTGCAAAGACAGGACTCTCTTAATCACTTCTCTTTCACGCTTGGCTGTTCTTATCATTTCTATGCTGACGATTTGCAAATATATGTGCAAACAACGACCGATGAATTATAACAGGTATTTCCAAATTGAATGAGGATCTCTCTTATGTCAGTGCTTGGTCAACTAATTTTGGGATTTCCGTGAACCCAACTAAATGTCAAGCAATTATGGTGGGAAGCTCCAAACAGCTTATTTAACTGGATTCTAGTCTACTCCCACCTGTTGTGTATGAAAACTCTGTAATACCCTTCACTTCTACTGTTAAAAACCTTAGACTTCATATTGATTCGGAGCTCAGGTGGACATCACAGGTTGCCGAGGTCAGTCGTGTGGTTACTTATTCTTTGCGCTCGCTTAATTGCTTCAGACATTTCCTTCACCCTCGTCACTTCCCTTATTCTTCCTGTCATTGACTATGCTGATGTCTGTTACCCTGATTTAAACAAAGATCTTCTTAATTAGTTGGACCGCCTTGTCAACAATGCAATTCGTTTTATTTTCTACCTTCGCAAGTATGATCATGTTTCGTGTTATTGTTATCAACTAAAATGGCTTCCTATTCGCCAGCGCAGACAGCTACGACTGCTCTGTATGCTCTTTTCCGTGCTTTCTAACCCTAATTCTCCAAATTGCCTTAAAGGTAAATTTCAATACCTTTGTGATTCTCATGACAGGCAACTGCGTTCTGCTAATACACTTGCACTTTCTACTCCGCTTTTCCATTCTGGCTTTATTGCCGACTCTTTCACCTTTCATGCCATACGACTGTGGAATGGCCTCCCCGACACCATCAGACGATCTCCTAATAAATGGCGTTATTGGCCATTGAATTTGTTAAATAAATAAATAAATATTTTTTGCTGAGTGGCAAAAATGTGTGAGTTCTAGCATTGTCATGATGAAAAACCACATCCCTTCTATTAATCAATTCTGGTCCATTTCTCTCAACTTCTTGCTTTAGTCTCATCAGTTGTTCGCAGTAGAGTTCTGAATCCATGGTCCTGCCTGGTGGTAACGACTCATAGATTAATGGTAACAATTCCCACCATATTAACAACATCACCTTCTTGCGTGTTGGCCCGGGTTCCGCCACAATCTCTAAAGCCTGTCCGATCTTTGACTACTACGCCGATCTTGCTCCACTTTTTCAAAAATGGTATCCATTTTACCGTAACAGGGCGACCCGAGTGATTTGTACTTTTGACGTCAAAATTTCCGGACTTTTTAGCTTTTTAGGAGCGTTTTAGCTTAAACCAAATTTGTAATACTTTCACAGAAAATGCACTGGGTCCATAAACGTCACAAAGTTTTTCGCGCCTTGCGTTGCATTTGTACCGTTTTTGTAATAAAATTTTAAAATGTATCGAAATTGTTTATTAGATTCACTAATAACAAAAACAAATGAAATTCATACATTGCCCTTATTTGAATTCGAAGTATATTCTTGAAAATTTAAGCTTTTTAATGATACCGAATCCAACTATATACAAATGGTATAGCCAGAAAGATTTAATTACAAGTTTATATGCAAAGACTTTTCCCCAACCTATTATGTCGACTCAATAATGAAGACCACAAAGGTGCTGTACCATCTAAAAACAAAATAAATTTACGCCGTTTTTACCATTTCAAATTGTTGTTTTTTAACAGGAAAGTACCTTTTGAATCCTGGCGGTTCTGGAATATAAATATTCTGAGGAAATGTTTCCGCTTTCAAGCGCTGGTATTCTCTTAAATTCTGCAGTTCTTGAACTAGAGATGCCCATGTTCCAAAATGTATGACACATTTACCCGGGAAGTTTGCCCGTTTAGGTAAAATTATGTCAAAATAGCCTTCAACTGTATTAAGAGTTCCTGAAAACGAATCGGTAATATTAACAAAAGACGGCTTTACACTAAAATACAATCTTGAGTATTGTCCGCTGGACCAAGTCAATCCAATCAATAATTTTTCCTGGGAAATAGTAAACAGGAAGTATGTAGATAGGTATAAAAACAGAACACAAAAATATTTTTTCTGTGGGTACATATTAACATTTTTCATAAAATAATATAAAAGCGTGACATCTATCGAGCAATACATATGTGGCTACACCACCAGTAAGACAGTAATAAGACTACATCAGTTATAGGAAAATTTATTTGTATATCCGCCAATGAAATAAGGAGCTCTTAAAAGAACTATTTCAACGTCACTGTCCGTATGAAACAAAGGAGAAAGCAACGCAACAAGTGCGTGTCAACAGCTGCGCGCCACATGTCAACCTTCCGCAACGCAGTCACCCGCACGCTCACCCGACGCCTGGCAAAAAGGATCTCGTTAACTCTATGCCAGCCTTTATACGCCACGTCACACGATCCCTCGTCCCGCGTCTCAGTCCCTTTCCCTTTCCTCTCGTCACTTTCCCCTTCCATTGTAAATATTGTAGCTTTCTTGTAATTGGTTTAAAATGTACATTTCTCATTGGTTAAGTTTGTATTTATAATTTTAATTGGTTAATATTATATTACGTTTTAGTATAAGTAGCTGTAAGATTTTGTAAATAAAACATTCCATCCTTCCACCTTCTACGGAGTTTTACTACCCGACGACAAGCAAGCCTACGACCCGATCAGAGTTGCCAAACATACCTATCTACTTCCTACTATTTTTTTATAAAAAAAATGTAATATTGTTGTAGTGTTTTATTATAATTTTAAATTTTCCAGGAAAAAATGCCGTCTATAATCTAAGAGAGTAAATAGATTCAATTTAATAGTATCTTATAGAATACTAATTGATGCGTTATGTAATCTTAATCAACCATGGTGACGCAAAGGTCACTACGAGCGTCAGATGATAATGCCTTGACACATAATCTAGATACCTGGACGAACAGACTTATTATATAAATGCAAGTACTTTATGACGTAGGTAAGTTTTTAGTCAAACGCCTTTATAAATCCTTTAAATAGAAATAATATGTTTTATAAATGAAAAATACCATTAAATTTTTTTTCTAGATAGGCTATTCCGGTCTCAACTGGTACAGCGGCAAAACCACAAGCTGGAACTATAAGAACATTAGCTTCCTCTGCAACTTTGTGGTAAATCCGATACAAATGTATCATATGCTGCAAATATATAAAGAAATTAACTCAGTCTATTTTTAATTATTTGTTCAATTTCGATAAGTAAATACCTATGACTCAATACTCTCTGTACTAATTATAAAGAGAAAAGATTTTATTGTTTATATGTTTGTTTGTTTGTTTGCATCGAAAAGGCATAAGCCATTTTTTATCCTGAAAAAATGGGAATGGAAGTTTGTATAGGGAATTAAAACGTTACCATAGTAACAATTGTTTACTATTCAATTTGTCATTGGAATTATATGTGTGTCATAATATGAAACCTTATCCAAATGAATTATTAAATTAAATTCTAACACTGGCTTAACATAAAGGTTACTTTTTATCCCACTACACGGTTCCCTAAGGACCGGGTATGACGCTGGCGGAAAGCTAGTAATTTATTAAGTGAAGTACATAATGTAAGTGGAAGGTATCGTCTCAATCCTTAAGTGTATTTTAATAATAATGTAAACCACAAAAACATACTAAAATGCACCCTTTATCTCTGAAAGTACTAGGCCTAAAAATTATTGAAAAAAAAACCCGGTCGAGCGCGAGTCAGACTCATGTTTCATTTACGTTCATAAAAAATCGCGTTTGTTGTATGAGATCACGCTTAAATATTTATTAGACTGACTTCAGACGCAGAGGAGTTCAAGATAATAGATTTTTGAACACCCATCCTATGACTTTAACAAACGTAACGCAGACTTATCGCACTGCGCCTTCGAGATCCTCGAAAATAATTTTTAGTACTTACATACAATTCTGCTGATATATCTACATAGTGAGTTTTAGTTTCCACACAAGCCCTTACGATGGGCTCACTGAGAATTGTGTTGGGTCCGGTACAGTTGATCACGACTTTAGCTCTTCCGGTGACATCACGTAAATCATCTTTTTCAACGTCGCATTTTATAACAGTAACATTCGTCTTTGTTTCGCCTAAAAAAATTGAGAAAAAAAGCTTAATTTTTAAATAAAACTTAATTTCTTTAATTTAATTCGGGTGGATGGAAGTTTTGTAGGTCAATCATATTAACCGCCCGACTTTAAAATAAGCTCGACGTCTAAATTGCGATAAGCACATGGACACACTTGAAAATCTAAATTCGAAAAATGAATATTTAATATATATAAACTTAAAAAAATAACTAATATTACTATTTTACATACATACAGGTCAAATTGATAATCTCCTTTTTATGAAATCGATTAACAGAAGTTAAACTATCTCGATAGTTCAACATTCTGGCGTCCCAAACCCAATCTTACGCTAACACAGGGGGGGGGCATTGCCCCCTTTAGCTTATAAATAAATAATAATTATCGTAAAAATCATAAAGACGAAACATGCGTTATGACAGGAGAGTAGTACAACAACGTCCAATAACCCCATCGCGCTCTTTTAATGAGTTTTATCTTCAGATATAAATTTAAAGTGGATATACTAAAATTGATATTATTTGATTTATCATTATTATGGAAATATAGCTAGTAAAATTATTGAAGATTGCCCCCTGCCACCCCTTATTTGTTAACGCAGGGAAATGCACCTTGTCTTAAATCAAGTCTCTCTAACCACTAGGACCAGCCCCGAGAGGCAGGGTCAAAGCTTGACTGGCCTACATGACAAAACCTGCTGCGAAGTAAAGTTCCCTCAGAAGGGGGGGATGGTGTAGGATCCCGCAAAAACTACTACTATTATTAATTTTAAGTCCCGAACCAACCCAAAAAAAAAATTGCTCCTCGCTAAAGCAATTCCTGTATTATTCTCGGAAACTTGAATTTTTGGTTTGATACAACCGTCTTTTTTTTTCTTCGAAAATCATTAATGATAACTGATATTTGTAAATTTAAAAATCTATACAGAATCTGACACCGTAGTAGACTCTGTTGTTGCTGAATTTAAAAAAAAATATATCAATTAAATTTAATTATTTTTGAAGAACAATAATGACGATTGTATCAAACCGGAAATTCAAGTTTCCGAGAATCACCATCCTGGATCCGCGCCTGTGGTAACCTAATATGTTCAAGTATTTCTCTATATCATATTTATCAATATACTTAATATTTACAGTAATTCAAAATTCGTTAAAAGAAAACAATTAAAAAGGTCAGCAAGGAGAATTTATATATTTTACGTGTTTCACATATCATTTGAATAAGTTAAAAATAACATGATATTTAGAATCGATATCAACATTGATTGTTTGTTTACGAATCGAGAGCTCGGTTGTCCTCCAAAATAATATGTTTGTCTTACCTTTTATCGGTGACATAATTTGTTTCAGTTTCGATAGCAAGTCATTTAATAAACTAATGACAGTAACTTCTTATCTCTTAGTCTATTTTCGAAACAATAATTTATCTGATACGAAGCAAGAGCAAGCCATTACACGAAATTATTATAAAAAAAAATATATGTTATTTTAATACCTATAATTCAGGTTAATAAATAAAACTGTTTACATTTTAAAATCATCACATCACTAATAAAAAAAAAATAACAATATCACTTCACATCGTCGTTAAGAAAACAATTAAATCACCAATAAAATTTTGCCCACTAACCAATTTCCTCAAGTTCCGATAGAACATTGTCTAGTTTCTCTTTAGAGCGTCCTGTTATGCCCCAGGAAACAGACAAATCAGGAGAGCCTTTTAAGATTTCAATTAAATTTTTCACTGCATGCTTCCCTGTGAAGCCGGTTGCACCAACAATAAGAACGTCGAGTCTATCCATCTCTTAACACGTAAATGTTACTAATTTAAAAACGCGTCACGCCAATGGGTAATGCGTGCGTAAACCTCGTCCTCCCATTGCCTACACCGAGTGAAACAAGAATGCAGGACCTCCAAAATCTGTACTAATGAATAATAATAAAGTTGCTTTTTAAAAGGTGTGGTTGGGCCACGCAAACAGAAAAATTGCCTAATAAAATAAGTAACACCTGAGCCCTTTTCACGTTAATTACAACAGTCGTCCGGTTGTTTTGATTTGATTAAGTAAGCTATTTAAAAATACGGTAGTTGCATTCTTCACTAAAGTTACCGTTTGTTTATCTATATTACAGTATTTGAGTATGAATGAGTAATAAATTCTTTTCGTAGCGTTCTCAGCAGAATTTATGTTTTTAGCGAATATAACGAGAAACTTAAGTACACAAGGCTGGACTTCAGACTACCACAATATATCTTTCCATGATTGATGTTGTATTTTTCCCTCAATGTAATAGGCTTAATAAAATGCAGTGGAGAAATTTGACAGTTTCATTTAACTATACAAAATTTATCAGTTTTGTGACAATATCAATCATGGAAAAACATGTTGTGGTACCTAATCACTTGTACTTAATTCGATATAGTTTTTTGTATGCGTGGAAACTTAAAAATATTCCATACTAGCTTTCCGCCAGCGGCTTCGCCCGCGTGATCTTGTATTATACATTCGCCCCGCGTGGTCTTGTATTATACATAAAAACCTTCCTTTTGAATCATCCTATCTATTTAAAAAAATCCGTTGCGTAGTTTTAAAGATTTAAGCATACATAGGGACAGAGAAAGCGACTTTGTTTTATACTATGTAGTGATTGTCTACCTACCTATATAGAGGAGCTCGTTGGCACAGTTGTTAGCGCGTTCGCTTTGCGATATGGTTGTTAAGCTACTTTTGAAATGGCTGGTCATAGGATTGGTAAACAAAATATTTTTTTCTCGAATTCCTCCATATTTCGGAAGGCACGTTAAGTCTTTGGTACCGACAGCATATGCAGCCATTATTACCCACCCAATCCGCTTTATCCACTAAAGAATCTTTGTTGTCCATCAATCATTTAAGTGCGATTAGGTCAATGGGAATATAATAGTCTGATATCGAACGTAGCTTGTTTAGACAAAAGCGAATTAACGAATTTTACATTTGTAAAATACCTAAGGGAAAAACAACAACTATTCGTCTTATAACCTTAGTATTAATTAGATAAGTATCGAATGTAACGATTAGCGTCATCTACCATGACCATCGTAGCCTTGATATTAAATAAATAACGTATAAAACGCTATTTGCCTCGATTTTATGGGTATAAATTAAAAATTATAGACAAAACAGAATAAATAGCATGAAAAAAGTATAATTTTTCCTTATAATGAAATGATGTTCTACGTTAAGTGCATCGCTTGAAAATCTTGATTGATCTGTATTTCTATTTTTTTTATAATTAATATTTGACGTATTCGTATGCGAAAGATTCTAGTGGGTATAAATTTCGAAAGGTACAGCTCACTCATCTCTAAGAAAATTCGTGACCTTATAAAATATTTATTAATTAAATCCTTCCTCTCTATAAAATCGTAACCAAATCTAAACGATGCCAGAATGAATACATAAGTCTTATCAGAAAATAGCTTTCTATTATCGACTTTATTCATTAAGGTATTGTAGAATAGCAAGTTCGCTGGTGGATAGGGTAAAATACCCAGAAGTCGACCCCGCAACAGTAGCCAGCCTTTACAGGCTTATAGCCAGTTTCACAAACGTCCATTACAATTTTCATTAGTTTAAAGCGACATTACCCATACAAATTTGACATTCATTACAGCTTAAAGGCGGCATTAAACTTTAATGGACGTTTGTGCAACTGACCGTTAGTCGTGTAAATAGTGTTGAACTTGTTTTATACCAAATGACGTCTGATCGAATCTTTGCTACCTCATTAGTTAATATGCACACCATCAAATCAAAAGGATGACCGGTTGATGAGCGTATTCGTTCTTTTTCACTGCCGCCAACCACGCCGCCGACGACATGACCGAAAGCGTCACCATTCAATTTTTTTTTTCACAAGGATACTTGTTCAAGTTTAGGGTAGGTTTTTTTTTTAGTATACTGTGAATTCCGGTGGATTTTTATGTTATATATGTATTAATATAAATAATACATTGATACATTGGCGGACTTAATGCCTTAGGCATTGTATTATGTACATGAAGTGTTAAATAATAAATAAATAAATAAAATAAATAATATGTGTTGTAATTGAACTAAGCATCAGAGGGATTTTATTTTTTTATTACATTATAGTTCAGTGGGCAGACTATTTGATTTCGATTTTTTTGGAATGATCCAGTGCTCGGCCTGAAGCGGCCTACAGATTTTATCAGGATTTCCTCTGATTTCGTTGAAATTCATACAGTAAAAAATCATTTTTTTTTACTTTAAAAATAAGTTAATTTTAGCAGTAGTCGGTGTATAAAAGTGACTGTATGTTTATGGCCGACTAATGGACTTTTGACTTCAACAGTCGGCCAATAGTTTTACTGCATAAAATTAAATTTTATTACCGTTTAATTAGGATGACATCTAGCACGTTTATTTTAGCACAAAAATCTTGAATTATAGAATCTTATATGTCAAGAAATTTTAAAAGCAAAAAGAACAGAAAAAGACAAAAGAAATAAGAATCACAATAAGTAAAAGCTGTTGAAGTCTAAATACCTTTAAGACAATTTTAAGAATATTTTGTTATTTGAAATGTACCGAATTTGCTAGTTTATTAAATGTCTATAAAAATGTATATATAAAAAATTGTATTTCCAATATGCATGAGTTACCCAAGTGGGTAAAAGGCCGTCTACAGGATAAGAGACGGCCAACTTATGATGCACACGAGGCCAAGTACTGGTGAAAAGGCCATAATTCGTTTAATGTTGATTATTTGTATAATCCTAATCTAACAATAACATTTTGGAAAATATCATTGCTGTTTTTTATTTCAAGCCCCTTTTTTTAAATATAGAATCGAATTAACATTCTCATTAAAAGGCAGACTACCCAGTAGTCTACTATAGCTACCATGTACATTAGTATTTAAAAAAAACAACGGACCAACGCAAACAAAGATATAGAAATATGGGGTAATTCTGTGTTCGATTCCGCTTCTCCGATAATGTGTTTAATGTTAAACAAGGTCCCGATATAACCTTGACCACAAAACTTGCATAACAAGTTACAGGTAAGGATTCGAGCCTAAAAGATTGACTTGAATGTTACACCACACCAACAAACAATATCGTATAATAATTACTACGATATGCAGATATTTTATTTTTTTTTATTTAGCTGGTCTAAAGAAAAAGTAAAAGTAGTCTACCACCCAGTTTCTGAGTTGAGGGTTTAAAATTAAGCATCCCAAATAGTACTTAAAAATCACTTAAACATTTAATAGAATCAGGCATGATTTATATTAGTGACGTAATTGTTTTTTTTTTTGCTTACTGTAAGCGTTTACCGAAATCTGATAAAATATGCATTACTTATAGGCTCAGATAGGTATATTCGGCTATAAAAAATTTAGAATGATATAAATTGCAGATTGATTTTTAAATATTTACTGACCATAACTTGCTGCACAAGCAGCTATTTCAGCTAACCGATTAGGTACATTGTTTTGCTCACAAATACATGTTTACTTTGCCAACCATTTTATCTTACACTCATTTGTTATTTTTATTAACCACCTGAGTTGTAGGTAGCAGAAGGAGTTCACAGAAGTAATGAATAAAAAACAAAAAGAATTAAATTTCAAATTTTACTAACACAACGTAGCTTTATACAATTTAAATTTTCCTACAAATTTTTTGACTTCATCCTTGGGATAAGGTTTGAGAGCCAAACAAGTTGGTATGTTCTCCGGTTGTTCAATCCAAAGCTTATGTGCTATTGAATTCTCTTGTAACTTTGTTTCAAGTTTTTTCAGTGCCTCCTCACTTGGAACCTAAAAGAGAAACATCATTAAAAATAAATTGGTTTGTTCGGCACAAAGTCGAGGTTAATGTTTTAAGAAGTCATTCAAACTCGAATAAATGTTTGACTTTTGAAAATTTCTATCGGTAATGTCACGTCAAACTAATGACAATGTCAATGGAAGTTTTTGTAATGGGGTCTTTAAATGTTAAAAAATATTTAAGAATGTAAGATACAACATTAGTTTACACATCTATAACAAAATAAATATATTAACAATAAATTTAGACAGCTTTTGTTTAGGTATTATATGCAATTAAATGTGGCCCTTGCACATTTTACGAAACCATTCAATGACATAAAAAGAGGCACTATTATATTGAATATTTTAAATACTCATTAAATAAATTAACGTAGGAAAACATTATTATTTTTATACTTCATTCATTATAACATTAGAAAAAAGAGGGTCACAGAAGCAGCAGTAACATTAACATTTTATTTTCAAGATAAATTTATATATATATATATATATATATATATGTTTTGTTCAAACTTTGAACGTTAGGTAGTCTGACAGAGCTGGGCAATTTTTCGTTATTTACGATAACTCGGGGTTGAGATGAGGCCAGCGTTTTCTAAATTTATCTTATACTCCCAAGCCAACGTGGAACTAAAACTATCTATCTGTTTTTTTGATAAATTCTAATTGTAAGAGTATATATTTAGAATAGTATTTAGTATGTTTATGTGTGTGTATAATGAATGAATAATTCTTTATTGTACATAAACACCAATAATATGAAGTAATAACACAAAGAACAAATAGTACAATCGGCGGCCTTATCGTTAAGAAGCAATTTCTTCCAGGCAACCGTTACAGTTTGGAAAATTTAAATTGTAATATGATAATATAAAATTATTATGTAATAATTATAATTAATTACTAATTATTATTATGCCCAGGAAAGAAAGGTAAACAAAATGCAATTTTTATTATTAAAGCTGGACTACCTACAGGCTGGGACTCTTAATTTGTTTGTAAATATTAATTAACGTTTGCTTTTCTGTATAATTCAGTGGATTTTGCGAGAATGAAGCAGACATTGAAATTCTTCTTAGGAGACATTGTTTTACTTTCAGGGTCAACTTTGGGGCCACGTTTTGGTCGCCGTAGGCTTTGATCAGCCTTAAAGCGTAATTGTTGTAGGTCACTCAGGCTTGCACCAGCATCGTCCGCATTTAACAACAAAAAGATAACAACTAAAACAAAGCTGTAACAATACAACTTACTTACAATAATAACTTAATCATGGAAAACGGCAAAACAACAAGAAAGGCAGTGGCATTCACAGCGTATGACAATCCCAGATTACGTATCTTGACAATTATGAATACATTATAATCTGACAAAATTAAAAAGCTGTACTGCCGAAACGTTTGAAGGGAATATGCAACGTTTTAAATCTGGTAGAATTATAGTGACATGAGAATCGTGCCGAAACTATCCAACCCTGCTTCTTTAGGTTCTTTAAGATGAACACTTTTTATTGTCATAGTTATAAAATTATTTAAGTTAGTTAAATACTCATAAATTTCTTTAATATATAGCTAAAACGACAACAGTTAAGTATAGCAGCAGGTATTTAAGTGGATATGTAGCAAATTAGCCGTCAGTCTTAGAGTAACATAATTATTGATATTTTGTCACAAAGTATACCATAAAAAGAACCTTATTTTACTTCTGTCTAATGCTATAATGAATGGAGTATAGTTATTTTGTGTGGCGTATAGGCAATAGATAGTTATGAATTTTTGTTCCATTTTATAAATTTGGTTTTCCAAACTTTCTTCAACTTATTTTTGTTTTGAAGTGCGAGGTTTAGCAGTGAAACCTCCGCCTCTGTCAACAATTTGTTTACTAAGTCATTTTCATTTACATTTTTTACTTTTGACAATAATATAAAAGTTCTAGATTTTGATAATTTTAAGATAGCTTTTATTCAAAGATTTGTTGACTATAATATGGAATGATAGAATATATTATTGCACTCAACAGAAAACAAGTAACAAAGAATTACACTTAGGACAATAAAATAGTACACAAAATGTGGCCTTATTGTTAAGCAAAGATATGAAGAAAAAATAAAAAGGATGAAGATTAAATGGAGTATTAGGTGCAACTGAAAGAAGCACAGAAGATCTTAATAAATTAAATTAAAACAACATATGAGGAGATAAACTTAATTCTATACAGATAAGGAAAGGTTTTTAACTTTATTTCCAAAAGAACTTATACTCCATTCATTATAGCATTAGAAAGAAGTTAAATAAGGTTCTTTTTATGGTATACTTGTGACAAAATATCAATAATCATGTTACTCTTAAGACTGACGGCTAATTTGCTACATATTCACTTAAATACCAGCTGCTTTTCTTAACTGTTATCTTTTAAGCTATCTATTAAACAAATTTATGAGTATTCGATTAACTTAAATGATTTAATAACTATTACAATAAAAAGTGTTCATCTTAAAGAACCTAAAGAAGCAGAGTTAGATAGTATCGGCACGATTCTCATGACACTATAATTCTACCAAATTTAAAACATTGCCTAATCCCTTCAAACATGTTTTTTTAATTTTGTTAGACTATGAGGTATTCATAATTGTCAAAATAAGTAATCTGGGATTGTCATCCATTGTGAATGCTACTGCCTTTCTTGTTGTTTTGCCCTTTTCCATGATTAAGTTGTTATTGTTTTATTTTTGTTGTTTAATTTTATTAAATATGGACGAAAATATGCTGGTGCAGGCCCGAGTGGCCTACAACAATTACACTCTAAGCCTCCATACCTACCCTCAACCTTTGACATTTCAAGAAGTTTTACCAATGTCTTCATCAATAGTCTAATGTCTGAATAAATGTTATAAAAGTAATAATAAAAATTTCATGTTGTTTACCTTTCTTTACTGGGCATAGATATAACTAAATTCTATTCTAATTATAATCAAATCAACAGATAGATAATTTAGTTCCATGTTGGCTTGGGAGCAAAATATCAATTTAGAAAATGCTGGTCTCATCGCAACCCTGATGTATTGTCAAAATTTGAAAATTGCTCAGCTCTTTCAGACTACCTAACGTTCAAAGTTTCAACAAAACTATAATATATATTTTTTAAATTTATCTTGAAAATAAAATGTTCTGCACTGCTGCTTCTATGACCCTCTTTTTTCTAATGTTATAATGAATGGAGTTGGCCAGGTTTTGTGAATCATCCCCCAGAAGTGATTTCTATAACTGTGCAGCATGCACAGAAAAAGGATATGAGAAAAGTCGGTAGAATGACGAGGAATGTCCAAAATGAGATTAGATGAGTATCGCAAGATATACTGTGATGAAGAAAAGCTGAAAGTGAAATATTATGGTGTAATTCTGCCCGACTATACTTTCAAGTCTGTAGCATACGAATGCTGCAATGATTAAGCATATAAGTACAACTAATAGATACTGTAGGTGCTTACTTCCAATACTACTTTATGCATGTTGTTAAGATCATCAAGATACTGTAACGTATGTTCGTCATCTTTGTAGAGATGTAAAACGGCTGTTGATGCGTGACATGCCTGTGCAACTAAAGCTCCTACGGACCATCCGAGTTCTTTCATCAAATCACTTCGAAGTAAAACATATTGAACAATTGTGTTCGACATGGCAGTATCATAAAAATTAAATCTAATTAACATTTAACTTATAACTTATGCATTCCCATAATTTCACGTCAACTATAAGTCTGTTACTGAAACGTAGACATATATATTTAAAAGTAAAATAAAAAGTATATTTTACCATAAAAAAAAGTGGAAAAGCCACGCCACAGACTTAGTAGGTATCAGACGACATACTTCCTAACAATTTTTTTTTTTAATTTAATTGGCTCGCACGGTTTGTGCATTAGCCACAACGAGGCTTAAAAGGTAGGGAAATCATTTTGAGGAATGGAATGTAGGAGCGGAATTTGGAAAGGATAATAGGATCAGGGTTTAAATAAATATTAGAAATATATTATGATATATATATTTATACTTGAATATTATGTTCCGTTATGAAATTTGATATTAACTGATATACTTCATAATTAATACAGTTTAAAAGAATTTGCATGGATGTAGGAAGGGAAATGCGGGCGGATATTAAAGAAGTAATAAAAGAGGAGCAATCATGGAGGAGGCATTCGAAGAAAATGTGGTTTAAGTCCTCAACACCAGTACCACAAGCACATAGACTACCGTCAACTATTCCTAGTCTAGCAAGATGAGAGGCAGAACGAAAATGCCCTAAACGCATTCTAATGAGACTAGTAGTAGCATATTTACTTAAATGCATTCTAAAAAACCATGGTTTATGAAGTATTGACTCCTGAATAGATTTGTAAGTTCTATCTTTAGTATGGCTTGAAGTATCCCATATTGCTTCCCATGATTTATACAAATATGATTTAGGGAGGGATAAGATATCTCGTATTAAATTTTTATAAGGGAAAACATCACCACATTCCACGGCATCTTTAGCAAGTTTGTCCGCTATTTCGTTACCAGTAATATTATGATGGCCAGGTATCCACACAAAAACAATTTTTAAACCTTTTATTTTACAGTTAAGTAATAATTTCCTACATTCAATTAAATACGTGTTAGAGAGACGGGATTTAAAATGAAATTTTTCTAATGCTTGTAAAGCACTTTTAGAATCGGAAAAAATTATGGCGTTCTTGAGGTTTGCAAGTAAAACATATTCTAATGATTTTAAAATTCCATAGCACTCTCCTGTATAAACAGAAGTTAAAATCGCGGAAGGAGCATTAGAATCTGAATTTAATCGATTACCTAAATAAATATAAGGGAAAAGTTGTGCACCTAGAATTAAATTTATCTCACCGGATATATTACAACTAAGGTCCGCAAGTGGCAATTCGTTCAAAAAAATTTAATCCTACCTATCAATAATATGAGTTGGCAACTGTTCAGTGATGCAATCCACTACAAGAGCGTAAATATCATATTTTTTAACTTGCATCAAAACGAAACTCGATTTTCAAATTTCACAAAACCATGTAAAGATAGAGAACCCGAACCTATACCTTTTACATGTGAATTTTTTAATTTTTAACGATTTGGCAAAAACTTGAGCGTTAGACAAAAGAACTGTAGAATGATTTTGGACACTAAAAGAAAGTGATGAATTCATGTTAGGCAGTGCTATATTAGAATCATGTTCATTATTATGTGAAGACTTTGAGTTTAAAGATGTTACAGTAGGCAGTTTCTCTGTAACCTTCTTAGTGGGCGGATGTGATGAAGTATTTGAAGAAAGAAGATTGTTCTCTAGTTATGTCGAGCTTCCAATCTCTATATGCGTATTAGTGATATTTGGTGACTTATTGTCAAAGTGCAATAAAGTATGATGTCGTTTGTTACATATTTTACAACAAGAATTAGATCTACAATTAGACAACGTATGCGACAAGCTCAAGCAATTTACACAACCGTGCTTAGATTTGATAATTTTAAATCGATTTTTAGTAGAGAGAGTATTCTTAAATTTCGGGCAGTAATAAAATTGTGTGTAGTCCAAACTATCACATAAATTACATTTTATTACAGGAGCCGATGCTTCGTTACGAGAAACAAATGATTTTGTATTACGTGGCAACGATGGTACTGAATAATTATTTTCACTTACAAAGAGATTACATCTTTATATAATGGATTTTTTTTACGAAGAACTAAAAACTCAAAAGCTTGTAAAGTCTGACTGTCCATTTATCTTAAGGCACAGTGTAGTAACAAAAAAATTGTAATATCCGGAATATTTAATTATTTTAAAGTAAAGTTTCTATGAAAGAATTTAAGCTAAGTTCTGAATAGTTCCTAAAGTACGCGTATCTTGGTACTTTTTCACCAAACTATCCCAAATAATACTATACATCTCCCCTGTAGGTACAATACCCGCAGTGAGCTTAAGAGCGGAATGCATAAGTTTACCAATAAAATACTGTACACGTTGTGAATCGGTAAGTTGTTCGTTATTATGAACATTCGACTTAAAAGTCTCATAGAATATCGACCAATTTTCAATTTGTAATTTAATTGAAGTTTTATTATATTTTACACAGTCAGATCGCAAAGATAAAGATTCAGAACACATTTTGTTGCGAGCACTTTTAATCCGTATGTATAAATCCTGACACGAATCAAGCGCCGAGAAATCCGGCTTCGCCTCAGTATTCATAAATAAAGTAAGCTCATTAATATCATCGATAATTCTCTCATTTATTTAGAATAAACCGTCTAATGATTCCGTCTCAGTAACGAAATCTTCATTCATTATTATTAATTAATTTGTTTATTTTTCAACATTAAATAATTAAATGAAACAAGTATAATAGCAATGAAATAAAGTAATTATGTATTATATAATAATAAGATACGCTGGTTTTTGAAAGTCGAGATATATTGCCAATGGCTTACGCAATGATCTATAAACTTCCAAATATGTATGAAAATACTGAACAATATCCGGCTCGAAGGACCAATAAATAATCGTGAGATCACGCGGGATCTTACTCGTATGCGTTTATTAATAAATGTTAAAAAAAAGCGAAAGAAAAGATTTATAGAAAGAAGATTATCCTTAGAGCACACCCGATGGAACTCTGATATAAAATCGCGAGTACTTACCGAACTGATGTACGCCACATGGACACGAACAGTCACTTCCGCACTGTCCACAATTATTCTGATATTCAGTCTTTGGTTATATTATGCGAAATTGTATATACACACATTAACATCGTCTAGGGATATTTTAAATATTCTTAATTTTTTCAGTTTTTTTTTTAAGTAAAGACGAAAAGTAGAATAATGGTAAAAATAACCATAAATGTGTTTTTCAAGAAAAAGTAAAAAATATAGTGAAGTTATTCCGTTATTTGCATTTTGCGAAAATCAATAGTCAGTAAAACCACCCATGACGTTAACAACGGTCCTGTAACGATTTTTCATGCTTCGAATCAACTTATCAAAGTCTTGCTGCGGGATAATGTCCAAAGTCCTGGAAAGATGCAATAGAACTTGCTCTTTAGTGACAATGTTTGTAGGTAAATTCCTCAAAGCCCTTCTTTGGAGCATGGCCGACGCGTGTTCTATGGGGTTTAGGTCTGGTGATTGCGCGGGCCAGTCTAAGACCACCAGGAGTTCACCATACTGGTGAATCAGGACTCATCGGTAAACAGCACTTCAGACCACTGGCTACCTTCCCAGAGCAAATGTTCAGGAGCCCACTGTAATCTTCTTCCACGATTTGCTCGGCGTAGTGCAGGAGTAATAAGCGATTTGCGAACATGAAGATTAGTTTCATGCAGTCTTCTCCTCACAGTTAGGTCACTCACAAGGAACTGGTGCTCTGACTGGAGCCTTTGAACCAACTGTATGGCCGTAACATTTGATTGCCTTCTCGGAACAATTTGCAAAAATCAGTCTTGTCATTGGGTGGTTATGCGCTTCCCGCCTAGGTGTCTTTCAGCCACTTCACCAGTAGCACGATAACGTAACCATGTCAGTGATATCATGTTTTATTTTGTTTCGATGTCCTCAGCAATACTAGTAGCCTCAGTTTGGAGCATGCCTACTGCCCTTAATATTTCCTCTCTTGTTAAATGGCGTCGCTGCATAATGCATTCAGTATCACAAATTTAAATTAAACAGCTAACTAGTTTTAAAACTTTCGATTAACACAAAAAATCTTGATTTATGCCACGCAAATCTTTTGTTTGAAATTATTTTTTTAATGAGGAAGTATTTAAAAAAAAATGCGAACGCACTAAAAACGCTTTCCACTAGATGGCGACTCTAGCAAAAGCTGATTTTTGCACGAAACGAATGGACTAAAGACAGTCACTTCCGTTGCTTTTGCTTTAGGACACTGTTGTGGCGTTTGCCCTGGGGTCAGCCATTGAATTTTTCTTTGACTGTTACCATAAAGAATCCACTTTTCATCACATTTCACATCTCGATTTAATATTCCTTAATTTCTGTACAGATTTAACAAGGCAACACAAGTTTCAACACGCGTTTCTTTCTGCAGATCAGTCAAATCATGAGGCACCCATTTTTCATCGTTATTCACCTGTGTGGTCTTCCTTGTGGCTTGTTCTTTAAGTCGAAGTTTCCATCACGAAAGCGTTAAAAAAAAAGTACGGTTCGTTCATTAGCAGATTGATATTGCAGGCTGTTTCTGCCGCGGTACTTCCGCGTCGGAACTCGTATTCAAAAATCACTCGAATTTTCGCATTTTCCATATTTCTTGTCTAAGTTGAATAACAAAAATAATTGAAAGCCGATATTCAAATGTTTCACATTTTTTTAAAAAAAGAACATCATAGAGACCATGTAAAAAAACGAATATTATTACGATAAAATGGCAATTTCATACTTTAACCGCTAATACTTCATTTTGGATAAAAAATAACCCAGTTTATTTCATATCGATATATCGTGCAACCCTAATTCTGACATTGACGCACCTGCTTGTCATCTTAATGTTGACAGATTTGAAACGCCGCATCGTCCGTATGTAGTGTTTCATTGTAGGTATCGTTATTTGTGTTTATTTTGTTTAACTGAAACAGTTGTAACTTAACATTTTAAAACGTATACCTTTCTCACAACACAGCGGTGTTAACGGAAGATGGCTTCTGGGCTAGAAAACTATGTTAATCAAACAGTGTCGGTGATAACTGCTGATGGGCGCAATTTCATCGGAACGTTGAAGGGATTTGACCAAACAATTAATATAATTCTAGATGAGTCACATGAAAGAGTGTTTTCATCATCTACAGGCATTGCTCAGGTGGTACTTGGACTTCACATAATTCGAGGAGACAATATTGCTGTGGTTGGGCAGATAGACGAATCTATCGACAGCAGACTCGATTTAGGCAACATCAAAGCTGAACCTTTAGGACCAATAGTGCATTAATCTATTTTAGGTTTCATTATTAAAGTTAAATTATAATTAACTTGCATTTTCCTTTCATTTACTTTCTATGTTATTTTAGTAGTGTTCCATAAAAAAAAGGGTTATGTGTCTATAGAAAGGAGTATTGTATCTATGTCAAATATAATGTACATAAATTCCATTAAAATACTCAATCAATCTAAAATAGTAAATTTAATTAATATTTACAACCCCATTAATAAGTGCCTATTTACAAATAATAATTTAAATTAAAAAGCCTCCTGACCATAACAATCGACATATGAATGTTGACTAATGAAATAGTTTATTTACAAAATCACTATAAACAATTATAAACAAAAAAGAATAATAAGAAAATACACAGATCTTGGTGATATAATTTGCTTTATAAAATAAAATAATTAAGTGTAAGGTGGGGCAATAAAATAACGAATACCTAAGTTAGCATATCCAGGTACATAATGTCACTAATTTTTTTCGTGTCATAACATATAGTATCCCACAAATATCTATTGTCCATTTGTTTTATCAATCCCATTAATAAATCTGTAACATTACATATTGTAGATGGAAGTTATAATACCCAATAATAGGCAATATAAGCTACGCTTGAAGGTTTGAGGTAACATGTTGATGTTACCTCAACCAATACACCATTAACACCATTACTATTTTTTTCTAAGAAATTATCCTTTTGCCTCAGTTTTAAAATCTTTATTTAAAGTTCAAGCCATACTAGCCCCTAAATACTCCAGTACTAGACCCATTTGTAAACATAGTTTTTTATAATAAAAAGTTGAAACAAATAACTGGTAATCTATATGTTCTTGATTACAAAATGTAGTGATGGCAATCCTGCTAAACACCAATTTATTGATATTTCATATGAAACTTGTTTAAGAATTTAATAGAATACTTATAGCATTACAACACGACTTGATTATTTCTAAAATTTTACTATGTAATTATTGCTATTCAGCTGACTTTACATTTCAGTCATATAATTTATATAAATAACAATAAAATAGGAATGAATTATTTTTCAAAACTGGCTTCTCTTGATTCCATTACAGATTTGGAGAACCAGATCAGGAAAAGTCATTACTTTTTGATTTCCCAATCACTACAAACTCCTGATGCCTGAAAATAATGGAAAGGAAAATATTATCCTTTTTGGCTTGGTTATCTGAGGAATCTTTCGTCATCTTTGTGCATACTCTCAAATTAGCTATAACTAATCTACAAACTGTAAATGTTGTTTTACATATACTATAAAAATATATTAAACTTTACTATAATATAACTGCTGCAAAATATTACTTTTTAATTTACATCTTGGATTGCTAAAGATTTCAAAGAAAATATATTCTAAACAGGCATAGATTTAATGTAGTAATATAAAGTTTATTGGTAAATAACTGTTTTATTTAAATACCTTGACAGACAGATGCATACACATGTTACTTTTCACTTTTTATTATTTCTATTTCTATGCCTTGGCTGAAATAGAACAGTTATAGAGCAAAAATTTCAAAAAAAAAATGTACATAATATGATACAGAATAATAATAGATAATAAGATGATCCAAAAAAAGAGATTGTTATGTAGCCAAAATTTACTAAATGTGCATCAAAGCATGCATTTTAATGTGCACTTAGTAAATAATTTTCAATTAAAAATATTATGATCAAACACAAAATGCTGTAAGAGTCGCAAAAATGCATTGTATCATGTATTGAATGTCATACTTATAGTAAAATTAAGTACTGAGTAAATTAAACAAAAAGCTCTCCTCTTTTCTATAAAACGGAAAATTGATTTAATAATATTATTTAACAATAAGAAACAAGCATGCATCAAGCTTTACAAAGAAATGAATTACATCAAATTGATTGATACCTTTGCATTTTCTCCTTGTATTTTTGAATATTGTACTGTCGGAAGAATTGTTTTCCATATTCAAATGTGGCAATCATGATGGCGCATGCTGGTGCTACTTTAAATATTCGAGGTAATAGTCCCGTAAACAGCCCTTTGAATCCATGATTTCTGTAAATATTTCTTGCAATATCTTGCATGTTTGATGCTCTTTGCTGTGTTTTTCCATCTATAAATACAATAAACTTAAAACTAATTAGTTGTCAATGTGTTGTCTGTACATCACATATTTGGTTTTTCCTATCAATTAAGCAGTACTTTACAACCAATATATTGTAATGAAATAAAGCCACATTAAAAATGAAATATGATCCATTTTCTTGTGCGCAATTTATATATATATACTTCTAAATTACCTGTGTATATTTCTTTTTCACCTAATTCAATTTGCTGATGTGTTTTTATGACATCAAAAGGAAGTGTAAGAAAAGCAGCAATCTGTAAATAAAATTTGTAGTTTTTTACTCTTTTAACACAATAATGCAAAGCATTTTCATTTTGATGACCAGTAACTTACACTGCCAGCTACAGATCCACAAAAGAAATTAAATAAAAATGTGTTCTTTTCAGAGTCAGGCCTGTTAAACAATCTTTTTGTGGATTCAAATGTCGTCCAGTATATACCTTGAAAGAAATTATTAAACTTATAAATTCTCAAATTAAATAAATTATAAAATTAAGTTTGAAGATAGTATACCTGAGAATGGAACATCTCTCAAAAGTGTAGAACCTAACCCACGAAAGAGTCCTCTGTAACCTTCATATCTTATTACATGTCGTAATGCTGTGGAAATTTCTAAAAAAAAATTGTTAAATATTCTTAATAAAAACACTTAAAAATCCACTTGGTCCCTGATACCCTGAGATGGGATTCGAACCCATGACCTATTGTAAACCAGGCCACTGCTCTAACTACTGAGCTACCTAGGACCTTACATGACTGATGAATCTTTCAAGCACTTGTTACTTTTTTGCTAGTACATATTCTCATCAATGTTCAGGCAATCCACCCAAACAGCCAAAAGAAATATTTAAATTTTTGATAATGAATCTGTTCTAATTTATCATTATTGATCAATTATGAATTCACAATGCTTTTTTATCTATTCCATTAAGTATATTCATAAACTTGCCAGCATATATTCATAAGCCTGAGCCCCCATCTTACAAGACTGCATTCCCAATTCACATATAATGATAATGAAAATACTTTTTACAATGAAAAAAGTAACCAATATTTTGAATACCTCCATATGTCAAATGTTTAGACTGCATCTTAGTTCTTATTAATTCTAATGGACTGACTATAGTCACTGCTGTCATCCTAGCAGTAGCTCCTGCTATTAATGGTATCCACATTGGCTGGCTCACTGAAATTCAAGACTTAATAAATAGTTAATTCTATTATATTTACATATATTTTATGTAATGAAGTAATTCATATGTAATATAAAAGGTTTTTGTTATTAAATTAAAATATAAAAGCAATTTTCTACTTACTATTCCCAGATATTTGATTATAAAAATTTTTCATCTTAAATCTGAGTTGTTCATATGATACAAAATAAATGACTGTACATGGAAGAGCTAAAACTAATGTAGGACTTAGTCCTGACCATAGAGCTGGTACACCTTCAAGTTTGGCTATTTTGTAAAAAGCATCCTGAAAACAAAACAATGTTTGTCTTGTCAACAATTATATATGAATGGTATATATTATAAAGTTAAATTTAAATTAAAGCAATTTCTTTGTCCCAATTGTCCATGTATACCTATTTTAATATTATAAAGAGGTAAGATTTAATTACCTACATTGAAACTACTGACAGATAAAAAAGAACTTTCACCTACAGGAAGCTACATTGTATGTGGGTTACATTGGCTATAATTTATGTAAGTGAAGTAGTAGAAGAAAAGCTTATGATGTATAAAACTGATTAAAAAGAAGATTAAAAGATTAAAAAGAAAAGGGATATATTACTGTAATGGTATTTAGAAATCTTAAAATGTAGGGTGAGGAGGGGGGTAAATAAGGGAGTGAAATTTATATTAATGTCTGTCTCCTCTAAATTAGAATCTACTTTTAATAAGTACTTCAGTTGGTTGCTTAGTTAGACGTTTCTCTGAGGGGTTAAAATATCTTACTAATTCTTTATATAAACTATAAAAATATAATTCAAGTATATCACATTTGAAACTTGTGTTACTTTATCTTGAAACACTGCAATAGTTTATGCCCAGGTATTTACCAATTTAGATACTTGGGTTTTATTACTATAATGTTGTGTCAAATGATCAAATGAGTGATTAAGGTATGAGATGGAGGGTATAAGATTTAAATACCATGGTTCCATGAAAATGTACTCTTCGTGGTATCCATGCAGTCTCACCACAAGGACAAAGGTGTTCCATAAGTCCATTGCAATACAAGTAGCATTTATTTGAAAGTAGTGCCTTCTGTTGTGCTTGCAACCTTATTTTAACCACATCCAAAGGCGTCACTGTTGATGAAAAAAGGCACATGAAAGCAATGGACAAATATATACTTAAAACCACAATAAAATATTAAATACTCACTAAATAAAGAGGTTATAAGAGCACCGGAACATGCTGATGCCATTTGTTGAAATGGCGTAATGTGGAAGCGAGGATCATCTTCTCGAATCATCAGGGTTTTAATTAAAATTCTATTTAAAATAGAATGGTACCTTATAGAGTCAATATATTTTCGTCTTGCAAAATCAAATAATAATTCGTAAAAACGTCAATGTCATCCAAATTAGGGATTCATAAACAGTATCGATACCAAGGACGTTTTGGGCCGGCACTGTTTCTTACCTAATTTTTAGTATAAATAAATTAGCAAAATTGTATGAAAAGTAATGATTCTTTAAGGGTACTTAAAAAAATATAGAGAATCACGTTCATTTTTGACCTAAAAATTTACTAACACGTCTAGTGATGAGATATATCTCAAAATGTAGGTTATTTTTTATTTATTTCATATTAGGGAATTAATTTTTAAAATAAAGCGAGGAAAAAGTTAAAAGGCTGATTATTATTTTTATATAATATTAAAACTACCCGAATGCGATACGGATCCTAAAATCTAGTATTTCCTTACTAGTCTGTGCTAAAATCATTAAGTAGGTAAATTATACTATAAATGACGGCACAGACTAAGGATTATAATGACGGTTTGCTATATATACTACCCCAGTGCGATTCCGAACCAATGACGGTTTACTACGTTTCGTTTCATCTACTACGGAAAAAATATTATTTCGTCTTGATACAAGAAAAGACAAAACCAATTTAGATACTTGGTTTTATTATGCTTTAAAACAGAGCTAATTATTTAACATAAGAGAGTATGACAATATCAATTTATAACATATGTCATCATTGAAATATAAAGTATAAAACTTTTAGCAAAGAGTATAATTATAAACTCAAGGAGTTCACATCACGTCTTAAGGTAAAAAAGTACAAATTAACAATTACATTTAGATTTATTTATCTATTTACGAGTCAAACTACGGGTTGAGTCAGTGCCGGTTTTAGCACTACTAACGCCCTGGGCGAAATTTCTTCGGCGCCCCCTAACTGCAATTCAATTACTACTACTTACTACAAATCAGTTATTTGTCTTTTTTTCGCCGACCCGGCCTACTTACTTGTAATTTTCCCTAAATTTAGGTAGATTGTTAAGTTGGCAGCATTAGAATGGAACGTAGTGTTCAATCGGTTTAATTTCTCGGGAATCCCCGACTTACCGACCATACAGAAACAATGTGTTTTTCTATAATCGGGGATTCCCGAGATCTATCTCTTTTAATTTTTGACGAAGCAGAACACAATCAACACTCATGAGTGGACGCTCTTAAAACAATTATTCGATTATTTTAAAACAAACAAACACAGTAATCAACCGTTTAATGCTACGTTGCGATGCTCTTGTTCCAACTATAGTGACATTAGTTTTATTTAAAAAATAGACATATAAATAGTGTATAAGTAGCTGTTTCATTTTTGACGGATCACATCATTAGGTAAGTACAGATTATTTTTTGCGATCTGTACTACACATTCCCTAATACTTAAGTATATAAGATGTTAAAATAACAGGTTAATTATTAAAATTGGGTCCAGACTCTTTACCCTTGTAACACTAACAGAGTGTCACATAATTGTTATGTATAACTTTATGTAATTGTTGTAACTTTGTGAAAGTGAGTTTGCAGTGGGCCACTACTTATTATATGATCAATTATTTTGCTATTTCGAATAAGTGGCCAAGTAGCTGGATCCGCTATATTCGGGACAACAGTATCAATATCATCTAGTACATGCATTTGTTGTACATCAATAACAGATTTATCCTGATCAGCATCTGTAATCGTAGTACTACTTGCTCCCTCACTTTGGGATTTTTCATCCACAATCTCTTGAGTAGCTATTCCATCTGACTTGCCAGACAGAGGCTCCACTGCCGATGCATTCGTTTGTATTGCAGCATTTTAGCTTCAGCTTAACGTTTAAACATGCTCAAACGAAAATTTTCTTAAATGATCGAGCGATAATGCCCGCCAATGTACGTCATCTTACCTAATAAAATACATATCTTCATATTGGTAATCTGTATGTTGTTCTGTTTTACCATAATATAATATTTTTCTTGTTAAGTTTCCTTTAAATTCATGCTGAAATAAGGCAATTTGAAAACAAAAAACATCCTCACGTTTCTTGTCTTTTTCGCTGACCCAGTAGGCCTTGTTCAATGAGCGAGGGAACTATATTATAATCTTTGTCTTTGGGAAATGAGGAAGTATTAGAAAAAAAACATTAGTTCCCGAAATCAAACTAGATGTCGCTACGGTACGTTCTTGATTTCTCCATGACAACCCTTCCAGTTTTCTTTCATGTTTAAAAGTAAATTAGTTTTCAAAATTTAATAAACAACTCATGGGCGGTCGCCCAACCGCGCCCTACCCTAACTCCGCTCCTGGGTTGAGTCTTATTATCGTTTGAGACAGTATATGGTTTTCTTCGTGTTTTATCTGTATCTAATGTTATGCATTTTTAAGTCAGTCTTACTGAAAATATTATATATTTATTTATGTAGCAACATAAGGTATGTACAACGTTTTCTGTGAGAGGTAAAGAAAATGCGTCTAACAACGTGAATCTACTAAGTTTGGGAGTAGCCATCACCATCTTCTTTCGATGGTGTTCGCTTGAAGTGATAGGAGTTTGTGCTCACCTTAGTGATTGACTGAATTTGATTACACCTTCTGACAATAATTTCTAGACCTTGCTTTCTATGTATTTCGAATCTGTAACGGAATATCTTCTTGATTTAATTGCAATAGGTCTCTAAAAAGGCAACAGATTACTAAATAGACTTACAGGTTCAACGTTGGCTTACATCACTGTACAAATTTTCAGCGATGGGTTATTTCCACCAAATTCATTACAAGAGCTTCATGCTTATTTAATACAGTGTGTCTTAGTATAACGTCACAGCAAAGTCCTTCCATGACCAAGGAGTTCATACATGATGCATATTAAAGTTAGAGGACATAAACGCGTTACCCATGTGGTCAAGTTTAATTGAGGCATCGGAATCTTTTGCTCATGCGGTAGCTTGAGAACTTTATAATGATTTGCTAGCCTTTTATCAATAAAACTAGTAGTGCTTCTAGTATCAATAACAGTTCGATCTAATATGTTAGTATTGATCATCACTTGAATAGTATCCATACTTATATCACTTTCGGCGGACATCATGCAGCTTAAGTTTTCGTCGCTTTGTTGTCTAGATTTGTTTCTACAAACTTTGGTAAAGTGGCCTCTCTTGCCACAAGATAAACAGGTAATTTTCGCAGCTGGACAGTTTCGTAGTAATTGTCGTTTGTAGCCGCAGAATTAAAACGTTTCTTGAGGTGAAGATGATACATTATGATTACGAGTCATTCTCATGACGTCCATACCAGATGATACTTTGATTATACACGGTTCAGTACTCGTAGAATTGACAACAGGAATATTTTTCTTTGATAAATCACACTGTGCACTTGTGCAAGTTCTAAGGATCGCGCTTGGTCGTAGGCAGTATCTAAGGTAAGATTCTTATTTTCGCTTATAAATCCATCTCTTACGTAGTCTCATTTATCCCGGCAGTAACTTTTTGAAATTACACTCTTTAGATAGTATTTTCTGAGCTTGCAGATATTGGTGAATCTTCTCATGAGACGATGTCTGGAATAGATCTCATTGACGGGTCTGAAAAAAGTCCTTCTAGTTTCTGAATAGCGGTTTTCATATCCATTAATATATGTGTACGAATTCGGAGATACATAGTTTATAAGTAGTTGGTGCTTTAGATTAGTTAATAAATTTTACATCTGTCGAGATAATAAAAGAAAATTTACTAAAAAGGATAATACCATCATAGGTGCAATATATATACTTCTCTCATGATTATTTATGTCCATTAAAATGTTTTCATAATAACTAATATCAAGTTTTCTGCAGATATTGAGATCAGAAATATATGGATGAAAAATGTTAAAAAAGGTCACGATTGGAGGCATATATAGTATGCCTCTAGGTTAACTGCATGGTTATTAAACATTTAGTTTGTTGCACCTAGATGTAGATAAATAAAGAGGTAATAATAAATAATACTGCTGAAAGTTGATGGGGCAAAATATGTATGTAAGGACCGTACATTACAGCGTTCGGTCTACCTACCCCGCAGGGGTTATGGCGTGAAGGTATACATTGATAAACTGCGCGGAAAAGTTTTTGGGTGTCAAAATAAAGATTTACATATATATTATATCTGACTTTCTGTAATAAGCCCATCGATGAAGCTCCCTTGTACAGCATGACAAGGAACGGATTTGGACGGACTCATTCATAAACTACCGAATACGAATCTATATAAAAGATATAAATCCGTTCCACGTAATTTTTCATTTTGGTGCATTTTCCTACACTTGGACCGCACTTGGTTGCTTTTTTTGAAAAAAATTGTATAAGTCCCGTAAATTGTTAATGCGCTGGAACCTTGTTTAAATAACGCGTGACGTCATATGAAAATAGAAACCCTAGATAGAATAAAAGACAGGAGACAAATTTTAATTAAATATTTATGAATAATCCCCAAAATTTTGTTAAAATAATTTAATAACTTTGAGTTTTTTTGACGCCCCTCCTCATGTGACCCTATCTCGAAGAGGCTAGACAACAAAGGGGCAGGGGACAAAGGGCAGGTCGCTCACCGGGTTGGGAGCACGTCTTGGAGTCTTAACAAAATTTGATCCCAATAAAGCCGAATGTTTTCATCAACAGCACCAGCAGCATAGTAGCTGTATAGCCAATGGTGAGACGAACTAGCCATATAATATCGAGTAGTGTAACTTCGCGTATCACTCATATTTGAGTTGCAGTAAAATCATGAGTACCTCCTTTTTCATATGTACAAAATGACTACCGAGAGGGGTACTAGTGATAGTGATGAAAAAATACTTTAATGATAAAATATCTAAATAGAAAGCGCGGGGTAGTCAAAGGAAGGCTTACTTGTTTAAAAAAAAAATGTTTTATCGTTGGAAGGAACCGTACTAAGTACCGAACAACGGGCTAAACTGAAGTTGCGAATTCAGGGTGTGAACACGATATTCAGAGAGTTCCATAATATTCAAAATGACATTGATGAGTTGGTTTCTGATATCAAGTTGCAGGAACATATAGAAGCACGCGAATGTTTTGAAGTAGAATATTAAGGGATTTTAGCGAAGGACAGTGTATGATGAATGATGAGTTGATTGTACCCTGTGCTGAAAGCTCGCCACAATCAATAAAATTAACAACGATTGCATTAGCCGAATTCGATAGTTCGTATGACCGTTTTGGCTAAATACTAGATACGTTCATATCCTTGGTCAGTCATTGAATCTATAGAATTTTCAGCTGATAATCGTATAGTTGCATGGGATTTATTATTGAATCGTTCTAATAATAGTAAATTACTAATCCATAATCACATAAAGTCTTTATTTTCTATTCCAACAATTTCAAATTAGTCGTCAACTCAAATAAGAAAAGTAACAAACGTTACTCTTAATAATTTACGCGCACTAAAGCAACCCGGTGAACCTACAGATCACTGGGACACAATAATAATTTATATGATTGTGTCCAAGTTTGATCAAGCTACTAAACGCAAATGGGAACAGAATAAAAACTTTTTTTTAAAGAGTAAATAGAGCTCTCAAACTATTATACTTATTAGAGTTTCTCCGTGATAAGGCAGATATGTTAGAAACACTATTTGTATCGCATAAGTCTATTTATAATTAAGTCCTAGAAACTCAAGATTTAAACCTTGTTGTGTTTGCTTGCAGTCATCTGGAAAAATTACAGACTTGTGCTCAGGCAGACATCTGGTCTCTGGTTTGTCCTCTTCCAAACATTCAACTTCTTTGAGCAAGCGGTATTCCTCGAATATAACATCTCATGACCTTGTAAATTTAAAATTGTTACTGTCCCAAATGCTCTCTGTGAGCGACGTAGAGAATGAAGGCAGAATAACGCTGCGTAATTGCAGCAATCTCAGACCGCCAAATCGATATCGTGATTATGGCGGCAATGTTTGTCACGTACAATCATCATCTGTTGATCCCCTGTCAGAGCCTATAAGTCTCAAAGAAGCAATTGAAAGTGCCGAGTCAAATGAGAGGCGAGTAGCTATGGAAAGTAAGATTAACTCTCTTAGAGAAAACTAGACATAGGATTTGGTAGATTTGCCCAAAGGGAGGAAAGCGATTCCTTGGTGTATAGAATCAAAACACTAAAGAGATCGAAAAACTACCACGAAGTCATCATTTCTTAACACATCAGTCGAATGTAGGTAGAAAGTTGGAGAAAAAGATAATTCGTTGATTTGCAGTGTGGATGTCCTATGCACATGCGGCTAGTCGCCGTCTTCTCTACTAATAAAGCAACACGCTTTATTAAAATAAAATAATATAATAATATTACAGTACAGGGAAGATGACGCGACTACTAGTCGTCCAACAGAAAACTACTCTATACAAGTATACAACGGGCGCGGGATCGTCGATAATGAGAAAGTATAAAAAAAAAGAAAGTGCTAAAAAGCACCTCCACTAGATGGCGACTCTAGCAAAAGTTGATTTTTGCAGGAAACGAATGGACCAAAGAAGTCGTTCTTTTTAGCTCGATATTAAAAAACTTTCATACATGAAAGTAAACCAAGGGTTGTCATGGTGATATCAAGAAAGTACTTTAGCGACATCTAGTTTGATTTCGGGATTTTTTTAAATATCTTATTGCGAGGCTCGGTCCTGTTATATAGTACTACATCCATGGTACATAGAGATAAGGTTCTGTGGCCGTCACTGCTGTCATTGTATCGTCAGTTTCTTTATCTGTCACTGTCAGTCATACTTGATAGAGTTAGGGTGGAGGATGTTGATTTAGTTACGAAAGAAGTAAAATAAAATAATTGCCTTAATATTAGTAATCATCATACCCCGTGGAGTTTTGACTGCTCTGTGAAAAATATATTTTAAAATGTTTGCCTCCATACCTAGATCACTGTTGTAAGTACCTTTTAATTTATTTTTGGAGTTTACATAACGTGACAGCTGTTTTACGAGACCGATCTATAAACAAATTTTGGTTGGATTCGATAAATACGAATTCGGGCATGTATAATCATCAGTGACTTTTTTAATTTTGTTAATATTACTATAAATATTTTTAAAAAGTGTGACTAACGGTACTCACTTTGAGTCCGTAATATCATTTACTACCTAAAGTAAAACTGTGTTAGAGGTGTTTTCAAGGTCTTGCCTAATTGGGTTTTTCGCATCAAATCTTTTGTAGTTAAAACCCATATCTCTAGCAAGTTGCATGGCAAAGTGTCGCATCTTTAGTGACTTGGATTAGATGCTTTTCATATCGGTTTCTTAGTCTATTCTTTATTAATCAAAAATATATTTTTTATGGGCACTATGAAAGAATTGATGAATTTATAAAAATAAAAAGTAATACCAAGTTTCATTTAAAGGAATAATATAATGCAAAGTATTAGAAATTTGGTACCCCATGTACAGAAACATCACTGATTAATTCAGATGATAAAGTTTTAATTTGTGGTAACAGGGGTAAGCTTATTTCATATTAATAATCTCTAAGATAGATGTTTCTTTAAATTTTTCATTCATTCATCATATATTAGAGATTCATTCAATAATTTACTTAAAATGTGGTGGTTGACTTGGTTTTTACAATACCCATAAATTACATATTTTTTATATCTAAAAAGTATTTTAATCTTATTTTTTTTTATTTACCACTTTTTTTGATAATGTTTCTATAATCCACAATAATCAAATAAGTCACAATATGAAATATATATGGTCTATTTGCTTTAAACATTATTTGATCAAAAGGATTGCTAAGATTATTATTGTGCTATTTTAAAATAATGTTTTATTATTATTATGCAAACGAAGAAATCTGATTTGATTGATATTCACAAGTGCAAATGATATTGAATTTGATTACAGCTGGAAAGCTGATCACAGATAGAAATTATATAGAAGATATTTTTGTAATGTAAATTACTATAACAACAATAGAATGGTAAAACTATGCCATTTCCATCTTAAATAATAACAAGTCACTGTTCCGCAGTGTAATATTATAAAGAGAGACTGAATGACATTTCCAATGTCGGCATAAGTTTTAAATTATGTTAATGTTTGCTATTTATATTTGTCTCGGACTTGGCAACAACCAGAAGAATGCATATGTCGTGGTCGGATTGTAGAATTGACCAATTCATGATATGGCCGGCCTTTTCATTAAAATGGAAAAAATTTGCTGCCTGCATCATTATCTGGCTTGGTTAGATCAAAGGATAATTTGTGTTTAACAACATGGTCGACTAGGTATGCCTGCTTCATGATGTGGCTAAGCATTATTGATCACAGCATAAAATAGTATAAATAAAAGGCACAAAAACAATGAGACATGTTATTGTGATAGATTATGTTTTTTAAGGTTATCCAATAAATAAAAAAGAAGGGTGCAGGGAAAACAATTTCTTGATTAAGTTAGTGAGATAATTGTAGGAGTGTAGTATGAAGTTGTGGCAGTAAAGGTTATTCTATAGTTTTATGGATAAATCATAAGAGTATTATAAAGACAGGATTTTGATTCAGCTCCAGAAGATGATAAAAATATATTAGAGGATATAATAGTTTTTGACACATGAAATGATCTAAATTTCATAAATGATTCAATACTGTAGGTCACATGATAGGTTAGAAATTTAAGACAATCGCAAAGTATAGCTTAGTGATCGTATTAAATGTCGAGGTTATTTTTTTTAGATCACAAAACCATAAGGCTTACAAATAAACAAGTTATATCTGCAAATAATTAGATTTGGACACCCTACAATCATGATATGACCAAATGTGGATTGCTATATCATTAAATGTTAACTTTAAACAATTGATCAATTTTAGGTGGCCATTTCATGAAATGATCATTTCATTGGCATGACTATGACACATATATTAATAAGTTAATATTAATGTGTATTCTGCTATTTATTTTAAATGTATGTTTAAAGATTGATGAATTTGCTTTTTTTAACAAATTCAGTTATTCATTTGGGTAGTGTTTTTCTAATGTGTTTATGCCAGGAGTAAATTAACATGGTTCTGATTGTTTGCTATTCTCATCCTATGCATAAGAATACACTGTATTGATATACGCATTGTTAGTTCTTATTTTGTTAAAACTATTATAAAAAGCAAAGGAGACTAACTGACTTATTATTGCATGGCTTAAACTATGAATAGATTATTTATTATGACTGAGGTTTGCTATGATAAAATTTTGAAAAATTCAATCCCCAAAGGGTTAAATGGGGTTTGAAATTCATGTTCATCCAGGCGTGCCACGCCGCAAAAGCAGAAAGCTAGCTTACTACTACAAAACGCTGTGTTGTTAGGTTTTTGGATAAACAAAATACAACGAAAAACAAAATACCAAGTACCAAAGAGGTAGCTTTGAAAAAATTTACAGTGCTCCTAAGGTTTTTTTAAGTTTCATAAAGTTATTTTCATAATAACAGAATGATTTACTTAAAGGAGTTTTCATACCGATTCGTTTTCACGTTCCACCTATATATATTCTCCAACTTATTTAATTCGTATTGCATATAAAAGCATACTTAAATCAACCATCAAGAAACTACGACCGGTACCCACATAGGCGTAGCCAGAGGGGGCAAGCGTGGTTCGGGTCCACCCTAGAAAGCTGTGACCACCTTAGAAAAATACTCTCCCTCGTACATAAAATAACTTTATTATTGGGGTCATGTCCCAACACTAGGAATAATCCCTAGCTACGCCAGTGGGTACCCATTAACCGTTTTCTTCAGAAAAGCTGCCTGTTTTGATTTAAAGAAAAAATGGTCACGTTAGCCGCTAACTACAAGGGCGCGCGAATTAAAATAAAAAAAAAAAATATTAATGGCGATCTACGTTGCCAGATTCCAGGCACTGGTGGTAGTGGTTTCTAGAGTATGCATTGTTTAATCTCTTATAGTTTATTCTTAATGAAAAATGTTTAAAAAATTCCACTTTATCCCCGCCTTATAGTTTACTTATTTGTTTTGTTCAGTGTTTTTTATCTATTAAAAATCCGTTTATTTATCAATTTTATTGACAATTGATTCCAAAATTGCCTGATTTGGTAGTATTTTGTCATTTTCAGAATTTCTCCGTTTACGGTATTATCCAATGCACTCGAATACGTTTGCTCTGATCGGGCAGTTTCATCGCATTCAGTCTAACAAATCCTATAGAGGAGATTTCCGGATGTCTTCGCCTGATGGATTCTATTTAGAGCAAAGACAAAATCACAAGCTTCCGTCCGCGACTTTATCTACATAGATTGAATTGGCAAACACTTATATGTACAGTAAAATAAAGTATCGATATTCTGAAAACAAAATAGAGAGAAAATTATATAAAGCTATAATAAAATATGAAAGATGACAATGTTTAAGTATATATTCCACTAGACTGTTTTGAGCTCTTAGTGTAAGTTTTTTAGGGTGCCGTAGCCAGAGGGTAAAACGGAAACCCTATTACTAAGATTTCGCTGTGCTTGTCTGTCTGTCACCAGGCTGTATCTTATTACCTGTGAAAATTAGACAGTTTAAATTTTCACAGATGATGTATTTCTGTTGTCGTTTCAGCAACAAATACTAAGAACAAGAATAAAATAAATATTCAAGGGGACTCCCACAACAGGAAGACGCTTGAAATAATTACAGAATATGTATTTATATAGTAGTTTTAAAAATAAATAATTAAATTAAAATTAAACAAATATTTAGGGGGCATGTGAGCATACATTTAACGTAATTTGTTTTGCTTAGTTTTGCTCAAAAACGATAACGGCGTACGGTAACCCTTCGTGCGTCGATCGTCGATCGAGAGGCCCGTTAAGATTTTAGTATGGAATCCGGTACAGCGCATGAAGAAGTACAAATCATTATACATTTTTTTAACATAAAATCATGTAAAACTTACACTAACCACTCTGAACTAGTAGTACATAGTGATGGTATGAGTGCGCATGGGCGCGTTAACTAAACGATGTAGAATTATTGACATAACACCTTAGCGAGTACTTTTGCAGAACATAGATGTCTTTGGAAAATATACATACTTTTTAAATGTCGCACTTCGCTGAAGACCATACGATCTCGTAATGATTTTAACTTTGTTTTGTCTAATCAGTAATCGCTCAAAAAATAAATACGTTACTGTTTTGTTCAATATCTGCATGACACAGACGTTCCATATATTAGCATAATAAATTTTTCAAATCTTGCTTCGTACTTCGTTTTCCGTGATCCAATTTTCATAATGCTATTTGTTCCATAAATAATGCTATCCTAAATTTTGCATTGGTCAAATTATCAACATTATAGGATATAAAAGTAAACAATAGGCTAAAAACTAATTTGACTAGTTAATTATTTATAACTTTAAGGAGAATTCAAAACGTACATATTAAAGGAAAATAAAATACTGTATAGTAGGTACAAAATAATCAGACAATGTCGAGAATTGTCACTTATTAATATAAATCAAAATAGCTCTCCACCTCTGTCCATTCACTACATGTGTAATTTCGATATGGTTGTACGCTACGCTCCGTTTCGCGATCGCCTTAAATTTCTGACCTATCACGTGACCTTATTATTATAAATAATTATAAATTGATAATTAATATTGATAGATAATGACTAAGATGTATTTATTTGACATGTTGTCGGTAGAACAGCAGGTAGGTACTCTATGCAATCCCTAGAAATTGTGAAAATGTAGGTAATGGATCATAATATTTCGTACATTTATAGAATATCTGAATTATACAAATTACCGGTAACATTTACATACCAACTTATAAATACCTACTATACTATATTGCTTCTCGTGTTTTCACGATCTGTAAATAAATGTTTGTGCCAACACCTTTATTTACTCATGTCGGTTTATTTAATTGTAACCTAAATCACGTCATAGACCCGCCTCCAATAGTCAAGGATGTTTTTAATATAAAAAACGGAAATTAGGAAAAGCTAATAATTATTTTTCAATAATTCACGCGATAAAACCGTTTCAAAGTATAAACATAGTTTTATTTAACTCTGTAAAAAAAATTGAAGATGATCTAAAGTTTATAATTTGTAGAAAAATACATTCCTTAACTAAGATAGAACTTAATAAATTTTGAAATGCATTACGTCTCACCAAATATTACAATATCATATTATTCAGTCCAAACTTTACTTAGAATATCTGTTATCGACGAAGAGGGTGACGAGGAATGGTGTGGGCACAGGTGTGAAAATAAACAGCTTATCTTCTCAAAAACTATATTGTCCACAAAACAAATGTACTCGTCAAAGCACGTGACAATCAATAATAAACCATATGTCAATACAAAAACAAAATTAAATAAATATCAAATATAATAAAAAAACTATAAAAACAAAGACAACGTATAAAAAAGGTCGGTTCAGCTGACGATCCTCAACAATATCCATAAAATTATTTTATAATTGAAAAACATGACATTAATGAAAAATGCTTAAAAAATCCACTTTGTCCTTGCACTCTGAGATGGGACTCGAACCCATGACCTTTCCATGATTCTTATATATCCGAATATTCTTACGTCACTTTGTAATTAATTGTATATTACTGACATCACGGTTGTTAAAATTTGATACACCTAGAAAAATATGATAGATAAATATGATAATCACATTCACATTTTATGATAAAATTGTCCAGCAATATCAGTGATAGTCATCTCTTATCTTTAACGCTTCGATAGATATCTCCAGGTTTTTAATTAAGTTTTACCTAAGTAAACGTACCTTTGTTAACTCTAGGATTATGATTAGCAATCGTAGTATACTAATTTATTAGAGCAGTAATGTCGCATTGAAATTTCAATTTCAAATTATTCCATTATCAAATTTAATATCATTTAGTCAGTCTAAGCATTGGTGAATGTCGAAAGCTATGCCCTTTATTGTTACATGCCATCGGTTCGCAAATCTTTGGCAAGAAGAAACGGGTAAAACTTTCTAAATGAATGTTTAGATCTGTTGGTTCTAAATGTTTTTTTGAGAAATTATACGAAAACTTTCCTTTTCTCAGATTTTCGAAATTACTGCGCCTAAATAAATAAAAAAAAGCTTTATATCTATCGGATAAAGGAAATCTATATGTCCATGGTTTTTCAAATCTAATAATTGAACCCTATTCAGTCCAATTCGCCCTTGGCTAGATTTTAATTTACATGATAACAATGTATATATACATGAACACACGCTTTTCGTTATTCCACTGATATTGTGATACTGTAACTTTTGAATTATTTAAACGATTGTTGTTTCAGATGTTGCACTAACGCTATAGTCCCGAATCGTGCAGTTGCTTTAGCATTAGCAAAATGTCCTATGTTCGAGTCCTCGTCGATATTTTGCCGTGAATACCATGAAGTCACCGGTAGTATTATCTGTCCTAATGTTGTTCGAGGTATAGACCACATGAGAGATCCCCGATTAAATAAGGTAAGAACGAATTGCTTGTATGTTTTATTTATTAAACCGATCTGTATTATTTTAGAAGTCAACAATTGGTGAGACATTTTTGTTTGTATTGTTTCTCTAACGTTTATTATTATACTACGAATACTTCGTTTGGCTACATTTCAATTCCTTTCCACTGGTTTTTCGTAATGACGATATGCGTCAATGAAGTATGACTACAATACTTATTGGCCTTGCAATTTTACCGCTTTCATATTTCCTCATTTATCTAGTGTAGTGACACTAGATAAACGAGGAAATTAAAATGTCTTTCCCACTGGAAAGACCACCAGGATAAACATAGTACTTCCTTGTATCCACATTTGATCGCAATATATGTCTGGCAAAATAATAGCGATAATTACTGGGTAAAAAAAGAAATTATATTTAGTCCGTCTGTTAGATAATAGAAAAAATCAACTAACAAGAAATGGTTTAGATAATGGGTATTAAAGTTGCGGAGAGGGGGCTTGCTACGTCACAGTTTTGTAAAAAATGTACAAAAGCGTGACGTCATGTGACTTTTAACTCAATGTATCGCCGTAATTTAATGATTACTCAAAATATAAAATACATGTTTAATTTATTTCAACAATCTACCTGACAGACAAAAATGTGATCGTCCCTATTAAGTTGAGGAATCATAGAAAAATATGTTATAGAGTTAAACTACGATGTTCGAATCTTGTTTTATTGTTATTTAAGCGTTAGTTGAGCGTCATTTGTCTATGTCCATGTTTATTTTTTAGTTGTCTAGCCAACTGTTTATTTTTTTAGGGATTAGCTTTCACCCTAGAAGAACGTCAAGCCCTTGGCATTCATGGTCTTCTGGCTGCCACTTTTAAAACTCAAGAAGAGCAACTGTATATCTGCCGGATATCAGTGGATCGTTATGAGGAAAATCTCAATAAATATCTCTATCTCGTCGAGTTACAGGTGACTAGATATCAAGAAGGTACCATGTGGGTGCAATGTTAATATGATTTACATTTATGCTTCATTAATTTTGGTGTTTGAGGAGTTCAATAGGTCGGAAGGTCGATTAATTTGATACGATTGTTAAGTACATATGTGACTAAGATGATTTAAATGGAAAAATAATCTATTTTATTTATTTTTGTTTGCAATTCAGCTCAATTGCTATATGTACGTAATCCTAATAGCACGGTTACTGGAAAAGGACCTTGTAAAATTAATTAGTTAAACTCCATGGTATTAATTTGCTTCATTACATTGCAAGGTTACATCTGAAAGTGTTATTATTTACCGTAATCTTTTAAATTATCCTAACGAATGACTGAAATATTATCCATATTGGCATTTCAATATCCATCTTAGATGTAGAACGTCTTAAGAGTTTTAATAAGTAAAACAATACACTAAAACAAATATCTGGTCATCAAAAACAAAAGTCAATCAAACCAACAATATATGTTGTATGAATAATGGTTACTTATTTGATGCCTACTAAGACACTATAGCTAGCGCCCGCCGTCTTGTTTTTACGCTGTCTGATTTCAACAGACTGTGTGGCGACTGTCAAGTACAGTTCGTTGTACGAACAACGTATGTTGATTGTAAATTAAATTGATAGGTGATAGGTGTGTATTCTTGACTTGAGTTAGTGTAATGATATCTACTGACATAATTATTTAGCTTTTTCTATTTGGATAGATTATTATGGCCACACTGATGAGCATGAGCCTCTTAAAACTTAATTTTAATGCTGACAGGCGACGTTATTACTTAGTGGTTTATTTATTATTTTGTGTTTCTAAGGATAACAGTCACGAATTCGAGACAAATAATTATGTCAAACAGATCATTTGCTTCTAATGCGACATCATCATCATCACCAGCCCTTTCACGTCCCCACTGCAGGGGCTCAGGCCTTCCTTAGGGATGGTTAAGGAGAATGGGCCATGACCCTCCACGCTGGCCCAATACGGATTGGAGGGTATTAACGACTGCAAATGCAGCCGGGACCAACGGCTTAACGTGCCTTCCGAAGCACGGAGTAGCTCGAGATAATAATTTTTAGGTCACCCATCCCGTGACCGACCCTTGCGAAAGTTGCTTAACGACTACGATCGCGGGCCGCGGCGCTTATCCACTACGCCACCGAGCTACTCTCTAATGCGACATACCTTTTTACTTTGGAGGATAAAAAACGTGGAATGACGTTTTATATCTTTAAAATGACCTGTCATGACGTGAAAGTCACTGGCAAACCGCCATTACTGCTGCTCTTGAAAATTAATTACTATTCTAGTATGTATATTCGTTTATAAGATACGATATACTATGAAATTATGTGTGATATAATTTCCCTCCATTTTATATTGCAGGATAGAAATGAGAAGCTGTTCTTTAGACTCCTTGCGGAGAACGTCGAAAAGTATCTGCCGATAGTATACACACCAACAGTGGGGTTGGCCTGCCAACGATTCGGTCTCATTTACAGGAGACCTAGAGGTCTCTTTATCACTATCAACGATAAAGGACATATATTTGAAATACTCAAAAATTGGTAAGTTTTGTTGATATGATATTTATGAAGTAACATCAACATCAGCACACGAAATATTTGTCAATTTAATATGTAGATAATAGATTATTATCTACATATTAAATTCGTTATATAAAATAAAAACCACATATATCTATATAAAATATTGAGTCGCTGAATGTGTTGCTAAGCGCCAAGATCGAGAACGTTTGGATCAATGGTTTTTGTAGTTGAAAGTCCGCGGAAAGTTTATATAGAGAGAAAAATTTACAGAAAAAAGTGGTGGATTTAAACTGATCGCTATGAATTTCACCCAGGTCTGTTAGTATTATAATAAAAGCTTTTTTTATTATTTAAACTGAGTTAAAAGTTCATAGGCTGAAGTGACCAAGACTAAATGGTTTTTTGACATCCTTGATGCGTGGTGCGTTTGTCTCATCAGTGGGTAGTTAATAGGCAGTTGATGAGTCTAAAATGAGTTAGTATTAGTGTATTTTTTTAAATTAGTATTCCTAATTTGAAGTTGAAACAGTGTTGTGAACTTTTTACGACACATTCAAGTAAAAAAGTTTTTCCTACTAGATGATAATAATGCTATTGAAAATATGTCCTAGATAAAAAATGTAGTCAGAATAAATTCATTTTATTGATCGTGCCGTTTGATTAAATGGTAGTGTTATTGTCTATATGTTCATTATATCCTAGTGAACGCGAAAGAATTGATTTATATTCTAACATAGAATCTTCGTTTTTTTTACAAATGGTGGCGAAACTTATCTGAATGATGACATCGATAGAAATAGGATTTGTATGCTATCAAATTTATATTAATAATTCATGTTTTATTTATTCAGATGTTTTTTGCATCGCCTTTAATAAATATATATGTAAATATGAATTTAGGAATTAATGAAACAACTTTAAAACGTCCTCATCGCGTTTATATTTATATGACGTTTCGGACACTTTACAGGTTCCGTGTTCACATAATCTTTTTTCAATTAAATAATTTAAACATCGTCTTTTCAATTAAAAGTATAGCTACCTTCAAATAAAACTTAATACTCATACAAACGCGATGAAACCGTCGTTTAAAAGTTGTTTACATTTATGGATAGTGCGCGTGTAAATATAAAAAGTCAATATGAATTATTACATATAATTATTATATTCGATATTTTTTTTACATTCACAACGCTATAATTGTTTTCTTTATTAGCTTGTTTTGTTCCATAAACTTAATCAAAAAAGTGCGATTTTTGTTAATTTTCTATCATCACTGAACTCTGGTAACTATGCATTATGTGAATTCAACATTTCCTTGGAATGAGACCTGGTGACCTGACCTGGTCAGGTTTATCAAAACCTCTGTTAAGCACTAGCCTCTCACAAACTATACGATTTGGTTTCTTGTTTTTGTATGTACGTAGATTAAGTTTGTGAAGGAAATAAATAAATAATTATTATTATTATGCTTAAAAATCACCTATTCCAGGTGCCTGAGATGTGATAGTTTCCATCGCACGTGGAACTGGTATTTTTTTAAGCGTTTTTCTTTTATGTATGTTTGATAATGGGAACACAGAGATAGTGCCTAGAATTGCGATTTTTATATTATTGTGTAAATAGACAATTTGTAATTGTTTTATTTTAGGCCTGAACCAGATGTTCGTGCTATAGTATTCACGGATGGCGAACGTATTCTGGGTTTGGGTGACTTGGGCGCTTATGGAATGGGTATTCCTGTAGGAAAACTTTCATTGTATACTGCATTGGCAGGTATAAAACCCCACCAGTGTTTGCCTATCACTTTGGATGTTGGTACTGATAATCAGGTGAGGATGTTTCTTGTATTTTGAGATCGTATTTACGAACGAAAGGTAACTACCAATTTTTGGTTCATATTAAAACTAAATTGAATGTTTATATAAAATTATAAAAGTTATGATACCTTATAACATGTTTGCCAATTGCCTTTGAAAAAACATACTTTATTACAACTTTACGTTACTTTACTTGTCACAGTACTGAGTAGATTTTTTTATGCGTAAAAAACTAAAATAACATTACAGCAAAATGTGTGAAAACATCCATTCTTTTTTTTTCTTCCCTCCATCTAGGCACTCTCTTCTGCCTATGATAACGTTATAATGGCATCTCAATGGCGTCAGATTTTTTAAATTTCATTTAGTTGTTACATTATCTACCTTAGATCCGATATTATAAGTAGGTACATTGACGTCTTGATAAAACAATGTTGACACATACGTTTATTACATTATTCCGCTAGCGGCTTCGCCCGCGTGGTATTGTATTATACATAAAAACCTTCTTTTTGAATTACTCTATCTATGAAAAAAAAAACGCATCAAAAACCGTTACCGTTAAAATAATGCGATATAGGAACAGAGAAAGCGACTTTGTTTTGTACTATGTAGTGATAAAACATGTGACATTGACATGCTATAATTACGTTACTAGAATAACGATCCAGGATTTGCTATGAAACTTTTTCCAGATTTGGTAGATTTCGCACATTCGTCTTGTCTATTACTAATTCATCAAAGTAGTGATAATAAAGTGTTAGGTTATTACGCAGAGGATCTAGTGTGTTATTAATAGATTGATATGTTATTATCGAACTAGATTAATTGTGTTATTATAAGCCTTAAAGATTACGCATTAGGAACTCTTTTAGATTATCTTAATCTCGGCATTAAAGATAGCGGCAATATGTCAAAAGTATCTATGATATCATAAGTCATCGAACGAACCAATACTACGGAAATAATGCGAATATTTGTTTTTGATTATTACCTTGATTAAAATTTAGGATGTACATCTTTGATATTTTATATGATTGTCCAAAATATTTAATATGCGGCTCGACCTGTCATTGTTTATCATACGTGTGCCTTCATATACATGAAAGTCTTACTGTTTTATAAAGAAAAAACATCAGTTGGTAAATCACAGAAGCTGATTGCAGGCGTACATAATAAATTAGAATGTAATAAGATTATTTATCTCTTGGTTAATATTATATGAAACTAGCTTTCCGCCAGCGGCTTCGCCCATGTGGTTATCCCGTTTTTGCAACATTTCTGATTGTTACACCACTCTTATTATAGCGTGATGTTATATAGCCCAAGGCCTTCCTCAACAAATGGACTATTTAACACAAAAAATAATTTTTCGAATTAGTAGATCCTACGAACTAGCAGAACTAGCGCGTTTAACCAAACAAAATCTTAAGCTTTATAAGACACAAATTTCAGTGTTTATTATCTGCTTAAAATATATGTAGTAATACTAAGAACCTGAGGTTTTGAGGCGCTGTATGCTGAAAGACGGGTATTAACTCAGTTCAGCAGCAGAGGCTAAGTAATTAGGTACAGTATAAGATAAGTTTAGATGTAAGAAAAATATGTATTTTGTTTCGCTATAGTCTAATAAATATTATTATTATTAGTATAAATGTTAACTTAATTGATAGATTTCTAATATGATCGTTTTGAATGATATTTCGATGAAATAATAACGCTGATGAAATAGTGCTATTATATATTGGCGAAGGTTACTACTGCTCAGTGTAAAAATAGACAGTTTAAACAAATAATTATAATAAATGTGTTAGATATTGTTACTGTAACCGCGTATCTTGAAGGCCACTCCGCTGGTGTCATTTTACTGCGAGTATTGTCGTATCTTATCTTTATTGGTATTGGAAAGCGAAGATACTCGGCTTCATTTAATGTCAATGTCAATTTCAAGGTAATAGATAGAAGAGACTGAAGAACAGTAGAATTAAAATGCCATGATTGGCGCTTAACAAAAATCTGAAGGCCTACTCTGTTTCTCCGAAAACGAAAATTCGTCTATTTTCGGAACCCTAATGCGACTCAAAAGGAACACATTCTTAGATAATTAATAATGAAACGGAGGTAGGACACTGACAATGCTTCTGATGCACAGATAATATTGACGCATATGATTTTAAAACAACTTGTGTCAAACTTGTGAAAACTTGTGTCATTTTCGTTCGTAGACAAACAGAGTAGCCCTCCAGGACTTCATTCAAACCAGGGTACGCAATAATAAATATCAAAATATTTGATATTTATCCGATATATATCATTCACATGAAAAGCTGCGATTTTTGAGCTACTAGTGGCTTTATTTAATATTTTAAATCAAAAGTGTAAATAAAGGTTGAGTTTGAGTTTTTTAATATTTATTAAATATTAGGGTGGTTAATTTTCTAGTACTATATAATATATAATATCAAGATATATATATTACATATCATGATATATATCCATTGATATTTATCAGTGAACCCTGATATCGATGCATTTTCATTCATTCGCATTTGAATGTGCTAATGCCAATTTCCGTTCGTTGTCAATAAATTACAGTTGTAACTAAAAAAATAATGTTAGTTTTAATTTTTGCTTAATTTTAGCAACAGATTTTATAAATTTCATGACATTTTGATAAAGAATTAATATTTTATTCCAGAGTCTCTTGGAAGATCCCCTATATATCGGATTGAGACAAAAGAGGACAAGAGGCAAGGAATACGATGAATTTATGGACGAGTTTATGGAAGCGTGCGTGATGAGATATGGACAAAACACGTTATTGCAAGTAAGTGAACAATAGATATCTTTAGTTCTTTTTCCATTATCATTACTAATACGTCATATCGATTTTATCTTTATTATACGATTGAAGCTCAATGAGGAGCTCGATGGCGTGTGTTCAGTGTACAATGCGGTAATTAAGCAACTTTCGCAATGGTCGGTTATCGTGGGTAACCAAAAAAATTATTATTTCGGGCTCCTCCTTGCTTCAGAAGACAATTATCTTAACACCCACTACTGCGCACTAGTCTAGAGTGATGGGTCATAGGCCATTCTCCCTATTCAATTCGATTCCAACCATAGGGAAGGCCTGTGCTCCACCAACATTAATAGGCCAGGACGACAATGATGATGCTACTAAAAATGTTTAGCATATACTTCTGGCGGCAAAGGGTAAACATGCATCAGCTGCTTGCAATGATTCAATTGTACAAGTGCCTAATAAAACCAGAGAGAAAGGTCTTGTGGTCGCGACATGAAGCAATCTGCCACTACTTCAGCCAATGAGTAATGTTTTGTTAACTTAATTAAAACATAAACATTTTTACAAGCAAAATTTGATTTTGTTACTAAGGGCGCATATCTGATTTTTCGGTTGCGGAACGTAAGAAGTGACAAATATAATTATATGATATTGAACCTTGCACACTAGACGGAAAATCCATTGTTTACTAACGCGTACTTCAGAGAGACTCTTGGAGAATCTTCCGTAGATTTATGCCGACCCTAAGAAGTTTCTACTGCTCGGACAAATCAAAATGATTATAATACCTATTCTATTTCTCCGAAGACGAAAAAGGAGCGCATATTTCGATAATTTATAATGCAACTGAGGTAGAATCTGATACTGCTTCTGATGCAAAGATAATCTTCACTTATATGATTTTAACAGAATTATGAGTTGTGTGTTCGTTTGAGGATAAACAGAATATGCCCTCGGGTGTTATGTCAATTCGTATGAGTTGTATTTATCCTACATAGTTATACGTAGTCTTATTAATAATATCCCACGGCTCGGTTCTCTCTAACTACATTAGATTAGACTTGAAAATAAATAAATGAAAGTGATATCAGTTGACATCTTTCTTAGTAACGGTTGAGAGTTGTTGTTGTCATACAATAGAGCACGCGACTAAATGGTGTCTAACGTTATCTTATCATGTTCAAAGTGATTTTATCGATTCATGTTAATCTCTTTCATTAGAACGCTGTGATTGCTTATCGACACTACTTAGGGATGCGATCTGTAGTGAAAGCGGGCCATACTTATAACGTCGCTAAAAAACAAAACAGTATACAATGTTTTTAGCTAAGAAATATTAATTTGAAGTTTGAACGCGCTAATATGGATGATGACTAGTTTTCGTTTTTTTGTCCGTCAGGTAGATTGTTGAAAAATATGAAACACGTATTTTTTTTATTTGTTTCGTAATCATTAAATTATGACGATACATTGAGTTAAAATTACATATGATATCTCGCTTTTGTATATTTTCCACAAAACTGTGACGTAGCTGGCTCCCACTCCTCAACTTTTATGCCTGTTATCTGAGCTATTTCTTTTGACGTACTAAATAGAATTTCTTTTTTTTTTACCCAGTCGTCATCCCTATTTATGGAACTGGAATATTTTTGATCTAATGGCCTAATATCTAATATTAGTTTTGCGAATTTGTAATTAAAACGATCGATTGAAACTCTTTTTATGACTAAAAATTAATGTTCAATCTTACTATTAGCAATACTTTGCACTTCAATAAGGACGAAATAAAAATTTCAATAACTATGATAGGTACTTCATTATACGGTACGGATCCGTGGCCGAGTGGGTCATACGCGGATTTTTAGGTGTCCTCATCAGGTTCAATCGAGCCAATGTAGAAAAATAAAGTGCTAAAAGCTACTTACCTACTTCATTTAGAATCTTAGAAATACATGTTATGTTGCTTACTATTTATTATTGGTGTTTACAGAATTTACATTGATTCTAAACACTGTAAATGCGTCGCATATGAAATTTATGAAAAATAATACAGATAACAGATAGGTAATCTAAACAAAATCTATGACGTAACAGTCCTGCGTCAATGAGTGGTGTGACTGCACGAATAATGATAAGTATCATGTGATCAAACGATTTCTATGTAGGTAATGGTTTTAGTTTGTATACACAATAGACTGTATGTTGATTTCTGATTCACGAATGCTTATAGTTGAAGTTGAAGGTCTTTACACTTCTTTTATGAGACTTGTTGTAATGTTTGAATTAGAAGTGTAATATTAATCTTAAGACTGATGAAATTGAGTATGTAAGGGGCACCAGTACCAGACAAGTTAAAAGGGAAAGCGTCTGGTTTAATATGGTATGATATCGTAATATTCTAGCTCTTTTCCCGCTACTTCGTAAACTATAGCGTATTTCACACGCGTATGTTTTAGCTTCCCGCAGATGTAAGGATTTCATGAACTTATCAGTATTTCCGATCTTATATAAACAAATGAAAAAGTAGTCCACATAAAAGATGGATAGACTAGATGGGAAATCATATTATGTAAAGGGAGAGAACGATGAGATGGAAAATTTACAGAAGCTGAAACACTGTACCGACCCCAAATTCAATAATTTCTGTTTTTTTTATAGTTATTTGTATGTATTTTGTGTATATTTATCATATAAAATTATATGGAGGAAAGATTTGATTGTTTGTTAGTGTGCATCGAATAGACATCGAAAGTATTGGACCGATTTTAAAAATTATTTCACCTACGGGTAGCTACATTATACGGGGTTGACATATACTATAATATACGCGTGCGAAGTCGCGGGAAAAGAACTAGTTTATAAAATTTTTATCATGATAATTGTTGAGTTATTTTTTTAATAGGTATATTATAGGTACCCATTCGGTATATGATTTAATGTACATACAAATTATAATTTTTGATACTATTTTTAAACTAATAAGCGTTATGTGAGATCGATGATTATAAGTCAGCTGTCAAATAGTCAGATGTTAAATAGATTCTACCTCTATATTTCCACTTTGTATGTTCACACGGCTGTATGTCATTATGTCTTTGTACAGATAATTTTAAACTCTACCCACGAAACATTAGGAAACAAATTTGTATACCTTGACGACCCTGACACAATTATTAAACGTACTGTAAATATTTTGATATGTTAGATATGCCTGGGTATCCAATCTTTACTCCAAAAATTTGTCAAGCATGGCTTGAACCGCTTACATAAAGCTAATAAGAACGCGGTTAATCTTGAATTTAGACTTTATCGATATGAATTTACGTATTTAGCGTTGCGTACCTTAAAGGTAAAAAAAAACGGAATCGGAATTACAGGATCATTTGATTGTTCGACAGTATGTTGAACTTGTATACAGTCAATAGTTATACAATTTACAGCCAGTTGTACAAACGGCCATTAAAATTTTCATTAGTTTAAAACGACGTTCATCATCATCACCAGCCCTTTTACGTCCCCACTGCAGGGGCTCAGGCCTTCCTTATGGATGGTTAAGGAGGATGGGCCATGACTCTCCACGCTGGCCCAATACGGATTGGAGGGCATTAACGACTGCAAATGCAGCCGGGACCAACGGCTAACGTGCCTTCCAAAGCACGGAGTAACTCGAGAAAGTAATTTTTTGGTCACAAAGCGACATTACCCATAAAAATTTGACATTCATTAGAGCTTAAAGGCGCCATTTAACCTTAACCGACGTTTGTGCAACTGACCGTTTGATAGACAGACCTTTGTATAGTAATCTTACAACAAAAGGTCAAATTTGAAAATTGACCTTTAGAAGCCTTTTACAGTAACATAACATAACTGCTGTGTGGATATCACTTAAAACATTCAACAAAAATATTTCTGATTGGGACTTTTGATATCACTAATTTAATTCATCTGTGTGTTATCTTTTCAATATTTTCTTTATGGTCTTGATAAACCTACACTGCTGGGGTTCAAGCCTCCGACGGAATCGAACATGAAAAACGGGCCATCACCCGGATCTAATGTGAATTGGTGGGTGTTGACGACTGCAGATACAGCCAAGATTAACGGTTTAACATACCTGAAATACGGAGTAGCTCAAGATAATAAGTTTTTGGTCACCTATCCTTATATCCTATATAATCCTTTATTCTATATAACCAGCCCTTGCGAAAGTTGCTTAAACTCTGTATCATAGAATAAACCCTCTAGCCACTCAAATACATATAAACATTTGATACTTTCTATCGAACAGTTTGAAGACTTCGCCCTCCCGAACGCCGGACGACTCTTGTCGAAATACCGCAATAAGTATTGCACATTCAACGACGACATCCAGGGCACCGCCAGCGTCGCCGTGGCCGGATTAATGGCCGCCGTCAGGGTGACCAAGAGAAAGCTCAGTGAGAATATTTATCTGTTCCTTGGTGCTGGCTCCGTGAGTATAGCTATAGACGTGGTTCATAATGTCCAATTTAAACTTCTAGAACACTCTTGATGTCGAGTGAATGATATTTTTTTCACGATTCATTGATAAGATTATTAATAATAAAATTAGCGATGCAGTTCATTAGAGAACTAGAAGTTTGAGGCGGGTAGTGCATGCCTTGGAATATGAAAGTTTGCGGTTTTAATTATTTTTGTCAGTCAAGAGATGGCACTAGTGTCCATATTAATTTATGGTGATGTTTGGGATTTAGAATGTTTTTAATTTCCGTAATAGGAGGGCTTTTTCTACGATGTAATCAGTAAATGTGATGTGTAATATTAATTTATAGATTTTTAACCGACTTAAAATAATTAGGTTATCAGTTTGACCTGTATGTATGTATGTTTGTGCGCGATTATCTCGCGTTTGGCTGAACCGATTTTGACGCGGTTTTCAGAAAAGAATTGTTACCTATTATAGATATATAAAAAATATCAATAACACTAAAAAGCATGAAATAAAAACTTAAAAAAAATTCAAACTTAATAAAAGTGAAAAATAATACTTATATTAAATGCTATTAAAGTCGTGCGCCTATCATTTAACTAATAACTTATAGAAAATAAATATTGCATGATATTTTAGTTTTCTTTCTAACTATCTTTAACACCGCTGTTATTATAGGCATTACAAAAGGGTATTGATAAGTTATTTTTACTAGTAAAAATTAATAGCGCAAGTTACACCAAGAGGTCATATTATTACATCGTGATTGTGCATATTTGCCGAAAAGTTTTGATTTCATTTAACATTATAGCTTATTCCGTCCAATCACAAGACTTGGGTCAACTTTGTCCTACTTCTAATACCCAGTGATCGATTTGGACCTTGTTACGGGGGAAGGAAAAGGGTATTAGGATACTGTGGTTTGGGTCTGAGTGGTTATTTGAGTGTTGTTCAATGTTTTATCAGTACAAAAAATATTTATTCAATATTCAGATAAGTTTATCGACAGCATTTTTGGGAGTCTCTTTATTTATTGGATATTGCTGTTAAAATAAATAAGATAAATAATAACAATGTCACGACTAATGATTTCTTTAACATTTGGTAAAGGTAAAAGGTATAAATAACAAATTATTCTAAGTATTTATGATGTAGGGTATTACTAAAATAATAACCTCTTTCTTTGGCGAAAATGTGTTTTTAACGGACTACAAAAATAAAGTAGTATTTGTCTCTTTGAGACTTCATTTCTCTGTCTTAACAATGGGAGGACTATTTTAAAAATACATTAAGATTTTTGAAGAAGTGTTATATATAACTATAGTTTAAATTGTAAGACTGCATCAGGGTTTCGAAAAATAGTATCGATAGCCATTAGTATGCAACACTATTGCTTAAGATAACGATATATTTATAATAAAAATAATGGCTTTATTTAACATAAAATGTAGTTTTAACAATAAAGTTAAAATGTCCCTTTTTAGATTATAAACATTACAAACATCTGTATCAAAGAAACATTGCTCTGCTGTAGATGTAAAAACGATTTTAATATTCGATCGATAGTATTAAAATACTATAGTTACTACTAAGCTTACTTAATATGAACATTCATCGAATACGTATTGAATTCGTATTGTGCATGATGGTAAAATTTTATATTAGTTAGTGACATATTACGTCACATATTATGTGCTACATATATGAATTTAATTCCCACTCGATAATTTTCGTACTCAGTTTTATATTTTACATTTTATTCAATTAACACCGATATTATTGATAGGTTTATGTGACTATTTTTCAAACCGAGTTTCTGATAGCTCTGTAACACGTAACAAGTTTCCAAGTATAATAATGCAACTTAGATAATATAGACGTCTTTTCTGTACTATAATATTATAATGAGGAAGGATTAAATTGTTGGTTTGCATCGAATGGCTCCGAAACTTCTGGACCGATGTTAAAAATTCTTTCATCTATGGAAAGTAACAAAGCGGTTGATATTTACTATAATTTACGCGGGCGAAGTCGAGAGAAGAATTCTAGTAATGTAAGTATATGTTTGTCAGGCGGCCGGCGGTATCGCGGAGCTGACGGTGTCAGCGATGATCCACGAGGGTTTATCAGAGAGACAAGCGAGGGACAGAGTGTTCATGTTCGATATAAACGGTTTACTGTCGACACGCCGTGAAGGTGGTGTGCCGGAACACGCGAAAGCTTTTGGCAAGGACGTTGAACCGGAGAAGGATTTCGAACAGTGCATCGCCAAAATCAAACCGAGTTGTTTGATCGGTGAGTTTATGAATGACGTCATTTTGTTTATACTTTAAAAATTTTACACGCCAAATCTATACTATTCGTACTTCTGGCCAGGGCTTGGAAACCGGTTTATTTTTTGAACCGGTTCGACGTAAGTACATTACATAAAAGTTTAAGCTCCTTTGAACAGGTTTTTAAACCGGTTCACTAGAAATGCGGTTTTCGTCATTAACCGGTTTAAATATGACTCCAGAGAATGATCTCACAAGCTTCAGCGTGGTTTTTAAGTGCCTATACTCATATCTATAAAATCCGTACACAGATATGATAAATGTCGTCGCTTAAAAATGATATAATTCGCATTAAAAGCGTCAGAACATTGCTTTTTACAAACCAAGCGAATTAACTGGTTTTTATTCCATCCGAATTTCACTCCGCATTTAGTTTCGGAACGGAATATTACGAGAGAACAGGTTTTACCTAAATTAAAACGGTTTATTCGGAACCGGTTTCAAGCCCTGCTTCTGGCTAATATTATAAATAGGAAGATTATTATTTTATATATTCTTGAAAGGGGCTATGCTATATGCAGTTCCCTGAGGAACTGTAGTCACTGCGACCTTGAAGATCTATTGTGACTCGCCAAATAGGAAGATACGTTTGGGGTGTCCTTTCCGCAAAGTCGTTACAGAGTGGTCTTATTTTTGTGTAGATACAAGTAGAAGTAGGGTTGCCAACTTCTAAAGTAAAAAAAGAAAAGCCTAAAAGCCAGACTTAACTATCTTTAATTGTTCTTCATACGTTACTTTCATAAGGCTGATCTAAAAATTTGTAACAAGTCAAATTTGTTTATTAATGCAAACGTTTAACAAACGCCGTACAGACTGGCAATATAAATATTAAGATGGATACAATCTAAAAAACTGGACAGATGGTAACCCTTCTTTGGAGACTGAAGCGTGACAGAGGCAACACGCTACTGCGAAAAAAATGTAGTTAAAGAGGTTATAAAAGACTTAAAACAAAAAGTTAAGTTAGTTATGAATTATTACGCCACTGAGATATTTTTTGTAGGTTGTTCGACGGTGGGCGGTGCTTTCACGCCTAAAGTGCTGCAGCAAATGGCCAAAAATACTGAAAGACCTATTATTTTCGCTCTCTCTAACCCAACAAGTAAAGCAGAGTGTACTGCACAGGCTGCTTATGACAATACTGAGGTGAGTTTTGATTTGATAATTTGCAACGACTTATACAGCTTTTGCGTTACCTTGTAATGAAGTGATATATGTTTAATTGTGTACTAAGCTTTAAAATGGAATAAATTAGATATTGAAAAAGAGCTCTTCCACTTTTTGTAAAAGCAAATGTTATGGATTCATTGAATTTTGGCATTCAACAGATGGCGCTAGCGTGCTAATTTGATAATTTTACTTATCTGTGAAAAAGAAATATTTATAAACTGAGAATGGGCCATGATGCAGGCCCAGCGCGGATTGGTGGCTGTTAACGACTGCTTGACAGTAACAAGAAATAAAATAGTCGATTATTATATTTGATAAATTTTGCATTCAAAATGCTTTACTAAAATAATCTTGATAAAAAAATGCTAAAAAAAATCCACTTTGTCCCTGGCACTCTGAGATAGGACAAATTTGATTTTTAAAGCATTTTCCATTAAGAAAATAGTCGATGTTGAATCTTAACTACATTATATTTAAGTCTACCTCCTTTGATAGGGCCGCTGTGTATTCGCGTCCGGATCTCCATTCCCACCTGTGAAATTTAATGGCAAAGAGTTTCTCACCGGACAGGGCAATAATGCCTACATATTCCCCGGTATCGCTCTAGGTGTCATCGCCACCGCGACGCATCATATACCAGAGACTATGTTTTTGACGGCAGCAAAGGTAAGCTATGTTTTGAATCCTAATACGTATTTTTAACAGACAGACAGAAAACCGATATAAGGGTTCCGTTTTTCCTTTTGAAATGTGGAACCCAAAAAGATTTTATTTTAAACTATGGTACTTTAAAAAGTTAAACCTAAATATTTTTTATTTGTTGCTTTCTTGCTAATAAAAGAAATTGCCTTTTATTTTCTGAAAAATAACACATAGTGCGCACAAAAAAAAACAAACTACCGTACAATTCCACACTGTTGGTAACCTACAGATTTCTTTTGTCTATTTGATATTTAGAACAAATCCTAATGTCAAGAATGTTATATAGTTCGCGACATGTATTCGAACTATTAGTCTTGTCATCCACAAAAATTGCCCATGTCAATGTATAGCGAAAGAACAAATGGTTAAATAATAGAAAAATATGTTTTTTGTTCAATAGTTAGCCTAACCAATTGTCAGAATTCCAACCATTGGTCAAAAAATATAACCATCACTGGAAGCTAGGTTAAGCAAATGACCAATGGTTAAAAGAACAGTTCATCTGCGTTTTATTTACTTGGTCCCCTTGTTATTGCTTTTTTCGTTGTTTTTATAACCTACATGATTCCATAGTGAATTTGGACATTAGTTATTTTTGGGATTTCGTTTTATGATGCAATTTCATAGGAAAATATTCTTTGTCATTTTTGGGTTTTAAGGTTATTGAAAATAAGTTATATTTTTATCTTGATCATCCTTAGTATATTTGTACTTTATAAAATAATTTGTTTTCTTTTTTCCATGGGCATACGCCAAATTATTCAATTATTAAAAATCTTATAAAATCCACAAATATACAATACAAAAGGTAAATATGCCTACAGTATACAAAATACATATTCCTCGATTTATTTTTCAACATTACAATCCCACTTTGGATACTAGATACTATATTCTTTTCACGTATTACTGTGTAAGATAAAGATAAAATAAGTAAAAATCAAATATATGGTTTTTATAAAAATATAAAGTTTAAAATAAATCAATTGTTTTTATCTTTGTTGCTTTCTAACATTATTAAGGAAATTGCCTTATATTTCCTGAAAAATAATACATAGTGCACACAACAGAACAACCATAAACATCCACACTGTTTGGTAATCTATAGATTGCTTTTGCCTATTTGATATTTGGAACAAAGTACTAATGTTAAAAATGGTATATAGTTCGCTCCGTACTTTCAAACCGTTAGTGTTGTTACCCAGAAAAAAATTACCCATGTCAATGTATAGCGAAAGAACGACTCATTGTGCTGGGAAGAAATTAACCAGTGGGTAAATTTGGCTATGGTTTAATTTGGCATCAAAAAACGAAATAGCGGGTTAACAACTGGTTAATGGTTTAACTATAGTCAAGTTAACAAATGGTGAAATGATATTTGACCACGGATCAAAAAACTGGCCCTTATTGTGCTGGCAACTAATTAACCACTGGTTAACTTTGGCTATGGTTTAATTTGACATCAAAAAACGAAATAGCGGGTTAACAACTGGTTAATGTTTTAACTATGGTCAAGTTAACAAATGGTAAAAAGACATTTGTGCATTTTCTTGATGTCAAATAGTCAGTCAGTTAGTATTTCAGGACAAAGATTCTTATAGTAATAGATAGTGAAGTGTTCTTTATAGGGTAGTTTCGGTAGTGAAAATTAAGTCATGAAATTACCCAAAAACTAAAATTTACATCTTAATAAACATATAGAGATTCTAATTTTGGGTCTTAAAATCGCATATTTATCTTAATATCTTAAAATTCGTGATTTTTGTCTGTGTGTCACGTGACTAGAAACACGACCCACCATTGTGTGATGTCACTGTCAGATTCAGTCAGTCAGTGGATAAGCGCCGCGGCCCACGATCGTAGTCGTTAAGCAACTTTCGCAAGGGTCGGCCACGGAATGTGTGACCAAAAAATTATTATCTCGAGCTACTCCGTGCTTCGGAAGGCACGTTAAGCCATTGGTCCCGGTAGCATTTGCAGTCGTTAATACCTTCCAATCCGCATTGGGTCAGCGTGGAGGGTCATGGCCCATCATCCATAAGGAATGCCTGAGCCCCTGCAGTGGGGATGTAAAAGGGCTGGTGATGACTGTCAGATTAGACCTAAAGATATGCTTAAAAATTATAAGTCCAATTCCTAGATGGCGCTGTTCTTAGCTAATTTATATCTTTTTTATTTTGGAATCGAGCGTTAGATGGCACTGTTCTTGTTTTATTGACATATTTTAATCTTCTACTCTATGCATTTGTTTTGTGTACATATCACAATGACGTCATGAATATGACGGACAGTGTTTTCACGGGTATAAATAAATTTGAAATTTTGATTTGATTTTATGGCAAGAAATCGTGTTTATTTTTTTCGAAATGTTTGTTATAAGGCTTTTTTAAATTAAAATAAACAGTTACAAGTATTATTTCAAACAAAGTAGAATACCTTATTTATAAAAATATCATTATACGGGGTTTAATATTTAAATGTTTATATTCATAAAAATATACGGGTATTAATATATGAAACGGTCAGTATGGGAAAGTCTGTAACGGAAAGTATAAGACAGGCTCGTTTTCAGTAAGGGTATCGATCCCGTACATTTTGAAAATAAAACATACGAGTAAATTGTTTCTGCTTAGAAGCCGATTGTGTAGGTTTTAAAAAGTCAATCTTACTATAAGAACATAATGTCTAAAGTGCATTACTTTCCATATTTATTAATTTATTTTAGTAGCTGTATCCGAAAATACATTTTTTAATGCACAGCTGTGTATTGACTTCACTGCAAAGGCTTTAGTGAAAAGTATATACATATATGGCCAAATAAATGCCCTGCGGGAGGGATATTATAAGTGCTTATCGAGAATATTTCCGTTTTCCAAAAAAATTTACGGGCATTTTCCATGCCCGTATTTAACATACTGAAATTTCATTTGAAAAATATTTGTTTCAGACACTTGCGGATTATGTTAGCGAGGAAGATTTGGCTCTTGGTCGTATTTATCCTTCATTGGCGGAAGTAAGAGATGTCTCACTCGCTATTGCTGTCAATGTCGCAAAGATGGCTTACGATGAAGGTATGTTGATAGCATAGTGCGATTATGATTATTGTTAAATATGTAGCTCCTATTGTACCTTGACTATAAATCAGGGCTCGGAAACCTGGATGATATCAGTAACTAGCTCGTAAGAAAGCATACATTTATGAGAACATTATCATTTAGGTTTCGGTCATTCAGAATAGTAATAATTTCAGTTCTGATTGCAGAAGAATAAGGTTTCTTCTCAAAGTACTGGTTGAATTTTGGTTCGTGTAGCCTTCTGTAATATCTGTATATCTTCTTACTCTCGTGCCAATGTTTGTTAATGAAAAGCAATCACTCGTTACTGAAAAAATGTTGATCTCAAAAGAAAAGGCGTAAGACTTCATTTTGCTTGGAACCAACCCTGTGGTTATAATGTTATCTCGTTTAATAATCTTTACTAACCGGTAATTTTTCGAACCGTTTCCCAGCCCTGCTACTTGTATGATCGTTAATTGCGCTAAAACAAACAACACCGCAAAATTTAATAGGTAACATATAATTTTTTATAAACCTTTAAACCGAATGTCCTAGGTTAGGTATAGTCCATATGTTTTGTTAGTTATTTTCTTCTTTTTATATTTTCATGACATGCAAATGTTTTGTTATAGATGTATTCCAAGTAGTATAATGATTTCCATTAATAATTAAAAGTTTCCGTTTTAATTATAACAACATCAATAGGGATAACGACTAATTTTGTTTGTCCGTCAGGTAGATTATTGAAAAGTTTTAATCACGTATTTATTTTCTACGTATTAATTAAAATACGGCGATACATTGAGTTAAAATGTCATGTGATGTCACGCTTTAGTACATTTTCTACAAAACTGTGACGTAGCGAGCCCCCCACTCCTTAACTTTAATATCTGTTATCTAAGCTGTTTCTTGTTCAATTGAAGTAAAAATAAATACGTATCTAAAATTTTTTCATTATATGACTGACGGACTAAATAGGATTTTTTATCCAGTCACTATTCCTATTGTTGTCCTTTTCATTTCTATCAGGGTTGAGTCCAACATATCCTATTCCTAAGGATATAAAGAAACGTATTTTAGAGTTTATGTACAATCATTATTATGAAGTCCAGCTGCCGCCAATGTACCCATGGCCGAAAACACCAAAATCTGATTATTCAAAGTTCAGTGGAAGCTTGCACCCATCAAGTCAGACGTAAAAGCTTAATCAGATTAAATTATAATTGCGTATGAAAAGAATAACTATTCTAATTATTTGATTTGAAGAATAACCATTTGATGCGAAGAAATAGTTGTGTTAAAGAAGAGATATACATTTTTTGTTTCAATTGAAGCGGTTTGTTTTATTGATCATGGATGAAAATATTTTTTTTTTGTAATTCAACTTGCAAAGAATAAAGGATGATCCAAGTTGTTATAGATAATTCAGAGTAAGTCCAGAAGTGTTAGAATCAAATCAAATTTAGTAAAATATTTATTTCAATAGTAAATACTTGTATAGTTAATTAGGAAAATTGGTATTTCATGATCGGTAGATCTGGTTTAGAATATTTTTACTGAATAGAATAATTATTTAGAATGTTTTATACTAAGCAGTTGTTTTGGTAAAATAAGCGTATGTATTTAGTACATTTATTAGCTTAATACGAATTACGGTTACGGCTAATATGAAGTAAAATATGAATTGAAACTTGTTATTATTCTAAATACTAAGACTTTATTTGAAAGAAAGTAGTTTATGTTCTACTTAATTGTAAATTTAGAATTGTTATTAAATTGAAAAATACTACAAAACCATACTTTACAAATTTTAGACCCTCTTATAATAATTATAGATTCAATAAGTATGAGGTACAAAAGTAATTTTTCGAATATATTAGAATTATGATTTTAGTGTTGAAATCTCTTTTTTTTATATAACTACGACTTTCTTGGTTGATCGGTTCATTTATAGGTTTTATCACCGAAGTCCCGGGTTCGATTCCCGGTCGAGATAATGTATAAAGTGATCTTAACTATAGTTTGTTCAGAGCAACAAACTATGATATTGACTTGGGTCTGTTTGCTGTCAATTTAAAACAAATAAAAGCGGGTTATATAAATCCGTCGAAATTCTCCACATGATTTTAAACCTTAATGCTTTGATTATAGAGTTTAAAATCAAAGGAGGAAATTGGACATAATGTTGAAACTTTAAGCGCAGTCGTGTGTACATTAGTTATTTTAAATGCCCATAACACGAGAGCTTTTCCTTGAGGAGTTACTCTTTTTCTAAGCAATCTATGTCATGTTTTATTCTCGAGTCTGGGTTTTGGGATACGTTTGTTGTCTCAGTTACTCCACGAGGACTTATTGGAATCTATAAACCTTCTTGCATTATAAATGCTGTAGAAACTTGAAAAAGTGTAATGATGTTTAATACTGTAATACAAATTAATGTCTCGAGTCTAGGTGTTATGGTACCTTAGTTGTCTCAGATTCTCCATAATACGAGTGCTACTTTTATATGGTCTAATATTTGATTATTTATACAGGTTTGGCTTCCCTATACCCCGAGCCGAAGGATTTGGCCCAGCACGTTAAGAATCAAATGTACAATTTCCACTACGAGAGTGCCATGCCCGTTGTATGGGACTGGAAACCGGCGGAGAAGGTCAACGTTAGGCCCCTCTAGCCAGTACCTAAGTACTTCTAAACCCAGTATTAATAATTATGATTTATTTTTAAGTTTTAATAACAGACCTTTTACTACTGGCCGCGATAGTTTTCCACAGACTAGTTATTTTTATTAGATGAAACCTCAACTTAAAAAAAAAAGGTTAAAATGCAGGTTTAATTTAAAATAATTTGTAAATTATACAGGATATAATTTGTTTCGTTATTTTTTAATTGTACATATTAATAAATCGTTTCGTAAATTTATATAACATCATGTACTCGATTCGTTAGAGTTTAGGCAATTTGCCCCATCTCATTGTATAGTTAGTGCTTGCTGGATGTATGCATTGATTTGTTGTATATAGTGCAAGAATTTTGTGAACTTAATGAATCTGGCTATATTCAGTAGCGTATTCGTGCACAGTCATTTATAGTTTGATTGGCAAACGTAGAAAGAAGAAAAAAAAAATTGCGTGTACTGAGGATCATTCTCAGGTTATCATTATCAATATATATATAAACTCCGAACGAAGGAATTATCGGGTGCAGATTACGCCGCCACTAACTTTTGCGGTCCCGATCGTTGCCCTAGGATAAATACGTCTGAATCGGAATCTAAATTGTTTTATTGCCATAAAGATAGTATAATAGTAACTTTACAATAAGCATGCAAAAACAGTATAATCTTTCACAATATTGTAACCAGTATTCTAAAATTTCAATATTCAAAAGCCTATAACTATTACTCTGCCTTATTTTTTGTTTTTATTATGTCGTTGCCTAGTAGAAGAGGTGACTGTTATCCATAAGTAATTACATTAGGATATCGCAATGGCCGCTATATTTTTAGTGTCCTAATAGTTAATTATATTCAAAGATTTTGATGGAATGTTCAATATTATCCCCCTCTACTTATGAAAATGTATTCGACTAGTATTCACAGATACCTCGTGACATTATTAATTAAGATAATTTTACTTCATAGTTAAATCATTTAACATCTTAATCTTCATTTATATATATTGACCGTGTATCGTTGGGAACTATTATAAATAAATTTCGATGTATTTGAAGGCAATAATTCATATTGCGTGTAAGTGTTTTAAATTCGTAGTTCGTTATAGTGAGTAGTGAAGTGATTTAATGAATGTTGATGGAATAAAATTAAAAAATAGTTTAAATTTGATTTTTTTTCGATGTCAATAATATCACGGTGGCCTTTGTAATGCGTTCATTTTAGCTTCTCACTCGATGTTGAATGCACATTATATATATATGATCTTGATAACGTGGTGTAATTGTGTGATATTTATATATCTAACAAAATGTATTATTTATTGGCACTTCTCGATTAAGAGTTATGCAAATGGAACTAACCTCTAGGTGTTTACTAACTGATTCATTAAAACGGAAAAGAAATATTTATTTACAAATAAACGTCAACTGAATTAGGAATATTAGCATCATCCGTGTTGGCATGATTATCTTACGATGCATTACAGTGCTTATAATAATAATAATTTGTATTAAAAAATAATAAATATATTATATAGAAAAATATTTTTGCTGGAAACATAAAATTAATACTACTAACTACATCTTTGCGGTTTCTCGACATTTTTCTTGTTACGTCATTAATGATACGGTCTACCCGGATAGGTTATTAGAATTATCAAAAAACTTGTGTTGAAGGTATTTTTATTTATGCCAACATTAACTGTATGACCAAATAAACATCATGGCAATGTTTATTATGCTATGCTTATATTATGCTTAACAGTTATACCAAAGAATGTTATAATAAAAAAGAAAGATCTCTTATTAGAAAAATGGTTGTGTATAAGAATGTACAGTATTGCTGTCGGCCGGTTGTACAGTATTGTATTTCCCTTAAATTACAAATATTAAAGTAATGTTTTTTTTTCAATTTACTTACAGAACAATTATTTTGAAGTACAATTTTGATTTTATAAGACACTCAAAAGAGGTCTGTTAACTTTGACGGTATTACATTAGGTATTTACTGGTCGTGATAACCAATTAACTTCAAGTACAGTGCCCTAAGCCAAGAAAATCTGTACTTTTAATCCAAATAAAAAGCATAATTTGAGGCCAATTTCAACGACACGCTTAATTGTCGATTTTCCAAACTCCCTTGAAAAACTTCTTTAAAGAGATAACACGAAGAAATAATGTCGAAAATCCAGAGAGAAGTGGTTGGTAGCGAAACTTGTGTAATTTAGTCGGCAGCTCGATTTTAGTTCCTATAACGGTTTAATTTTGTTTTTATAGCTAGATTATTGTTTTTAACTATCCTATAACTTATTATACACGGGACTTTAAAAGTTTTTAAGTGATCAAAGTCTAGTCACTGCAGCATTAAATTATAATTACGACGTTATGACGTAATCAAAGATTGTGCATTTTTCATTATGAGCCGAATTTTCAGAAAAAAGAAAGTTTCTTTGAAATAGATGATTATGGACATATTTATTACTAGATTGGGTAATGGATGAAAATAATTGAATATTTAATTAGTTTTTTAAAATCGTTTTATAATTAATATTACAATAGAGACGTAAGGCTCAGTTTTGACTACATTCAAGTTCACAAGTGGACTTTTTATTATTTTAAAAATCAGGGCCCTACTGTTAAACCTACTTTTAACTACCGAAGGTAGGTGGTATGTTTATGTTATTTTATCAATGTTTCAACGTTTGACACTACATGCATATTAAATATCATCTTTATCCCATTTGGATAGAGTTGAAAATGATAATTCATGTGTCTCGTAATACCTGAACTTTAGCCAAACGGTAATAAAGTACAAGTTGACTCTTTATAAGGAGTATTAAATAGAATAATTAACAATCTATATCTATAAAAGAGAGTCATGAAATTGAGTTAATTATAAAAAAGTTATCAGCAGAGGTCGGAATTAGGTAGAGTTATTTATGTACTTGCATCGAAATGTTGATATTAATGTGGACCTAAGTGGCAACATCGCGCGTATTGGTATTTTGCAACTTTGGACATCCGATGTCATTGATCTAAGTTTGGCAACGTCGTGCGTGAAGTAGTTTAAATTGTATAAAAGTAAATAACTTTTTATTTAAAAAATCACGGGATTTTTTCTGCTCTTTAAAATTAATCTCGGGATTTGAGGCATATCCACTTTATTCTTTCGCTGTATGAAATCAGTGTAAGTACATGAATAACTCTACCTAATTCCGACCACTGGTTATCAGTTTATGATATTATTCTGTCAATTTAGTACAGTTTTTATATTATTGGCTGTACATTTAGTATTATAGTATCTACATGGTTGTACTTTGAGTATTTTGTGTTACACAGATTGTCAACATTGTAAACAATAAGTATTATAATTAGTCAACACTAGTGGTATGTCATTATAGATACTTAATTGGGGCATAGAAATATGCTACAGGAGTCATAGTAATCTAAGAAGTTATAATATCAAACCAATCACCATACCGTAAACCTTTTTCTTTCCTTGTGAGTTCTACATATTTTTCGTATGAAAATTCAAGAACAATGTCTGTATCATTTAGTCTAATAAGTAACCATCTTAGACGAAGGAAGCGTGTTATTATAATTGACTGTATTAAATAAATATTGTAATTTTAGTTCTCGGTATACATATTAGTGATTTTCGCGGGGCGAAATAAAACCTTGTTGGTTATGTGATCCAGTTGGACTTTTGTTTATTTATATTGTAATAAAGTATCTGTTGATACGAAGTGATTTATGTTGCTGTGACGATGTATTAATAAATAATAATGGGTAAACTTGAACTGTACAGAATATACAATACATGTTTTCAATTATATTTAGAAACGATCTTGAAATCAGGGTCTAATAATTTTCTTTTTTTTCTTTTTAAGTCAATACTATTTCCCCTCGCAATATAACGCAGCTTATTGATATGAGAATGTACTATTGTATGTATTAGTTCAATTGTTACAAAATGATAGATGTTACTAATTAAATATGTTCGAAACATTTAATGTTGTTTTAATTCTTTAGGCATAGAGGTCAAATTACATTTATATCAATGGAGATCCATAACTGAATGAGACTGATAGAGACCGTTCTTAGTTTGGTTCGAATTGGCCGTCGACGATCATTACTAATGACGTTATAAGCACAATCTGGTACTGTCTACAAAGAAAAAAATAAATTGTATTTTTATCCTTCTTAGTAAAAGACAAGTTGAGAGTTGATAGCTCGAAAATATACAAAATAAATTCATTAGATTTTTGTATATGAGACTATACGGAGTGTGTATAGTCTCATATACAAAAATCTTTGTATTGGGAATGGTGGGGTACAACGAACTGAGCGTCAGGAGGGAGCTTACACTGGCTTCCTATATCTTCAAAATTATTAGAGGAAATATTAATAATCCTAATATATTGGAGTCAATACAGCTATATGTGCCGGACAGATACGTGTGGCGACGCCGAAAACCACAGTTGTTGTTTGTGCCGCGCGCGCGTACCAACCTGATGATGCAGGCGCCTTTGACGCGGGCATACCGCACTCTTAACCTTATCGCTGATCGAATAGACATATTCATTTGCTCACTGAATGAATTCACAAAGACTGCATTGTATATTATTTGTTATTTACGTCAGTGACTTCAATATGGTTTATATTGATTGTATTTGATCAATTTGGCATTCGCGATGCTATACTGAAAAAAAAAAATTGTTATGAAATAAATTGAATGGTTTGTATTAATTTTAAATGTATTTTTGTTATTTGAATTTTTAATGCCCTGAATATTATATATGACAATAATTTATATTTTATTTTTATATATTATGTATGAATATGATGTTTTAATGTTAATTTGTATATTATAATTTTAATAATTTTGCTTTCACTATCGCATTGGGCTACACTTGTAATTATAGTTCATCATCATCATCATCAGCCCTTTTACGTCCACACTGCAGGAGCTCAGGCCTTCCTTATGGATGGTTAAGGAGAATGGGCCATGACCCTCCACGCTGGCCCAATGCGGATTGGAGGGTATTAACGACTGCAAATGCAGCCGGGACCAACGGCTTAACGTGCCTTCCGAAGCACGGAGTAGCTCGATATAATAATTTTTTGGTCACCCATCCCGTGACCGACCCTTGCGAAAGTTGTTTAACGACTACGATCGCGGGCCGCGGCGCTTATCCACTACGTCACACAATGATAGTTATAAGTTACGAAATAAATAAATAAATAAAAAATAAATAAATATCGTTTAAGTCGAGGTTATCAAATTTATACAAAACAAGAACACGATTAATAAAAACAAGCGATAATATCAACTCCTGAGAGATATGTGTGATTGTGTTGCTAGCGGTATTTTTAGGGTCTGCTTAAAAGTACAGCGCGAGTAGTAGTGGCCTACTCGAAGTTAGTATTTACTGTACTTAGCATATAATGTCTTGGTATGGATATTAATTTAAATAATATAATATTATATCAGTTAAAAAAAATGTAGGTAATACTTATGTATTAACAGTGATATTTTAGTAATAATCTGATACTAAGGTATTTGTAGTAGCTCGGTGGCGTAGAAGATAAGCGCCGCGGCCTGCGATCGTTGTTGTTAAGCAACTTTCGCAAGGGTCGGGCGAGGGATGGGTGACCAAAAAATATTATCTCGAGCTACTTCGTGCTTCGGAAGGCACGTTAAGCAGTTGGGCCCAGCTGCATTTGCAGTCGTTAATATCCAGCAATCCGCATTGGACCAGCGTGGAGGGTCATGACCCATCCTCCTTGACTATCCATAAGGAAGGCCTGAGCCCCCCCACAGGGCTGATGATGATGAAGGTTTTTGTACTGAATGTGGAGTTTATCAAATCAATAAAATAAGACAATAGCAGGATAGATAAATTGATGAAACTGACGGTCACTACCACAACTGTCCCTTGTACGAGGGTCAAACTGAAAGTTCTTAGAACTGGCCACTTATAAACAATATAATAAAAAAATAATTCTAAAATTTGAAATATAACTCTTTGCCAATATTACTGAGTATATATTTCATTCATTTGTCATTTGTTTTACGATTTGGCGGCAAATTGAAAATTGTCTGTGTCACGTCATCATGAATTTAACACGAGAAAATTTTCGTGCAATGATTTTTTATGACTTTCGATGTCATTTAAGTCAACAAGAAAGTTATGATAGACTACGATTGGCCTTTCACGATGAAGCCCCATCTCGTGCGACTGTTTACAACTGGTTTAATGAGTTTAAACGTGGTCGCACTAATCTCACTGATGATTTACGTGAGGGACGGCCTTCTACGGCGACGACTGAAGATAACATCTGTGTTGTGCGGCGTATGATAGAGACTGACAAAAGAGTGACCTATCAACAGATTCGGACAAGCTTAGGCATCGGTATGAGTCAAGTGCACAAAATCCTCCACGAACATTTAGCGGTCAGGAAGCTTTGCGCCCGGTGGATACCTCATAATTTGACTGAGGCTCAAAAACTCCATCGTGTGGATTGGTGTCGTAAAATGATTGAAAGATTTAACGGAGGTGACTCAAATGCTGTGTTCGACATACTAACAGGTGACGAAAGCTGGATTTACTGTTATGATCCTAAAACCAAAAGACAATCTGCTCAGTGGGTGTTTCCTTTCGAGGAGTTGCCAACTAAAGTGAAGAGAGATCGAAGTGCGGGAAAAAAAATGGTGGCCTCGTTCTTTGGAAGGATAGGTCATTTTGCATCAATTGTGTTAGAGGATCAAAAAACAGTTTCTGCAGAATGGTACACTACCAATTGTTTGCCACTTGTCTTGGAAAAAGTTCGAGAGAAACGACCTCGCAGTAGGATCCTCCTTCACCACGACAACGCCTCGTCGCACACCGCCAAGCGAACGATCGACTATTTGGCGACATCAAACGTTGAATTACTGGGTCACCCGCCGTATAGCCCCGACCTCGCGCCTTGTGATTTTTATTTATTTCCAAAAATTAAAGAAAAACTTAAAGGAAAGCGGTTTATGAATGCTGAAGAAGCGGTGGCTGCGTATCGCGATGCCATTGAAGAGACCCCTAAGGACGAGTGGGCAAAGTGCTTTTCCCAGTGGTTCCATCGCATGCAGCGGTGTATTGACGTGAATGGACAATATTTTGAAAAGATATAATAAAACTAATAACTGGCTAATGTAATCAGTTTTTGATTTTCTAAGAACTTTCAGTTTGACCCTCGTATATGTGTGGTTACCAAGACATAATTCCCACCATATAACCAGAATTCTCTTCATCCGACATAACATAAAGGAAAGTGTTCTCCATAAGTAATTTTGATCGTAAATCTAACAGAGCCGATGTAACAGCGCAAAATACTGCAGTTACAAAATATCGATTACCGATAAGTGATTTATCGATAGGCTGTATGCGACAGGATCCGAAACTAATCGAAATTTATACACATTTCACATTTAGAAGTAAATTTTAGGTGACATTAGAATTCTGACTATTCGGCCCGTACATGTTGTACGCAGTTGGCGTTCAAAAATGTCTTTATTTCGTCTCATTCGGTGCGTTCCGTATGGGAAATATTCGGAGAGATGGTATTATCAATAATAATCAGCATATGCCTATGACAACAGTACTCACGCATACTGATGCACACCTTCACGCACACGACAATTACAAATCTAGCCAGGTTTTTTTTTGATAATTTTAGAGTAACACTATCTAGACAAGTATACCTATAATCAAAGGTTAAATAAAATTGTGAAAATCCAAGACGTGACGCACTGGAGAGGTGACGGTTCATTTTATAATATGTAGAGCAATATGAGTATATATTATGATATTGTTATAAAGTAAAAACGTAGCTAATCATGAATAGCTAATACCTATTTACTTTATGATTGTTGGTGTTCTGAGACTTAAGTCACATCCATATAAATTTATATGTGTCTATATGTGTAATCATCACTAGCATATCCATACATTAAATGACGTCTGCTGTACGTGTCGGGTCGGTGCTTCGTTGTTGGTAGTAAATGAAACGGCTGACTAGGCTTGATAAATAGGTATATTTATGGTACAAACAAAAAAAAAATCCGTTTCTGGGTTTTCCTGAATAGGAACTTAGAAGACATTTCACATATCATATAGTTTTACATGTTTCTTATTTAAATAATACTGATTTATATGATTAAAATAACATGTTATCGCCGAATATTTTTTTTACGAACTGACGTTCAGAAAGAACATATCGTGTTACTCAAAATTTTAAATTACGCTTTAATTTAAATAACGCCAATAGGTATATATATATATATATATATTAACTCACTGTATCGTCAAGCAATACTTAACTTAGGACCAAAAATAATTGTTAATATCATAAACGCATACCTACTGATAATGCTAGTTCCGATATACGTGACCATCGTTGACGTTCCGTTGACATACACATTGTTCAACACAATGGAGTGGTCAAACAATAATAGTTCCTGTGATATTAAAGCTTTTGTTCCGTAAACATAACGTGTTGGTAGCTTTGTTACACAAACAATACTTATAAAGATAGCTTTTGTTCAAGGTTTTGTTACAAATAAAACTAGGGAGACCTTTTAAGAAAATTGATTCAATTTTTTTTTATATTTATACTAGCTATAACCCGCGGCTTCGCCCACGTGGTCATATACTCTTGACATATACTCTTAAAATAATAATAAACAAGGTATAGCGATAGAGTAAATTTTCGATAAAATTACAATTTAAGTATTAGTCCAAATTCTTATTACATAAAAAATAATCAAACCTACTATCTTCTAGGAGTTAATATTACTCGCGTGGAACATCGTACTAGGTTAACCTTTGCTAGGTCTCTGTTTAATAATATGAGTTTTGAATAATACTAAGTGCAGTCTCAGCGTAACTTTACTCCAATTCTAAACTTTGTTTATTAATAACACTGATATAGTCTAAAACTCTATTTTTCGTTGCTGCTTCACACCTATAAGACATACTTAGCGTGATGTTATCTAGCCTATAGCTTTCCTCGACAAATGTACTATTCAATACAAAAATGAATTCGTTCCAGTAGTTCCTGAGATAATAGAGTTAAACTAATTAAAAAAAAATAGTATAGATTATGAAGAGGAAAGATTTGATTGTTTGTTTGTTTGCAACGAAAAGGCTCCGAAACTACTGGATCGATTTTGAAAATTCTTTCACCTACGGGAAAATGTATCATACGCGGTGAACATATACTATATTTTATCTCGAAAAACAGCAAATAGAGGAATAAACATGGGAGTGGAAGTTTGTTTAAGAAATTAAAAGATTACCATAGCAACCATGGAGCAGCAACCATAGGTTACTATTCATATGAATGGTCATTGTAATTATTTCCGTGTCATGATTGGTCATGATATGAATCGATATCCAAATAAACAGTTCCCTAGAGATTATGCGAGCGAAGCCGCTGACGGAAATCTAGTACAAATATAAACTGAATTAATTAAATGAATGATAGTACAAATATAAACTGAACAAAATTTAATGAATGATTTATTTTACAAGTTTATATCAGAATAATATTGTATTAGTTATTGAAATCTGAAGTAACAAAGATACTAACATCCCAACCAAAGACAATATATATAGTTTTTTTTATGTTGATCCGATCGGGAATTGAAAAAACGGATTGTAAGACATTCGGAAAAACAAAAAAAAAAAAAATCAACAGTGGGAATTACATTCACAGATGAAGGGTTCATTACCAAACCAAAGGAAAATAATGCCACGTGTATTGGTACCTAAATGTCCCTTATCGACGTTTTATATTATTACTAGTGGCCGCCAGTGACTTGGTCCGCGTTTTCCATTATTTCTTCGCTCCTAATAATTACAGCGTGATGTTATATATTATAACATGTATTTAAGCTATATATAAGCAAACATATATATTAGCCGAAAGCCTTCCTCGATAAATGGTCTATTCAACACAAAAAGATTTTTTCAATTCGAACCAGTAGTTCCTGAGATTAGCGTATTCAATAAACAAACTCTTCAGCTTTATAATATTAGTATAGATAAAAAAATAGTATATAATTATTTATTATATAATAATAATATAAAATGTTGATTATTAATTATATAATAGTGGCACTTATTATGTATCAAAAGAGAGCTATCAGAAAGATATCAGAATATATAATAGATATTAAAAAAAAACATTCAGTCACAGACAGTAACACGTCTCGACAAACGGTTAGCAGCGTAGGTATATGAAAGTCCCATTGGAGTCCGAATAAGCTGATATTGTTTATACAGGTTTAGTTAAGATGAATATTTGCAATCTTTACAAACAAGCTTTTGCTAAGCTAATTAAAAATCGTAGCTATTGTATTTCTAAAAATGAAATACTTATTAATTCTTAAGTCAAAATGACATCCATAGACATAGGTATACTCTTTGGGTACCATATTATTAAGATCTCATGAACTGTGATAGTTAAAGAGCTGAAATATTATACTAAAATTCGAATAAAATAAATGTTTAAGAGGGCTCCCATATAATAAACGTGTTTTTTTATATAGCACCAGTACTTACCTAAGCATAAACCTGTACACATGCAAAGTCACATCTCGCAAGTTGTAGTACGTTGTGATACAGCAATATCAGCAGGAGAGCGATTCCGTAAAAATCCGAACCCGAATCCGAATTCACTTCGAAAGCGAATCCGCTTAACCTTGAATTTATATTCACGTTTCGGGGCACAAGTGAAGTGAGTTTCAAAATGACGTATAAATCAATGTTTTGTATTATTATACAAAAAATAGAATTAAAATATTTCTACATAATAATATAAGTGAAGCGGATTCGCTTTCGATGTGTATTCGGTCGCCTGAGTGAATATTAATTCGGGTTCAGATTTTTATGGAATCGCTCTGCAGGACTAATATTTGTACAACGTACACATCACTACACGACGCCGACGTTGCAACGAGTGCATATGGCATGGCATATCGCAGTGCTTCCACGCCACGGTTATATTCGCGGCGTGATTTTCCCGCCTGCCCTGTTCATAACGAGAAAACATACGGGCGCGTTATTTGAATCGCTCAGCACGGTTAGTGTATAGTGGCAATATCCGAAATTGTAGTTTGGAAAGAATTATGTTCACGAAACATTACTATCGCCGTTTTTATAGCTTTCACGGTTATTAATGATATTTTGTGGACGACGTTAATGAATCATTAAATAGACCTTTTACATCGTGCTACTTTTTGTAGTACTTAAACTGATGTGGTGCAATGTACACCTTTACACCTTTAGGTACATAGATTATCTACCTATTTAGGTACCTGGAGGGTTACTCTATTTCTCAGACAGTAAAATTTCAGAAAACTTTGAAATGATTCTTATTATTCTATTTAAGTTATTTTCGCACAATTCTCTGCTCATCGGAGTCACTACCGCCTATTGTGCCCATTACGTTATAAATTAAAAATATATGTTTTAGCCCCTACTGGGTTAGTGGTGTGTATAGGCCTCCGGTGACGATGACAGACTAAAATAAGTAAAAAGTGAGTCTCGTGAATCATAGAGTTGATAGTTGGAGCGAACCAGGTCGACTGAGTGGTACAATATCCGATGCCACGTGACGCACCTGATACGCTCGTCAGTGTTCGATTACACTGGATCATTGCCATTGAGAAGTTCCATGATGTTATCTATATAATATCGAATGGGGGGGAACTAAACAATTACGTGCAACTGTCATTTCGCTATTTAAGGCTGGAAAAAAAACGATGCAGATTTTCCGCGAGCTGAGAATTTTTTCTTTAAGTATTTAAGTATTATTACACAATCCGGCTAGTATTATGATATGGTTGGGAGTTTCGTATAAAGGTGTCAGTGCGCTCCATTTCTGCCAACAAGGTGTCTAGGTGAAAGCCAAGAATTGTGAGAGTGACATTTTATACGTGGCGAAACCCTGTCTGGTTATTTATTTGACAATAAGGATTGGGTTTTTCAGCAAGACTCGGTGCCATCCCATAGGGCAAAAAGCACCCAAGCTTGAGGGAGAATGTGCCGACTTCATCATGGTGGACGAGTGGCCCTCCTTCAGCCCCGACCTCCACCCGCTGGATTATTCTTTATGGACTGAATTAGAGCTCAGGACCTGCCGAAAGTCCCACCCAAACTTGGAGTTACTGAAGCGAACCCTTGTCCTAGAAGCAAAGCGAATTCCGCTAGAAAAGATGCGTGTCGCCATTGTTGACTGGCCAAATCGTTTAAAAGTCTGTAATTAAAACAGGGGCGGTCATTAAAAAAAAATATATTTATTGTTGATTATTATCTATTTTGTAAGTATAAGTTAATTATTAAAAAAGTTACGCAACTTTTATTTCGTCTCAAAACTTATGAACACACGGTACATAGTTACCCAAGAGACAGATTTTTTCTTCTCAGGGTGAACCTACATATTCTAAACGTTCATGCTATGAATAAAGAAGAGGAGCAAGCAAAAAACAAACTATGGAGAGTTCAACCAGTTATTGATTCGGTACGTAATCGTTGTCTGCAGCTTCCTCGCAATGATGTCCACTTTTCAATTGACGAACAAATGGTTCCATTTGGAGGAAGATGCCCGGGAGTTAAAGTAGTGGTAAAAAATAAGCCCCGCCCAGAGGGCTTGAAAAATTTCGTCATTACTTCCTTCACAGGGAAAGTACTAGATTTTGAAATTTACCAGGGAAATACCACCAACTTACCTGATTTAGAGAAATTTGGGATGGGGCCTACTGTTGTTTTGTGACTAGCTAGCACTCTTCCAGAAGGAAGTTTCCTTTACTTTGATAGATACTTTACATCTTTGCCATTATTGCAAGAGCTTCATAAAAGAAATATGTATGGAACTGGCACTTTAATGATGAACCGTTTTAACACAAAGAAAAATACGAAGTACGAGTTTAAAAAGGATGCTGCAATGAAAAGAGGAGAATGTGAAGAGATTGTAAGCGTTGATGAAAATATCTGCATTTTAAAATGGAAGGATAACAAAGGTAAAGGTAGCTAACTTCGACAGCTTTTGGTAGTGAGCCCACATCAATTGTACCTAGATGGGAAAAGAAATCAAGGCAATACATCGATGTTTCCTGTCCAGCAATTGTAAAAAACTATAACGCTTTCATGGGAGGAGTTGACACCTGTGATCAGATGATGGAAAATTATAGAACTTGGTTAAAATCAAGAAAATGGATGTTGAAACTTATGCTTCATCTGTTTGACCTCTCCATCGTCAACTCCTGGATGGAATATAGATTAGATTGCAAAGCACACAAAATGAAGGTCAAGGACATCATGGACATACTAGCTTTTCGTCTAAGTATCAGTGAATATCTATTAGCAGGCTCACCAAGGGCTGCTGGAGATAATCGAGAACCAGAATTTGCTGAAATGCCCAACTCTTCAAAATACCGTGCAAAGCCTTTACCATCCGTTGACATGCAAAGAGATGGATATAATCACTGGCCAGTCATGGATACTCTGAAGGAACCTCGAGCCTGCCGCGCTTTGAGGTGTACCAGTAGAACACGTTGTCGATGCTCTAAATGTGACGTTTATCTGTGCCTCACAAAAGACAGAAATTGCTTTTACAATTTCCATAGTTAAAGTATTACTTGATTCCTCACATTTACAGCAATTTTAAGACTGAATCAACACTTTAAAGACTGATTAATACTAAAAAGAGGTAATAGTTACCTAATTTTCTATTAATATTTGTTGATTTCGCATCTAAAATATTGTTGAATTTATGCCAATAAACATTTAATATTTCAATATTTTTTTTTTTCATTTCGATTAATTTATAAGCTTAGGCCCATCTTCATACGATTGTGCGGTCCCATAATTGTGTGTTCGCTGTCTTCAGCCCTCGTACATACAAATGTGTGGGCTAAAATTTTCCAAGATGGCGGCCGGAAAATGAAAATTCGACCTCAGATTTGCAATCAACAGCTCATTTTACGATAAATAGCACTTTTTTCGGGACAAATTCCGTCTAGTTTCGTCGCCGGTCTGAAAGGGATAATGCGTGCCAAAAATGGCGGCAATTTTTGTTAAAGAACTGTCAAAGTCAGTGTCAAAGCCATTCTAATAAAATTAAAAGTATCGATGATCACGCCCTCTCTACAATCGAGTAATTAAGTAATCGAGTTACTAGCAATTAAAAAAAAAAGAAACTAAATCAAATGATCTTCGAAAAGATGATGCGACATATTTTATTTTTGATTATATTATCTATAAATTTTAGAAATATAAGTTAGAAATATAAGGTATATTTATATACTATACTTTACTTAGAAACATGATGCCCAAAATGCATAAATTGCATTGTTTTTATTGACGTCATAGCTTTAATTTATTTTAGTACCTAGGTGTTCTAAATGACAACCATTTTTTTAAAACGGGTTGTCAAAAGGGGTTGTCCCTTAATGTGCATAAAATTGTCTCTATCGATGCTAGTTTCATCTTATACATAATTTTTCATAGTAACATGACTGCTTAAAACCTGCACAATCGGTATCTAAGTTGAAATAATGTCCTTTTATTTTTCAAAAAGTCCAGGTTCGATTCCCGACCAGAGAAGTATTTTAATTACACCTTGTGTACTTTACTCACTGACTTGACACACGCACTTGACGACATCTTCATTGTGTGTCAAATACAACGGTAATCAAGAAAAACCATCAATAACGTAAGAATTGTCAAGTCGAGTTGATTTAAATTGGTAGTTTTTCTTTTCTTCCTTTGTTTTTGAACGTATTCTTGTTATTTTAAATTTTCAGGATTCAATCTGGAACACAGAAAACATATCAAAACTGTTATAATACATAGATTTGTTCTAACTTAACATTACTACATCCTTGCAGTGCAATTTGAAAACATGTTCGTTCGATCATAGCCTATGTGTGAATTTTAAAAGACAATTTTGTGAAGCTCGTTCTTATTTTAACGCTCCATCACAAATTATTTTTGCTCTCCCTGACTGATGGCTCGAATCTAACCTAGAGAATCAGGCGGTCGCTACTTAGATCTTCTTTTAACAGAGCGAGTCGTCTCTTAATACCTTTGCCAAGTCTCTGGACAGGTGAACGACTCACGCTTAACCGGTGAGACATGTAAGTTTGCGGTCAACCTCCTTCGAGTAGCACTATAATTGTATAGGCCTTTAGGTATTTCTTTATCAACTAGATTTAATTGTGTTACCTAAACGTGAAAGAAAATATAATTAATGAATGTGCATAATTATTCTAAAGACAAATTTGTCTAAAGGCAAGAAACAGTTTTATCTATACGCGCGTTTACGCCGTTAGTATATCAAAACGAAACATCTGTTTCTGTGTAACGTTTTTCTCTACCGCCTGCACAATAGTACTGATAAAGACGCAGTTATTTAGTCCAGCTAAATATAGAGCGAGACAAAGCACATGCAAAACATTACCATATAACTGACAACTTCTTTATTGTTTCGTTTTCGTATGCGATTGCATCGGTATATTAAAAGCGTTGACATGGCAAATTAACACTAACCTTTATAAAATTTATATTTCGAAGTAAAATTTCATGCCAGTTTATTACAATAACAATTAAGGATAGAGGAATAAATCTAAAGTGGCCGTCGAAACAACTAAAGAGAGAGTATAAAAATTATAGCAATTAATTCGCAGACTGTCCCAAATTTTTTAGTTATTACAGAGTCTGGAATAACATTGTACTTGGCAAAATTCAAACGGCATACCGCTTGTCTGAGGCTCTTCAGACCTTGCATGATTTAACTGAGAAGTTAAAATAAATTACGTACATGCTCATGCATTTTTAAATATGCTGCATCATACGAGTATGCGAAGTTACTATAAAAGGTATTTCTGTGAAGTGTTGCATTATACATTTAGTTTTAATCACAATCTTTACAATATATCATAATCAATATAATATAATAATCTTTACTATAATAATCTAAATACGTAAATAATTATACACTTACACCACTGTACCGATTTAAATGAAATTTTGTGTGATTTGATGATTTTAGATGAAAGTAATAAAGCCTGGAAAGTATACAGGATAAAACTCTGAGGGATTGATAATCATAATTTGCATTTATAATCTTAGGTGGATCTCTTCCACATTAAACCCCTGATTAGATTTTCAAACAATAAATGAAAATTAATTAAAGCTCGTCAATCTCCATTTATTTCAAAATAAGCTTTTGGAAATACAAATTTTATACAGACGAAGTTGAAAGCAAAAGCTTGAAGATCTTATTAAAATAAATAAATATTAAACAACAGCAGACTTTGCCCTGATACTAAATTAAGCAGCTATAGCACTCGTGTATTGGGAATCTGAAACTATAACACCCTGACCCGTGACGTAATAGAAAAGTATTTTCATAGACCTGACCAGGAATTATTGACCTGTCCAGGAATAGATAGAACCCAGGACTTCAGAGATGGTGGCATCTTGAAAGCGGCGTGCGAGACAATCGACCACAGAGGTCGTAATATTTGATTTAATTTCAAGTGGATTTACTTAATCGTTGTTGGTATCTTTTGATTCAGTTGTGGAGGCAATAGATTATTATATTTAATGTTTATTAAAGCAACTAGCTCCGCGTCCAATGTGACTTTTGGCAGCAATTTAATTTTTTTAGGATAATAATTTTGCAAATAAATCACATACATATATTTTTATAGAAGTTTCGAGTTTCTAGTTTTTTTCTAATTTCTATACACATTTCTAAACCCCTTCTTTTTATTTTTTAGCCGTTTCTCGCATTAAATAGTAGTTTTTAGTAAAAATAATTAAATAACGTCTAACGTACGGCTTTTAACATTATTTAATGTACCAAATAATTAGTTGCGAAATATTTTTGGTATATCTTTTAATCCTTTGAAGGTTTTGTGATGTCTACACTGAAACATAAAGCACATAATAAGCCTACGATAGAGTTTCAATACAAGATGTATTGATGTACTACTACTAACAGATGTCGTAGTTTCTTGTGAAAATAACAAATATTTCTTTAGTGCTTGTTTACTGCAAATATTGGACAAATAAATATTTTCATTTACTTATACCGTTATGAAATTGTTTGTATGAAACTTGCTATTGTTGTAAGGGTTATAGACGCCGGAAGTCCCTTACATCACGTGTAATGAAGGATCTCTTTAAACCCAATAACGAGCATGATACTTTGATGTTGCCGAGTTGTGGTTTGTTAACTAATTGCCTCCGAATAGTTAGCAAATTTCTTATGTTTAATTAATTATAGTCGCTGCTTCTTATGAAGTGTATTTTAATCATAATGTTCTTAATTTCTATCATCATTATAAGCCTATTAATAACCCCTCTATGTATAGAATATAAAAATAGGGTGAATGAGAAATGAATGGCCCACCTCGAGATAAATTTCTGGTCACCCATTCTATGACCATTGTGAATGTTACTTAACTCCTGCATCGTCGGCTGATAGCGCTAATCTCTGCGCCATCGAACTCCTCTATTTTATTAATTTATTCTAGAAACAATTTAAAAAAAAACTTTTCATAGAAAAATGCTTTAAAAATCAAAAGTCCTTGGTGAAAGCTCGAGTTGGTTGATTCTACAATCTTCTTGGGTGAAACGCTGGATTCTAAATTGCAATAGCATCCTCACATTTCATTATTGGAAGAAAAACTAAGTTCAGCAGCCTTTGCAATAAGAATTGCAATAAAATTAGGCAACTCACAAATGGAGATACTGCTAGGACAGTATACTTTAGTTATTTACATAGCGTTATATCATGTGGCATTCTGATGTGGGGTATGGCTGCAGATATGGAGTCTGTATTTATTTTACAAAAAAGAGCAGTAAGTGCTACTTATCAATTATGTTCAAGAACACCACTTAGAGATAAATTCAAAGAAATAGGGATGATGACTAATTTTTGTTTGTTTGTCCGTCAGGTAGAGTGTTAAAAAAATATTAAACACGTATTTTTTTTATTATTTTTGTAAACATAAAATTACAGTGTTACATGGAGTTGAAATTTCGCATGACGTCACGTTAGGGTACGTTTTCTACTCAACTGTGACGTAGCGAGCCCCCACTCCTCAACTTTAATGCCTGTTATCTAAGCTATTTCATGTAAAATTGAAGTAAAAAAAAATACGTATCTAATATTTTTCTATTATCTGACTGACGGACTAAATAGAATTGCTTTTCTTCCCTATCCCTATTGGGATATTAACAGTAGCCTCCCAATTTATATACAGTTGTATACTTTATGTTAGTAACAATATTAACAATTACATTAAATATAGTCATGTACACAATTTTAATACTAAAAACAAAGATAAACTTGTTTTGCCGTCATGCCATCATCATTTATGGGTCAAGGTATACACTACTATAACAAAATTCCTATGGAAATTTTAAATTTACCATTGCCTAAGTTTAAAACCCATATTAAGAATTGTCTACTCAGTAAAGGATATTACACTGTTAATGAATATTGAAACGACAAAACTTCTTGGTGTTAAAAATGGCTTATATGTATTTATACGATATTAAATTATATTTAATAATATATTTAATAATAATTGCTAATTAAAAACCCAAGCGAATCAAGTTAAAATTATGGATATGCTTCACCTTGTTTTTGTAATGGTGGACTGTTCAAATTAATTATTTCTAAGGGTTCATCCCATCTAACAACATTCATTAAAATTGATGTGTGTTAAGTATCATGTATTCAATTCTTAAATATAAATGAAGCATATTTAATTTGAAATTCTGTTTAAATATATCTTATATAAATTTAGAATATTCAATGAGTGGACTGTTACTTGGAAAATATGACTTACTACCGCTCAGTTGTTATATTAACTTAACCTTATTAAGGGAAGGTGATTCATACACTACGCCTCCCCCGTTATTAAACAAAAAATTATAACATGTGAGTGTTATTATATTTTTTAGCATTATATTTTATTGCTTTATGTATATTATTAATTATTAACGACTAAATATATTCTGCTATGCCGAAAGAAGAATTAACTATTACAATAATCCATGCTAATACCGTTATAAAATATAGTCACGTTAATGTGCAAATACACCTCTTTTATCAAAACCAATGCTAAATGCAAATTAAATTAACAAATTTTAATAAGTTTGTTACTTAATAAAAAAATCTAAATTTATTCATAATTTGAACTCAAAGTTATAAAATATTTAAGATCAAATATGTAATCCGTTCACAGATATATTTCAGCTTTACAGTAGTGAGATATAATAAATATGATGAATTAAGATATGTTAAAAAACAGTAATTTACAACTTTTTATAATAACAATTTCTTGGCTAAAATTTATATCCAAAAATATTTTCAAATTAATAGCAAAACATGAAATTCAATGTTCTATATAATAGTTACACTATACTAATGTTACTCTATGGTAAAATGCATATATAACCAAACAAAGAAAAAAAAACATCCAAAATAAAAAAAATAAAGCAAGAAGTACATAACTTGTATTATTCCGTGTCATCCTTCCCAAATCCATTATCAAAATTATTTAAGCTGTTTACGCGGGATTAATTAATGATTTGTATAATTTAAATCGGTACATTTTTGTAGCTAATATGCATTAAAGCATATGTTATATTGGTTAAATACAAGAAAATGGTACATTTAGCTTTGCCTCTACTGGGCTCTTGAAAACGGGAACTTATTACGGGATTTTGATTTTAGTTATATTTATAGTCTTTATATTTTTATCATCTAATGAATACAAAGTAGCTTTTGTTTTCAATTATGCGGCTTTGCCATTAACATAATTTAATGGCGATTTATAAATAGCGCAAAAAATAAAATGTTACATTTAGCTGCCTCTACTAAGCACTAGATGACGCTACTCTATTTTTAAAACGGGATTTTGATTTTTGTTATGTTTGTAGTCTTGTTTTTTAAATTTGCGGTATTTCCAATAACATAATTTACTGTGGAATTGTTAATCTGGCGAAATAATAAAATTCTACAATTAGCTGTTTTCGCTAGATGATGCTACAGTGTTTTTAAAAATGGTGCGTTTGTTTGTTTCACTTAGACCTGTATGTAACAAAAAAGATATTTGTAATTTAACACAAGATTTCCTAATAAATTACATTTGCCATTTATTAGAACCGACTATTATAAGAGAAACTCATATATGATGTCAATTAAGATATTGAATAATAAAATACCAGATGAACTAAAATTGTTGCCACAAAAATTATATAAATCTTATTTGAAAACATGGTTAGTGGACAAATGTTTTTATTCAGGTAATGAGATTTTAAGTAAAAAATAATATTTGGAACACATTTAATTGAATGACATACTCATAATAGTCAATAACTAAGTACCTGTAATAACTAAGTGCATTTTAGTGTCTATAATATCATATAAGTATGATATGACATACTTATATTCCTTGATATCTTTTTTGTAAACCATATTTTTAATAGCAATAAATAAATAATTTATCGATTGAACTCCCTAATCCAGGAACTACTGGTCCGATTTGTTTTTTTTTTGTGTTCAAAAGTCCATTGACATTGACCACACGTTGACTAATTTTCCCGTTTCTGCAAGTTTTCCTTACGTGCGTTGCGTAAACGGTGAAAGTTACGCAAAAATCATGTATTTTTAAAGGGAAACAATAAAAAAATGTTTCCCTTTAAAAGTCCTAAAAAGAGTCCGCGGTAACATATGCCTATCTTTTAAAGTTGACCTACTTTATACTTTTTAAAAGTATCAAATTAGTTATAAAATAATACATAGAAGCGGCAACAGAAATATATAATCTGAAAAATTCAACTGTCTAATTTTCACGGTTCATGATATACAATCTGGTGACAGACAGACAGACAGCGAAATCTTAGCAATAAAGTTGTCATTTTCCCTTTGGAAACGGAGTCCTAAAAATTCGAAGATGCCGCCGAAAGTCACTATTCCACGCGGACGAAGTCACGGGCACAGCTAGGGTTTATATGGTCAATTTGGAACTCAAAGTGCGTAAAATGTGATAAAGGGATGGTTTGGATGTAATTACGTACTTAACAGTATTTTTAACAAAGTTTAAAAAAGCTTGAAATTTGAAAGATACTGTTACTTGGAAAGAATGACTTATTTATTTTATATAGGTACTCGTTGTCTACAATACGAGGGTCAAACTGAAAGTTCTTAGAACTGGCCACTTATAAACAATATAATAAAAAAATAATTCTAAAATTTGAAAATATAACTCTTTGCCAATATTACTGAGTATATATTTCATTCATTTGTCATTTGTTTTACGATTTGGCGGCAAATTGAAAATTGTCTGTGTCACGTCATCATGAATTTAACACGAGAAAATTTTCGTGCAATGATTTTTTATGACTTTCGATGTCATTTAAGTCAACAAGAAAGTTATGATAGACTACGATTGGCCTTTCACGATGAAGCCCCATCTCGTGCGACTGTTTACAACTGGTTTAATGAGTTTAAACGTGGTCGCACTAATCTCACTGATGATTTACGTGAGGGACGGCCTTCTACGGCGACGACTGAAGATAACATCTGTGTTGTGCGGCGTATGATAGAGACTGACAAAAGAGTGACCTATCAACAGATTCGGACAAGCTTAGGCATCGGTATGAGTCAAGTACACAAAATCCTCCACGAACATTTAGCGGTCAGGAAGCTTTGCGCCCGGTGGATACCTCATAATTTGACTGAGGCTCAAAAACTCCATCGTGTGGATTGGTGTCGTAAAATGATTGAAAGATTTAACGGAGGTGACTCAAATGCTGTGTTCGACATACTAACAGGTGACGAAAGCTGGATTTACTGTTATGATCCTAAAACCAAAAGACAATCTGCTCAGTGGGTGTTTCCTTTCGAGGAGTTGCCAACTAAAGTGAAGAGAGATCGAAGTGCGGGAAAAAAAATGGTGGCCTCGTTCTTTGGAAGGATAGGTCATTTTGCAACAATTGTGTTAGAGGATCAAAAAACAGTTTCTGCAGAATGGTACACTACCAATTGTTTGCCACTTGTCTTGGAAAAAGTTCGAGAGAAACGACCTCGCAGTAGGATCCTCCTTCACCACGACAACGCCTCGTCGCACACCGCCAAGCGAACGATCGACTATTTGGCGACATCAAACGTTGAATTACTGGGTCACCCGCCGTATAGCCCCGACCTCACGCCTTGTGATTTTTATTTATTTCCAAAAATTTAAGAAAAACTTAAAGGAAAGCGGTTTATGAATGCTGAAGAAGCGGTGGCTGCGTATCGCGATGCCATTGAAGAGACCCCTAAGGACGAGTGGGCAAAGTGCTTTTCCCAGTGGTTCCATCGCATGCAGCGGTGTATTGACGTGAATGGACAATATTTTGAAAAGATATAATAAAACTAATAACTGGCTAATGTAATCAGTTTTTGATTTTCTAAGAACTTTCAGTTTGACCCTCGTATATTGTAATATACTTAACACTGAAATGTTGTTTATTGACTGTTTGTGCCAAAATAAAGGGAAACAAAAAATTACTGCTCAGTTGTTACATTAACTTGATGATTAGGTTGATTCATACATTACAAAAGAATTCTTTTTATGAATGTGTCAATTACGAAAGGTCATTACTTTCCTTTTCCTAGAGTTAATTGTTATGAAAATTTAAAAATAATAGGGTGGTATTACACTTTATAAAACATGTTGTCAGTTTGTTGATTAGATATTACCTATATTTGCTATGGAAATTATGGAAAAAAGAAATTCGTTAGATCGTTATCATATGTGTATTATAATGTGTATGGTTGTGTATGTATGTTTAATATAAACATATTTGTTATTTATTAATTTGTAGTATAGTCATTAGTATTGGTTTATATATTAGTTCACATGATTTAATGTGTAACATAATTTCATACTAAAATAATTTTTTTTACTATAGTAATAAGTAATTTAATAGGTGTGTTTCTAAAAGAACGCATATCGTAATGCAATCAAACTCATTTAATCAAATACTAAATGGTTAATTGAGCTTTCTTGCATAACTATACGTGTACACTTGATTCCTGCCTCCTGTATTACTCATCGTAATTTGTTTCTCAATTTAGTTTCTAACCGAATTTCAGTTGTACCTCGATGAGGGATTTTGAAGATAACACATTAAAGTTTAAAATTAATCTTCTCGGTATCTCGTATCAACACACGTTTCTCTTCGCTTCACGTCATTTGGGTTGGAAATGGGTGTTAGCGTAATACACAAATACTAACGACTTTACACTAACATGTTTGAATTTCCAGTTTAATTTAAACATATTTACTTATTTGAGTGGAAATTTTAGATGTTTCGTTAACATAATAAAGTTTTCAACGAGTGTCGATAAAAACAGTTTGAGTATCATCTCTCTCTCATCTTATAAAAGGTCGAGTTGAGTTTAAGATAAAAAGGTAACCTTGTATTATCTAATGTGATATTTAATGCTTTTGAACTTATAGAGTAAAATAATTCATACAATCTAATCCTTCTACAAAACACGTCTACTAAAGTGAAGGGTCTCGTGTCAAGTAGATATTCTAGTCCCTATTATTTCATTATTGGTGCCTTCCTTATGTCCTATTGGGAAGATGATATAACTCCAAACTTAAAAGGTTCTAAAAAAAATACGAGTATTACCAGTAAATCTTTATAATAGGGGCCTTACTACCACCGTATCAATGATACGGACAACAAGGGCCCCATTATGTGTAAGCAAAAATTTTTACCTTTCATTTCGACCCCGCAACTAATTTTGATACAGGGCCTTCTCAAGACGCGCTACGTCACTGGTTATTATTAGAGATGCGCCAAATATTCATTTGGTGTATTCGGCATCATTTCTCTATTCGTATTTGGCAGAATTATTCGGGTTTGGTGCCGAATATATTCTGTTTGAGTATTTCTATTTTCTTTGCTAGTCGACACGGTATAGAGCTCAAAGACAAAAATTTTTGGGGACAGTTTATAAAGTTTTGTCTAATTTAGTAATATTGTGAATTTTGCATTAACTGTTGTGTTGATATTGACCTACTCTTTTCCATAAAGTAGTTTTCTAATACGCCTTTAATGTCTCATTATTTGCACTTCTTCTCTTCTGACAAAGATTCTGTTACAATAAAAACATTCTTTTTAAGTAAAGCAGTACCTAAGTAACCACCTTATATAATTTTTATTACAAAATATTCAGAATTCATATTGTATCAGCATTAAAGTTTAAATTTAATCTGCCGTATGAACAGGTTCATTTCCACATGTTCTCCGGGAGTAGGAATACCATCATGCCTCAGGATTTTTCCTGAGTCTTTTGGACACTATACAGCTAGTTGTAGAAGTATAAGAAATTAAAAAATAAGTTTATCCACGTTAAATGGATAAATTAAATCTTTTATTTATCTATCTATACACATACTATATTAATTACGTATCTATATGTAGAAATGTTTAAGTACTGTCAATTCTTATTCAACTTCAATATTGAAAAGCGGGAGGTACTATTTTTTTGTATGTTCACCTATCTTTCAGAGAAGTGTTGATAAAACAATGTTCTTTTTTATTCAAAAGCTTAAACGCCTGAAGGGCAACCGTCTAACTCTCTAGCAATAATTTTAGTCATAGGGTGCGACAACTGCGACATCTTATCGATGTTATGGAGATACTTTGTTTCATTTTACTACTTGCGACGTCCTAAATCTTGAGTTATACAAATTAATGCAAACGGATTGATTTAAAAAGTAAAATTTTATTAAACTTCGAATAAGTCTTAGGATTTTTTAATGGAAGTCAGTCTTTTTCTCCCGACCTTTTTTTGTCATCTGGTAACCCTACATGGGAGTAGACATCAGTTGACATTCGGTAACCGGTGGTGTTTTGTTGAATAATGTAAATGATCGCGATTTCAGTTTTGTTTCTGTTTTTGATGTTTATTATATTTCGTTTCATATAATAAAATCGAATTAAAACAATAATATCATTCTTTAAAAAATCAAGAAAGCAATTTATCAAGATAATACAGTTATATTAAGCACCTTTTTTTAAAAAAAATCTAAAATAGTATTTGTTCGAGTTATTTTTGTATTGCAGTAACCCACCTATTTGGGAAGCAAAAGCTTTAGGTTTAAGCTTTTGCTTCCCAAATAGGTGGGTGGGAGCTACGAATATTATAGTTGAAAATAATTGAAAATCGATGTTTTGCACTTTGAGTAAATATTCAGAGTTATTCGTATAAGGGCGGATGCATAAACGTCCACTAAAGTTTGATGACGACTTTAAGCTCTTTAATTTGTATCGGTAAAGTCACTTTAAATTAATAGCAATTTTAAAGGACGTTTGTCCATTGCGGTACGCATTACCTAAGTGTTAGGCTAAGCTAATTTTCTTTCTCTTTTATATTTCAGTTAAAAATGTACTTTATGGTGTGCAATTATAATGTTTTTGTGTGCTATTTAACTGTAATAAGACACGTATGATATGGCTATAATTTAGATAATTTTAAAGGAATAGGTACTGCAAATTGCATGTGGCTAGAAATCTAATCGAGTGCGTTATATTATTTAAAATAATCTGAAATTGAGTTTGTGGTTAGGACTCACTGGTCCGTGTAATTATACTAATTCCCATTCTCACGCTATCGCGTGGTAAGGACCGACCAAAAGCTTACCTAGGATATTATTTAGAATAGGAATATTATAAGTCTGGTATTATAGCGGCCGTTATTAAAATGTCCCATAACTTAAATTAAAGTTAAGGTTTATGTCAAATTAGACAATGTCTGTCACGCTGACTGGGAAATGCGATGTATGTGATTTGGTGCAACTAACCCAGAATAATTTTGCTATCGAAAATATTAAATACAAAAATAATATTACTACAGTATCGCACTGTCTTCTGTTGGTCACAGTTAGCAACATATGTCCAGCAGAAGATGCTAGCTACTATTGCCGACGGGAATATATTGTTCCGCCTAAAAACACAAATAATGAAAAATAAATTCAACGTTAAAAGACGGCTTGGGTGGGGGCCGCAAGCCAATGAGTAGGAGGCATCAGTAATGCCAGTACAAAGATACAATGCAAGGCAGATGCTTGGGAGTGCTACTTACTACACTTTTCGAATGAAGCTGCTCACATAATTTTGATCGGACTTTGTTTACATATGTAAGTTCGTTTAATCATCTATTTTTGCTGACGGATGCTGATTTTTGTTTCGAGCAAATAAATTAAAATAATTTACTAACCAACTAAATTATACCTGAATATTATGTTACCACATTAATTACATTTCTGTTTAAAGATAATGAGATCTATTAGTCGTTTAACTATGAACTCTCGTCAATTAAAAGCGCTTTATCATTGAAGGCTTAAATGTATACCTTTCGTTGATTTTGCATTGTAATGGGAGGTTTGTAAAAGTTATATCCTTATTTACTGACAGAACCCCTCATTTGGAGTAAATAAAATGCGTTGGCAGCACTAAACCAACCAAACTTATTACTACGAATGAAAAGATAATGAAATTTGTGATTTGAACATTATTTCCTAATTCTGTAACGACTACGCATTATGATATCTTTATCGAATTAAAATATAGTAACATTCTAAGATGGATGTTTGATTGTTTCTGTATTGAAAAGGCTGCGAAACTTCGGAACCGATCTAAAAAATATGTCACACTTGGATAACAGCCTCACATGATGATGGCTAAAGGTATATAATATGAGGCAGTAATTGATATGAATTCTGCGTTTAAAACATAATATTTCAAAACAATACATTACGATGCAAAATAAATGTGATATCTAGAGGTACTATGAACAAGTTTGTAAGACTGTAACTTATACTGACAATGTTAAATAATATTAGAACTTACTCGAAACAAATAAGTTAGAGATTATCAAATCTGCCGGTGCGTTGTATATTGTTATTTCGTTTGATTTTTCCTTTGCAACATTGTTGTAGTGTTTCAGCGCAATGTCGAGAAATGTGCAACGTCTAAATAGCTTTCTCGCAGAGAGCTAGCAGTAGAATTGCAGGTAAGCACGCCCATAGGACTATGAGTACTTTATAAAACATTACCACTACTACGGAACAATTTCTTTTTCATATTTCAATACAAAAACATGATGAAGTTTTCGTGCAAAAAAATACCTAGTGAGAAATGTGAACAGTGAAATATCTGACTTGATACTACTTAACTGTATTACATAAAAGCATTTTGGTATACCTACAAATACCACTAGAAGACCGACAGCAATAAAAATGATAAGGGTCATAAAAAATCAAGAAAAATAACATTATAAAAATAATGCCTCTTTGCCCACCCTATAAGAGATACAACTTGAAGAAAAATTAAGAAAAACAATTTTAAGAGACTGTGTAAAGCTATCGTCACAGGCTGGCAAACCTGTCAACACGTTGTTAGAAAAACATTTAAATTGCATTTTTTAACAAATAGTAGGGGTCGGCGACAATAAACCAGACTGACAATGCAACTGCTCCTGAGCATGTTGTACATACTCCACGAAATGAACAAGAACCGTTCCGTCTATAAATTAGATTGTGTGACGTAGCGTCTTTATGAGTTCTAGTAATGATATGATACTCGTGCTTTTTTGATATATTATGTTATTTTTCAGCTGCTACCTTAAAATTTTTATAGCAATTTTCTTTTATTTTGTTATTTTAATGTTCAAACGGACATTTTGGTATTTGAAGCACTATAGCATTTATTCTGAACTTCAAATGAGATTTACTATTCTAGGCTCACTTAGGTGTTATTTTTTATCTGTCCAATTTATCCAATCTGCTGTAGGTAGGTAGCTAATCTACTGGACCGAGTATAAAGTAGGATAAACACATAAATATTCTACGTGGTGGATAGTTTTGTTGTTACTTAGTATAGGTCCCATCTTGGGGTACCTGGGGCTGGTGTTTGTTTCACGCATTTTTCATTAATATAATGTATTTTTCTTTATTTTGTTTTTAGTCCTAATTATTTCCCGCTCCTTATTATAAGAGCCTTTCTATCATTGAGATCAAAGTCGTATATTTGATTCACATTATTAGAAATATCGAATATCATTTTAAGAGCGATAAAAATCATCTCGAACTTTAAGATAACAATCAAATTATAAATAATTAGGTACTTCGAGAAAAACGAATGTTCAACTAATAATATTCACGATCTTTCCTCGTTAGGTGGCTGAACCAAAGAGTGCGTGACAGAGGAAACACGAAAATGAAAATAAATATAAGGAACTGACCTGCTGTTAAACAAAATATCACAGGGGCGTACTTGGAAGTGGAAACTAGACGAAACTCGAAAATATTTTTTATTACGGAACCATCGACATGAAACTATGACTGAATTTTGATGTAAAAATTATCTAAAATTTACTGACGTGTCTTAATTTTGAGAGTTAAACTTGTCAACTCTGAAACTAATCTCCTAATAATTTAGACAGCGGTCCATAAGTAAATTATTAAGGGATCCGGATACCTGTACATATTTTTTTTCCAAATCCAGAAAGAAAATTAATGCTTAGTACGATTAACAGGGGGGAGGGATAGTAAGGTAAGATAAAGGATTCGAAATGTCAATAATCATAGAACAGAATAACAGAACATAGAACAGAAACGCCGGCAGCGTGCTTGTAGCCCCTCTGGTGTTGTAGGTGTTCATGGGTGATGGTAATCACTTACCATCAGGTGATCCGTCTGTTCGTCTGCCCCTTATCGCATAGAAAAAAAGAATAAATGTATGGACTCTTAAAAGAGTTTTTATTTTGCCTCATCACCGCAGTTATGGTACTCTAAGATGCGGTTGGTGTGAGAGATTTAGCTCCTACGTAATAACTTATGTGATATAAACATTCTATCATTGTTTTTTATTCTGTCATAGAAACAGCGTCGCACTCGTCGGTAAGCGCAATACTATTATGTCATAGAGGTTTTATCAAAATTAAACCTACTTTAAAAGTCAATCATGATTTTATTCTAACCAATCGTTAACCTGTCTTTATACTTATAAATATAAATTAAATTAGATTAAAATTTCAAAGCTTGATTTATGAATAATGTAATTAATAGGTTTTTAATTAATTGTCTTGTTTCGACGTCAAATGAATCCTGAATGCTCTCCTGATAAAAGGTATCCAGCAGTCACGCAAATGGAACATAATGTAGTTTCAGAATAGAGGTTTTTACGAAATAAATTAATACATTGTAGTATGACGATTGGGGACGAAGCACAACAAAAGGAATCTATAAAGCAATACCTTAAAAGCAATGTCTACAAAGTGGTTACTTTACTCACAGTCCTATTCTGTCGGTACGCTCAGGGACAACAATGTTTATTTCGGTTGATTGTTTAAAAAATAGAATGTGACATTACGTCAGTGTTCTATGACTGAGTCGGGTAGAGTGTTTTTCTGTGGTTCGACTTTTCGATTCCTCAGTAGTAGGTTTTATTACATTGATCCTCTATGATATGACAGCGCCGTGTTCGAACACATTAAGGTTTAAAATAGTGGGAAAATTTGACAGTTTTATATTGTCTAAAGTGCAGTTGACTGTGTTTCATAAACAAAATTATTTGTTTTAATTAGCAAAATTGTACTTTTTTTAATGTTAAAAAATTTCTTCTTTTCTTCCCTTATTGAAGGGAGCAACTGTTAAGAGAAAATAATAGATGAGTAGTGAATTAGTAGATATATTAAGCAAATTATTTGTACAGAAACAACATTTTAAATTGGTGAAATTCTTATATAACAACGGCTAATGCTTTATCTTTTTGATCAAAATTTTATATATAGACATAGACTAAAGCGATCATTAATGTCAAAGCAAAACCAATTCAGTCTCCAATTAGTAAGTTATACGTTCCGATAGCAAACTGTAACGTAAGCCAAATCTTATTAACATTTTAAACTTAGCAAATACTACAATAAAAGTGGTTTGTCATTGTAAAACACAATTTACGGTGCCACAAATGAATCGTGTGGCCATTTTAAGTAATAAATCTCCCGATATCTCGCAACGTTAATTACAAACGACAAACAACATGAAAGGTAAAACTCTCAATGGTCATATAAATCGTAAACAGAAGGATTTTTGTCCTAAGATTTTATCGGTTTCGGTCGTTAAATATTAATACCATTGCTATTAGATAAAAATAGTAATTATCGAATAATTACACTTCTAGTATATCTGTGATATTGTGGAGAAAATAAAATAAATATTTTTATCTATACTAATAGCATAACTTTGTTTACTACCGAAGATTGTTACTCCGATACGATTGGATCGATTTAAAAAAAATCACCTACAGGAAGCTTCATATACTCGGGTGATATATAAACAAATTAACAGATACAGCTAATAAACAAATAACGCCAAATGAATACTAAAGTCATTAAAAGAAAAAAGTATTCCGGTCAATGGCCTATAAATTATCAGATATTACCCCTTCATGGTTTTAACACATGAATAAGGAACATGGTTATAAAATACTAGCTGAATTTATAGTGTAAGTCGGTAATTTCATGTAAATTTTGAACATAATACGGCGTTTGTTAAAATGTATTGCGAATACGTAATTGGTCATCATACGAAATCACATAAGCTTGCAAACAGGTTTTGGCGTGAAACCATGATAATACTTGTGTAGTACGTACATTTTTGTGAATTATAATTGTTGATAGACTTTTGGTTTGTGAAATTTGTGTGTTTTTTACGAAACAAAGTATCCATTAAGACAGTTATTCAAACTTTTTAGCCAAAATTTTTCGGCCTCGAAAGGGACGACCCCTTTTGATGGCAAAATATTTTGGCGACTCCCTTAGACCACAGAAATAACGTTTTTTGGTTACCTCTTGCCTGTTGACTTATCGTATTTCTGTATTTTTTAAATTGACTCTTGAAGTTTAGAATTCATTAACAAATAACAGAAGATAAATACTATTGGAAAAAGGCCATGTTTACGTCTAGGACACAATATATGGAGTTTAAGGCGGTAATGTGTGACAAGTGTGTGTCCGTTTTTTTTATTCCATTTTTGTAGTTCATAGTGAGCTGTTGATCGTAAAAGTGGTGATATTTTGAGAGAAAATATTTTTATACTAAATCGAATTCCCATATTTTCTTAACCTTTATTAAAGAGAAACACATACAATTTATTACATTTTTACTTGCATAATTTTATGAACATTATAACAATGAATATACGTATATACTATACGATATTGTTTAGTTTTGCTATGCTAAGAATGCATGTTCATGTTTTCATGTTTTGCCCATAATTATTATATATCACGAAAACTATTTGTTTGTACAGTTTCAGAAAGTTGTCAAGATTTTCAACTACATTATAGTAATTGATTTATGGGGTTAGTTACCGGGTGATGGAAGTTATGTCTGAATGAATGAAATATGCTTTATAGTACACCAACACAGGATAAAACAATCGGATACAATCACATGCATAATTAGCAGCCTCATTACTAAAAAGTAATTTCTTCCAGGCAAACTTTGCCTACAGGAAAAACTATATCTAAATTTGGATAGCTTATGGTGTCTCAAAACTTTGATATTGAATTAAGAAAACATCTTTAGATTAACTTAAACTTTTAGGAAATTGATTACATTTGGTTTCGTTACATTTGTTGCCTGTTTAAATGATAGTAATTGTCACCCGCGTATAATGCAACTTACCGCAGGTGATAGAAATTTTAAATTTGGTCCAGCAGTTTCGGAGTTTATTCAATGCAAACAAACAAACAAACAAACTCTTTCAACTTATAACATTCGTATAGATGAAATTCGTATATATTATAATGATTACAATTTTATAAGTCGTTGCCCTTACAACCTGCATTATTTATGAGCAGTCACTTTATGTTTAAAAAATCTCATGCTTTGTCATGAAATTAAGTACTTATTGTAAATTTAACGATGGAATGTTAATTATTCTTTGCGGCGATAAAACGACGCCCATACCCGACAATTAAGGTTCATGGTAATTAAACCCATGACTATGAATTTTTTACTAATTTTCCACTAGTAAAACCTTCATTACGGAGCCCAAAGGGAAACCTTAAGTGCTCAAAAAGCCTACTAATGGCTTTGGCAGTAGAAACCATTCAGTGTGCCGCGGTCGCTACGACAGAGCACTCGCCTACGGAGCATCGTAGTCGCGTTACGAGTTGCTACGTTTAGACTTCGTGTTGGATAACTTTTCAAAATGTCAACTTGAAAAACAAAATGTTGTTAGTTATAGTTTGAACTTTATCTCTTACGATTTAGATATAGTATAGTGTAAAAAATGACAATTTGTAATTAAAACAATGCTTAGTGACATTATCATGATTGTGACTATATAGTGCATACGGTAACCTACTTAAATGCTTCGTCATAAAACGGAGGTGAGTAACACAGATATTTTTAAAGTTATTCGTGCGATTATAATAAAAAATGAAAAATATATTATAAATGGTTAATATGGATGATAGTTTACTTATGTGTAATGCGTAAAGCATTAAATACTTTTTTAAAACTTTAACAGATTTAAAGAGAGTTGTGATTATGGGGTGTAATATCGATCAGTCATTTTATTTGTAAAAGAGTCATCATCGCTTACTTAATTGTTCGTGATAATATGAGTAAAGGGAATACTTAAAGACCCTGTTATATTGTTAAATTATTAATTTTAGTAGGTAGTCGACAGTATGTTAAGTCACTATAAAAATACAATATCTAGTCTATTTCAAGATGTAAACAGTTGTTACTGAAGTCAAAAATTGAATATGCTGTTGTAACTTGAGTCTATATATTTTTTATCTTTTATTAACACTGATTGAGCAAATCAAACTCTAATAAATTCATAATAAAATACAATTAACAAAATAGTCCTACTTCTTTTATAATACAATACTACTTTATATGTATAGATATTATATTTTATATTATACATTTTGATTAGAAAAACTAGATAAAAGCATCAACACCACTATTTTTCAGTCAGGTCCGTAAGACAAGGACTTTTAGCGATAAGACCGCTTTCGCTCACTCTAGATTTAAGAAACTTTTTATTTGTGTGCAATAAAGAGTTTATCCATAGATCTATCGTTTACGAAAACACTCTCTTTCCTCCGTGTAAGATGTGGTCTAATGATGAAGATGTGTTCCATATAATTGATGCCCTCGGTTTCTGAGTGGTTCGCACGCAGGTTTCAAAGTGTCACTAACTCTGAGGCCCCTGTTTAGATTCCCTTTTGGGTTAATGTATAAATTTAACTTTTCTATTTTGTCCGTGTCAGGGTGTTGTGTTACCTTCGTTGATTCAGATTTCCATAATTTGTGTGCTTTAGTAGTAACATAATTTGGAATTTGAACAATATATGTGATATTGTTTGAAATCTATCAATACTTTATCAATATATTGGCAAAATGTGATAGAAACCAAACTCAGAAAGTTTAGTTTCTATTATTTTTACTTCAATTTTGGCAGTCGTGTTTTCAAATTTATTCCTTTTAGTGACCAGTAAATGTAAGTATAGTATATATTTTTGAAATATAATTATCAAGATCTTTAATTTTTTAACCATATTGCTACATCTAAAAAAACACAAACAAACAGTTTTTTTAAATGGCGTCATACATCCATCAAAATAAATATCAAAATAAAGAAATATAGCCAGTATCTGTCGGGATGGTGTAACGTTCTAATATCCGTTCATTTCAATATACATTAACCCTAAATACAATACATTCCTTTTTTTGCGTAGTTATCTAAAAAGTTTATAAATAAATATTAGACAACGTTGCACATATTGCTTATCCCAAAAATAATAAAAGTATTTAGATTAAGGAAAACTGAAACTACGAAGGTACAGTCAACGCCATGTCAGGTTATACAAAACGTTCAAATACCAGCACTTCATTTTAACCCGTAATATTTTGAGGTGAAAGTTAAAATCAACTGAAGATATCAATATTGTACCATAATTTCCACACTCGAGACAATGTAGAAAAGACTAAAGCACAGAATTCTGACCCGGGACCTCATGACAGAAGTGACATTTTTATTTATTTATTTTGGAAACCAACAGCAAATTAAACAAGATAGATTATGGCATAACAAACAATAAGTCAATAGGACATATAGCTATAGGACATATAGTCAATAAGTCAATAGGACATATAGCTTAGATCTAATCAGTTCTTTCACTCACAAACTACACAATCCAATAAATAATCGTACCTGCGCCATTAATAAACGAGATAGTAAGTATTCTATAAGTTTCCGCTTAAATGAATTAATGTTGCAATTAAAGATGTCAACATCATACCCACACTCATCAAGCATCATATTTAAGCTTACGCTGGCCCTAACAGTAAAGCTGTTCTGCCTATAATTTGTAGATGACGAGGGACTGAAAAATTAATTATATATAACATTCTTTGATTTATAATCTTTAATCATATAAGTGAATCATATAAGTATTTTAATTTCTAATAACTTTCAGTTATTTGATATAAAAAAATGACCTTAATCTTTTCTTCATTATTAGCTGTGCTACACAATCCGTTTCTTAGTTTTAGTAATTATTTTAAACAAATAAACACGTCAGATTTTATACATTAGTAATTCATACTAATATTTACCCCGAAACCAGGGTGCGAGCCATTGTCCATTGACCGTCTTCCCAACTGCTAGCTTCAGCTAGTTGCCAGACATTTTATAAAATATTATTAGATTGTCAGTTATAACACTAACTTCAACATTAACACTTAGCTATTTATACCATCTTTTTTGGCATAACTTGCCAAAAATTATAAGTTCTGACAATTGTTTTTTATTTTTAAGAGATCATTAAAAATGTCTTGTGTTTATTAACTATACCTAAATTAAATAATAGTCATATAATTAATAAACTAACGAGAGATTAATAAGGCTGGGGGTTCAGTATCTTTCTTTGAAAAATTGACAATGTTTTGGCAAAATTTTATTCAATTCTCTACTTTGCATTAGAATGTAAAAAATGAGACACAAATTAAAGTAACAGTGCTTATACCCTCGTATATTCCTATTTTTTATTTACATCCAAAATTTGAGAATGCCACTTGTTTAAATAAAGGATATGCCATTGTTGTATTATTCTGTCTATTATTTGCTTGAATGAAAAGTTGCTGGAAACGTAGCTACAAGTTTCGTTAAATTGTAGCTGTCTGACAAAATGAAAAAAATCAAAATTATTTATTACCGGCGAGAAACTCGGAAAGGGCTGCTTTTTTCTCCCTGTTTTATTTCATACAGAGCATCAAGATTGAACAATGACTTAATGAAAATATGAAATCACTTTCCATTACAATAATAGAAAATATAAAAGTTAAACAGTATTTACGTCAATTGAATCACATGTTTACTTAAACAAGCTCATCGGTAAATAATTTAATATACATAAAAAAGCCATATTTAACACCAAGCAGTTTTGTCGTTTAAATATTCATTTACATCATAATATCCTTTACTGAGTAGACAATTCTTAATATGCGCTTTATATTTAGGCAAGGGTGAATTTAAAATTTCCATAGGAATTTTGTAGTAGTAGTGTACACCTTGACCTATATATGTTGATAGAACTTTCTTTAACCTGCATGACGCGATGTTCTTGTTCTTCTAAGTGATGGTCTTGAACCCAACTGATAAATAGCCCTTACTGGTCTTTTTTGTTTTGTAATAAATACAGACTCTATATCTGCAGCCATTCCCCATATAAGAATGCCATATGATATTACGCTATGGAAATAACTAAAGTATACTGTGCTAGCAGTATCTAAATCTGTGAGTTGCCTAATTTTTCTTATTGCAAAGGTAGCTGAACTTAGTTTTCCTACCAATAATGAAATGTTAGAATGACACCCAAGAAGATTGTTGACTCAACCAACTAGAGCTTTTCATCATTAAGTTTAATTTCTGTAAGTTCAGCTTACTTATTATAATAGCTAGATTTAGCTATAAAGTTACTATGTTGGCATCACTGTCTATGAAGGTCAATAATTTAACGCAATAGAAAAAAGACAAGACTGCCTGTATCTACTTTTAAACAGGCGAATAATTAAAATTTTAAAGTAGTCCCTGAAGTTTGAAATGGCAGAAGGGAAAATGCAAATCATATTAATAAGTCGTGCAATTAAAAGGAATAATACTGTGTATTGTCTATTCTACATAATAATAATTTATTACTTTGTTCTTTGAAATAACTTTGAAATAATGCGGTAAAAATCGATTTTATAATTTCAAATTTCATCGTTCTTGGCTTTATTTATTACAGTCTAAGATTCAAACAACGGATTAATGTTGTAAGTTCGGAATGTAATAAAAACTTCAGATTGTTGCACGAATATTTTTTTAAGCATGCCTTACTTAGCATTTTTAATTAAGCAACTTCATTATGTAATAGGTACCTATAGAAAGTAAATAAAAAAGTTTCCGGAGATTGAGTTTCCTGTCGGGAAGTTTCAAGTTAATTGACCTTTTTTTGTTATCCTGATGAGTTCATCCCAGCTCATAGTTCAGTAAAAGCTCTTATGTATAATTAGGACTAATAAAAAATATTGGCGTGATTAAGTACGACGCTTAAAAAATAAATAAAGATTTCGATCTGAACATTTCATTTAAATATGCTCAGAACGATATCGATCGTTTTCATCATCGCTTAAATGACGAAAACATGAGGATTTATTAGAAATTCGACGAATTTGGAACATGGACAATTATGAAAATGAAACTTGGAACAAATCCACTTAAGTACAGTTTATTAATTTAAATGGGACGTTGGAAGTTTATTTCAGGAACCGCAGATCTAATAGTAACCGATATTGTATTATCAACCATTATAATTTATTTGAATAATTTATCTATACTCATATTTTAAAGAGGTATCGCTTCCATTTTTTTTTGTTTGTAGGGAGTAATCTTCGTGTTTACTGATTCGATAATAAAAATTATTTCGTTTACGAGAAGTTACATCATACGTATGTATGATTTTATATATATGCTATATTTTTTAAAATAGCAAATTTTTTGTATTTAAATAAAACCTTTATATTATCCTTCATATTTCCATTCCATAAATTTTATTTAATTAACGACATTCCCAAAAACTACAATCTTAGTTGTGGTATGACATACAGAAGCGTTAATTAAATTTTGAAGATTCCCTAATTATGAACCTGTAAAGCCAGCACAAGTGCATTCTGGTATCAGCAAAGGGTGACAACCGCAGAAAAAATTAAATTTCCGTTTTCGTACACACTAGATAAAAAGACGTCCGTATATGAACAATACATAGAAGAAAACCTATTTTATTATAGTAATAGTGGTCGAAAACGTCCACGTGCGGGTAGTGGGCGATTTCTGTAGATTTGCATTGGTTGGTAATTATTTTACTGAAAGATAAGATGAGCCTGCAGCATTCGCTCGCGTATTGACTTCGTCGATAACGCTTAATTACACTAGTCGACGGGGTTAGAAGTTTAAATGGGTATGGTAAACTATATTATGTATATAACACTATTAAAACATAATATGTACAAAAATGCAAATCTATGACAAAGTTGGATAGTTGCTCTCACAGAAAGATAGGTATTAAATTAATCGACTTGGTTTACGTTGATTTCATAACTTTTTGTGGCAGAAAAATGACGTTGTGAGACATGTCAATTTTTGTACATGGTATCTCATTTCTTTTTGTAGGTAGTTCTCGTTGTTTTTCTTTTCGGGTATTATATCTTGAGCGTCAGTTACGGACATCAAAGATCTATCGCGCACTCACTCTCTATCGCTATGGACTTTTTGAAAAGGTGTCAATGTACATATTGGATTTCTATAAATCATATGATTAATCTACTCTCTGGCCTTCCTTATGGATGGTTAAGTAGGATGAGCCATTACCCTCCACGCTGGCTCAATGCGGATTGGAGGGTATTAACGAATGCAAATGCAGCCGGGAGCATCGGCTTAACGTGCTTTCTGAAGCACGAAGTAATAGAAGCTCGAGATAATAATTTTTTGGTAACCCATCACGTGACCAACCATTGCGAAAGTCGCTTAAATAAAAAAAAAGCACATCAACGATCGCGGGCTGTGGTGCTTATTTTTTTATTACTCTGTATGCAAAATTATAACAGTGTTCAACATTTGGAGCCCGCGGGTCTGCTAGAAGTACCTTAGAATTTTGATTATTTATGAGTCAGTCAGTGACATAACTAAGGTATTTTGAATTGCAATAATTCTTAATTGAAATGTGTTGTTAAAGAATTGGAAATTTGATTCGTTCTATGATGCGTTCTTGATCACTGAAAATTCAGGCTTTTAGTTTACTCCTCTACAAAGCTACAGGGCGTCAAAAATGGCCCAAATAGTTTCGTGAAAAGGATGATACGGCCGTGCACTTTTTACTTTTTTGCCTGACGATATCACATGAAAATTATGATTATTGTTATGAGGATTTCAAATATGTTTTTGAAATAAATAATTTTGAATTTATCTATTTAAATTAATTATTAGTTAACCTTAAGAATTTGAAAAAAAAAACAGAACAGTTTTAAATTGATAAATTACAGGAAAATCTTTACGTACGTCAGCTATGTTTAAAAGACGTCGTTGAATGTCTACTGTATTGAAATCGATCGAGGTCGACATTTACACAATTAGACTTCAGGGCCTCTTCAAGGATATAGAAAATAGGTACAGTTAAGGTAAGACAAGCAAGTCGTAGATCTCATTAGGCTTGTTAGTTTCTAGAGTTTCTATGTGAACATGTTTGTATACACATATAAATCCCAAACTGAACATAAATTTTCAGTATACATTAGTTAGAGAAACAATAAAAAGTCTTTACGTATGTTTAATGTGCTTAAAAATCTCTGACATCGATTTATGGTTTAAACAATTTCATGTTTTTTTTAAGAACAAAAACTGGTATGATGTTTTTTTGTGGGATAAACTTAATTGGCCCCTACGTAGTTAGTATATGTAGTTCAGCATATTTTCAACCAAAAGGCATTGAATATTAGGTTCAAAATAGATTGTGGCTTGTGTGTAACTTATTAGTGCCTGTCATTGGGTCAGACCAGCTCAGACGTACGATTAAATGTCACAATGTCAGTGAATACTAATTTAACTCTCGCTAATGTGTTTGTATACGATCCTTTAGTTTAAACATAGGTTAGTCTCTTGATTCTAAATAAAACAAAACCTTTATTGGAATTAGGGACCGTAAGAGGATTGAATGGACCAGAAAAAAAGATAGTGAGCTGTTACTTAACGAGTCGCGAAACTGAAATGTAGAGTGGACCGCTCATGTTATCCGTAAATATAGCTCGTGGTGCAAGGCAGTGGTGGGGTGGAGACCATGGGATGAGAAACGCCCACAAGGAATACCCTAGATGCGTTGGTACGACGACACCAAAATACTGGCGGGAACAAAACTCAAGACCGATTTTTTTTTATTATTTATTTAAACTTCTTTGCACTAATAAAACGTACAAATGGCGGACTTAATGCCAGTAGGCATTCTCTACCAGTCAACCGGAAAGTTATCGATCCAATATGTTTAGAAGTTCCTGTGTGATATCAGCGTAACACACATCAGCATAATCTATAATGGGAAAAACGATTGATTGAATTAAGAGGATTTTTGAGGAAATTGGAAGGAAATTTTTGAACTGGTAGAAAGACCTAAGGGTACCGATGACTTTGCGACTAATAGACTCGATCTGCACCTGCCAGTTCAACATGCTGTCGATACAAATGCCTAAGTCTACAACATGAGAAGAAAACTTTATCAGAGTGCCGTTTAAGATGACGGGCGCGACCGAAATCATATTCAACTTAGTTAAAAGACGTGAACTACCTACGATGATGGCCTGGCACTTGTTAGGATTGACACAAATTCCAAAAGTTTCAGACCAGTCTAAGATGAGATCATATTGATGAAGATTGAGAAGAGAAGGGGAGAAAGAATACCGCCATGTGGAACAACAGCAGTTAAACCAGACCAATCTGATAACCCGTGTTTAGTACGAACCGCCTGCTGATGCCCCCGAAGATAGGAAGAGAACCAGTCTAGTTCCGAAGATAAGATTCGTAAGTGAGAAAGTAATGCAAGGAGAATGTCAAGGTCAACAGCATTGAAAGCGTGAGAAAAATCAATTAGAACTAATACCGTTAACCGTGACAACTCCATGTCATCACACATATCCTCGGTCAGCTGTAGTGGTGCTATGCCCTCGTTGAAAGCCGGACTGGTACTGGTTCAAGATATGATTCCCGGCTATATGAGCAGATAGTTGACTATGAACAATGGCTTCCAAAACTTTCGATAAAAATGGCAGAATAGATCTTCATCTAAATTGGTTGAACGATGCTGGATTACTAACTTTAGGGAGAGGCATAACATGCGCTTTGCGCCAGCTGACTGGGAAGACTCCAGTAGATAGGGAGTGATTTAATATATAAGTAATAATTGGTAGGACACTGTCCACAATCGAGACAATCATCTGCCGGCTCACACTATCACAACCGATTGCCTTCGATTTAATTGTTAAAATATTCTTGCGAACCACAGATTCCGTCTCCAAAAATATGACATAAACGATAAAATTTTTCATTACCTTTTAAAGTTAGTATTACCATTTTGATTGAACCTTTTTATTCTGCGCGTTGTACTCAACGATCTATTGGATATTGTGGTTTTAGAAAATTAGCACAGTAAATTAAATCATAAAGATAATAATGAGTCATCTTCATATTTCGTGTTATTATTTGCATACTTTCTTATATTATATTTTTTGATGTACTTAAATGGTGTCTAATAGGAAGTAATGCCTTTGTAGTGGTCGATAGTGGAAAATGCGGTATTTTCGTTTTATCCTAAATAATTTAATTCACATCTTTTGCATGACTTTTATGATTTTTTTTCAAAAAGTACACATTCTTACCTCACCAAATATTACCAAACCAGAGTTATTCTCTCCAGAGTAGAATTAAGCAAAAGATAATCATTTTCATTTTTAAAATTTGTGATTTTAATGACACCGAAAGCGCAAAATTATGTAAATTCAATCAGTGGATAGATTTGATTGATTCAGTAGTAGTAGAAATATTTGTATTATAAATAAATCTATTGTTATTCGAATAAAAGATATAAATAAAATTTCACGTAATAAACATTGAGATTGACATGCCTTCAAATTAGAATCGAACAAAGCTTTGTGCCAACGTTGATTGCTAGACGCAATATTGTTTTTCTGTAACCTTGTTTATTGCATTTAAACAAAATATCGACACTGTCTTTATTATTTTCGACGAGACTGCGTTTGTTTTGTGCCAATTTACGTTTTCTTTGTTCTATTTTCAATTTGTAGGTTTTCATTGTCAATTTTTACTAGTCTCTCCAAAATTAAGGTAATTTTGCAGTCCTTTGAAGATTCTTTTTACGTCTAGTTATTATAATTTTTGTTTGTTAGGGTATAGCTTAATATGATTTATTGTACTCGTTCTGATTTATGTTCAGGGATTAAAATAACTAAAAATGGTATATGTTTTTTATTAAAATTTCTTATTTTTAACAATTAAAGTATAAGTATGTCAGTGAAAGTTGGATTAAAAATTTAAATCCGCTTGATAATGAAGTGGTGAAAGCAATAATTCGTCATGTAACCCATAGAGTATGTAAGGAACTACCGTTTTAGCACATACATATCGATATAGCACGTAGAGTTATTGTCATAGGAGCAGAAAATGAAATAAATATCGTACAAAATTTATTAATCCAAACTCGTAAAAAGAATGTTGTTGTGGTTTTTAAGTTATGATAGATTTTTGGGTTTTCACACTTAACCCTTCATGTTTACTTAAGATAATAGCTGAAGTTCCAGTTTGTTTACTGTGTATGCAACGAATTGTACGGATTTGCCGATATACGTACATCGTATTCGGATTTTAATTGAATGGTTATTGACAGTTTTGACATAACACTGGGGGTATAATTCTCTTTGTTCATATAATGCGTTCATTCGGTACTGTCGGTACGGATAGTGAATGGAGTCATATACAAAACTTTGGGAATTTCGTTGCATACCAAGGGTCCGTTGCGTGCATGCGGACACAGTGGACGGTCACCTCAATGGTTGCTACAATAAAGTTAAATAATCAATTCGCAATAGTAAAAAAAAATAGTACCTACTTTGGTTTGAAGTGCGGTATACTTATCGCTATCTATTCATAAACGTAGCGATTAAAGTGCTGTTTATTGTAGAAAATCATTTCCCTTATGGAATATCATTTGATTGGAGCGAGCTGCAATGCTAATTGTGTTCAAACAGTCTTGTTTATCTTCGGTTTGTTCGACGATGTAGCCTAGAAACACCAAAAGCGCAATTAAAATTTTGATTATGCTTCAGCCAACTGTGCTGAATACTATACATACCTTGAATACTATATTTTGAAAAACCTCATTTATATTAACAATGTCGTATTATATCATGTTAGGGGGCCAATTCTACTAAATAAATACTGCTTAAATCGAATCGAAAACGGATCGAAACTACAGTTTTTAATGGTTTTCCTATTATACAAAGTGACATACGATATAATTCCAGTTCTATTTTAGCTGGGTTTCGATCCGTTTCGATTCGATTTAAACAAAATTTATTTAGTAGAATTGGCCCCCTGATATCTATCGCAAAAAATTATGAGCACTACAACACTAGTTTAAAATGTACTACTTTTAAACGCAGGCCGCGAACGTATTTGCACACTAAAGTTTGGCCTACAACATGTCCAAGGTTGCCCATACCTGCTTTAGACAGTGGTTGGCGCTCTGAACTGTGTTTGATGCAGGGCACCTTCGCAATCTGTTTATTTATTAAAGCTTCATAAACTTGATACACCTATGAGTAGTTTAATCACCACCTACGTCATTCGTGGATAGAATAAGAATGGTAATAAATTTGAAAACGGTCGGTGTCGTGTTGATGACTTTGTAAAGAGAAATTGTGAATTTTGTGGCTTAATGTGCAATTGAGCTACATTTATTTAAAAACTCATAGGCGAATCAGCTATTTTAGAATAAAATATATTTGTAGCCGAATGGCTCGCAAGCCTTTTGCAAAAAGTCAGCAGAAGTCAAGTCAAATTGCAGATCTGATCTCTCTTTTTATATTTGTATACTACTGGGTGTACTAGTATCTTCGTCGTTTCTAATTTCCATGTTACAAGTGTTTTAGATACTATATTCGGGATATATACTGGGTGTACTGGTATCGTCACTTGTGATCTGAGAAATGTGTATAGGATTTGTCTAATATGATTTCTTTTACATTTTTTTAAATGAATACTTATAAAAAATGTAAAGTGTTCTTCACAGTGACAGTTAAATCAATATTAACCTGATAACCTAAATCGATCGATCATAGCAATAATAACGCTACGTAATTGTATCCGTGTGAAGCCAGGTCTGCGTTTGTATTGTACTTGCAGCCGTTGTACTCAATCAGTTTTCGATATATAGTCAATTACATCGTGCTTGGTCCTACTCTATGACATTAAAAATACATAAGTTAGAGCAGTGTAGACGACAAAACAGTCCATGATATATTGAATATCGATTTGAAGAGTATAGGGCTTGATTTTAGTTTTATAAGTTAAAAAAGTGTTCTTGTTTCGAACCCGCCTGATTCTTTGGAGGCCGTTTGTATTATTTTATTTTAATACGTAAAATTTGTTATGAAATCTATAAACTTTATGTTACTATTAATACTGGTAATTCATTAAAAGCCTGAATTGGTATACTGTTAGTTAAGTTTGAAATCGATCTAATTTTAATATTCAATCTAATTTTAGTTTTAATACAGAGTAGCTCGGTGGCGTAGTGGATAAAAGCCTCGGCCCGCGATCGTTGTCGTCAAGCAACTTTCGCAAGGGTCGGGATGGGTGACCAAAAATGATTATCTCGAGCTACTTCGTGCTTCAGAAGGCACGTTAAGCCGTTGGTCCCGGATGCATTTGCAATCGTTAATACCCTCCAATCCGCATTGATCCGCATCAGTAGCTCGGTGGCGTAGTGGATTAGCGCCGCGGCCCGTGATCGTAGTTGTTAAGCAACTTTCGCAAGGGTCGGTCACGGGATGGGTGACCAAAAAATTATTATCTCGAGCTACTCCGTGCTTCGGAAGGCACGTTAAGCCGTTGGTCCCGACTGCATTTGCAGTCGTTAATACCCTCCAATCCGCATTGGGCCAGCGTGGAGGGTCATGGCCCATCCTTCTTAACCATCCATAAGGAAGGCCTGAGCCCCTGCAGTGGGGATGTAAAAGGGCTGATGATGATGAATCCGCGTTGGGCCAGCGTGGAGGGTCATGGCCCCTGCAGTGACGTAAAAGGCTGATGATGATGGATTTTAATACGGGACCCGGGATATAAGAAAAACTATGTTATGTATATAATATATGTTAATCCAAATTTAAAATACCTACCAGATTTCATGAAAATGCATTCAGTAGTTTCGTTTGAATAATAATAAACATCTAAATCTATAAACTTTCGTATTTAGTAAGAAATCTATGGTTGAACATTTCGCATACAGATGTGTGCGGTGTTAGGGTAGGAAAATAAACCCGGCGGGCTACGAGCTCCGACGGTATTGTATGAACTTTGTTCGGAACAACTATGTGTAAGGAGAGTGTGAGTTGTTCCCGTATCACATTCGCAACTGGAGAACTATCTCGATTGTTTCGTAACCTATTTTATCCACAAAATGTGTTGGATTGTATTGTTTTTGTGATTCGCAATTTTTGAAGATACATTTTGAGCTTATGATGATAACCGCTATGTGTTGTTAGATTCTTATTATGCATTTATGGTCAAATCAATGAGTTAGGTAATTGCACTAGCAAAATAAATACCTTAAATCTAATTAATGAACAAGCTTCGACATATTTTTAACACGCTATTATTAGGTCGACCTGTACACAATTAATGTAACTTTGAACAATCCAAATAATGAAACTAATGATTGAATGGAATCCAAGGTAATTAATTTAACCATCTTCCAAGGATCGTAGCGTCATTAAATTATCAGCTGTTTGTAGTTCTGATGACAATACAATAATATGGTATTGTCGAACTGATCTGACAATGGAGCCAGAAGATATGAACTGGAACTTCATGATGGAACTTGTTGGAAAACTCTTGTTATGAACTTTGACCACGATTATGTTCAAGCTCTGATGATGAAGCCGAAATAGAGGCACTGGTATTCCATGATGAAATATCGTATCAAAGCCGTGTTTGGACTTGTTAGAAAGGTCTTGCAATGAACTTTGACCACGATTAAGTTTCAAGGTCTGATAATGAAGCCGGAAGATAGGCACGGGCATTCCATGATGGAATTTCGTGTCATAAACGAGTTTGGACTTGTTAGAAGGGTCTTGTAATGAACTTTGATCACGAGCAGGTTTCAAGACCCAAGCCAAGTTAAGAAATGTAAAAGTATAAAATTAACTAATAGTTTAAAAAACACCAGAATGACACGTTTTTATAAGAGCACGTAAAAGCCAAAAATAAATTATGGATAGTTCAAGTTCTCTCTATTTCTGGGCTGAAGTGTAAACTATGTGCTTCAAATTATAATATTTTTAACAAAAGTAATCATAAAACTGTTTTAAATTTGTAAATATAACTTCAGTAATGTTAAAAATAAAGATTTTCAATCCTAGTATATAGTTATGTAGTGTCTACAAAACAGTTCTAGTAACTATTGTAATAACACTTTTAGATTCAACCACACCTTCACATCGATCCGGATATACGTCTTCACATCACCACGACTCGAATAATAATGCCCTTAAAACTAACATCCACTTTACAGCAGGACTATTCAAACCAGCTTTTCTTATTAATCCAAAACAACATCCGTTTTCGGACGATTTCACTATTTTATGTTTTAGTTTTGTTCTGTAGATAAATTAATTTATTTAATTATATTTACATTTTATAATATAACAAGTCTATTCTAATTATAAGTAGATCCATGGTTCAATAAAAGACGAGTACAAGGTAACATCTAATAAAATATATATTCACTATCTATACATACGACCTATATAAATATTGCATTTCTGGAATATTACATTTATTTAGGTCAGTCGTCTGATGATATATAAGCAAAGTAATGGAATTTCATTATCTATTTAAATTTAAAAATAACTTATTTTCGATATTCTCCGGTTTCAAAGACTTTTATGTACCCGATTATAAGTTTTATGCATTGGTGTCGAGCGCAACCTATGACGCGGATTCTGATGCCATATTCAAACTTTGGAAATAAACTGTCTGTTTCTTTTACGATAATGTTTTTATATTCTAGCTGTTACATATTTTCAGAAAGAAATACTTGTTTTTAATTTTTATTAATAGATTCCTTAGAAGTTGTATACCTTAATTATATGAGTCAAATAAACATAAGTTGTAAATAAATATTTTAAGCGTGTGTTGACCTTTTTAAGCTTAATAATAAATAGTTTCTTTCAAGCACATCAATCACATACCTATGCCTATTAATATACTCGTTAAAAAAGATTAATATTAAAATTATTGCATTACTTAAATATAAAGGCTATATAAAACTTTAGTACTACATACAGTAGTTTTATCTAAATGTGATAATAATAATTTTGGTATATATTGTGATGTATAATAGATAAGTATCAGCGGGTACTTATCATTAGCAATTTTATAAGTAGGTAGAACTATTTTTCAGGCATAAAACGTTGCTCCTTTTGTCTACCTTGTTTCTTTGTCGCTAAATATATGTTCGAGAGTAAAGACGCGTGTTTTATTAATTATATAGTTACGGACATAACAGTGGCGACGAGGATTAAAATAATGTCGATAGGCCGAATATGTGAATTCGATGTACGTTCGGACAATTGGAATATGTACGTGGAACGTCTGGAACAATATTTTGTAGTGAATGAAATACCGGAGACAAAACAGGTGCCTACACTTATCACAGTTATGGGAGCGGAGTGTTATGAGCTATTAGTAAATTTGTGTACCCCTGCGAAGCCAACAAGCAAGTCGTTTAAACAATTAACGGATATTTTACAACAATATTTACAACCAAAACCTAGTATTTTATCAGAGAGGTACAAGTTTCGTCATCGGAAACAGAATAGTAATGAGACTATATCAGAATATGTGGCGGTATTAAAAAAAATGTCGAAGACATGCGAATTCGAAAATTGGCTAGAAGAAAGTTTACGTGATCAGCTAGTCTGTGGAATCAGTAGCGAAACGATAAGACAGCGCCTGTTTACGGAAGGAAAGATAGATTTCGGGAAGGCGTACGCGTTGGCAGTTAACATGGAAGCGGCAGAAAAGGATGCTGCGGCGGTCGAGGGCCGAGCATCCACATCGAGCGCCGACGTCGTGTCATGCCAGGCCGTGGCAACTACATGGCGTGGTAGCGAGAGCAAAGCGGCGCGAAGTGGCGGTGGCAGCAGCAGGGCTCGATTTTCACCGCGCGGGCGATATATGGGACGCGGGCAGCAAGCGGCAGCGCGGCATGCGCGAGGTACCCTCGCTTTTACCAGGACACAATGCCGCGCATGTGGTGAAAGCCACGATGAATCTCGGTGTCAGTTTTCACGCTATGTGTGCAGAGTGTGCAATAAACAAGGACACTTGCGTCGAGTCTGCCCTTATTTAACAGATCATCATAATGTCAATGTGACGATTCCGACACAGAAGGTTGACGTAGACAGTGGAGACAGCGATGAGGTAATGATTACAACAGTAAATCAAGTATCCATTTCACAGTGTAGTCCGATAATTATACCCCTTATTATAGACAATAAAAATATTAATATGGAAATTGATACTGGCAGTGCAGTTTCTTGTATAAGTACGAATTTATATTATAAATTATTTAAACACTTAGATATTAAAGAATCTAAATTAAAATTGAGGTACTACACGGGGGAGTTAATTCGACCCGTGGGAGTTATAAAACCCTTAGTTAGTTTCAATGGTGTCAATAAATATTTAAGTCTTTATGTGGTAGAAGATGCTAAAACCTCATTACTAGGTAGACAGTGGTTAATAGAATTGAAAATACAGCTGCCTAAATTTGAGAATATAAATAATGTATCGGCTGTTGGTAATTCTTTTAACTTAGATGATTTTAGTTCCAGATACTGTAAAGTCTTTGCGGACGGATTGGGGCGATTTACGGGCGGTAAAGTGAGCATACACGTTCGCGAAGGGGTTCGACCCGTATTTATGCGTGCGCGTCCCGTAGCATACGCGCTGCGTGCGGGCGTCGAGAGCGCACTCGAGCAAATGGTGCGCGACGGCATTCTCACTCCCGTCAATCGCTCAGACTGGGCCACGCCCATCGTGCCTGTTGTCAAGAAGGACGGTAACATTAGGATTTGTGCGGATTACAAATTAACATTAAATAAAGTAATTGAAGTCGATCGCTACCCGTTGCCTAAGGTGGAAGATTTGTTAGCACGTTTGCACGGCGGCGAAAAATTTAGTAAGATTGATTTATCTCAAGCTTACGCTCAATTTGAATTAGACGAATCAAAAAAATATACTGTAATAAATACACATAAGGGGTTATTCATGTATAATCGTTTAGTTTTCGGTCTGTCGTCGAGTCCTGGAATTTTTCAAAAACATTTGGAACAAATGTTTGCAGATATTCCTTACGTAGGAGTATTTTTGGACGATATTATTATTTCAGGGTCCGGAACTCGGGAACATATAAACAATTTACATAAAGTCTTTGATAGATTACAATCACACGGTCTCCGTGTTAAAAGAGAAAAGTGCTCATTTTTCGAGGAAAGTATCACATATTTAGGTCATGTAATTGATAAATATGGAGTGAGGACTTGTGAGGACAAAGTTAGGGCTATTGCTAATACCTCGGCGCCAATCAATGTTACGCAATTGCGCGCTTTTATAGGTATGGTAATGTATTATTCAAAGTTTATAAAAAATGTAAGTACTATAATGGCACCCTTGTACAATTTGTTGCGTACGAATGTCAAGTTTGTGTGGAATAATGAGTGTGAAACGGCGTTCACTTTAATTAAACGGCGATTATGTTCGAGTGAAGTGTTGGTTCACTATTCATTGGAACTGCCATTGATTTTGACCGCGGATGCCAGTAGTGTTGGTGTAGGGGCAGTTATCTCACACCAAACGCCGGACGGAGAACGACCAATAGCATACGCTTCACGATCGCTTACTGACGCTGAACGATCATATGCACAGATAGATAGGGAGGCTTTGGCTATTGTGTATGGAATAAGGAAATTTCACCAATATTTATATGGCCGTAAATTTACACTTAGAACCGACCATAAACCCTTGACATATATATTTGGGAGCAAAGTGGGCGTACCAGTTATGGCGGCATCCCGATTACAAAGGTGGGCCATCCTATTATCGGGATATAGTTATGACATAGAATACGTCACGTCGAATAAAAATTGTGCCGATGCACTGTCGCGGTTACCTTTAAGTAGTCAAAGCCATAGCGTATCCGAAGATGTAACTTATATTAATTTTGTCGAGCAATTTTTACCAATAACAAACCAGAATGTCAGGGCTGCCACTTCTAGAGATTCCGAACTGAGTCGAGTTTTGTTGTACGTTCAATCGGGCTGGGGAAATAAATGCGATGATGAAGGAATAAAACATTATTATAACAAGCGAAATGAGTTGTATATTGATCGAGGATGCCTTATGTGGGGTTATAGATTAGTTATACCTAAAAGTTTAAGGGGAGCTGTATTAAAACAATTACATATAAGCCATATGGGTATTGTAAAGACAAAGTCTTTGGCTCGTAGTTATGTGTGGTGGCCCAATATAGATGCGGATTTAGAAACTGTCTGCAGGCAGTGCGAAACATGCGCAGCGGAGGCACAGGCACCGCCACGAGCGCCGCCCCAACCATGGCCGTATTACATTCAACCGTGGAGTAGGATTCATATAGATTTTTTAGGTCCATTAAATGGCAAAACTTACTTAATACTGGTCGATACAAGTTCAAAATGGATCGAAGTTTTTGAAATGTCTAGAACGAATGCATTATCTGTCATTAAGGCCCTGCGAACTACATTTGCGCGTTTCGGGCTGCCAACAGAAGTTGTGTCAGATCAGGGGCCACCGTTCACGAGTTGCGAATTTCAATCCTTTTTGAGGAATAATGGCATTCGACAATCTTTTTCACCTGCTTATCATCCCTCATCGAATGGTGCTGCAGAAAACGCCGTTAAACTCTGTAAGCGTACTATTAGAAAGGCCATTAGGGAATCATTAGACGTTGATGCCGCCTTACAGACGTTTTTATTAAGTTATAGGAACAGTATTCATAGCAGTACTGGTGATACGCCTGCTATGTTGCTACAGCGACGGCCTCTGCGCTCGCGACTCGATTTATTGCGTAGTGAGGACGCACGCGGGCAGAGTGTGGCGCGCGCGCAGGCTCATCAGCAACAGTACGCAGAAGGGGCGGGGGCGGCGCGCGTGTTCTCTCCCGGAGAAACTGTTTGGACGAAAGCTTTCACTGGTTCTGACAAGTGGCAGAAAGGCACAGTGGTAGCCGTCGAGGGCTCTCGCCGCTATTTAGTAGACAACGGTAGCGAACGACTGATACATAGACATATTGACCAAATTAAGCGTAGATCGAGAATGTCCGACGTTCCTTGTCCTCCTAATGTAATAAATGAAAGTATAGAACGTCAAAATGGGAGTGAGGAGGGCGTTGAGCGATCAGAGGTGAGCATAGACGTGGAGGCAAGTAACTCTCCATCAGGAGATCGGTATGTGTCTCGACAGCGTTCACCAAATACTACCCCAGGTGAATCAAATGTACCCGACTCACCGTGTATACCCGCGAATCGCCCCAAACGAGAACGTAAGGCCGTACTGCGTTACGGCATAGATAACTGATGTCAATATGTGTATATACATAAGCTATTGTTATTGATTAAGTTGGGAGGTGTGATGTATAATAGATAAGTATCAGCGGGTACTTATCATTAGCAATTTTATAAGTAGGTAGAACTATTTTTCAGGCATAAACGTTGCTCCTTTTGTCTACCTTGTTTCTTTGTCGCTAAATATATGTTCGAGAGTAAAGACGCGTGTTTTATTAATTATATAGTTACGGACATAACATATATAAGTACAAATAATCAGTTCAAGTGTTAAGTAGTAATTGTAAAAATTCAAACAAAGTTACATAGGTATTATAAGATGAGACATAAAACAGGGTAGCATTGATTTTTATTAATTTATGTATTACAGCCTTACACTCGGTTGAAAATGTGCAATTAATCAATACCATTTATAGCTTTAATATAAGAGACGTATCAATTAATAAATTAGTCTTTTGTATTTGACGTAATTTTATACTTGTAGTAAATCTAACGTCGAAACTTTTCAAACCGGAATAAATTTTAATGTAATTTTTAATCAGACAATACAGGTGAAAGTAGGTCGGTATTATATATGAGTCTGTTAATATATGAATTTCTTGCATATATAATACACCTCCTGTCGGTTTAGCGTTAAGCGGAAATAGCGTAGATTGTTTCCAACAAATGCCGTCGGCTGACGTGCGTCAATTGTTCTCGTTTCACTCCAAGTTCACAGAACCTCCGGCTTATACCTTGGGTTTGTTCTAAAATTGTTCCCAGATAAAATATATTCGAAACACAACCTGCTTTTTCGACAGATTGTTATAGAATAAAGTGTGCTTAATTATATTATCTGTAGAATTGTTGTGATTTGTGAGAAAAAATTATCGATCCCTATTCGATTTTAAATAATATTCGAGAATAAATATGTTCCGAAATAACTAACCGATTTAGAAATTCTTTCACCCACGGCAAGCTTTATTATGCGCAAATGACACAAGCTATAATTTACGTGGGCAAAGTTTCAGGAAAACAGCCATTGATTAATTTGTTTTCTAATTTTCTTATTATTACACTGAACAAAGCCATTGAAAATATATTAACGTAAGCATTAAATTATAAAGTTTCTTTAAAGATGCTAACATTTATTTAAGAAATTTTAACATTAAAACATTAATTAAGGGAATTTAATTTAACAAAGCCAATTTTGATTGATCATTTGACAATATTTGAGTGGTTATTTGAGAGGAAAAGTATCAATTTATGAAAGTTATTTTTGGAGTCGCACAAAAGCCGACACGTGTTTAATATAAACGATCCGTGTTTAATATAAATTATAATCATGGACACTGAGAGCAGACGAAAATTCCATGTCATCAGTAAGACCGTCAAGTCTGTCAATTTTCACGATGGAAATTGTTATTTGTTCAATTCGTGTTTGTTATAAAAATTGTTTTTGTACAGAAAATGCAGCTCTATATAGATTTGTTCAATTTGAAAGCTCTTTTGGAAGAATACAACATTTAAATAGCACTTATAGGTCATGTATATTAGTCTTGTCTTGTATAAGTCTTGTTTAGTTTCAAGAATATACACAATTAATAAATGCAAGCTAACAAAATTTACTTTGAGGTATTTGGTCAAAAGTAAAGTTTGCAGTTTACTTATTATCAGTACATCGACGTTTTCGGTAGCGTGACACGAAATATTATTAATGGATTCTAAATTGCCCTTAAAGCATACTTCCGCTTACACGTCCCGTGTCAATGTTACTTTCGCAAATTGAAAATTTACATTAGCCGATTTATTGGCGAGGAAAATGAGGTACGCAATTTTACGTATCGTGCTGTGAAGAAAATATAAAAATAATTCTTAAGTTTGTATTCATTTCTTATATTGGTGCCTTTTTAAATATGAAAATACAATCATTATTGTAGATGTGTATGAAATCTACAAAGAAGCAAATCTCTTTTGTCTGTAAAAATTCTATTTTGTAGATTTTAATGTGTTTAAATGATAAATGGAATAAGAAATGGCATAGTCTTCGACGTTTCTGCTCCGGACAAAAATCATATTCCCTTACGTACCTTTTAATTTTGCCACTCTTGGCAATTATTCGGCTGGCATCTCCTAAACTGCGACTTCCATAGCCAAGGTATGCGCCGCTTTCAAACTGTCGCCATCTCTGAGTCTAGTGTCTGGGTGTTGTGGCCTTATTTGTTTCAGATTTCCATGTTACAAAGGCTATAGCTACTTAATTTGGGATCTGAGCAATACTACTAGTATACTACCCGGTTCCTGTTTTAGTGTAATTAATCTATTGAAATTTTCCATACATTTAGAATGCCAAGATTTAATTTAAATCAATATAGTAGGAGTTCTCAAGAAAGTATCGTTTTAAAAATCACTGTGCTACCCAGGACTTTACAGGACTGACGAATCTTTCAAGCACTTTTTCTTTTTCACTATTAATGAGCGTATTTTGATCAATGTTCAGATTTTTTAATATTTATGTATTTTCTACAAATATTTTAAATTTCACTGAGTTAAGATAAAGTTAAGCAGTCTCATCTCAGAGTACCTCGGGTAAAGTGATTATTTAATAATTTTTCAATAAGGAATTTGGGTTTCGTAACAGCTTTATCGTACAACGCAAAAGATAACATGAAATTACATATTAGTGCCATCTATTGACATTCAAAAATACCCACTACCGAGTGGTTCAATTAATAATGGTGACTTTGATAACAACAATGACATTTCGTCCTTTAGCAATAGGGCTCATTATTGACGTTATTCCTTGTCCAGTAACAAAATCCCTTGCTTCAACATAATGTTTATGTATAATAATACAATTTATAAAACGATTGTGATCCCCTAATAAAGGCATTCCGGAATCATTAAATGTTCATTGAAAATTTGCCCAATTATTTTCAATAACAAATAAGGTGTTAGAATTGCTTCAGGCTCAATGTCCCCGACCCCTAGCTGAAGTGTTGCTATACAAAGCATCAGGAAGTTTGAAATAAGCAATTAAAATTTGGTGGTCTGATTTGATTGAATAAATTCGGAAATCAATTTTCTCATTCGGCAAAACAAAAGGCTGATTAACAAACTTCGTCAGTGTTATTATTGAATTTACAATATGAAATGTAAATAAGGCGCTTCTTTTAATTATAATTTCAATATGAATGTTACTTCTAAAAGTGGTGTAGCAAACAAATCTCTAAAGAGGAAAGTAACGAAATTGGAAATGGTATTCATAATTTTTCATCATTATAATTAAAAATTAATCTATACTAACTTTCTGTTAGTGGCTTCGATCGCGTCCTGCATGAAATCCGCATTAAATTCCGTAGTATTGTTTAAAAGATCTCATCGTAACTATAGAAAATATTATATCCTTTCTTCTTGTGGAATCTAGGACCTTTTATTATCTTTTTTTACCTTTAAACTGGATTAAACGACTGGGTAAAAAAAATGAATACCTACTATTTAACCCGTCAGTCAGATATAATAGAAAAATATTAGATACGTATTTTTTTTTACTTCTGTTTAACAAGAAATAGCTTAGATAACTATCATTAAAGTTGAGTGGGGGACACTTTTCTAGAAAATGTATGTACTAAAGCGTGACGTCACGCGACATTTTCACTCAATTTATCGCCGTAATTTAATGGTTACGGAAAAAAAAACAATCTACCTGACGGACAAACAAATAAAAATTAATTATCATCCCTATTGTAGTTTACTACTTTAGACTATAGAGCTTAATATCTTTTTATGTGAAATACGTGAGTGTTATCGGTTCATTTGTTCCTAAAATCTTGGCGAGTTGATCGCGTGCTCAAGGTTATTGAGAATTAAGGTCCCTTCCTTTGGGAGACGAAGGGTTGATCGCCGCCGGTCATATATACTAATGTAAACAATATACGTAGGTATTTCGTAATATTGTAATCACTAACTTTTGTTTTTAGTGAAGTATCTATAGTCGAGTAGAAGTAATAAAAGTAAAATAAGTAAATTTAAATATTTTAAACAGATATTATTACCCAATAAACGAGAATTTGAATAGAAGTAAGAACTGTTGCTAACTAATAATAAGAGTATTCTAACTAGTGACAGTTTAAAATTCAATAAAAATGGTTGTTTATTAATTGAAAATGTTTGCTTAATTTATTATTTATTACTCAAGTTAATACTTCTATTAGACTATAGATGCTTCACTAAAGCATATATATAAGACTATAGATACGATTTTTAACCCCTGCCCCCCTCATAGATCGCCCGCAAAAGCGCTGGTATTTCTGGAAGCAGTCTGAATGTTAGAACTTACAAATATATAATCGCTCATTCGACGGATAATCCGTCGCGTACTAGCCCATACTTCTATAAGAATCTTGACGTATCCTCCATCACCGACTCTAGAAATGCTAATATCGTGAACAATGTTGAACTTAAATAAATTAGTAATTTTTCATTTCTGGTCCAATTCTTTTGTGATTTAGGCTCTAGAGTCGTAACAATAAGATTGTACCACTTTCATTTTATTGTAATGTAAATGATCTTTTTTAAACGGAACAAATCAACGAATCTTTACTCAGTAAATATCATTAATAAAAGAAATTTCAAGGAACGAGTTGTCCGCTGAAATGTTACCTAGTTACTTTGTAATTAGTTTCATTGATTAATTCATGGAATGTCCTTTCTGATAAAACATCGAAGGATTTAAAAAAATATATATTAAAACCGACTTCTAAAACGTGTAAAATAATAAATGTCTTAGGTAAATAATATATGCGACCTTTATTTTCTTCCATGGCATAATAGTGTCATCTGAGTATTTTTTGTTATCGTCCATATTTTTCTAGTTATGTTGATTTAAAAACAAAACTTATGGTACGTCAACTAAAAGCTGTCCATTAAAAAAATGGGACATCAGTTTTCGATTCGCGTTCAAAAACATATATAAAAAATTACATAATTACCTACTCGGCGAACTTAGAATGTCCCCTTTCCGACTTTGAAGTCAGTTAAAAATAGAGTTTTGTGATAGTTACTAATTCTATTTTTGAATATCATATGTGTAGACTATTGTTTGTTTGATAGGTATTTCGCATGCTATAATCATGTTTTTTTAATTACTAGAAATATCCTTTCGTTAAAATGGAGATAATTAAACTGAAATAATAAGTAAACTCAATCTTGAGAGGACTTCACTCGGCTTCCCATTTTAAAGTATTGTCAATATCTCTTGCAAATTTCGTTTCATTAACCATGTCAATATTTATCCGCATCTAGGTAGATTTTTCTGATCGATATCTATTTTCAGCGGAAAAGCTGATCACCTATTATTGTGCCTACTAACAGACCTTCACTATAGATAGAGTTTCATAGTGAGAATGAGTCATAAACCATGACGTCAACGACTGATTAATCCGCCTCTCGCAGTATGGAGAAGCTCGAAATAATACATTTTGTCAACCCATCTAATACTTACAATCGCGTCGTCAAGCTCTTCAGTTAAATGAATATAACTATTGACTATATATTTGCTTGTTTGTATGACAAATGTTTCAAAGAATATAGAAATTTAAAGAAAATTGTGAAAGAGTGTACAACAAGTGATATTACATGTTATCAACATTGACTTTGTTATTGTTATCGTACGGTAACGTTAGAGGTGCTGTTTTGTAAAAAAATATATCTTCGACTCGACAAAATTGTCCTGTCACGTTAAAGAGGTTCAATGAAATAAAGCCTGTCTCAATAGTTAACCAAGATTTTATTTAGTGACGGGACTTTGTTCACAAACTTAGTAAATAATTTACAAGACAAATAAATATTTTCTAGAATATGAAGAATTTTGTGGCATTTAGATAAGGACTATGCCCGAGATATATGTTTGGGGTATAATTTCTAGGTAAATAAATTTCGCTACACATGATATAAATTTATGAAGCCAACACCTCTATCTTCGTGTATGCAGAACAATCTTTGTTTTTAGGTTAGTATGCTCAAGATAGATAGATAACTCTTTATTGTTAACAATACACTATTCACAGACACAACTTCAAGTAGACTCAATTAGATATGGTAACAATTGACAGCCTCATCGCTTAAAGCGATTTCTTCCAGGCAACTTGTGTATGGAGAAACGGATAGCAATAATAATTAACTTTTAAGTTGTTAGCTTACTAGTGTTTTAAAATACTTTTAAAATTAAACATCTCATATGATATTTTCCGGTGCTAAAATTGCGGAAAAATATATGAGCTCCAGATTATTGCGATTGCTATATAATTTTGTTGTGAGAGGTTACCAAACAGGATTACAGAGGCGTGACTCGGAAGGCGCAAATGTAATTGCCAGATATTGAGTGTGAACCAGCTAGATGTGTGCAATTGTACACATAAACAAGTTATTTCGAAAAGGTTCGTTTATTATGTACTAAACTTTCTTACGAATTGGGCATAAGTAATAAATACATAATAAAACATAAATCGAGTGCGCTGTAAAGTTCTGAGAAAGCTAAACAACCTTCACAAGCGCTGGTCATTAGCACACATACACACACATACGTAATTTCGAAAATATTAATTTATTTTAGATTACTATATCAAATACTTGGTTTTGCAAGATCATGCAAACGGTTACCTACAAGTCTATACTAATGTTTTAAAGATGTACAGTGTTATTACAAGAAAGATAAACACGCGTTGAACACATCTTTAAAAATTGTTCTATTTGAGCATTGGTTAAGGCAAAACAACCCTTAAACATTGTTTAAAATTTAAACACGTGTCATGTTGACACATGATATGTTGTTTATCGAGTGTCTTACCTTTCACAATATTTCACTATAGTTTTGACTTTGATAAGAATTATGTCTTTGAATTTAAATTAAAAATGATAATTTTAGATTAAATATTTTCATTTACAAAAAATATTAACTAGTGTGTTTAAAAGATATCTTTTTACGTCTAAAATTAATTATAAGTTTGTATACAGCGTGCATAGAATTGAACGTGTATGAACGAATGAAAGCCAGTAGTACGAATGTTTCTTTACTTAGACAATGTTTAAAAATGAATTTGTAATAGGGAAAATAAGACATCATTTTAGACAAGGTTTATATTCTTAAACACAGTTTAGATAAACACATGGTAAAACACTGTTTAACGTCTCTTTTGTAATAACACTGGTAAAGTTTATACCTTCGTTTGTTTGTTCTTGTAATGTAATAATTATCTTCGGAGGTACTGATTAGATCATGATTCTTTCAACTACGGGAAGCGACATCATACGCGGTTGACATAGGCTATAATTTACGATAGAGCGGATAGTTATTACATAGAACGAGTCGCTATACGCCTCGATTATTTCGTGTAAAGCTTTTGACTCCTCGTAAACCACGCAACCAATTCCCAATAGAAGAAAACCAGTACATGATGTTTTTGTATAAATGTTTTGTTAGAATACCAATGGGACTTCACAATGGCTATGTAAATAGGGACCGTTTACGATTTGAAGTTGTTACATGACATTTTACTGTCGACTATTGAATTCAATGGCTATCGGGATGGATTTTGTTTTTTTTGTTGGTTCAATACATACCTACTGACGAGAGTAGGAATTAAAATAAGTATGAAATATAATAACTAAATAAGTCTAGGGAAAATAGGTAATGACTCACCACGCGGACCTAGTGCGAATTGGTGTGTGTTAATATCTACAGATGCGGCTATAGCCAACGGCTAAATGTGCCTTTCCAAGCAAGGAGGAGTTTGATATAATAAATTTTTGGTCACCCATTGTAAGACCCGCCATTACGAAAGTTGCTTAGCTTTCGTATTTTAGAATGAAACGCGGAAACTACTGCGCCATCTAGATCTTCGTTTCCACGTAGGAAAAGGATGATCACTATAAAAAATCAAATCTTTACAATCAATTTTGAACTTAACTATAAGGCTTAAAATCTAGTCTACTACGCGAAAATTGTTTGGACGACTCACTACTGATCGTCTTAATTGCGTCCTCGGTGAGGACTTGAAAGATAAGAAATTAACTTGGCATAAATTTAGAGGCTCGCTTTAGCCACAACTTCGTCATCTAAAAATTAAGTTTATAACATTTATCGGATCGGAAGTTCTTTTTTATTTATTTCAAATGAATATAAAAATATTACTTTCGGCCTGAAATAAAGAAAACAATTGTATATATGTTATATAATTTGAATTCGATTTTTTCATAAATTCGAGTGCAAATTATATTCGAATTGATCATAAAATTATTGCGTTTCGAGTTCGTTTATAGAAAATTAATATGAAAGTACTTCAAATGAAGTTTGACTTTGGTACATATGATTGCAAGTTAGGCGACCACAATATATCGAAATTTTGTACTCTACTCTTGAAAACAAGTGGAGAAATTTGACAGTTTTCAGTCCTGAGGTTAGGGAGGACAAATTTAAAAATATTTTCAGATTAAAATAAACATTTAAAGGTTGCTCTCACTCAACAAGCGCAATTTTTTTGCAGTTTTTACATAGATAATGTTAAGGAACCCTTCGTGCGCGTTTCCGACTCACACTTGACTGGTTTTTTTTAGACAGTGACACAACAGAACTGGCACTATTATCTATATATCTTCAGAAGTGTTGGATCGTTATATTTATTTACAGAAGTTATATTCTTGCTTTCGGGTACAATTTGGGACTTGTTGACCTAAAACTAAGAACATGGACCTAAACAAACGTTCTTATCTTGGATTTACCAAATGGCCCGTCAGTCTCAAAATAGGGCTGTACTTTTGAGAAGCCTTTTTTTTTAATCAAAGTCAGATTCAAATTATCTTAATCAAAAAAAAAATATATGTTAAAATACTGACAAGAAGAACGAACAAGAACAAGCGAAAGGAACTTATCATCTCTTTATCATAAGTTATGATATTTACATAAATCATGTTATCACCAAATAGTACATATTATAACAATAATAAATATAATTTTCGAAGTCTGTAGGACATAGGTTGTTACATATAAATGGCCGTTATAGAACAAAGCGAAGGCTATTAATTCCATGCATTACGGTCCTTAAAATAATCATCACCTTTATAATAGCTTTTACTTATAAATATGTTCTTTACAGGAATTTTAAATTTATTTACGGGTAGGTCGATTACATTTTGTGGAACTGTTTTGAACATACAGAATATGCATTTAACCAGTCTGAAGCTTGGAATGACAAGTTTGTTTTATTTCATATGTTAAGATTATGAACACTTCTTATTTCGTAATGTTTTCTTGCGTACATACTATTTTCATAGATGTTTTGAGAGGCAACAGTCAAAATATTTCTTTTAATATTTCTCTGAGAGATCCTATCACGCCAACTGCGGTCTGAAGCTTCTATTGCGCGTTTAAGTGACATGACGCACTCGTCTCACACAATGAACTTGCACTGCTGCAATAAAGCTCCGTGATCGCTGCTTTTGTTTATGTTGCATGTAGTGTATTCTTTACTTGCAATATTTAGCGGCAACTTGAAAGTAGAATGTGCTGTCCGACCACTAAATATCTTACCCATACTACCTATATAACCCAATCATAAACATATGCTTTGGAGGCAAACGTGGTCCTATTTCAACGACGAAATCCTCTAACGCTCTAGTATAACAATTTAGGTCTCATATAATATCGCTTGATAATTCTTCTCTGTGTTGTTGTCTGGGCAAATCAGAATCTGCCAGTCTTTGCCAAAAAATCTACTATTGTCTTCTATCAATTTAAGTGCTTCATTTATTATTATGTCTTCGTAATACCTTCCCTTATAGTCTGTGCGCAATATCACCTGACAACACATCTTTATATTTATCCCACAGCTGTAGAGAGTTTGATTCGGCTTAGATAGTTCCATGAAATCGGTGTTTCAATTTTATAACGATGTATTTTGCTTGTAGTATCTCAGAACTGCATCTCGGAGGAGTTGTTGATATCTTTAGTAAATTATGCTCTGAATAGTACTCTTGCTCACCGTCAGCCAAGTGCATCGCTAGCTGAGTAAGGGTGTGTTGTCTCTCGAACAGAGGTAATCGTAATATATTCGCCTAGCTGCTTCATTACTACCCACGTTCAACCCGCCCTAAAGGTTAGAACTTCACCTCTAGGATCAATACTCGCATCACCTGCTATCTAACATTGAAGGTTCACGATCAGGCGATCGTTGCCCTTACGAGGGTCAAACTGAAAGTTCTTAGAAAATCAAAAACTGATTACATTAGCCAGTTATTAGTTTTATTATATCTTTTCAAAATATTGTCCATTCACGTCAATACACCGCTGCATGCGATGGAACCACTGGGAAAAGCACTTTGCCCACTCGTCCTTAGGGGTCTCTTCAATGGCATCGCGATACGCAGCCACCGCTTCTTCAGCATTCATAAACCGCTTTCCTTTAAGTTTTTCTTTAATTTTTGGGAAATAAATAAAAATCACAAGGCGCGAGGTCGGGGCTATACGGCGGGTGACCCAGTAATTCAACGTTTGATGTCGCCAAATAGTCGATCGTTCGCTTGGCGGTGTGCGACGAGGCGTTGTCGTGGTGAAGGAGGATCCTACTGCGAGGTCGTTTCTCTCGAACTTTTTCCAAGACAAGTGGCAAACAATTGGTAGTGTACCATTCTGCAGAAACTGTTTTTTTGATCCTCTAACACAATTGTTGCAAAATGACCTATCCTTCCAAAGAACGAGGCCACCATTTTTTTTCCCGCACTTCGATCTCTCTTCACTTTAGTTGGCAACTCCTCGAAAGGAAACACCCACTGAGCAGATTGTCTTTTGGTTTTAGGATCATAACAGTAAATCCAGCTTTCGTCACCTGTTAGTATGTCGAACACAGCATTTGAGTCACCTCCGTTAAATCTTTCAATCATTTTACGACACCAATCCACACGATGGAGTTTTTGAGCCTCAGTCAAATTATGAGGTATCCACCGGGCGCAAAGCTTCCTGACCGCTAAATGTTCGTGGAGGATTTGTGCACTTGACTCATACCGATGCCTAAGCTTGTCCGAATCTGTTGATAGGTCACTCTTTTGTCAGTCTCTATCATACGCCGCACAACACAGATGTTATCTTCAGTCGTCGCCGTAGAAGGCCGTCCCTCACGTAAATCATCAGTGAGATTAGTGCGACCACGTTTAAACTCATTAAACCAGTTGTAAACAGTCGCACGAGATGGGGCTTCATCGTGAAAGGCCAATCGTAGTCTATCATAACTTTCTTGTTGACTTAAATGACATCGAAAGTCATAAAAAATCATTGCACGAAAATTTTCTCGTGTTAAATTCATGATGACGTGACACAGACAATTTTCAATTTGCCGCCAAATCGTAAAACAAATGACAAATGAATGAAATATACTCAGTAATATTGGCAAAGAGTTATATTTTCAAATTTTAGAATTATTTTTTTATTATATTGTTTATAAGTGGCCAGTTCTAAGAACTTTCAGTTTGACCCTTCGTATTTATATATTAACAACAAATTACATTACACAATTAATATGAGTTTGGAAAGTATTAGTTAGATAAGGAGAATCTTTTTAATTTCTTCGATAATTGGGATATCCGTTATATTTGGTTTGTCTCCTTCAGCAACGCTCTGGGATTCATTTTAGTTCACTTTCCATCCTTCATGCAGGGAGATAAATTATTCAGTGCACCACAAGGCCCGTGAAGTATACTTTTGGCGATAGTGACATATAGTTTTTTGTCAGTATTTACAGCGGGTATTTCAGCACAAATTATGTCATCAATTTGAATAAGATGGAATATTTATTTTAGGCAAGTACACGAAGCAATCCGGTGGAGTACATGATACACTGGGTCTCACCGAATGGCTTCCCTTTCGTTAGCAAAGTAACTAACTTCTTAACTTTGATGGCAAAGACTTTAGCGATAAGGTATGCAATCGTTTGATTTCTGAGCAAGCATAAGTTCAACACTGATTTCTTGCCATGTTATGTTGCATGAAAAACGAATAAATAGATCAAGGCCATATACTCGAACGTACACGAATGTGTCTTGTATGTACTCATGCAAATATCGAGGACTATTTACCACAGAAGAAGGGAGAATAATCATCTGCGCTTTATCATTGGCGTTAACTTTGGTGCCATTCCAGCGTTTTGGAGATGAATGTAATCTCCGCTAGCAATTTTCTTTGGTTTAACGTTATATATCGCGATCGCTCACTTTCTATTTTGATATACACGTCTGGAGTAAGAGTTGATAATAAATTAAAAACTTTACTTCGCACCATAATGTACAACAAAACGTGAGGACACCCATGTCGAGATGTTCGTATTTTGAAGTCGCCATTGATATTCAATCCACCATTGTGAGTTTCGAAAGATCTAAAGATATTATAAAATAGTACGTCAGAAATCATTGTAATACAGGAGCTTAAGAAGTGCAAAAGTGATTATTAATATTTTAAAGGGTATTTTTGTACTTGCAATGTATCTATAACAAAGTAAATGATAATAGCATGTTATTAATATTGATAAATTAATATTCCACGATAATAATCTACACTGCATACAGTATATTGTGATTGATCATAGAGTAAATTGTTTCTAAACTGATCTTACAACAATGAATCTACCTGTCTTACAAGCTTTGATAATTAGAGCTTACAAGAATATGAGTTTACGAGAAACTATGGCATGTATTTACAATATATTTTTTTGCTTGTCATTATTATAAACTAAAAAATACTTCTAAAAATATTAAATTATAGATATAGAATATATAGCCACTTATGATGTCATAAGCTACAAAACCGTAAACAAGGACAGATACCCTACTCCGACCCTACTTTATTACTTCAAAAGCTTGTACTTGAATAAATAAATTCCTTATTTAATTTATAAAATGCTTTCACTTTATTTTCATGGGTGTTTACTCGTTAAGATAGCTATTGGTGAGCGGCTAAGACCTCACACGGGGGTTTAATTGAAAATTAAGGTGTTATTTATGCATTTAAAGAAAAACATAATAAAAAATACAACACCAAGAACACCCGATAGAATTCTGATACACAATCGAGAATACTTATTTACATCGCCGGAACTTGAACTTCTAGTATGGTTTTTTTAGTAATAATCTTTAGTAATTAATTGTTGCTTTAAGTGCGAAAATTCATAAGTTCTTCAAGTATAACGGTGAAAAAAAAGAAAGACGAATGACAATGCAGATTTTTCTTCCAAATGCCGTTATGGTGTTTTAATTCGGCTAGTGGTGAGGTTGCGACCGTATATACTACCTTTTTACTAGCGCCCGCGGTGGCGATATAGAACAACTGACCCCTGAAAGCACACCAGATATTTCTTTAGTGGTGCACTCATAGGCCAGCCAGTAAAGACCCAGTTAAAGCGTCTTCACCATATACCGCTTTTGCGAAGGTTGCAAAATCAATATGTACTTAAGTTTTGTGTTCCTGATGATTGTATTATATTATCGTTTTTCATAAAAATTAAAATCGACAACAAAATTGCCAAACCTCATTATTGCATTTTATATGGAAGCGGTTCTCAAAATATTTCGCGATGCAACTTTTTCGCAAACAAGAAATTTTCAAACAATAGTAGAAACCTACTATTTGATGTTTATTAATAATGGATTCCATAAATAATTATTTGTTATGCGCCATGTATAAGATTTGCGTGGTAGTTTATACTTGGAAAATAATAACGGAATAGTCTCCATAGCTTAAGCATTTATGACAGATTTATTTAATTTTGAATGTCTGGTAAAATTATCAAACGGCGGACTGAATGCTAAATGCGCTTTCTCCACCAGTCAACTAAGTAAGTTTAGTACAGAACTTTAAATGTGGCGATAATCATAACGTAGGTTAATACGTGTGTTACATTATTACCTACTTTTGACCTTTTTAAAATTAGTCCAAGTTACAAGGATATCAATGTTCACACATCTCAACTATCGACAGTATAAAATATAAGGGCAAAATTACAGATAAAAAGTAATATATTTTCTTATACTTCAATTGGAACGCTTCAAAGTGCTAAATGACCAAAACTGGGTCTTCTGTCCTACATCCAACATAACAGTAAGTAAATTTAAGCATATAACTGGATAAAAAAAAATTCATTGTGACAATATGTACCTTATAAAGATAACAAGGAAAATGGTACAAATTTTAGCGAGCCTTCTAAGACATGCACTTGAGGCTGTTTTTGAATTGGAACTTACAATAATAATGGGGGATTTTAGTATTCGTCGAGGACTCTCTAACAAAGCGTTAAAACCCAACAGAAGTGACGTATAATTACATGAATCGTCCAAACTGTCCGTCGTTTGATGATTTCATTCGAATGAAAGTTCCTAATAATAATAATTGAGATTTACTCCAAGAATTTCTTCATGTAATAAAAGACAGTATAAGAAATATATTTATGTGCGTATATTATATATTCAGTAATTGAATTGGAAGACATTGTTTGCTTAACAAAGTTCATTGTTTAACCAAGATTGTTGAGAAATTTTAAAATTTAATCCCAATATTTTGTTGCCGACTTGGATATATTGAATATAAACTGTAACTTAATTTGTAATATTATTAGCGTCAATCCTAGTGTTAGGTAATGAAATCTCCTTATAGACCTATTTGTATTTTCTTTCCGCTTTGCTATTTTGTAAAAACTTTAATTCTGATTAGTAAATAGACGTTTGGAAACCGAGACATGATGTATGAATAATAAATAGTGACGAAGTAGAGTTGTTATAGTTACTTTGTCTGTTCCACGCATAAGCACTATATAATCAAAAAATAACCCTTTTTTACAAAACACTTTCTACAAAAAACTTTTTTTTTAACAATGTTAAGATTAAGTTCTATATTAAAAAGTTTTATTAACATATTCACTGTCTTAATTTCAATTATTTGTATATGCAACTGTAATAATAATCAAATGAGATTGCTTACATACTCTAACGCACGTCTTAAAACCATTTATAGCAACCCACAAAGGGATTGCTTCATTACACAATATTATACGCATTCGCACGCAGTGCCTTCAGAGAAAATACGTAGCAACGTATATAAATAGCAATAAGTGTCAGCAGAGACAGTAGAGTTAATGTAATACATTACAAGGGTTTAATCTAAGAAAAGTAACATAACATTATAAAGTTTTTACATAAGGCAGATTTTTTCCCTAGGCATGTAGTCTCGACGTTGATAGTGACCGTTAAGTAGCCATCGCAGAGGTCACTGACCGAGCTGTCAAACTCGATGGGTTCGGAACTAACGAATACGAAACTAAAAATTTGACAGTTGCACTCGGTACGTGCCTAATAAATAACATTATATTTAAATATAAAGACTTGTAATAGTCGTTTTATTACGGTCTCTATGAGTTAGCGGCCAATTAATAAGATTGCGATCAATGGCGTTATTTGTTAAAATATCGATGTACAATTTTTCACAAAACCCTTTACCAATTTAGCACTTAAACGACTTCGAAAGAGGAGGAGGTTCTCAATTCAACCGTATGTTTTTTTATGTGATTACTCAGCCGATTGATGACGATTTTCAAAATTATTTTTTTTATTCAACAGCTTAATGGACTGAGGTGGTCCCTTTTATCAAAATCGAATCAGTAGTTTTCCTTTTGTAACAAAAACAATACGCATTTGATGAAAAGGAAGGAAGTGAAATCTGATGAGATTTCACCTAAATATTTGAATGATATGTTTACTTCAGCTAATAAACAAAAGATTTCTTATTTAGCATTCATTCAATTTCCAAAAGGAGGATTTTCTACGTTTAACGAGTAAGTATAATTAACTCTTTGGTTTATATATTTTTAATGAAAAGTTATGTTGTGCATTGTCTTGTACAATTTACTAGTTAAAATAACTTAAGTAGGTATATTTAGTGGGTGTAAGGGTGTAAGGGGGTTCGAACAACATCTAACGGATCCCAAGCCAACCTCAACTGCACGTGGTACACCCTGCCGACTAACCAACGAGGCTCTGGCGCTCCCCACTAACTCGCATTGGGCCAGCCCTGGCCCTGGTAACCTACAACGCACGCACACTGCGGACCGAGGAGAAGCTGCTGGAACTAGAGAAGGAATTGGGCAGGATTCGTTGGAGTATTGTAAGATTATCCAAAGTCCGAAGAGAGGGCGAGGACACGATGATCCTTAAATCCGGTAACCTGCTCTATTTCCGGGAAGGCGAAGATCTGTCCCAAGGTTGTGTCGAATTTGTAGTCCACATGTCTCTCGTGAACAATATTGTACAGATCGGAAGTGTATCGAATAGGGTGGCGTACCTTATACTCAGAATCACCGCACGGTATTCGCTGAAGGTCATACAGGTTTACGCTCCAACCTCAACGCACCCCGACGAGGAAGTGGAAGAAACGTATGAGGACATTTCCCGGGCAATACATGGTTCCACGATCCACTACACTGTTGTCATAGGAGACTTCAACGCAAGGCTAGGCAAGCGTGGCGATGAGGAGTTGAAGGTGGGGCAATTTGGATCTGGGATCCGGAATCACCGTGGTCAAATGCTAGCCGACTACATGGAGATACTACTCCTTCTTCAAAAAATCGAAAGTGGACCTGGAAGAGTCCGGATGGTGTGACAAAAAGTGAGATCGACTTCATCATGTCGACTAAGATTCGGATATTCAATGACGTCTCAATGATCAATTCGTTTAATACGGGAAGCGATCACCGTATGGTAAGAGGCGCATTGAATCTATTATAAATGTAAAAGCTGAACGGTATTGACTGGTGAAGTCTACGCTCCGTCCTGAAACCAACCAGATCCGGGACTCCGAGCACTTTCAGCTCGAACTTCAAAACCGCTTCGGTTGCCTGGAGAGCTGCTCGGATGTGGACGAATACAATGACAGGGTCGTAGAAGCTGTCCTTACGGTGGGTTCAAAATTTCTCAAACCTCGCCTCAAGTGGCAGTGGGCAGGGCATATCGCTCGCAGGACTGACGGCCGTTGGGGCAGTAAGGTCCTGGAGTGGCGACCGCGTACCGGGAGACGCAGTGTTGGCAGGCCCCCCACAAGGTGGACCAACGATCTGGTGAAGGTCGCGCGAAGCCGCTGGATGCGAGAGGCGCAGGACCGATCGCTTTGGAGATCTTTGGGAGAGGCCTATGCCCAGCAGTGGGCGTCTCTCGGCTGAAGTGATGAGGTACATTTATGGTGCTTTTTCTTGATTTTTTTTTAATTTTTGTGTCGTGTTTTATGAATTTAATTAATATGATTTTATCAATGACACAGGAAGAACTAATATAACCCATCATCATCATCTCTGGGGCTCCGTTGTGAATTAGTGGGTGTTGACGATCGCAGATACAACTGAGGCTAATGGCCTGTCGCGTATTCTGAAGCATGAAGCAGTATGATATGATACATTTTTAGTCTGATGGCCTACATGCGGGAAGCGGCCTTAGATAACGTGGTAGACCCCGTTTAACTGGTGTTTTTACTAAATCTATGAAAATACAGACATACTATGGATAGGGAATTAGCCGGACGAAGAAGGACCGATACATTCTTTTATAAGGGTCAGTCACGGGATGGGTGACCAAAAAAATATTATCTCTAACTGCCACGTACTTCGGAAGGCACGTTAACCCGTGGGTTAATACGGCACGAAGCACAATCCGAAGCACGGAGTAGCTCAAGATAGTATATTTTGGTCACCCATTTCCTCCCTTGTCGGTGGGTCCCTTGCGAAAGTTGCTTAACAACAACGATTGTGGGCCGCGGCACTTATTCACTACGCCACTGAATTAGTTAAATAAAATGTTCATATAAAATGCGAAGGAACTTTTTCTCAAACCTATTATTTAAGGAGGGCTCCTATATAACAAACATGATTTTTTGTTCGTTTCCGGTACTCTCAACTAGCAGTTGGCCTATTTTATTTTATATACATTTGTAATTATATTTGAATGGGACTTATAACCAACGTTAGCTAAGTAGTTAATCTTCTTAATGAATTTTCATAAACAGACGCAGGTCGCTAATGGGTTTCTTGTGAGTGACATCGACATTGTGCTTGAACTGCGTACTTTTTAAAATATGTATTATAATTGAAAATGCAAAACAGAAATTTTACTGTATCAATTAATCAATTAACACCTAGATGCACAAACATCCATTTAGGTTTAATGAAGACATTAAGCTCTAATTAATATTTTAAATTAGTAAAAGTGTGTCGGTAATGGTACGTAATATCGCTTTAAACTAATGACAATTTTAATGTTCGTTTGTAAATTTGGAACACAGTATGTATACTCGTACATCACCAGATAATTGTGTAATCGAAGCTGAAATGTCTTTTAATTTTTATAAAGGATGGATATAAATGCGCGGCTTTATAAGTACGAAGGTGGATTAAAAAAAAATGCTTTTTGGTTGTGTAGCAGTTGACTATTTAGTCAATGCGCGCCATTTTTTTTCATAACCTTGTAGAATACGTACTAATGATGGCTATAAAGCAAATATGTTACAATGAAATTATTGTGTGCAGTTTTCGTAGTAAAAATTTAAGAAAACATATTTAAATATTTTGTAGTTTTTTTCATACTTAGTTTAACATTCAATTTATAAAGAAAAGAAAAAAATGCTTAAATTCCTCTCTAGTACTCTCTACAATAAGAAGCGTTCGACTAGAAAATGGCCGATAGGGATCTTTTATACTTCAAAGCAATTTATTTAGGAGATATTTTCTATTTTCCTCTTCTTCATTGCGAATAGAAGGTACGATCTTGACGTTTGTGTACTACATTTGACGTTTCGGTTGCTTCGAAACTGCCGTCGGATTTGGAGCTTTAGATCCTGGATTACGGGGAGGATCTGAGTAAGATTTTGTTATGATTAATTACCAAATGGAAGCACATAATATTCGCTAGCGGCTTTAATGTAAATAATATGTACATTTATGTTGGACTACTGATCTTTTAATTTTTTCGAAGTTATTTCACAAAATATATTAATAATTACACTTGGTTTACTGCTGTAAGAATATCAGAATAATTACATTTATATGAACTAACATAGTTGAATTGACATACGCCAGTTTCAATCTATGAGTTTCCGGTCATGTTAATGTAGAAAATAGGTTTTTCTATTCCTATTGTCTCGGGTCTGGGTGTTGTTTTATCTCAGATACTCCATAATATGGGCTACTTACAGTTAGCTTCTCACAACCTGCACAACGTACTCGTATTTGTAGATGTTTTCTGTAACTTATTAATTTATTATAAAAAAAAACTTTTCTTGTGATTGTTGTAAAATTTACTGAAGTAAATCATTTTAAAATTGTCCAATTACAGAAACCGTGCCATTAATGGAAGATAATATAATGTTGATATCAAAAGTTGCATTTATCGTAATTTCGAAGAAACAAATTTAACGTTGCCGCCGTCCTCAGGGCGACAACGTACGGTAAATCGTGTTGACTCTAATTTCAATTTAGCGTGATATACGGGTTTGAATGAATTTCAATTTACACATAAGTACTGCGTGAGTCTATTTCAATTGACTTGCGGGTATATAAATTAACGAATTAAAATATTTAAAAAAAATGCTCAAAAAGTTCACGTGTCAAAGAATACGAACCCCTAATGTGTTTACAGTAGAGTTCGTAATTGATTATGAAAATTTCGTAATTTATTGGATATGCAATATTTGCAACCGTGTATCACCTAATTAGAGTAGCTCGGTGGCGTAGTGGATATGCGCCGCGGCCCGCGATCGTTGTCGTTAAGCAACTGTTGCAAGGGTCGGTCACGGGATGGGTGATCAAGAAAATATTTTCTCGAGCTGCTCTTTGCTTCGGAAGGCACGTTAAGCCGTTGGTCTCGGCTGCATTTGTAGTCATTAATACCCGCCATCCGCATTGGGCCAGCGTGGAGGGTCATGGCATGCTCCTTAACCATCCATAAAGAAGGCCTGAGCCCCTGCAGTGGGGATGCAATAAAGGGCTGATGCTGATGCTCACCTTATTGGCAAACAACATGAGAGAATCTACACAATTTGGGATATGTCGGATATCAATAAAAATAAAAACAAGCAAATAAATGTTAACGATATAAAATCGTGGATTTATTATAAAAGCAATTTTATATGTACACGACTCAATTAAAGAATGATGTGGAACTATAAATATTTACAGGCTAAAAAAGATGTTTGTCAATGCAGAATTTTACTTTACACTAGCTGTGCCCGCAACTTCGTCTGCGAGGGAAGTATTTTGGTAGAATTCTTTTATTCCTATGAATGGAGTCGAATCGAATAAGATCAATGGGCCATAACCCACTGCGCTTAATGCGGATCGGTGGGTGTTCACGTTGCTGATGCAGCCACGACTAACAGCTTAACGTGCATTGTGCCAGTGCTGTGCACAGTGCTCAAGATAATAATGTTTTGGTCACCCATCCTGTCCTTACGAATGTAATTTTTCTATCTTTTTTCTCGTTTCTCGCGCTGCCGCCTGTGTCTGAGAATTTTATTCGTACCTTGAAACTGTCCTTCTTTTGTTTTTGATATTTTTAAATTATTATTATTTATCTAGTAGAATACACAATCAGCTATTTATTGTTCTATTTTCCATGTAATGCTAGGTTGCCTGGAAGAAATCGCTTGCTAGCGATGAGTTTGTCGTTTGTACTTAGTTATGTAAAATAAGTATTCGTGTATGTCCTTGTTTATTTCACTGCAATTTAAACCGAATGCGCTAACCCACTATGCCATCGGATCTCTTATACCTAAGATATACTTATAAAGGGGAAAGATTTGGTTGTTTGTTTGTTTGCATCGAATTTGCCCCAAAACTACTGGAAATCGGTCCAGTAGTTTTGGGGCAAATTCGATGAAACTATCGAGTTTCAGAGAGATTCTACCTACGGGAAGCTACATCACAGATGTCATAGGCTATAATTTTGCGGCAAAGTTGCGGGAAAACAGCTAGTTCATTATACTTAGTGAAAACTTATCTGCGGTACGCCTGTGAAGTATGAAGGCAACACGGGTTGGCGATAATTGAAACTGCTTTCTCGACCTCTATTGTGTAAGCTGCGAGTTCTTTCAGAGACCAAGCGCATTTCTCTATCAAAGGAAGTTTCATACTCATACCATACTGCATGTATGTTATGGTTAGTAGTTAGACGCGCCATGCGATCTTCAGAAGTTTCCTGAGATCAAACGCTTGTTGTATGAGTTCTCCGAGAGCTCAAGAGATTGTCCCTGACGGTAAATGCTTCAGATTCAACTTTATAGTGCATGAGCCTCGCGATAGGTAGTTAAATACGCTACGCGTTATTCAGGTGTTTCCCTAGACCGAACGCTTTCCGTCCAATCTCTTTCTTTGTCAATAAAAGTCGGTCGGTACATGTCTGAAGATATGTGGAGTTTTATTTATTAATGATATAAAAAAATATATACATATTTTAATTTCGACTTTCCACACTCGAACGAAATCGTCTACTAACACGTACTTCCGAGAGGTGTTTAACTGAGCTTCCGTCAGATTTGAACGGCCCTCATCATCATCATCAGCCCTTTTACGTCACCAACTGCAGTAGCCTTTTGGATTAAGGAGGATGGGCCACGACCTTCCATGAGGGCCCAATGCGAATTGGAGGATATCAACGCTCGGTTGTCTTTACTTTCTTAACTTCAGTTGACGTGAATCTAACTTTTTTAACGTCGTGGAAAAGCTTCAGACATTCTCTCTGCTACGTGGCAAGCAACAGGGGGTGAGTAGGATTCTCCTCCGTGAACCCGATAGTTAACTGCTCTCGGTGGCGTAATGGATAAGTGCCGTGGCCCGCGATCGTTCTCGTTAAGCAACTTTCGCAAGGGCCGGTCACGGGATGGGTGACCAAAAAATTATTATCTCGAGCTACTCCGTGCTTCGGAAGGCACGTTAAGCTGTTGGTCCCGGCTGGATTTGCAGTCGTTAATACCCTCCTATCCACATTGGGCCAGCGTGGAGGGTCATGGCCCGTCCTCCTTAACCATCCATAAGGAAGGCCTGAGGCCCTGCAGTGGGAACGTAAAAGGGCTGATGATGACACCGTCTCATGGGAGATGAAACGCTATGGCCGCGTCACCAGAACACTCAAGTATTGGACTTGACATTGGTCCCCTTGCAGATGGAATATTGGATAGGCTCGGGTAAATCGAGTGCCTCTCTCAGACAGACGAAACCGTGCAATGCGGGGGCTGCCAAACACCTCCGCTAGCCCCGACGACGACGTGAACCTAATCTGATAAAAATATGCGTTCACTGTAAATTACTCGATGCTTAATTGCATCATCGGAAGGCTCTTTTCGCTTGTTCTCCTACTCGCGTGATCGTATACCACACGTCCATTATAACCTGCACCCTATTTAATATCATTGGCCATTTATAAATGAGGTCAACTTACTTTGGAATTGTCAAAATTTTGGATTTTTTATTTTTATTTTTCATCATACAAATTATCATTGTATAGACAATATTAATTCGTAGCTGGGTGGCGCTACGGATAAGCGCCACTGTGCACGATCGACATTGCTAAGCAATTTTCGCAAGAGTTGTTCACGGGATGGGTGACCAAAAATTATTAAACAAAGGCGTGAGGCCCTGCAGTTTGACTGTCAAAGAGTTAATGATGATGATCAATATATCAAAGACGAAAATTTAATAAAACAGTTAATATTTCATAGCAATTTTGGAGACCACGTCACTTCAAATAGACATAACTTTTTTATTTGTGAACCGATTGAAATAATTCTCACACTAAATGTTAACGGAAGAATACCGCAATATAATAGTGAAAACTGCATTTCAATCGGTTCAGCCGTTTCTGAGATTATCGTGCACAAACGCACAGACAAACAGACAAACCGACAAACAGACAAACAGACAAAAAATTTAAAAATCATTGTTTTGTGTTCTATTACGCTTATAAATGTCCCTCATAACAGTTTTTTTCATATATCTTCAATGTACAGACATCGATCGTTTACGTTTTTATTATAGTATAGATTATTATTGTAAATGTTTATACTACGTTTCCATTTTACAATAAGATTATTATTGTTTAAGCGATTCTATCATTAGTCGAAATTTATCCGAAGATAAAAAGTAAGTGGGGTAGACAATTTGGCAAAGAGTGAGATGTGCTAATTGAGAGTGGCTCTTTAACTAATCGCGGCCGCTATAGCTCGGAATGATAATAGACCAGTTACAGAAACTATAAGAGATATTAAACTCGCTTCATTTGAGCTTAATTGCTAGTATGCTCCAGTCTTGTATTAAAACTCCTCGTTGGAAGTGGTAGCGTTAACGCTAGGTGCTATAATTAAGGATATAAAAGATATTATCATCGACTTAAATTCATTCTTTAACATTTACACCAGTTAAAACACAACACGGCACTATTTGTGCGATAGCGACTGAGACATGAATAAACAAATCTAAATAAACGTTTATAAAGCTCCACTAAGCTATAGACATATCAGTGATTTACTTTTAGCTTAATTGATAACTTTCCCAGGTTATTCTTAATGTTCTTGAGAATAGGGACACAAAAAAATGATATGATATTATTGGCAGTCTACCAAATTCTTTGAAGTATTGAGAAACGAAAATTTGTTGAGTAGTTTCGCATTAATAAGAGCTTTTATCTGATACTGTAAGAACTTTAAATGCAAAACTTCATGAGTACCGTTAATAATACACTTGTTTTTTGGGCGCTTACGATATTTTTTTAAATGAAAATAAGATTTATGTGTAAGGAAAAATATAGTTAAAAATCGTAAAGAACATTAATATAATAAGCGGACGTTCGTAAAATTTTTCAGTTCCCTTACGAGACAAAAGACTTTACAAAAGCAATCAAGTTTTGTTCGACCCACGGAATAAGGAAGGAACGATGACAGTCTTATACAAACTTGCAAATTGCCTCTCTTTCAGGTACATCGAAGCTGTTTTCTATTAGTCTCGCGGAACGTGAAACTTTTTCAGAATGCATCGCTTCCGTAGCAAATTGAGATAAATGTCTTATATTGTAGTAGGCTTTTTCACATTAAAAAATTGTCTATCGTCGGTTTTCGATGCAACATTTCTATATAATCTAACGTGACTGCTTTCTTTTTTAATTTTTAGCTTAGGTACCTAAGTGTTATATCATCACCATCAAGGGAAGGCAAGGGAAAAGGGAAGTATTATACTTACAGGATGTAAAAGTCTGTTAAATCACTCCTGCGTACTGTTGCAAATAACTATTTGTTTTTTAAAGTCCTCCGTTAGGGCTTGTGCTCTTATGATCACTCTTCATCATGCTCTGTTTTACTCTATAACATTTAGAGCGAGACAGACGATGAAACCATCCACGATAAATGTACAGGGCTAGATATTTTGCAGGGTTGTGTTATTAGATAATCCGCATCAAAAGAATATTATAGTTTGGACTCAGGCTCAGTAGCGGACTAACCTCATCGGAGGACCAGCGCGGCAATAGGACCAGATTGACAACTCTTTCCAACCAGGGCAGAAACTTGATATTGCGATTACACTCACCCCACGTCTACATTTTTGAACGCCTCCCAGGACCGGAGGCCCTCCCCCTTGGTCCGCCACTACTCGGGCTACTACAAAAATTAAAGCGATAACAAAAAAATATTTTCATTACATTTAAAATTCTAAGTTTTTCTATAATCATAAAATTAACACTTTTACCTTTTACTCCTGTGCCGATGAGATATACTCCATGGTAAAGTTTTACGGACATTTAACTCTGTACAATCATAACAAGAGTTTTTTTTTTTATTGGAGCTGACTTTTGTATGCATTCTCAGAATTAAATATTCAGAATATTGACCTGCACTTTTATGATTATGGAACAACTTAGATTTAATGAACATGTATTTTTCTAGTGATGAATGTATTGCTGAACTCTCATGATTTTTTTTCGTATGTAATGTAGTTCTATAGAAATAAATAGTTTATTTTTTTGGCCCGCCAAATAAATAAAACTTTCTGATATTAGTACGTTTTAAATCAAGTCTTCAGTACTTACGCTTAAATCAGCCATTAAGGTTTAATGACTACTTTAAGCTTTAATGAATGTCAAATTTATATGGGTAATGTTACTTTAAAGTAATGAAAATTTTAATGGACGTTTGTGTAACTGGCTGTAAGATTGCTGAAACTTTTTTTAATTTTTTTTTTATAAGTTTCGATTATAATTAAACGTAGTAAGCATATGTTTTCTAAGCAGACATTGGCAACGGATCGTTACGATATTAGTAAAAGTATTACAGCGCTTATTTAATATTTGATATTGGTGTATTGGAATCTCTTTCAGCTACCAACAATTTATTAATATCGTTAGTAGACTCTTTCTTAAGAATAACATTAAAGTTTTACGTAGGTACAGCGCACTTTGTCCGATATAGTTATAAAAAAGGAACACGAATAAATCTGTAACACTTTCAAAGTTATTTTAACTTTTATAACAAAAATATAAGCTTTACATTTGGTTTATTCGACTTACGTATTTTTTTGTATTCTCTTTTTCTATAACCGCAAATAACAAAAAGAAAATATGATTTTTATAAACGTATCCAGTGTTGCTTGTTTACAAGATTAAAATCCACAAAACAATAAGAAATTCAAAAGTAATGAAGGTGTTGTGTTTTCTTAGGTTTCCAGCTTAGCCACGAAGTTATTTCGTCTACTTGTGTTTGTGTTTACTTTACCAATGTTATATAAACTTTGTTGCAGTACAGTTTAATGTTAATAAAGTAGGTAAAGTTAGTTACATTGTTTTTATATTACTCCTCATTCTTTAAGATTATGCTGCTGATGCTTTTGTTTGTTCTAAGAATTATCTTATTATAACGATCTCCGTAGCCGAGTGGTTCGCACGCCGGTTTCAAGGTGTCGCCATCTCTGAGGTCCCGGGTTGATTCCCGGTCGGGTCAATGTAGAAAATAAACTTTTCTATATTGACTCGGGTTGAGGTGTTGTGGTACCTTCGTTGTCTCAGATACTTCATAATACGGGGATTTAGCTACTCATCTTGGAATCTGAGCAATGTATGTGATGTTGTTAAATATTTATATTTATTTATATTATTTAATTATTTGAAGGTTTGGGATAAAATAGATGTGTTCGTTTAACTAGTCGGAGAGATATAAGAATACCTCTAACATTATGCCGTGAAAGCTTTTGAACTGCGTAATAAGATGAATAATTTGTCTAATTTTCAAGTCTCTACGACCAGTGGTTTAGGCAGTGCGTTGTCAGTCATTATGTCAGGACATCTTTTATATATGTATTTAAAGAGTAATTTCCTTTTTATGATTAAATCAAGTGTATTCAGAAAGAGATTTGCGAGACTGGCGTTCTGAGTAACGTCTCTACATGTTTCGGTTCTAAAAACATCATAATAATGTTTTCTACTTATTGTTATCTATTAAAAAAAAACAATGATTCTCTTAATTTAGTTATACACTAATAAATATCTGTGAAGATTACTAATGGAATACTTACTCTATGTCAAGTACACTTAGTCAACGAAGTAAACTACTCTTACTCTACGAAGAGTAGTTTACACTCTGGTTATAAAAAGTAAAAAACCATTTGAAAATATAAAATTACCACACTGATAATATTTCTGTATAATTCTAGTGGCCGGTAATCTGCCTGTTTACATACTTACAAACGATCTCGGGCTAATCGGCTTTGGTTCATTATTTATTCTTTGTTTCCTTTCGTCTTAAGCGGTGGTTGGGTTAGTTAATTATTCAGGGATCCGTTTACGTTAACCCGGCGTTCGTCGCTACCGGGTAAAAAATACCACAGCGGTAATAAAAACATATATATCTTTGTTATGCATAATTTTGAGATTTTCCGCTTTAGGTAAAGCGGCAATTCTCTAAATTATAACTGCCCACGACAGAGAGATGCTGCCCTCGCTGCTGATTGTTGCTCCCACGAGTTTGGAAGTAGGAGACATGTGAATTAAATATGGATGAAAATTACCATTGGTGTAACGATTTTCTAATATATATTTTTTAGTATTTCCTAATAGAAGAAATTTTGTAACAAGACGATGAAATTGTATCAGAAATTGTATCAGCAGTTCAGAGAAAGAGGCGGATTCCGATAATATTCATGATATTCCTCTGCATTTTGAAGAAATGAAGGACCCCACATTACGTGTATAATTGAGAGAATACGATTTGGATGATGTACCATTGAAATATATCCAGCATGGGAAGTTCATTGGTGGAAATGAAAGAACAAAGGGAAATGATACAACAACCACCACAAAATGTGTGTACGAGTTAAAGGAATTGACAATATAAATCGCATATTGCAAGTTCTTTAATGATTTGCCATATTTCGGAAAGATTAAAGTAAAATTTATTTTCGGTTAACATGAAGACAGCGAAGACAATATGCTAAGTTACTCAATGACTCGGTGTGAGATTGTAACTAATGGTAGATCAAAAAGTAAGGATAGATGATTTAAAAAGGATAAAATATGCCGACAGCATATACCTATTTATGGCAGTTGTTGTCAAAAAAACATTTTAATATATGGGTGTTTAACAAAGAGAACTTTGAACAATGTGGTGTTTTTTCCCGGTAGCATGTATGAAAGTGCCTAGCAACAAAAGCAGGGTTAAGGAGGTTGGGCCATAATTTTACACTGGCCCAATGCGGATTGGAGGGCATTAATGACTGCCAAGCAGTCGGGACCAACAGTTTAATGACAATGGCTTAATGACAAAGCAGAGAGTATAGCTCGAGATAATAATTATTGGTCACCCATCACCTTGACCTACCATTGCGAAAGATGCATAACAACAGAATTGCAAGCCGAGCGCGCTAGCCACTGTGCCAAACAAATAAATTAAAAAGTAAATAAATAAAGATATTAAAGAAAATTGCATTTGGTGAATATATATTGATGTAATTTGCAAAACAAAAAAGATACATAGAAACCAATCAAAACATGCCTACAATAGAAATTATAATGAATGCGTAATAAAATCACAAATTAATAACATACACAACAGTGAAACGCGCCCTGAATATTTCATATAAACTCTATAATGATCCAATCGGTTTCGCTTACGCAAGCATAAATTGTCATAATAATACAACAATGTTATGAGACTATTTTAAATATTGAATCTCACCAAAAACATTTTCATGTATGATGTTGCCAAGTCGAGACTATATGACTGTCAAAAAGTTCTCGAAGAGAGTTCTCAGATCTCGAAGAGCTAACATTACATACGAATATATACCTACTATCTTACATACGAAATTCCAGCTTTCTACGACTTCAGGAAGTGCCTTATGGGTTTTGATGATCAACAGGGAGTGAGTATATAAGGACCAAAATCGGAGATTTTTAGATATCAATAAAATCAAAAGAATAAACGAGCCATTCTATTGAAACTTTTTATGTAAATAATGAATTATTGGGATTATATCCAGAACATTTGTGTGTCTAGTGTAAATCAAACTACGAAGCGCTTCGAGAAAATTTGTTTTCGTTTGTTCAGGATTCATATAATTACATACTTGAGATGAGTTGAATAATTGTATTTTATATGAATACATAAAGCATACATAGACAAAATAAAAGATACATAGAGAAAAACAATTTTAAATATTAATTGTTATTTATAGACGCTTTTAGTATTAAATATTATATTAAAATATCATTAGTGGAGTTTATAATAATTCTTCAAAGTTTATAAATTGATATCATAGTTTTAAGCAAATAACTCTTTATTATAATAGGTCACCGCTTAATGAGGCCCATCGTCTATTTTAATCTTTGAAGGATTATGGGCTGTCTCCCACCACGCTGGCACAGTGCGGGTTAGTGGTGATGGGCCTCATAAGGAAGCTCAAGTTCGCTCAGAGGGCAATGGAAAGGGCTATGCTCAGGGTTTCTTTGCGAGATCGAATCTGAAATGATGAGATCCGCAAAAGAACGAAAGTTACCGACAGCCCAAAGAATTACGAACTTCAAGTGGTAGTGGGCAGGGTATTTTAATGAAGTAAGAACTGTCTATAGCTATAGTATTCCAACTTTTGTGAGTGACGTTTTCAATTATTGATCTTAATATTTGCTTTAGTTATGACTTTTACAACTAATTATTTCTTCTCGTCTATACTTCTCGATATATTCAAGTGTTGGGTGACTTTCATATCATGAAGGAGAGATCTACGGTTTATCCCACTCTGATGACCTGAGTGTTGAAATTCCACATTTTTGTGTCCTCATATCACCTTCAGGCAAATCACATGGGTGATGAAAGTCAACTAGATATTAATAATTATTTTTTGTTTTCGTAAATCTCATGAGTGACCATAGTTCACTGCTTGCCCGGTAACGTGGACAGTGCCTAATGCATTATCTCGTGGTAAAAAAGGTGACTCTCATTAAGCGGATGGGAGCGCTTCAGCCACGTTAAGTTTACATTGGGTTTGAGTAACGAAGTCAAATACCAGCCAATTCAGCAGAATACCGGTGCAATGGGTGTATCCATTGCTTACGCTGAGCTGAGGTCAGTTTTGACAGCACACAACATTAAACTTTAAATTCTTATATGTATTAATTGTTAATTGTCTTGTTTGTTTTATACTCGGTTGTGTTGTGTGTTGGCAAAATAAATACTTTATTATTTATTTAAAGTCATACAAAATGGACTATGCAGAATTATATCGACTACTCAAGCCAGCCGCTGCATGAAACTCTGTCAAATTGCTTACGAAACACGAACATAGTTCGCAACAATTAAGCAACTTTACCAATAATGTATTAAATGTGGATTAATGATACAAAATTAGGAAATTTCTTATGGTAACAGTCATATAAATAACGATAATAAATCAGCCGATTAAATTGTAGATGTCGTTTAATTCGCCGTTAAATCCCTGTTCTGGTACTAATCAGTTGGAATACTAGTCAGTTGTTTAGAAAGTTGGGACTAGAACTTGGTCCTAAGACATTAAAATAATATTTTACCTAACGATTATAAAAAAATAAACAACTGCCTGATTCTTATCTTTTGTAAGACGTAATTGCGTTCTTTATTGAATATAAAAATTAAAGAATATTATTGAAAAAGTATGTATGTAAATTGTAAAATATTAGTTGCTTGATGTGAAATATTGATATGATTGATGATTGATATGAGTGGTTTATTACAACGTTGTTTGAATTAAAAATGTAAACTTTTTGTTGATACAATAATAAATGAAAAAAAAAACTATTTATTAATACCTTCATTTCAGATCACTTAACGCAAAAAAATTAACGCTTCTTACTTATTGTATGTTATACTAATAAATCGTAAAACTATCGTACCTTACCGTAATACAAATGAAAATAATACAATAATAAAGTTTAAAAATAACTTAAGTTTAAAAATAAAATACTTACAGGAAATAACGAAATTAAGTACTATATGTTTTTCTTTATTGTGAAGTAATAAGATAAAGTTGAGGATTTTGGACTTTCATTAACCTATACAAAATATGACTGTATAGAGATCTTTTTTACCGCTTTATTTGTAAAAAAGTAGACCGAAAAGACTTTTTTAAATAGTGAATATAGTCTGAAGTTAAGGGACGACTTAAAGAAAAACAACAGATAATTCTCAGTCTTCAGTTCATTAACTAAAAACAGATGTATTTAATGTCTAATCCTATAAGTATTGTAACGAATAACACGAATATGTGTAAACATCAACCTCTTGTAAGTAATATTAAAAATATCAGCGAGCGAAATATTTGGGAGATTCTTACCTCGCATAAATCATTCTTTGTATGCGACTTATTATTACTTGTGCAAGCCAAACTACACTCTGGAAGGCTGCCTACTTTCGTACAACGTTCTTTGAAATGCATTCGCGTCTGTAAGTTTGTAGGTCGCCAGCGTATGTCAACAATAGGCTATATGGAGATGGTAAATAACAGCTGCAATGCTTCTTTAACTTCCAAATATAAAGTGCAATTTAGTTTCTTCATATTAATTAGAAAAAAAAACAAGCATAAAATAGTTCTTTATGTTTTTTTGCTCTTTGTGTTTCTTTCCAATGCATTATTATTGAGTTTAAAATCGGCTGAGTTAAGGATTAAGAGGGAAAATGCTAAAAAACTTAAAGCATTTTTCATCAAATATATTTAACAAGTGTAAATGCAGAATTGATAAAATATGATACATATACTTTGCTCAAATGCACTGCCCTAAATTGTTTTGTATCTAATTTCCTTTTTGCGGTTGCTTGGAAGAGATCGCTTTTAAGCGACAAGGCCGCCATTTGCTTCGCTATCTATGTGTATCTTGTATGTTCTCCTTTGTTGAGCAATAAAGTGTATTATTATTATTATTATTATAAGTATTTATTCAACATCTTTCAAAATTTCGTTTGATATTTTATAGTGTGCTATAATTTCTCATTAAATTTTATAATTTTTAAATAGAACATTCAAATATGAAAATGATTCAATAAAAAAAGAAAGAAATAAACGAGCTTAGAGTAAATCATATTGCTTTATAAGACTAAACATAAGGGACAAATAATAGCTTAGAAGTTGCAAAATGTGTTGTTATTTCAACATGTTATTTTTATTCTTACGCTTGAGTAAAACTTCAGTCTGCTATCCAGACACATGTGGCACTACAATGCACTTGACAATTCAGAACTTTCTGCGAAGTATTTTCAGTGTTTAGAATATCAAATGGTATATTGGCCCTGGTATATTAGAATTGAAGTTTTGCTTGAAATTAATTGAATTGAACAATGAATTGGAATAGCTGTAATGGTTTCTTCGATCACATAACTAGATAAATTGAAAGTCTTAGGATTAATTGAATTTTATGAAGTCAAAACCAACGATATTTATTATTATTCGGATTAAGAACTTTTTATTCTTAATTGAGGTAGAAACAATAATAAAAAACAGTGTGTTTGTATTACATATACCAATATAACTATTTAGGATTTCTTACATGTTTGGTATTTAATTATTAATTAGCTTTCGGCTTCACCCGCGTGATCTTATTCGTGGTCCTTTATTATTTTTATACCTATACTCTTAAACTACATTAAAACTGCAGTTTCAAGGATCTTAGCGAACAGACATCGGGAATCGACTTTGTTTTATCCTTTTTACGTAGATTATATGCAACTTTACTTTGATTTTTATTTAATTTTATGTACCGCCTTCTCAAACTCTCCAATTAATTGGTAAAGAATGCCGAATGGCACCAAGTTCTCCAATAAACTTTATGTAGGCTTTAATTGTGCAATAAAATTTTACTGTAAGCTAGCAAGTGTGTTTGAATAAATAAATAAATAAAACCGTTCATATTTTTAAGTCACCGTAAACTTAGTTTAGGTTTGTTAACCTAAATAAAATAAACTTCAGTTTGAGTATTTCTGAATGTTGTTTTGTTGGCACATGTTATAAGTATAATATTCTTTAGGAATTGAGTTAAAAATTTGATTGGATCAAAACTTAATTTAGTCTGATTTGTGCCAACATAATAAACATCAGTGTGAGTTGAATTCAATATGTATACGGACCTTCAAACCTCTATAAAACAATGTTTGTTTAGTTCTATACATCGAAGCTAGTCATAAATACAGTATATTTTTACATTAAACTTGTAAATTCAAAAACAAATCACAAAAGCATCTAGACTCGTACAAAACAAATAAAGTGGTGGATTATACATAGCTGTGGACGGAGCAATAAAATGTAAATAGCTACAGAAGTGTTAAAAGGAGTCGCGGCAAAAGTTTAGCTCACGGGAACTTGGCACTCGATGGCGTCCCTTGGAGTTATGCGCGTCGTAAGTGAAAAGAAATGGCGGATTATGGAAAAAATAATATTCCTTATTCCTGTTATCTCTACTGAAAGTATAAAGTTGAATAGTTATGCCATTGCATTTATTAATATATGAAAATCATACGAACCGTCACTTGAACATATCATTTCGTAAACATTAAACATTATTATTAAAGACATGTTTGCGAAATGACGTAGGTTAGGATGAAATATGAAAAACAAAAATAAGACTATTTTGTTACTCTATTCTAATTGCTTTAAAATTTAAATAATATTTATATATTTCATATATCGTATTTCATACCTTTTATTTAATAAAAGTCATATCACTACACAGTATAAAACAAAGTCGTTTTCTCTGTCATTATATCTATATCTATGTATGCTTATAATACAAGACCGAAAGAAGCAAGCAAGAAGCAAGAAGCCGCTGGCGGAAAGCTAGTTTAGTTATAATTGATTATATACATTTTGATTAATCGCTATCAGCTTCCATTTATACTAAACAATAAACGATTCCCGCTTTGCTGAGGAAATCCGCCGCAAATGGGCTCCGGGAGAAATATAAGTATCGGACTTATATTGAAGCGGGAATTATGAGGAACCCTTTAATAAACGTTCGCCTTATATTTTGTTTGATCACAGAGGGGACGCCGCTAATGTGCGAATATAATATTTGATAGATGTTTTTATGAATAACTCTTCATTAGTACTTTTGTTGTAAAGGAAAAGAAGTATTTTAATGCAGTGGCAATGTATTAAAAATATGTTGTGACGTGTAATCGTCATCTTTTTCATTTCATTGCGTGTTCCTCCAAATACAGACACTTACATAGTGCCCCTTTTACCTACAATGAATACTTTTTATTTATTTTGGGATAAGTGTTTGGAAAACTAACTTATCGTTTTAGATAATTGTGTTTCAAAACAGTTTTCTTAGTATGAAATAAAAGGAATTATCATATTTTAAATTGAATTGAATATGCCTATTCTAAGATATAAAAACTCTTTGGTTTTGTTCATATGCCTAAAAAGTATCACTGTTAATATTTTTTAATATTCTTATTTGAATTGTATTCTAAAAAGTGATCACCTAAGTGAACAGTTTAATTTCCTATCCACATTTGTTTATTGTTGCAATTTCGCTTATGCATTGTTCAGAACTAGTGACTAATGAAAATGCTAACCAAGTAAGATGTCGGATACATGATATATTGACACGCAATGCTATGTACAGGTAGAGTTACCAACATTGATTTGTTGAAATAGATCTGATTTTAAAGAATGTAGAAAAAGAATATAGACCTATAATAAAGTATCTATGTAATTAATTTATCCTTTTTAAAATCGTATTGTTTGGTTACGATGCAGCATTAGTATCACAAACTAGCTGTACCACGGCTTCGTCCACGTGATTCGAGGGTACTGTGTGCACAGTGGCCTGCTACACTTACGATAATCTTAATTAATAATCTACCAGTGAGCATCCACCTTTATATCATCATCATTAGCTTATCAACGCCCCCACCGATGGGGCGTAGGCCTGCCCAATAGATGGAACCAATTATGGAGATCTACCGGTGTTTCTGTGGCTCATATGCTTGTTTTTTTTTTAAAGAATAGTCCAGATACTCGTCTATCCATTTTAGTGCGCAGTAGAATCCTAACGCCTTGAATAAATACAAACAAATGTTTTCTTAAAACAATATTGTCCTTTTATTGAAGTCGTAATTTTTTTGGATTACTTATTTGACGACTGTGCTTATTCTGGATTTTCAGATAAGGACTTTCATTTTAGGGGGTAAAACAGCCTTTTGTAAAAGATTCTATGACGGTCAGATTGTTTTTACTTTCCCAATCCAGCATTTTCAGAGATTTTAGTGCGTGATGTCAAATTAAATTTTGCCAACAGATAAACTGCCATCTATTAAATTTGTAGGTATCGAACGAATCGAGTCGTCTATTCAGTATTTTTTTCGCCCAATTTATTATCATACTTATTATCATTATATTTATATTATCGTACGGCCAATATACTATCATAATTTCAATTAATATCAGCGAAAAAACAAAAGATGGTGTATATTGAATTCATTCAAAATCCTAAAGGAGGAATTTCTATGTTCAAGGGTACGATTATTTTTTTGAAAGACCTATATGGGAAGACAAAAAAATGTTTCAAGGCAAAAAAAAAATATTTCGAGATTTTATTTTACCACTTTTCTATGTGATCAGCGTATATATTCATGCTAAGTTAGACCTTTCTAAATAATTGTTTTTTAGTAAACTACGTCCGCGCGTTTACTAGAAAACGATTATTTAGAAAGACAAATGGAAATGACGAACAAAAAAAAAAACATTAATTATTAAAAACATCAAAAATTCTAAATTCCCCTTTTAAAGTAGAGTAGCGTCGTCTAGCGACCAGTAACATCAGTTAAATGTAACATTTGCGTGTACCTAACAAGCATAACATATAATATACATTTAATATTAGCGATACAGATTCTTCTACCTGTTTGAATTATTTAAAAAAAATATTTAATCCTATCTAACCAACTTAAATAATTTAAAAATGGTTTTGGAAAAAGATGATATGAAACATAATTAAAATGATAAATTGAATTATATTATAACAATAGTTACTATGGTTACATTTTAATACCCTATATGAGTATGCACTCCCGCTTTCATTTTCATAACTTTATGTGTTATTTTTTCGGGTAAGATAAAATATAGACATATGCTGTCCCGGACTTTCTATTAGATCTTTTAAAGGGGATCAATTTCGTAATACATGATTTTTGCGTAACTTTCACCATTTACACAGCGCACGCAAGGAAAGCTCTCAAAAAATAAAATATTCTCCCGTTTTTGCAAGTTTTTATTGATGTTCTACTCTTATTAGTCATACCTTGATGTTATATAGCCTAAAGCCTTTCTCGATAAATGGACTATTCAACACTAAATATAATCGAATTCGTACCAGTAGTTTCTAAGATTATAATGTTCAAAAAAACAAACTCTGCCGCTTTATTATTAGTACAGATATGCAAAAAAGGGAAACCACTTCATTTAATATGCAAGTCTAGATAAATTAAGTATGATATGATATATTTTATGTATTACTTTTATAAAGTAACATTTTTTAGGCTCAGCGGACCACTAGCGATGCGTCCCGGCACCACAAATGACCCATGGATCACCAGCTAAGAGCCACTACATTACTGGATACGCGTACATGATAGAAATTATAGTACCCTGTTCTAGAGTACGGTTGGCAACCCTAATCACGGGGCGTGCGCTATTGTTCGCAATTTCGGACGCGTGTACCAGTAAAATTTGTGGTCGTATTCGTTTATTTTGTGTTCCATTTTTATATGCCGGTAATCAACACAATTGTTTTCATCACACACACATCATGTGAACATAAATTTTGCATAAACGCAGAATTTTCATTTAGACATTCGAGCGGGGACCTATAAACGTAATCTAATATAATTTATGATATGGTTCGGACGCTTCGTGAAATTCAATCTATATTAATTTAGGTTCGATTGTAATATGAGTTTTTATATGGTATACGCTTTAAGAAGTGACATTTTCAATTAATAAATATATCGTCAATTATTTTTTTAAATAATTCTATTTCGATATAAATTTTATCTACGTAGATCACGTTGAAGCTGCCGATTCGTATACTGAAATCGGTAGGTTTAATCGTATCATATCATTATGAAATTGCATTATTTTATGTATATAATTGATCACACTGAATTGCTCTAATGAGGCGTAGTAGTTTCGATATAATGAGATGAAAATTTTATTATTTTTGCGTTGTGTGATCTACAAATAATAGATTTATTACAAAATAGCTATCCGTCGGCGGCTTCGCCCGCGTGGTCTGTACTATACATAAAAAACTTTTTTTTAATCACCCTATCTATTAAAAAAAACATACTAAAATCCGTGACGTAATTTTAAAGATTACAAGTATACATAGGGACAGACGGAAAGCGACTTTGTTTTATATTATATATTGATATATACAATATTAACATTGCATGTTCTTTTTGAGATTTTAGGCTATTTTAGGCTAGATACAACTGTCGTTTTATACTTTATTTATGATTTTTTCTCGTAAATTTTCATTAATTCATAATAAAAATGTATTAAAGTTGCTGTTACCCAAAAATATTAAGAATTTTATTTAAATTATTTAGTTGTACTACTACTGTGTACCGATAAGTTTATAATACTATTTTAAGGCAAATAGAAAGAAAAAAAACATAATACTGGTAATACATTTATCATACAATACATAATGAAAAAAAAAGAAGCAACAAAATCTAAATTTCATCAACAGTTTAAAACTTCTGAACTTAAATCTATATTTATACTAATAACTCTATTATAAAGAGGAAAGATTTCATTATTTGTTTGTTTGCCTATTTTAAAAATTCTTTCACCTACATTATACGGGATTAAATACAACTATAACTTTTGGAACAATCGTAAATAGTGTATCTATTGTATAGGTTTGATGCAACTAGAAGAGGCGTTAGAGGTTTTACGGTCACTTTTACATTTTGCTGCTCAGCTTTGAACGGCTCAACGGCTAAGTTCACCAGAAATAGCCAGGCTAGTCGACCATTCTGCGGCCGCGACGGCAGAACGGCTGGCCTCAATGGGAAGGTCGCAATTATATTCAGTTCAGGCGTCGACTAAAACGGTGTTCGCTACCATTGTCCGGGTAAGTTTTTATAGTTGCATTGTGAGTATATCTGATTAAGCCCATGTACGATTTAAAAACGTTTCGATTATAGCTAAAACCACCGAACTGTCGTGTTGGACTATGCGTAATGCTTACGCAAAATGCTTTTATATATCTGTAGAACAAGGTTTGCCCAAAAAGGTAAACTTGCTTTACAATAGTGATCTATAAATGAAAGTGGGAACATTAAAAGGCTATTGGGATGTTCATAACCTGGATTTTGTATGTAGTACTATCGGAATTATTGTTTTAATATGAATCACAAATGGCTTCGATGATGGACTACCGTGTAAGTTTAATGTCACTAACAACATACACAACACATACAGACATTCACATACATACACAAATACGCGCTCGCATACACATAATTGGGGGCTTGCTCCATTTTCTTTGTGTTGAATACAAAAATCCAGATACTATATACTTAAACTTGAAGCTTCCTACGCAAGTATTTATTTGCTGAAACGATCTTAAAAGGTACAAATGAAATTCACAATATTTATTATTTTATCGTTTAGGAATGCTTTTGAACACAATGTCGTTATTAAGGTTGCTGAAGCTAGAGCGTCTGCCTACAAAGTTCCGTCAAGGATAGATAATGCAATTTCCATCCAGGCCCATTCGCGTGCATAAACTAATTTAGTACGAGCTACTAGAAATCGATCAGCCGTGCTACTGAAAACTTCAACCGCACATAATACGCCATTGATTCACTAAGCGATATGTGGAAGTTCTACTCCAGAAACTAAATGGAACATGTAGTAGGGGTATTGTTACGCTTGAATGAACTTTCGCACCCTCAATGTGGACCGAAATAACTATAGACGTTTACATTAAAATAATTTAAACACTGTTACAGCCCTTGTACCGAAAAAAGAATGTTTGAATTTATCTTTTTATTGAAAGAAATTTTTTATAGTCGTAAAGTTTCAAATAGGTTTTCACTTAAAGTGTCTTAAGTAGGGATCAGTCGACTAATTCTTACCCCTTGACAAAAATTTACCCCAAAAATCTCCTCGACGATTGGGAGCACGCGGTTCTCATCAAACGTTTTCCAGCAATCCTGACCTGCAGGTTTACTTTTGATCACAATCTCAATAACCATTTCAATCCAATTAAATGACGATTTCAATTTTCATCAAATCTTAGCTCGTATTCTTGAAACAGAGACTCAACAACGTCATACTCAATGTCAATTAGTCAATTCAATAACCACGCTATATAGAGCCAATATGAATGATGATTATTTTATTTTATCTGTCCATCAGGTAGATTATCAAAGAATATTAAACATGTATTTTTATTTTTTTTGCGTTATCAATTAATTATCATAAAACATTGTTTTTTTTACATGTTCTACAAAACTGTGATGTAGTGAGGTCCCACTCAACTTTAATGCCTATTTTAAGCCATTTCTTCTTTAAATTGAAGCCAAAAAAATATGTATAAATAAAATTTCTTTTTATTTACCAAATCAAAAGTACGAAACGTCACAATTGCAATGTCAATCAATCGCGATTGCGTTCAAGAGTAAGCATGCTAGGCGACGTCAATCTTGTGGGAGGTCTGCCTACGCTGTTATCGTAGCTACTCTTATGGTTGTCGAGTTCTTTACTGCTCTAACGGCGATTTGTCCAACGTACCATGTTTCCTATCGATCACCACATCAGACTCGTAATTCTTCGGGCTACATCGGTCACAAATCTCCTCATTTTTGATTGGATTTCATAAAATGACTCAAAGCATAGCCCTCGTCATCGTCCTCTGAGTGTTCCAATATAACTTATTTAATATTCAAGTTAAAACAACTTAAAATCCTGTTAACTGGTTTGAGAAAATTTGTGTAAAAATAAATAATAGTTATTGTAAATATTTTTCTGTCAACGCAGAGACGACTATTATCGTTGGATTGGATTTCGGGTTCAATATATTTTTTTATAAATAAAGGATACAATATAACCAATTAAATGTAAATATTAAAACAGTAGTTGCAGTTAATAGATTCTTATATACGAAACTATAGTATGATACTGAAAAATATATGTTTTTACAAAGAAGGCTGTTGCAAAAAGCTTTTACGCTGTAGGTACTATTACGCATTATGTTACTTGAAAAGTTCCTCGGTATTGGAAAGTTGGAATGGTTTGAATTTGTCTCTAATGTCGATGATTTGAAATTTTGTATTACAACTTATCATTGTCTTCTTATACACACTTAAGTTACTGATTTATGAAAAAAAAATGTATATACCCTTATAAGACAAAATATTCAAGATTCAAATAGCACCACAGATCTAGCCAGGTGATATTTTGAAAAACTAGATGGTCATGATTTCTAATACACTTATTAACCATAATAACTTTAAATTGCTTAAATAGTCTCCTTGTATGTGTTTCTCCAAAATAGGTATGCCGTCAGTTCAGCGAATTTATTATTGTTTTGAACCGATCAAAAAAGTTGTTCGATAATGTTCTTTTTGTTCATTCTAGGATTTTTCTTAGCCATGATATACAATTGCTTTATTTGAAAATATTATTCTATTTTATTATATTTTCACTAAATAACTACAATAAAAGATTATAATAAAGATATGGAACTAGATTCCAATCTCAGGGTGCCAGGGACCAAGTGGATTTTTTAGCATTTTGTATTAATAATAATTTTCTTTCGGCTGTTTGGGTGGGTGCCTGAACATTGATGAGAATACGCTCTGTAGTAGCGAAAAGTAACGAGTGCTTGAAAGATTCCTCAGTCTCGTTAGGTCCTGGGTAGCTCAGTGGTTAGAGCAGTCGCCCGGATAGCGAAAGGTCCTGGGTTCGATTCCCATCTCAGGGTGCCAGGGACCGAGTAGATTTTTTAAGCATTTTGTATTAATAATAGATAAAGATAAATGAATTTTGAACATTTTATATTCCTGAAGTCATATATGTACCTACTATTATTTGATAAAATATATAATAATTTTTAAATGTCCTTTAAAATATTATTTACATTGACTTATATTTTATAGCTGAATGTTTACAGAATACAATCGCCACCACGGAACGCTTTGTATGCTAATTTAAATCACTTGAATGCTTTTCTACCGTCTATAAAACTGTTTGTGAATATATCCGATACAGAAACATCTGATTTGCATTAAAGAGAATTATCCGAGCGAGTTGCAATATTTTAAGTGAACGCGGAAAAAGTTTTACTGTAACAGTTGACGATTAGTTATAATCTTTTCCATTTACAAGGTTCTGTAAAAACTTCAAGAACTTTAAAACCGTTACCTTTCTGTTGAGGAATTACTGTGAGGCTTAGTTGTATAGTGTAAGCGCGTTTGGCCCGCGATGCAGAAGTTTAGCAACTTTTAAAAGGGTCATTGGATAGGTGACACAAAATTTATTAGAGCGCCTCCGTGATTTATGGGGCACGTAAAGCCTTTGGTCACTGCTGCATCCACATTCGTTAACACCGACCACTGTCACTAGGCCCGCGAGAGCCGGGCCCCATTCTCCCTATTCGATTCCATCCATAGGGAAGACCTGTGCCTTAGTAGTGGGCACATTAATAGGCTAATGAAGAATATACTGACAAGTGAAAAGTATTGAGTGGAATTAAGGCGTAATTTTATTGGGCTCTCATGGCTTGTTTAAATCGATCGCTACACTACGCATGCTGATAAACTACATCTAATATAAGTGAGCCATATAGCGCGACGTAAAGGAGTTTTTCTTAATACATACCACACAAACTGCATTTGAGGAGTCATTTTCCCTGATTTGAGGAGTTTCTATCATCGTGCTCTCGACCGTTCTATAGAATATATCTAATTGCCACATTTTAAAGTGCGCGTGCCACACCGCAAGGATTGTTACGTTGATAAGAGATAGAAAGTTACCAGTGCCCACATAGCCTTATTATCCATTGTTGACTTTAATTTGTCATTGTCTCGCCTTCGATGTGTCCTAAGATATTACATAAAGAAAAGTTCATCGACAATGAAAACGAATCAAACGCAAAACTCATTAACTCATGTTTCATTGTTCTCTGCAATAATAATAATATCAAGAATAAATTAAATACCGATTATTCGTAAAAGTTTATAATAAATAATTTTCTGAGAAAATTCTAGTCTCTTTTTAAACCTGTTTTAATACCTAGAAACGTGATAAAATTATCTCATTTTAAATTTTAATACTTTATTTAATTTGATCCATAAGTATAAGTGATTTCATTACAATTACTATATAGTTCCCTAACGATAACGAAGTCGAAGTGCAGATATTTTAATTGCTTCTCTTTCATGAGTCTGATAATATCACGCGTAATAGCATGGTTTCATTAAGGCGGCCACACGCGATCATTCAGCACTTCGGGTAAAGTGCGTGTGGCGCTAGGGCTGTCACCACCTGACGATAATGAACGAGGTACTTGAAGATGTAGATTTAATTTAAAGTAGTTCAATAATAATTCATCAAATTAGTTATTTTCGTTTAATCAATGACGGTGACTTCTTCAGCTTCGCTTCAAATTGAACATGACGTATACGTCTTCGTCTACTATACTTATCCCTTAGCCTTTCTCAGATACATCTTCTTTTATAGACTTTATTCATCTCTTATTTGACGTCTCGTCATTTCATACGTCCTTCTCAACATACGTTAATAATTTTCATTCGCCGATTATATTGTCCAACATTCAAAGCTGTAAAGCCTAGTTCGCATTAAGCTAGTATTTTAGTCTAGTAGCGAGTAGTTTAGTAGCAAAAATACTCACTACTGCTCAAAATTCGTTCGCACATTCGTCGAGTACACTTACAACGCAATAAAGTAAATAAACTGATTAAGCTCATTATAACGGCTATTTTAGAAGAGGTGGATGAGGAAGTTTATTTTCACCAAATCCGGGTATATTCATTTTATTTTCTAAATCCAATTATGCGGAATATTTATTTTTATAATGCGGGAACTTAATATTCCACAAGCATTCATTTTCCAAATATTTGGAAACGAATTTTAAAGTTGTTTCTTCGCTCCAGCGAAACGACATTTTTAGGCAACTAATGAACTCGACTAATTTGACAGGTTCAGACTCGTTTAGTCGGTGATTCGGTAAGCGCGGACATGTTGTGGGAGGTACTACTCGCCCGAAAAAATGAGTGATACCACGGCCGGAGTGATACCACGGCCTCACAGAAAACCGACGTGAAGCAACGCTTGCGTTGTGTTTCGTCGTGTGAGTGAGGGTACCGGTGGCCCAACCCCTCCCTATTCCCTTCCCTCTACCCCTCAACCCTTCCCTCTCTATGATCATATTCGTTCCTCAAAGGCCGGCAGCGCGCTTGTAGCCCCTCTGGTGTTGCAAATGTCAATGGGCGACGGTAATCACTTATCATCAGGTGATCCGTCTGCTCGTCTGCCGCCTATCCCATAAAAAAAAACCCTATTATTAAATTATTTACTTTAGATAATCAACCACAAATGACCTTAAGAATGAAATAATTTTCATTTCATATTTTTATTGCGTGATCTTTACATTACACTGGTAAATTAATTATATTATTGTGCATTAGCAACCCTGTCCTATGTAATAAAAAGGGCAGACCGCGAGTGAATTTCACATATACTTGTTATAATGATATCGAGCACGCACTATTCTTCCAAGTTTTCTCGTTAATGTGAATATACACGAAAGATTTTATGACATTAAAAGTATTTTATTGATAAGATGTTTATGATTAATTGACAATTTAAACATAATGTATTGTTATTGAAAAGGTACTAACTGTTACTTCAAGCTTATAGGTAAGTTAAGGTAATATTTGAGGACTTTTTATTTTGTTGCCAAGTTGAAAAGCCAAATTAGGTTTACCGTTCATATAACGCTGAGTTTTCTGTTTCGAAAAGAGACTGGCTAATAGAATAGGGGTGTTACACACTAGTTTTATTTAGGTAAGCTGTACAACGTAAATCATATATTTCAGTAATGTTACGAATTTGTTAGGATAACTTAAGATGAATCCAATATGCAAATAATGTGTATTAGTTTTCTACAGTTGTATTTAAAACGTAATATTGATTCCTATAGGTATATATATATATTTTTTATAAATTCCTACGATTTTTATGAGTAAAAGTTTTATGACCATAAGTGTTTCCGACTTGAAAAACTTGTTGGTTTTACTATTACTAGATCAAAGACAAAATTTATTCAAATATAATTGTCAGTGTACAGGAATAAAGAAATGTTTAAATCTCTTTTGGAAAAGAAGTCGTCGCAACTTTCAATGGTGGTAATTAAATGGAACAGCAATGCGTTCACGGAAGCCAACCTGGACCCCTGTGTATATAACCCCTAAGTGACGAAGAGTAAATTCTCCTTGCACCACACTAATTGGGTGCTAAAGTAAATATTTAAAAAGGTGAGCGAGAAACGTGAGGTTTTAACTTTTCAATTACGTCAATTAAGAATGTCGGGCGCAGCTGCCGGCTGAATTATTAGAAATAAAATAAACCTTATTTTAATGTTCTTTTTAACAATTATTGAAGTGAGTCCCGTTTATTAAGAGCTATGTAAATCTATTACAGCTTTTGAAGTATTTTCATATATGACTCTAGCTATTTTCCCGCGACATCGCCTTTGTAAATTATAGCTTATGTCACACGCATGTGACGTAGCTTCCCGTAGGTGAAAGAGTTATTAAAATCGGTCCAGTAGTTTCGGAGCCTGTATTATGCAAATAAAGAACAAAATATTTCCTCAGTGTTAGTATCTTTTACTTACAACTTCAACCGCATTCATATAAATTTTCATCTCCTGTTTCAACCCCTATTTTCCCAATAAGAGGTAATCTATATCCTTCCCCAAGGTTACTTCCATCTGTGTATCAAATCGGTTCTGTTGTTTAGCCGTGAAACAATAACAGACAAACTCATTATGGCGGAAGAAGGGATTCTAAACTAAACAAACTGTGGATGTGAGACGAATGAATAGCGTTTTCTTTATCTAAATCATTGTCCATTTTTGGCATGCTCGAACAGAAGAATCTAGAACCTTTCAAAATATTTATGTTAGAAACCTAATATTCCGGAAAACATAACGCTTGGCTCCCTCGCTTATGGGAGTGCTTAGGTACGTATATCTACCTACGACCTATATTAATGACATCAAACTCGTTGTTGCTTTTGTATTTTTTTGGGGTGTAGTGGCGTGAATTGATTTCCATTTACATATAAAGCGTTTTACTGCGATTACTTCGCTCCCCACGTTTATTACTTTTCCAATGAGCCGTGAAAACATAGCTTTTGAAATTGGTATTTAAACTTATATTTTTTCGTTCGCTGTTCACTGTTTTTTATATACGAAATCATAAATATTAAATCAGCGTTTTATTTCAAGCGAACAATAGAGTAGGTCCATTGTTTTTATAGAGTTATTAGGTATTGAACACAACGTGGTAAGCTAAAACCTTGTGTTGTTTCCGCAGTCTATTTGAGAGGTACAATGTGTTGAATACTCAAATAAAAAATAACCAAGTTCAGAAAAAAAGTTCTGATAGTTGTTTTAAAATTTAATCTTTTTTTACTTCCTGCCTAGTAATAATATGTTAAGACATTGAATAATATCATTTTGGTGTAATTCATAAAAAAGTAACAAAAGTGTTCAGTTCACTTTGATTACTGATTTCTACTTTGATTATTGCCGCATATGATATTGTATTGTATTTAATTTAAAAAATCGTGTCCATAAATTGGATGAATTTACGAAATTATACTCAATTATGTATATTTGAATATATTAAATGCATGTACCAGTGTAAGTTACCATACTACTTGGGAACGCTTCAACCTATTTTGATGAAATTTTATGTCTATTCAGTAGGTGTGAGAGTTAATATCTATTTTTTATATATTTCATTAATAACGGTGGTCCAACCCAAATCTATATGGCAAAACAATATTTGCCAGGTCGGCTGGTGGAATTATAAAAACAAGCCCTAAAAATCAATAGATGTTTTACATACACAGCAATATTTTAGGTTATCATAATACCTCAACTTTTCCTATTCGATATTGAACGTGAATTTAACGTATTGAGGCTTAAATTCAAGTAGGGAAATTTCACAGTTATGTATAATCTGTTCTGTTGACTGTACCTACAGAAAACATTCCGTCTTTTAGTACAAAGTGTGAGCAATCTTGGTAATACCTTGTCGTCATTTATTCTTAAAGTGTTGATGAAACCGCCCGATTTCACTGTTGCATGCATAAGTAAAAAGATTGAAATAGGTATTCCAACGGTGAGCGATACGAATAGGAGGTAACCGAACTTTTACCGTTATTATTCTGAAATCAATCAGAATATGGATATGAGCCCGGTCCTGTCAGTGTACCAATCGCCGGAGTTTAAAATTTCGAAAACATGCCTTTGTAAAAAAAAAAAAATCGTATACAGATTAACTGCTACATGATTTTTGCTAGTGCTCTGATTCATTTTGAAGACTGTTTATTTTGTTCAATATATTATTTTTTTTTTGTCCTGAATACATAACATGATTTATTGAACGAGATCTGTAGTGTTTTATTTTTAAATCACTAAGAATTCTGCTCTTTTTGAAAATCAAGAAATTAAAATTTGTTATTTGGGTCTCTTTTGGTAAATCTAATGTATAAAATTCTTGTGTTATGTTTTATTTACCACACTTCTCTGAAACTTGACCAATTTTGATGTTTTTTTTTTGTATATTCAGTAGGTCTGAAAATAGGTTATCTTTTTTTATATCATCAAGTGCTAAGGGTAGTCCTTAATTTGCAACAAAAACAACAGCTAGCTATGAATAATCAGTTTTTAAAAATAATTAGAATATTATAAGTATTTAATAAAATCAGGCGTTATTTTGCGAAAGTCCTTTGCTATAGCTGTGAAACTAGATATCATAGTCATTGTATTGAATATAATATTTAAATCCAATGGCTTCAATTGTCCAACTAATAGGACAATTGGAGCTACCGGGTCATCTGTATTATTCGTCCAAGAAGTTCTATATCAACCAATCCCATGATAATCAAAAACTTGGTAGGTCAGCAGGCCAACTTTCTAGTTCCTATGAAAATATGAATGTGTTGATCTTACTCACACTCTTTGGGTCAGGGTCAGATACTTGGATTATCTGATCGTCATCATCGACATCTCTTTCTGAAATATTCTTATTGGATCAATCTCTTCGAATTTCAAGTTATTTGTTTAAACACCTGGTTCAGCCATATTAATTAGTCTTTTCTGTACTTAATTTTAACAAATCAATATCAGTATATCATATTATACTACTATATCATGTAGCCTGCAAAATATTGTAATTCAAATACGCAATGTGTTTTTCACACGCTTGCAATATTCAACCAACCCAAAAGCAGAATGTAAGATACAAGCGTATGATTGTCTAATGCCATTGTCACACACGCGAAAACAATATTTCAGATCCACCCTCCGAAAACAAATGAAATTTGTCTTGATCGCTTAACTTTCAACGCTGAGGGATGAGATCTACCTATATCTGAATCGTAAAAAGAAAGGTTTCATTGAGAATTTATTTCTAGAATATCATGAAAGATTTTGTGTTCATTTTTCAACCGGCTTAATAAATACGGAGATTCTATATCAATCTATATGTAAATGAATTTTCATTTTTTAGAATGTTCAATTTATTCATTTTAGAATTGCTCATAATACACACTCCGGGCAATTTCTACATTAAGATTATTGACAATATATCTAACTTTGTAGAAATCTTGTTTATTTTAGAAACTGACAGCTTCTAATTATTGATACCTGTACAAGAAGTAAAAAAAGAGAATAGTTTAGATATTGAGGATTTAAATTTAATACACAGTACTGTCCATTTTATGGGACACGTTATTGCTTAAACAGTAATGTCCGTTTTTAGAACATGCAAACTTACTATTCGAACTTTTTGTTGAAGTTGAATATGCATTCATCCAAACCCCCAAATACTAGTTTTTGAATAATAATACTTTAATTTCATCATTTGCTTATGTAAGAGTTAAGTGATTTTTTATTTATGAATGTTTCAGATGTTAACAAACTGAGGTGATGTCAGCTCGCCATGGGACCCCGTGGTAGTGCAATGGAGGTGAGTGACCCATAATATCAGAATTTGCTAAAAGAGCGCCTGAAAAAGATATCTTTACTTTTACTATAACTGACATACACGGCATGAAATGTGACCCGAATCATGAAAAGAAACGCTATTTGACAAACGGATACATCCCGACACTTTCCGTGGCATTTGACGACTTTGTTTACTAATAGTACCTATTGATCAAAGAGAAGGGATGTTATTTTGAAGATAAAAATACTACGGAATAAAAATGTAATGGTATTGTCTAACTAAGACAGGATAAACTTTGATGTTTTGATCTTTTTACCCTTTACAGAATTTGAAGGTAGAAACCAATTGTGTGTACTTACATAGTAGTTTAGCAACTCTTTATATTAAGTACATGGCTGAATTAACCAATTCCTTTGTCTTCTCAATAAAATGGGCATTAAAAAGAATCCATAAAAATACCTACATACTTACAACAATTTCTTGTGTAGCAGTGGAATGCCGCTTTCAGCTATATTGCTAACCGCATAGTTAGTACTCCGTCGGAAACACAGATTTCTCGTCTCGGTACACTTTTATAACTAGGGCCTTGGGATATTGTGCTGACAAGTACTCTCCGCGGCATTATTTTATCTGCTTCTTTATTCAAAAGTTTGGAACGATGTACCAAGGGTAATTCTTAATAGTTCATTATCCCTAGAGATTGTTACCACTTAGTGCTTCTAGTTTTATATGTAATTTATTTGTGATATTAATATATAATGCTTTCGTCTATTTTGTATTATAAACAGTAACCAGTATTTGTGAACTTTAACTCATACATTTATTAAAAGTAATAAAAAAAGATAAGGTTTTTTTTTGTGGATTATTTTGTGTACTCTGTGAAGAGACATGAAAGAATCGATAAATCGCTTAGGTTAGAACTGTAATCAAAACATAGGCGAGTGAGTGTACCGTGGCCAGTGAGCGCTATATACAGGTTATTTTATGCTTTCGTCTTAAATATTAATTTATTCTTAGAAAAAAATATGTTTAAAATAAAAAAAATATATATAAATATAACTATGACGAACAAAAGTTTATATTTTGTCTAAATATTTTATGCGAATAAATAGGGATTCGAATAAAAATGTATCCACATTATGAAAACATTAGTTATCAAACCGTAAGTTAAAGTCGTAGTAGTTTACAGTAGGGACAAGAACAGAAATATTTACTACATAAAATACATAATTTACATGTGTAAATAAAAAAAAGGGTATATATTTTTTTACAGATTATGAGATCGTTAAATTTCTGCTAAGCGCTTGTCAATAATATTAAATTTATAAATCCGGCACAGCGTTTCCACATGCCTTTGTTCTATCAAGTGCAATGCGCTACAGCGTTTAGTCTCTATATCTTTGGAATGGCACTCTAGTTGGCAGATTGCACGGTCTCAAGTGGACAGTACACGCAGTTAAGTCCTAGGCCAAACACTTAAGATACAGTGTCTCACTAACATAGGTAACCATGAATCAAATTTAGTACCTTTAAACTGAACATATAGAGTTAACAATACATAGCTCATATTACATAAACCTATGATAATATTAAAGAGTTATTATTTGTTTGCTTTCAAAACTACTGGATTGATTAGAATGTATGTTTTTGTTGAGTTCCCGATATTTAAGCGCTGTTGTAAGTACCATGATCAAGGGGAAACTGATGTTTTTGCGGGTGGGTGTCATAGATATATCTATCTACTTTCTTTCTAGACCTTATTCGTTCGATATCCGTACAACTGTTCACTGTGTCACCACTAACTCGCACCTATTCTCAACACATAACACTGTATATAAGTAAAAAAAAAACAGTCACATCAAACATTATGACACTTCATACGCATCTGGGTTTAAAAGTTAGATAAAAAAAGCCTACAATTTACACCTTTATATACATACTAGCTTTCCGCTTTCGGCTTCTCCCGCGTAGAAATTGGTTGCTATCGTAATTCGTATTTACATCCCGTAGTTTAAACCCTTTTAGCTTATTTTTCGCAATAAAAATATCCTATTTTCTTTACCAAGGTCCATACTATCTGTGTACCTTTCATTAAAATTGGTAAAAAATAACAAGTACACACACACATAAGGATATAGTTACTTTCGCTTATACATAAGCATGGATTTATTAATATTCAAGCTATTAAAATGCAAAAATACGCACACTTTTTTTTCTAAGCCAAAACTCAACTTTTTATGAATTCCTAGAATAAAAGACGTTATATATAGGCTTGGGAAAATATTAAAAGCAAAATTTAAAAATAAGTTTTAGCACATTCGCGAGACAGCATGGTGGTTAGGGTTGGCTGTGAGACATTCATCTCTCCGAGTTAATGTTTCAGACTCGCGAGACATAGCACGACGCTCAGAGATGACTGTGAGACCTTCTTCTCTCTGAGTAAATATCTCAGACTCGGGGACATAGCGTGACGCTGACAGTGGACTGTGAGATGTTTTTCTCTCTGAGTAAACGCGTCTCACACTCGCGAGACATAGCATGACGCTCACGGTCAGTTGTGATAATTTCTTCACGTTCAGTAAATGTGTCAGACTATAATAATGGGAATTTACCCAGTATTTAAGTGTTACCGTCTTCACCACGTGAAGGTACTTTCAGCATATGCAAGCAATAATATGTTTGTTATGTTATAATACAATGTTTTATTGTAAGACTTATTGAATTTTAGTCAATACCATGAGAATAATAAAAAAATGATTCCCACTTTGCTAGTAGGGAGTTACTTTAAAAATCAACAGTTAATCCAGAACTTCGATTTTTATAGGTCAATAAGAAATGCTCATCACATTGAATAATTTTTCCTAAGGCGTTATATTTGCATCTCTTAAGGTTTAATTAGTTGTGCCGCTTGGATTCCTCACAGTTTTTCTAAATCTTCGATTATTATATATCAATAAAAAATGTTCATTATGTTAAATAACTTTTGTTAAGGTGTTATATTCGTATCTCATAAAGTTTAGATCTACATCAGATATTCCGATCTTTAAAATAGTTTATAGCCTATATATTGCCGATAATTAATATTATTAATACAACAAAAAAGGCGAACAACAGGCAGACAGACAATTTCAAAAGTCATATATTAGCTTTCGTAACTTGTATTAAGACCCCTTAAAGTATTTTTTTATTAACATTAAATATACAGACTTAACAATAAAAGTGTAGAAGGCACTTTTATTGTATCTATAAATTTATACTTAGAAGTATAATCGTAGTTAAAATTAAATATATTACTTATTAAATCGTTTTTCATATTGTTGTTTTCTTAAAATCATACATTTTATATCAATATATTAATATTTTAAAATATTTCATACATACATATTACCATATTACTAAAATAAAACATGTTCAAAAAGGTTCACACCCTCGTTTTAAATCTATCCATTAGTGCATGATTTATTTATAACAAGATGACAACTTTAGATTAAAGTAGATAGCGCTGAAAAAAAGACTTTCAATTTCAAAATTTTATCACAAAGTCGTAACTCCACTAATATAAAGTTTGGAAACTCGAAAAGGAAATGTAAAGCTAATATCACTAGAAAGTGCTATAAAACACTCGGCCGGCGTAGTTTGCTAGTTCAGACGGAATCTCATCACGGCTGCATATAAACTAGTTATTGTTAACTGGCTATCTTCCAGGGTTGCTATTCTGGTATACCATATAATTTTAATATTAGGGAAAAATACATTAAAAAAAAATTCAACAGCCTTAGTTACTTGTTACGGGATTGAACTCGTTAGTAATTCTACATTTACCGGGCGGTTGTTCTAACGCAGTGTGTCTTAAATTGTGTACCTCATATTATTTAATTTTCATATTTGTCTAAAAGTTCGAACTCGTTTTCAAAATCAAGAACAATCTATTTCTACTATCTAATGTCTTCTTCTAAAATAATGCATATTTTGTAAATATCGATGATATATCGGAAAAATATCAGATTTAAAGTAGAATCTGTTTTATCATCATCTCCAGCCCTTTTAGGTCTCCACTGCAGGGGCTCAGTCCTTCCTTATGGATGGTTAAGGAGGATGGGCCATGACCATCTACGTTGGCCCAATGCGGATTAGAAGGTATTAACGACTGCAAATGCAGCCGGGATAAAGGCTTAACGTGCCTTTCGAAGCACGGAGTAACTCGAGATAATAATTTTTTGGTCACCCATCCCGTGACCGACCCTAGCGAAAGTTGCTTAACGACTAAGATTGCGGGCCACCTAGCTAAATAAAATTATAATCGCTACTCTACCAATAACGATTGAAGAGACGTTATAGAGATTCATAATTTTCAAATACTTATCTTAATAGGTACTGTGGCGACTTATGGCAACTTAGCCTTATGGTGGAGGTGGGTGGCGCAATGAAAAAACTGGTAGCACTCCTTAGTCTTGATTTATTTCTGATAAGAATTACAGTTAAGCACTTACAATAATTATACTACGATGCTCACCCTAAGCTGGTCTCGATCAGAAAAAAAGACTATTCACCAGCAAAACACGAACACGCGAATTCGAATATAAAAAAGTAATAATTTAAAATATTAACGGCCAGCACTTGACCATAAACCGTCCGAAGAGTAAACCCTACCTATAGTAATGTGCTCGGACGTTACAGTACCGTAGTGAGACTTTTCTCAAATGATTGCATGTGAGCATAATTTTTCACTAAGGTTTAGATATACAACTTAAACAGGTGTAGTAAACATTTTAACTTTCGATTAAATTGTCAATATTTGCTACACTTCAAAAAATATCGTTTTACAACATTCGTCCTATTATTTAAACAGGAAACTTTGTCGTGGGAAAGTTGTTAAAAGCTTTAATCCTGTTATGAGAGAAAATTATCGTGTGTATAATCCAGGTTAACATGTGTAGGAAATCTCACCAAAATGAATGGATATCAATAATGTTTTGCTCGGGGCTTTTCATGCGTGGTGGAATAGAAAATGTTTAAATTTCCGTGTTTATTAAGCCCACGGCAGACACGTGCTCACATAAGTTTATTTCTAAATTATATGATTGATTGAATACTTCTTTGTTCAAATACAATTTGTATAAGCACAAATATGCCATAAAAAGTGTGACATACCCGTGCCGCACGGTGGTAAAGTTTCTGTTCAGAAGGCTACACTAAATCGATTTTCCATCTTGTCAAACTGCATTTTCATTTGTGAACTTATTGTATTTATCTTTGATTTGTATGACTATAGTGTGGTGGGTTATGGCCCATAGTCCCTATTTGATTTTATTCGATTCCATCCATAGGGTAGGCCCGAGATAGGCTGTTGAAGATGGTGATATAACTATAGTATAATGTGAAAACAAACCCAAATTTATTTTTGAGGTTAGTTTAGCCTTTAGAAATTTGGTCGCGTGATATCACAGACGGAAGAAAGGTTTTAGTAAATACTTTATTGTACTTGATGCTTGTTTTGGTTATAATTTTTGAGTGGTGTGACACATTCTACTGTACCACTCTCTAAACTTTCACTTGCTACATTTTAGTAATCAAATAAGCGCGTACCTGTCTGGCACCGGGGTTATCTTCGCCTTATATATAAAAATCGATGATCGTTCGTTTATCTCGCTAAAACTCGAGAACGGCTCGGCCTGTTATAGACAGAGTAAAACAAATATTGAAATGAATTATAGATCATTTATTTGATGCACACCGTATTATCGGAAGGTGACAATTACAAAAGACTATAAAAAATCTTATAACAATAGAACATCGTAATTAGGTTCTATATTAATAGTAAACCTATTTGGTTATTTATGTTTTGTATTAAACAGATTGGGGGCCTAAGCCAAAACTTAAACATAACCCTTTTTTTATTAATTACTCAAATATTTAAAAATTATAAATTAAAATATTAATCTTCTAAAGGAAAAGGACAAACTTTCATTAAACTAGTTCTTATAATAGAACCTTTAGAAGTTTTTACATCTAATGCTCTAACTTTACCATCTTTACCTGGTAATACATTAACTATACGCCCAACTGGCCAATTCAAAGGAGAAATATTATCTTCTTTTAAAAGAACCATTGTTCCTACATCTAAATTAGGTTTATTACCTTTCCATTTTGGGCGACTTTGCAACATTACTAAATATTGAGAATGCCATTGTTTCCAAAAATGTTGCTGCATTTGAGTACACTGTTTCCAAAAACTCAATTTACCTACATTTACATTCGTTAAATTTAATTCAGGATAAGCCACTAAAGAGGATCCTGTGAGAAAATGTCCAGGTGTCAAATATGACATATCATCCTGGTCTCTAGACATGGGCGTCAAGGGCCTCGAGTTTAATATACTCTCAATCTGAACTAATACAGTATACAACTCTTCATATGTTAGAACAGAATTAGCAACTACACGTTTAAGATGAAACTTAATACTTTTTATGCCAGCTTCCCATAAGCCACCAAATACAGGCGAATAAGATGGTATAAAATGAAATGCTATTCTTTCTGAATTACAATAATCAAATACTTGATTTTGGTGGTTACCAGAATTCTGCATTTCAAAAAGTTCATTTAATACATTATTTGCACCCTTATAATATGCAGCATTATCACAATATATTTTTGTAGGTTTATTTCTACGAGATACAAATCTTTTTAAACATGCTAAAAATGTATTAGTTGTCATATCTGACGCCAATTCTATATGAATGGCTTTTGTAGTGAAACAAACAAAAATTACTACATAAGCCTTCGTTATAACAGGCTTACGAATTCGACTTTGCTTGATATAAAAAGGACCTGCATAATCAGTACCTACTATTTGAAATGGACGAGTAATATTGACTCTATCTACAGGCAATGCACCCATCAATTGAGTAGCTGCTTTAGCTTTCAACTTAAAACAAATTATACATTTATGTAAAACAGACTTAATTTCTCTATTAGCATCAATAAGCCAATATTTATCTGATAGACTACTAAGAACCAACTTTAACCCAGCATGTTTGAGTCGTAAATGTTCTTTTAAAATAATTAATCTAGTTATAAAAGATTTCTTAGGCAAAATAATAGGATAGCATTGTGAAAAAGGTAAATTGGAGTTACTTAATCGTCCTCCCACTCTTAATAAACCTTCAGAATCAATAAAAGGATTTAAATTATTCAAATTAGATTTTAACTCAACATTTTCTTTTAAAGATTGAATTTCTTTAGAAAAATACTTTCTTTGCTCTAAATTTATAATAGTATGTAGGGCAAAAGTTAACTCTAGTGGACTCAAATTACCTGTACACTTAGCCGTATTTTGCTTACAATTATTTATAAACCTTTTTATGTAACAAAATATAATTGTTAACTTTTCAATATCAGAAAACTTTTCTAAAATGTTATACAATGAATTCAAATTATTATTACATGCATTACAAGTCTGTAAAACTGTTTTAACTTCTGGTAATTCAGAAGAAATTGGTTTCACAATTTCATTATTAGAATGTGTATATTCATTATTCAACAAAAATTCAGGACCATGAAACCAAAGCTGACCCAATTTAGTTTCACACATACTTGGCGACATACCCTTTGCTAAAATATCAGCAGGATTATCTTTTGATCTTACATAAAACCATAAAAAGTTTTCAGTTAATTTCTTAATCTTTTGCACTCTATTGGCAACATACATATTTAATCTTACTGGTTCAGTCTCTAACCAAGCAAGTACTATCTGTGAATCCAGATATAAAAATGTTTTTATATCATATTTTAAAGATAATGTCTTATGAACTTTATTAACAAGTAACGCTAATAATAAAGCACTATTCAATTCTAATCTAGGAACAGTTAAATTTTTATCTTTAGGGTTAATGCGACTTTTAGAACATAATAAATTTACTTTTACATTACCACTTAAATCTATAATTCTTATATATAAACAGCAACCATAAGCAATATTAGAAGCATCAGCAAATCCAACTAATTCAAATTTACAATAGGATTTTATATTAATATTACGTGGTATTGATATACATGACATTTCTACCAACTCTTTTGCAAACTCAAACCATTTTTCATTAAGTGAATTGGGTAATATATCATCCCATTTTAGGTTAGCATACCAGATTTGTTGCATAATATATTTAGCTTTAACTAAGATAGGTCCAATCAAACCTAACGGATCAAAAAATGTGCTTATAAAACTTAATACTTGTCTTTTGGTATAATTATTTAACACCTCAGTCTTAGGACATTTCATGTTTAATGTATCATTACCAACATCATAACTTAATCCCAATGTTTTTATACATTGATTATTTTTATCAAAATTAATTTCTTTAAAAGTATGTGACTCAGTAGGAATATCTTTCAATAAATCTTTGTGATTCGAACACCACTTATGTAACTCAAAACTACCTTCTTGTAATAATAAAATTAACTGATCTTTAATATTAATAATTTCTGACCAATCATTACTCCCACATAGGACATCATCGACATATGTAGAATGTTCTAGAACGAAAGAAGCTAATGGATATTTATGCTTATATCTTAATGCAAGCTCTTTTAAGCATCGAGTAGCTAAAAAGGCTGAACTTTTTAAGCCATATGTAACAGTTTGCAATTGTACACATTTAACACTATCACACTGCGAATCACGCCATAGTATATTTTGTAAGCAACAGTATTTGTTATTAATTAGAACTTGTCTATACATAGCCTTAATATCACTAAGCAAAACAAACTCATAAGTGCGGAACAAAATTAAAATATCAAAAAGCTCACTTTGGACAACTGGTCCATTAAGCAAAACATCATTTAAGCATTTACCATTATTAGTTTTCATACTTGCATCAAACACAGCACGCACTGGTGTGGTTTTACTATTAGGATTTAATACTGCATGGTGTGGTATAAAATAGACATTACCCTGCTTCAAATTATAATAATTAATATCAATATATTTTCCATGCCCTTGCAGCAGATAATCATGCATGAACCTTTTATATTGTGCATATAGAACATCATCTTTCATCAATCGTTTCTCAAGATTATAGAATCTTTGTAATGAATAGTGAAAAGAATCACCCAACTGTACATTTTCTAAATCTAATTTTAATGGTAAAGCAACAGAAAATCTTTTATTTTTTAAAACAACAGAATCTTTAAATATTTGTTCAGCTAATTGATGCTCATTCACATCCTCAATATACAAACAAGGAACTTTTTCACATTCCCAGAACTTAGAAATACTTTTATTAATATCATTCAAATCTGAAACAAATTCATTAGATAAATTAATAGAATGGTTACCCTGAACGGTGACACATGAGTTTGAAACTAATACTTTGCCTGATGACACAGGCAGGCTCCCAGCAACAACATAACCGAAGGATGTATTAACTAAAAAAGGACCAGATGGTGACACAGGAATAGACTCACGTTGAATCACCTGGAAAAATATATCACATCCAATCAGTAAAGATACTGGCATTGTTTGGTTAAAATATTTATCAGCTAAATTAATATATGGTGGTATATCGACCACAGATGCATTAAAAGTTTGTTGAGGCAAGTCACAAGTTATATTATTTACAATGCAGCATGACATTTTTATAGAAAAGTCACTATTTGAAGAATAGATGGTAACATCTGCCTTCTGAGAAACATTATTGAGTCCCTCCATTATACCAGATATAGTCTGATATGAATTATATTTACAACATAGTATTTTTGCTGCTAAATCAGTAGTTATAAAAGACACTTGAGAACCACTGTCTAAAAGAGCCCTTGCATATATAAACTTGCCATCTTTTCCTATCAAGCGAACCATCACTGTAGGAAGTAAAATATTAGTAAATTGTACTATATTTGACACTGACACAACAGCGCTATTCTTATCTTTTTTAATTAAATTCATATTTGAACTATCATTAAGCGATTGTGTCTGAATATGTAATAATGAATTATGTGCTTTTTTACAAATTGAACAATTTATTTTCATTATACATTTATTTTTGTGAAAATTTAAACAAATTATGCATAATTTATTTTTGTTTACAAAATCAACTCTTTCTTTAGGATTACATAGTTTAAATTTAGCACATTGATATAGTCTATGATCAAAAGCTTGACAAAACTTACATGATATTACTGCAGCTGCACCACTCATCATCTTGGCCTTAACAGCATTTGATGGTTGATGGATGCTAAACTCTTCAGAGTTTTCTATAGCTACAGCTCGCTTTTCTAAAAATGTCAAAAACTCAGATAATGTGGGAACACTTCTTATATTTCTTTCTAAATGAAAACCCTTATGCGTATAGGAATCTACCTTTTTTGACAATATGTTAATCAATAAGGTGTCCCAATACTCAATAGGCTGATTTAAGTTTTTAAGTGCAGCTAAATGTAAATTTACTGTGCTTATAAGTGTTCTTAAATTATTAGAAGTACACTTTGAAAAAGCTGACATATTTAAAATGCTATTAACATGATAATTTACAATTTTCGGTATGTTATTATATCTATCATTAAGAAGCTCAAGAGCAACTTTATAATTTTCACCTACCAAAGGCAAATTTTTTATTAAATTCAATGCTTCCTCCTGCAACAATGAGCGTAAATAATATAGCTTTTCACATGAACTTAACTTTTGATCTTTATCAATTACTGATAAGAACATATTTATAAAGGGATAATAATCAATTATATTTTTACCATTATAGGGCTGCAAATTAATTTTAGGTAAATTACTGAAATCTCTCTTAGGAGCGATATCAATGACAGAATTTTTTAAATGCCTATCTAAAATAGATTTACTATTGAAGTACTTACTCTCATAAGTTTCATAGTCTTCATCATCATCTGGATTAAACGCTAGTATTTCCATGTTCAATTTTTCATATTCTTGATAGGCCTCCACAAGACGCGCTCGCCTTTCTTGAAGAGCTTCATATGTATATTCACTCAATTTATTAGATATGATAAAGTTGTTAATACGCGTTATAATACCTTTATTATATCCCCGATGAGATATAAGTTTAGCCACAGTTTCATTATTTGTTTCCATGACTGAGATTCTAATAAAACACTTACGCGATTCTAAGACTGAGATGATAAATTTTATCTAAATTATCTGGCGTAAGAACCTATATACAATAATATGAACTAACTTATAGGTATTTACACTGTCAATTATTAATTAATAAGTAAAAGAACAGTTTGCAAGATCACAACGGAAAAAATCAAATAGATTTCTTATTTGACGTTTACGTAAAGATGGCGTCAGCTCACACACGGTACTTTGCTTTCCACGCAGTAAGGCTGTCACACACGTCGCTGCCGTCGCTGCACAACGTTCACGGTCGACCAGAGTAATATGCAGTCAACACAGATCCGCTTCCGCTGAGCACCGTTCTCGTATCATAGCAACGATATTTATTTATAGATAAATAATTTTCTTGACAAAATATGGCGGCCAAATTAAAAAATATTAAACGGTAATAGAAACCTTGTATATCTTGATCGCCTTCTCTTAGATTTTTTTAAGCAGAAAGAAATCCTCTTTACGCCGTCTGTGATTCCACTTGAGGTTTCAAATATAGTATCTTCGCCTATTGGGCGTTCCTCCACAGCACAGCGTTATAATCACAAAATTCTTCTTTTTGAAAAAATTCCTTCTCAGTGTTTATAGAACACAAACTGGTAAAACTCACGATGAAGGACCATTTTTAGCTCTGTTATAGACAGAGTAAAACAAATATTGAAATGAATTATAGATCATTTATTTGATGCACACCGTATTATCGGAAGGTGACAATTACAAAAGACTATAAAAAATCTTATAACAATAGAACATCGTAATTAGGTTCTATATTAATAGTAAACCTATTTGGTTATTTATGTTTTGTAATTTAGGTGATTTTGCTTTTTTAAATGTTTGTCGTAGTCCAGGAGAAGCTTAAACGAAGTACACCGTGTAGTTATTATTTATATTAATTTAGTATTAATGTAGGCACTTTATTTTATTATTAATATAAATAATAACTACATTAATTTGTTTAATTTATGTAACTATAATATTATTTTTTTTGGGTTATTTCGCATTCCACAATCGAATAAATCGCGTGTTATTGAAAGGTGACATCAGAAGGCATAAAAATCGGCGGCTGCGACAAGGGGAATCTAAATGGTGAGGCAAAAGATGTAACAACCGTGCCTAGTGGTGCTCGGTCCTGTCTGCTTACACCGTAAGAGATATAAGATAATGTTGTTTTTTAAGGCCCACTGGTATGACAGCTGGTGTAAAGGACACCGAGCCACGCCGCGACAACAGCGGCACCAACGGAGAAACAACGAAACCTTCCCCTCCCCGCGCAGTGCGGGGTAGCGTACCCCCACTCTAAGGAATCTAATAAGATTAACTGATTTGTGCATGAGCTAAGTGCGACAAATCAGTTAATCTTGGCTGGCTAAGAAATCGATTTTGCGCAATAAAGCAGTTCTGCCTTCGAACGTTCTCCGAGTTTCTCCGAACCAAGTGTTTTATTCGAGACCTCTGCTAGCTGCCCGCTTTCAAATTCAGCTACAGTCCATCTGCTACAGCTGGATTGTTAAAAAGCAATTGCAATAAAAAATTCTTAATTGCAATTCCAGTTTCAATTTTTAGCACTCCAGCAGTTAAAAACTGTTGTCTTATTAGTCGATAATATATTACGAGTAAATAAACTGCCCGAAATGGTACATGAGAGTAGTGAATTTAACAATATATATTTAGATTTTTTTTTACGTTGAATTAAACTTTTATCTTCTGTCATGCCTGTGATCGCCAAGATACCGACTGTGGGAATATGACTTATACTTTTAGTTTTCTTTCAAGGGTACGAACGACTCGTTTGACGGACAACTTCAGTGTTTAATTTGTTTTGGTCAGCATTGACTATTGTTTTATTGACAAATGTAAACTTGACTATCATTTTGAAGATAAGAACGTATTATTTTCGTTACAAAAGTATATGTAAAAAAATGATATAACTCTTACTCTACTTCGTGAAGGTTTAAATGAAGTCGTAACATTATTTACTTAAATCCACCGCTGAAATCCCATTGTTGCATACACGACGAGCTAAACACATTAAAACAAACCTTTGTGGGCCGACTTTTAATATACAGAACGGGTATGCGAGAACTTTTCCACGAAAACATGCTAATGTTAATTTTATAATGGTGTCTGACTGGTATTTAAATTAATTGTTTAACAAAATACACACTTCGACTTCACTACCTCATCGTCGCGATAGTTCACAGACGTTATCAAAAAGTTCTTGATCGACTATCCGTTTTTTTCTTCCCCAGACTTCCACTTATTCAAATAAGTATACTAACGTATATCTATATGACACACGTAGTTTCATGATAATGCCATCTAGTAATGGGCATTCGAAATATTGCGTTAATGCGTTCCGTAACACTATAACCCAACCAAATTAAGTGTACATGTATCAATTTGATGTTTTCTCGTCTGTCACTGAAAATTTCTTTATGCGGTCAATAATTGTTTGAGTTTTATCCGTAGACCGGATTTTTCGGCACGATTTGTCGGCACAGAGTATTCACGTAGTACGTGGCCAATCTTGTCCGTTACAACTAAGTTAGTTGTTTTTTTAGCCTCGGGATGTTTACTCTTTAGTCTCGGTTGCTGCTGTCGTCCGTGCACTTGATTTCCATTTTTCTTCAGAACCTACTGAACATGGGCCAACTCTTGTCCCACATGTTCGGGTTCACACAAGGCCTAAGCTCTGTTACTCGTTTTATACAATAATCTAATATAATGCAACGCGAAAGTTTAAAATATTATATTTCTGCTTACATTTAATTATTCGGATTTTCCATCATAATAATAATATTAAGTATATTTTATGTTGGTAAATAGAAAATATTTTATATTTACATTTGTTGAATATTAAGAAATTTAGCGTTAAATATCGCCAAATATAAATATTATGCCATATTTAATTTAAGTCATTATACTTATTACTGGAATGTTTAGGATTAATTTTAGGATTAACTGAATTAACTATGGATTAACTGAAGATTTTTTTAACACTACTGAATATAGTAGTTCATTACTTATTCGATGACTTAAATCTAGACAATTAGAAATTTTTCATTTCTTTTACGTCCCTTATTCGGGTATAATTTATTTCAATAATGTTGTCGGTGACTGACAGCTCAAATAAATTCGGCTCACTTCTCGTTCAGTGTCTCGCGTCGTATCTTGCGGCCAAACTACGTGAATGGCGTTTTGAAGCGCGCGCTTTAGTAACGCGCGTTTTGAAATCCTTTAGTCTGATATCTCCGTACACATTGAAACGCGTGTTGTGACTATTTGGTAAGAATCCCCTGTTGATACCCGCGCGCTCTTAGATATAGGCTACCATTTTGGTGTAAATGTACTACGTACAAGTAACTTTTACATTTATTTCTGAACTTAGCCTGAAATATACTAATACGGTGGATATTCCTTCGCACTGACCGAACGAGTAATAATAATAATAATGTGCGGAAGGTGGTCCCCCACTCGATTAAATATGAAAACAGACCGCACCGCACCAAGTTTGCTGTACGGAGCGGACAGATCCGACGGTCTGTTAAGGCTATGAATGCCGTGTACCGCGCTGTAAATACATTAGTCTTTGTTTAGCGTTTCACCTCGCGACTCGTCTCGTTTATTACTCGAGTGTAACAGCCGATTTCTGAATTGAGAAAGTACAAAATCACAACTAAATCACTCAATAACTTAAGTTTTTTACTTTTCACTAGGCAAAAGCCATATTTTTTATAAAACTGCAATCAACTGATAATTAAAAAACTTAAATCATAATGACGTTTAAGTACAGTTTGAGAAGTGCTTAACTTTGAAAACTCAATTCAGAAAACGAGTGTTAGTCAGGGTTTAGAGTTAATCTGTTTATTAGATTGTATAAGAAGGGTATTAACGCGATCAAATTACGATAGTTAGGTTTTTCACCTACCTACATTTCCCGACGTTTCGACCAGGTTTCACCGGCCGTGGTTACGGGCTGACTGTTTCTGCAATGCTACGTCTCATCTTCTGAAGTGGAATCCACTTCTACCGTCCAGTTTTTTCTCCAGGTATCGCCACACACAACACAAACGGAATCCGTATTCTGTATCGCAGCCGTAAAGACAACCAGCCTATCTGCCTTATGTCAAAGGAGTAACCGACAAGATTGGCCATGTACTACGTAACTACTCTGTGCCAACAGTATATGCTCCTGGGTTAAAGGTAAATAACATCGTGGGAACGCCGAAGGATGTCTTACCCTTACAAACACCTGGCGTGTATAAGATTGAGTGCAGTTGTGGTCGTCGAAAGAGCCCGTGAACACATCACAGCTTTAAAAAACCGCCAGATAAATAAATCGGCCATCGCAGAACACTTACTGGAAAGTGGCACAAACCACTGGATTGAATTCCATCGTACACGGGTACTATCTGCGGATTGTCATTTCTATTCGCGGATTGTGCGTGAGGCGATTGAAATTAAAAAAACATCCCAGCAATTTCAATCGCAAAGATGGTTTTAAATTATCAACAACATGGAATCCAGTGATAAAAAACTTTTCGCGGTTGCCGTACCACCAGAATACGGCTGCGATACAGAATAGGGATTCTGTTAGTGTTGTGTGTGGCGGAACCTGGAGAAAAAACTTGACGGTAGAAGTGGATTCCATTTCAGAAGATGAGACGTAGTATCGCAGAAACAGTCAGCCCGTGACCACGGCCGGTGTAACCTGGTCCAAATGTCGGGAAATATAGGTATCGCGTTAATAGTTAAGAGTTTAAAAGTTTATTAATTAATCTGTGTAATTGAATTTTAAGACGTATCAGTTTTATGTAAAGAATGAAGTTTATAAGATAAAAACACTTTATTGTACAACACACAACAGAAATAAATAAAGAGTAACTTACAAACATTAAAACATTTGTACAATAGGCGGCCTTATCGCTTAACAGCGATTTCTTCCAGGCAACCTATACTGGAAGAAGCAATAATAATAATTATATCACCGTTCCTTAAAATAATAAATAAAAAACAACACTGAAAAAGGCAAATAAATAATGACAATACTTAGAACTGTAATCATACCGCTTTATTTATTTCTTGAAACAACTGAATAAAAAAACGTGATAGTCTCGCCATCTCTCGTACTAGATGCAAAATTTATTGTATTATCCGTATAATATTGATAGTAGTAATTTAATACAGAGTAGCTAGTTTACAAGCTTGACAGTAGGCAGCGCTCATTTCACAAAAAAGAAAGTATAAACTTCACAAACGAATAGATTTGGTTAGTTATCGGAAATTGTATTTGAATATATTAATAAAGTTTGTAATTAAATTTATTGATCATTAAATCTTCTTGAAATGATCCTAATAGTTATTGTACAATTCTTTATATTATCTGTATATTGAAGTAGTCTCACATCTTAGTAACTTAATATAAGTAGTTTCGCCACTCGATACTAGATGGCGCTCAATTGGAAAAAAGGAACAAATTTCACAAACCAATAGATTTATATTTAAATAATATTGATAAAGTTTGTAATGAAAATTATTGCTAGCTATATTCTATTTAAAAGTTTCTAATCGTTTTTGAAAACATACAGTAAGCTAATAACTACAAATTGAGTACCAAAAGATAATTCACTCCACTGTAAACACCTTTTTTGTTATCAGGTTCAAGTGATTAATAAACGCACTAAAAGAGAACGGAGCAAGGAATAGTCATTGTCTAATCTCGATAAATTATGAATTATTTACCTATTAATGAAATTTGATAAACATTTTGGAAACAATTTAATAAAACATTCAGTTTTATTGTTAAAGGAATTTAAATGGTGTACTAAGATTCTGGTAGCCAGGACATGATTATGGGCGTTAACAAGTTATGATTAAAATATAAAATTTTGTTAGGAAGATTATTTGACGACGACACTACGACAAATGATTATTGAATATATCGAAACATTTAACATTCTATTATTGATTTATCATTTTAGTAGAATAATATACCAGAATATTTAGTAATGAATTTGACTGTTTGAGAGAATGGGTACCAAAACTAAAGCAAGTAAACTTGTCTGTGATTGGTGGAATGCTTGTGATTGGTAATAGTGTAGAAAAGATGATGGAATGTTCTGGAAAGGATGCGTGTATAAAAGGAAGAAGGCATGTTATTCGAGACCTTTTTCGGCGAGTGACATCAACGGAGGCGGAACTCTGGTAGTCGGTCAGTGTGTTCAAGTGGAAGCAGAACAAAGGCGAAGCGCTGAAGGAAGAGCTGGCGACACGAGGTGGAGCATAAACAGAGCTGAATGTTTTAACAGGTTTGGGTTCAATGCTTCTGCTTTGGACCACAAGTAAGTGCCATTAGGGCACGTAGTTTTATCAAATTTTATATTTTTCTGACATATATGTGGAAAGTAATATCTGATACGTTCTTAGTAAACAATATAATCTTGAAAATACAATGATTTACAGTAATTCAAAATAGTATATCTGAATGAATGAATGATAGATGACGAATTTTGAAGTACCCTTGAAATTTATAGGCAAACCCCCACAGCAGTAATTATTGCTGACAAGATATGATTAGGGCAATATTTCTTTGTGTAAATTGTGTGTGTATTTTATCATAATTATATGTGTTTCCAAGTGTTTTATATTATACTAGTTTTTGCTCGAGACTTCGTCCGCGCGGTAAAGTTACTTTGAGCAGCTTTCTAACGAATATTTATTCATTATATCGTGTAAATACCTGAAAAAAGTTTCATCCTCTATTTTATCCCCTTAGTGATGGAATTTATGAAAATCCTTTCTTAGAAGATGCCTACGTCATAATAGCTTTATACATGCGGAGTCTTAGCCCGATCTGTTTAAAATTGACAAAGTTTCATACAAACTTTCATCCCCTATTTTAACCTCTTGGGGGTAGAATTGATCTAAATCCTTTCTTAGCGGATGCCTACGTCATAACATTTACCTGCATGCCAAATTTCAGCCCGATCCGAGCAGTGGTTTGGGCTGTGCGTTGATATATCACTATGTCAGTCAGTCACCTTTAGATTATTTATTTATCTACATTACACATACACACTTTTCAAATAACATATAACTAACCTGACATAAGAAAATATGACCACTTTGAATTAATCTAGTCAGTTTCATAATTTCAATTTCAATTTCGATCGGTCCAGATTGGAATGAGAATTCTTATATGTTTCACTTTTTACTTATTTGGACTCTTTTGAGTCTGTTCATACTTATTTTTATTACTAGGTTTTCATAGTTTTATAAGAAGTCGCAATATTGGGTTTTACCAATTATTCATTAATATCGTAGGTGTTGTTCGCCATTTGAATGTATGGTTCGGTGAGATACCAGTATCAATGACGCCTATCCTATACTGGGTAAGGACGGTGATCTCCGCCAGTATCGGAAGTGTGAGAGATAGCTCGATTGATTACTTGTGCCATTAGCTCAGTGGAGGGCAAATAAGCCTGTTATATTGACAAATAATTATAGGGCTTCGCTTTTTTGTGTCGTTCTGATGTGGTAGCTAATGTTCCTAGACGTGTGTTCCATTTTAGTGAGGGCCTGTGCGATATCGTGTTAGTTCTCTCCTTATCCCGTACTGGAGTGGTCGAAATGGCGCATTCCCCATGGTACCGGTGGATGATAACTAATGCTATGTCAAATTATGTTCCATTGTCTTTATGGAGAACATAATATACCCAGACTGATGTCCTCATCAGTCTGGGTATATTAACGATGACATAGGGTTTTGTTTTACTCTTTTGCAGAGCAATTCTTTTCTTGGTGGTGGTGTAGTTTTATTTTCTGTTTAGGAAGGTATTCCTTGCTGGACCGGTTATAGTTAATAATGGTTAAGGGGCCGTGTGGTGGGCCCTGGGCTTTGAGCGTGGATGGGGCTCGAAAGCACTTTAAATATCAGCAATGCTGTATTTATTTTCTTATCTTTTCTTTATATATTATCTGGTACTGTTGTTGTTTACTTACCTTATTTCCTTTCCTACCTAATGTACTCATTCTATTACTTTCTTTTAATTATTTATTATATTAATTATTTGAATGATAAAATTTGTGTTTATTTATTATATATTAGATATGTAATGTATAAAGAGATCTATTAAATTTTGGAGAATGATTTAATTTACCTTTTCCTATGAATAAAGCTTAATTGGAATAGGAGATACTAATAATATTGTGAAACTCATAATTTATCAAGTTAGCCTTATGTAAATTAAATTATGGTTGCAATACCCAACTAGTCACAGAAATATCGCCGAATGAGTGATGAAAAAAAAATCGGTTTGCAAAATAATTTGTATAATGAGAAACTAGTTAATATGGGACATAATATCTTAGGATACAAAGTTCAAATTCGAATAAATCACCAACATTTAATGTGTACCTTTTTAATTATGTGTACAAGAAATACATGCGATAAAGAATTATTCTTTTTATATATTAGATTTCATGTCTAATGTTGCTATGTTCCTTCGCTCGATAAGCTACTTCGCTCTAACTCGTTAAATGTGCACCATTGCCTTAATTTCACAGGTCAGTAAGTATTCAAAATGAGATAATTATAGGCGATCCTCAGTATGCGCACTTACTATGCTAATTTATGATAGCTTTCGGTAATCAGGAATTTCGCTTTAAACATACGTACATAATACAAGTATAATTAAAATAGTTGTAATACTAAACTAACCCTAAACTATGGTTTGAGGCAAGTATATTGCCTCTAGTAATGCCTCAGTTTCCTTTGGATTGATCGATTGACTGTTAATACGACCGCGATTGATAAACTTCAAAATTAGGGTGCAACTTTACTGAAATTGAATGGCGTTTTGATTAATCAATAGAATTCCAATATAACTCGTCTTCGTTCTATTTTAATAGTAAGTAAATAAACGGAGCGATGTTGCTTTTTCTAGAAAAACTTAAACGGAGAGTTGTGTGGAGCAAAGTTATGCAGTGCGAAGCTTTGAGATTTAAATAATTGACGATCGTTAAAACGTTTAATTAATTTACTCTGACTAACCCGGATCAGTCGGTGAATCGGATGGCGTTTTGCATTTCACTTGTCCTGTAGGGCAATTCTGTTAATATTAGCGTAATTTAAAGTCAATAGCGCTCCAATTTCGATCCGTTATGACACAGTTCTTGTTATTAGAACACAAAATAATAAATATATCTGTCACCATTAATTTGTGGGGAAGACATTGCACTAATAATACTGAACTTCAGGTAGATAGTACAATGGCGTTGAGATTCCATTGAGATGCGATTGTTACTTAAAAAATATGTGAAATTGAGGCCCTAAACTCTTTATAAATCTGTCACGCTCTCCAAATGATTTTTGTAAGGTCACAGGTTAATTACGGACATAGCTCCGCTACGCTTCAATATAAGAGTCAGCCTTATTCTGTCAAATACATGGGCTTCAAATGTACGATAGATGTGAGCAGAAATATCAATTTACAATTTCGTAATATTAATTGAACACATCACATTGTCGATAACATTTCAGCATAAGTAGTTCAAGTAGATATGTTGTATATTTAATGAATCTGAGAATAGGTTCGGTGTCAACCTTTTTATTTCATAAATTAATAATCCATTAATCTCTGAGAAATAATGTAGAAGTAACAGCATGTCTGCGATTAATAGTTTCGGAGATATGATACTATTTCTGTAGAACTGCTTCTTTTCGGCCGAAAACGCTCCCTACAAATTCAAGGCATACAGTGCTACAGTCTCGAAAAACGTATGGGCGTCTGGGCGATCATTGTAATATCTTTGTTATTTGTGCGTTTATGTTTATAGCTATTATATTGAAAGTTGTAACAAATTATGTATCTAATTTAATGCCTTATGTATTTTAGCAAATTTTTGTAGTATACATTTCCTACTCTTGCCAAGTTTTCAAAGCGCAATATTGTCCAAATTAGTGACTTAAAATTAGTTTTGTGAAATATGTATAAGTTGAAATGGTTTATATTTTCCGAAGACATTACAAAAACCTGTATTTTTACTTATAGGACACAAGCCTTCAGGATTATGATAAAATGAAGTAGTAACTTTATCAAAATTGTACCAAAACAGGTTTTTTGCCTACTTCAAATGGTAATAATAAAAATGCGTTTCTTTGAAGTCGTATTAGTGTATCGAAAATTGATGAAATTTCGTTTTCGGTAAAATAGAATAGGCCTTTAGGTTGCAAGTTAATTCGTAGGAGAAAAGTAAGTAAGTGAACACTTTAAGACTGTTTAAACACGTTTTTTAATTTATTCCAGTTCCAATTCTCTTCCACGTGGACTTTATAAATGTTTCAGTACCTATCCTTTGTATTGAAGACCGATGTACTAAGAGGTCGTAAACTACGTGTTTATTTCACAGCTAGCTTATAAAATAGATGCTACGGTATGTGAATGAAAATTGACTTCATTTACTAATACGTTTAATACGAGTATGTCGCCTCGAGCTGTTTGCAGATAAATTTTAAACATTCATTTCATTTCATTTTAAACTATATAGGTTTTAATATGTTTTCGTCAATATACAGAGTGATTCAAATACAGCACTCTGTTATCTGTATACGATCACGCGGGCGAAGACGATGGCGAGAAACTAGTTGAACGATATTTGGAGGATTTTTATCTTATTAATATTACTAGCTTTCGCCAGCGGCTTTGCCCGCGTGGACCCTAGGGAAATGTTTAGTGGGATAAAAAGTATCCTATTATCTAAGTCAGCTAACACCCTATCTGTATACCAAATTTCATCAAAATCCGTTCAGTAGTTTCGGCGTGATTGACGTACAAACATCCAAACATCTAAACATCCAAACAAAGAAACTTTCACATTTATAATATAAATAGGATAAAGGCAAGTTTGGATGTTTGTTACTTCTTGACGCAAAAACTACTGAATGGATTTTGATGAAATTTGCTGTACGGACAATTATACCCTGGATAAACATATAGCTACTGTCTATCTCATTAAACACGTTCCGTAGGTACCACGCGGGCGAAGTCGTTGGCGGAAAAAATGTTATAAATATCAAGGCAAATCTTTCATACAAGTATATCTGAATTGACTTGCGAAATTAAAATTAAAAAATAAATATTTTCTTCTATTATAAATAACTACGAATTGATTTATATACTCTTTACCTATATTTTAAAATATATATATATTGATAGAATATTATTATTATGGATTCTATTGATTATAATATAATTCCAAGCAGTCGAACAGGTGGGTAAGTGATTAAAATTCATTCACTAAAATATATAGGGTTATGTCTTGTCTGTTTCTGTCTTTTTGAAGTATAGCTCCGTAAAAATACTTAATCATCATAATCAGCCATTTTTACGTCCCCACTGCAGGGACTCAGGCCTTCCTTATGGATGGTTAAGGAGGATGGACTATTATCCTCCACGCTGGTCCAATGCGGATTGGAGGGAATTAATGACTGCAAATGCAGCCAGGACCAACGGTTTAACGTGCCTTCCGAAGCACGGAGGAGCTCGAGATAGTAATTTTTTTCACACACTCACCCTATGAACCGCCCTCGCGAAAGTTGCTTAACAACAACGATTGTGGGCCACAGTGCTTATTATGCCACTGAGCTACTTATTTACCTTATAAAATACCTATCCTATGCTATATCCATCAAAATATTCACGTCATTAAAACTGAAGTGACTACCAAAGGTCGTTTCCAATCTACGCTAAGCCGTTAGCAGGTACTCGTTAGCAGAAAAACCGTTCATTTAAAACTTGACAAAAGGTCGCAAATCCTGGGATCAGCTACATGTCATTTGTCTGTACTCAGACTGTTTTTACACACTAAGTAATCTTGGTTGACATTATCTTTCATTGCCCTATTAGGGGAAAAGCTTACAACATAACTTTTAGGTTTTATAATTCAATTAAAATGTTGAATATTAGCAATAATAAGAACGAAAGGTCTTTCTTTTTCGATATAATAAGATGTTTAAGTACCTTTTGCTTTGAAGTAACTTGGTATGTTGGAATTGAGAGGGAATATTTTTTTGTTGCTGTAATACCGGGTAATTTTTTTTTCAGGTTTAGAATACATTTTTCATATACCCCCGAGATGTTACATTATTTAAGAAATTTATAATTTTATGGTGTGATGTTGTGTGTACTTTAATGTAGATCTTACTTAATGTGTATTACATATTTCAAGATTTTATATTTCATGGGTACAGTCAAAAGCACGTCAGGCTTGTACAAAGCACGTCAAAATTGTTAAATTTGATTTTCAATCCGAAGGCGAGGTATTACAAAATTACCACTTTATAAACTAATTTTATTTAAGGTTATGCTAATATTTAACAAGTAAATAAAATTCATCAGTCTTGTTAGGACCTGGGTAGCTCAGTGGTTAGAGCAGTCGCTCAAATTGCGAAAGATCATGGGTTCAAGTCCAATTCCAGAGTGCCAGAGAAAATGTGTATTTTTTAGCATTTTTCAGTATAGCATTGTGAATGAAAAGTAGATTAAAAATAAAAATATTTGATTTCTTATCGATTATTTGCAAATAAATAGAAACACAAATTTTAATAATTGGCTCAATAGAATAAAAATCGCAAAGATGACGCTAAATAGGTTTTATGAGTTATCTGCATTTGTGTCTTTTTCTGTGATGAAAAATGTATGAAATCAAGTGATTGCGTCTTTGCTCTCGATGCGTATTCGTTTACAGGGAGTAAAGGAACGTAAGTGGAGGTGTGAAAGGGGCCTTAATGTTTTGAGGATAGAGTTTAAATCAATTGGATAAATTTGACATATTGTGAAAACTTGACCTGCAGTCATGTTTAGCTGTCGAGAGACAGGTCAACAAATGATTCTCAAATATTTTTCTTTAATCTTATTTTTATTTAATTGAATTTTACTATGCGAAAATTATTGTTTCCCAACCCCGATGTAACCTTTAGATGTTTACTGAAATAGTTTACCTGTAGTTAATCTCTACACATAATTCCAAGCTAGTGAATTTTAGTCGGCACCTCTATTGTTAAATATACGAAATAAAGCCAATCCGAAGAGTATTTATCAAGCAAATTAAGCTTATGCTTGGCTGTTACCAAATGTTATTCTACATTAAAGTACACACAACAGCACACCATAAAATGATAAATTTCCGCAAGAAATTTTGAACTTACATCGAACAAAATAAGGTTTAAATTAATTTGGAGAAAAAAGACAGCTTTGGAGAGCCTAATATTTATCTTATGAAAATGAATATTGTTTTATGATAAATACATCGGCTTTTAATAGAAGGTGAAAGGTATATGTAACTATCACAATATTGTTCTAAATTAATTATTCCAACTGGAATCGAGTAAGTCTATTCGTAACACTAATGCAAATAGCGTTTCTGTGTTCCCATTGCGTTCGTACTCAGTGTGTTTTGTTTTAATAAGTTAGGTTGTGTGGTTTGGTTTTGGAAGTAACCATGAGTGAAGGTGGAAGTGTTTAAGTTGATATTTTGCTTTAAACTTTTGGATATTTTGTATGCGCTATTGAAAATTATTAATCATTGGGATTTAATAATAAAAATATTAAAAATTCGGAATTTTAATATAAAAGGGAGATTGTATCTGTAATTAAGTTATCGCTTCAATGATCTGAAGATTTTTTAAAGTAACAATGTTAATAATCTTCTGTTTAGATTATAAAGATATTTAGGTAACTAAATTAAATACAAAGATTATTGTGGACAGATCTATAAAATTTACCTAGTGAAATAGCATACAAGTTAATAAGGTTGATGCCTGTGTAAATATAAAGAAACTCTTTTTGAAAAACATTGGATACGTATTTTTTTCTCCAATTTAACAAGAAATGGCTTAGATAATATGGCATTAGCATTAAAGTTAAAGAGTGGGGTTCGCTATGTCACAACTGTAGAAAATAGGACATACGCATGACGTCATGCGAGTTATATACGATAACTCAAAATATGACGTAATATATTGTTACGCCATAATATAAAATGTTTATTTATTTTCAATAATCCACCTGACGGACAGACAGTCATCATCCCTATTATAGAACACAGTACAGAATAGATCTACGTAACATTAGACATAATGGCGTCATACTGTCTCATTCCGTTGGTCAGAAAACCAATCGATCTCCCTTACATCATCGGGTTGAATCAAAATGCACTTAGCTTTCAATACTGTATAGAATATTGAGTTTAATATGTTTAAGGAAATATATGTAAGTGTAGTTACACGATAGACTGGACGGAAAATAAAGTTTGATTTAGTTTAATACAGATGGGATTCTTTATAATGTCTCTTGGAAATTTATAAAGAAATCCTGGTTCCACAAAACTTCTACGCTTCAAAAAGGAGATCATTTTCAAGCACCGGAGTTTGTCCGCATAAGGCTAAAGCCGTTTGTGATTCCTCAGAGAAGGAAAAATGTTACAAAAACATATTACTATTTATATTTATTGCGACTCTCGTAGCATAATTTCGAAATTCAAGTTTATTAAAATGACGATGGATGTTGAAAAGTAAATTTTGCAAAGTGTAAGTGAAAAGTGTGTCTTTATAAAGCTAGATTTTTATAGACAATAAAAATAAGATACAAATCACCAAGGCGTACACTCAAAGCAAAATACTCATACGGGATAATTATTATTGACGCTCAGAATAAGCTTCGCAGGTTTTCTTCTTTTTCATTGATATTGATTGATCGAATTTGTTTCAAGGTTTTTGAAATGGGTAAACATAGAATTTTATTCCAAATAACTATTGTGTTTAGACTCTCTATTCGATTTATTACGCTAGATCTCTGGAAGCTTCAAAGTTAAATCAGTCATCTGCATTGTGAAAGGTTATAAGTTCGAATTCCATCTCGGACACTTGATACTGGTGAATTCTGAAGAATATTTATTTAACATAAAATTGAATTATATTTTAATAGGTAATCGACAATTTTTCAGGCAACCTAGCTGGGAAAATAAATATTGAAATATATTATGCGGGGATTGGATTTTAGTTTAACTACAGCTCCAATAAATATGTTCGTATACATATTATTAGTTAGTGAACGCTAGTGAACGCTACCCAAACTTACCGTTCCATTCCGAAGCTTTGCTTATCTCCAACCATCGCGGAGACGGGCCAAAGTTAAATGAGGAAGAAAATCTATGGGTTGTTTAGTTGATTCCCGGTCTGGCGCTAATTCAGAAACTACTTAATCTCCCGACCAACAAGCTTAAGCGGAACTGTTCTACATTGCCAAGGAGTAGGTTTGATGGTAAACAGCAAGCTAAATTGATTTTTGAGCGATTGAATAAACAATTCATCCTAGCGGCTGCAGATGGCTGTAATTGAGCATAATCTCTCAGTTTGTATTTTTTTTATATCATCAAATATTGAGGGTTCATTTCAATCAATATACACAAAGTCGTAATGAATTTATACTGCCAAATTTCATTCCGAATCACTCCAGTGAATCGGTGAAAAGAATGGAAATCTATTATGTAATTTTTTAATTCAACTGGTTCAGACCAGGAAATCTATTGTGTAATTAATCTATTTATTTCTATCTATCTCTTTTTTCATCCCGTATCCCTTGCAGAGTAGGCAGAGAGAAGCGAACGCCTCAATGTACGGTGCTTACATCCATTTTTCGCTTCGTGCTTTTTAGAAATCCTTTTGAACATCCTTTCAAATTCCATCACAGTTTTTTATAATTTATAGACTTATTTGTAAGCAGACTGCGATCGATCTTGTCATTTGGAGCGAATACGTTCGGCGGTAATTAATTTATTGAAAACGCTTCTGGTAATATGCGGGATTCGGAATCCCGTTTACATTTGTGAGTGCTGTTTTTTGCGGTTTTTTCGCAAATTTACTGGAAATCGTTTTATAGTGACGCTTAAAGTTTATTAAAGTTTAAAATTCTCATCTCTGAAATTGGTACTTCTTAGTAAATAAATTAGATTTTATGTAATAGGATGATCTAGGCGGGGCAATAATTAATACTCAAAATGGTGATCAACGGTAAAAAAAACCTTTAATTGTTTATTTATGATACAAAATGGGAATTAAACTTATGTCGTACATCTTTTATAGTTCGTACCAAAACGCAATGGAATTCATATAAAAGTGATGGTATATAATATTAATGTCCTAAACATTTCAGAAGCCGTTAATAAAGTGAAAAATAATTCCAGAAAGTTCTATTGAATTTTCTGATTCCTTTTCGGATTTTCATCCTATCTCATATATTGCTCGTTCTCTCTAAAGTCCTTGAAAATCTAGTTCATTAACAGTTTAGTAGACTCCTTTTTATGGACAATGTATTAATCGGGTTTCCGTACCGCTCATAGTACGATTGTCATAATTGCAGATGATAAAGGCGAGAGCATAGAAAATCCCTATCTCACTGTAATAACGCTGTTAGTTTTAGTTATGCGTTCAATTCTGTGGATTTTGACAGTCATCTCACATCAGAAGTATTAAGCTGTGTAACTCACTTCATGTAAATTTAGGCGCTTGCAAATTCGGGACTCTTTTATGAAACTAGTCAAGGAACATTTCTTTAAGCTGGACTCTGTTATTCAATCATAATTTGTTTTATGTTGTTTTAATAGATGGTAGTATAGTATCTGTAATATATAAAACTTAATTTTTCATTTTAAAAATGTCTTCACTCTTGGATCCATGTTCGAATTTCCTGTAATCAAACAAAGAAGTATCGTTGTGATGTGATGTCTAATTTGGTAAAAATACGTCTACATACACTTACGAAATTTAAAATGCATATTTAGAATCACTGACTTTAATGTATTATTTTTATTGTATATTACGTATGTATTCGCATACTGGTGGAATTGATAACCTCCTTTTTCGAAGTCAGTTTAAAACCTCGAACGACCGCAAACGTCTGCTCGCTTTTGTGATTTTTATTGAAGTTATTTGATTGTTTTTATTACTGTAATTAAAACGGGTCCCCTCGGTTCTACAATATAAACTAATTATAACAGAACATAAGGAAATGCATAGTTACAGTCGTAATAAAATACTCAGTTCTCATAATGGTTGAAGTGTACCCGCGAATGACATTATCGCGCAATAAAACAGAGGTTTAACAACGCCTTGCAGGTAAAGCTGATTGTTACCGCTGAAACACATAACGTGGGATTTGTAGTTAGTCCTTGTCTAACACAGGGACCGGTTAAGGGAGGCAATATCAAGAACCACTGATGAGGAACTAAGGAATAATAAAAGAAACTATTTCCCCTTGTAACAAGACGATTGTCATTAGAGTTAATGTGAGTAGTTGGCACCACTTTATGATTACTGTAACTGAGTGGGTAGCGATGTAATAAGATTACACGGCAGTACACCAGAGCGTCCGCTTACCCATCTCGCTATAAGTCTAGCCATAGCTAAAAAAAGGTTAATTTTTAGATTTATAAATGAATCTGTTGATATTCCTATATACATTATTTGGTTTTTGATTATTCATATATTTACTCAAAATTTTGTATTTTGTTCATTTCGAAATAGTTTGTTTAGTGTTTTTGTCTAAATTTGTTTGTCTGAATTAGACCTTTTTAAAATATATCGAACTTTAATAAATCAGTTAAAGTATAAAAACAAAACCTTTGATTAAATGTATAAATAAAAAATACAAGAATATTATTAAAAACTTAATGTAATCAAGAGTTATAGTGAGAGAGTCACTCTACTGTACAAGCATCGAGTTAAGTGGGAAATTCGCTGAACAATCCATTAAATCACGAACAATCGAGTTTTAACGCGGCCGAAATCTTTTGTTATTTTTGGATCGAAATCAAAATTAAGGCGGAGTTAGATCTCTAGGCCGGAACCGAAATTGACTTTCGGTCGGTTACTAACTAAAAATATTCTAATGGCGTTGAATCTCAATTGTTTAGATATGTATATATATTTTGCATGTGTAGTTGCTGTTAGTCTCAAATAAACTTTACATAACGATAACTATAGTGTTACATAAAAGAGATTTATTCAATCAAATAAAACCTTTATCATATTTTGAGTTGGTACGATACAGCTTACATTTTAATGTTAATGATGTGAATATTACAAAACATTATTGCAACATACGCGACCAATTATTTTGTTATGAAATCACAACTGCTGATCCGATTTCAATAATTTTGTTTGAAGGACCACCTCGGGCCTTTAATAAAAAAGGTATTTTAAAACTAGTCTACAATACGCGGTACAATCGCTAAAATACACACATAGTAATTAAACATAGATTCTCCTTTTTGATTTTGAACTCTTTTTAACATGAAGACTATTTTTGATGACCGATTTTTAGTAGGCAAGGCATCCTCGTAACAAAACGTAACCCGCCGTTAATGCGTGTAAAGTGTAAAAATAGAAGTGGTAGGACTGAATTTGTGAGTGTTTTCAACACTGGTTTATCTCATGAGAGAGAGAGAGAGAGATGAGATTGTGTTGAATAAAAGCCAAGTGAGAGTCTCGCACACTCTCGCATACTAATATTTATAAAAAACGACAAAAATCAGGATTTTTGTATGGAAACCCCGTTGAATTTAATGGTAGTATTTAATGTTAATTAGTAGTTAATGTTATGACGACAACGGGAATAGATCAGCTGTAAAAATTTCAATTGTCTAGCTATTCCCGTTTTATACTTTACACAATGGAACACTGTTGAAAACCAAATATTTACACGGATCCCTATAATAAAACAAAACCTAGTGTTATGTACACCGTTTACTAAGAAATTAATCACATACGTACGTATTTTACATTGTAACTCGTAGAATTGAACATAACATCTGAGTGCCTTCTGTTTGTCCCAGAACAAAAATTCGGAAAATTTCTTATAGGTCCTGTTAATTTTGATGAAATTTTATCTGAAAATATTATCTGGGTACCAGAGGCAATACCAAGATCTACCTCCGCTCCAACTAAAATTATCGAAAAATGCGTTTCTTTGGAGTATTATTAGGCTTTCCACAATAAACGAAATTATGTTTTAGGAGAAATAGGATAGATGTTTAAGTGTCATGATAATTCGAAAAATAGTAAAACCGATTATTTTACCAACCAACAAAAAAAAGCTGAAACAATAAAAGAAAAGTCTGGTAGGATTTGAAATTGAGCTCAAAGCAGCTCCTAAGAACGTGAACTACTCAGCGAAGGTCGTCATAAGATTTTACAAAAAAGAACTTGTTTCATAAATACTTATACGGCAACGGAAGACATTTTTTTTTTCTCTTTTAATCCATAAATAAATTCAAAACAGAAATTAATCTATTTAGAGTGCCTTTACAAGACCTTTTCGTAGAAATCAAACTTGACAACCTTTGAATATGGGTGCAAAGTTTAATCAAACAAATTGAGATAGTCATTTGAAGGTCTCGCTTTCATCGAGTTCTATATAAATGGGACCATTACTTTACATATATTTATTATGAAATATGTTTTTATATATTATAAGTATAATTCGTTGACGTTTTCGTTCGTTGGGTGACAAAGGAAACGCCATTGTTTTATTTAAGTGATTTAGTTTTTAACCATTGATTTAGTTAAGTTTTAAAACTTAACTAACGTCTATTACGTAGAATAAGTAAAACACCACATTAAAACACTAGGATAATTAAATTTAATGCTATTAATATTACAATTGTGATAGTTTCTTTGTTTGGACGCACAGCCTAAACCGCTGGTAATACGCAAAGGTGTACTGAGAATGGATTTTTGGAAATTCCATCTTTTTAGACCCGCGTCGTCAAAAAGGGCTTCGTTAGCTCGGGAAAAACAGCGTTTTTAGAAAATATACGCTGCCCAAAGTAACTATACCACGCGGACGAACTCGGGGTCAAAAGCTAGTAAAAAAAATAGTATAGTATAGGATAAGATAGATGCGGCAATGTCAGCCGCTTGATGAAGAAAGAGAAATAATGTAAGAAAGATAAAGTATGCAGCATGACAGATAGTACGATTGAGCTAACTGGAATGAAAGAGAAACGAATAAAAAAAGACCTGCTACTAAGTGGGAGACAGAGTAGGACTCGGCCAAAAATACTGGCCGGAATAAAAATACGGGCATTTAAAAAAAAAGTTTCTACGAGTATATAACTCATAAATATAGAATTTCAAAAGAGAGAAAAAAACAAGTGAATCGGTATAGATTAGTCTTAGTAATGGCGCCAGCATTAGTTCTAGAATCACAGAACAGAGATAAATTGATTTTTAAGCTAATGCGAATATTATTTTATAAACCATGTTCTTATCATACTAAACAACCAAAAAAGAATGATTTAATTTGGTGCAGTCGATCTGAAATTATGCGTTTATAAATTTCGCCGGTTTACTTTTATTATAGATGTTTTCGATTTGACTCTGTCACTTCCCTAGGAATGGAATAGGCCATTCCTAGGGAAAGCTTGAGCCCCAGTAGTGAGGATATTAATAATCTGGTGACGATGACGATTCTTAGAGTAATATGAAGCTGATATTAAGATGTAGGAGTTCAATGTTCAAAACAAAGAATGTATTACTGATAAATATTTATAGGATTTCCTGCGGAAACTTAATGAATATAAAAATAAAACATATTCTTTTACTATATTTATGAAAGAGAAAATAAGGAAAAATGCTTTCAAAGTTATTCACTTCAAAGGTATTTGCGGGAGAAAGGACTTAATACATAGTTAATAGACACTAATACGAATTACGATCGAGTTGGTAGGTATCCAGTGAATCCATAAAAGTTGGAAGCCTCTCGGGAGTGATGGATCTCTTAAGCCCCGAATTATGACGGCCGGGACAGTGCCCTGATTTATGTATAGTGGATCGGGAAACCTTTATAAATAGCATTACCTTATTACCATAAATTTGTGCAATGAAATTTATTGGAAAAATTAAATAAGCAGAATAGGTCCATGTTGAAATAAGGCCTACATTTATAATACATGCTAATACATTTCTATTACTGTTCACACACGTCGTGTTACGCGGGCCTTAATTGCCGCAGGTGCCTTAAACGTATAAAGTGCTAAAACCACTAGCTACCTCACTAGCAACAGCTACCCCGATAAAAAAAAAATGCTTATAAATTACCTTAGTGTCTGAAGACTTAGGTCATTGTGTGTTGCCAATGATGATTAACGGAAGGGAGAGTGGCTATTTACTATGGGCTCATAAGATGCTTTAGGTACCCAGCGGGTAATGGAGTGAGTAATGTCTGGTGTTTCGCCACATATTTGAAATAAGGGAATCCGTAGGAGAACAAAAGTTAATAACATTGCTCGAAGGATGACTCAACTGAAGTGGCAGTGGGTGGGACACACAGATATCCTCCAAAAGATACCGCATTAAAGACAGCAAGCTGTGACCAAGCATCTATGTATGATTCTGGATAGATCCTTTTAACAAAACTAGTAATATTTTTTATTTTTATTTATTTATTTTTTTATGGGATAGGGGGCAGACGAGCAGACGGATCACCTGATGGTAAGTGATTATCGTCGCCCATGGATACCTGCAACACCAGAGGGGCTAAAAGCGCGCTGCCGGCCTTGGAGGGAAGGGTTGAGGGGTAGAGGGAAGGGAATAGGGAGGGGTTGGGCCTCCGGTACCCTCACTCACACGATCAATTAACAATATGCCTTTAACACATTATGGTTCTCATCACTACGGAAAACGTTTCTCCGCGTCTAGCCAATAGCGTCGCATCAGTTACCTCGCCCGCCATCTTCCCCACCACTAAGATTGGCATCTTTGTTTTTCTAACAAAATAGTCATCATGCGGTTTCTACTGGAGGTTATCTGAGATGGGACACATAGCTAGAAGAACTGATGGCCGCTGTAGCAGACAGGTTCTACAATAGTCATCACGTACTGGACAAGGCTCAGTGGATAGGTTCAAAAAGTACTTATCACAATTACTAAATTTAGAAAGATTCACTCATTTAATTCATTATATTACTTTAGCTTTCTCCTTTCCTTTAAGAGGCATCAACTCTATGTGAACAATATGATATATTCATCAAAAAAGTTTTCTTCGGAATCCGAACTAAATCCACCGTAAGGAATGAGACAGGTGAAAATATTGCGCAATTGGAAAGGCGTGTTTCTTCTGCCGAATAAAAAAGACTTTATTTTTTCCGACAATAGCTTGAGATTGTTCTTAGTGTCGTATTTTGTTCCATTAAATTGTTATACATCGTATCAGTACAAAAAAGAAAGAAATAAATTCTTGTTTAAAAAAAATGTGGTAAATATGGTCATGTCATAAAGCTCGTTGTTTTTAACCGACTACAAAAAAGGACGAGCTTCGAGAAGTTTTTTGTGTGCTTGTTACGCGATTACTCAGCCAATTATGAAAGATATATATGTGGGCCAAGGTGGTAAATATTATCGAAATTGAATCAGTAATTTTATTTTTATAACAAAACATAATATATCATAGAAAGTATCTATATAAGTATCACTAAAATCATGCAATATTTTTTTCAAAAAATAGAAAAATAGTGATAAATATGAATTATTTTAAAATTGGTATTTTTTTAAGAAATATTAAAGTCAGGTTTTTTAATAAACCACAAAAATATCTCAAAACAACAAAAAATGCTTTTATGGAAGCTCCAGTCGAACTCGCGTACGAAAGGTTCCGTACCTGAAATAAGCAAAAAACCAGCTGTTTTATATCCTTTTAAATATTTATGTAATTTAGTTTCTTTAGTATGGCGGTAACAGAAATACCTACAAATTTATTTAAAGCCGTGGGTTCACAATATTTTCTATAATGACACATAATAAAACGTAATACAAAAGAAAATATTAAAAATATTAAAGGTATCAATAATTAAATAAGATCGTCAACTAACAATCATAATTCATGAGATACAGCCTGGTGACAGATGGACAGACTAACGGAAATTATGTTCATATGTACATGATCCAATAGACTCCTCACAACCTTAAAAATAATTGATTAAAAACTAAAATTCTAATAGAAGATAGATATATTCGATTAGTCGCTAAAGCATGATATTAGTTCAAGCGTTAGCAACTGTTTTGTTATTTTGTATTGCATTATTCGATAAGCGAAGCATTGTCACAGCATAGAGGCTAAAAAGGATATATTTTAACAGAATATTATTATAACAGATGTAAGTGTAGGTAGTTGCATGAAATGCTAGCCAGCCAAAACAGGAAGGGAAAAGGAAAACGCAACTTCTACAAATAAAAGAATTTTATAAGCGCTTACTTTACTTTATAGTTTCTCTCAGCTCAATATTGTTACGTTATTACTATTGTTGGGTTTATTGCGTTTTTAATATTGAAAAATAAAGTACCCTTTGAGTTCACTTATTGTTTAATGTGTTTTCAGTGTTACATTAACGTCATTTATTTATAGGACTTGAAAATGGAAAACCTAGTTTTCTAAATATATAAAATTGTAAAAGTAGAGCCTTATCTCATCTCTGCCACATACAATGCTTCATTAGTGAATGCTGTAGAATATTCTGTATAAAAATTGTAAGATGATTTTGAGTCGGGCGTCTTTAACTGCGTATCGCACCCAACTGTGCATAATCGTCTGTCATATTTTTGTATCACACAAAAACATGGCCGACGATTTTACATCTCACCATTTATTAAATTCTCAGTGCTTGTACTTTCATAACATGTAACGTGAAGTTTCTTAAAGTACATGACGTTTCTAAAAAAATCTTCGCTATAAATAGGTATTAGCAGAAGGAGTAGGTACAATATATTTTCAATAAATACACCGAGACGACTGAGTAATCAGAGACGCTGGTTTTGGGAATGTCGCGCAACTATAATTATAATTAACAGAGATTTCATGTAGACAATTTAAGTAAAATAATAGCACAATATGAACATTTGATTATTAAGGCTCATCTTGTTCACTCACAATGTTGGCTTAAAACATGAAAGTAAGAAGATATAACAATCCACAGTATTCAGAGGTACCAAATTTCTCACATCAGCAGAGCACTTCGAAAGCGAATACGCTTAACATAATTTGGTGTATAAATTCTATTGATTCCATTTTTTGTACAGAAATACAAAAAGAGTTATTGATTGATAAGTATCTCAGATATTCTCTCCCTATATCATTTCGAAACTCACTTCATTTATGCCCCGAAATGTTAAAACAATTTCAAGGTTAAGCGGATGTCGCTTTCGCGTGAATTCGGAAGCCTGACTGAATTCGACAATTTTTAAATGGTATACATTTTATTTTGATATGATTTTTTATGGGCGTCGTACTAAAGTTATTGTCAAGACAAATAAAATGAGCCCAAATCCTATAGGAATTACTTCGTTTAATAACAGCGGTTCTAATGTCTCCGTCCCGGTTCTATTATCAGATCAGCTCCATTCCCTTGTAGAACTCCTTGCAAAACTTGAACCACATCTACAAACTAACTCGGCAGGTTAAGCGAAAGCATGTAAAAATCTTTGAATTTATAAGGAAATATTTCTTATGGATTAAGCTAGCCATACTCAAAATGTGCTACGCAGAAATCCAGTTGTATTATACTATAACCGCTGTATTAAACTATACAATCTTTTTTTTATTCTTTCAAAAGAGACAAAGTTAAATTTCAGCTGTTGTCGCATCTGCATAAGAAATACGATTAACAATAACAAGCAGAATACAATTAAGTGTAACTTTCAGTAAAAGTTGGTTTCCGAGTTTCATTGGTTAACAGTAGTTGGCAATTTTACTGCTGGCAACATTTGAAACAGAGCAACGCCTTACTTTGTAAAGGACAATAAGACAGTTTAATGGCTTGTAATATTATTGTCTAGTTAACAAAGACTTGTAATGAACGTTGAGTCACAGCTGCATTTCTATGCCCTTGTCTGCGGAATATTTCGCAATAAAAGGTGCAGTGTCTGCGAAAGTGAAGATAAAGTTGTGCCAAAATGTTGTAAAAGTTTTGTTTCCAATACAACCAAGGAAAAAAATAATTAAATAAGATATTAATTAAATGAAATATGTATTTAGAATTGAAAATTGTTTTTTCAATTACGAAAACTTGACTTGTTCAAACCAAAAAGGGATCAATTGTAATCAACAAAAGACTACAGACAGTAGGAGAATACTCTCAAAACTGTCAATTATTGTCAATTTTACTGTAGGAATGATGACGAAAGAGTCCATATATCGAAAGTGGATTTTAAGAATACAGGGCCAGATTAACATAGACTCAGCCGGGTACAGTATGAAAGGTATATGATCTACACAACTGCCCTTTTTATGGTCAGTAAAAAACAATATCCATAATTATGAACGTGAGCTACTTAGCGGGTCTGTGTTCCGTGGGTGGTGCTAAGTAAACATATTTAAAGTAATGCGTTTAGAAAATATACTTTTTTAATGGTTGTCAAAAACAAAATATTATTACTACATAAAATAAAAATAGAACGAGGTTAACAATTTGCGCAATTCTTCGATATTTTATATATAAAATACACATCAGCCGTTGGTAATGTCATTAGGGTTTCGCCTATTTATTATTATTATTACCTGGTTTTAACCATTTTAAAATTTAAGAGTAACATTGATAGATCAAAGCTATCATCTTGATTAGCTTTGCCATAATTCAATATTTTAAAGACCGTACACATTAAAATAATATATATTTACATAAACGTTAATTAGAACGTCTTGAAATCCCAAATGGTCAAAAACGGGTCAGTGGCCTAATCTGGGTCTTACAATTTTTTTTTTCAAATTACGCCTATGTTTTGTAATGTACGTAGACATTATTGTCATTAATAAATGTTGAATTAATGACGCTTTCCATCATTGACACTTAAGGCTCACTAGATTATGAGTAGCTCGGTGGCGTAGCGATCGTAGTCGGTCACGGGATGGGTGACCAAAACAATTATTATCTCGAGCTACTCCGTGCTTCAGGCACGTTAAGCCGTTGGTCCCGGCTACATTTGTAGTCGTTAATACCCTCCAATCCGCATTGGGCCAGCGTGGAGGGTCATGGCCCATTCTCCTTCACCATCCATAAGGAAGGCCTGAGCCCCTGTAGTGGGGACGTAAAAGGGCTGGTGATGAGATTATGACGTCATATAGTTATATTCAAGAGATTTTATACATGCAATTTTTAGTTAATGATATATTTTATTTATTAGTGTATAGTATTGTTTATTATTATTTAATAATATGTATTGGGGTAATAGAAATACAGTCTCTGTCCGTGACATTTTGTTGGAAAGTTGACAACCCTCACGTCGGGAGGGAGAGAGTGCGGACTCATTAACTCATGCCTAATGATGTGCCGCTGTCTTAACCTCCCTTTTAGAACTCTATTAAATCACGGAGCTCGCTTGCGGAAGCAAATATTTCATACAGTGAAAACAAGAATAGCATAGTCGCTAAGCTACTTAAAAAAATGAGACAACATTTTTATCCCAGACAAGAGATCTTGTCAGATTAACATGATAAAACTTCACTCTATCATTTTGTTTTTAAATGAACTGATAAAATAAAAACTGATTTTGAAATAAGAAAAACATCAGCTTTGAAACTAAACTAAATCTTTGATCCTAAAAGACAGTTACATTATATTCATTTTAAGAATTCAAGAATTCCCGTGTTATCCAACTCATTTTGGACAAACTACTTACTTTGCCGCCTTTGATACTTACTATACGACTCAATTATGAAATTAATAATTTTTACACACACACATACACACACATATTTTAATTATATATTTTTTGTACTTCGATTTATATTTTTTAGGCCTTTATGGGTGATACGGTAGACGATGTCTCTGCAAAGAGTCAACAATAAAGAAAAAGAATATGTCAATAAAAAATAAAGAAAAACACCATACATATGAGAACATACGAGTATGTCAAATACTAAAAATTGTAAATTTATTTAAGTCGTCTGAATTTATAGAAAAGGTCCTCATTATATTTTTTTATTCTTTCTATATCTATGGGTAGTTAAGCTTTCTAATTTACATTTTACTAAAACTTTTGGTAAAAGGGAACGTTAAAGATACAAAAGGTTTAAGTAAAAGGAAAATTAGAAGGAAAAACTACCTTGAACATTAGATCGAGCATCGTTGTTATAAATTTTCAATCGTTGTTATAATTTAATATTTTGCCTACGCATTCGTTATAACGCTTTCAAGTCTTAAAAGGTCAATAAGGTCAATAAGGGGTCAACCAAAACCGAATTATCTCACAAATATAGACCTAGGTATATATGATGCTAAATAACTATGCCGTACTCAATTAAATTATATTTGAAGCAAGCATATTCAAAAATTTCCTTTATTTGTATCTTGTCGAGTAGTACATATGTCTTTTAATTTTTCTTTATTATAGTTAAATGACATTTCTTAATGCGATAGTCAGTGCTCTTTTATTCCAAGTTTCATGTAGCCGCAATATAAAAATTCATTTCTGTGAATCAAACTTATACTATTTGTACATTCCAAGTGAAATGTAAAATTGAAAATATCACAGACGATGTTAGTCATTTTCGGTGCTATTGGGTACACTGGCCACATTAAGAGACATTAGTTGACAACAAAGGGTGGTATAACAAAGTGCTCACCTCGGGGCAGATGTACAGTCAACAACACGTTAGGTTACACAACTCTGTCACAAATCTTCACTCAATGTTGAACCTCAATACCTTGACATTAGTGTTGATAATCAATTGCTATAATTTGATCTATTGTGTGAGCTGAAGCGCAGCCATGTGTACAATATTTTCGTTGTTGCACAGCACCATAACTCTAATTAAGTATCGAGTGACGATACTAATTCGAATGAGTTCGCATAATAAGGCAACGTGAAAATTTTTGGTCACCCATCCTGTGACTGGCCATTGCGAAAGTTGCTTGACAACCGTATCGCAGACCGAGCGCGCTAACAACTGCGCCATTGAGCTTCTACTATAAAATTCATAAAATTATTCGATTCCATTCCTATGGATGGAGTCGCTGCTGGGTCTTCCCTATGGAAGACCTATGCCTCAGCAGTGGAGACAGTAATAGGCTGGTGATGATGAATCAACGAATGATTCTATAGTAAAAATCAATGTATATACTATGCAGCTATGCTATTTTATAATAAAAAACCTCGAACTCGACCACGTTAGACCACCACGTGTGACCAACTCTATGCTGCTATGAGCACGATCACAGCTCTATAGCAGCATAGAGTTCACTCAAATAAAAACTTTATTACCTTTAAAAGTAGATTACATTTCATTTTAGACATTTTTTGAAGTTGGTTCTTTGTTGGTGAACTTGAAGAACAAATCTTATAATTTGGCGCCACCACTTTGATTTATAAAGCGGGGTCACACTAAAAAGAAGTTCCTTCAAGGAATTGTTTATTTGTCCTGAATAGGAGTTTTGTTCGAATTACAGGAATATTTTTTGCGGGAACCCTCAGATAAGAAAGCATGATGAGTGATGACTTCATTTGATAATGATCCATAGTCTGTCCAACAGTATGAGACCTGAAATTATGCGTAAGCAAAAAAGGACGCGCTTTGTATAAGTATTATTTTTTTAATTAACAAAGTCAAGCTTCGCGTTCCCTATAATTGTTGAGAATTAGTATGCGAGTGTACACTGTAGTACAACCTGGCTTTAACAAATGGCCATTCAAATCTCACTATTTGTTTTACTGCAGCCTCGGAAGCGGCGAGAGTTATTTGTAAAGTTTGCTCGTTAAACCTCAAGAGACACGGGCGACTTTCTAAAAGTGAAATAGTGAACTTTACTCTTTACCAAAATAGAGGTACATTGTTCGTTACAAACATCTAATGATTTTTATCACTTTTAATTGGTTATAAATTAAAATAACAAAATTGTTTAGCTCCGAAAAATGTGTTCGGTGTTCCGGGTTTTATGCTTCATTTTAGGGTTGCGTACACAGAAGGTAAAACGGAGCCCTATATTACTGAGATCTGACTGTCCATCCGTCTGTTACGAGCCTGTATTTCACGAACCGTACAGGTAGGTAGTTGGAATTTTCACAGATGATGTATTTTTGGTGCTGCTATAACAACAAATACTAAAAAAATCGACTACAATAGGCGTTTAAGCTAGCTCCTATACAACAGACGTGTTTTTTTGTCTCGGAACTCTTTTTTTAGTTTTGTCAAAAGCAGTTCAGTAGTTTTGAAGACATAAAAGTTAAATGGTTTTATAAAAGAACAAATAAATTTCTTTTAATCTTAAACTGACTTTAAAAAGAAATCGTAATAAAAGTGAAAAAATTCTATGAACTCCTATTAAACTCAAGCAGGGGTATATTAATTAACCGTCCAGTACCAATACAAGCTTACTTGAACTTGGCCGTTTTAATAGAAAAGTATAAACATGTCACTTGTAAATTTAAGAAAAAAAATTGGTAGATATTAATTTTGCACACCATCATAAAAATCCGCACACAAATAGCTTGCTGGTCATAATGCAGACATTTAACTGATAATGTACAACGGCTGAGTATTTAAAAAGTTTTTATTATATAACCGGAAGTAAACACTCCTCAAAGTTAAATAACAAAAAAATGGACGTCCAAATTTCAGAGAAAAGTTTTCATTGAACGTTCGGTATCAGCGGTACAAACAAATGGATCATGATTTCACAGCGTTGATTTTTTCGGGATTCCTTGAAAATAAATAAAATATTTAAATATCCCTCCCAATAAGTAATAAACATATGTAGCTATTCCATTCTGTTAAAAAACAGCCTCGAACACGACATAGAGATTTAATGATATACTTTTTTTTAATTTTACGTCAGGGTCGTCGAAATAGTTTTCCCATTTCGTAAGATTCAAAATAGTGTTGGGATATTCAAATACAGAGATATATGAATTAAGAATTGTTGACACAACAAATCTAAATTAATTTTTTGTCGTTTAAATGCGATTACCAGACAAAGTTTACATATTGTTTTATGGCATTATTATTTCAAAACTAAGTTCTAAAATAAACCTACAAACGAACGAGTTTGTACTTCAAATAATCTGGTGAAAAGTACAAATTATAAATTCCAATATCTTGGACCAATCGATCCATTTATTTAATTTTTGTCGTTCGCCTGTGACTACTTATCTAAAGTTATATTTTATCAAATTACGTGAAAAGGTTTTAGTATAATGCTCGTATTTAAATTGATTTACATCAAGTAAAAGTTCGATGATTCGTCATTGGAACATCCACAATTTAACAACCGAATCTATGAATAAATTTTAAGTAAGGTAAAGTCACATATTATGACGTGGAATAGTCATGGACAAATTTGGAATTTACCTCCAAAATTAAGCAGACTCGAAGCATTTTTCAAAAATAATAAAGCCGAACAATCGTATCAAAATTTTTCCCTCATATTAGCTGTTTTTGACAGCCGACAGCCATTACGATAGCGGTACTTACGGTTGTTTGTTACGAGGTGTCATTTGGTGTAGGAAATTTTCATTTCTTACTAGAATCGCGATTGCAGTAAGTACACTTAACGTTATATTTAGTGTTAGGTGTATCGGCGTTGTTGAAATTCACATTATTTAATGATTTATTTAATAGTAATACATTGCTTTCTAATTATAATCTAAATGTTAGGGTTAGAATGCATTGGCATTCTAACCTTTACCTGACCATAACTGTATATTATTACACTCAATTATGGCAATTCATGAAATACATTTGCTTTAAAATAAAAATTAAATTTACTTAAATTGTCCATGACTGGTGACTTTACTTTATGTAAACATAATGTAAGCTTTAAATCAATAGTAACTACATGAAATTAATTATATTCAGATAAACATCTTTAGGAGCTCAATGCCGTAGTAGTTAGCGCGATCGGTCTGTTGTTAAGCACCTTTCATGATGGCCTGTTATAAGTTGGGTGACCAAAAATATACAACATATTTCGAGTTTTCTCGTGTCTGGTCCGGTCTCAGGTGTATCTGTAGACGTTAACACCCACCAACGCACTGAGTTTGCGTGGTGGCTTATAGCTTGTTTTACGGCATTAGGGCCGTAAGTAGGCAGATTATGGTAGATATGAAACATCTGATGACAAATATATGTTTATTTTTGAAGATATTATAAATTTAGATATTTCAATTTCCTATACTGACAGTTGAGCTCAGCTCTTGGATAATTCATTTCGATTTATTCAGTTTGTAAGTCTTACAGATCGATTGCTAGGACATTGCAGTGCTCACTGATCATCGCAGAATATTCACTAACAATTGGCCTACTATACCTATATTATATTTTTATTGAAACTTAAAGGACCAGAATTTCGGAATACGAAGCTTCAGCTTATTATCATAAAAGCTTGGAAGTTGATTCATTACAAATTAAGCCCATGTCTTTCAGAAGTTGAAGAGTTTAACTCACAATTAAATTGCGTTTTATTTAGGTTTGATACAATTCGAGAGAAGTTTTACGATACCTAATAAAACTCATAAATAAAACTCAACAATTTTCCCAAGCAGTGTGGCCGTCTGTACCATTAACTTTATATTTAACTTCAGGTGACAGGAAATTATTTGATCTTCAATTTTCAACTGGATTACATCAATTAACATTGAGTATATCGTTTTTATTCAAAATTATGTTTATTAAAAATGTTATTATAAAAAACGACAAGAAATTACAGAAAAATAGGTTTTGAATGACCCCTTTCCCAAAATAATTTGTCTAAATATTAACAAACTAGCTGTTTCCCCGAGGCTTCGCTTGCGTAAATTATAGCCTATATTATCCGCGAATTATTTAGCTTCCCTTACACTTATAAATCGGTCCAATAGTTACGGAGCCTATCCAATGCAAACAAACAAGCAATAAAATCTTTCCACTTTATAATATGAGTATAGACAGATGGGATTCAATTCTACTAATATTATGTATGCGAATATTTGTGAGGATGGATGGATGTACTCTTGTACACAAAAAATAACAAGAACAAGTACATCATTAGGTTCCACGACCGATGAGATCGCGTCTGCCATTAAATATGCACCGACTCTTGCATATTCATTATTAAAAAAAACTCTTAAGCTATAGTTATAAGAATACATATCAGCTATTTTCATATAAACTTGTATACCTATTTATATAACAAAATGCAGGACACCATACATCGTCCGTAGCTTAAAGAAGAATTACTAACTCAGTAACATCCAACGTACGTATCATGTATAGTTTAATAAAGTATCTCACTTATAACCTTATTGTGTAGTACAATATCATATTAATACTGTGTAACATTTTTCTATAATAATCTGTGATTAGATAATGTTTATATGATAAGTCAATAAGCAGTTTATGGGAATCGTTGTGGTTCGAAACCTTAGTTATTTACATTTGTTCCTTAAAGGAATATTAAATTCATGTTAAATTATATAAATACTATTCAAAAGTGTTTGATATTATGTAACTGGTGCGTGGGTTATTGTATAAAACACTTTTAATATATATCTTGGTGAATATTACACCTCAAACCTCAAATTTTTTGCATATTTAAAAAATAGTGCTCAAAACCAGTTCACGTTCTAAATGAGCTAGTTCCGTTCCAGAGCCCGGTATTCCTTCCTGAAAGCGAAAAGCAGATTCCAGCGCGGATACCATGCAAGCAAACCCATTACGTAATCATGATTTCATTAAATCCCCGTGGATTCCGCGAAGCTGAACAAAAGACATATCAGACCATTCATATATATCACACTTGTAATTAAATTAATCATGTTTCCATATAACATAAGTTATTCCATTATTATATAAAAGTAAATATTAATATATGATATGTTTTTACTGAATTAAGATGCGTGGTGTAATAAGGCCTGATGGCTGATGGTCTAAGGACTGACGAAATTTCGTGCTAATACACTTTTATTCCTGCTCAAACTATACTCGTATGCAGAACACCGATTGATATGCCGTGTTATTTATTTTATTTATTTTTTATTTTATTTTTAATGGTAGATCAACGGTTGCATAAATGAAATTACATATCGATACATAAATCAGATAACCAATTAAAGATCCACACAGTTAGCCTTAAAATTAGGTAACAATTTTGAGTTCACTCGGTAGTTGTGAGGTATGACAAGACACATATTACACAAAGGACACACGCAAATAATACATTTCTTCTTTATCCCTTATTTCTCGGATAGTTGCTCGCTTGTACTTTCAAAAAACATTTTCGACATCTTGGACCTTATTGACTCACAACTAGAGTTAAAAAGATCCAGATCCAAAATTGTGCTCAAATCATTAAAAGACTTACCCGCTCGTAATAGGAAAGTATTCCGTCTGTAATTTGTTTTTGAGAATGGAACATTCAACGGCTTGATATTTCGTAAATTTCTGGTGGGAACATTCAACTTCAACAGCGATAAAAGCTCAGGACAATCGATCGAACCAGAGGCTATCTTGGTAAGAAACGTAACATCCGCTATATTTCTACGTACCTTCAGTGGTAACAGTTGGTGTTTTCTACACAGATGATCATATTCAACGGAATGATAATTAATGCCAATGCGATAACACAAGTAATTTAAGAACTTTTTTTGTATATTTTCAAGCCTATCAATGTATACAGCGTATTGTGGGTTCCATATTTGCGAGGCGTACTCCAAACCACTACGAACGATCAAACAATATAGTATCTTGATTGTTTTAGCTTCAGTGAAATCTTTGGTGTTACGAATTAAGAAACCAAGAGCTTTCGTAGCTTTAGATACTATACTATCAATATGATCGTCATATAATAACTTGGAATCATGCACCACACCCAGATCACGCATAGAATGGACTCGTTGAAGACTCCGTTGTTGGAGAGTATAATTGAATTCAAGTATTTTCGGTTTACGAGAGAAGGTCATGACTGTGCACTTAATTGGGTTTAAAGCCAGTTTATTTAGAGTACAATAACCTTCGAGCCGCTTAAGATCTTCTTGTAAAAGTTTGGCTTCGTCAAGACTACGTATCTTTGCGAATATTTTCATGTCATCTGCGAAGCATAACAGTTTTGATGTATGTAAACATAAGTCAATATCATTCACAAAAATGCTGAACAGCAATGGCCCAAGCAGCGACCCTTGAGGCACACCACTGGGAACCGTGACCCAGCTGGAGATATAATTGTTTACAACCACGGCCTGACAGCGATTTTCAACATAAGAGGCAAACCATCGCAACAGGTTGCCGTGTATACCTATCAATTCAAGCTTGTACAGAAGGCTATCGTAAGGAATTCGATCAAAAGCTTTACTATAATCTGTGAAGACAACATCCACTTGATAACCGTCATCCATAGAATTAGTAAGATAGTCACCGAATAGAACCATATTTGATACAGTGGATCGCCCTTTTAAAAATCCGTGCTGACTCAAACTAAGGCACTGATACAAGACAGGATAGATCTGGTTGTAAACTAGTCTCTCGAGAACTTTAGCCAATACACATAACTTAGAAATCGGTCTGTAATTCATAACTTCATATCTAGAACCCTTCTTGTATATTGGTGTTATGAAAGCTTTTTTCCAGATAGCAGGCACACAACATCGAGTGATAGATTGTATGAACAATAGTGATATTGGTCTAGATATAGTCGCAGAACAGTTGATGAGAAATATCGACGGTAGGTAGTCAGGTCCTGCTGCTTTATAAGGATCAAGATGCTTTAATAGATTAACTACGGTCTGTTCGTCCACTGAGATAGAATGAATTTCAATATTATTAGAACGTGATGTGTCTAACATAGTGTTTGAGATCGTTGAGGAATTATCGTTTGATTTAAGAAAAGAGGACTGAAAGTAATCTGAGAAAGCATTGCAGATGGATTCGCCATTATCGTAAGTAATTGGACCGCATTTTAAACTACTTGGTATCTGTGTTGACTTTGATTTCGACTTAACGTGGGCCCAAAAGTACTTTGGATTGTCCCTGATTGAGTTTTCAATGGACTGAATATAATTTTTGTAGCATATTTGTTCCAGGGATTTAAATCTTTTGTGTAGGATCTTATATGACAGATGATCTGCTGAATTGCTGTATTTTTTGAATTTACGTAGATATTTATATTTTTCTTTTAAAAGCTTTTTTAACGGGGCTGTGTACCATATTGGGTAGGTATTATTGGACATTTGTTTCGAGGGAATATGCTTATCTATGATATTATGAATAGTACTATAGAAAAAATCCACGGAGTCCTCTAGTCCACCCTTTGAAAATTCGGTTTCCCAGTCTGTATTGGAAATTTCATAATTGATTGAAGTATAATCGCCACGATTAAATAGACGTTTCTTTCCTGGTGCAACTTTAAGGCTTTGGAAGTGAAAGCTTGCCACATTAAGCACATGTGTGAGTAAAATTTGTGAATTCGAATAGACATTGGTTGCGTGTCCGTTCGCGGAATATGCTAGCGAGCATTGGCACAGCAACGGCTCACCTCGGGTGCCGGCTGAAAATCGACGCTGTAGTCTGCTGCAGCACTATGTCGAGCCGGGACCTTTTGTGCACTGCACTGACTATGATAGAATATTGAAGGAACTTAGGTAAATTTAAAGATTTTGTTATTATTATTATATTTTATATATATACTTATACATGTATATATATTGTAGTCATTATTATGTTTTTTTAATTTGTCAAATGGTGTATGTGTTCAATATATATTAATTCATTCAAGTATTTTAAGTATCATGAAATTTCAAAACGGGCCTTATTCAACGCTGGCCTTCATTACCGCATGTACCTTTTAATATTAAAACAAAAGGCTAACACCAGGCAACTTGTCGTCTGTGATCCATCTAAATGGTTTATCTTTATAGAAAATGAGATGACCTCGCAAACTCATGGAAGGAGGCCGATAAAAAATGTCCCAGATTAAACTTGTTCGCGAGCCTATAAATCCTGTCTCTCGCGCCATAAGCCATTACCCTGGCTTCGTTTATTGCTGTGTTTGGTCACTGGCTCTGTATAACCATGATGAATTACCCCTTGTTCCCGTCGAGATATGCTCTGTTCTGTGTTATTAGGAAGTTTATCGGTTATGAGGACTAATTCGAAGAGTAGTGTACCACTGGGTGACAAAGGAATTGAGAAAAATAATATTATTTTAATTGGACAACTTTTGTATATGTCAGTTTATTTGGGCTTCTAAGTGTGTGGGCTTTTAAATATGTGGGCTTCAATTTGTGTCTGCATACTTGTACGCGTCTAAGCAGTTTAAACAAGAACACATGAAAGAACAGGTTCCATTACAATAATTTCTTGGAATTTCATAAGTAACAATTGAAATGGTAAATAGTATTAGGGTACAACGAAGAAATCTAATTGAAATAATTATTTTGGTAAAAATAATAACTTAAATATTTTTGTCCAACAGACGAGAATTTGAATGAATTAGAAACACTCAATAGCTAATAATAACACTCTTACTTTTGGGAGTCATTCATTTATATTCTTGTTTCTTTGTTATAAATATTTGTTAAAGTTATTACCAGAGGTCGGAATTAGGTAGAGTTATTTATGTACTTGCATCGAAATGTTGATATTAATGTGGACCTTGCCGGGATTTCTAATGGACAACATTTTTGGACATCCGATGTCATTGATGTAAGTTTGGCAACGTCGTGTGTGCAGTAGTTTAAATTGTGTAAAAGTAAATAACCTTTTATTTAAGGGTCATGGCCCATCCTCCTTAACCATCCATAAGGAAGGCCTGAGACCCTGCAGTGGGGACGTAAAAGGGCTGATGATGATGATGATTTAAAAAACAAATTTCAAGTCTCAACACTCTTTAATTAATTTATAAAATATGTTATAAACTCAGCTGCTTCATTCGCAAATGTATTTTATCAATTTTACAATTACAATGCTACACTGAAAAATATTCTTAATGAAAAATGCCTAAAATTCCATTTGCCCACGTATTCTGAAATGGGACTCGAACCCACGACCTTTCGCAAACCGGGCGACTGCTCTAACCACTGAGCTATCCAGAACCTAACCGGGCTGACGAGTTAGAAATTACAAAAGCCTGCTACTGAGTGGGGTGCAGTGTAGGGCCAGGCCAGAGATCTTGGCCGGGCATTAAAAAAAAACCGGCCTGACGAATTTTTCAAGCACTTTTTACTTTTACGCTATTACAGAGCGTATTTTCATCAAAACCCAAACAGCCGAAAGAAATACTTTTACAAATATTTAAACTTTCGATAAAGATAAAAATTTATTTTAATTATTATTATATTTTATCAATTTTGCATTGACAATGGTATGCTGAAAAATATTCTTAATTTTTACCTAGGCAAGTCGATTTTTAAGGATTTTTCAGTATCGCTTTGTTCGACGACATTTTGGGGAACTTAATGTCCGACCCACACGTTACTTTTAGAACCGATAAAGTAACCAGAATGAATTTATTATTTCATTGGTGTCAAGTATTGAAGCCTACCTACATTTGCTTATGTGACTTGATGTATAACTATGTGTTACATCTATCAGCTCAGTCGTTTCAGCTGTTCGGCTTTGGAACTCGTTACCAGAAAATATTAGGAAGGCTCGCACTTTGCGATCTTTCGTGGCAGAAGTAGAATGCCACTTTCTTTTAACTTTTAACTCTCTCTCTTTAATGTACATTATCTATTTTTCTCTTTATGTATATCTATTTAATTCCTGTCGCTATTGCACCTACTCCTCGTCATCATGAATTATTATTTATCTATGTTTCTATATTACCATTGGTTGCCTGCATAGCAATAAGACCACCTTTTGTATACGGTCTGATCTTTTTTTTCCTTGTTATGTGTCCTAAATTTTGTGCAATAGAGGATATTATTATTACTTCCTTATTCCACTCATTATATAGCCGACACTTACGAAAGTTTTCTTAAAACTTGCCAACTACTGCACCATCGAGTTCTTCGAACTTTTTTTTTAATCTTAAATGCATCAAGACGAGATAAAGGAAGAATCCGTTGAAGTAAAGCTTATCGGCTCACTATGTTATCTATCGTCGTTCTTTGATTACTGTTCTCTCAATAAATTCTTAATTACTTGACAAAGTGACAGGTATTACTTTGCGACGGCCTTGACCAATGAGATAGTAGAGGTCGGTCTAATGAAGATTTACATTTAGAGGGGTGGTTTCAATGTTATTGACAATTTAGATCTATTGACGCTCTCATTGAATGGAGGAAATAAATAACAAATTCTTCGAAATTTAATTAATGTTATTTTAATTGACTACTTTTATTCCATTATATTTTCTTATACATAGAAGCTCAATGGCGCAGTTGTTAGCGCGCTCGGTCTGCGATACGGTTGTTAAGCAACTTTCTCTATGGCCAGTCATAGGATGGGTGACTTTGGAAGGCACGTTAAGTTATTAGTTCCGATTGCATCTGCAGTCGTTAATACCCACAAATCCACATTGGTGGGTCATGGCCCATGTTTACTATTCAATTTCATAGGGAAATACTGAACCTTAGCAATGGAAGCATTAATAAGCTGGTGAGGTGATGTGTAACTTTTGTTAACTGAGAGTCGTTAAGAGTCAAAGTCAAAATAATCTTTATTCAAATAAACTTATAAGCCATTGCGCCGTCGTGTTTCTCATTATTCGTTCGTTCGTTTTACCATTTTAATTTTCACGATGCATTATTACGCAATCTGATTCGAACTAGTATTGTCACTCGATACTTAATTAGAGCCACTACGTATGAACTTTAAATTACAGAAATAAAACTAGTTTTTATCCAAAATTCATTGGCAACTCTGATGGTTATACGAATTCAGAGGCTAGACGGTTCATATGTTACCATAACTTGGCCATTTACTGAGCGCTATGTTCCTCCCCTTTTATTGCCTTACTTAGCTACTTCTCAGCTGAGATGTGAGAGTTTGCGATAAATTTTCTTATATTATAATGTGACTTCTCCAGTCTAAACATATTTGGTAAGCCAGCTTTTGAGACATTAACAAATAGTAGTTTTGAAACTTTATGCAGCAGGCATTTCATATTTGTATTATGAATGAATTTATAATTTTATTCGAATACTAGAACACGATGTCGATCTCGTTAATTATAATCTTTGTCAGCCACGTGTACCATCATGTAGTGAAAGTATTCTTAAAAATGATTCAGTAGTTTCGGAGCTTATCCAACACAAACAAACTTATCCCCTTTTTCCTCTTTATAATATTATTTTCTTTCTTTCTAAATATATATAGATATAAAATATCCCGTTTGCCGTATACTCATAGATACGAGGGTCAAACTGAAAGTTCTTAGAACTGGCCACTTATAAACAATATAATAAAAAAATAATTCTAAAATTTGAAAATATAACTCTTTGCCAATATTACTGAGTATATATTTCATTCATTTGTCATTTGTTTTACGATTTGGCGGCAAATTGAAAATTGTCTGTGTCACGTCATCATGAATTTAACACGAGAAAATTTTCGTGCAATGATTTTTTATGACTTTCGATGTCATTTAAGTCAACAAGAAAGTTATGATAGACTACGATTGGCCTTTCACGATGAAGCCCCATCTCGTGCGACTGTTTACAACTGGTTTAATGAGTTTAAACGTGGTCGCACTAATCTCACTGATGATTTACGTGAGGGACGGCCTTCTACGGCGACGACTGAAGATAACATCTGTGTTGTGCGGCGTATGATAGAGACTGACAAAAGAGTGACCTATCAACAGATTCGGACAAGCTTAGGCATCGGTATGAGTCAAGTGCACAAAATCCTCCACGAACATTTAGCGGTCAGGAAGCTTTGCGCCCGGTGGATACCTCATAATTTGACTGAGGCTCAAAAACTCCATCATGTGGATTGGTGTCGTAAAATGATTGAAAGATTTAACGGAGGTGACTCAAATGCTGTGTTCGACATACTAACAGGTGACGAAAGCTGGATTTACTGTTATGATCCTAAAACCAAAAGACAATCTGCTCAGTGGGTGTTTCCTTTCGAGGAGTTGCCAACTAAAGTGAAGAGAGATCGAAGTGCGGGAAAAAAAATGGTGGCCTCGTTCTTTGGAAGGATAGGTCATTTTGCAACAATTGTGTTAGAGGATCAAAAAACAGTTTCTGCAGAATGGTACACTACCAATTGTTTGCCACTTGTCTTGGAAAAAGTTCGAGAGAAACGACCTCGCAGTAGGATCCTCCTTCACCACGACAACGCCTCGTCGCACACCGCCAAGCGAACGATCGACTATTTGGCGACATCAAACGTTGAATTACTGGGTCACCCGCCGTATAGCCCCGACCTCGCGCCTTGTGATTTTTATTTATTTCCAAAAATTAAAGAAAAACTTAAAGGAAAGCGGTTTATGAATGCTGAAGAAGCGGTGGCTGCGTATCGCGATGCCATTGAAGAGACCCCTAAGGACGAGTGGGCAAAGTGCTTTTCCCAGTGGTTCCATCGCATGCAGCGGTGTATTGACGTGAATGGACAATATTTTGAAAAGATATAATAAAACTAATAACTGGCTAATGTAATCAGTTTTTGATTTTCTAAGAACTTTCAGTTTGACCCTCGTACATCGATGACATTGAAGTTGTATTAAACGAAAATCAACTACTGCAGCTTTAAAGTAAAATATTTAAATTCAGTGTTACCATATTGCAAACACAGTAGAATGAGCTTTCGCTGACCCAATTCACTTAGCTACTTACCGGGAGTTGGTGGAGTATACACTAACATGATTTTGCTAGATCTAAGCTTATTATTTTCAGCATGTATATGATATACGAGCTACTGTGTTACACAGCATTATGAATGTTTTAAGTTTTTTATAAATCTAGAACATTTATTTCATTAAATCACCGAAACTACGCTTAAAGTTCTGACATTATTTTCAAGTGAATTCTAGCCATATTAAGACACAATATAGAAAGTTTTAATCATAATCGATAAGCTAATTGCAAAACAATTGCGGTTATTTTCAATATATTTTTTTAGAACATATAAATTACTAGCTTTCTGCCAGCGATTTCAATATGAAGTCATAAAAATCCCTATTGACGAAAATCTATCTGTATATTGACGAAAACTGCATTGAAATCCGTTGTGTACTTTAAAAGATATTTAAAAAGTTTAAAAGATGGCGGAAAGCTACTTTGTTTTATATTATGTATGGATATATTACGATTTATAATTCGTTACGAATTTAAGAGAACGTTATTGATTATTCAGTATTGGAATAATTCATCAGCATTCATTTTAAAACCCACAAGATTTTGAGATTTGTCTTTTCAAGTTTAAGACTCTGATGACTTTTTGAATTTGCTACTTTTTGTATTCAGAAGATTAATTTAATAAGTTAGAATGAAAGGCAAATAATTAAGTAAGTACAATCAAGCGACCAATTATTTGAAGTATGCATAATCGTCCTTTTACACAGTCTTAACAGACGCGCTAGATAGGAACCAGTGAAGGCAACTCATTCGTTCCAGATGCCGCTCAGGAGGCGTTTCCAGTGCCTAACAGCTTGTCTGGTATATATATACTTTAGAATTAGAATTCTTTAGTGCCAAACATACTCCTTAATACTTCATAATTTGCGTAAAAAGTCCTAAAGTTTTTGCTTCACTTCGACATTGTTTTTGTTGGTTGAATTTAGGAAAGCACTATTTTCCAAGTGTAATATCCCGTGGAACTTCTTCGGTTGTTTAGATAAACAGCCTGCCTTTCTCGTGACATCGCCTCGTGCGGGGGGTCGATTTCATCGCTTCTGATTCAACAGCGACTGCTCCATTTACGGTGAAATGTTTTGGTCTGATTATCTTTGATTAGGATATTCGACGTCTTTTGCACGGTGCCTTATATTTTTTGTCGTGTTACTAGTTTCTCGGCAGTTATAAATTTGTTGGGCAGCTATATATTTGTTAGGAATTCATAATTATCGTACCAGTCAGTTAATCTAAAATATAAAGTGTTTTGTTACTATAAGTCATTCGTGTAGTCTTTTAGGAAAGAAACATACAACAAATCGACAGAATGTTTCAGTTCTAATACTAGATAAGTATTTCTAAAGAACTCATATTAATTTTTGGTAACCATATTTAGCTTTGTTTTGCTACCCATACCTTTTTTGTTAATATTTCTCTCGAGATAAGTAAGGAATGCGTTTAGGTTGTATTAAAAAATATATTAAAACAATCTAATACGTTGTGTAAAATATACTAGTTGTTTGAAAAATGCTCAAAAATCCACTATGTCCCTGGCGCTCTGAGATGGGACTCGAATCCATGACCTTTCGCAATCCGGGTAACTGGTCTAACCGCTGAGCTACCCAGGACCTAACAGGACTGACGAATCTTTCAAGCACTTGTTACTTTTTCGCTAGTAGTATTCTCATCAATGTTCAGGCATCCACCTAAACAGCCGAAAGAAATATTGTTACAAATATTGAAACCTTCGATAAAGATAAAAAAATTGTTCTAATTATTATATTTGATCAATTTTGCATTCACAATGTAATACTCATTTTGCTGCATTTAAATATATATAGGTATATAAATCGTGCGTAAAAGCTAGTTCTCTATTATAATTCTAGAAATATTAACCATATTTCTAGTAACAAAGCATTCAACAGAGTGAATTGTCAGAATTATTCGTTACGCTGACTATAATTCTAACAATATTAAATCAATTGACATATTTCACTTTGTATTCAATCCCACAAATAATATAATCGAATCAAAAGCATCGGTAACATATAATTTGTCAATTGAAATACGTATAGCTAATCGGCAACTGAATTTAATCAAAATATATATGGGTAATACTAATTAATTAAATGAAATGAATAACGTATTCGGGTGTTCTATTATGTAATAAATCTAGAACGCAAAGTTGTTAACAGATATAATAGAATTTCCGCATCTATTCATCGTTTGATTAACTATAAATGTATACGCTTCCTTGGAAACTGGAGAATCATTTTCTCATAAAGTTTATAAAATCCTACAAAACTTTTTGAACGTGGTGTTTTTTTATCTTTTACGATTGTTCTGCGCTAATGAACATAGTTAGATAACTGATTTGGACGCGCAATAATACTGCATCTATTATGCAGTGTTTTTAAATATTGTAAAACGAATTGCTTTGGAATTATAAAGAAGAATCAGACAAAAAACGATTGATTAGATTACAATAATTTATTAGACTTACAATAATTTATAATGTAATTGCCACAATTAAAAATGAGAAAAATTACGTTATTATAACTAATTAAAGAGACTAAGTAAAAAAACACCCAAGCGGAAATATAAACCTTCGCATTCCATTAGATAGCTACGGCTACTCCCAAACATCAAACTCTAAAAACATAAATACAAAGTTTTAAAACCTAAAAATTTAGGCAACAGTTACTGAAAATTCAAAGTGCACTTTTGCAGCATTAAAGGAGTGGTTTAGTACTAAAGTAGAAGTAATAATTCCAGTAGAAATTATGTACACGTACCCACAGGTATATTTTATGTGTTCTTCAAATGTTAACTGTAGTAGAATTCTCGTAGGTAGTAATCATAACTTAGTTCCATATTAAGAATGAAAGGTACAAGTTTATCTATTGTTATATTATAAAGAGGAAAGAAAAAGTAAAATTGTTTGTTTACGTCAGTCTCCAATTCCGTTTATCAAAAAATTTTAATTTCTTTCAGCAACAGAAAGAGAACGGGACGCGGGCAACATAGGCTTTAATTAATGCGGGCGAAGTCACTGGAAAACAGTTAGTTTAATACATTTTTCTCTTTATTTGTGCTTCACTACTTATAATAAATTAAACTTGTTGTCCACGTCTCTTATTCCCCCTGGAATATATCCATAAATTTTATATATTCCCTGAACATAATGAATTTTATCTCTTCAAAATCTAAAGTATTTAAGCTGTCACTTAACTATTTAATAGATTTTGACGTGTTTTTGAGCGTTGAACAGAAACAATCACAAATACAGATGATGAAAAACTCTTTTGAATTAACGATTTACCTTAAACCTGCAAAGCAATTTTAATCCAAAAACTCAATACATCACATCAAATATTTTACTGACCATGTGATTTCTGTGGTCTGAAAAAAAATAACGTCGAAAATTAAAACAATTTTGAAACTATCACGTGACCAACAGAAATGAGATAAATTCTACCTTTCAATTAAATACGATAGGTAGGCACAATTATAGAGACGTAGGGTTGCTTATCCTATAGCTGAGCTGATAATACTTTTGAAATAAAAATAGTACCGCAATAAAACCTCATTTCAATTGTTCTGCCTGACGTATAGATGACGAGCATTATCTATAATTCCTGCAATATGATATCAAATTGACCGGGTTTTTGCTAAATTGCTAAAACAATTGGGCATTTTACATATCGCGCGGGCATTATTGTTATTGCCCATTTAAGCACTTTGTGTATGACATATATAATTAACTCAGTTTAATAGGTCCTTATTAGTACGAGTATATATGTAAGACTAAGTTGATTGTTAAGTTACTCAACAACTTAAGCATCGCAATACGAAATCATTTGGACCCAAAATGGATGCTTTCATTTGTGAAAGGTACCCGCAGGATATCAGCGGTTTCCGTCTAGAAAGTTTAATAAAGCACACCCCCGCATTTAAATCCCCCATTTAACTTTGTCCCGGCATAAGTCCGCGGATTAATGGGCAGACACTGCTAGTAGTGATACTCTTACCCTTCTTAATCAGGTTCTTTGCATTTGGCAAATTAATACCATTAATACAAAATTTACAGATAGAATCAAAGTGGTGATTGATTTGTAGCAGATTCCGGTACACTTTTGCGACGAATCCTTTGCTTATACCGAAAGAATGGTAACAAAATCGGTGAATGGGATCAATCTGTAATTTAAAAAAAATAAGCGGTTCTTAAACTTTTCGGCCATGGGCCATGGATGGAAAAGTTTATAAATAATTAATTACTTTTATATTTTATTTTATTTCTACTATTTGCTGATATGACCAAAATATTTATTTATCCCAATGGTGTTCTGTAGGGCTCCACAGAGCATTATTTGAGAAACGCTGCTATAATTAACTGTTGCCGTGCTAACCCATTTTTTTATGAACTATCAACATATGAAATTGGTATTATCAAAACTCTATTCGATGACGGCTCTTACGCCGATTTGAAGGTGTCGCCATCTCCGAGGTCTTTCGGTTCGATTTCTGGTTGACTCAATGTTGAAGATGTTTATTTTTCTGTATTTTCTCTGTTGGGTCTGGGTGCGATAGAGATCCATTATATCAGATTAACATAATACAAGTGTTAGATACTACATTTATTTCTTTATTAAGTAAATACCAAAGATATAATATACAATGAAGAAATAAAACAATGACTTACTCAAGAAAAAAAGTATTGTTTGAAAAACAAATCACAATAAACGGTTGATATTTGTGACATTGTTTTCTCAGAAATATCATCACATTACCGCGATAATGTATACGTAGTTGATTCCCAGAAAGTTTGAAACACGTTAAACTCCCACTCTCACTGGAATGAATAGGCAAATAACGATTGTCATAACAATATTGTAATCAGTAGTATTAGGAAAACAAATAGATGGCAGATTAGACAGTCTCTGAATTTATTTGACTAGAGACAAAAACAAAATCGTAAAGAATATCCTATTTATTCAAATTGTTAGAATATAATATTGTTTCAGTCAAAATGAATGTTGTTACAATTAGAAATTTGTACAATTAAACCGTAATTACATGTACAATATACATACCTGATGTCATTAGTCAAAAAATGTCTACAAAAATATCATAACTAGCCAAAGATTATCTAATCAAATGGCTTGAACTCGACTTTATTGACGCGTTCGTCAGACGGCAGGTTAAGCTGTTGGTCACGACTGCATTTGCAATGTTAACATTGCAATACGAGGGTCAAACTGAAAGTTCTTAGAAAATCAAAAACTGATTACATTAGCCAGTTATTAGTTTTATTATATCTTTTCAAAATATTGTCCATTCACGTCAATACACCGCTGCATGCGATGGAACCACTGGGAAAAGCACTTTGCCCACTCGTCCTTAGGGGTCTCTTCAATGGCATCGCGATACGCAGCCACCGCTTCTTCAGCATTCATAAACCGCTTTCCTTTAAGTATTTCTTTAATTTTTGGAAATAAATAAAAATCACAAGGCGCGAGGTCGGGGCTATACGGCGGGTGACCCAGTAATTCAACGTTTGATGTCGCCAAATAGTCGATCGTTCGCTTGGCGGTGTGCGACGAGGCGTTGTCGTGGTGAAGGAGGATCCTACTGCGAGGTCGTTTCTCTCGAACTTTTTCCAAGACAAGTGGCAAACAATTGGTAGTGTACCATTCTGCAGAAACTGTTTTTTGATCCTCTAACACAATTGTTGCAAAATGACCTATCCTTCCAAAGAACGAGGCCACCATTTTTTTTCCCGCACTTCGATCTCTCTTCACTTTAGTTGGCAACTCCTCGAAAGGAAACACCCACTGAGCAGATTGTCTTTTGGTTTTAGGATCATAACAGTAAATCCAGCTTTCGTCACCTGTTAGTATGTCGAACACAGCATTTGAGTCACCTCCGTTAAATCTTTCAATCATTTTACGACACCAATCCACACGATGGAGTTTTTGAGCCTCAGTCAAATTATGAGGTATCCACCGGGCGCAAAGCTTCCTGACCGCTAAATGTTCGTGGAGGATTTTGTGCACTTGACTCATACCGATGCCTAAGCTTGTCCGAATCTGTTGATAGGTCACTCTTTTGTCAGTCTCTATCATACGCCGCACAACACAGATGTTATCTTCAGTCGTCGCCGTAGAAGGCCGTCCCTCACGTAAATCATCAGTGAGATTAGTGCGACCACGTTTAAACTCATTAAACCAGTTGTAAACAGTCGCACGAGATGGGGCTTCATCGTGAAAGGCCAATCGTAGTCTATCATAACTTTCTTGTTGACTTAAATGACATCGAAAGTCATAAAAAATCATTGCACGAAAATTTTCTCGTGTTAAATTCATGATGACGTGACACAGACAATTTTCAATTTGCCGCCAAATCGTAAAACAAATGACAAATGAATGAAATATATACTCAGTAATATTGGCAAAGAGTTATATTTTCAAATTTTAGAATTATTTTTTTATTATATTGTTTATAAGTGGCCAGTTCTAAGAACTTTCAGTTTGACCCTCGTAATTCTCATTAGGCTCGCGAGATGAGTTATTGCCTGATCTCCGTATTCAGGCACAGATCTTTTGTTTCCAGCGGCAAAACTTTTAAAAATTGCATGTTAAGACTTGAACCCCAGCAGTATGTAAATTGAATATTGCTAAGAATATTATTTGGGACTTTATTCTGCAGTGAATTTCGTATTTAGTTTGTACAATATGTACGCCGTCAAATGTCGCAGGCTACTTTAGAGTATAAAGTAAACCGCATAGGATCTATTGTCCCATAAATCAAATTGTCATTTAGTTGACACACTTATACGTTGTGGATGCACCAATCCCGCTCTAGATTGCGGACACGCCATATGTCACAAAATATATGTGACCAGTGGTGCTTAATATTGGGATCCTTGTGTTTATCTTATGCTTGTAAAGGTTTATTTGTAATTGGGTATTATTGAAACATGACAGTTAAATGTAGTTGTAATACTAAACGCTTATTGTTAATAATCAAGAATAAAGACCATATTACACTATATATAAATGTTAATATATGTACAAAGAATTTGTGCGAGATAGTATTATTTGCTGATGACACCTCTTTAGTGTTTAAAGTTAAGAGGGGTAATGATTGTTTTGACGATGTAAATGATGCTCTCGACAAAGTTCTACAGTGGTTTGATAATAATAATTTAAAGCCTAATTCAAATAAAACGAAATGCATAAAGTTTGCATTACCTAATGTGAGGCATGTTAGTACACTTATAAATGTAAATAGTGAAAAAGTTGAGTTGGTGGATTCGACAAAGTTCCTTGGTATTGCTGTTATGAAAATTAGACGCTTGACAAATATTGAAACGGTAAGATTGGTATATTTTAGTTGTTTTCATAGTGTAATGACTTATGGTCTATTGTCGTGGGGTTCTGTAGCTAGCATTCAAGATATTTTTATTCTACAAAAGAGAGCTGACCGCGCTGTATATAATTTACGGTCTAGGGAATCTGTCAGAGTAATATTTAAAGAAATAAATATTTTGACTGTTGCCTCTCAATACATCTATGAAAATATTATGTACGCAAGAAAACATTACGATTCCGTCACAAAAAAAGGAGTGTTCATATTCTTAAACAAGAAATAAAAATAAACTTGCCGTTACAAGCTTCAGACTTCAGAAAACCAGAGGGTCATTTCTGGGTAAATGCATTGCTATGTTCAATAAAGTTCCACAAAATGTAATTGACCTACGCATAAATAAGTTTAAAATTAATGTAAAGAACACACTTATGAGTAAAGGCTATTATGAAGTTGATGACCGCAATACATGGAATTAATAGCCTTCACTTTGTTCTATAACGACTAATTGTATGTACAAACTATGACCTACAGACTTTGAAAGTTGTGTTTATTATTGTGATAATACATATTATTTTGGTAATGACATGATTTTGTAAATGTCATTACTTATGATAAAGAGCTGGTAAGTTTCTTTCGCTTGTTCTTCTTGTCAGCTAAAAGACGTCCTGAACAAGTGGTAGGAAAAATAAAAATTTTGGACGATTCAAAAGTGCTTGTAACAAGTTTATTTAAATAAAGATATTTTAGTTTCATTTCGTATAATGTATAACAATGTGATAGATCAAGTCACATTCACTTTGCAGTCGTGTATCATTATTATTAAGACAACCAACATTTTAGTTTTAAGAAGTGAAGAGAGAATTTCAACTTGCCATATCTAAACAAATCAAACAAGTTCTACTGAGAATAGCACGCCGAAATTTCGTGACGGATATTTAATTTCAAAGGCTATTTATGTATAGGAATAGACTGTATAGAATTTGAAAATTCTTTGGAGCGGATCCAATATTTTGAAATATAAACATTTACATACATTTGAATGCAACGATGCAGCAGAAGAGCTCGAACGAATTCTGGAATTAGCTTTATTTTTAAAGTAGTTAAAGGTGGGGTAGAATTACTTCAAAGTTATTTTTATGCTTGTATAATAGTATTCCATAATAGTGCACATAAAACTGTTGCGTAATAAGGTGAATACATATTTATATTTACAAAGTTTGTTTTGTTACCAAATATGTAAAAATAAAACACCTACTCAACTTTTTATTCCGTAATTTTAAGTTCAATCTTTGTGTGTTGATACTCACTATATATAATAATTTTATTACATTAATTGGATATAAATATAATAAAATATGCTGTATATCAATATAGCTTTACAATGATGTCTTGAAAAATACACCAGCCTCAAAGTACTAAAGGAGATAGGAAGCATTTTTTTACTAAGAATATTTTTTTATTTAGAAGTTAACAGGATGTTTGAGGGCATTAAATATAAACTTGCTAGGTGTAAAACCCAACAGTACTTTATCTTAATATTTAGATAATTTGGACGTAAGCAAATTGTGATAAAGTTGTACTAAGGTCACAAAAACTAATGTGTATTTACACTGCGTTAATGAATTTAATCGATATTCCATTTCACAATGGAAGTTTATAAACTGTATCGTTCCAAGTATCGATTAACTTCATTCGATACGATATTAGTATCAATACGCAATTTAAACAACTATTTAATTAGTAAAGGATGATTTTATTAAATGAAATAACTTTGAACGGTTTCAGGGTGTGTATATTTGCTTTCATAACCCTTTATAGATTCTGTGTTCACTTGAGAGTAAGGTGTCGATTGACAATCAACAATCAACAAAAAGACAACTGACACCTTAATCTTAAGTGAACACGGAACGTGTCAAGGGTCCTTAACGTTATGAAAGCAAATATAAAAGTGCTGAAACTGTTTAGATTCATTCACTGAGTAGTGCACGTGAAAATATAATAAAAAAAATTTTTTTTTTTGTTATATTAGGTACTTATTTTTTATTATAAAAAATATAACTTGATTTTTTTTATCATAATAAAAGATATTATTTTATTACTTAATGTTTTATTGAGAATAAATACTTTGGCAAAAAGTAGCTATGAAAGTGTGATTCCAAATAATGACTTTCGCCTATAAATTCACTGTTTAATATGCCTTTTTAAATTCTCCATAACACAATTCACTTAACAATAAGATGTTGGCGGTTCAAGAAAATATTTTTTTAAGTATTATTTATTTTCTGTCTCTTCTCAAAATCAGCAGTAACAATTAAGTGTATGCTGAATTCTCATCTATTACCAGATAAGTGAAATATGAATTTGTTTTCGTATGGCGACGGATCGTCGTACGTTGTGACAATGGAATACAGTACTTATTAGTGTAACGAATAAATATTACCAGCTTGATTTTTTTGTTTATTTAAGCTGTATTGCACACATTAAAATGTACAAATGGTGGACTTACTGCCATGGGGCCATTCTCTACCTGTCAACCGGAGAGTTGTAGTAGAGATCTTTAAAAAAATGCGGTGCAACAATGAAACAGAGAGACAAACTTTTTGTAATGTGAAAATTAAATTACAAACTACCAATATCTACGCATAAATTTGTAAAATCATCTATTCGGTACGATCTTCTGTGTTTTTCGTACCGATTTGTCAATATCGAGTGAATTTAATTGTATCGATCCATCTAAGTATCAGATCGGATAGTACAGCCCTATGTCAGTCCGCCCGTATTGTTTACAATGAATTCGGGTGTATAAATAATGATAAAATGTAATAAGCTTACATTTACCGCTCATTTTGTCAGTCAGTAACTTTAACATAAGCAAGTTGTATAGGAAATATGAGAAAAAATATTGTTATTGTGGCATGTATTCTTCAAGTAGCTGTTTCTTGGGACTTCATATCCAAAAATTGTTGCCCACCACACGATGACGAGCATTTAGGACGGATTTGTGACGACGGATCGCGCGCACCATTAATTGGCTGTTGTGGAAATGGTCCATGCAACGTTGCCTGCTGTAATTGTGACAATGGGTGTATTAGTGGAAAGCACAAACCATACAAACTGTTGGGAGTATGGGGTGCTGAAATTAGACCTAATTTTGGTTTAACTGGCAATAGTGCACCGGTAGCTGGAAGCGAGTTTGTCGAAGAGTTGGCCAAAACTGCTGCCAAAGAAATTGGGAAAGGCACCTACGCAATAGGTAGTGCTGCCGCCAAGAATCCGAATAAACAGGAGTCAGATATAGAATACCACAAATGGAACTAAATGTTAAATTTACGGGCTGTAACCTTTTACTTTTTCTCGGTATTTTTTTTAATTTTAATAAAATGTGAATAAAGTTAGTATTTGTGTTTAATTATGTTTTATTTCTATTATTTTCTCTTTGTCTTTGCATTGAATAAGAATAATATTTTATGACAATTAGTCTCTTTATTGAGCATATTAGAATTTTGATATTGACGTGAACTAAAATAAGATTGTAATTAAAATAACGTTTACAAATTTATAATACAAAAGTCATAAATAACTTAGTGAATCAGTATATGAAGGAATTATTATACACAAAAATAATAAAATAATGTTGCTTAAAGTAAACAGAGTTATTAAATAAGTCATTAGAATAAATCGCGCTGATGATGTTGCTAATACATAAACAATACTGGGCCTTAATTCTGATGTTTTTAAGTTATATTCGAATTACAATAGAATCCCCACTAAGTCTGAATTATTATTAGTGCAATGTCTTTCTTACAAATCAACGATAACAGTTATATTTATTATTTGGTGGTCTATTAACAAGAACTGTATCTTAATTGGTTGTAGTTGAAACGCTGTTGACTTTCCATGACTACGCTAATATTAATAGAATTACCCACAGGATTTTTTACACATAGGAAACATAGTTTAGAAAAGGTTATAAAATAATCACAAGTTAAATTACTTTTAAAAAGATTTTGTTAGGTTACTCTTACTAGCGTATTTTTATTCATTATTATATTTTCATTCATTTGTGTTTTTATTTCATTATTATGAGTATTTTAACTTTATCTTTGTTATTCCAAATCACTAATCTGTCATTTGTAAACAGTATTATAGTTCGAAATAGAGTATAGTCGGTTTATGAATTAAGTGGATTGCCACTATTGAAACTTAATTAATATAAGATAACGAGAATTTAGCATAGTGTTGATATTAGATTAATAGAAGAGCAACCAACCAAAAAGAGGGTAAGTGCTACCTGAGAATGTCTACTAACATATGTGGTATCTTTAATCATGTCAGTAATATGACGGCCATCTTATTGTGTGGACACCAGTCCTGTACTAAATAAATAAGAATGCGGAACCTGTTCCAAAACTGTTATATTTATTAAGTAGAATATGCAGAAATATAAGATGCCATCTTAACCTTTCATTAAATCTTTGATGGATTTGTATTGTATTTATTTGATCGAGATTTGTGATCAGTAATTATTTGACTCGCATTAACTTCTATGTCGTGATAGTAACTGAGAGCTCATAATATTATTGCAAATGGTATCTAGAATCGAATTTGATTGTAATTGAGAAAGTATTAAGGGTCAGAATCGATTGCATTCGACTCTATATGGAGTTTTTATGATACGTAGGTGTATTTGCCCTTTACTTAGCCAAAGTTCTTTTTCAATTTTCTGCACCACGAACGCAAATAGCGTCTGAAAGCGCTTATAATACGGCGCTTAAAAATTTTTAACTGGGAAATTTTTCCACCTTTACTTGCGCTCCATATTGCTAAAACAGGCTAATTAATATTTTTTCATATAATTTTGTAACAAGGCACGTAAGTGGACATGACGTGACTTAAAAAGGACTTACAAAGGAAACATATTGTTGGCTTGCAGCGCCTTTCTCGTTTTTTTTAATGTAAGTTTTTTTTTTTGTTCTTTTATGTTCCTTAATATTATTTCACAATAGTTCATAATTATGGTTTTGGTGTGTAAATAATATTAACTATGCTTACATATACATTGCAAAAGGTTGGCAAATTATAAAAAAAAACGGCCAAGTATGAATCGGATTCGAGCACGAAAGGTTCCGTAACATAATCTATAATAAACGCAAAAATTACGTCTTTTATATGTGAAACCTTTTTGCATATTTAATAGCGGCAGTAGAAACGCATCATCTGTGAAAATTTTTACTGTCTAGATATCACGGTTCGTGGACGCGTATCGCGCAAAACTCAAGAATCGCTTTGTCTACACACAACTGTCACTTTTCTAGGAACGAGAACCTTATGGTCAAGAGTGAGATATCGTATAGGCGCACCCGAGAAAAGTGACATTTGTGTATAGATAATGCGTTCCGAGTTGGTCATGCTACGCCTATTGGTCACAGACGGACACTGGAGTCTTAGTAATAGGGAAATAAGGTAAACGGGACCTAAAAAGATGTAATTGTGTAATTAAGACAACATAAAAAGTTCCTTTTAAATTTTGACCCCATGGGAAAAATTGAATAATTACATATCATATGTAAAGGGAATATTATGTATTATATTCATAAGAGTACTGTATTCATAATATCATGGATTTTTTAATATAACATCCCTTATTATGATTGACAAAACATTTTTACGTAGGTTCTACTGAAAATAAATTGTTTTTTTAGGAACTATATTAAATGTAAGCCTTTGCCTTCAGCTGTACAGAAATAATAAAATGACATTTTAATGATCCTCTGTTGTAATTAATCACTCAAGGTAATAAACGCCCATGGAATAGGTATCACTTAATTACCCAATATTTTCTTGTAGAATGCAAAACAAATAAAAAAAAAGTACCACTGATTAGACAAAAATAGTGAAGGAGACCAGAAATAATAAAATTTCCTTATCATCATTACCAACCTATTAATGACTGCTTCCGAAAGGATTTAATCGAATTGAATGGAATAGAAGAGAATTGGTCATGACCATGCGGGCTTACCTCATAAACCACGGAAGGGCTCGATATAACATATTGTTGGCCACCCATCCTATGAACGGCCACTGCGAAAGTTGAAAAACATCATCCTCCTCCACAAACCTGCGCCATCGAGATCCTCCTAAAATTTCTTTAAACTACTTTATAAAACGGACGGTCTGAATTGACTACTGAATTGACTACATTAAAATAAATATTTTTTTATCTAGTCTCTCCAGCATGGCAACACTGCCGGTTGGAACTAGTTCCGGTCAAGGTCACCTTGGCTATAGGGATATACACTTCACACAAGCATATATGCGATTGCCTTGATTTATTTACACAGAGAGACAGAGGCAATAGTATCTAAAAAAAGATATGATAGTTTAAAGCATAGTTACACCGACAAATAATATATCGTTACAAGATTATTGCATTTGAAACAAAGTAGGTAGGTAATGAATAAGTTACTTTCGTACCTAGTTCCTACTGGTAAAATGATTACTAGGGGATTTCAATAATACCATGCGACGGTGTCCCGATGGTTTGACCGTTTTAAATCAGGAGACAGGAGCCTTGAAAGTCAGCCACGCTCAGGGCGACCACCCGCAGTGAATGATGACGATTTGCGCCGCGAACTGCAGTTGAATCCGGATGCTACCACTCGTGAATTAGCGGAAGCACTTAAATGCAGTCACCACGCCGTGGAACACCATCTGCATGAGCTTGGTTATCGAAAAGTTTTGGCTCGGTGGGTACCGCACATCCTTACAGACGCCAGTCGTGCAGTCCGTGTCGCTATCTGTCAGTCACTTTTGCTGCGACCCCGACGTAAAGAGTTTTTGTCAGATCTGGTTACTGGAGATGAATCATGGATTTATTACGAGAACGATACACGTCGTGCTTTTTGGCTGCCTCGAGAAGAAACGCCACCAACTCAACCGAAGCCGAGTCAAAAGAACCGCTGAAAAATTCTGCTTTGCTGTTTCTGGGATGCGCAAGGCATACTGTTTTATGAGCTATTACCTTACTTTTGTTAGGTTATTCACAATGATATTAATATGTCTGTCTTGTCTACGCAATACACACTAAAAAAGTGAAGCTATTACAATTAAGATGTTTGTCTTAATCGACTCGTTCTTCATTCCTATATTGATTTAACGGGCTCAATGGCGCGGTGGTAGCGTTCCTACTTTGCGCCGAGAGTCGTGGGTTCGATCCCCACACAGGAGAAACATTTTGGTGATTAACAATTGTGTCCGTTCTGTGTCTGGGTGTTTTCTATTTATATTATGTATATATTTGTATTCCCCCCGTTGTTTCCGATATCCGTAACAAAAGTGCCTAAGCTACTTATCTCGGAATCGGATCAATGTGTGTGATGTTGTCCGATATTTATTTATATTTTATTTATTTAACACTTATAAGCAACTTAGCCAGAGGATATTCTTTTTTTTTTATGGGATAGGGGGCAGACGAGCAGACGGATCACCTGATGGTAAGTGATTACCGTCGCCCATGGACACCTGCAACACCAGAGTGGCTACAAGCGCGCTGCCGGCCTTTGTGGGACGAATATGATCATGGGGAGGGAAGGGTTGAGAGGTAGAGGAAAGGGAATAGGGAGGGGTTGAGCCTCCGGTACCCTCACTCACACGACGAAACACAAAGCAAGCGTTGCTTCACGTCGGTTTCCTGTGATTATGTGTGGTATCACTCCGGTCGAGCCGGCCCATTCATGCCGAAGCGTGGGTCTCCCACGATTAAAATATGGGATTTTATATATATGGATATGACATTTTAGCGATGTTATAGCATTAATTCGTGTTATTTTACTACTTCGGCATGTACTTTAATAACAAATCACGAATAATAATTATGGATTTGGCACCAGTGTTTCCAATGAAGTCATTTATACACCAAAAGACATAAAAAAGTAGCATAATGAAACGAAATTTCGTCAAAATTCGCTTAGTCGTATCCTATTACGCTAGCTTGAGATTAGGAGGTCGCATACGTGACCGGGAATTACACCCAGGACCTTAGAGATGGCAACACCTTGAAACCGACGTGTGACCCACTAGGTCACGATGTTTGTCTGAGCTATTAAATCTTCACTTTTTAATCTGTATAGTTAGGAATAATACCCATTTAAACTTGGTCAAATTAATTTAGGAAAAGTCATTTAGTTTAAGTAAGATTATAAATTTACGACGCTTATAATTTTACAGTTACATACAAACTAATGAACCGACTTAGTGGGAAAAGTTTTGACGTATAACTCATCAAAATTTCATGTAATTTGTCTGAAGCGTAAATAAGTCGAAGATATCAGAATAAATGTACGTGCTAGTTTTCTTTTTTAATAAAAATTCTTAGACACGCAAAGCTGTGTTTTGCCTGTTAATTACTAAATTTTACTGTATGGCTTACATTAGTCGGCCACTCCCAGTGATAGCAATCTAGAGAGCTGTCCAAATTCAGTGCCTAGCGAGGCCGAAAATAAATATCACGTTTTACTGCTAATGTATCAAAACTATCCGGGTAAGGTTTGCGATATTATCTTGAAGCTTTAACACTTTACTAAATTTGTAAAACAAAATCTGTATCATTTATCATTTTATTGCTTGGGAAATATATTACTACTGCGTAAGCAATTTCATTTTGAGAGGTTCTAATAGGAAATATGTGAAATACACATTGTTTCTTGATTTCTCTCGTTTTTAAGTAAGCGTATTTAATTAAGTAATTTTAACATTGATAAATTAATCCATTTGAAATCAATAAACAGAACGACGTTTTCTATGTTTTGAGCATAATCCAAACCGAAAGGTTGAAACGTATTTATATGCCGTGTTGTTGTCGTCACGTATTGTTTTATACCTTAAAATAATACTGACAGATTTCTATACCGATACAACAGAACAGAATACAAAAATGTGCCTTTGTTTATGAAATTAATAATATAAATATTATAGTTCCTAGGTAAAACGTAATACTAAACTTACTGTTTGAGAGAAGTGTAATTAGTATTACGAGTATATTCGTATTTTATTTTATTTATCATAGTTTTTTATGTAATCAGTTATTAAACTTTATCAAATGTTAGGTTCATAATGGATTGTAGAATTTTGAATTTGAAATGTACAAGTATCGATTACTTGGAGCATACCAAAACAGAACTTATTTATAGGTAAAAGTTTTCTATGTTCTCGTTGTGCCTCTAAAATGCAGCAAGCATTAAATAAACTGTCCAGTTTATTTATTATAAAAACTGTACTCGAGTCGAGGTTTTGTGAAAATGAATTAAATTTTTCATTGTGCCCGAGTACGGCGTACAAAAAGGAATTTTAATGTAATTTAGTAGATGCACTGCACCTGAGAGATGTTTCAGTTTACACGATTTTAAAATATGAAAAGTGCCAACTGAAAGCAAATTGAGATAAAGGAAATGCTTAATTGTAAAACGAAGTCCTATCGCCGTGTTTATCAGCAGGCCGTCTTTCTTTTTTTTCGCCGAGGAAATGCATTCTGTGCACTCGCGTAAGTGAAATTAAAAAATGCACTTGCGTGATTAAAAAATTGTATTTGGGGTGCAATTGCTTTGATGATAAGATCACTCATCGGTTCTCAACTCAATCACTCGATCGTTTTTAAATATTTGTTGAAGATCGATAAAGGTTTTTATGGATTATTAATATTAACAAATGTGATGAAAATAGTAATAATTCAAAATTTAAATTTCCATATTAACAACGAGCTTTTGTTGACCAGAAATCTTGTATAAACAAATAAAACTAGACCAAACTACGATAGGGTTGCGTTATTTAACTACAAAATCGCACGCCTCGCTTCGTAGAATAATTTCCGATCAGCATACGTACTTTTGGGTTTAAAGTGATTGTTGAGAGTAGCAACCAGCTTGTTATACGTAACGCTAACGAGTGATTTGGGTGTAGTAAATTACATACTCGCCAATTGATATGTCTGATCCGATAAGTGCGTTGCTGGCATTTAATTTAAAATATTGATTTAAACGACTGTAGTATATTTCTCACTGATGAATTGTATGGTTGAAGACAGACAAATTTTTTTTTTTTAGAAATTTTAGCCGACATTTGCTTCACATGAAACCGTAACTCGTCGACAAATAATACGTATGCTAATTAATAAAACGCGATGGTACTAGATCGAAGCTGGTTTATTACTAACTGTTGGCTTCACTTAATGTGTACCCATATATACATACACCATATATGGCCACCTTCTCTTTCCATTACAGATCCTTCAAATTATTTCGACCCAAAGCCCTTATCAAGACAAATCAAATGTACCTAAACTCGATAGAATTGCTTCGTTTTAATGCAAAGCTAACATGACTACCTTCCGACTTCATCATCAGCTCAGATCGATTTTATATTAACGTATTATGTGCAAGCAAATTTCAATAGAAAATTCCCGCTTTTCAAATTAGATCAAATTTATCGTGCGTGATTTTATCAACACTAAATATAAGGCAAGTAAAAAAGGAAAGCTTGTGAAAACAAAATTTTAGTCTCCCATACAATAAAGTCATATATAGCATTTCTTTAACCCTAATAAGAATGTCATGAAACATTATTGATATTTTATTTTATTGTCACTGCCAATAGTGCCAGACTCGTATATGCGCTTATAAAGACGATTTTGAACGAAATGACAAGCTTATATAATAGTATTTGTTATTGTTTCAGTTATCAGCAACATTGCTGGTGCTTCTACTTTCTATGAACGCTGTTGACGAGGGTCATGCTGTCAATCCGAGTAAGTATAAAAAGTTAACATTAAATTCGTTTGTATTGAAAGAAGTTAGATTTTCACAGCAAACTAAATGTATTTTTTTACGAAAAATTATAGTTTATAATGCACATAGTAGGTGGCGCCAACAGTTATTCATAGACAATTCATAGATAACAGTTTTAGAGTTTTTGATACTCATACCAACAGTTTGAATTATTGTTATTATAATGGTTTTTAACTGGCAAACACTAATATAGATTACCTCTGTAATTTCGTTACTTTTTTCAACTTGGTTGGTATTTGTCAAGTTATTTATTTCTAATTCTCGGGGCAAGTGCTCCCGCCTAATCGAGCAAAGTAAAAAGGCCACATATTATCTTTTTCTCGAAACTATTTGGCTATTTTGATCCCCTGTAACTTAGTTTTGGAGTAAACTAGAAGCCAATATTTTCAGTGACCAAGCATCACATAACGAGGCACATTTCCAAATTACATTAAATTAGAATGAGGACTTTAAGAATTATTGCAATCCAAAATACTTTAATTTTGTCACATATCCGTCGTGAAAATATCCGTCTTTGTGTGTTTGTGGCCAACGAACGGCCAACAAACGGAATCAAATGAGCTTCATACGAGACAAGACTAGGTAGACTTTTCAGTATTTACATGCGGTAAAGCATGAAGACAATATCGAGAACGAAATACCTAAACTGTTTATATCTAATCAATGTCTACTTTGATTGTATTCTGAATATAGTAGACTTCTTAATAAATTTGCTTAAAAAATCCTTTTCTCTGATACTCAGAGATGGCTTATAGATCCCATCCCGGAGTACCAGGGACAAAGTGAATCTTTTAAGCATTCTTCATTAAAAGTTTTTGAATGAATGCAAAATTGATCAAATAACCTATATATAAATGGACTTATTGTAGATGCATTCACCGATTAGATTTATCATATGTTTTATCGAAAATCAATACATTAACGCCTTTATATGAAGAGACAGGGATTGAGTGATCTTTTATGCCCATTACTGATGAAGTAAAAAAAGGAGAATTACCTACAAAAAGAAATGAGATCTTATCAAAAACATAACATATACAAAGATGCACTAGTCTCACAATGCAATTCTTCTGCCGTAAAAAGTTATGAAATCAACGTAAATCAATTCGAATAATCCAGTAGCTCGGCGGCGTAGTGGATTAGCGCTGCGGCCCGTGATCGTAGTCGTTAAGCAACTTTCTCAAGGGTCGGTCACGGGATGGGTGACCAAAAAATTATTATCTCGAGCTACTCCGTGCTTCGGAAGGCACGTTAAGCCGTTGGTCCCGGCTGCATTTGCAGTCGTTAATACCCTCCAATCCGCATTGGGCCAGCGTGGAGGGTCATGGCCCATCCTCCTTAACCATCCATAAGGAAGGCCTGGGACGTGAAAGGGCTGATGATGATGATGATCTTTCTGTGACAGCAGCTATCCAACTTTGTCATAGATTTGGGAATACTTGGCAAAAACACAATGAGACTTGTGCATTTTTTTACATTTTAAGTTGTGATTGGTAAATATTTCCTTTGTTTGCTTTTTATCGGAAATAACAGGTTATGTCCTCTTAAAATCAACATTCAATATGTTATGCACTGTTTCATCGTCTGTCCTGTGCTAACTTACGTATTGCGAAAGTTTGTGAAGCTGGATGTATATATGTTACTTTTTCACTACAAAACTACTGAACTGATTTTGATGTAATTTTGATTACGGATTATTATACCTGAGTCAATATAGGCTACTTGTAATCCCACTGTCAAGTCATCGCGGAGACTGTGAATCGTATCGATGAAAAGCTGGATAGGGTCGCTTGTCTATACTAATATTATAAAGAGGAAAAATATGATATTTTGTTTGTTTGCAACGAAAAGGATCTGAACTACGAAACCATTTTAGAAATTCTTCACCTACCGGAAGATACATCATATGCGGTGAACGTAGGCTATATTTTATCCCGAAAAACAACATTTAAAGGTATGAAAATGGAAGTGGAAGTCTGTATAGGGAATTAATTGACTATTGTTTACTATTCGATCTGTCATTGTAATTATATCCGTGTCATGATATTAATAGATATCCAAATAAACAGTTCCCTAGTGAATACGCGGGCGAAGCCGTTGGCGGAAAGCAATATTTTTTTATATAGTATAAATCATATTTCTTCTCGCCAATTTGAATTTGAGGAAAGCATTCCTAACTTTCACGCAAGCGAACGAAAATGAAACATTGATCAAGAAGTATCAATAAAAATAAGTAAGAGTCCATCTCGCAATAATTTTAATTATATATCTCGATTCTCGGCCACCTAAGACTAATGTTATGTAATATGATAAGCATTTTTCTTTAAGAATGATATATCATTAATCGAAAATTTATCAAAGATTTATCAAGTTTGTTCTTAAAGGCTGCATGTTTGTTTTCACTATACCAGCGTTTGGTGCGTAAACACAGCGGAGACCAAACCCTTGTTAGCGCCATCATCTCTATAAATACCGCCAAGTGAAATTCCTCCTTAGCATCAACGTGTAACAGTACATTTTCGTTCGCAATAAACACACAATGGCGATTACGTGGGCCCGTTTTGAGTAAAGAAACCCTTTGCAACGTCGCATTTATTCGGTGGTTAGTTCGGCTTAGATGTAGGGTCGACCATTCGTCCGGATGATATTCAAGCAAATTATGTGCCAAACACCTCTATCATTTGTGGTGCACCGTTACATTAGGACAAACCCGCAAAATGTTAAGTTCATATATAGTTTCAAATTAGGCTAGCCGTCACTGAGGTTGGGTTAATAATCTATAAGAATAACTGTATAATTTTGAGTTATCATCAGCCCTTTTACGTCCCCACTGCAGGGGCTCAGGCCTTCCTTATGGATGGTTAAGGAGGATGGGCCATGACCCTCCACGCTGGCCCAATGCGGATTGGAGGGTATTAACGACTGCAAATGCAGCCGGGACCAACGGCTTAACGTGCCTTCCGAAGCACGGAGTAGCTCGAGATAATAATTTTTTGGTCACCCATCCCGTGACCGACCCTTGCGAAAGTTGCTTAACGACTACGATCGCGGGCCGCGGCGCTTATCCACTACGCCACCGAGCTACCTCGAGTTATATTTGTGCGGAACTTTAGTATACAAGTCCAATTCGCTCTTGGCTTTGTTCACTTGAATATTTTTAACGTTTAAATTATGTTAAACCCGTGCCGTGGAAACGCATATAAGAGCGATCAACAAAAACAAATGCCTACACTCTCGGCCGAAAAAACCACGTGCCTGGCTCGTCGCTGGGATCTCGCCGAAATGAGTCGAATGCATTTTTCAGTGGTGAAAAAACAAAACTTTTATTCGAGTGGTTCAGCGAGGGAGCCGTTTCAGCTTTTGAACAGGTTAATGTTCATCACAGGAAACAAGGGGAACGGAACGGAAAAAAAAGAAAGCTCTTTGTAAATATAGCAGGATGTTTTATACAGCTGGATTTTTTGTTCAGCTTTTAGTGGCTACTGTTTCGAGTGGTGAGTGGAAGCTGTGAGTCGATTTGGTTGTTATTTTGAGTTGTTGTCGGAATTTTGAAAACTAACTATTACTGTTTTTCTGTTCGTACTTAATTTTATTTAAAAATATCGAGAGTGGTCTATGAAAAATGCAACATCAGACATTTATTTTTTAATGCTTTATTCAAAATTGTGATACCAAGATTTAGTTTATAAAACGCCGCAAATAACATGCATTATCTAAAATGTCTTTAAAAAAAATATGATTCCCTATGAAATATTTTTCTATTTCATTTGACCGAGGTAAAATACATCACGATCTATCCAGTCTGAGGTAACATTTCATGGTCTAAAACGTTGGAGGTTGATTCTTCCCCTTAACATAAAATATAGATAATTTTATAAATTTTTGACTTTGGCTAACGTGCTTGTGAAGGAAACCTTAAAAATGTAATGGAGAATCTTTTTTTTATTTATTGTTTCATTAGCCTATTAATGTATCGATTTCAGGAGCATTTGTGTTCGTTGAATAGAATTCAATCTAACAGGGTGAGTGAGTGTTTTACTATTCGGGATCAGTGCGAATTGATGGGTGCTAATGAGCAGACGAGACTAATGGCCTTACGTGCCTTCCAAACCACGGATAATGTATTTTTGGTCACCCATCCTATGACCGGCCATTGTGAAAGTAGTTTAACTTCTCTACGAAGCAGAACAAACGCGCTAACAACCACTGTGTCATCTCCTCCATATTATAGTTTATTTGGACATTATTTTTGTTACAGAACCGGTTGAAAGTTTATTATTTTAAGTGTAAACGTTCCCTTAATGTATAAACATTAAAATTTTGCACCCGCTGACTTAGCAGTCGAGGCGGCATTTTATAAGCAGGTCCAATGATTAATCACAGCTGAGCAAATAACAGTGCCGTTATACGACCAATTTATTATCGCTTTAAAAGAATCTACTAAGCTATTTCATTTTCCTTTGTTGAATATTACAAAAGGGTTGAGGGTTCCCGCCTTGTACTGTGTATTTTTTTTTATTCGACCAAATAATTTGCCGGACTAATAAAGAGTTCCTAAACGTTATTTCTGCTTGATCGAGGGGGCTAATTATCCAATTTTAAAATTTGTTGTCATGAAATGGATGATTTGACATTGAAAGATATTCACCGAATTCACGCTATAACTATTTGACATAAAAAAGCGATTAAGATCGCGATCTTTTTGAAAGATCTTGAATTAACCATCTCTTTTTCTTTCTTAATATGATGTTAATTGGAATTTTCAGTGGCAAGCGTAAGACGTAACTATCTTTGACAGCTATTGACAGAAGTTTAACGAAATGCTATCTGCAATCTTTCGATTGGTTTGGTTAAAGGAGAATGGGCAATGATATATGGAGTTTCGTTTCAAATTTTTTTTTTTGTGCCACGATGAAACCTACATCATTTTGAAGTGTTTTGGCCTTAGATTCAATTACAAAAAAAATAATTACTCTAATTCGACGGATTCATGAGAAATAAGCTGCTGAAGTTCATTAAGTATGTCGAATCAGTTTGGTAAACAAACACAATTCACACACAAAAAAAGAGTCTCTGTCTCGAATATGTTCAGTTTCTATAGTTACGGGGGAACTCGAAATTCACTCGACGTAAAACTTAAAGAAAGAAGAAAATCACTAAAACATTCAACAAACGAACTTAACAGAACGAAAGGCAATACTGTAGTGACAGCTGTCAATTGTGTCAATGTATGCCTTTCATTTAGCGGGTCATGCATGTCATTATTGCCATTCTAAAAATGTTATAAATCGACTATTTTTAATCGACTTGAATAATATTGATTCGATTAAATCATTAAAACTAATTATTTATTTATGTTCTTAATAATGAACAATGTAATTATTTTTACTCAACAATATACTATTAACTGACATAGAGCATAGGTTATTAATTATGAATAAACATGTTCACTCAATAAACTCAATTAATCGATTCCGCTCATAAGGTTTCATCCAGTTGTTTCATCCATTGTTTCATCATTTAAAATGTTTTTTCGTCTTTCATGTTTCAGGGCTCTTGCCTAGTCAAATACAATATCGATTTATATAATTGATGTAGATTTTGAATACTGGCAACATTTAAAAAAAAACATAAAATTGGTGGATATTTTAGAGAAGTAGTAAAATCAGTTACCTTTATTTTAAACACATTATACACCGTCGAAGTTAGGGCTGCATATTTTAAGGTATTTAGGTAAAATTAAAAACTTATTTTTTAAAAGAGGTTTGATATCGTCACAAAGCGAAACCACATTTGCCCATTCTCCTTTGTATGTTTGTTCATCATTCATATCATCATTCGCTCCAAAAACAATTGCGGCTTTAAAAATCATATGGTTCCATACGTCGCTATCACAGTCACTATATCGCTAAAGGGATTGCTGTAGATTTTAAAATAAGACAGCCCACTGGTTTATCGCGCGATGAATAATAAGTGCTTGTTTAAATTTGTAGGTCAAATGCTTTGTCAATGTTAATATTTTTTTGGGCAGGTTGGAATTGCTTATGATTTCAGACGACGGTTTTTGTGATAACAAATTTTTTATCACAAAAACCGTCGAAAATGTATCCTTGTTAATTAACAAGAGAAAAAAAATTATGTCTGTTTGAGCTGATTACATAAGCATTTTTCTAATTGAACTGGAGCTTCGTAAATGTTTTTAAAGAAATATAACACCATACTTGAAATTAAATACCTCCCTGATTTTAATATTTGTATTTACATTGTTAGTTGCCAAACAGAATATTATTGAAAATGTATGCATGTAAATTCTAAAATATTTTTTGCTTGATGCAAATATAATGACACTCTACACAACCACAATGGTTTACGACAATGTTGTAAAAAAATTGTAAACTTTTTGTAACTTGGATAATAAATTAAAAAAAAAACAACTGACAAGGTATTAATTAATTTGACTCGTATGTATGTAATATTGTTGGATTTGCACAAAATTTTATAAACGTGAGTATATGTAGATTTTCAAACATATACTTTTAATAGAGAACAGCACAAGTTTCATCAAAATCAGATATTTAATCAGATTATAAACATTTACCTAGATGTCTCGAAGGAGGGCGCGGATGTAATAAGTAGACAATGGTTTAAAATTCAGAACCTAATCATAGCATTCACAGAATGGTTCACTGACAATACCATAGTCATTTATGAATGAATGTGTTTGAGACTATTTGAAGATAAAAATAAAAGAAACGAAGACTTTAAATGGACTGTAATTCGAGGAAAATCTCAATATAATGAATATGTCGCGTCGAGTAGTCCGAATGCGTATGCGTGCGTCGTCTGAGTGTGTGTGTCGCCGCGCCGCACCCGGCATCGATGGCAGCCGGGTCCGGCGTAGTGATGTGCGCCCCCTCCTCGCTAGTGATGCAGGTGTAGGCGCAGACATACTCCCCGGCGTTGAAGAATCATCTTCAAGAAGAGAAGACTGGAAGTGGGCATATATTGTTGTAAGCTCGCCGGAGCACACCCTTTCTGGTTTTGATGTCAGCCACCCTCGCTATGCCGTCGGAGCTAGGGATAAGCTTTATGACTCTACCCAGAAGCCATACCATCGGTGGTGACGTCTTGTCTTTAATGACCACCATGGTCCCGACTTGAAGTTGGCCTGAAGATTTCTTCCATTTGCATTTCTGTTGAAGTAGAGATACGTATTCGTTAGCATATCTCTGCCAAAAATGTTGTTTTAGCTTTTCGACCCGCTGATAGCGCTGAAGTGTCATAATGTTGACATCCGTCAGATCCGGATAGGGTACCGACGTGAGCGACCGTCCAATAAGGAAATGAGAGGGGGTAAGAAAGGTCAAGTCAGACGGGTCTGTTGACATAGGGGTTAGAGGTCTAGAATTTAAAATAGATTCAATTTGCGTTAAACAAGTTATCATTTCTTCATAAGTGAGATGTGATTGCCCTAATATTCTAAATAAATGAAATTTGACAGACTTTACAGCGGCCTCCCATAAGCCACCAAAATGTGGAGAGTAAGCAGGAATAAATTTAAAATTGATACCTTGACTATTCATGTCGTCTCTACAATTATATACTATGTGATTAAAAGCGCCCACAAACGCAGTCCCGTTGTCACAGTACAGCGTGTGTGGTTTGCCCCGTCGAGCAATGAATCTGTTGAGAGCACTTAGAAAGCATTCTTTTGTGAGATCTGAGACGAGCTCCAGATGTAACGCTTTAACTGCGAAACAAACAAAAACACAAATATAGGATTTGATTAGTCGGCCACCGCGACCTTTTCGATTGACAATCATCACTGGCCCAGCGTAGTCTACACCCGTGTTAAGAAAAGGAAACTCCAAATTTAGTCTTTCAAAAGGCAGATTACTCATTATTGGTTGTGTAGTTGTGGCCTTTTGTCTTACACAACGAATGCATGAACGTACTATGCGTCTGGCTAAATTCCTTCCCCCGAGTACCCAATATTTTTGTCGTACTTGAGAGAGTAATAAAAGAGGGCTAGCGTGAAGTGACGTTATATGTTGCATTTCAAATATTAATTTCGTGAGAGTATGCTTACTGCATAGAAGGATTGGGTGCTTTACATCATAACTATAATTTGCATTGTGAAGTCGACCCCCTACTCTAATGATCCTGTCTGAATCGAGAAAAGGGGAAAGTGATAAAATTCTATTTTTTGATGGTAATGATTGATTTGAACTTAAGATGTGATATTCTTCCGGAAACATTATATATTGTTGCGTGATGCGAATTAATTTATTATGCGCTAGCATTATTTCTGATAAAGATAAGTGATCTTTGTTTTTAATTTCTCTGTTTCTTACATTATTTATAAATCTATTTACGTATGCTATTATTCTGATTAATTTCGAGAAATTAGAAATTCTCTCTATCAAGTTTATTATTGAATTTTCTACTTCATCGAGAAAGAATGACATTTCTGGAAGAGGCAAATTTCTTTGAGTGGATGTGTTAGGATTGATCGATGTGTGCGTATGTAGTGAATGTAAAAAGGTGGGGCCAGTCCACCACAGATTTGAGGCAATGAGTGACTCAGCCCTCGCCCCGCGAGAAACCAGGTCTGCTGGGTTCTCTTTTGACGGCACGTAGTTCCACACTGCATCGTCGGTATTTTCATGAATTTCATTTACCCTATTTCTAACAAATGATTTTAATTGATTAAATGAAGTGGCTAACCAGCCTAAGACAATAGAAGAGTCTGTATAAAAGAAACATTTGGAAAATTTCTTTGTTAATGATTTTGTTACTTTTTTATAAAGCCTGGTACCTAATAAGGCCCCGCATAGCTCAAGACGAGGTATTGTACTTGACTTTATAGGTGCAATTTTATTTTTGGAAGTTAATAGACGCACACGAATGTTACCGGTGTGTGTGATTGTTTTGATGTAACAACATGCTCCATAAGCTAGTTCAGATGCATCTGTAAATGTATGTATCTCTGTTACGGTAGTGTCATTGTCATTAAATGTCCAACGTGGTATGCTTAATGTATTCAGTGATGGAAGTGATTGTATTAATTTGAGGTAAGATGATCTTAATTCATTTGGTACATTGTCGTCCCAATCAGCTTTAATTTTCCATAATTCTTGTAATATTATTTTTATTGTTACAATGCAGGGCCCTACGAGACCTAAAGGGTCGAATATTTGACTTATGGCAGATAATATGGTGCGCTTAGTGACCTTTAAATTGGGGTCCGAATTAAATTCATAAAATAAAGTATCTGTAACTGTATTCCAATATAGACCTAATGTTTTATTTTGAGTTATATTATTTAAATTTAACGATTTTTCTGTATCACCTTTTATTTTTAAAATTGATTCAATGATCTCTGGACTATTAGATTGCCATTTACGTAGATTAAATTTAGTTGTCTCTAAGACGTGAATGACTTCATTACAAAGATTGATGACAGTTTCTATCGAATCCCCGCCACTCAAAAAATCGTCAATATAGAAATCATGACGGAGGGCGCGCTTGGTATCAATATTTATACATTTTTCAGCTAAGGTAAGTAAGCATCGAGTTGCCAAATATGGGGCTGACGCAGTACCGTATGTAAGAGTATTTAGTGTAAATGTTTGTAGTGGTTCTGAAGGGTCAAACCTGAATATGATTTGTTGTAGAGGACGTTGTGAAGGTTCTACATAGATGGCTCTGTACATTTTCTCGATGTCACTGGTGACAACATATTTATGCTGCCGGAAGCGGAGTAGGATTGAAAAAATATCGTCTTGTATAGTCGGTCCTATTCTCTGTATATCATTAAAAGATTTACCTGTAGATGTCGCTGCTGACGCGTCGAAGACCACCCGTAGTTTTGTTGTCGTACTGGAATCTCGAACTACTCCATGATGAGGTAGGTAGTTGTTTATGATGTTTGTAGATTTATTAGTAGTAGATGTAAATGCATTATGTGTTTGTATATATGGATGATTTGATGTATGTTTATGTATTGATGTTTGCATTGAGGTTCGTTTTGGTTTATGTATGGATGTATAAGTTAATATTTTATTTGATGATCGGGTGGTAGATGTAGGATTAGATGTGTTATTAGAAGTTAATGAATATATGTTTGTGTTTTCATTTTTTATGTTTGTGTTAAGTGTCATGTGCCCAAGCGTTAAATACTCACGCATAAATTGATGATAATCGTTTTTTAACTTATTATTACGCTGTAGTTTTCTTTCTAAAGAAAGAAACCTATTTTTTGCCATTGTGTATGAATCGCCCAATTCTTGCGGGGGTTCTTTAAGAGGGATGGTAACTATAAATTTACCTTCATCGTCGTGCCTCGTTGTACTTTGGAACATTTGCTCGCATGCTTTTTCTTCTTTGGAAAAGGAGGAGCTAGCACTTACAGAGTCTAACTCCCAGAACCGATTAAGTTGAGATTCTATAGATTGCGAAAAGTTACAAATGGCATTTTTGGTATTTGGTGTGTTGGGAATAGAACCTGATACGATCCAACCTAGTTTTGTCTCGCGTAATGATGGTTGATGTTTTCCCATATTGATGATATTGGTACCTAATATATTCCAAAATATTTCAGCGCCGACTAATATGTCTATAGAAGCAGGAACATTAAAGGAAGGATCGGCAAGTTGAATCCCTGTAGGTATCTTAATGTGTTTTTTATGTATAAATACTGATGGTAATGATGTGGTGATGTGTGGTAAAATGTAACATTCAATGTTTGTCTTGTAACTTCCATTGCAAGATCCTATCTCAAGTACACATGATTTTGTAATAGATGTATTATGATTATTTATGCCTACCACTGTGGAGTACGCGTCAAACCCGGTCAGACCCAGCCTCTCGCAGAGGCGGGAGGTGATGAAGTTGGATGTACTGCCGTTGTCCAGCAAGACTCTGGCAGTATGCTGAACACCGCTGATGTCTTTCACTGTCACCATGGCTGTGGAAAGCAATATATGAGAGTGGGACATGGAAGATGAATTTGATTGAGTATGTGCTGATAGTGATATAGTTTCGATGTTTGTATTGTTTTTACTATTTTCAATATCTTTATGAAGAAGAGTGTTATGTTTATGGTTGCAATATTTGCAGTGTGTCAGCCTACATGATGTGTGTGAATGTCCAATACGTAAACAATTTTTGCAAATATTTTTAAAGGTAGATATCTTTTTAATACGCGTGTCAACATCCAAATCTCTAAATGAATTACAGTTGAAAAGAAAATGTTCTTGTTTACATAGTGGACAAGATTGATGTTTTGTATTATTATGCATTTTTTCGGTAACTATGGCAAATGATTTTTGTTTCTGTGTTTGTGGTATTGTAAGAGATGTTTTGTATGACTGTTTATTGCTATGTATTGTTTCGACTAATTCTGCTCTGTTGTTTAAAAATGTAAGAAATTGTTTCAAGGATGGTTGATCGGATAATGTGTTTTTGTACTCTTCCCAAAGTCTACTAGTTATAAAATCAAGTTTTTTACTCATCATATAAATTATCAAGATGTCCCAATGATCAGTGGGTTGTCCCAGACTGCTGAGGGCACGCAAATTTTTATTTATAATATCAATTAAATTGCGAATAGATTTATAAGAATCTTTTTGAATAGATTCAACATTGAACAATGCTTGAATGTGATTGTTAATTAATATTTTTGGGTTGTCAAATCTTTCTGTTAACAACTGCCAAGCTATAATATAATTATTAGACGTAAATTCTAAGCTTTGAATTACCAAAGATGCGTTTCCTTTTAGAGATGCGCGTAAATAGTGAAATTTGCTGATGTTATTAATTCGCGGGTTTTCGTGTATGAGAGAAATATACGTATCTCGAAACTCGAGCCAGTGATGAAAATCTCCATCGAAGGAAGGCGGAGTGATGTCAGGCAGACGAAAAAAATCCCTCTTTGTGCTGGCACCCGCTGATGGCTCGTGCTCCTCGGTCGTACTGCTGGACGGGGCATCCAGCATGCTGCGTGCGAGGGCTATATTTGCGAAATAAGCGCCCTCAAATTGTTCTCGCTCGACGAACTCCTTTTGTTCGTCCTCAGTCAAGGTTTCAATTTCAGTCTGCAATTTATTAAAATCTATGTAGGTTTCATCCATAAATTTCATTCGGGTTTCGAGTTCTATTTTGTGGGTAAGGCTTAATGACGAATATGATTTAGCAACATTTAGATAATTTATAAATTGCGTAAGCTTTGCTTTAAGGCTACTACGCCCTTTAAAAAGGCGCTTTATGTTCGATTCTTCAGCCATTGTAAGAAAAGGAAAATGAATTTATGCAAAAAAAAAGAAAATAAACCTAAAAATTTTGAAATTAATAACTTAATGTGGGTACGCGCAAATAAAGCCGAGCTGCTGTGATAACGCGTATGCAGGCCCAAGCGTGTTGTTAAGCGCTGGCGCCAAGCGGGCGTTTAGGTATTGCGCAAAATTAAAAATGTATGACGATGATAGTAATTAATTCGATGTAATTATTTATGAGTGAAAAAAAAAAAAATACTATTAACAAAACATTGATGATATTTAGGTTTAATGAAATGAAGCAATATTGAATCTATTTTAAATTCCTTTAGGAAAAATTAGAAGGAATATGGAACGGACTCACTCGGTTGATCCCTTTCTTTGAAGAGGACACGACGATAGGACGATAAGATGGCGTCGACGATTCCATGTGCTCCGTTAGACAGGTTTTGAAGACCGAGTGCTTGTTTTCTCGATGCGCGACGACTTTCTCATAGGTTTAGGACCATTTGTCAGAGACTATTTGAAGATAAAAATAAAAGAAACGAAGACTTTAAATGGACTGTAATTCGAGGAAAATTTCAATATAATGAATATGTCGCGTCGAGTAGTCCGAATGCGTATGCGTGCGTCGTCTGAGTGTGTGAGGCGCCGCGCCGCACCCGGCATCGATGGCAGCCGGGTCCGGCGTAGTGATGTGCGCCCCCTCCTCGCTAGTGATGCAGGTGTAGGCGCAGACAAATGATAATGATAATTTCGTGCAATATACGTTCTACCCATGAATAAGTGCTACCTGTGGTTTGTTCTGAATTATTAAAGTAATGTACTGCTTATTTACGTTATTGAATAGAATTAAAGTGATATTTTTGTGTGTGCCCCCCTCTACGAACTAAACGGTCGTTGGTAAAAATTCAAACGCTGCGGCCGTGGAACCTACATATATATATAAGGTGTAATACTTATTATTATGCTAGTACTTCGTGGAGTGGATTAGTTAAGTATATTGCACAATTTTTACTACAGGAGCAACACTGAATTGAACACAAAAAATAAGCAACTGTTTCATATAAAATTGTAATTACAATCGTTGACGGTATGATCTTAACTAATCCACCTCCGGAGTCCTGGCATATAATAATATTACACCCTCTATAACGAAGTTAAAAGGAAAACTATCACACTTAAGTTGGATTTAGAAGTTAACGAGGTATGTCGACCAATTGTATTTAACAAAAACAACAAAAAAGTTTTTTTTTTTAATTTTTTAAAGATAATGTTACGGAACTCTTCATGCGTGATTCTGACTCGCACTTAACCAGTTTTTATCATTGTCGTTGTAAGCTACAATGCAGGGGTTATATTCCAACCAATTTCTGAGTCCATTTCTTCTTTCAAGTCCAAAAATTTTCGCTTGACTATTTGAAAATGTATCAATATTTCTGTAAAGGATACCTACATCACAAAATAATTTCAGTAATCAATTTTAGGTATACTTTTCCATATTTGGTTACTTCGTGGTGGTTTATCTTCGTTTCGCTCTAACTTAAGTATAATTTATGCAGTAGAGTGAGACAGAGCATAATGAAGTTCATACTATATCGACTATTGATTTTAAGAGTAAGGTACTTGAAGTATATTTTTTATAAATTTAGCTGTAGCTCGTAGAAAACACTAAACTATTCTAAACTTTTTAATAATATTTGGCTATAATGTTTATACTACCTTAATCATAATGAAAATCAAAGCAAACCCTAAGTATTTTTTTTCGCCAGTGAAACACACAAGGGATTGTGAAATATTCGAGTTTCCAAAAGCAATGGACCCAATTAGGAACTTAAGGGTCCCTTATTACTTCTCCACGGAGCGTAGAGCGGTGGTGCGTGAAATTCCTGTATCTAAAGTTATAGGACGAACGGAATCCGGAGCATCGTAATTGAATTTGAACCTATAAATAAACTTATAGAGTTGCAAATTGCAATTGAAATTAGTGTTTTAGGCTTTCAGTCTATTTGATGACTGCAAAAAATTTGAAAGGAGAATTTTTAAAAGCCGCTCTGTTGCGAATGTTTTAAAAATATTGCTTAAACAATCCAAATCTAAGGTTTATTATTAAGGCGCTCGCTTGATTTCATATCTTTTTAAGCATAGAAAAAACATTGTTGATATAAAAAAAATATTTTAATCATCATTTTAGATTATATCAAAACCTGATTTTGTAATATTTTTATATAGTTACAAGAAGATGAAATTTATTAGTCCTGAAATCTAAAAACCTATTTAGAGTTAGTCATCTATGTGATTTTTTTCTATCGAGACAATTATTGAAATTTATGTTTCTGTTTTTTTTTGCATACAGTCAGCCATATATTTAATTTGCATAAAGTGATTTTTAATTAGCAAATATAAGCAGCCTTAAAATAAAATTTATATAAAAAGTGGTACTTTCGTAAAACCTCGCCTTAACAACCTTATGTCCGCAGATCTACCCACGTGGAAATCCTTTTTAGGTCAAATCTATTTGTGTACCAAAATTTCATTAAGATTGGTTCAGTAGTTTAGGTGTGAAAACACGGAGACGACAGAGTTAATTTCGCATTTTTTTCGCAAGCATGAATTTGAATAATGCCGAGTATAATATTATTCTCTATGTATTACTCTATTATTATTATGCTCTGCATACTTATTTAATCAGACAAACGTATCACTGTATTGATGAATTTGTACAAGATAATTATAATAGCCCTTTAACCGATAGTTCAATTATTTTCAACTGAATTCCACTCAACACATTTTATTCAGTATTGTTAGACTGACAAAAAGCAATCCTAAAAATACACGTAAAACGAGACAACGGAAAAAACCATGAGTAATTTTAAACGGAAGACATTCAACTGAAATGAACCGACGAAATGAATGAAGCAAGGACTGTTTTTCTACCCTGTGTTAATTCGTATAAATTCATCTTTAGGGTTCCGTAACTATGCAAAAGATAAAAAAAATGAGATCCTATTGTATTCAAGGTTCCTACGTAGGGATAGTAGCAGAATAATCTCATAAGGATCAACAGTAGTGTCTAAAGCTCTCAATTTGTATGATTTATTTATTTATTCACTGTTAAAGTATAAAATACAACATTGTATAGAATTAGTCCAACAAAACCGTATAAACGGTTTGACTACCGGATCATGGCATTATTAATGAGGTAATTTCTTAATTTTGTGCAAAACTCATTTTTATCAATCTCTCGTCTAATGTACGTTGGAAAATTGTTTAATAAATAGGGTAGGTGCTTTTTATTATGCTATCACTGTAATAATTATTTACCCTAGGCACGTCATATTTGCCCACGGACACCAACTAGACGATAATAAGTATTTACGTTTCAAAGACATTTTTTCAAAGTATTTTGTCATATTTCAAAAATCTAGTTTGAAGTTCTTCTATTTTATCTATATTTATTTTAAAAGTTTAGCCATAATAATCAAGAGCATAACTACAATAATAATTGAATCGACTAGCGCAAAATAAATACATTTCAATCTTTGGATATTTCGAAACTGAGATTTTAAAATTTTCCTAACAATATTCTTATTCACTACATATATATTAGACATGAATCGACCAAGAGCTTCATCTCACTCATCAAGAGGTGTTAGGCAAACGAATAAGTGTCTAATCTCTTCAATAAAAACCGTATGCCACTGATTATAATAAAACAAACTGTTTTGGCATACGAGTACTTTGTCCTTTGGATATCGCTATTAAAATATAACTATCGCTATAAAAATAAATATCTTGTTTCAAACTTTTTAAAGCGTGATTATGCTGTAGTTGGAATTTAGTTTATGAACTTATTTTTTATTTAATTAATTTTTCGGGTTTCTACACGAAATGATTGACAAATATATATTTTTAGTAACTTTATGCTCTACAGAGGGCGCTGTTGGTAATTTAATGTAACAACTAAGACATTTCTAGTAACACCTAATTTGTCCAGTAACGATGAGTAGTTTCGAAGTTATAAGCGAAAAGATGAAGATTCTTTACTTCAATCGACCAAAATCATAATCCTCTTTTTCGTAACGCCGTAGTTAGGTTATAATGGGGAAACAAAAATAGAAACTGTTTAGTGGGATAAATAGTAACTTTTGTTATTAATTCAGGCTTGGAATAATCCGTATACCGAATTTAATCAAAATCCATTCAGCAGTTTTTGTATGAAAGAATATATTTTCACAAACTTTCGCATTAATAATATTATAGTAGGATTCCATATTTTGCCAAAGCAATCTAGCAGATACGGTATTACGAACCCTTCAAATATCGCTTTTTCAACTGCCGATTCGCCACTATAAAGTTACCGGACGTCGAGAAGCCTCCTGTTGGACGGACATGTTGAGTCATCTAACGATATATAACCTCGGTAGGCCTATCGAAATAGTTTTGTATTCGGAATCTCGATTTACAATATCGATTCAGGCTACCCGTGACTGAAGTAGAAACGTATAAGACTACGATCGTTTAAGTTACATCGTTTAGGTCTGGTGATTAAATGTACCGACGCAGTTGCGTCAGTTTAATGTATTTGAGTTTCGAAAACTCTGGAAGATCTCTGGGACGTTGGATTTGTTTAAGATAAATAGTACTTTAACTATTTCTCGGATTGAATTTAGTTTAGTAAGAGATCTATAGCCTAGTTGGTTGTGTGAAATGTGATATAGTAAAAACTTTTGCTCTGTTCATAACTGAAACTTAGAACAGTGACATAATGATAGACAAACTTCAAAAGACAAAAGGAATTACAAAAGAATTGGCGTTAACACGTGCGTTTTTACTATTTTGTCAAAAAATCGACATTGTGCTATTGCAAAATACATGTGAATTCAATTGTCCCGCTCCGTTTTAGACTATAAAATGTTTAATTAATATCAGTATATATTTAATTTTTGTTTTTCTCATCATTATAAAAAGTTCTGTTATTTAAATATGACGTAAATCATAGACATAATTTAAATTGATATTTATTAATTTTTAATTTTTGTCAATTTGTATCCTAACTTTGTAAAATTTTTAAACGATCTTACAAATTTTTTTCTAGTTAAATATCACAAAATATCTAGCCGGGTCTCATGGAAATTACTTCTTATAATCTCTTTAGTAAACAGAACTGAACTTAGTACAAACAAGGTTTAGATTGCGCATTAAACACGCATGCAAGCAGGGTTATTACAAAGTTACACTGTATTAAAATTCAAAGTGTGTTTCATTTACATCGTGGGCTTACAAGTGTAATGTTCGGATCTACTTAATTTTTTGATGAATATTCATATTAAAACAAGCATCATCAAGAACTTAATAGCGCAGTGGGGACTCGAACTTGAACCCGGGACTTTATGAATGGTGACACTTTGAAACTGGTGTTTGAGCTACTCGGCTGCGGAGGTCATTTACTCGATAACGGTGATATATTCATGTCGTATTTAGTTAAATTTATGAAAGGTAAAACAACTGAATACTTTTACTGATGTTTTTTTTTCTATGGAAAATATTTATCAATATATTAACATTGTCTAGGTAACGTTGTTTCTTAATTTATCATATTACAAGTCTTATTGCTAATTATTGATGTAAAATACGAATTATCAAATTACAAATTGACGTCTTATATGTCGAGTATCGACTCACAAATCTCATATAAAGCCTTTGAAATTCAAACAACAAACCGACAATGAACATCAACATTTAAAAATCAATTTTGTTTCCACAATGATTAATATTTGAGAACGGTGTCCTATTACGAGTTTATATAACTGAATCCGACCGAATTCCTAGCGCTTCCTACCGCTTTTATAGGGGTTTTATTGCAGTAACGACAATGATTGCGACATAGAAGTTGTTCCCACATTTACGCAGATATTCCGTATTGTATCAAGGTCATGCGGAATTCTTTTGTTGTAGCTTTAATTAAATCTGAATTTATCTGTGTAATATGTAATTCAAAAAGTTTTCGTTCAAATTTTTTTTTATGAAATGGATGGTGTGATTGAATTTATCTGTGTAATATGTATTTCAAAAAGTTTTCATTCGATTTTCTTTTTTGAAATGGATGGTGTGAGTCATTATCTGCCATTCGTTCTTTTCATTTTGATAAATCCAAACTTTCACTACGAAATAAGTGTATAGGGGATGAAATGAGGACTAGCTCGGTGGCGTCGTGGACAAGCGCTGTGGCCCACGATGGTTGTTGTTAAGCAACTTACGCACTGTGTGTGTGCTTCGGTCCCGACTGCATTTGTAGTCGTTAATAAGCTCCAATCTTTATTGGTCTAGCGTGGATCTAGATCTCATGTCCCGTCCTCCATAACTGCCCATAATGAACGCCTGAGCTCCTAGACTAGATGGTTGTCAATCACCTGCTCTACCCCTTAAGGGAGTAAAGATGAGTTATTGGACTATCTCTCCCTCCTCTAGCATCTACTGCGGCTCTGCGACGCCACCATCATTGATGACGAAGAAAACGAAGAAAACACTGCACACATCCGCTCTGCCAGTCTTGCAGACCGGCTATCCTTCGTCCCTTCATAGACCCTCCTGGCGCCTGCGTACGCCCGGCTGATGATGATGATGAAACAAGTTTTACGAAACTTCGTTAATATTGAAGCTTTACTATGTTCATATGGTATCGCAACATTAGTTTTTGCAATTTATGCAACAAAATTAATTTCGTAATGTAAATTCGGTTGGGTTTAGAAATGCTTTTTATCAATTTAAATTAATAAAAGAAAAAGATGTCTTCCAATTTTCTTGAAAAATATCTTATAAAATACCAAACATATATGCAAGGTCTTTGAAGTTATAAAATGGTTTCTTATAGTAGAATAAGCGTATATCATCTCTTTTTAAGAAACGTATGTAGGCCACGAATGTGATATTGAATGTTCGTAAGCGACTGGAAAGAAATATTAAAAGGAAGTTTTTAGAAATATCAGAAAACGGGAAGTGTTACGATGCGTAACGGCCCCATTATACGTATGCTATCACCAGATAAGGTATACACACAGTTTTTGTTTGTTTATTATGTACAGTCGATATCACATGAGGTTGTAGCAATGTAAAATATTGATGTAAGGCTGTGGGTATAATTCTACAATTACTGTGGATATAATTACATTGAATGAATATTCTTTTTCTTCTTCCTTTATTAATAGTTTATCTGCGCAATATCACACAATCATGCTAATATCATATAAATAAATTAATATGTACATGTAAAATGAAATTAATAAATAATAACAAACGAAACAAATTGAAAATACTTTCTTCTTCTTTTTAAATTAATGGCTTATCTGCGCATTTCGCACAATTCTGCCAATGACAAGTAAATAAATAATTTTTTACATGTAAAATGAAAATGAAATGAATGAAAGATGGCGTTTGACAAACATCCGCCGTAGTTGATAGATATTGACGTGTCAAAGAATAAAGTCTATAGACTAGTGTTCAAAGAGTAAAACTGGTGATGAATATACATAATAAGTTTAATATGTTGGGAGACGCTCACAAGGTTATACTTAATTATGAACTCTAGCGATTTTTTAAATTTATTTATTGAAACCACCAGATTGTTACTGTTCATACTTACAGACTTATTTATCATTTTATATTGTATAATATCATTATAATTATTACATTCTTTTGGTGTTTTTATGTAGGAAAGACCGAGGTGTTTTAACACTGCAGGGGCTCATGTCTTATGGATGGTGAAGGATGATGTGTCATGATCCTCCACGCTGGCCCAATGCGCATTGGAGGGTAATAACGACTGCAAATTCAACCGGAACCAATGACTTAACGTGCCTTCCGAAGCAAGGAGTTGCTTAAGACAATAATTTTTTGGTCACCCATCCCGTGACCGACCCTTGCGAAAGTTGCTTTACAACAATGATCGCTGGTCGCGGCGCTTATCGCCATTCAGGAGTTCCGAATAAATTGCCTTTATAGTTGAAGTCGTAGGATCTATAATTAACTATATGATTTACTATTTTATTTAAAGTATAACAACAAAGTTAGAAATTTATTGTTAGCTAAATATAATATTTAAACTTCGGTTCCTACATACACGTGTTTATAAATTCCGTCGCTTAACTCCAGAATAGTCGTAAATGAATGCAATATTTCGTCACCCTTTTCGCAAACAGATAAATAATGTACGTCGCATTCATTACATACTTTATCTCCGAGATACTGGCAGCTTTAACTTGGAAATAGAGATGCTGGAAAGAAAAAACTTAAAATACTTTAGAAATTTTGAAATCAGTTGTATTTTTTTATTATTTTTTACGAGTATTTCATGATTTTTAGTGATTTTCTTATTTCTTTATATAATAGATAACACTTAAAATATTATATATCTATATAAATAAAAATATTTAACATTTAACAGCATTTAATCGTATCGTAATACAGACTCGACATAAGCGCGATATAATGAAACAGCGGTCTTTTTATTTATTACTTTTATAAAAAGACTCAAAGCGTAAATAAATTTGTTTATTTTATTACAAACATTTTCAATTTATGGTTTCCAGTTCATGACTGAATAATAATAGTTCATACTATTCACAGAAATTTAACGATCATTGCTTCCTTATTTTTTTTAATGTTTGGCTTAAAGTTATAATTTTCATGTTAACATTGATTGATTTGAATTAATACTGATTTTTCCAAATCAATGTTTAAATTATTATTCTTGAGCCATTAAAGTATTATGTCATCAGTAGCATTATTTATGTCAATTTCATGCTTGGTCAATGAGTTAAAGAGAAATCTTAACAGTCGTCACAATTATGTAAAACATACAAAATACACTTATAATTAGTGATATAAAAAAACTACATTTTTAGATATAAGACATAAAAAGCGTCTTAGTATACTTTCCTGTGGCACACCTTTTTTATTTTATGATAACTGGAAGAATAAGAAACCACTTCCTTGTTCATTACATTATTCATGGTAATTGTATTCGATTAGTTAGGAATGACTCAAGCCCATCGGTGGCTACTCCTCTGACACCTACATTTTCAAATTTTTCTAATAGTAAGTCATATGATACATAGTCAAAAGCTTGGGGAAGTCCAAAAATAGCCTAGTGATCCAATAAAATTATTATTGATATTATTTAAAATATTATCAATTAAATTAAAGCAGTCGATGTAGTAGATTTACCACTTTGAGAACCATATTGGTCATTATTTATAATTTTAAATTTATTACTAAAAGCAATTAATCTTAGCAACCTGAGTAATCGGGCGATAATTACTAACTTTATCCTTGTCACATTTTTTATAATGAGTCTAACAACTGACATTTTTAAAATATCCGGAAGAGTTAAAACTGGCAAAATTGCGACGGACATATAGACAGACGGACATAGTGCAACTATAAAGGTTCCTCGTTTACTAAATAACCCTAAAAATGGAAAAACTAAAGCTAAATTATTAATTTGCAGGAAAAAAAATTAACGCTTAAAGTATATATTGGACACAGACAACGAGAGATGGTTTGGAGTTTTATTATAACAAACACGAAGAGAAGTTTGTTTCCGAGATATTTTTTTATACAACTTAATACAAAATCTTAACCACTTCACTTCGTATCTTTGCAAAGAATTTAGTAATTCTTTCTCCATATTTTCCCTTTTTCATAATGTATTCTTTCATATTCCATAATGCTATGCTGCGTCGTATGTATTTATTCCAATCTTATTTGAATAACGTCTTATTAACATTGAATACAGTATAGTGGTATTTTAACCTCTATTTTTAAAAACCTTCTTTTAGCTTACTAATAAAGTTTTTACAACTTTAAGTCGATACTTACTAAGATAATTATAATAACAAAAAACACAGATACTATTTTGGGACCTAAGATTAAGGATGTCAATTCCTAGAATCCAATCATAGACCACTCTCCTCAGGTTGGATATCCAAATCTGGAGTAGGCGTTAGGGATAGATAAATAATAAAACATCATAAGTAAAGTTTTTTAAATAAATTATTTACATAGATATAAATTTAAACCGAAAAATTATAATAGTAATGTGATCAGTTAAAGGAAGCATGGAATAGAGTCGAAAACTGAAAAGTTATTATGTTAAGTTATTACAGAATATGTTTTTTTGTGAATCAATAATTTATATTTTGTGGTCTACCTCAAAGAGTTTTGAACACTAAATAACAAATTGATATTTTCCAATAAAATTTTAAATGTTATTTATTTTAAACGTCGCCTCATCTAGTCTACACAACGCACAGCAGTTTCGCGCAGCCTGACGAATGGCCAAATTGTCCCTAATTGAATATTAAATGCGGCTGTCCAGTAGCAGACGGCGTGACACGGGTTAGGTGGCTCGAACACCGTGAGAACTGCGTAATGGACTAGAGCCGGGGATGAGGTCAAGTCGACCTCTCGGCGTTATTAAAACTGTTTATGTAACAGACAATATGGTACTTTTTGTATAACTACGTAATGTTTATTAAATGTTTTCGTTAAATATTAACTCCCTCTACTTATTTTACCATCAACTACGAGTAGTAGCTATAATAGTAGCTGCTTTAGAACTATCATCATAATGAGCCTATCATGAATGGATTAATGGATGGAATCGAATTCTCTCCTTTCTATAGTAATGCCTAAATACCTGGTACACCTGCTTAGAAGGCTTTAAGTGGATGGAACATCTTCACTAAGGACAAACGATGTGCTGTCTGGTCAGTTGAATTCAATGGTAGGAATTCGTCAAGGCTGCATCATATCACCAGTTCTATTTAATGTCTATACAGAAGTTATAATGATGGTATCTCTTGAAAACTTGTCGAACGGAATCACAAATGGGGAGCGTAAATTTTCCAACTTGCGATATGCATATGACACCACCCACTTTAAAACAAGTATCAGTGATATGGAAGACCTTCTCTGCAGAATGGAACGGACTTACTTTGATTTCAGAATGTAAATCAATCGCAGCAAGACGATGATGATTATCAATCGCCTTAATAACAACTCGCCAGAAATAGTCAAAATTGCGAACTGCGACGTCATCCAATCATATTTTTATCTCGGTATGCTTATAACAAACAACGGTGGGTGTGTCGATGAAATCAAGCGGCGTATGGCTAGTTCGATGTCTGTGAAATGATAATCAGTGGTTATCCTTATATGTATAACTACACTAAAGAACAAAATGAGCGCATATATAAATTAAATTTAAATATCTATCGGGTTGGCACAAAAGTAATGAGACACTTGGTTTAAGTTTTTACTTTTTTATTATTATTACAATAAAAAAAGTTTAGTCAATGATGTAATTACCATTAATATCTAAGACTTCTTGCCATTGATCTGGCAAAGTTTGGATGCCTTTTGCCCAGAACTCTGATGGCTGTGCCTCGAAAAAGTTATTCAACTTCGCCTCTACGACAGAGAAATCATTAAATTGTTTACCCCGCAAATGCTGTTTTAGGGCTCTAAACAAATGATAGTCTGATGGGGCGAGGTCTGGGGAATAAGGTGGGTGGGGTATCGTCTCCCAGCCCAAGTTCTCCAACTGCCGGCGAACCACAGATGCGACGTGAGGTCGAGCGTTATCGTGCAGTAAAACTACATTAACTCATCTTCGTCGTTTTTTCTTGATAGCGGCAGATAATTTGGTAAGCCGGGTTGAATATTTGTCAGCGTTTATAGTTTCATTGTGTAATAGCTCATAAAACAGTATGCCTTGCGCATCCCAGAAACAGCAAAGCAGAATTTTTCGGCGGTTCTTTTGACTCGGCTTCGGTTGAGTTGGTGGCGTTTCTTCTCGAGGCAGCCAAAAAGCACGACGTGTATCGTTCTCGTAATAAATCCATGATTCATCTCCAGTAACCAGATCTGACAAAAACTCTTTACGTCGGGGGTCGCAGCAAAAGTGACTGACAGATAGCGACACGGACTGCACGACTGGCGTCTGTAAGGATGTGCGGTACCCACCGAGCCAAAACTTTTCGATAACCAAGCTCATGCAGATGCTGTTCTACGGCGTGGTGACTGCATTTAAGTGCTTCCGCTAATTCACGAGTGGTAGCATCCGGATTCAACTGCAGTTCGTGGCGCAAATCGTCATCATTCACTGCGGGTGGTTGCCCTGAGCGTGGCTGACTTTCAAGGCTCCTGTCTCCTGATTTAAAACGGTCAAACCATCGGGACACCGTCGCATAGCTTGTACTTCCAGCACCTAATGCATTGTTGATATTGTCAGCAGCAGCCCGCGCACTGTGGCCTAACAAGTACTCGTATAAGTATAGTGTTCGAACTTGTCGCTCGTCCATTTTTCTTCAAACTGACTAAACAAATCGCGAGCGCGGCTTTATATACCCTACACCAGAAGTACCTAGAATGTTCTACAACATTCTAGAATATTATCGAAAAAATTGATTTTAAAAAGGAAATGTTATAGATTTTTCTAGTGTGTCTCATTACTTTTGTGCCAACCCAATATAATTTGATATTTCAACACAGTGATGATATTTTAATATTAACAAATATATTAGAAAATTTAGCAAAGTTTTATAGGACTGGGATAGCTATTCTGTTAGCTTTCGATTTACAAAATAGTTGACGTAACAAAGTCTAACTACTGTGTTAGTAATTCTACTAACTTAAATAGTACTACGAGTATACCCATTCCCAATTCAGTTTTAAACTGAAGTGTAAGACAACAGTCTAATCTAGTAAATTTAATATTATTTACCAAAATATTCAAGGTTTGACTGGCAAAGATTTTGAATTAGAATTATTTGCAAAAGAACACGATGTTCATATAAATTGTTTTGGAGCACGAGCGACGGAGCATTGGCTAAGGCCTTGTATAAGTCATTTCATTAATAAAAAACCAAATGCTAAGTTCATATACACGTAGGAGAGCCTATTTGTAAATAATTATTTCAAGTTTAAGGAGCGTAAAGATATAGTGAATCTCTCACTAGAACGCTATATTGAGCTATCCTGTGTGGAGCTAAATAGTATAAATTGTAGTATGTGTACACCGAACTCCTGATAATAACTATGGAATCTGTAATGGAAGATGTACTTAGGAAATTACATCCAAAAACTAAAAATGTTTGATTGTATGTGGTGATTTTAATGTAGATCTGCTAGTGAACAGTATAATATCCGTTCGTTTGCTATAATTATTTAAATACTTCAATCTATTTAATCAATTTCGTGAGCGTACTAGAGTAACGGCACATTCAGCCAATTGTTTGGATAATATTTATTCTGATTATGATACGATTAATAAACTAGTATTCAACAATCTTACATCTGACCATCACGGTCTGAAGACCACATATAAGATTAATATCACTAATGAGCCTAAAATAATTGAGCCTAGACCATTTACTTAAATTCGCATAGATTATTTTAAAAATAACTATATTGTGTACACTTGTTTTTAGATTGCCGTCTAACTATGTAAAAAGGCAATTATATTATTTATTATATGTATATACTGATTGTCTGTTAGTGTACAATCAACTGCACATCAGGTTATATGAATTTGTAAAATTTCTCCACTTATTTTAAAACCGTATTTTTTCGAGCATGGAATTTAAAATCGAGTGAAGACATGTGAAAAAATATTGGTATCTGACATGCAGCCGTGTGTACCTGTGAAAATAAATAAACGTTAATATTTGTTTTAATGCAAATAAAAAATACGTTATATAAAAATTCTAAAAAAATTTCACTGTTTCTAAGGAAAACAATATTATTGTCAATATAATAGAATCGATGGTAAATAAATTTACAACACAATTTTGACATATGTTACGTTACATCTTTAATATCACAAATAAATAAAACCATAAATGTGTTCATGTCAGAATTAAATCTGAAGTTAATTCGTAAGACTTACTTGAAAGTTAATTTAGGACGAGCCGGCCTCTCTGAAATTTCGTCCGTTCCCAAAGTGTAGACTTGATTGAAATTTTAATCCGCTGTTATAAGTTTTGATCAGTTTATAAATTCCAACTGACATTATCTGTTTGTTTCACTCGAATTTACTTATAACAAATGCGTAATGGACTGATCCCTAATCATAGAAACAGAAAACTTCGGTGCAAAGATGAGTTTGGCTTCATAACAGTGTACTCAATGTCACAGTAAGTTATAATTGTGATGTCAATAGCTCAAGTAGCTGCCTGTTCGCCTTCACCAGAAGGCTTATATTTACTCTTTGCTATACAGTATCTTTTTTAATCCTACTTCTACTAGTCTTCTACTAGGAAAACAGTCAAAACTTTCCTTCTTCCTAATTCATGTTTGCCCTTTTTTCTAAGGAGGTGGTCCTTTCTAAGGTAAAGAAGAGCAATAGGACATCACGATACTGAAATCATATTTATATATATCATAACAAAATATTGTTATATCCAATTTGATGACATTAAAATATGGTCAAAGAATTGGTTTTATTTCATTCAACAAAAAAAAAATCGCAGACAGTCCTTGCAGAAATAATCCTCATGACAGATATTTCATCTGCATAAGACATTTCCATTTTGTACGCTAATTGTATTTCTTACCTTGGTCTGTCCTTTTTCCTAATCTGTTTTATAGATAACATTGTTTACGTACCCTTTTCTCTTATCTCTCGGTAAATTCTTCTGACCATTAAGAACTAAATAAAGAAGTACTTTATAAATCATTTTGTCTATTACAAGGGTCTTGGAATTTATTTTGATGTTCCTTTGTTGTTAAAAGATTTCGGGAATTTCTCATTTCCATTTATCGATACATATTTGTCTATAACAGGTATATTACTCCAAAATTTAATAGACTTTATAAAAAATATAGTCAACTGTAGTCGAAGCCGACAATAATGCTGAAAGCAATTAATATGTTAAGGACCAAGTGATTAATGCGGGCATTATAATTAATGTGCGAGCATTATGTATAAAATCTAGCTCTACCGGACTATTGATATAATATTAATATTTATTGCATTGCTCAGTCATTATTATGTTGATACACGACAATTGAGCAATTTGATAATAAAGCTAAATTTGACGCGGATGGAGAGGGTAGAACGTGTGACACGGTATATCTATATCTTCAAATATGCTAAGTTATTTTGTTATCTGTCACAAAAAAATAACCAACAATCAGATTTATTATTTGGCATAATTAGCATCTTATAGTATTATTTTTAATTTTATATGTTTTGTGTTACCTACATTGTTAATGTTACTTTCTATAAGTTTTAAATGCATAAACTAATGGATTCTTAATGTATAAAGTTCTTTTTAATTTATTCAAATAATAAGACCGATTACTTAGTAAAAAATATTATTAAATTGCTATGTCATATTGGGCATTTTTTATAATAACCGGGCATTATGTATAATACTCAATTTATCACTTGGTCCATAACATACATATATAACTCTTGTTTGATTTGATGATTTGAGGTACCTATTATAAATTTATTATACTAGCTGTCTTATTTATTCATAGTAGCTCAGTGGCGTAGTGAATAAGCACCACTTGATCGTTTTTGTATAGTAACTTTGGCAAGGGTCGGCCACGGGATAGCTGACAATTTTTTTTATCTCGAGCTCTTTCGGAAGGCACGTTAAATCATTATCATATATATTCAGCCTGCATTTGCAGTCATTAATACCATCCAACCCGCACTGGGTCAGAGTGGAGGTTCATGGCCCTGCTCCTTAACCATCCAAAAGGTAAAAGGGCTGATGATGATGATACCACTTGTCTTAAGTTGTATTTTGTACGAAAAGAATTGAAGTAAAATAAAAAGCAAAATAACCTGCCATCAAGTTATTCTAAGCAGCCCCATTAGTTATACCAGATTAGTAAAATTACGTGGAACGTGCAAATTGTTCTGGCTATGAAAACTCGCCAATAAGAATTTGCTAAGGCCTTCCCATAAACTCTGCAATCTGAGCCACGAAGGCAGTTTATGAGTAAACTTTCACTGTTTGCCAAAGACAATATGACTCTAAGTACGCTGAATTAACAATAGCTGTGCCCTAACTGCTATTATAACAATATGCGTGCTTCGTTGAGTTAATTATTTACGTGCAGGGATAGACATAAATGCTAATTATAATTACTTCAATTCTTCTTTCGAATAAGCGTCTGTCTTTTTTACTTTGAATTCAAATAATTCCTTGAATAACAATAAATCTGGTAAATAAAAATTAACAAATTCTGATACATTGTTTATATGAATATACATATGTAAACTATAAAATAATCGATTAGTTTTAAAAAAGGAAATTATCATAATACGAATTTTAAATAAATAAATAACATAACTCTTTAATCTCACCCATTACTACCATAAAACCATTAATTTAAAGCGACATTACTCATACAAATTTGACATTCATTAGATATTAAAGGCGTCATTAAACCTTAATGGATTTTTGTGCAAATGACCGTTTGTCTCTTAAATTTTATCAAAATAACATTTCCTTAGATGTCGACACACTTATAATAATATTATAAGACTGGCATCAAACCTAAAGTGTCTTATCTTTTAAAAAATTACAATTAATGTTTATTGGAAATTTAAACTCACTATAGACGCAACAAATATTACGAATAAGGACTTCTTGTAAAGTAATATAAATTCAAAGGTGACTAACTGCTAGTTTCTGAATTGAGAAAAGCACAAAATCTCAACTGATTATTCTCAATAACTTAAGTTTTTTACGTTTCATATGGCAAAAAGTCCTAGTTTTATCAAATCGCTATCAACTGATCATTAAAAAATTATAAATCAGTAATGAAAACCTGTTTAATTGACCTTTAAAATGGCTTAAGCGTGGTTTGAGACGTGCTCAACTTCAAATTCTCAATTCAGAAACCGAGTGTAAAGGTTATTTTTCTAACAATACACAGCTTAAGTTACTGAACGGATTGAGCTGAAATTTGACACACTAATAGTATTATAATACAGAGGTTAGCTAATTAGAGATTTAAAAAACTAATCCTTAAAGAAATAAAATTATATAATCCAAACGGAAAAGCAGAAGCGGAAATTTTCAAGTTACTCTGTTTCAACAATATGTCAAGAGCAAGTGAGCCAATGTAATGTGTTTGCTCACTGAACGTGGAGCTTTGGCCTACCATAATCCTACCCCAAAACGGTTTAGGAGTAAGATTACTGATAAACTTTGTTTCGGGCTACGCGTGTCCCCTTGGGCAGTTCCATTTAACCCTACAAAGTTTCTGTAAATATATATATTCCATCAAGATATTGAAAGTAGGAGCTACTGTTATTTTTTACTATTACACCGTAAGTGGGTATATTCAAACATCTAAAATATTTCTGGAGGTTTCATAAAAGTCTAACAAGCATGAGTCAGGCACAAGAAAGTTATATTTACTTGGAAACGTGTTCGTATCCAATATGGAGATAACTCGTGATTTCACTTTTAACCGACTTTAAGTCTTTTATGATTTTTTTATATATTTTTTATAACGGAGACCTTGGTTATAGATACTTTGTAAAAAAAAAGTCTAGCTATGTCAATTTAAAGAAGTATATCGCTAATTGTTTGTTTGCTTTTATGCGCCGGATGAGAATCAACACGTAGAATATATATTTTAACTTTTTCGTTTGGGAACCAGCCATTAGAAAATATTTTCGGCTTTTAGTAATAAGAATTAGTCCATAGCTAGCTAGTTCATAGTAATAAGAATTCTATGAAAATTTCAAGTTTATCTATGAAGTTAAAAGTTTTCACATTACGACTGACAGATACCGGAGACAAATAAATTAATTCCCTTCGGGCACTGTTCAAAAAACAGGTGGAATATTTATCATATTAAAAAAGAAATTAGCCTGCTAGAATCCAATTATAAATTATGAAAATCAAATCGAAATAAAAAGCATAATAAAATATAATATCTATTTAATAAGGCCTCACGCAATCTTTACGGAATGAATCTATAATATCTTCTTGCGAAAAATTATCCGGGACAACTGTAGCATCATTAAATAGCTCTTGAGTTACTGTCGATTCTCCACCGGATAGACCTGAACCGCCAGGATATGAATGAGAAGCAGTAGGATGCTTATAATTTTCTCTGAAAACTTCTTTCTTCTCAGAATCCCATGTAAGAGCATGAAAACGATCATGCCATCTAACTATTACCGATGGGTATGGATCACCTCCATTTAGAGTTCTAAATGTACATTGCAATTTCACAGGACCTTCTTTCGTAACATCTGCAACTCCGGTTTGCACATCACTCTCACTATAAGCTACTCTGCTTTCACATATTGCAGAGTACAACAGGCAAATCAAAACGACAAGCTTCATATTGTACGGTCAAATGAGTACTGTTGTATTATTCCAACGCATAGTTTCCTTTGCGAGCATTGTAAGATAATGAAGGTCATTAAAGATAAATATACTGATGACATAATACACAAACTTGTTATTGTGGACCGACATTTCAAGTTGAATGCACTCTTATGATAGTTGTTACCGGTCAGATGAGTAACTAAATATGTAAGACAAAAATACTACTAATTTCAAAAGTTTACTAGTTCGATTCAGCCTGGTACCTGAGACAATATCTAATTTCAAGACGAACAGTTCACGGAAAGAGAATATTTCAGAATATTATAGTGTTAATACATTATTTTTATTTACATGTTTACTACAATGGACGGCCACTAAGCGCATGATAATTCTATTAATGTTATAAATGAGAAACTTTATGGGGTTGTATTATTGTATGTTTATTACTCTTTCACGCAAAAGCTACTGAACGTATTTTGATGAAATTAGATAATTGTAAGCCTGAATTAACATTATAGGCTAAATGAAACAACTTTTAAACTGTCTCACCACGTTTGTATTTAGTTTTATTGACGTTTCGTACCCTTTACAGGTACACATAAGTCTAAGGTGTTGATTATCTTTTTAATTTAAAGTATAGCTACCTCTAAAAAAACATTATTGCACACATTCACGATACAATTTTATAGCAACGTTTACTTAACTAAATACAAACACGATGAAACGTTTAAAATATAAAAAAAAAGTTATTTTATTTATGGATAATGCGCGTGAAAATATAAGAAAGCAATATTATAGGCTACTTTTTATTTTACTGAACAGTTCCCTAAGGACAAGGAAAGCTAGTAGTTAAATTAATATTACGTATGGTACGTCATTAACTATTGAATCTTAATTTAAATCTCGAAGTATGAAAGTTCAAATTTGTTTCAACGAAATGGAAAAAAGATGTAATACAATAAATTTCAATTTATTGAGGTCCGATACAGTCTCTACGGAATAGAGCCAAAATATCTTCCCGTGTAAAGTTATCTGGCACAACAGTAGTATTGCTAAAAGGATCTTTCTATACTGGCAATTTTCCACCAGAAAGTCAGGGGTAAGTAATAGGTCGCTCTTTGAATACACGTCTTTATCAGTCTCTTAAGTGAGAGCATGAAAGTTTAGCTTTATACTAATCACTTATGGATACGGAACTTTTAGACTAACCGTCTTACTATAAAATGCACACCAAAGTTAGTGCTGGATTTAAACAATTAGCTGCCTAAAGCATATTGACAATGACAGTAATAAAAAAGGTTATTGAGAAGTGTTAACTTCTTTTGTCGGGTTATGTTTTTAACCTGATACTAAAATTAGCCCTCGTTTAATATTAAAACAAGATAAGTAAGTATTGTCCTTCTTAAAATCTGCATTTCAATTAACAAATCACTATAATCTACTTTGAAGAACGGCATACAAATAAAATTTATTGACTTAATAATGAATTACCAAAATGTACTGAGAATAATGTTCCAACTTTTCTACTTTACGAACATCATAGGATAATGAAAGTCATCAAAAAGTCATTAATACTAATGAGATAATACGTAATCTTGTTATTGCATACTGCCATGTTGATTGTAATACGGATATTGGGTTAATGACTTTAAAGAGTTGTGTGATTGTGAATTGTTGGATTTGTAAAGAAAGTCAATTATTATTTTAATAAAGTTTATATCTAATAGATTCATATTAAAAAAAAACCGTCTTACAGGCTCAAAACCAGAATTGGACCTGTTTATATGAATTAAGATATCCGAGATCTAAATATAAATTGTTAAACTCAATTAGGTGCTTGGTAATTTTGCTGCCAGAGTTTACACATCGACGTTTAAATATTAATCCACCAAAAGTTAATATTATCAAGGGAAAACTACATTCTTCATAATTCATCACCCCTAACTGTTAAGGATGTAGTTATTCCTCGATCCAGAGTTATAGGTACATACACACGTTATTATTTAATTAGTGTTAAGCGTCAAAGAGTAGCTCGGCGGCGTAATGGATAAACTCCGCGGCCTGTGATCGTTGTTGTTAAGCAACTTACGCAAGGGTCTCGGATGGGTGACCAAAACATTATTATCTCAAGCTACTCCGTGCTTCGGAAGGCACGATAAGCCGTTGGTCCCGGTGTAATAGCAATTGTTAATACCCTCCAATCCGCATCAGGCCAGCGTGGAGGGTCATGGTCCATCCTTAACCATCCATAAAATGGCTGATGATGAAGCTTAATCCTCTAATGAAGTACAGTATTGATTATCGTTGTCTCAAATAGTTATAAATGAACATGTTATTTACTATAGAAAAGTATTGAAATTGCAAGATAAGCTATTTATATATTGAATATTAAACTAGTAGACTAAGCTGCACGTTGCTGTGACTTAGCTATAATAAGTTAAGTAATTTCATTACCTCAGGCAAATAATCGCAATAATTGCTTAACTTGTTTATGTGTGAAACTAAATTTAAAATCTTATAGAAAATAAACGTCTATTTTGTTGTTCTACAAATATCACGATGCAAATTGTTCAAGGTTAAAAGTCAATCGGTGTACTAGTAAACAATATGATACTTTATATTAATTTCCAGCTTATAATTATCTTTAATTGCAAGATCAAACTTTAATTTGACTGGGTTATCAAACTTACATAATTTGCTGTACCAAAGAAAGGTTAGAATCAGGCTTCATCTGTTGGTGATATGTACCGTATCTAACTTATATTGAAATATTAACATCACCGCCATCTAGTAGAAATTTATGGAACTAATCAATGATTGACAAACTTTTGTATTAAAACAAACAATATGCAATAAAATATGGGGGATATAACGTACTTTACTCAATATTAAACCAGCTAATGTTATGTTAGTCGATCATTTTATCTCGACTTCATTTTGTGAACGTCAGTAACATTCACCTGGTTAGACTCTCTGTCTCTGCTCTTCGCATCTAATTGCTTTTACTAATCGCTCTTGACTTGGCACTTAAGTGTATTCGGTATTTACCTCCAACACAGTTAATATTGGCTATTAAGAAGACGGATAAGTAAGATAATGTATATTGAAACGAAAAGTCTTATTCAATATATTAAAGCAACTCCTTTACTAACTAATTTTATTTATCTTTAATGAAAAATGCCTACGAAATTGATTAAATATAATAATTAGAACAAATTTTTGTCTCAATTGAAAGCTTAAAATATTTCTTTCAGCTGTTTGGGTGGATGCCTGCACATTGATGAAAATATGCTGACTATTAGTAAAAGTAAAAACTTCTTAAGAAATTTGACAGTCCTGTTGGATCTCGGATTGTGTAATCGTTCGAGCACTCGCCTTGATTGCGAAAGATTTGAGCCTTAAATCAGGTTACAGTGTAAACTTAATATTTATATGTGGCGGGAAAAGAGGTGGTATTGCAATTCCACCTAACGTTGGTTGCAACTGATTATCATTGTTATGTTTCCCGACCAACATTTTATTGAGCTGTAGTCATTTTGTATTAGGGCACACTTTATAGGCATGCATTAAACTATTAAGACCTATAAGCATGTGTTAATCATACCAATAAAACTTTTATCTACATATCCAATAGATTCTTCAAACTGTCGAATTTCTCCAGACAATTTTAAGTCTTAGCGAATCGAAAATTAGGCGAGTTTGCTTCGAACACGCTATCAACTGTGCCATCGGAACTCGTCGCTGGTACTAATGGGTATATATTGCAAAATTATACAATTTCTCGTCGTCCGAGATATCAGAGTTCGAATATTGTCCGGCAGCGAAGCATCCAATTTCCGGATAACTCTCCGAAACCCGCCCCTGCTGATCGTCGATTAAATAGTATCCAATCGTACCGAAATTCTAATTGGTAAGTATTTTTTTACTTAAAATGAAATAAAAGGTTTGGTTTATTTGATTGTAACAATCTATTGAATGAATATTTGTATCTTAACTTTAATGTATAAACTCCTTGTTTCTAACTTTTAAAATTAATTTTATCCCTTGACACATCCGTAATGGTCAAAGAGTCAATGTATATGTCATATTACACAAAGGCCATAACAGATGAGTCAAGGGATAATATCAATTAAGTAAGTTACATTAAGGATTTTACATATTAAAATTAAGATATAAACAATGGGATATTTCGAATTTTCAGATTTATTAATAATGGACAAAGATGACTTAGGCGCTCATGTGAATACAAGATAACATATATTTTTTCTACCTAAAAAACATATTTTTGTTTTTGTCTCTTTACGTGTACTAATGTGATATTGGTAAAATTATGAAAACGCAAATATACCATACATTAAAAAAGGAAAGAAACTGAAGCATGCTAAATCATAGACAAACGTTGCTTAACTAAGGAAGTGCTTAGTAAGTCATTCATTACCTAACGTTACAGGTTTGGTGAAACGACAAATCTGCTTATGCTACTCTTAATATTAAGTGATTTCTTGTTAACCTATGCCTCGTTCTAGGTAAGTGAAAACGGGCATGAGTATTCATTTGAAAATTAATAGTGTATTTATAATTTCGAAGGAAATATGCATTATTCAAAATTGATTTTAAAGTTAATGTTCTAAGAAGGATGTCTGAAGTCTTAAACTAAGGCTCTTCAACCACCCTTTTGTGAAAAGGACAGGTTGAGGCATGGTGACCAGATAGATTACGTTATATATATTTACGTTGCGAAATATCCTCGGTATACCGGGGATCCAGTTATGAGCCTTACGCATCCAACCTTACTGATAATGTATACAACGATGCATTATTTTGTTTACAGGTTGTTCGTGCGTACGGTTCACATCGACATACGGCAAGGAGCGTGGCACGTTCAGTAGTCCAGACTACCCTCGGCCGTACCCACCTCGCGTCGACTGCCTGCTCTATACGTTCCTCGCAGCCCCACACGAGATAGTCGAGATCGTCTTCACTGATTTCGACATATACAAGGAACATCTTGAGTGAGTTGTATCAGTTATTACAGTAAATACAATTAGTGCTGAAAATTCTACTATTATTATAAATGTGAAAGTTTCTTTGTTTGGATGTTTGCCCGTCAATTACGCCGAAACTACTGAACGGATTTTGATTGAATTTGATATACAGATAGGGTATTATCAGAATTGGATAATAGGATACTTTTTATCACAGTAATTAGTTTCCTAGGAACCACGTGGGCGAAGCCGCTGGCGGAAAGCTACTACATCTATAGACTAAGAGCCATATGTATTGTAGCTGAAAACAAGGTTTATTCCACTTTGATCACCAGAGTGTTCAAATTTCACATTTTTGTGTCCTAAAATCACCTACAAGCAAATCACCTGGGTAGCCAAAGTTCATAAGATTTTAATATTTTTTTGTTTTTTTATTAAATTCTATTATGAACGGGCGTCGGTATGTACTAAGGCAAAAATAATATCAAAACTGCCGGCAAGTGAAATCAGATTGTAAATATTTTATGGTGTGAATAATGGTGTTAAAGTAAATTTTTAAACTTCAGAAATGTAGATAACTGAAAGCCGAAGTTGAATTCGCGGGCGGTCCGTTATTACTCGTTGAGAATTCTCTATTTCGCGGAGTCCATTTGGGTAAGACGGTATTTCTTAGTATCACAACTTTGCTCTCAGAAAATTGCTAACTCCCTTTCCCCCTCTCTTATTTCATTAAATAGCTGAATATAAGTTCGGTGTTTATGGCACTAATCATTTTATTTATGAACAGCTTTGTTAACAGTTCAATTATAGATTAAAAACATTTTATTTTAAATGATGGATTATAATCGGCATCGATGTGTAGTAGTGATTTTATATATCGAGTCGCACATTAACAAATCAAATTAATTAAAATAATTTTCTGTGGCTCATCAGAATTTAAGTCACTTATCATTCAGTAGCATAATGTAAATAATAAGAAAACGAAGATAATTCGTTTCGTTTGCCTTCTTCGGTTAAGATTCATCTTCTTTAATACCTTATTGTATGTGATGTGATTATAAATTATATTTTCCATAAATATTAATTAAGGCAAATAAAAGAATCCGTAGCATAAATTGATTTTTTTAATAGAACTTTTAAACAATTGCAGTTTCAAATATCCCAGGATACTATATACATGTTCTCTACAGTTTTATAATTTTCCTAATTGCATAAATAAAAAAACCCTGAAATAATATTATAAAGTTATTGTATGTGAACTAATACAATAAATATACATTTGAATATTTGACAAAGTACAATGAAGAAAAGTTTTTATTTTCGGTGTAAATATCAAAGGGCAACTTAAAATAAAATAGGCAATACAGTGTGTCATGAAGAATTTGCAATTTTTTCCTATTGAATTTGCTTTTTGTTCGCCTTCCGAAGACCAGCCAGTTGACTGCAGAAGCGCAAGTAGTCGATCATCGTGTTGCCATTCTTTTGAACGATAGGGGCTTCGTCCAAAGCATAATCTGCCTCCTTCTCCGTGAACCGATCGCCGAATGTCATCAAATCGTGACGAATTCTGTAATTATTAGATAAGATTTGATAAATTAATTTATTACACTTGAAGACCGTCGAAGACTAATTAAGATGGGTCTTGCATAACGAACATAAGATAATTAAAAATGAATTCCTAGAATAAGTAGTTTGCATATATGATGCGAAAATAGACCAATAATTTCAGAATAAGTCTGAAGGTCTTCTATGATATCGCGATGAGAAGATAATATTCGTTTGGTTTTGGTCACTCAGCTGTGACGCGCGTGCTTGTCTCCCATAGCAATACCAGGGATACTTTGCTGTACTTTGTGTACTGATCTACGGATGGGACACTTAGTATATAACCTTGTCATGATCTAATTTTAAGTTTAGTTTTATAGTACTTATTGTTGTGAGAGCCTGATAAATAAATAAATAAGGAATTTGTGGCGAACAAAGTGTAGCTTTGTAATAAGGCCCATATTTGAACCTTCATTTTAATACACTTCAATTCCTCTTAAAAAAATACTCACACATACATAAATCGAAGTATTTAAGCGTATTTAAGCACGAAGTTTTAGTGGTGGGCTGATTTACAGTGCTGTACTTAATTGAGTTATATAGTTCAGAAATAAGCTATAAAACTGAATTAATTCAATAAAAATACATATCAAACTGGACATCACACTTGTATACTGACAACCAGAGATGAAAATTACTGAAGATAATAAACCATCAACACTGAATGTTGCTAAAATTAAAGTTCAAATTTCTGCAGCATATTGTCACAAATAACCCACACTCCACGCGTGGTCCAATATAAATAAGCCACAACTATTAATATATTATAAAATCATTAAATATAATGACGATCCAGTATGTAAAAAAGAAGGTCTTTTTTTAAAAGTTGTTCAGTCGAATTAAGAACGACCTCTTTATTTTCCAAAGAAAACTGTGTCACTAAAAGACCCTGGCAAATGTTATACTATTATTCTTTTATCGCCCCCAATCCCTGTAAGTCGACTTCTTGATTCGGTAACACGGTGAATAAAGGGGCCTCTTTTTATTCAACCGACAATCACAAAGTTATGATCCAAATCGTCGTAGCGATCCTGTGAAATACGAAACAAATAACTGAATTTTGTTAGACCACCCTCCGTCTACAAATGTTCTACCTTTCCTTCAATTTTTCCCGGGATTATGTGCCGGTCTCCCAGTTGAGGTAAGGCACAGATTACACTGGGAATATTAATAAACCTCTCTCCGTTACGGTACTGGTGCGCACGAATTATTAATAACACTTTCAAGAGAAAAATGAAATTTATTATTACAGAACAAGCAATAATTTTTATGTTTTTCTCAGACTTGGAGGCTGATTTGATACGACGAAGTATTAAAAAAAAAAATAATGAGTTTTATGTATTATTCTTTGATTTATAAACGTTTAAATTTTGAGTGAAAAATAGAATAAGTTTTGGGTAGAACCTGGAAATAACGATGGTTTGTTGACTATTTGGGTTAAATATGGAAAAATCATAGTATGTATGTAAATGACATGTTAAATTCCCACTTAATTCCTGTACTTGTTAGTATTAATCGATTTTTTTTAACGATTATATATAAAATAAAACAATATGAGATATGAGACAACATTACATACGTTTTTCAGATCTCGCATAAGCACTTTTAATATAGACAATTGAAACAACGAAGGTAACATAACATCCAGACCCAAGATATTATAGAAATGATTCCATAATGACCCGACCGACAATCGAAATCGACAAAGAGATGGAGACACTTTAAAACCGGCGTGCAAACTTTCGATCCGATTCGTATTTTCAATAAAAATATTGAATACATATTTTGTCAAAATAGTTTACGACGCAGTTAAAAAAAATCATTTGTCGAATACATTCGGTAAGCAAAAATTTATTAAATACTTTTTCTGTATGATATGACTCCGAAACAACGCGGTGGACCGTTTTAAATCATTACGATGCCGGGTAACCGAAAAATAAATCATACGTATAACAGAAAATATAATTTAATCGTGGCCCAGTATTGTTTATGGCCCCAAAGGGAATTTAGCATCTAAAGAACAATCTTTTATAATACCTATGCTGAAATAATAAAACTCTTTTAAAGATAAATTGAGGTTTCTTTGCCTTTGAGATTTCGGTGTCAATGCGTGACTTAAATCTTCTTTTGAATTTATTACTCTTGATTATAAACGAAATAAAATGCGTTGTAGAGAAGATAACTTATAAGTAGGTAAGTGGAAAAATATATATTTATTAAAGTATATAAAATTCACTTCCTGCTCTCTGTACGGTGAGATTTTTCAAACTACACAACGGATTTTAATGCAAATTTCATTAATATACCTACAGAGTGGGCAGAGCCGCTGTCGGAAAACTAATATTTTATAAAATAAAATTATCAGGTTTCATATAAAAGTTTTTTTATCACTATTTATATGCCAATATTTATATCAACAGGAATATGAAGCCCAAGTTTTATGTGTAATAGTTGTCCAATATTGTTTTAATCGACGATTAACGGTATGAGATGCAGTGCTTAATAATTTCCAAGCGAACTTTCTATACCACAGAGATTAGATAAGTTGGTATATTCGCGTAGTTTCCGGCCGTTATTACCCGGTGATTACGTAAATTAATTACATTAAAACCGGCCTAAGTTACCACCATCGGTGAAGCGAACAATGCTTCAACAATTTATTAAGTATTGACAAGTTTAGATGGTGTTGATCGGTGAATAGTTTAGGAGATGCTTATAGGTTCTAGCACAGAAGGATATACATAAATTTGTGCTGCGGAAGAAGGATATATGTACATAAATTTGTGTGCGGGATTGAACTAGAGCTTCCAATCCCGCAACCTGTATTCAATCTGGGTATTTGCGGTACTAGATATTTTTCCGGTATTTGCGAGATCTCGCGCATAGAAAATATTAATATTAATTTTAGGCAATTAAACAATGAATTAATCAACATAACTCCACATTTATTTATTTTTTAGTTTCAAAATTACACTGTTTATTTATCACTGAAAACTGAAATAAATACCGAAAAGATCAAAGAATCATTTAACTACAAAATATATCTATATCTATATACAATAATAAAAACGTAACCGATCGATGTCTGTACATTGAAGATATATGAAAAAAACTGTTTTAAGGGACATTTATAAGCGTAATAGAACACAAAACAATAATTTTTATTTTTTTTGTCTGTTTGTTGGTTTGTCTGTTTGTCTGTGCGTTTGTGCACGATAATCTCAGAAACGGCTGAACTGATTTAAATGCAGTTTTCACTATTATATTGCGGCATTCTTCCGTTAACATTTAGTGTAAGATTTATTTCAATCGGTTCCCAAATAAAAAAGTTATTTCAATTTGAAGTGACGTGTTCGCCAAAATTGCTATGAATTATTTACTGTTTTATTAAATTTTCGTCTTTAATATATTGATCATCATCATTAACTGTTTCACAGCCAAACAGCAGGGCCTCAGGCCTATGTTTAATAATTTTTGGTCACCATCCCGTGCACAACCCTTGCGAAAATTGCTTAGCAATAGCGATCGTGCGCAGTGGCGCATATCCGTAGCGCCACCGAGCTACGAAATAATATTGTCTATAAAATGATAATTTGTATGAAGACAAATAAAAAAATAAGATTCCCTAATTTTGACTACTCCGAAGTAAGTTCACCTCATTTGTAAATCTGCTCATTAATTTACTGTTATGCTGAACTGAGTTCGCGGGGTCCGCAAGTTATTAGTAAATTGACATTTACAACTGACAAAAGTAATTATGATTTAAATTATTCGATTTGGTCATTTTGTTCTTCAGTCTGCCATCAGTCAACGATCGATCTCATTCGCGAGAGGTTGTGTGCATGTTTCTTTCCCGCGGATCCCGCGCCCTTAATCCCGTAACATGGGATTGGACAGAAGTTGTGGGATTACGCAATATCGCGATCACGGTATTCCAAAATCGGAAGCCCTAGTGCAAGTGATAGATAGCTACAATAACGAAAATAATTCTTAAAACGAATGTAGTTAGAAGTTCTGAATTCACATTAAGTATTATTATAGTTAGTTTATCTAGTAATTTTATTTTTAGTTGTAATTTTACCCGAAAAAATTAATTTTGTGAGGGTAACAAACATCCAAATAATTTAGACTCTATCTCGTGTTAATTTTACTCATATCGTGCTTTTACAGTACTATTCTGCTGCTAAATATGATTTAAAAAAATCTTGACACTAATAAAAATACTTACACGTTTTAGAAATCGATATGAAGATGTTTTCATTCTCCTTACACCGATAAAAATGTTCCTAAAGAAGTCTCAAACTGCCCAAAGTTTTTATCAATAAACTTTAGCGCAATCAGTCGGATAATACATCTTTAATTACATAAAAATCATAACCAATAGAGATAAGATTCATGCACTTAGCAAGAATCGTAGCAAAACATAAGCTTAAAAGAAAATAATAACAAAGTATCTCAAGATCTTAGTATACACAATGTATTGTTAAGGATTATAGTTATTGTTGTTCCTGAAAGGGATTAAACCAGAAGAAAGTATACGTTTCAAAGCTTTATTTGATACGTGATCTACATTATTCGTTCATAACTTACAAAATTATTCGATCATACAGGTAAAATGTTTGAAAGCTTGCATATCCGATACCTTATTGCGGCCAGATTTGTAGTTTGACGAAAAACCTATTTATTTAATTAGTTAAAACACGAATTCATACAAAGACAAAATCTTCATAGTTAGTACGTAAGCACTATTGATTCTAATTTCTAATTAGTTTTTAGATGGGATCAACAGGACATCCAGATCTTGTACTGTAACATTCTAAATCCTTTTCGTGACCTACTGCACGAATAATATTCAATTGATCGCGGAGAACCTATTTGTTAGTGCTTGAATACATACAATTTGTAAGACATATTGCTATTGCTCTTGCACAGATGCATCTAGCCAATTTTGTCATAGTAAACTGGACCTTAAATGTTTACGATATCTATCAGAAGGCACATAGGTTAACGTACAAGATTCTCTTTGTTTAAAACATACTTCAAAAAGTAATAAAGTTTTAATTTTATTGAATTTGTGGCGCGAGTGTTTTTTCTTTTTTTTTTGGATATTTTGACTATTTTAATAAAATAACATAACTTTTCCTCTGCCTACTCCACAAGGAAAATGGCAAGAAGACATAAATAAAACCTGTGGAGAGAACTATAAATACTCTTTAGAATGTTTTGTATAATAGTGTATTTTTTTAGTAAAATTTTATGTCAAGCCCATTTTATACTTATTCTATATATGACGTGTAACAAAAAAATATATACATTTTTCATAAATACCTTTCTTCAGATATAAATCCAGAATTATCTTTGTCCCAACGGGACAGTGCTGCCACCAAGGTCTCCTCCGAATCCAATTCAAGGGTTTTATACCCAAGAAGGTTAACAAATGCGTCGAAATCCAATGGATTTGGCGCCTGTAAAAAGATTTAATATTAAAAAGCCCGTAATGGAAATGTGGATTTATTGATATTGAAATAAAAAAAAATATAGTTCACAAATGCTCATTTTATTTCAGAAATTTAAATATTAATGTAGAGTTGATTTTGTAGTAACATTTATGTATAGGATTTGGGAATACTATTTTGTCATCAGTGTAGGCCTTACAATTCGGGCCTGGTGGTTAAACATCAAATTAAAAATAAATAAATAAAATATGCTAAACTGTTTCTTTTAAATAAGAAAGCGGTAGCGCCGTTTGCTGTAGTTCAGTTTTAAATAGGGCAACGGAGACTATTACATATTTTTTTAAATAATACAAATAATACTATGCTACGACTCAACAAGAAAGCTGTTTTCCTCTTATTATAAAATGAAGAAAAAAATAGCAGTGAATTTTTCCTCCTTCGCATTAAATGTTATAAGAATTTTGTTTTATACCCATAAAAAGTTTTATTTTGTAGAAATCATTCAATTTTGAATAACGTACTTTTTTTCTCACTGGCTACTTATTAACTGTGAAAGAATGAAATTGCCATTTGAGTGACAATAAATATATATATATTTTTAGTACAATACTCATTTTCATTTTTCTACCTATATTACGTAGATTTATTGCTGCTATTTCGATTAAATAAATAATTGTGTTAACAGTTAAGGAAGTTGTAATGAATAAAAGGTAACCAACTACACTGAGGTGAGGAGACATGGTTTCCTACACTCACTCGGCTGGCCAGAGATAATAGACGATGACGCAAAAAGGACAAAGGACACGAGGATTCACTTTAGTACCAGATTTAAACCATTATCCGACCAAATTAAGTTACCACGTCTCAATGTGAAATTTTCTTTTTATGTAACTGTCAATTTAGGCGGCCGATGGTTTAAAAAGAGTAACTACTTTATAACAACGTGGTTTAACATTAATGATGTAATGTTTTTTTACTAGATAAAACATTTGGACTTTGCATGAATTATTTTTTGTTGATCCTGGTAATGCGGAAAGTTAATTTATTATTATTCAGACAATTTCAGTCAAAGGTGGCATACCTTTCAAAGTGTTTATAAAATGTTGACGTACCAACATATAAAGCGGCCACTCGAAAATTGTTGTAAAATTAAATATTTGTTCCATGAGAGTCAGAATATTTTAAATGCCTTTTCAGTGACGTCATTAGGTACACTGTTAACATTTTAAGGATCTCTTTTTCCTCCGCTTACGTTTCCATACAAATACAGCTATCTTTTTTTGTGATCAAACGAATATATCAAAGCCTATTTTATATATGTATATATATTACATAGTTATGATGAAATGACTAGTCGTAAAATCGATCAAAAAGACCTTTTTAGAGTCATCTATGCGATTTTTTTCTATAGAGCCAATTATAGAAAATGTTTCTGTTTTTATCAAGTAATAGATCGTTATGTTTAATATTCATAAAATGATTTAAATTTGGCAAATATTAGCATAGCCCTAGAATAAAATTGGTTTAAAAAGTAATAATTTTTTAAAACCTCGCCTTAAATATCATAATAATCATAATAATAATTCATTTATTGCATGTCACATAGTAAAACAGGTGTTATTATTAAGTACAGTTTATGTGAAATCCTGTAAGTGTGTAGCAAATTTAAATTAAAATTAAAATTTCATTGTAAATAGTAAATGCTTTAAATAAAATCTTCTATATCTTCACTTTCCTCAATATCTTACATTCATAAAATTTCATTTAAATTCACATTCGTCCCTAATTTTCATTTTAAAAATAATCATAAGTATATAAAATTAATGTTAATTGTCAGGTAATTTTCAATTAAGTACAATAAATGTCAAATGCTTAGAATTAAAAATTATAAATTATGTCACAATGTAGATGTCAAAACAAAACAAAAGTTAAATTGTCAAGAGATAAATTAAATTGTCAAGGAAGAAAGAAAAACATGGTATGTCAACGGCAATAAAATATTACAATTTATCATCAAAATATTCTTGGACATTATAATAACACTTGTCAATGAGAATTTGCTTCAATGTCGTTACAAACTTTTTGATATTAATTTCATTTTTTAAATTATGGGGTAATCTATTAAAAAAAATTATTGCCATGTAGGTCCCTATGTAGGACTCGTACTGTGCAAAGTCAATTGTGATTTTGGAAGTATCAAATTATTCTTGTATCTTGCCGTTATCTTTTTTAATAAAAATAAATGACGTCATATTTTTAAATATTTCTATCCTCATCTTTTAATACTTTATAATGGTTACATCTTAGTGTCAGTGGAATATTCTATATAATATAGTCAAGATACTTATTTCTTATTTTGACGGTAATTTGCACCATACCTCAGACAGCATATTCTTTACAGCTTGCTCGTCCACTTTCTCCCCAAGGCTCACTAGTGTGCCTCGTAAATCATTATGGTCTATACAACCATCACCGTCTAAGTCGAATAATAAAAAAGCCTAAAACATACATAATTTATTATCATTCACAGGACTCTCCGTCATCAGAAAACAAAGAAATCAAAAACATAAGAAGAACAGAACTCATAAAGATTTTCTCGAATATTATTTTTAACACAAATACTCGGATAATATTCATACCATTACCGATGACATTAAACACGATATCTTTTCTGAATAAAGACAATGCTATTAATAGTAACTGAAACGAAGAACTTTCCTTTTAAGTATTTATTACAAAAGGTTCTTTTAGTACAGGATCACTTACATTGAATTTGAATTATAGAAACAAAGTGTCAAAGTTCGGTTTCAGCTTGTAGTATTAATGAGAACAAATGGAAGCTCCATATTTAAAAGCTGCCTAATCAAAACTTGAACACCTACTTTATAAGATGTTCTTTTTGACGATTTTGTTTATTGAGATGGACATATAATCATTTTAGGTCAAATACCTAAAGTACTCGTAACAATAAGATTTACATTAGGAAGTTAGTTACTTTGCTTTAATTTGTAAGCGTCAAATATCACAATTAACTCATTAGTATGATGATATTAGATCCATACCATGCGTTTGTTTATATATTTGATAAAGTAAATAGCATCTTTGCCAAAGAATAAATATGTTTAAAAAGATATAATAGATATAATTTCGAATTTTTATCTAACAACACGATTATGTGGGCACGACAATGTTTTGTATACCAAAATAGAGTTTTGATGCTGAAGCATTGTCTCAGATTTTACACCATAAAGAAATTGTTTTTATCATATATTGACGTAATGAAATACAAAATTAGTGTCATGGTGAAACAAATGACACTAATTTTGTAATTGAAATTCAGCTTAAGCTCGCACTCGTGGTTTTTGTTTACTACCATTTAATTCAAGATTTCTCACAGTGTTTTTAGAATAGAAATGATGATAGAAATAATTGGGGACAAATCGTAAAATGGCTATTTTGAGTCACATACCTCTTTCAATTCGAACAGCTTCTGCTCATCCAGCTCCGCTAATACATTAGCGGGTATGCAAAGTGCTTCTCTCGCTTTAGACGCGGACCGCGACCGCGCCGGCTGCGGTACCACTATTTCTGAAGTACCATCAGAAATAATTGAGGAACTGGGAAAAATAAAAGAGTCCATTAGGTCTTCGGATTTTTGGTTAGACACCTAATGTAAATATTTGATGCTGCCCGAGTTCCTTTCAAAATGTGTTACGTTGAAGGGGATCTCGAGCCGGTGTCACGTATTACCTGTCTTGTTGTTAGTGACAACGTGACAAGGGATGGCTATTACTTCCTAACGGATTGTTAAGACTATTATAATATATGTCGTACTTAAATACTAACACTATCAGGGCTAGTTCAATTAGAAAATTCTCTATGATTTTATAATAACAATTTATAATAATTTATTGAGCTTAAACTAAATTAGTTTACAATTAATTTACCTAGTTACAATGAATAATTTTATGTGCACACCATAATTAAATGTTAACGTTGGCAGCTGTACTAGTGTTAAACTGAGGCACAGCTGCCTGCGTCTTTGCGTTTTGTGCGCATTTTAATTTCATGATCAAATAAAAGTATGATTTTCGAATGATAATATAAAAAAAAAATATTATTTATTTCCTGACTTACACTAGTTTTCAGTAAACTTGAAAATGTGTTATTTTGTAAGTTTATTTTTTTTTTCAAAAATTTAATATTAAATTTCTTACATCCACAAGATAAATTAAGTTCTTTTGAAGTCGAGTAGTAATTAAATGGTGACTTGTTAACCACTTTTTTATTTAGTTACTAGCTTTTTTCCTGCAACTTCGCCGGTGTAGATGATAGTCTATATCACCCGCTTATGATCCACTAGCTCGGTGGCGTAGTGGATAAGCGCCGCGGCCCGCGATCGTTGTCGTTAAGCAACTTTCGCAAGGGTGGGTCACGGGATTGGTGACCAAAAAAAATTATTATCTCGAGCTACTCCGTGCTTCGGAAGGCACGTTAAGCCGTTGGTCCCGGCTGCATTTGCAGTCGTTAATACCCTCCAATCCGCATTGGGCCAGCGTGGAGGGTCATGGCCCATCCTCCTTAACCATCCATAAGGAAGGCCTGGGCCCCTGCAGTGGGGACGTAAAAGGGCTGATGATGATCCACTAGCAAAAAAAGTTTTGGGTAGAATAAGTATATCCGAAGATTACCCCCTACAACCAAACAATGTTTCTAACTTTACCTGTTAATAATTTTCGAATTTTATCGCCATCATTATACTCGTATTAATGGTAGTTTTTATATATTATATGAGTGAATTGATTAAAATTTTAAAAGCAAGTTACTACAATAAATTATATTTACTCACTCGCCCACTGGAATAGATTGTAAAAGATTCTCTTTAAATTTCTTTATATCATCTCTTGCTTGTTCAGTGTCTGTTTTACTTTTACGACGGTCCCCTTTCTTAATCTGTAAAAAAGTGTATTTAATGTGACATTCAACAGGTGCTTTTTTATAGTATCCAATAACCGACAATAGGAGCAGAATATATTTTTGAAATCTTAATTTCTACATATATTTTACATATATACATATATGTTATTGAAAAAATAGCAAAAAAATATAATTTAAATAAAAAAAGTGGATATTATAAGTTATTAAATAAAATCTTTAAAAGCATTACTTTTTGGGATATACCGATGTAAGCCATTAAACTATACAGTGACACATCCATTTATCTTTAACTTGACGGATATCATTATAACAGAACGGATGCTGAAATAGTACCATTTCCTTTATACAGACTCATAAAGACACAAAATCCAAAACGGTTATGTTTCATAATAAGATATCTCAGACTTACTTTTTGTTTGTTCTCGCCATTGTTAATTTGCTCATCCATATTTTCGTCGCTATCAATTTCCTGAATATTGACACCTTTTAGCAGCACTTTCGCATTTGCTAGTTTTCCCACGACTGACTGACTGAGCTCAAGACGGTACACAAACTATTATAAATACATTTTAAATGTATTACGGACAGAAAATTATATCGCATTTAACGTTGAGATAATTATTTATTTCGCTCGGATGCACACAGATTTCAAGATTAGCTGAGATGTTTGGGTAATTAATCTTTGGGCCGAAACACTTCTGAGATTTCCAGGTCAGCGCATTGTTTGTGCTCGGTTTACATGTTTCCAGCCGTTTGGAAATGAAAGGGTAATTGTTGGTTCACTGTTTGTTTTACAAATGATGTGGTTCCTGTTTAAATTAGCTATTGAATTTATTTTCAATTGCGCTGATATAATTGGATAACTATATTTTTATGATTTTGCAAAACACGTCATAATTTATTGAAGCTTTCGTTTTCAATTAATATTTGTCTCTAATAGAAATGCAACAAAATAAGCTTATCATTTAATTGCAAAAAATATTGTTTAGAAAAACTGTCTTAGATACTTACTCAATACTTTTAATCTGATGACGTATTACGGATTAGTAGGCACATTACTTGAAGTTTTTTTTTCGCGCTTGATACGTTCACGTTTGATATATGGGAGCCCCGTGAAATATTTATTTTATTCTGTTTTTTAGTATTTGTTGCTGAAGTGGCAGCAGAAATACATCCTCTGTGAAAATTGCAACTGTCTTTCTTTCACGGTTCATGGGATACAGCCTGGTGACAAACAGCGAAGTCTTAGTATTAAGGTTCCCGTTTTACCCTTTTAGATACAGATCCGTAAAAAATCACCAGCCTCAGTTTCCCCCGGGATGGAACTCATACCCACAATTTTTCACAATCGTTTTCATTATAAATATTTATCAGTATATTTTATAAGTAAGATTGATTAATTATAAAGCATTTTTTTCTGATATCAGTGTTTACAGTCAGAATATGTTATGGATTATCTGCTAGGAACGTTTTACTGTCTCGTCTCGAAAAGCGTCTTAATAAATAATTATTTATGTATCTAATTTATTTTTACAAAGAAAAGAATACTTGCCTTCTTTCTTCTGAAATATTGATCACGTTTTGATCTATATCTACTTGTAGTATCAGTATTTATAGTTGTTTCATTATAATACTGTTAACCAGCTAAATTAACGTTAATATTTAGCACGTTGCGGTTTAAACGACTATAGTTTCGAGATCACTAAGTGAAATTAGTTTGTAACATACCACTAAATTAAGGAGAAACGAAATACTATTCCAACGTTTCCTGAATTTGTTACTGAATATATTGGAGTTAAAGAATTCGCCTAGCGCCAAGTAAACGTCGCTTTAGTTAGGAACGATGAAATTTATTGCTATCCTTCTCTTTTATTTATTTGAACATGAGTATAAAAACTACAAATCTATTTTAAACCATAATTGCGAATGATTTCTAATCGTTCGTTTCTAGTCGTAATCTCAGGTTATTTAGATACTCGCTTTAGGGTAAACTCAACAACTGTTTTACTGTACAGTATGCAACAGAAGTACTCGTAAATTTCAGGTTCAGGATTTGTCGTGTCATGCGTACGTGAGAAATTTATTACATGTATAATAACTAACATCTTAATATTTTGGCGCACAGTGAATGGCTGAATCTATGTACCAATTTTCTTTAACTTCAACTTCACCATGGTGTTTACTTTATGCCTGACCTATTAATTCCAATAATCGAACATAACATTAAAATTGATACTATTAAAAAATGGTCTTATTAATCGTCTTATAGTAGTAAATAAAACATGTAAGAGGTGATCTTGCACTTGAAGGGGGCAGGCGGATACTTTAATCATTATAAATGGCTGATATTTCCCTTACTAAAATATCCTTCTGCACAGGTACATGAGGTACCATCGGCGAGCTACATTAACTGTATCTTATTGTACACACGGCTGCACGTCAGATTTCCACAATGTGTCTATAATTTTAGATTTTATGTAAGTCCATGCTCTGTGATCCAAGCTCTGACGTCAGTAACACGACACTAATGGGGTAATAAAAGTAAATGATAGTGTTACCTCACTAATTAAACTTTAAATTTTCAGTTATAATTAATCAAATAGGTAGCAAAAATGTGTAAATTATTTTCAGATAATATGAACTTAAAGGTAGATTCTATCGACTTATTTTATATAGAGTTGTAATCTATCATTATAATTATCACCGTTCAGTCTATTAATGTCCTCGTCGCTGGCACATAGACCTCCCCTATGGATGAAATGGGATCGAATAGGGACAATGGGCCATACACAACCTACCGTTTTCTAATTAATGTGCTTATCGAGTTCCTTTTTCCAGAAACTCAGCATAAAGTCAAAGATAAGGTCGATGAACGTAATACTATAAAAGTGGCTGCATTTTGACGCATCTCATTGATTCAAAGTGGCGTCTTTACATGCACTTCCCGGCTATGGAAAATTCCCATCAAATATTCAACATCTTTCAAAGAGCGCTAAAGAATAACTTAGTTCTATATAAGGGTGAAGATCGTTTTGAATAGAAAAGTGTTTTGTGCGCTTGTATAAAGTATTAGGTAATATGGGCTATTGCACTTAAATATACCAAAAGCAATAAAAAATGTTGAAACAAAGAAAATTATCTTCTGCAAAAATGTTATAAATATGGAACTTTGCTATCGTCGATATTTTTTAATGTAATAGAAGAAAGGTGTTAGAAGTGTAGCTTGGCGGCGTAGTTGATAGGCGCCACCGCCCGCGATCGTTGTTGTTAAGCAACCTTCGCAAGGGTTGGTCACGGGATGGGTGACCAAAAAATTATTATGTCGAGTTACTCCGTGCTTCAGAAGGCATATTAAGCCGTTGGCCCCAGTTGCATTTGTAGTCGTTAATATTCCCTAATTCGCTTTGGGTCAGTGTTCCTTCATAATACACACAGTCATGTTTTAAGGTCATCGGAGAACTTGAAATTGGAGATACCAATGCATTCCACTAATATTTTTTTGACAAATCTTTTACTATTCTATCTGCCCGATTCTGGAATGCGTGACCGGAAGATGTGAGACGTGTACAATCTATAGGCAGTTTCAAAAGTAGACTTAAGGAGCATTATTTGTCACTATGGACACCGTTTGCTTGCTTCATCTTTGTATATATTTATTTAGTTTTGATATCATGATTATAATAATGTGTTTATGTGATCCATTATATGCATTATTATTTATATATTTTGTAATTTGTAAGTATTTATTTGTAAGTATCATAGCTATAGCTTACCCAATTATAATTTATTTTGTCATTTCTGTAACGGTTGCCTGGAGAGATCGCGTCTTAACGATAAGGCCGCCGATTGTACTGACTGTATGGTGTATGTACGATAAAGAATATTTCATTCATTCATACATTCATTCATTCGTTCATTCAGGCCTGCAGTCAGGATCTAAGAAAAGGCTGATGAGGAAGTGAAGTTGTCAAATGTGCAAAAGCTTCATACAACCGAAATGAAGATGCTCAGGTGGGTTGGAGTGGATACTCGATTGGACAAAGTAAAAAACGATTATATCTGTGGAAGCCTCTAAAATTCACCGATAACCTAAATTCACACTCAAAGCCACATGAGGTGAAACAGCCACATGCGTAGATATGAGGAGTACGTTGTTAAGAGAGCCCTTAGCCTACTGGAAAAAAAAGAGGCAGAGGCCGCCTCCAGTCGACATGATGATCCAGTATGACGAGACATGTGTCCAAAGAAAACTTATTTGACCCGACAAGCCAGGACAGAGTACCGTGGTGCGAATAGAGCTGACCCCACCTAAAGTGGTAAAATACAAGGAAGAAGAAGTGAAGATGATCTACCCCCCTTACGCTTAAAACGCGATTGCTACCGATCGACATATGCAATCGTGCCGTTCCGCAGTCTTGATAGGTTCACTAGGATACACTGGCGCTAGTGTACTCCATCAAGAAAACGTAACAGCACAATTGCAATGTCGATCGGTCACGATTCAATTCGATAGTATGGGGACTGATTGAGGGGGACTGATCACTGCACACTGAACAATATAGTAACAGTACAATATCAAATTAAAAACTAATCACTTTAAGTAGGTCATATTTTTAAATGTAGTAGCTTTTTCTCTGTGTAAACTACAGAAAATACCGAATCAATTTTTAAGATATTACGCCATCATAATGGATTGAGTACTTTATAAAAAATAGGGTTGTTTTTAAATTCTATGAAGAGTTGTATATATTGGCTGTAGTGTAACGGTTACGATAAATAATAATTACTAAAATGGCATGATTTCTGAAATTCAAAACATGATTTCAAGCAGATAATACTAAGCAAATGAGCATATATAACTAAGTAACTTACTATATTCATTTTCACATCACCAGCCCTTTTACGTCCCCACTGCAGGGGCTCAGGCCTTCCTTATGGATGGTTAAGGAGGATGGGCCATGACCCTCCACGCTGGCCTAATGCGGATTGGAGGGTATTAACGACTGCAAATGCAGCCGGGACCAACGGCTTAACGTGCCTTCCGAAGCACGGAGTAGCTCGAGATAATAATTTTTTGGTCACCCATCCCGTGACCGATCCTTGCGAAAGTTGCTTAACGACTACGATCGCAGTCCGCGGCGCTTATCCGCTACACCACCGAGCTACTCATTTTAATGTATTCATTTTAATTCATAAAAATCGTTTGCAAACGATTAAAATTGCTTTAAATTAAGCCTTTTATACGAGTAGTTAAAGTTGGTATTAACAGCCAACGATTACTTTCCACGATATTACTATTGCCAAGAAGAACATTGTGTAAGGAACGTTGCATTATTCGTTTAATCGAAACTATAATTCGAACATTGTCGACTTGTCATTTACCGTAATTATACGAGTAACAACCGCTCGGAGGCCTTCCGCTTTGCTATACTAGCTGGCGTTGTTAACTGTCCGATTAAATAAGATCCACGACATCTGCACTGAGTATCTATTTACTTAGTTAAATTGCTTCGACCTCACCATCGCGCGGGGTCTTCTACGACTGGTTCCCTCATATTCCGTTTCGAGACGAAGCCGTTTCCCTTCTCATTATCGTTAACAAAAGGTTGTACTCGATTTACATTTCATTATGGTACCTATTGTCTTTATGTTTAGTCTAAATCTAGCGATGATAAGTATTAACCTATAAATGATCAAACTTCAAATAAGTATAAAGTCACTAATATCTCATACTTAAGTAAGTTTTAATAGTATTATTTGGTTAAATAAACTTGCAGTTCCCAAAAATAGTAACGTAGTAGATACATTCTGAAGTTTTACAGAATCACACCACTAAAAGCAACAGTGATAATAAAATGTGGTACAACTGTCACGACCGAATACCATTCTGAATGTAGATAGTGAATAGAAAACTCAATGACTGGACTGGAGAGTATCCAAAAAGATTTATATGGTAACTATATGATGGATTATTCGTTTCCACCAATTATGCATGAAGCAGGAAGACGCCAATTTGATGGATTGTGTGTTGTGTGTATCATTAGTTCGTGATGTTGAATACTTGATTTTTCTTCGTTTGCCTGGCTGGTTGGGACTATTTTCATCTACAATGATCTCAATAAAATTACCTATTGGGTGGAAAATTCATTCCGAGTTTCCCACGTCATTATTTATTCCCTTTGTGACAGTGGTAGATTTTCGTACAGCTCATAAAGACTTATTGTTATGTGGGCACCGACTTCAAAAGGAACTACGTATTCAGAATAAATTACAGTTGGAATTTTTCAACGCCGTTCGAAAGTTGAGATTAGGTATGTAGGTACTGTTCGTGCATCGTCTGGTAAAGCAGTATGATTAACGTTTCCATATATTTACTTTGTGATTATTCAATTCACTGTAAATATATTTGTGCAAGAAGATTCAGTAGCTTTTATTTAATAATTTCTGTATTGATGGTGTTTTATTTCATGAATTACATGTGGTCTCAAGATACCCAATGACAGAAGAAAAATTTTAGAAGTATTTACCAGCATCGAAACATATACATTAAATTCATATTGTAAATAAAAAAATTAAATCAAGTTGTAAACCATAAACAACCACTCATCAACCGTTGGTTATCCACGAGTTCCTGGACACGTCATATAATATTTCAAAAGAATGTACAAAGTTTTCAGAGTAAAAGGAAGTTATTAAAGCACAGCATTATTTGACACATAGCACAGCATTTTTTCCTTTCTTCAGTAGTCTTTCACTACTGCGCCTACTGAATAAATCTAGGCCTGTACTCTTAAAATCGACGTTCGATATATCGTGGACTGTTTCATCGTATGTTCTGCTCTAACTTATGTATATTTGACGTTGCAGGGTACGGTGGAGTTGAATATATATAGATAGACATAAAAGATATAAAAGTAAAAAGTCATAGAAGATTTTCTTTTATATCCTCTATCGACTGGATTAGTGGATTAATCAACTGGATTAAGCTACTAGACGAATCAAGCTGAAATCTGACAAACATATACGTTATTATGGTATAAAGGTTCTTTAAAAAAGGATTTCGAATAATTAAACCATTATAAAGGAGTATCAAAAAATCCAAATAGTGCGGACGAAGCCGCGGGCGAAAACCAAGGTCATCTCGTTTATTAATATAAAACAAACATATAAAAAAAAACATTCTTGTGTGTTTTATAGTAAATGATCAAAAGTATGAATCGTCACTAACTTATCAGATCATAATTTTCAATGTAAATTTTGGAACCTTCAAGTATCCATTAATATTAAAAGATGATGTTTGACAATGCTATATTTGTGGCATAAATAAATTTATTATCAAAGTTCTAATAACAAATTTACAATCCCATCCCATTACATTAACTATATTAAAAATAAAAACTGGTGCATATCATGCGCTTCTGCATTCGGCAGCGATTGGAAGCAGTCCCTAAAGATATATCAATGGATTTAACGCTGGTGTTCCTATGGCACACTATAAATATCACTGCTCCGATTTTCTGGTCCCTAGCTTCTATTCTAGTATATATTCTATCACAACATGATAAAGTTTATTTTAGAATGTTACTACGAACAAACGAGCTTGGTAGGTGGAACATTTGCAAGTAACGAAACCCGTATTTTATTGGAAATTATTCGACATTTTGTGCTACCATGACTTACATATGTACCATGATTGTATATGGTTATGAGAGATCCAGTCAGTTGAATAAACGTCCATTAAAATTATTCATTAAACCTTAATGGAAGTTTGTAAAACTAACCGACAGATGGTATAAAATCTCAATCTTTCACCCACAACTTATCTTAAAAAGTATAAAAAATGCATTATTTGGCAAACAAATTATTAAATATTTTTTTTTCTGCTAAAAGCAATGCTTATAAAGAAATCTTTCCTACGGATAAATAAACGTTAAAGCTTTACATAAATTTTGCACTCCGTACTTCCAGCTCACGAGTTAATAAAAAATGACTATTCAAAATGAGGCAGTCTAGAAGCAATCCCACGGGCACTATCTTTTTGGTTACTTAGGATTTACTAGAGGCAAAAACCAAATAGGTTTTTGTTTTATAAAACTTGTGCGGAATCTTAAATATTATTTGTTATATTTTTTAGAAATAATCATGTCATTCATTTTTGAACTGTATAACTCGATACCTACAAAAAATAAAAAAGTAATTTAATTGATTTTCGTAATTACAATTTCTTAATGGAACAATTTATGATTAATCGGACTTACCTGTAAGTGAAGTTCTGACATAATTATGCGAGGTGTTTCCTTAATGATATACTTATGTATATATATATAATAATGATATAATGATCTACTTATGTCCAAATTTAATGGACCATCAGCCAGTTGCACAAACGTTCATAAAATTTTTCATTAGTTTAAAGCGACATAACCGATACAAATTCGACATTAAACTTTAATGGACGTTTGTGCAACTGACCGCATGTTTTAAGTTGATCACTAAGCAGTTGACAGACAGATCACTCCCAAGTAAGAAGAAGACTAATCTGCTCAATGTTTGCTCTGACTCGTATCATTTCATTTGTTTTCTGTAATGTACTTATCTTTTTCTTTTAGTTTCGCTCTTGCAGAGTGGTCATGGCCACGTTGAGACTAGATACAGAACAGCTTTCTGCATGATCTCTCGTCATCTCTGTTTATTTGAAGACTATTTGGCGCAGTCTGACACGCGATTGCTTACGTTTCCTAAGTGAAATCACTTGATTAGTCCAGCAGATAGGTGATCTGCCGCGTGATCTGGTACCTCTACATTTCCTTGCAATATGGACCGTTCTACGTATCATATGTCAACATCTAATAGACCATGTTTATTACGATATGTAATGAAGAAGAATGCTGACAGAACAGTTCAACTGAAATGGACCTAGACGTAGGTCACGAATGACTTACTGAATACATATCTCTGATTCCACAACAATGGTTAACCATTAATATCGCGAAGCCTCGCTCATACGCTCCCATTAATCAGAGCTAATGACGGAGATAAAAATATCTCTCTAGCATACCAGAATTTCATAACGATAAAATATTATGAGTTTTCCTTTATAGTTCCATTTCCTTCGTTGCATTGTTGGAATGGAATTTGGGATTGTTTGTTGAAGTTTATGTATATTTTCTAATTATTGCTCATTTTGTGGAATTGGTGTGATGCAAGGAATTCATGATGCTATTTAATTTTATTCTAAAGTATTATGTAGAACCAAATGCACCGAGGGTTCCATACAAACCTGTAGGTATTTATTAAAATATTTTTATTATATGATGTAACTAAAAATTTTCGGTTTTCGCAATTTTTTTGCTTTATACCAAATTTCTAGATTTTGAATTTACGAGAAGTACCCTGTAAGTTTTAATTGCGAATTTTCATAAAATTCAAGGAGTTTTAAAACTTTGTGGCATTAACGCCTGTATCTTTTGATTGCGTTGGTAGGTAAATTTTAGTTTGGTACCTCCACGCGTTTCTGAGAAAAATAGTCTTGGCAGACGGATGGACTAATAAGTTATCCTATAAAGTATTGTTACAGTGGTATGACTGTTTTTTTTTATTCAATATAATTTACTAGCTATTTTTCCCGCTTAAATTATAGCCTATGCCACTCGCGAATGATGTAGCCTAAAGGTGAAGGAATTTTTATGATTGGATCAGTATTTTACGCGCCTTGTTTATTTATTTACAGGACAAATAAATAAACAAGGTTACAAACTACCTCTTCTTAATATTAGTATAGATGTATAGGCATCATTGTTTACGTTGTTAATACTAACAACCTTGTTTTAAGGGTTTTCTGTTTTTTATTAGATGTATTATTTATCATATTTAATTTTGTTTTTAATTAGAAATATAATAAAACCAACATCTTTAAAAGTCTTTCATTGCACCAAACAAATTTTAGGTACAATGAATGACTCCTATGTCTAAAGAGATAGAGCATGAAAGTACAAATGAAATATTTAATAGAATACTCATAAAACCAGATTAAATAAGTTATTTTATGTATATCCAACGTTCTAGTCATTTCACATTTTTACTTTTCTATGTATTTTGAACCGCTTTCCTTATTAAATGGTGTTTAAAATATATTTTATTTCTGTAATTTCAAAAAGATTCGTTGTTACAGATTATGCTTATATCAGGTATTCTTCAAATGAAGAAAAGAGGTTTAATATCAACATTTATTCTTATACCCTTAGGTCGAGGCCAAATGCTTCAAAAACCTTCAATACTTCTTTGTGATGGTAGTTGTTTTGTTAGACGTTTTATTACACTGCGGCGTGGAAGGGCCAGCACGACAAATTTATATGCCTCAAGAGAAGTTTGTTATCCTAAGACAAATTGAATTGTTTATTGTTAGAAACTGTTGTTACGTTGTTAGTGTTGTAATAATGGGAACAACTTTCAGGAATCTATTGTAACTCTGATCTGAGAAACAAATATAGCACGCTTGCGAATTGATATTATTGAATGTTTTATATAGCTAACTATGAATTTGTTTCAATAAGTCTAATTAATTTATATATCCACGTTGTGGATAGCATGTTTTTGCCTACGACCTCATTCTCCTTGCGTCTTTTTTATATGAGGAAGTCATTTCCACTAGTGGGATATTCATACATGCAGTAATAATTAACGTAATCAACGTAACACAACAAATATGGTAAGATAATACTGTGGCAAAACTTTTATTATTACCATAAATAAATGTGTTTTGAAAATACATACATTGTCTTAAAGTCAAGGCTGTTTTATTTATACAACTACAGCAATACTTAAGAAGAAGTCCTAAGAACACTGAATTATTGATTCAAAGTAAATACCTACAACTTTAAATAGCCCACTGAATTATTTAGTACAATTCGCTACCAAGTATTAAACAGATTTTACTAACATTGTCGTAATTTTCTTACAAGTATTGATTAGATGTTACTGAATTAATAATATAACTTCCTACCAAGTGCTTAAAGTACCATAGATAATAGATGTTAAGCTTTCGATAAATAGGAAACTGCCAAACAAATTGATAGATAATGTTGTAACCAACGATAAAATTAGTAATAACATTTTCTGTATAGATTTCTTGTTTTCGGAATCTGAACATTTTATGAAGAAACTTTTTATAAGCTAAGGAAGCAATGAAAACAACTCTTTGTTCTGACGTTGTTAGGGAAATACATGAAGATAAATTGTGAAAGTTTTGCATATTTTTACGACTCATCGTTCAAAATTCTTTGGCTACGTAAATGTTGTAATTTTCTCTATTACAACTTTTCTGAATAAGATAAGTACTTTAAGCAGTATAATTAATTATGAAATCTCTGAAAAATATTAATTATATACATTATCTGTTTATGCATAATTTATATAAAATTAATTACGCACGGCACGTGAGCCGTTTCTCCCAGTCTTGCGTAGTGTGTTTTGGCCCGATCTGCTTACTCAATTTCATCCATAAGATAATGTCTGTGCCCAAACAGTAAAAACATAATTGGCTGATTATAAAGGATTTGTGTTTAATCATTACAGGACAGTTCAAAATAATGATTATATCGTTATTGCATTTAATATAGCGAAAGTTAAGTCAAATGGGGTAACAATACTGATTTCTTGTATTTTTACGCGCACTACTCTTTACATAAAACCACTTTAAACCAGTTGAACATAGTTCACTGTGAATAACATTAAAATGGTCGTCAACAAAATTACCTATTACCTATTAAATATTTTCTAAATTTTCAATGTGGGTATCAAATTAATAAAAATATTAAACAACGTCATCTACATTGCTCAGATTATAAGAAAAGTAGCTAAAGCCCCCGTATTATGGAGTATCTGAGACAACGAAGGAACCACAACACCCAGACCCGAGACAATATAGAAAAGTTCATTTTCTACATTTACCCGACCGAAAATCGAACCCGGGACCTCAGAGATGCCGACACCTTGAAACCGGCGTGTGAACCACTCGGCTACGGAGGTCGGCTCCATCAATACAAGACATCTTTAAAAGAAAAATAAGAGTATGTTAACGACGTGGAGGTGACGAGGGTAATGTGGGCACAGGTGCGAAAATAAAACTTAGAAATATCTTCAAAAGCTTCTATTTCTCACAATGACAGGTCCTCGTCAAAATCAGTTGTCATAAACCAATAAAACAAATATCAATGTAAAAAGAATAATCAAGAATACTTCAAAAAGTAAAATAAAAACTTTCAAAAGAAATAACTTTAAAATAGGGTCGGTCCAGCTCCTGGTCCTCGAAATTCTCCCCTCCTGTGGCAAAGCTACATCAATCTGAGTAGACCGTCTAATGAACAAGTTTGATTAAAGGGTCATCGGAGAATGCCGCTAGCAGTGAACACATCTGCCAAAACGAATCAGCCATCGGGGCCTTATACATATACTCATGAACCAAGTCTTTCGAGGCAGTAATGGGTCTACGACCAGGATGACTAACAGGCGCCGATGAGCTGTGACTGAAGATCATCGGGACAGAAGCGAAGGCAAATATTCGCTGATTTAACGACCTCAAAACATGTGGGTGAGAAATTGAGACATGTGCGAGTCACTGTCATGATTTCTTCATCGTCATGATAGTCCAGTCGCTTGTCTTTGGGTGTGAGTTTCACAAGCGCCCGGTAGTTCCCTACAAAGTCTTGTCAAAGTTCTTGCTCAGCTTTTGAGATATTTTCAGCATTCAATGACTTTAGTAATGAGGTGGAAATAGCGGATGAAGGTGAGTGATGATCATACCATGACTGATGACTGACGACCTAAACAAAAAAGTAAAATTTTTCTTTTTAAGAATTTTCGCACCCCATCCTCAAATAATTCAAAAAAAAGCTATCAAAACATAGATAAGTATAACTACAGAGACCAAAAACTTGAAAACAAATTATGTAAAAAAAAGTTAACAAATTGTTACTGACAATAATGTACTAAAAGCTAAAAAGTAATTCAGTAGGTACCAGGTTCCAATCATCACACCCCTCAGTCTCATCAATCAAAAGCATTGATCAGACAAATAAATAATATCGTTGTGTCATGTTTCAATAGTCAACTCAATGAATACTACGCCTAACGACTTTATTTTTTAATACTTATTGTTAAAGATCAGTAATATTATAGTATCAACATCATCAAAGATGACGCAGCTGACGTGTGCCATGGCGCAGTTGACATATACTCGTACCACAGAGTTTCGGCTACACAGCCGACTTACACTGCCTACGTATACCGTTGTGGGTCGGCTATGCAGACGTGGCTTGCTATAAATTTTCGGCTGCGAAGCCTACGCATTTTCTTCGTCGATAAAAGTACTCAGAATACACTTGAATATACAGACCAAATATAACCTAAGAGATTACATGATTTATGTAAATGTCATTACTTATGATAAAGAGCTGGTAAGTTTCTTTCGCTTGTTCTTCTTGTCATCTAAAAGACGTCCTGAACAAGTGGTAGGGGGAAAAAAAATTTTTTTGGACGATTCAAAAGTGCTTGTAATAGCCTACTTGAATAAAGATATTTTCATTTCATTTCATTACATCGATATAGAGGACCCACCTAAGGCTAGTGCAGGAAACATGTGACCTGAGTTGGTTATAGTCGGTTACACGCCATTGTAATAACTTATTCTACCTAACATTGAAAAAGACTATCTTGAGTAACCTAGCTGAATGGAAATTATCACCATTGAATTTCATAGACGAGTCCTACATTACTATACTAGATATAATAGAAGACAAGATAGAGTTAGCAAATTCTTTCCAAAGTTATCTAAATTTAAAAGAAGAGTAAAGATTCTTAATTTCCTAAGGAAGCGTGAGACAAGTTCTGCCAGTCAGATCAACACTATTGAAGGAAAACTACCATGAACAAATGTGAAAAGAATGTTCTAATATTTTTTTATGATGTGAAAAGTGATTCGTATCAGTCGGTATAAGGCTTACCTGATATGTGAATAACTAACCTCTTGTAAATAATTATTTTAACGCGACCGCGTACAATATTGTATCTTAATTTCCTAATGTGATTTGACTTAAAGGAATCACAACACAATTTCACAGAAAAAAATACTTATTATAACGGAAGGCTATTACAGTGAGTGACACATCAACATTAGTGTAAAAATATATGTAAAAATAATATATGTAAAAATAATTATTTACAAGAGGTTAGTTATTGACATATCAGGTAAGCCTATTACCGACTAATACGAATCACTTTTCACATCATAAAAAAATATTAGAACATTCTTTTCACATTTGTTCATGGTAGTTTTCCTTCAATAGTGTTGATCTGACTGGCAGAACTTGTCTCACTTGACTATCAAGTCTACAGATGTACTTATAGTAATAATGCATGTTGTCAGATGGCAACTGTATTTTTGATGATCGAAACAGCTATAATCGGACGGGCTGCTACGATGAAAGGTGTCGTATTGAGCATGATTAGTTCTAAAATTACAAGCCGAACTATAACCGCTATAGACAAACAATAAAGATTTTTTTATGTTATGACGTTCTCAACGAGCGAGTATTGTCACGATTAGTTAGGATTATGAGGGTATGATCACACTGTAACTACGTAAAACTTGAAGGGTGATCTCAAAGAGGGTCAAGCTTCGGCGGAAACCTAAAATATTCATTTTTTTACCTTTCCGGGGGAGAAACGGTTCTATAATGAAAACCCCATTAAAGCTTAGTGCATATCTGCCTTTCTGGTGGAGAAACGGTTCTATAATGAAAACCCTATCAAAGCTTAGTGCATATCTGACAGAAAATGCGTCGCGTATCAACGATCGCCTATTATCAGAACAGCTAAATCTATACGAATATTATGAAGAGTTAAAAAAAAAAACAAAATTAGTGGACCGTTTTATTAAAATTACATAGGTTACTTACTACATATATACTTTACGCTGGCGAAGTCGCTGGAAAATAGCTACTGTTGATAAATTTCAACCTTGCACACTGAACCGATAATCTGTCTGAAGTCAAAAGCTCCTACTAAATCTCATACTACTTATGCTAATCTATCTAATATATTCGAGCATTTGAATTTGTTTTCTACAATATACGATTATTGTATAGATCGGCGGCGTAGTGAATAAGCTCTGCAGCTCGCGATCATTTTTGTTAAGCAAAAAAACGAGATGGGTGACCAAAAAATGACTATCTCGAGCTACTCCGTGCTTCGAAAGGCACGTTAATTCCCTCTTATCCTCATTGGGCCATCGTGAAGGGTCTTGGCCCATCCTCCTTAACCATCCATAAGGAAGGCCTGAGCCCCTGCAGTGGGGACGTAAAAGGGCTGATCATGATTATTACACGATCAAAGATCACAATAAATACAGAAGTGATTAATTCTGAGAAAAGTACATTTTCTTAGAGAATATTTTCTTTATTAAAAATACGTAGACTTCAAATAACGTCAAGTGAAAACAGGTTTCATTTTTGCCGTAGGTATTTACGATACACTGGGGACGTTGTCGGTGGGTTACTCATTTTAACCCTCGCCACGCTCACATAACTTCAGGCGGCATCTTGAATACTTTATTGCATTTTTTTAATACGTTTTTTATAAACACGTACTTTTGAAGTTACCGAGTGAGTTATTATATGTTGAACATCGTAAAAACCGTCATCAAATTTAATATTATAAAGTGTTTATGTCGCAGCATGGCATAATAAAAAATAATAATTTTGTAATGTTTTAGCTTCTCAATTTTTTAAGTAGCTTTATATTTTTAATTAAGCTTGACTATGTTAATTGAAGGTTTATGTCAACAAAAATTGATGAATGAATGAATGAAAGAAAATTCATCTCGTGGCCAATTCACAAAGATTTACTGCCTTGCCTAAATATTGTAAAATGTCCTTATATTCCTTATATATATATATATAGTAAAAAATAACAGTAATAATTTATTTTCTCCAAAAACTTTATCACTTAAACGATGTACTTCGTATAATCAAAAATATAGTTTGAAGGAGACTGACATCTAACTGACGTCTGACGACAAACTAAGGCAATTAATTGCTTTTATTTTAGAATATGAGGCCCTCAACAGTTATTGCACTAAAAATTAAATGAAAGCATTTTATGTGTTACCACAAAAACACTGCCATGTTTATATACTAATATTCTCTGAAAAAATGTTTAGAAAGTTAATAAAATAATAATTAAAATAAAATATTATTACTTATTATTGGACTTGAGGGTTGTCACTACAGAAAACCGATTTGGTGCGAACGGCATTAATAATAGAAAATTGAATAAGTTCTATGTTTTAATATGTTATTTGTTTCGCCGTGAGTTGATATTTGAATCACGATTTCACAAAATTTTCCTGTAAATTATTTTGAACTTCACTTAACGAACGGAATGAAGAACTAATTAAAAAGACAAGAAAGACTTAAAATTCCCTTCTTATAAGACTTTATTGAAGATTTCCACCTCCTTTGTCATTATTAATGTTAATTTTGAGTTTGTTTTTGTCTCATAGATAAAATACTGCAAATATAGAAACTTCTATTAATTTATTCAATTAAAGAACAATCGCTTAAGGTACTCTAATAGACAGCTTGATGCTTCATGCATGGACTGCATTAAGATAAATATATTATACAACACAAGTGATCACGACACATGAGACAGAAAGTTATATAGAGAGTTGACAATAATAAAAAATAAATAAAAATTTAAAAAACTTATTAAAAATAATAAAAATAAATATCTAAACATGCTGGCATCCTGGGTCTAGTTATTATTATTCGCAATTCTGTGATTTACCCGTCATGTCACGTCGTTAGGGTTATAATCGGCAAGCAACAATTATATTTAGTAATGTGCTCGTTATCGAGAGGTTATTATCATTTAATTTATTAATGTTTACGTGATTTCAAGTTATGATAGGTGAATTGCTGTATTTATTCTTTACTATTCGACATAATAATTCTTACTACAATTATTATGCATGGCCATCTAGATAAAAAAAAGAAAAAAAGACATGCCTGAATATATGCCGTTATTTGACTGTTCTGTTCAGCAGTACTATTCTGTTTAAAATACACTGACGAACACAGCGCTGTCACAGAATCAGAGGTCCAATCGATTAAAACCTACTTCAAAAAGTAATAAACATTTTATTTGTTTGAACCAATAATATTTTTTAAGAAACAATAAATTCATATTCCTAGGTGCCCGAAGAATAGTTATTGCTCGAGATATAGTATTGTGTATGCAAAACTAATCAAATCAAAAACGAGTCTTTAGAACCGCTACTGCTGAGACAGCTTTGCTTTCGATGCTCTATCTTTACTGAACATCAAAGCTGCATGTCTAATAAAAGTACAATAATTACGCTGTTAGAATTAATTACAGTTACAAAAATATCTCATTACACTTAAGTTAAATCCGGCTTGAAATTAATAGGCATATAAAAAATGCATGCTTGATTCCGTCAGGGGATGAGTAATATCCCCCGGTCTCCTGGGAGAGGTGACAATTCATTATACGGTAGGCTTAAGCGGCTTACTTTTAATTATAAATCTGTTTTTAGCATTTTTAACCCTCGCCTAATATATCTCATCATACATAGACGTACATTTCTTTTGATTAATTCTGGCCGTTTTCTTTAAACTTCTTGTTTAATCTCATCAGTTGTTGCATTAGAATTAAGAATCGATGGTGCTACCTGGCGGTAACAGCTCATAATGTATAATGCCCTTCCAATCCCACCATATATGCAGCATGACGTTGTTGCGAGTTAACCCGGGTTGCTCCATAATCCGTGAAGTCCGACCGACCTCTGACCGCGACCTTTTTTGCACGTTCTTGTCGTACGTGATCTACTTTTCATCACCAGTTATCAGCTTCTTCAAAAATGGTTCAGTTTTATAACGCCGCAATATAGAATTACAAATGAATACATAGCTCATTTGTTTTTATTTTTCAGAAAGCCCGTGAGGTACGCAATTATCCAACTTTTATTATGTACCCAGCTTTTTTCACATGCACAAAAACTATTTTGTGTTCAAACCCCAGTTCTTCAGCTACGTCTTAACTACTGATATGCCAATGTAGCTCCACTTTTTCAAAAAATGGCATCCATTTAATCCATAACAGGGCGACCAGAGAAACGTGCATCTTTGACATAAAAACCAAATCCGTGCTACTCTCACAGAAATTGCACTAGGTCCATAAATGTCACAAAATTTTTTCGCTACATGCGTTTCATTTTTACCTTTTTTTGTAATAAAATTTTAAAATATATCGAATTTTTTTTTCATTAGATACATTTATTTTGACAATAAGAAAAACAAATGAAAATCACACATTTTCCTAATTTGACTTCGTATTTATCTTCCTTAAAACTTCAACTTTTTGATAATACCAAAATCAGCCAGATACAAATGGAATAGCCAGAAAGGTTTTATTACAAGTTTATGCATACTATTTGCTTAATAGTATGCATAAAGACTTAACCTAATATTTGGCCGCGAGCGTTGCAATTTGTTTTTTCATATAAACTATCAACCCCGTTTTCATCCTTCATAATGGTAGAATTGCAAAATTTCTGAAACAAGTATTTAATTTAATAAATGAGTTAAGTGGATATGCAAAAAGTGAATGATGATAATAGGAGTATTGTTTGAGAATAGTTATCATTTTTATCAGTATTCAAAAAATAAAGTCTCACGTTAGAAACGTGAAATTTCAATAATATCTGACTTCTTTCAACCCTTGTTTCACTACTTAGTGGTAGAATCTACAAATCAAGTATAAATGCATAAATACACCGTATAACTTAAATTTAATTATTTTTTACTTTTAATGTACGTGTTGAAAACAAAGAGAATGGGCTAAGTTTTGGTCAATATTATGTGACTCAAAGTTCAGTACAAAAAGTGTTGAGTCACTCGGCCTTCATGTGTCCACTTAAGGGTAAAAGGACTGTAAAAAGTTAATTGTATCATAAGGATTTTGGGGCGTCGTAAACTGTTTAGTATATCATAAAGAATGGTTAAATTTTCACATAGGCACTCTAAAAGTAAACAGAGGACGCGTACAAATACTTACCTTCAAATTGCAGAAAAAGATTGTTATTATAAATGAGAAACCATATCATATGTATACCTTAGGGTTATGTAAGAATCAAATTTGAAATTATAAAGTTTTCTAAACAAAAGAAAGTCGAAAAGACAACCCAGAAATTCACAATTATTTAATTTTTTTGTGGTACATAATTATAGATTTTACTGGCATAATTTTTAAATATTTTTACCACTTTAGTGGTAGCCGAGAGCTATATGTATGTAGAATGTTACAATAAAAAACGGTTTTGAGTTACTTGAGTAAAATATTGATAGAGATACACAAATTTGAGTGTGACAAAGAAACTTTTACATGTGGGGCAAACTACATATGGAGCGTGGGGCGTCTCCTTTGACATAATGTGGCAGTTTGACGTACATCTGTGTGTTTAAAGTTGATATAACGTGCATTGCGGTGAAAATAGTATTTTTACAATAACTAACTCAATTTTCAGTCCGCATATAAAAATCGTTTTTAATCAACACGTGGCTATATTGTAACAAGTTTCTATGATATTTATTTATTTAGTTATAATCGTTATTTTATTAAATTTTACTATGCTGTGACATTTATTTTCAGTAATTTTATTGTTTATGAGATTAGTTTATCTTTCACTTGTTTCGATTATGATGTTCTCAGTTTATTTATATAGTTGTTAACGTTAACCTCTTTATTGTAATGTGAGATATTTAAGTTATTAAACTTAAACATAGTTTGGTCAAACACTAACTTAGAACACCTACGTAACAATATACGCTTATGCCAATATTAAATGCGAACAAATATCAAATATAAATAGCACTAAGGCTTGTAAACCTTAGTCTTATGTGAATACAGAACCTGTAAAGTGTCCGCAACGTCAATAAAACAACAAACGTTTAAAAGTTGTTTCATTTAAAATTTATTTATCAAAAACAAAATTTTCCAATAATTTAAAGTCCGAGACATTATTGAGTAGTCATTAACAACACATATTCACAATTATAAAGCAAATGAGTCAGCCGTCATTTCAAACAAACATGTTTTCAATATTTTGTAGGTACAATATTCGTACCGATGATAATATTCCTAAAATTCCTTAAGCATGTAGAAAAACAAGATATATAGAGCCTTCCACGTTAAGTACTCTCTCCATTTCGGATGGCAAACAAATGCCACCTATCGCTCAGCGCGAATAAAAATGAATGCAGCAAAGTAAAATGCGGCAATAAATCTCTATTCAGTGAACAAATACCTCCTTTCATTTAATTAGCGGCCGCTTAACGGCCTGGACACGACCTCCTTTTTTCTTATTCGATGGCAATTATACCATTATTTCATCGCGACTGAATGTTAATCGCGCTTCGTTAGACGGCCTTTTAAATGGCTACGTTTCTTCTATAGTTGCTTTAGATAATATTGAGAAGCAAGAATTGTTGGACGTATTGAAAAAAATGTGATTTCTTCACTTTCAGGAAAGCTTTTAAATAAGTGAATGTATTTCAGTTAAGTTTTTAAATTCATAATAATATAATTTAAAAAGAGTTTTTAAAAACAAGTTTTTATTTATGCGCACTAATACGTAAATAAATAAATTCTAAACAAATAAGGTACTTTTAATCAATTTTTTCTCTTACAGTTGCGCTAATGAAATCATAGACAATAAATACACATATTTTTACGCGCTACAAACTTTTTAATACAATCACTGTTAGAAAAAAATTGATTAAATGTACTTCAAATGTTTAGAATTTATTTATTTACGTTTTAGTGCGCACAAATAAAAGCTTGTTTTTAAAAAACTTTTTTAAATGTATATTTTAGTTACTGTCTCGATATGTTGCTGTTCTCATAAAAATGAATTTAAAGAGCCCAAACACGATCTAGTTGCGTTATTTAAGTTCCTATGACCACTTTCCAGCTCCTTCATCACCAGACCTGGTCTCGAAAGCATCTAGTACCAAATTTATTATACTTTTGATTAATTATGGTAGTTCAGTGATTAGAGCAGTCGCCCGGTTTGCGAAAGTCGTGTGTTCGATTCCCATCTCAGGGTGCCAAGTCGATTTTTTAAGCATTTTGTATTAAGAATCGTACCAAATTTCTCATAAAGACGGATGTAACGAGCCCAAACCAACGTCGTTTCACCACTAAGTTCTTATGACCACCTTCTGACTTTATCATCATATCTGCATACTGACATCATAATATTGCATTCAGATGACAATGCACATTGAGAAGTGGGTCGAATTGGAGTTCCAAGATTTGCACACTAATTAACATTCTTACAAGGCATGTTAAATAAAAGTGAATAAAAATTAAAGACAATGTTGCCTCGGTAATAATACTTCTAAGATGTAAAATTATAATTTGTTATTTATATTTACTTTTACTCAGTGTCAATGACAACGTTAATTCTAAAAATAATCTTGGAATTCTGTTTAGTAATGTCTTTGATAAATCGCAGATATACAAGAAGCCTAAAATTTTTCACATTTCCACTGACACATCTCCGAAACAAACAAAAATAATACTGCCAAAGAGATTGATTATATGCCCGTTACGATAAAAACATGAATCGCTTGGCCTCAGAATAACAACATTCAGTTTATGTAAATCTCGCGACGACTGACTGCTAATATCCGGAATATAAATAATGTCCGGGCGGCTCCGAGAAATCCTCTAGTTTCTTAATGCGAAGCTGAAATTCGGAAAGTGGTGGTTTTGCAAATCCATTCTCTTATGAGCCCTTTGTTAGCTGACCGTCGACTTGATCCAGCGATGACAAAGTAAATACAAAAACTAAAGAAATACATGGTGTATTTAGTTCGTATTATCTTTTATGTTAAAAATATTTATTAGATATCTGACTATTATATAGATTTAAGTTAGGCTACAGTAACTCTAATAAGCTTATAATCTTACAAAGAGATACCTAAACTTATTCTTTTTTTCCATAATTTCATGAACTAAAATTTTTGTTTGAATGCACTTCTGAATAATTTAAATTTGACCTGCAGATTGACCGCGTTATTAAAATAACTTTATACAGCTCTCATTGACTTCGAATTTAAGTTGGCTTTAAACTACGTAAGAACAATCTTAGGTAGGTAATGTCATTAAATCAGGAACATGAGTTTAGGGGGTTGATTTTGTTTGATTTTGGATATGTTTCAGCTTATTATTTGGTATGATCTATCAAATAAAATCTGGCCAAGTGTGTGTCGGACTCGATCATGAAGGGTTCTGTACATGTATATCCATTATAAAAAAAACGTTTGTTGTTTTCTATGGAGTTGTCCGAAAATACAATTGTTCGACTATTACTCTTAAACTTGAAAAGTCAACTTAAGTGTGATAATTTTCCTCTGAACTTCGTTAATATACCTATATTACTGACTAATACTACTGTAACGTTAGAAATTTTTACCAAGGACAGTTTAATTGGTAGAGGGGACACTTGTCTAACGAAAATTTCCTTATTAGAGCTTAATAAGTCACAAACGGCTTACCAAATCGCCATACCATATATAGATATTGAATAAAAAGCAGATAAGGAAAAAAAATATTAACGTTGGCGTACTTAAGTGAATTTTTCAACATTTATGAATGATTGTCATAATTTTTTGATTCAGCTAAAAGATATTTTCAAATATTAAACCTAAAAAATATAACATGTACAAAGAGGCACAAGGCTCGCAACATAGTTGTTCTGCCATAAAAAGTTGTGAAATCGAATATAAACGAAATTGTTTAGTTCACCTTTCTATGTGAACAACTTTGTAGTTGAATACCTGTTCCCAAATAAAGGTACTCGTGGGTACTACGTTAACCGACATGTATTTAATTTAAATAAAACCTCTATCGACTTTATGTATCATCATCATCATTTCAGCCGAGAGACGTCCACTAATATAATTTGTAATCATTCTTAACTGTTACCGTTTCAATTGGATGTCTTCATATCAATTATGATGTCATCCGTAAATCTCCCACTACCTTTATGGCTTCGAAGGTTGAAGGTTGAATAGTTAAGTCATTTCAATTGTAGGACTAGCGTTGATAACTGACATATATATATATTGACTTCTTATTTCACTTAAGAAGTTGATATTTCTTATATAAGTTAAATTCTCCTAACCACATTTGATAATGAGGTTTCCTCAAATAATCTTTAACGCTTAATAACATAATGTCACTGTTTAAAAGACGTGTTTTTTAATTATATTACAGTTAATTACCTTTAGTTATTTTAAAATCGTAGCATTAAAATAGTGTGGAATTAATTGTATCGTATACATTATTCTACAAAAATAAGCGTGAATGTATTAATTTAGATATCTTAGTATCTAAATGTCAGTGTTACGTGCTGGCCAGCAGGCCGGTGAGATATTTTTAGAAGTATATTTTTTGTTGACATTTTATTCTCCTTTTTTCTTTGGTCTTTTCTTTCTGCTGTCATGTAAGTTAGCTGCGTATTTTAGTTTGTATATATTTTAATTATTTTATTATTATATTATTTCCTTTACTTTGAGCCCTTTCTTTTCAAACTCCTATCACTACTACCTATCTGTTACAGTCAGTAACTTGTTTTTAATGTTCTGATTGAGAATGAGAATGAAAATGAATGTATGACTAAAGAAAATAATGTGGACTATTGTTTTATGTCCTTAACGGTAGACTATGAAAAAACTATTGTATGTCTTGGTTGCATCAACTTACTGTAACAAAATCAAACTTTATTATATTTGTTTATTGAAAAAATCGTCAGTCCTGTTAGATCCTGGGTAGCTCAGTGGTTACAGCAGTCGCCCAGATTGTGAAAGGACATGGGTTCGAGTCCCATCTCAGAGTGCCAGAGACAAAGTTAAGAATATCAAAAATTATTATATTTGATCAAGTTCGCATTCACAATGCTATACTGAAAAATACTCTTAGGTTTAAAGAACTTTATTCTCATAAGAAATTTACATTTCACTTATAATGATGATGAGTATGAATATAATAAACTTACAATATGCTAGGTTTGCACTGCAGTAAAATCTTGTATAGCACAAGTTTTTTTTAAAAGACAATTTATGTTATTACAAATCTTAACGTCATTAGGTAATTGGTTAAACAGCTTTGCTCCCTCATAAACTATAGTCGTTTTCCCGTAATTAGTTTTAGACGTGATTAATTTAATTTTCTATTATATTTAGATTTGAATGGATTAGTTGTTATTTTCTTTATCAATAAACATGTGTAATATTTATATAGTTGGGAGAGGTTAAGTTATTTACTTTTCTTGTATAGCTGTTCCATTAAAGTTGACATTAAAAATGGATAATGAAATAATACCTTGATAATTTTGTTTTTAGATGTTTTGTTTGTAGTGGATTCAAATTAGTCGGTGCAGCGGACCCCCAGATTTCTATTAAATACTCAAGATATGACTTTACTAAAGAATTGTATATAACGTCGGGTAGTCCGAAAGGGGCTATTACGAAGCCCAAATAGATTGTCCATATCGGAGGACTATCTTTAAAATAGCATTGCAGGCGTGCATACCAACGTGGATTTGTTCCATTTTATCATTTTTCACACGAAAATATAACGAGATGAGCGTGATGTCATCAGATGTCTTTACCCCTCGACGATCGGATACAGAATGTGTGCCAACATGGCGGCAACTTGCTTTTAATTAACGAACTGTCAAAGTCAGTGTCACCATTCTAATAAAATTAAGGGTATCGATGATCACGCTCTCTTTACAATCGAGTAATTAAGTAATCGAGTAACTAGCAATTAAAATAAAAGAAACTAAATCAAACGATTTTCGTAATGATGATGCGACATTTATAATTGCTTTGACTTTTTTTGGTATGCAGTGATCTTTCGTAGTGCTCCCAGCACAGATGATAACTTTGAATGTTTATGCTCAATGTGAGGTTTCCATGTTAGTTTGTCATCAATTCGTAGCCCTAGGTATACAAAACCTTTGAATTGGTTCATTATTTATTTTAAGAGATTCAAAATCTGGGATATATTTATTTTTTGCCGAAATTATCATGTAAATCATGTAAGATGTTTTGGACGTGGTTACACTTAAACCATTCGTTTACAATATCTAGATCTTTTTGTGCTTCGCGAATTATTTCATGGATAGATTTACAATAAAACAGACATTTATCGTCAGCATATAATGTTAGGTGACCAGTGAGACCAATTTTACTTATATTATTAACATAAATTAGAAACAGTACCGGACCGAGGATGAAACCCCGTGGTATGCAGTATGTGACATCTTTAGTAGAGCTTGCGGAAACAGCAATTTTAACAACCTGACACCTATTCTGCAAGTAAGATTTGAATAATATAAAATGCTTAAAAATCCGCTTGGTCTCAGGCATCTAAATATGGGATACTAACCCATGACCTTTCATTAAGGGTAATATCAAACATGTAAAAGTACTGGTACAAGTACAAGTATCACTGTTAAATATAACCGCCCAAATTTTTCTGGTTAAAGTGATTGTTTTACTATATCTAGAAAGAAGATGGTACAACGTATTCCGCAGCTAATATTAAAATACGCGTGACAATTATTGTAAAAGTTGACATAAATCTTAACTTTGCTACTATGATGGAATCCAGCCAGTATCTTTTAGCGGTTTAGGAGTTTGATAATATCATATTAATCAATATTATTTTTGTCAATTTATACAAATGTTTTAAAAGTAGGTAATAACAATCATAGGTTACATTATTAACTCCTTAAACGCTAAGAAAGACTAAGCAATAGTCTTTTCACAGTAGATCAGTGAAGACGTAAAATAATACCTTTTTCTATTTACCTTGAAGCCGACCGTTTATCTATGGGTAGAACATTAGCAACGGACGTGGATTACTATTCTCTTTGGTGTGATTTTCTAGTGATCCTTTCCTTAGGATCGTATATGTAATTTTTATACGTCAAGCGTTTATTCTTTAGTCAGTTTCGTAAATATATTCACCTTAAGACTTCTCACCTTAAGGATTTTAAAAGCTGTATTTTATAAACTCATATTATATCAATATCATAATATAATATTATTTTATAAATTTTCTTATATACAAACCTTGTCTTGACAATTAGGAACACATAAAAAAGAATTATTCAATTTGATGTAGTCATTTGGAAGTTATGCGCGTACATACATTTTTGATAATTCATTTACATACATATAGCTATTAATTAAAAATGCTTTAAAAAAATCCGAGTCCCATCTCAGAGTGCCAGGGATAAAGTGTATTTTTAAGCATTTATCATCAAGAATGCAAATTGATCAAAAATATTAAATGTTATTGTATTTTAAATTTATAACACATTTTTCATAATAAATATTAACATTGAGTTATCTAGCATGAGATATTACTGGATGTAATATTTATAAAAATAAATATTAAAGCATCTCCTACAAGCTATGTTAAAGTGTAACTCTTTGTCTAGGGGACCAATTTTAAAATATCTTATGTGAACGTAAATTTTCATATATAAATGTTAAAAATGAAGGAAAGATAGAATTACACTCTCATTGAACTAGTAGTTTCATTTATTTGATCCTGTTAACACAAAATATAGTTATTTTAGCGCGTCAATAGTTAGATTTCGGTTTTGTACTAAATTGAGTCCTAAAAGTGACTCAATTTGTGACAAAAAACAAGCCCACCCATCACATCATCAACATTAAAGAGATATTTTAGCGCTGTTACCTTTTACTGAAATAAAAATCTCTTTTACTTCAACAACAAATTTTATTATTTCTTTGATTAGATAGTAAAAGGACTCGCTGCAATCTAAAATCTTCTACCGGATTTCGTGGAGCCAAAAGTTTGAGAAATCCTGGCCTAGTCATCGTGTAAACCACGCTGGCGAAGCCGCTGCCGGAAAGCTAGTTTACTATATCCCTTGGTTGGTTATAGGTTACAATAAATTATTTACTCTGTTTGCGTTTAGTCAAAACAAGCTGCTTTGTTATTTATTGATATTTTCACTACCGCAACAAGCGAACAAAGCTAATAACGTCAGCCTCATGCAACATAGTTCCTAATTTATCCCTTTTATTGCTCCCTTAATCTTTTATATTAGTAATAGTAGAGCCCATTCAGTAGTGTAGCCCGAGCCACATTAATAATACAATAACGCCGGCACAAGTCAACCGCCTGAGGCTGAAATAGTGACGACAGTGGGCAGAGGACTAACGCAGAAGCGGAGCATACAGCGGAATAGCGTAATTTCATTGAAAACACATTTCAAAAATGTTAGTGACACTGAGTGAATGAATGAAATAATAATTTAAGTATTCGTATTTAAATAGCATTATGCCATAAATATACTCATAACACCGTGTGTTGCCCGCAAGAATTGCATTGAGTTGAGGTTGAGAACATACGAACTTGGTCCATATGTTTAATGTTTAAAGCAATTGGAAACAGCATCTATTATATTACATTAAGCGTCTTCATTTGGTCTCTGGAGTTCCGGACACTTCACTGTGACATAAACACTGATCTCAAATACGTAGCTATGGTAGAAGTAAGTTTTGGATCTATTTGGCAGGGAAGTGAAGCGTGGCCAACGCCTATTAATCTGTACAATTAACTCGTTAGTGATATTTTGTATCTTGTTCCAATAATAAAACAATTATATGTATTATTATACGTCTTACGGCTGATGATGATGAGTTATTTGATCACAACTAGTGCCTTTATGAGTACTCCAATTACTATTATATGTATTATACTTTGTTTTCAATTATAATACATATAATAGTAATTGGAGTACTCATAAAGGCACTAGTTGTGATCGAATAACTCATCATCATCAGCCGTAAGACGCCCACTACTGAGCATAGGTCCCCCCCATCTCCACGAAGATCAGTCCTGCGTTGCCATCATCCAGCGGCTTCCAGCAACCTTTATAAGATTGTCGGTCTTTGATTGTCAGTCAAAGTTTATAAGAATAACTCATATTTAAATACAAATACCCTACTCTATGGCTACCGCTATCTTCCAAGTCTCCTCTACAACCTTAGGTCAATAGCTTCTTCCTAACGGATTTATTATGCAACACGTTGAACTAGTAAAATCATATTAGGATACATACAAGCCGGACTGTAATCCTATTAAGTATTACAGTGATGTTTATTCGTCTTCTATATTGACCTAGAAATGGCAGCAAAGCGTAAAATGTTTTAGTTCCTTATATTTTTTGGTCGTAGTCGTAAAAGTCGATTGAGGTTATGAGTTTTATGACAACTTTTTTGCAGGCAACTTGCTGACAACTTACAAAATGAAGATATTAAATGCCCAAGAATGTGGTAAATCATTAAAAAGGGTATATAAAATATGTAATTTTTTTATAAATAACAATTTTCATGAGCAAATTGACAACCCCTTAAACGTGTGTGGAATACAAAATTTCAGCAATACTTTTCATGCTTTTTATTGTAGTTAACAGTAACACAATTTCAAAATTAATTCTATCTACTAATAAAACTGAAGCATGTTGTGTAAATAAAGGAAATTTCACAACGAGAAAGTTTAATTGCAGTAAAAAATCACGAAGTCATAACACCAGATTAAAAAATATGAAAACCCTAATTTGACCTTAATTAAAATATTTGTGTTATAAATTATAATTATGATCTCACATTAAAAATCTCAGTTGGGTATTAATTACTTTCCTTCATAAGGTTAATAAAACCGCGAATTTAGTTAAACGACTTGATTACAATGCTATACTGAAAAATATTCTTAAAAAAGTCGGCAAGATTGCGAAAGGGTTCGAGTCCCATTTTAGGGTGCCAAAGACAAAGTGGATTTTTTAAAGATTTTTCATTAGGATTAAACGACGCAAGTAAGCTAAAAGTAAAGCCTCATTTGTCACCCAAATGGCGTAAAGACCGAAATCGTAACTTTTGACTATCTTTGCAATCAAACCCAAAAGTTGCGTGTGAAATTTACTATTTTCACTTTTCTCTGCTTATAGCATATTATTGATTCCAGTACTAAACGCGTTTCTTGGTGGTCTAATGTATTGTGTTCTGCTTGCGGAGAATCTGCAACTGTGCTTTATCTATGCAGTTTCGGATCTGTTAAAAGTATACCATGTCAAAATTTATATAGATTTTCGCAGCACCAACTAACACTGTTATTAATTTCTATCCTTAAACGTGATACTAAATAATTTCTGCTCCTGCTACCTTAATCGGTCATCTGATACAGCCACTTGAGATACTTGACGCCATTATGTTGCTGTTAGCAACTGTAAAAACTTCCAATAAGATGCCGGAGGTATAAAAGCCCTTTCGACCCCGGCTTCTTAAAAATGCTAAGGAATTGAGATTGTCATACAAAAATTTGAGTAGCTTGGTGGCGTAGTGGATAAGCGTCGCAGCCCGCGATCGTATTCGTTAAGCATCTTTCTCAAGGGTCGGTCACGGATGGGTGACCAAAAAATTATTATCTCGAGCTACTCCGTGCTTCTGAAGGCACGTTAAGCCCTTGGTCCCGGCTGCATTTGCAGTCGTTAATAGCCTTCCATCCGCATTCGGCCAGCGTGGAGGGTCATGGCCCATTCTAATTAAACATCCATAAGGAAGGCCTGAGTCCCTGCAGTGGGGACGTAAAAGGGCTGGTGATGATGATGATACAAAAATTTTATGTGCATTAGATGATTTGTTATGTTGAGTGATATTTGAACATTTTCGTGCTTTAAAGTATATCAGCAATACATAATCATTAAAAAATATAAAAGTGGAGTTAGATAGACGACGAAATGTGGTTATTTTTACATAAACCTACTTTCTGGCCAGTGGTCAGTACTATGTACTGGGCCTCCATTGCAATCTATAGATATAATGTCAATTCTTTTTAGACGAATTTCAAAAATCAATTTGAATTTTCTTATCAAGAGATAGTAAACCTTATAATACCTTAAAAGCTTATGAAGGAATTTGGTCTTTTGGCCAAACCTAATGCGACGTTTCTGTACTTAAACGAAGAATACACGGCATAGTAGCGTGTTCAGCCTGCGGATACGGAAGTTAAACAACTTCCGTGAAGGCCGGTTATTTATCGGATGTATACATGGGGAAATAATAAATCTTTTATTTGTATTAACTGTTTATTAATATAACATTAACATAGTTAAAATTGTAGCAATAAACTATACTGTACAATGAATTATAAAAGCCATTGTTGACCTTAATATAAAATATACTAATGCGTATCTGTGCCGGTTTTATGCCAGTATTGTGCGGGGGTTGTGCGAGTGTTGTGCCGGTGTTATGCCGATGTTGAGCCGTTATTATGCCGGTACTGTGCCGGAACCCAATCAAGCATTACAGTACCTGGAATGTATGTAAAAGATGCTGAAGGTTTGTATCAAAGCAATATCAACTGCCGATTGCAATAGATATGAATGTATAAAACGCAATTAGATAAGTATTCGTTTTTACATTTGAAAATTTTTAGAAATCTTTTTTATTTATTTTGTATTTCTGCACAGGGTTTACCGTATTAACTTCTCATCGGTTAAAAATATAAACTATTTAAAAGAAAATCTATTATTCATTTTTCCCATGCATCTTTTTCAAAAGTCATAGATTCATATTGTAATACAGTTCAATATTATTGTACTTAAGTACTGAGTTTTTCCAACCATAATATTTTTAAGATATTTTATTTATTTGTTTGGGAAAATATAAAATAAAACTAATGTTCCTTTAATTTGTCAGGCATTAGTGATGTCACTATATTTGGCTTTCATAGTAAATTAGGGTGAGGCTTTGTGGGTATAATTTATTCGGTACACATCAATCCACGTCTAATGAATAAAAGTCAATATATTTTAATGTAATTACACCATTTTTTAAGATCTTTTGAACTGAATCTTTTGTACGAGTATAATTGAATAAAATGGTACGAATACCAAAACGCATTGAAACAGAACGGAGATTTATCAAATTCCAATGGAATAAATTCACCCAGGGGCTTTCATTAAATCGTTTGGCCGCAACATCCACTATCGGAACTATTGGCAATCCTTTCCCGTTCTGTTTTGCATTTGTTTACCGCATTTGAGAATTTGAATATGTATCACTGTTCTTTTTTATCTAACCATTTCTGTAATATATTTACAAGGTTTTATTTAACTATTAATTTATGATTCTTCAAATTTTGTAACAAAATTTTCAATTTTTTTTTAGTTGTATATTATTTGGTTAAAGTTGCATCATTTTTAAATGACGAATAGCCCAAGATGCGTTAATAAACAACTAAAAAAGATATCTATGAAAGGGTTTTATTATAATATTACGATAGTAAAATGAAATAAATATATTTGAAAATATAGATATATAATACCATCTCAGTATCTTGCAAGATAACCACGAAATCTATTCGCTTTACGCTACGCTCTTAAGAAAAAAATCTATTTTATTTTTATTTAAAAACGTTTTGTACTGTTTGTATTCGTTCCAAAAAAACCTATATATATTTTACCCTTTTATGTTTCCTGTCCCAAATAGTGACAAGTTGTGGCCTACATTAAGAGGGTAATATAAAATCCATTCTGTCAACCTTTAATGACTTCCTTTCGATGAAACTTTCTGTTTCTCTTTCCCCTTTCGCTTCCCACTTAACAAGGAAAGCAATAATAGAGTGACTTAATGTCGTGAAGTAAACATGTACAGAAAAATATTAAAAAAATATACGACATTAAATGTATTTATTTGAATAGATTATGATATGAATCTTCATCATTATCATAATTAATGTCTGCATTGCTGGTCTTACTTATCAATGAAATCAAGTAGGAAAAACGGGTCCCACGATATGGATCCATTCGGATTGGTGGCTCCACAGAGAAGCTCAAGGTAATAAATTTTTGGTTACCCTTCCTATGACCAGTTCCCGCAAAAGTTCTATTTTCCACAAATACATGTCCTTAACAAAGTACGTGTCAATCAATAAAAATATAACATGTCAATATAAAACAATCAACAAAACTAAAATTCAAAATATATAAAAAAAAATCTCCAATCATAGATAAATATAAAAAGAGGTTGGGTCTAACAACTTATCGTGTCTTTCGAAGGACAGAGTAGCTCATTTTTTTTTCAGTCATCCATCCCGTGACCGACCCTTGCGGAAGTTGCTACTACGCTACGCTATCGAGCCACTTATAAGAATAAGCTTTTTATAATTGATGTTCCTACAGCTTATTCAAGATGACTCTTTTATAAATTTTCAATCTGTAACCGTTTTATGGCAGAATGAGGGCCAAAGTTAGTAGTACTTAGTTTAAACTATTTCCTGTCTAAAGCAAAATTAACAATTATTATATTTTCGATTAATATGCCATACTGAAAATTATTCTTAATACAAGAGCAGTCGCCCGGATTGCGAAAGGTCGTGGGTTCGATTCCCATCTCAGGGTGCCAAGCACAGAACACAGGTGGTGCCTAAAACCTGATACTAAAGTTAGACGTTATTTTAAAACCACATGGAAAGTGTCGGTTGAAATGCACATATTCCTCTCAAACTTTTTAGAGCAATATATTTTTATGACAGGAATCACTAAAACACGCCAAAAAACCACAGCGATAAATTACATAATACTTTATCATATGGAGGAGACACATGACATTGTGTTGAACACGTAGGTACTTTCGAGTAGCAAACGAATCCTTTTTATTTTCGAGCAACCGTCGGGGTGAGCCTCAAATATGCCTGAGCTCCCCTAAAAAATTTCAAGGAAAAAGAATTACTTCAGTTAGTTTGCACGAACGCGACATATACATGTGGATCGCCAACTCTGTCTCCCATATTACTACCAGAATGTTTTTGGATACGTTCCATAAATAATTAAATACACTAAAAATCCATAGTGAAACCCTAAGCATATTAGTTTTCCTCACCGACGTGTGATTTATTTTTCTCTTCATTCTTTCGATACGGAAAAATTGCAGACACAGTATCGCTGGTATTTGAAATACTAAATAATTTATAAGGCAACACATCCGTGTGCGAAAAATAAATTGTTTCCCGAACAAAAATGTTAGAAAACAAAACAACATGGGCAAATAATAAAGTAACATAAAGAAAAACAAAAATGGCTCGTACAACTTGACATTATTTTGTTTACATAAAGTTATTGTTTACATTTTTATATATTTTTCTTCACATTATTAGTTTTATTCTAGTATATATTATTAGTATCAGTATCCTTCTTTTACTCAATTTTATTCGAACGAGAAGCAAATTCTTAATAAAATGTGTAAGAATTACTGTTTTCAATTTCACTGTCTCTGTATATAAAAAAAAAAATAATGTTGTTCACTGGTAAAAAAACTTTCTAAAACTAGTTTTTGAGTTACTCTTATAATAGCATAGCAAATATTTTGACATTATAAAATAGTGCAGACTATTACTACATTAATAAACAATTTTACTATCGATATCTATATATATACTTATAGTGTTACACCATTACAACAAATTTAAAATTAAGATCTTTAAAAATATTTAAAAAAATATCTACCAATAATTCAGGATATCTTTTGGCTGACAATAAGAGTGAGTGGAAGAACCTCACTAGCTATATTAGAATTAACGACAATTACATAAACCATGACAATTACAAATTATAACCCAATACATTCATAGTTTTCTTATTTATCAAAGCAAAACGGAACCAGAAGTCAAGACTACTTGTAAGTTTCGTCGTAAACCATATATATTCATCCTAAAAAGGTTGCTCAATTTACTGAACTTTCAATAAAGATCTCCTCATTGATTTCTATGGGCCATAATATCCATCCGTAATACCCATGACTTTATCGGGGGCCTCTCTCATATTTCCCTCAATTTATAGGGGTGCCTTTTGCGGTACCCTGACAGTTCTTAGGAATATTCCGATTGGGTTCAATTTATTCGCTTCACGTTATATGGAGACGTTATCACTGAAGTCGAAAAATGCAGAAAACTTTGCGTCATATCGATATTTTTGTTAGCACATGTACGTCACTATACAATGATGTCAATATAAGAACTGTTTTAGTATCTATCTATATAAATATATGTTTATATACAAATTAAACGAGATCAGCATTGGGCATATAAATTAGTATGAGTACATTTTTTTTTATAATACTATTCATTTGTTTAACTCCCATCTTCTGAAATCTACCAGTGGTTGACGGTGTTGGTTTCACAATTTATTATTTTTAAAATGTAACTTATATATTTAGTTATTGAGATTAATTATGAAACTGATTGTTAATCCAAATAACCTAAAAAAAAATATTATGAATAAATTACTTCAATTTCAATATTTTTTTAAATTGGAGTAATTATCAATATATAATAGTAATATTCTTAATGAATGTTCAAAAATCTACTTTGTCCCTGGTACACAGATATGGCATTTTTTAAGCGTTTTTCATTAAGAATCTTTTTCAGTATAGCATTATGAATGCAAAATTGTTCAAATATAATAATTGAAGTAATTGTTTATTTATTCAATAAGTTATTTTATTATGAACATTGACGATTTCTGGCATTCGACTTTCTTGATTTTATTTGGTGACATAACTGTATGAAATTAAACTTACTATAACTAACGAACTAAAAATTATTATCGAACATTAAACTATGATTATTATTTGCAATGTGTAGTGCAATCGTAGGAGATAGAAAAAGATCGACTACTACTGGTCGCACTTATTGTCGATTTCACTACGAACATCCCTATCTGTCAGTTAGCTGTCACTGTTACTTTGACTTATAATAAGTTTGAACAGTTTCGCGCCTATATAATTCCGAGTTGTCGTTCTTTGTAAAACAATTGAAATCGGCACATAATTTAATGAATTAAATAAATATTAAAATGTTCTTATTAATAGTGTAAATCGCTCCAAATGAAGTTACTCAATTTCTATCGTACTTCACTTATTAACAGCCAATTGTACAAACGTTCATTAAAAATGACATTAGTTTAAGGCGTCCAATTACCCATTCGAATTTTACAGCTTTTAGAGCTATAAGGCGTCATTAAAACTTAGTGGACATTTTTGCAACTGACCATAAGTTCGTTAATCATCAATTATTTAGTGTCCGAGTTGGTATCAGATAGAATATCACGAACAGCTTAAAACCTGGATTTACTTTGCAGTTATTTTATAAAAGTTTTTATTATTTAATATTCTATCAAAGAAACGTCTTTATTGAAGTTTTTGAACATTGTTTTCACTCAGAATTTTTTTAAAAGACTATTCGTTATTTTATGATCGAGTGAGTTTAAAGAGTTCAAAATTGTAATAAGGTTTTAAAGAAAGGATTTATTTTTCTAAATTAGAAAAATGATTGAGTAATAAAGTTGAAAACTAATATAAATACTTATTTAAAGTCGAATTATGGCATAAGAAAACTAATTAAATATTTCTGTTAAAGTGTAAAAGAAATCGTGTAGGTCTTTATCCGATATTAGGTTATACAGCTTGTGAATGTTTCTTATTATGTGTATTCGGAATGTAAGATAAAGTACAGATATGTAAGGGAAATAGCAAGGGATAAATAAGAAGATTGCGGAGAACGCGAGTGTCTCTCGGGAATGTCGATGGCTTGACTGAATGAATACAATTGCGGTATGCTTTACATAGTAAGCTTATGAATCTAGTATTGTAATGCAAGTTTAAGTAGTAGATTAGAAACAATGCTTCAAATTCAAAATATAACTGCTTAAATCAAATTCTTGCATGGATGTCTTATAGTCGTACCTAATTCTAAGATTATTTTCATTTTGCCTGCCTGAATTTATCTCTAGATAATCTAGAGTTTGTAGTTGAAACCAATTTTAAACTTGTAACATGTATACATTAAGGTATTAAAAAATAAACTGAGCAAAACACTGGTAACATCTACAGTCGCAAATAGTTAGAAACAGCTGATATTTTTTTTAAGAATTCAGTAGTGCCGCCATAAGAAAAGTTATTCAGTATTTTTAAGTCATCCACTTCATGAAGTACTGGTACCTTCTAATATTACACCTTATTCGTACGAGTACATACAAGAGTGGATAGTGTATATCCAAGCTATTTCGACGATGCCAGAATACCTCTAGACGTTGCTGGGTGCAACATTGGAATGCCTACATCCTGTAATCTGATTTTCCGCATTCTGCCGCAGTTATGACGACTCGAAACTGAAGATCTGACATTCTGACAAAACATTTACATCTTCTGAACATCTGAAGTTAGTAAAATAACAAAAGTAGTAATAATTCAGCCTAGCATAGAATGATTTTAATTGGCATTGAGCACAGTTTCAAAAGTGATTTTTAAGCAGGTATTATTAATGATACTGATAGTTTCAACTTTAAAGAGACTTGGCGTTTATCTAATCATGATATAATTAATAAAGTTTTTAGTTAATATATAATCAAGAATGAAAATCAAAGAGTTTTTATTATTAGATCACAAAGATGCCTTATTTGTTTATGGTTTTTTTAATTTTTGAATAACAACACGAAAAACTTGTATAATCTGAGTTCAGCTACGTGTTTTGAAAATGTTAGGGACAGGTTTATTCTCAACATGTGCAAGAACATACGACTAGTAAGTATCAAACGGCACTAATTTCTCTTGGCAAATACTAATCTCTGAAGTCACTACCTATCTTACATACATATATGTATACTAATGAGAAATCGTAGGTATAATCCCGCAAATTGCCTATGCTACCGGTCGTCATTTTGGTGACGTAATTGTGTTCAAAAATCAGTACCACTCAGTACCGTTAACTAATAAACACTAGTTGCGAGAATAATAATTGAGTTGGATTGTATTGAGAGCATACACAGTTTTTGTTGGTTTGTTGTTACTTGTTATGGTTTACAACAATAGCAACTTCTTTTATAATTTCCACAATAAGTAAACCTGATTTCATTAATAATAAATATGTCCAATGTCTATCATTTCATAATAACTTTTGGTGATATTTGAAATAATCATTTCCTTTTGTTATTTTTTTTACGATATTTATTTTCCATATAACTCAATATTAACATATAAATTGGGATTTTTCGAAAGTTCTTGAAATTAATTAACAAACTATAAGTTAATAAATTATTATAAATATTTATTTTGTGGAATATTCATAAATATATAATTAATAAATAATTGATCTTTTGCAGTTTGTGCTATCTATTTTCAAATGAAGTCACGTGGGTGTTATTTAGACAAGATTCCAAAGCATTAGCAATTTTCAGGATTTTTACAATGTAGGTATGATAGAACTGCAATACACATATATAATAAAATTACACCTGCAGATAACTGACACGAAGAGTTTATTGTGTATAAACTATTAATACATAACAATCCTGTCTGGGCATAACATTCTCATAATTTTATGATCAGAGATAGATATTGCAGTTAAATTTTTACTGCACTTTGCGATTATTAAAAACGGTCACAAGCCAAAAATATATTATACTATGAACTATATCGTTTTTGAGGGTTCTACTTACTACAATATATTGTATCTTCAGATGCATGAGAACAATTTTACATTAAATCCTTTTATTTGGGACTAAAAAGGTTGAATTATTTTCACTGGATTACATTTGATGTAGTGCGGGACATGTCGGTTTGGATGCAAATAAACGCAAGCGGAGTGTGACGATGGAATCTTGGAACATCCCCAAATGTGAGGGGCGTGCATTCACATCGCTGATGCAAATCGAACAATGATAACAAATTGCTCTAAATTGCGAAAGAAATGATAATATTTCACACGATTTTCAAGTTTTATTTCTAGTTTACGTTCTTCTTTTGTACCATTTTGCTATCGAAGATCACATTGTGCTTTAGATATAATTTAATTATTTCATAAATTTGCCTATTTTAACTGATGTCATATTTTTTTTATTAAGGCTGTACTCGGGTCGTATTCTGATGATTTAAAAAATTAATATTATAAATATCTACATACCTAGTCCTCTTTTTTAAAATATTGTCCTCATTTTCGATTCGTAATCGGTTTCAACGATGATTTTTGATTTATAACTTTATCATCTGACGATTTAATAATGACAAAGATCTTCGACCGTTTAAAAAGTGAAACCTTATTTTGTTCTATGTATCCACAGAATACAGAAAAGTGGTATTTCTGTGTTCTGTGAATGAGCCTCTACAGCAGAACATTAGTTTCCATGACAAAGCAGTCTTGGTTATATTCAAATTCAGACGGTACCGTTGGGATTCAGGTGGGTAATAACTAGATGTTGAAATTCAACACTAACTGGCTCATACGTCATCTGACGTCGCTATCACTATTCCGCATTGTACCTGCAGAACTCAAGACTATATACAGAGTTTATCTACTAGGATGCAGATACGGGTCACATTAGAACTTTCTGGTGTTACATTAATTTAACATTTTAATGTTTCATAGATTATATGGTCAATGGTATGAGAAAAGCACTAACATGTACTTTTAGATACAAACCGTATATTATAAAAATCATGCCATTACCAAATTTTAGTTACTTATGCTTTACTTTAACTAAATCGTGGTGATCTGTAGTAATATTAAAACAGCTACTGCCAACGAAACGACTATAATTGACGAACGAAACGACTGTTATTAAAGTAACACTTACGAGCAACGAGCATGATATGTTTAAAACTGATATATTATAAAAAACTAACCATTAAAGTAATAGTCATTTTTTTAGATTTTAAAAATTATTTATTGATTATTATGTTAAAAATGACATGAGATTAAAAATGTGAGATACAATATAATATAATAATCATAATGTGATATTAATAAATGAATAATTTGTTTAGAAAATGTGTGACATTAATATTAAAATTGTAATTTTATTTTCAATAATATAATTTATTTTATGCATAGTTCGAATAATAATAATGCAATAGTAGTTATAATGTTATATCTGTAGATGAATGAATGTATATGACTTACCTAGTGTAACATTCTCTGTTACATGGTCAATAAAGAATTTAATTTGATTTGGAACAGCTTTATTAAAACTGTAACAAATGAGACAGTTAAAACGTTATTAAGAGTTAGCATTCCGTGACATGGAACATTTGTAGGAAACCGACTAAAGGAAAGACGATAAATTCAAGTCTCGAAGGTGATTCGGCAGAAAATATAAGTGGAGTATAGCAGTTTCTCCAACGAGCCGACTGCTGTTCCATTTCCTCCATTAAAAACATATTTCATTTAGATTTCATCTTAGGTGACTCCCGTGGCAATGCCAATCAAAACACGTCAAGTAATATTATTACAACTTATTTAACTCTTCCTTATTTGGTCAAAGCTTAGTGGTCAGCCGAAACGCTGACTGCATATTGGTTCTCACCAAGACAGCTGGCTCAGGAATGACTCCGCCGTCAGCCCAAACGCTAGTGGCACTTCAAATGAAAAAATATTTGAATATGATTCACTGCTATCTTAATCGGCTACTAGCTGCGATGCCAATCGCTATACTAATCGTGGCTGGCGTCCGCTTTGGAGTTTAGTTTTAGTATCTTACAGACGCTACCGGTTGGTGCATTTCTAATGAACCGGTTGTCACGGAACGTCAGAACTGACAAAGACGTATATATGTTATGATTAGCTTTCCGCCAATGGGTTCGCCAGCGTGGTATACATGAAAAACTTTCCCTTAAATCACTCGAAAATTTGTTGTGTAGTTTAAAAAATCTAAGAATACAGACAGGGGGAAGTTACTTTGTTTTATACTTTGTATAGATATTCAACTTTACACACTCTATGGATAATTGGTCGTGTACTAATAGATACTTCTGTAAGACAATTTACGTATCTTCCATTCGATCTTAAGAGTAGTCACGGAAACGCTACTTTCTTCACTAACATAACATCCAATAGGATGCACATCCTAATATCAACCTCTGCTTTACTGTAATAATTTGCGTGATAAGCATAAAATTTTCTTAATTTTAATATCTGCCTTACTGTAAAAAATCGAGTAATATAAAACAAAAACAGATATTTCGATAATCAATTCGATGCGTATAATAAAATATTAATTAAATGGAATAAATAATCACTTTAATTAACTCTTTAAAATCCAGCGATAGAGGGCGTGAAATTGGCTAGATCGTTACAAATATCTGCGCGGGCGACTCGAGATTTATCTCCGACGGAGTAACAGTGATTTACGGCTGGTCATCCATTTGTAGGACGTTATGAATGTAGCCACAGTTCATTTGGAGATTTGCAGGAAAACGATAGTAAGGCGGTAGATTTGGATTTGAACTGTAATACTATCTAGCTGGTTAAACGAATAGCTAAAACTGGAACTTTGAAATTTTTTTATCCTTTAAATGCTTTGATAAAAGATAACAAGTTTTGATTATTTAGTATTTTGGTATTTTGTCCTAAATAGTATTTCCGAGATTTATAATAGTTAGTAGAAGAAATACTTTTTGGTATTTGCCTATAATTCACATTGTTGGAACACCAGATAAATTTTGTATGAAGTACTTTCGTACACTTATGAATGTGTATATATTTTAAATACTGTTTTTTAAACGCTAGGTGCATTTAAAAACACAGGCTAAACTAATCTGTTCTAATATTGGATAAAATCTATTTCTAATTATAATTCCGCGATTGCAAAATTGGATTCACCTGTAACCCTTTCAAAATTGATTAAAATTAATGATTTGCAGGTTCAACTAATTTGAGTGGATAATGGATCTTTTGTAGCTGAAAAAGTAATTTGTATGGACCCACCTTGGCAGACCAATTAGCACGTGAAAAGTGGATGCCGGAACATTTTACGATTAATCATCACATTCAGGTATAAACCAGGACTGGGTTTTATTGAGACATAGCGTGGAGTCGTACTATTACAGCCGGCAATTTAATTTGGATATAATTCCGTGAATTTAAATTGCAAAAGGGAATGAACAAAAAGAAGATTAAGAAAAGTAAATCCTGTTGCGATGGCTATTACAATTCTAAATACATTGAATGTATTATTGAAGGCTATTATTTTTGTGAAAATTTGTGCACTCTCAATATATGTTATGTATTTTTTTATTAAAACTTACAAGAATATAGTTATAGGATGAACAATTTGATAGTTGATTGTCTTATTTAAAATACATCTCAATATACCTGCATTAAAAAATTATTAGAAGGTTAATACATATTGCAGTAATGATTTTCTATAATTTTGCTTTGGTTTTCAAATATTATTTAAAATGACTTTAAGATTATACTTATGACATTGTAATACTGACACTTTAAAAATTCTCAGTTCTAAACCTTGAAATTTAAAACAAAGCAAGAACGAGTAGACTCTATATTCATTGAATTTTCATGTATTCTAAAAAAAAAAACTTTGGGAAAACCTGATGGAAACAGAAATAGTGGAATAATTAGATTTTTACTATATTTAGAAAAAAAAACAGTTACCTCACTAGAAGTCTCAAGTAGGAATCTATTACACAAAAATTGAGAAAGTAAAAAACTTAACTCCCCACTATATCAAACTAAAGCCCTGGGCAGTAAAAAGGATAAAGTCTAAATCTCAGGCATTCTATTACACTAAAAAGATTTCGCGAGACTAAACAGAAATAATTTTTCCATCGCAGCTCGATCGAAATGTTTCTTTTATTTTCGAAGCGTCACTTTCAAAGTTTGGTGCTGAAAGGCGGGCGGAAAAATCAGTTGCTATCTTATTTTCAAGCGAAATAAATGTTGAAATTTCCATAGTTTCTTTGTTGTCCGGAGTTTCAATTTTAAGTCACTATTAAAGTTTTATTAGAGCACAGCATTAATAAATAATCATGTATTAGTTACACATTTTACTCGCTCATAAAATTAAGATACTACTTGTTTTAATTATTACTTTTTTATGTTTTTTAGTTTCATCTGTTTACCTACCATATATATATCATAGTATATTTAAAAAAAAACATTACATATATTCATTAATTTTATTAAAACCTACAGATTATGGTTAGTAAAAAAATATATAATGACTTTACCTATCTTGTTTGCCGCATAATATCAGATGGTTATTTAATATACTATCAAATATTCGGTTGATATATCATCGCGAGCCTATTATTGCTCAAGTATTAGGGCATAAGAATGAAATTGCAGTCAATAGGTAGAATGAACCACACGCTACTTAATGCCTTCTAAAGTACGGAGAAATTTGAAGCAATAACTTTTGGGTCCTATGTTTGACCATTGTGAATATTTCTACTCCGGCAACACAGACCAAGCGCACTAACTTTTACGCCATCCAGCTCCTCAGAGCTATGTGAGCTAATATTTTTTAAAGAGTCCACGTTGCAGCTGGTTATTTACAACGATTTGTTAGCTTATATACTGTATTTATTGATTTGATTTGATTTAGGTTATTAGTAACTTTAGAATAATCGAAAAAAAAGAAATAAAAATCAAAGAACTTATTCCGACTCTATAATTGTAAGATTTTCTACGAGTATGATTACTATTCATGTAAAACTTTACAAACTTAATATCGGAAAGTTCGTTTTCAATTTAGTTATAGAATTGAGACTTGAGGTCCAGCTTTATGCAGTAGAGATTAATAGTTCTGCTTAAACGGAGTTTGCTATCGGGGTTGGCTTTAACTCAGATGTGCCAATTTCGAACTGGTTTTGTGCACTGTGCTCTTAAGTTTCGAAACATGACTCATCGGTATTAGTTTCCCGGTAGCCATTTGGATGAATAATTCCGATTATTTGTATTTTCATCTTCTATAATTAGTCCATTTGTAAAAACATGGTATTAATACAAAACAAAGTCGCTTCCCTTATTTTACGATGTATAATTATAATACGGAATACGCCCGTCGTCATCTAGGTACCTATTAAAGTTGCCCACTTTCCCCATTTCATCCATAACCGATTACGCTGGCCTAGTGCGTAACTACATATGCAGCCGAAAAATCAAATAATATTTCTAACTAGCTATAAAGGCAATTTAACCATTTACGCCACTTTTTTTAATCAATAAAATATTAAAAAATAAACGTATTTATTTCAGAATATATCTTAAGCTATACTAGCTGTGCCTTCGACTTCATCCGTATGGAATTAAGCCTAAGTTTCCCCTTATAACATTATTATTATGAAGACCCGTCAAAGTCGGTCCACCCGTTTCGGAGATTATTACTTATTTTAATTTTACAAACAGAAACTATAATTTCATTTATTTGTATAGATAATGGTAGCGACAGATAAAGTTTTAACTAAACCACCATTTTAATATCATCACATTAATATTTCGGAGTATCTAGCTAGACTCTCAGGAGGATTAAATTCGAACCGAATTCCGATCGGCTATGAGCACACAGCAGCAATGCCCTGTTTTCTCATCGGTTCATTGCTGAACAAAAACTTTTTTAATGGTTCTCCAAACTTACTTTCCGTTTACTTTACGATTCTCGCCATAGCTTATCAGTTATCCTAATACTTCCATTAATAGACATTGACTTTAATTTGGTTGACATCGGATTCAATCAAAATTCACTTAACGTTCATTGTTATATACTTATTTAGCACGTTCAATTAATATGTTCGTATTGAATTTTTTAATAAGAATTGATCGTTGAATATATTTTGTTTGAAGTCCATTACAACCAACTCCAAGTATACTCGGTTTTTACTTAGCAATTTTTTTTGAACTTATTTTATATCGACTATTAGGTATCTACATCTTATACTGAGAAATCGATAATAATATATTACTGTTGCGAAATAGCCTACCGATGAATCATAATAATATTATCTTTAATAGTCTTCAAAATCAGTCGAACTTTCAATATCAAAACTATCGATCTGACGATAAATATAACATGCGTAAGTTTTATAAGTTATATCAATGAAATGAAGTTGCTAATCGATGGTAATAATACATGGAGTTAATCGATTGAATATTTGACTGTCAATCCAAATTATCGAGAAACGTCAAGAATAAATACTGTCTCTTTTCTTTACATTCATTGTATGTTCATTACCTTCTTCTTTTTTCTCAATTCTTTTAGGTTCCTTGTAGATTTCAATTTTACATTTTTTATGAGTTTTGGTAGCTATCGTATAGTGTAGGTACATGATGTAATAGATTTTCAATGTCAATGAAAGTACTAAAAAGTAGTTCTCTAAATCGAAATTTATGTAGCTAGGTGCTTCAAAACTTTTGCGTCAAACCTAGCGTCAATGAAATTAATTATATGAAATGCGTTTTGATTTTACTAATGAAATATGTATTATTTATTTTTACTTTTCAGTACTTTTTCGTGTAAAGAAACTAAAATGCCTCTCTTTTATCCGATCTATCTCTAATGAAACAACACTATTTATTGACATGACTGATATGTTTTATCTAAAATAATATCTTAAATGTTATAATTTTGATCGAAGTCTTCAATATTTTATAACTGTTTTGAGTCAGTCACGTTATTAAATTCACTTTATAAACGTCTATTATTCAAATTAAGAACTAGTTTGCAAAAAAAACTTCTTGCTATTTTATGAAGTGATTTAAGTTGGAGTTTTGAATAGAAGAGCGGTACCGTTGGCAAGGCAAGATCCCTTCTTTGAGTTAATGAAGGAATTCCGTTTTCATTATCCTGGAGTACATCCTGTCACATCCATCTTGCTTTTAGAAGGTCGTAGAGAAATGAGCTAAGACAAAAAAATAGATTCTAAATAGAATATTAATTTAATAGAAAAAAGGTCGGCCAGATATGAGTCGAATGGAGGGTTTAATAATAATACTATTGAAGTTCTCAAGAGCGTAAACAACGAAAATATCAAACATTACTTTAGTAAATAGACTTAATTGAACGACTTAACGTGCCTACCGAAACATAGAGAAACTCGACCTAATAATAAAAATTTTGGTCACCCATCCTATGACCGGCACTTGTGAAAGTTGCTTAACAATCGTATCGCGGACCGGACGCGCTAACCGTTGCACTATTGAGCTTCTCATCATTCCGTATTCAGATTCATGCTTTTACTTGTGCTATAACAGCCGCATCTATAGTCGAGTAAAAATAATTACTACAAATATTTTTGACAAATAAACAATAATTTTAATGAAATCAAAATATCAACTAATAGTAGATATACTATTATTATTGAAGATTAACTAGTTCTAATGTCATTTAAAATTTCGTCTACTGGTTAAAAATATTTGCTTAAGTTATGCCATATTTGGACTATAGATACGATTGTTCTAGGCAGTGGAGGGTAGGTCAAGAGTTGATGCGAGTATTCGATATTCATTCCCTTGTGAGTATTAAAAATATGAAAAAGGAACTGTTTTTTTATTAATAGGTTTCAATCTAGAGAGCATAAATGAGATCAAAACAAACGAACGAGAAACTTGATCAAAACAATTTTTTAAAATCGGAAGAGATATTATCACATTTTTATTTTCAGCCACTGCAGATTATAAGCCCTAAGCAAATAGTTTAATATCACGTCCAACTTCCATCCTTCTTACATAAAATCCAAGGGGAAAAAGTCTTGATAAACTAATAAAAAAAAATCGACAACAAACAAGGATTCTTTGCTTATTATAGAAGTTCACGGGTCACATCTGTTGAAGTTTATTTGTATGAACATAATACATCACGAATCCAAAAACCACCAAAATAACTTTGTAGTAATTTAACTAATAGTAGGAGTAGAGAATTAATTTTTAGTGTATCAAAGTACTAAGGTTTTTGAGATTATTGAGGACTTAATACATTTAAACAGCTACTGCGTAAAGCTGCTAAGAAATAAAAATAAACTTGCTGTTCCAAGCTTCAGACTTCAAAAAACCAGAGGATCATTTCTGGGTAAAAGTATTGCTATGTTCAATAAAGTCCCACAAAATGTAATTGATCTACCCATAAATAAATTTCAAATTCATGTAAAGAATAAACTTATGAGTAAAGGCTATTATAAAGTTGATGATTATTTTAAGGACCGCAATGCATGGAATTAATAGCCTTCGCTCTGTTCTATAACGATTAATTATAGGTATGTACCAACCTATGTCCTACAGACTTTGAAACTTGTATTTGTTATTGTTCAATATATGTATTATTTTGGTAATGACATGATTTATGTCATTACTTATGATAAAAAGCTGGCAAGTTTCTTTCGCTTGTTCTTCTTGTCAGCTAAAAGACGTCCTAAACAAGTGGTAGGGGAAAAAATATTTTTGGACGATTCAAAAGTGCTTGTAACAAGCTTACTTGAATAAAAACATTTTCATTTCATTTCATTGGGTTATTATTCAAAAGAAATGCTTTTTTTATAATATGTAGGTAAATAATTCATAATGTTGTTACGTATCTATCTGTTGTTATGGCGGCAACAAAAAACCATCATCTGTGAAAATTTCAAGTACTTCACATTCGTGGCTACTGAGATACAGCCTGGCGATAGACGGACTAATGGCCAGACAGACGGATGGCCAGACAGATGAAATAGGGTCTGACGCCGCTGGATTTAAAAAAAAATGTTCACTATCTATTATAATTTTATCTATTATAATAAAAGACAACACTAAATTCGCTGAAACATCTAATAATAAATATAATGAAAGCAAAACATTCTTATTCACTGTCATAAGAAAAGGAACGTTTAGCACGCTTCGTTGCTGTATTGCTGCACTTCAGTTACACAAAGATAGAAAACTTTGAACTTTCAACGAAGTACATTCGATATTCCCAGTTAAAACAAGATTGAGTGAAACACTGCAGTGTAATCTGAACTCCATTGCTTTGAAATACTGATAGATAATATGTCGTTATGAAATTGTTTTAGAGTTCTTTGTGAAATTCTCAATGCATTTTGCAATAACCACAAAATGATGCTCAGTTATTTTCGTATCAATTCTAGAAAGAATAAAGATGAATGAAGATTAAGTTCGTATTTAGTCGCAGTAAAAAATATTATTAAGGGAGATTCTCCGTACAAAGTTAGGTAGGTCGACGTTTTTCTTAATTTAGGAGAGAAAAATATCCGTTGCAAAATCGATTTTAAAACTATTTAAAATTCCCGAGTCCATTCAGAAACTGTAACTAGGATAAAGTGTGTGTATGAAATATTGTATCATAAAACAAGATTTATTAAATTCAATAATGTAGATATTGAGATTTATGTTTCTTGAAGATTCTTGTGAGATTTCAAAATTATATCCGTTGTTGCTTCATGGTTTTACCATAACCAACACATACTTTTTTTCATAGCTATTTACATTAGAACACGTTGCATCACTTTTCTTTAAATTATTACTAAGAAACCATAGGGGGAAATAATTTATAGCATTTTGACAGTTTTAGTTTGCTGAGGCTGAGGTCTACATTTGACTATACAAGATTAATTTTTAAGTACATCTAAGATTAACAAATAAATATTTGTAAACTGGCAAATCAATAATACAGAGTGAAAGAATGTTCATGATACGTTCAGTATTTCCGAAGAGTAGCCCCTACAAACAAACAATGTTAGAAAACTCTACTTTTTTTAAATAATAATCTAAATTAAATGTATATCAAACTCTTTTTCAATATCATATCAAATTTATTTAATAACAATAAAGATAAATTCAAAAATCTAATGAATAAAGATTGTACTTTTACTCGATAGGTACAATCCAATTTGAAGTAGAACTTTACTTGGAATAAACAAAAAACAATTGACACCATGACACGCCAGTAACGGACGTGAAACCAATTTGATGGGCGCTCGAAATTCCAACAAGTGATATGTAGTTTTCTGGAAATGTAAAAAGTACGAAATGTTACTATATCGATTGTTACCATAGCTAGATGGCATAGTGGTTAGCGCATTCGTTAGGCGATGCAGAAGTTAAGCAACTTTCATAGGGGCTGGTTATATAATTACCAAAATTTTATCATCTCGAGCTCCTCTGTGCTCCGCAAGGCAGGTTAAGCTGTTAGTCTAGGCCAGTGATTCTCAACACTTTTGTTTGCCGCCAAATTTCAAAAGTGTGGCGCCAATTTTTGCAAATATATAATAATGTTAATATTATTAAATTATATCCTTTAAAATGAAAAATATTTTAGACATGAATATATATTTAAATCTACAAAAAAATAAATTATTTTATTATTTGCTTTGTAGCGCGTTTTTTCTTAGTGCCAAATTATGATGAAGCGGCGTGCATAGCAATAGGAATATGTTTCAAGTCGGCGCACACTTGCCACTTCTGCGTACAAAACGTGTTGTTTTAGTGATAGTTGGGATTCACATAGTAGTTACTGCACCTTTTCTTTCGTTTAAATTGATAAATGTATGTGGCAAATTTTGAAATCGTTAAATATGTGCCGCAACAAAAAAAAAGGTTGAGAATCACTGGTCTAGGCTGCATCTGAAGTCGTTAATACCCACCAATCTGTACTGGGCTATTGGTGATTCTTCATCTTCAATTCGATTTGATTCCATCCATAGATAAGGCCTGATTGGGATCAAAAGGTACATTAATAAACTGGTGTTGATGATAATGAAGATACTGTTTTACAATTTTGCTACGTCAATTAATAAGTATATCTTAACACTTTTAATGTAAACTCCTTCAAATTCCTTGTAAAGTTATCATTCAAAGCATTTTTTACAATTTCCTGCATTTCTTGTGCAGAGGTATGTTTGTAGGTAATAAGCTACACGATTTCAAATTGCAAGAATTTGTGGAATTAAACTTATTATGATGTCAGGAAAGCTGTTTTTAATGAGAATCACAATTCTTATTTCACTTGAATTTAGTTCTTATTACAGATGATTTAAAGGCTATGTGTTTAGTATTTTTACTTTTTGAACAACGTTGACATGATTTATAGCTTCGTTATGATATTCAAAGGCAGAAATTTTTCCACTTTTTGAATTAGCAAATTATAAGAAGTGGCTATTATTCGTACTAAATACTAGTACGAATAAACTAGCTGTTTTCCTGCCACTTCGCCTTAAGAATTTATATAACGATCCAGTAGTGGTTTTGGAGCATATTCAATGCAAACCTGTTTGATATACTAAATTATAACATTTGCAAAACTTTTTATTGATATTGGATAACTGAGCATATAAATCTGGGTAACTGAGCTGTTACAGACTGATAGACAAACAGACAAAAGAGAGTTCAATAGGGATGATGACTGGGTAAAAAAAATGCAATTCTATTAAGTCCGTCAGTCAGATAATAGAAAAATATTAGATACGTATTTTTTTTTACTTCAACTTAACAAGAAATAGCTTAGATAACGGGCATTAAAGTTGAGGAGTAGGGGCTCGCTACGTCACAGTTGAGTAGAAAACGTACTCTAACGTGACGTCATGCGAAATTTCAACTCAATGTAATGCCGTAATTTTATGATTACGAAAAAATTAAAAAATACCTGTTTAATATATTTTAATACTCTACCTGACGGACAAACAAACAAAAATGAGTCATCACCCCTTTTTGTGTATGAAGGAACGGCATGAGTAAAACAATCTACTGTACACATTAAACAAGTATCAATTTAAAGTAGCTACAAATCATAATATCAAAAAATAAGACTCAGGGGATGAAATATTTTCAGATCACTTTGATGTCCAATTGTCTGTTACAGAACAGAAACTCTATGTCTTCAAACTTCTACATATCACCATTAATACAAAATAGTACCTACTCTACTAAAGACGAGTAATATAAATTAGATTCTCTCTCATTACGTATATTCTTAACTATTACAAGCAACTTTGTCCCGCAACTTATTTCGTTTGTTGTTGCGTCCTGTACACACAAAAAAATATTTTTCATATGTATCCAACAGTTTCGTTCATCCGATCTAAAAAAAAAACAAAGAACCAATCAAATCTTTATAATTTTAGTTAGGTAAAAAACTCAATGATATAATATTATAGGTATTAATAAAAAGTCACTGATAGTTTATAATTGACGCTGTTTCAAAAACTAAGTGAACATCATAGATAGTCATATTTACACAATGAGTTTATTATCAAAAATCTTATCTGATTTATCTATGTGACGATATAAAAGTTACTGGTAAAAAGGGTTACAATACCGATGTTCCCAGACGGAGAACAAAAGGTCGTCACATATATAAATAATAGTAGTTATATAGCAGAAAAAACCAACTGTCATGTCAAGAAATGTCCGTATAGATGGTGGGACGAGTGATTGATGAAACACGTCCCTCTGGAGCGCTCTGATCCGATTTCAGATCAATCACAACTCCTACCGAGATATAATATGAACCGAGGAATGTATCGTTTGATCTTATCGATAAGAATTGCCAATTTAGTTTACTGTGTTTTCGTTCACTCTTCGGATACTGTATCCTTGTTATGTAAAAGGTATCCTCTAATGATATTGTCAAAGATTTATTACGTCTTAAATAATATTTAATAACATCTTAAGCATATTGTACAATGTTTAACAACTGTTTTCACTAACTTAGAAGACAGCATAGCCTAACTAAGAAATGCCTAATATTACGAATTGCTCCAAATTGGTTTAATTCCATATAATCATCTTTTCTTTTATCCATTGACACATTTTGATTGCGTGTCATAACTTTAGACTTAGCATAATATCATTAGATGGATCCTAGTCATTGGTGTAAAGCATTTTTAACTTAAGCTTTTCCTAAATATTTAGGCGACACATTAGGCGACTCCTAAGAATAGTGAAAATGGGCATAGGTATCATTACAGTAGATTGCTATTTATATACAGATGTCATTTGTTAATTTCATTATGATAACTCTAATTTGTACAGACTGTTTGTATATATATGCAGAAGCTTGTAATTCGTTTTTAAACATTATAAATGTAAAAGCTAACTATAAAACCTTAAACTAATTACAAGTATTAAAAAAAATTGAATAATGTTTATCTTCTCAAACAGAATAAAATAAAATCTATTAAGCTTACATGATTCCATAATAAAAAATAAAATGTTTTTCTTTCTTCTATCTTTATCATCGAGCTATTTTGTCTCCACTGCTAGAATAAGCTCTGCTTTGTTGGAATCATTGTATTTTAACTCCATTGCTGGAATCATTATATTACAGAGAACCGGTCATAACCCACCAAGAGACATCCCATTGCTAATTGGCATAAACAGTTGCAGATACAATCAGGATCAGGAACAATCGCTTAACTTTCGCTTGAGATGATGAATTTTTGATCACCCATCTTATAAACTACCCTTGCGAATGTTGCAACCCAGACCGTATGCGTTAACTAAGCTGCTATCCGAGTATTATATTTAAAAAATGTAGGATTGCAGGTATATTATAAATTTTCTATTACATGATGCTGTATTACATAAACAAATGAAATTTAAGATACGAAGTCTAGAAACGAGATTTTTTTTACATAATTCGAATAAAATTAGGCACTTACAATTTGAATTTAAATAAGTTATACCGTAATGGCCTCCATTCGGCATAATGTTTCGACGCTGGTATTCTGAGGATACCGCAAGAGTAGAGTAATTTACATAATGTACTATAAATAAATATTTCGCTAATTGCGCTGTAGTGGTAGCAAAACAAATCGGTACTTTTTAGATTTAAGCTACTCAATTATCCCAGAGAGTCGGTATGATATCTTCATGGTTTTTAATACCATCAAACTTTAATCAATATACTTAAAACCTTCATGTATCGTACAGCAAAATTGGTCGTTAATTATTTCACATAAAAATCCAATTGGTAGTTTCTAAGGTTATTAACAGTACGTGTTTGTACATCGTTGTCCAAAGTTAAAGATCTGAACTTTTTAATATCTAAACGAGCCATAATATATATCTTATATTTAATACAATCTCGTAAATAAAAATATAATACTTTACGTAATTCCTTATCCGTTTGTCGGCATCTCTAAAAGTTTTCAATCTTAAAAGCAAAAACTCGGCAACTTCGTGTAAGCTCGTAAGCAAGACGGATGGACATAGGGAACGGTTATTTTTAACCCAGTACCATTAACCTCTCGAAGCTGGAAAAATCTTCCCCATCTTTTAGAATGTGGACCGGCCGTATTAAAAATCTCATCATTACCATTCAGCCGGGCTCCTTTCGCAATTAGGGACCAGCCTTTATTACCAGCTTAATGTTGGAAAACAACGAAAACATATTTTTATTTTTTAAAAAGAACAATGCTTATTATGTAATAAATAATAACGTTACACTGGAAAAAAAAATTTAATTCTTCAAATAACTGTAAATTATTACCGATGATATAATATAACAAAATGAATCGGAACTCTCCACCTTTTTAGGGTTGGTAAAAAACAGTATATGTATGGTGATAAATGTAGTGAAATTATAAAAGCAACTTTTATTTACGTTGTATTATTTTCTTTGAAACCATTAAATAGTTTTTATTGTATGTGGCAAATGTTCCATTAATTTTTATGTATGTAAAATCTATCATAATTGAAAGTTTTAAAATCAAATTATTTCGGATGTTTAAATAAATAGTCTGAATATTGTCGAAAACAGCTCACCAGTAGCAAAAGTAATTAGTGTTCGATAAATTCGTCAATCGCGTACAAAAGACCAATAAAGCCTAAGTGAGGAAAATGGGAGTTTCCTAACATAACTTAAATTCGTCATTCTTGTTAAGGTTCAGATAGCTCAATGGTAAGAGGAGTCGCCCGTGGTTGCGAAAGGTTACGGGTGCGATTCCCACCCGTAACCTTTGACTGGTGAATTTTTTAAGCATTTTTCTTTAAGACTACCAAGTAGTACCCAAAAGCTTTACCTAACATAGTCTTTGTAAAGAAAATACTACTCTTAAAACTCAGTATAATACGTTGGAGATTTCCCAGTAGGGTCGTTTATCAGCACTTTAGCTGTAAAGGTAACTATTGTGCCATATGTTTTCTTCAGAATCTCTAGTTATTAACATTTTATATGATATTCAGTCTCGCCGTATATTTTAGAAGATCGTAAAGGCTGGATTTAAAGTTAAAATCATGTGATCCTGATTACTTGCAGTTTATTTAGACGTGAAAATTTTGTTTACAAGCAATTCGCAATTAGATAGGGATTTGGATTTAAACGCCCTCTTAATATACCCGATCGTCCATTAACATTCGATACAGACTATTAGCTATTCGAACGTTCCTGCAGCATTCCTGATTCTAATGTAGACAGTACTGTGACGTAGCATTAATATGCATTGAGTGCAAACTAGCATACCGTTGACGTCACACCACTGTAAAGTGCAAACATTGAAACCTAGATGGGTTTAACTACTAGTATTGTATGTTATATCTATATTAATATTGCTACGTTATATTTTTGCAATAAACACAGCAAATACTTATCTTTTTTATATCATTATAATTAGACCAGTTTTGGACAAAGGCCTTGGGTTTTTCTATGTTTTGTGGTTTTAAGCCATCTCCATCCAGTTTCAACCTGCGTGTCTTCTAATATTACCGTCTTATAGGCCACGCGGCCAATTGCTTTCGCAAGGTCTTTCCCGCCCTTTTCTATTTTCATTTGGCAAATATAGAGATCATATCTTAAAGAACGTGAAAACACGTGAAAACATTCAATACTTATGGTAAAAAATAAATAACACAATAATATAATAAACGTTTTATTGCGCACTGCATAGAATACAATACAAAGAAGCAAGGTAAGTTTGATGTATCAGGGAGTTGTTAATAAATATGTTGAATGGAATGGAAGCCATTACATTACATTATCTTCGACAAAGAGAGAGATCATTACCGAACAGTGTTGCCGCTAAAATATATCGATACATGACAGTAAGAACGAAGGTATAGTAAAGGCGTCCATATTGCTAAGCAACAATCTTATACATATGTGCACATACGAACGTATAACCTAAGTTGAAAATAAATAAATATAGTACTATTTAGATATATGGAAATAAGATTAATAAAGAATATAAAAAAATTAAAGTAATTGAATATTAGAAGATTAAGAACTTAATGTAAACGGTGTGATAAAATATAAGAGTTAGTTTCATCAACTTACTATAACAATGACAAACATGTTAAAGTACCCGTTATGAAAAAATAAATTGTTCAATTGGGTAATACTTAGATGCCCAAACTACGCTGGATAAAATGATAATTATAATATACTGAGAAAGAAGATGGTGAAATGGATTCCACTCCCACATTCAATGTTGAAGTCAGCTTGACGCCTATCGTCAGATATGAAATAAATCTTGACTTCAATTTATATTATGGTGCAATTTACAAATATTTTTTGGTAATCACAAATTCTTGGTTACAGCAGAAATAAAAAAGTATACATTTCCATGACCAATTCACATTACCATTTTAATGAATTTTCTTACATGAAAATCACTGTAATAGCACTTGTCGAGTAATATCTAAATTTATTTTAATAAGAAATCGCGTGTATGATATCTATTACTACAGAATAAAAATGCATATACTCGTACTCGGGCAGCATTAGTTGAAAAGCATTAAAAACCTCTACAATTTTGTCTGGTTTTATTTTAACCAAGCTATCTTGACTCTCCTACAATAGCTATCGTTATTTTATTTCACCAACATTAGGGTGTTGGCAGCAGTTCAAGAATTGTGGTAACAAATAATAGAATGTATAATACAATCATCATAATATATATATATATAATATATATATATATATATAGACAAAACAAGATTATATGGTTGTTATTACATTTAAGGGTTACTTTTATTATTTCTTTAATGTAACTACAATGAAAGATTCTGATAAATAACGCAAAAATAAAAATAAATTATATACGTTAATTACCATACTCCAAAAAGTTAGATAACTCTAAGACCGCTTTCAATCAACAATAAAATTTAAATAAGTTTAAATATCCATTTTATAAAAACTTCTCAACAAAGAATATAATAAATAAAATAACATTATTTGAGTACATCTAGACACCTAATAGAAAATCGAAATATAAAGTAACTATTAGTTAATCTGCGCATAATCTCAAAAACCACTTTTACAACACACTCGAAAATAACAAATATGTAATCTATGTTTTTCTCTTGTTACCACATCAGAATTCAAGACTCTTGTTTAGGATATTCCTGGTGTATTTCGGAAATGTTTTTGTTTGTATTGCGATACTTCTACCGACGTCTCATCTATATTCATGAGTTAACTAGCGATCGAAGTCTGATCCACATTTATGCGAGTCAGGTTTTAGTGTACAAAAGCTAGACGGAAAATACAACAAAATAAACCACTGTTTTCGTTATGCTGTAAGAATACTGGACCGTGTGAAATTTTATTTGTGACATAGTAATATTACTATACTAGCTTTGATCCCTGGGGAACTATTAGTGAGATTATATAGTCATCTGTAAACAGCAATTTGTATACAGATTCATATCGTGACACGGATATATTTACAATGATAAATTGGATAGTTAACAATGGTTACTATGGTAACGTTTTAATTTCCAAAAAACTTCCACTACAATTTTCATTCCTTTATTTTTCGGTATACAATATAAGCTATGTCCACCGCATATGATGTAGAATTTCCTGTAGGTAAAAGAATCTTTAAAATCAGTCCAGTAGTTTGGTAGCCTATTCGTTTAATACAAATAATCAAATCTTAAGAAAATCTCAAGAAGAGTAAATATGTAACTTATATCGGGTCTATTTGCAAATATGATGTAACTAAAAACCTTTTAAAGTAAAACACGCTAAATTACTACAAAATTTTTATAACATGTTAGGATAACACAAAGATAAAGATATATACATATATATATAAATATATATAGGCAACTATACACCGAACATACGAGAATATTTATAACTCGAAAATCATGTCATGCCAAGTTTATGTAGATTAAGGTAGGACACTGTGTGTTTGGACTACAGTATGATGTACTAATTATTGCAGTTATACAGTATAGTACTATAGTAGCGCTTGAGCTATTAGCATACTAAACATTGTCAGCCTGCACGTATTAAAATACCAGCGATACTATGCATCGATTTTAGTTTAATGCCCGAATTACACTTCAATAGGTACAGTAGAGAGTTAAAAACTCAGTCAGTTAAGTGACAGGTAGTAAGTTGTTAGTAGCGTCCAAACGTAGGTGAGTTATGATCTTATAAGTTGCCGTTCCGAGAACAGATAGGTTGCTTTGTTTTTTTGAATATACAAAAATTGAGACAAGCCGATAAAGGGCTATATTTGCAAGTCACTTTGCACTGGACTTTCTAAAAAGGGTCGCAATCTTTTCAATTCAACTTCATTCATTTTGGCCGTTCAAATGACAATAACAACTTAACTCGCCGATGTCGCAAGTAACTTTTGAAGTGTAAATCGGACTTAAGTCTTAATGAGGAAAAGTAATAGTTTCTTAACAGTGATTGACCAAGTAGTTGTTAATAAGTTGATACTCAATAACTGAAACATATCGTGCTCGATCGAACAACTTGGTTCTAATTCTAGTATAGCAATTGAAGCGGTTTCCCACCTAAACCTTGTATACTGTAAGCAACTAAGCCGAACAATCGATTTAACAGCTACTCAAAATGTCTAATTTTAGTCTGCAATTTTGATAAAGGGCGAATAGTTGATAATATGGTACATAATATTACATTTCTGATAATTATGTTCCAGATTTTTTATTCTTTAAGATCAGAATAGAATGTTTAGGGTCATAATTTTTCAATGTACATATAAGTATTTTTTCGTGCAGTAGTTATAAATAACATTTTTTTGAATAGTTCATATTTTTTCTTGCCACTCAATCAAAATTAGTTATTTATTATTATAATATATATTATCAAATAATGAAAATTGTGGATTATTGATCATCCAATATCACAACATTTTTCTTAAACAATTTTGCTGATACAAAATCAATTAAGCTTCTCTAGCTACTTCTTAACGATTTTAAGTATTATATCACAACTCCCTGCAAAACTTTATATCATTACAATAAAAAGTTAATTAGGATAAAAATTGCTTTTCATAATGCCGATACATTTTATAAACCGAAACGACAATTTATATAAACCAATAGGAAGCTACAATTTAACTAGAATCAGTGTATGGATGAAGCGACACCTAACATAATCACTGGCAACATGTTGAGCTTTCGATTACAAACACGGACAAACGGACTATTTGCTACCGCACGACGCGTTGCGAATTGCAAATCTAGATTCCGAACCAGTTGTTGTAGACTAAACTCGGCTCGTTGCTAGAAATCATTGTGATTCAAGCGATTGAAACTGAAGGAAACCGGTTTAATCAAATAGACATTTAGGTTGTATGTGCACTATATCATACCATTGTCAGGGGTACGACCGCCGAAATCTCTAGCCATTTATACATTTACACTCATATGAGTGCAAATTACTTAAGCAACGAAAAGATGAGAATTTAAATGAGAAGTAAGAACTGTAAATAGCTAATAGTAATAGTATTGAAACTATTATCAGTTCTTATTTCATTTAAATTTTATATATATTAGGAAAAAATATCTGGTAAGTTATGACATTTACTCTGGTAATTACTTCTCTTGACTATGGATATGAGGCCTTTAGCTATAGTTAAATGAATCGGAATTTTGCGAGAATATTATCGCTAATATGTCGTCTAATGTGTACGTATGTATATATGTATGTGTGTGTTTATAATTTATTCATCTACGCATTTATATGTATTTATATCTCAGTATTTGTAAGTATATAAGTTCGTCTTATTATTTAAGTGTATTATTTATCTTATTATATGCACCTACCTTTACTTTATATTTAGTCTCCACATCACCTAAAGGTTGCCTGGCAGAGAATGCCTAAGGCATTAAGTCCGCCTTTGTACATTAGTGAATAAAGTGTTAAATAAATAAATAAATAATGTTATGACTAGACAGTTGGGCGGTCGCACCTCAGATTGTAATTGATGTGGCCCAAGATGGAATCTGTAGCAGGAGCACGCGTAGCATGAAAAACTTTACTACGGTCGAGAGAAAAGAGCACCCGGGAAAAGTTAATATTTGGTTGTAGACAAAATATTCTCGAGTTTGTCGCTACGTGTGTAGGTGTCTATACTGATGTAATTATTGGAAAATTCTGATAAATTAGTGATTTATTCTGTGTGCCGTATCATAAGAAATATTCACAAGAACGTGTCCGTAGGGTAGGCTGGGTACAGTTGTAACAATATTTCTTTAATTGTCCACAGCACAGCTATTCCAACTGGAAACAACCATCAAAGTTTTTGAAATGAAAGTATATTTATTTGTCTTTAAATTAATATCAAAACCAATAGCTTAGGTAAGACAGTTTAGCAGGAATAACTTGTTTTAAAGAGTGTGTGCGATTGTTACAATCGACCCCACACCAAGGGCGGTTGTAACACTTATATGGGGCAGTTGTAACGCTAAAAATAATATATAAATCCCACGTAATCAATCAGTTTTATTTATAAAAAATAACTAAATGCACTAAATACAAAATAACAACATTTAAGGCACATTTAAATGGTCTTTTTAAATAATAATAATTAATGAAAATAAAATAAAAAATAAAATAAAAGTCAAGAATACCTGAAGTTATACAATAGTTTTTTTCTATATTAAATCAAACTCATCGCAATTATGGCATATATAATTTATACTCTCATCAGTACAAGCTACGTGAGACCATTGTTTGCAGCCTCCTTGACACTGAATCCAACTCTCTCCAGACCGAGTGCCAAAATACGTCTCTAGGCAAAGAAGGCAATAATACTGCTCTTGGTATTCGCTAAAAACTCTATTATGAGCTATATATCCCATGCTAACATGCGCAACCTGTTCTTGGTTATCTTATTAAACTGCATACGGCTTTTGCTTGTATCTCTGCAGCTTGCTTTAAATAAGCCCTTAATTTAACTTCATCGTAAGTGTTATTGTACGACAAAATGTCATTTCCACCTCCCGAAGTCTTTCTTATGCGTTTCCTAGGCATCCACAATACAAAAATATTATAAAATTAATGTTACAACCGTCCCCACCCTCCCATTTTGATAATAAGTCTATCAAAAGGATGAGGTAGCATAACTTATACAAAAACGAATGAGCTTATTATAATCTTAAAAATACGACGATTACATAAGCACATTTCGAAATATGATAATTATATTAATATTTATGCTATATCATAAAGAAATACGCCAGAAATACTTACTTTTGGTTGAAAAAACACAAGGGGCCTCCTTGTAAGCGTTATTACAGCGCGAAAGATGACTCTATATTGGCGATCGTGTCGAGATTTGTTATCCGCGTGCCCTTCCCTTTTTGCCCCTCGCCTACCATTCATAGTTTCGATGATATTCGAGTTGTTACAACCGTACTCTGTTACAACCGTAGCCAGGCTACCCTATTTGAAGCAAATGAAATAAATAGTTATTATTCAAAATATGACATTAATTTTAAAAGTTATCACATTGCAAAAAACGTCTTTGTAATACGATTGCGAATACGAAATTTCGAAGAAAATAACTTCAAAAATTATCGCATTCCAAAGACGTCTTTGTAATACGAGTACAAATACGAATTCAGAAGAATATAAACTGCAAAATGAAGCTAAAAATTATATATAGAGAACTGATTTTAGAAAATGTAAACATTGAAAAACTGAGATAATTCTCAAAATATATTAAAACCAAAACAAATATTTTTAACACCAATTTAGACGTGGACATTCTCAGTTAACACACACAATTAAAGTAATATGAGCAGATCAACATTCCCTTTCAAAGTCAGTACATACAGTTTTTTAAACAGCGTCATTAATCGTAAATTAATCATTCTGTTTTGTGTACAAAACGTATACAACATTCTCACCTTGCTCGTAAGAAACTTGTCATTTCTGTCCAATTGAGTTAGGTAAGGGTACTCTTAAAAATGGCCTGTCACCGGCATTGCGATCGTCCGATAAGATTGTAGGTGCTAGAGGAGAGAAAAACAGTTGTGTCTCTATTTTAAAAGGCCTTCAATCGATCTGTTCTTTGTTTGAGCTACCGCTGTTTCATTAACAATACGTAAAGCTCAACTGCGGAATCTCATTGTTTTTGTGTAGTTGTTTTGTATAAAACATAAATAATAATGATTGTTGAAATATAGTAAAGGATTCTATAAGTTCAATTTTTAGTAAATTTTAACCATTTATCTATCACAGAATAAAATAAAGTCGCCTCCCGCTGTCTGTAAGATGAGATCTTTTAAATGGATTTTAATGTAAGTTTCGTTATTGTAAATGAAGCCGCTGGCGGAAAGCTAATTAAATGCAAAATGAACAGAAGTTCAAAATAAAGTTACATGTTTATAACATTATATTTACTTTACACGCTTTTTGCTTTGTTAATAATAACTTTCAATGTCATTGTTAGCACACAATAGCCTTCTTAAATCAATAAAAAAGTTCTTATTTCGAAACTCGAATCCGAAAAATATAAACTTAACAATGGAACTGTTGTGATACGGCTTAAATTTAAAGCCACACTGCAACAATTCACCGATGCTTATCCGACTTTTACAAGCATTTTTCCAGTTTTATTACAGAACTAGCTGAAAGTCTTTATTTTACAGCCACCGTAAATATCATCCGCATACAATAAACATTTTACACTTATATCGTCATCATTACGAAGTTCACTGAATAATAATTAATTGGCCTAATCTAGTTTAATGATTTCCATGATTGTTTTTATTTGAATATATAAATTATATATGTATATTACAAAGTTATTTTTTCCATTATTTTCCATTGATTACACCACTAAAAAGATATCTGGTGTGCTTTCGGGGGTTTGCTATTCTGACTTCTGTGTCACCGCCGCGAGCACTAAGAACATTTTTTTTATACCGAAGGCTCAGCTTTAACCTTTCCAATAATAAACTCATTAACTCGTATAACATTTGAATTTTTTGTTAGATATTTTGATGATTCAGATTCTACACAGTTTATTGTCTACATTGTCTCGGTTGGCTTGCATTCATTTTTATGTAAAACTTCTTTTTAGGAAATACTACTTTGCACTCATAGTAATATCTATTAAATGCGCTCTTAAATTAAATTGGTCTAATTTTATTGTAAAGGAAAGACAGAAGCCCGAAAAGCCGACAAGTAAAGAGCTATTAGTTCATTGAAGCATTGGTAGAATGATGATAAACTGTGGCATGTGGGTCTTGTTCCTGTTTGTTTTTCTCGCAAGGAATTCAGTGTATAGGTATCTTCTGTCGTTTCAGCTAGTGGAGACGAAAAAACTCGTCCAAAACTACATTTATCGATTCTAGTATGTTTCAAAATCAATATGTTTTTCTTTCCGCCATCGTCGTTTTACAATTAAGTTTCATAACATTATAAAATCAATCAAATTGTTTATCTACCGTCCACCCGTCTTTCTTCTTTTTGGTGTGTTAAAGTAAACGTCTTAATAAATTCAAACTTAATGTGACATCTTAGTATTACTCTAACCAAACACTAATTAGTTTGTAGTTAATATTCTCCAACAGTGTAAGTAAATAAGGTTTAGCGTCAGAGTAAATTTTCGCTAAAATTGCAATTTTAGTATTAGTCCAAATTCTTACTATACAGAAAATAAATAAACATACTACATTCTAGGAATAAATATTACTTCCGTAGAACCTCGTACTAGGTTAATCTTTGCTAAGTCTTTGTTTAAAAATATGAATTTAGACTAATAATAATAATCAGTGCAGTCTTAACGTAAATTTACTCCAACGCTAAACCTAGTTTATTAATATCACTGCAAAAGTATAACAATCACATCTATTATACTATATTAATGTAAGATGGATAATAAAACTAAAACAAAAAGTGTTTTATTAGCTTCCAAAGTATAGATCTTTCTTTCTTTACTTATCTCACACAAAAGCGCTTTACGAGAAATCAATGATAAGGATATTACTACGTGTATTAGCCACACTGGCCAGGGAATGTCAGAAACACCCGTATAACGGAAAGATTGATTGCCGGGTGATATGAGAATGTTCTGTCTTTGATTGTCTCGAGAAACGTTAAGGAACGAATAAAAGGCGAACGGCCGTGTGATGTAATGCGGTTAGAGCTAATAGCCGGCTATTATTGAGTAATTGCACAATAAACCTATATAATTATGTTAATATAAACGGTAATAAATAAAAGTAGGTACTGAAAAAGATTTACCAAACATGGAATGTCTTCTTTTTATTCTAGAGGAAACTAACTTTCTAAGTTAGTCTAAATTTCAATAATTTAGAGATCTTATGGTTTAAAAAGTTTCTATACATAGAATGATAAATAACATAACATAACATTTAGGGTATTTGTTCTGTTTTTATACGTTCATCTTTTATATTTTCACAATACTATCTCTTAATTATTGGTCTAATGCTTGTAAGTAAAGCACGCTTAAAGTTAGCTTTACTTAGAACTAGGTTGTTAATGTGCATCGCCTGCCATAGAGAGGGACCTCGGTGAGTTTTAATGGCATTTTACTCCTGCTCCTGCATTTTACTTAGCTTTCTTCTAGAGAGTGTCCCACATAACGTCGAGGACCTGCACAGGGGAAGTGAGGTATGCAGTAATGCATTTCTTATGGTAAAAAAAGATTTAGGTGCATAAAAATGTTGTTGAATGCAACCTATTCCCTACACAAACCTCCACTCCCATTATATGCTGTTTATCGGAATAAAATATAGTCTATGTTCAACGTGTACGATGTAGCTTACCGTAGGTAAAAAACTTTTTTAAATAGTTTCAAACAAACAATAAAATTTTTCCTCTCGATAATATTTAATATAGATTGTATTAAATTAAATCTTTTTTGTTTCGAACACTATCCCAAGGTTTCCTGGAATAAGCCACCATTTATACGTCTCCCGTTTACATAAAATATTGTAAGGTTTGTGTGCACAATATTGGAGAATATTCTATCTACATTTTTATTAAATTCCATACCGCTCAATATAGCATACAATAATGTTTTTTTCATGAACATTATGAACCGAAAGGGTAAAACGGTAGCCCTATTACTGATGCTTCGCTGTCTGTCTGTCTGTCGCCAGGCTACATCTCATGAAAAATGAAAGTTGGATAGTTAAAATTTTCACAGATGATGTATTCGTGTTTTCGCTTCAACAACAAATACTAAAAACCAAAATAAAATAAATAATTAAGGGGCTGCCATGCGTGTTTTTTTTTTACTTTTTTCATAGGTATAGTACGGAACCTTTCCGGTTTTATTTTTTCATCATAACACTAAGTGTGTTGTTTAAAGAAGTTTTGTCTAGTAGAAGTATATACAAAAAAAATTGTATTAAAAATTAAATTTTGCATCGGTTTCCCATGCGTTTAAGCTTTCAAATATTTATAACTTTAACTGCATAATAAACTGCATGTGCTCGTTTTGTATTCAGTATTCCTATGAATCATTAATGTTTGTCGCAATTTAATTTCAATACAGCTAAATGACTGCTATGAATAGCTTTCATGCTTGTAATATTATTCGTGGTTTTCATGAATACATTATTTATATAGAAAGATTTTAAATATCTATTTATTTTAATGTATTGATGTTTGGATACATTTCTTTATGCAAAAGCTACTGGTCCTCAATTTTATGACTTTTAGTAAATATAAAAACACCCGGTTTCCGCCAGTGGTTTCACCGGGTGATCCTGTATTATACATACCTATAATTATTCATCTTAAATCACTCTGTATATAGATGATAAACCGCATTAAAAATCCGTTGTGTTTACAAAGGCTCAGCGTACAGACAGCTTCAAGCAATTTTCTCTTTAAAACGATCTGCCGACTGATTTGTAAAGTTCCAAATCCCATGAACGCAAATTTCCGGATAGAGACTAGTCTATATAAATATTTATTCTATTATATAGAATAACAATAATAAATGATTGCTCAATGTGTTGCTTTGAACAATACTTGAAAACGGCTTTTAATATTCCTAATGATAAATCTTTTCAATATCAATATAAAGTTTTCTGTTCGTAACCAAAATGGCGTTAGAAGTTAATTTACGACCATACTCTAAACACGTTTTTATACTGACACCACTGAGTAAAAATTTAATCTATATGTAGTCTACGAGAGAGCTTCGACGCTAACTTTATTTCATAAAATGAAAACACTAAGCTCTGCCTTAGCCAACGATTTTCAATAAAGTATCCAACAGCGACGTTAATGCTGGTTCATTTTAAAATATCGCCCTAAAACTCTTCTCCGAACCTTAGGTTATAACGTACTCGTTACTTTAATACCTAGTACGGGGAATTTTAGAGCTTTTTGTCTCAAGCAATATCTACCCTCATCATTTTCTCTCATCTTGAAAATGGAGATGTGTCATTAGTATAAAAATTGTTGCTGAAATAATGTGACTTTAGTACAGTCCCTCTTAGAAGTCACAAAAGGCGCTTTTATTTGTTTTGCAATTGATTTTGAAATTTTGCAAGTTATTAATGCTTGATTGAAGGTATTAAATTTGGCAGTACTGTATGACCTGATGTTTAGTTGACTGTACAGCCAGCCTAGTCCAGTATATTTTCTTCAACTTCTTTAGCAATCATAGTCAGTTTCCATCAACAATTTATAAAATTTAATGATTTTTTTTTATCATTAAAAACTCTTATAAAATATACTACTTACTCCACTGACAAAGCGCCCCGAAGTGAATTGTGTTCTCCATCTAAAGAACACCATCTGTTATGGTTCGAAGCGCTTTCTTCAGTTTGCTTTATTCAATTCACACGAGACCTAGTATTTGTAACATTAAAACTAGTAAATAAATATTACAAAATGAATAATTTGAGGTGAAATTAACCCTTAGTAATTTATGTAGGCGTATGGTTGCGTCAATAAAAATTGAAGCATCAAATCGCTACATGGAAATAAACAATTTTAGTAATTTTGAACAACTTTTGTTTAAAATTATGCAGCTCGGTGGCGTTGTGGATAAGCAGAGCGACCCGCGATCGTTGTTGTTAAGCAACTTTCGCAAGGATCGGTCACGGGATAAGTGACCAAAAAATAATAATTTCGAGCTGCACTGGACTTCGAAGTCACGTTAAACCGTTGGGTCCATCTGCCGGCGTTCGTACCCTTCAATCCGCATTGGGCCACAGCGTGTAAAGTCATGGCCCATCCTCCTTAATCATCCATAATTAAGGTATGAGCCCCTGCACGGAGACGTAAAAGGGATGATGATGAATGAAAATTAGCTACCGCATTACCGTTAAAGAAAAGCATTTTTCAATGCAGTTGCTCATAAAGCGCTATTATTTTAATCCATTGTAAATACCGAAAGTGAGTCTTTAAACACGTGTTAAATAAAAATGTACTGAAATCCTTTACTGCACACGTGCTTAAAAGTATTTTTTTAATTTTTTTGGCCAAGCACCAAAGAAATTTAAAAAAAAAATATGAAAATATGTCAAACTTTAGAGGCTATAAGTACCTATTTCAAGGAGCCTAGAACCAATATTTTCAAATAAAAATTTATGACACGAAAACATGTTCAAAAATATCACGTTTAATTTTAACAAATAATTTTTACCTTTAATGTATACTTACTTTTATTAACCTATATAATTGTTTTATTTCCTCGCAAAAAGCATTGAAAAATGTTGTAAGAAACTTGAGCGTAAAAGGTTTTTCGAGTATGACACGAAAACATGTTCAAATATCACGTTTAATTTTAACAAATAATTTTTACCTTTAACACATACTTAGTTTTATTAACCTATATATTTGTTTTATTTCCACGCAAAAAGCATTGAAAAATATTGTAAGAAACTTGAGCGTTAAAGGTTTTTCGAATTCGTACCAATGATTCGAATTTGGCCCTTATTCGTAAAACCTTACTCTCCGCACTCGTATCTTAAATAACTATTACTTTTCTAAGAGAAATATGTAAATTAAATATAACCGTTTATTTTGTTTCAGTTGCATCCGTGGTGATTATCTGAAAGTGTACTGGGAAGTGCAAGGTCCAGGGCCTCCTGGCGCCATCAGCGAGCGGTCAGCGTGGGTCAGGGATTTGTGTGGCAGTAGGGCGGACGCCCCTCCCGAGCTTTACTCACCAGGGCCAGCGTTAGTACTAGAGTTCCATACGGGACCGAAGCAGAACAACGCTACTGGCTTTGTCGGAACTTACAGCTTCATTGATAAACGTGAGTATGGATATAATAGGAACGTTAGAATTTTAATTAAAAGGCGAATGATCTTGTTTGACTATAAATATACCCTTTCTATTTTTTATTATAATCAACAAATTCGATGTATCACACGAATTCCTAGTAGATTTGTGTAGAGTATAGGCGCACAAGTGTGGGTATTAGATTTACAAATGATGTGAATAATTCTAAAATGTGATTCTTTCAGCTGCTACGATGCATTTGATATGAAAAATTTGTGTCCACTATTAAAAAAAAAAATATTTGAGTCTTTTTTGCTTATATGTACCATAATTAGGTCTCCCGCCGTAGATTTACGAACCGATGGCGTAGCTCTCAACTTTCACAAGTGCTTGTAACAGCCTAGACTGAATAAATAATTTTGATTTGATTTGATTATAAAATTCCTTGAAAATTCATTGAACAATATTGAATTTCATATTGATACAAAAACACTTTAATTTTTGAAACAAAAACAATTTTGAACAAAAACAAGTCTAATTTAACTTGATTACGTTGGTTATTGAAATCGATGTCAAGTTAATTATATAGAACATTCCGAAATAATAAACAAAGCTTTTGAATTATTTAATTAATAGAGTTTTAGTCATTCTCTATCACGTTATAATTTCTAGGGAGAAAACTAATTAATATTTCATGCCTGCTCGTCTAATGATACGACATTTAGACATTCTTTGAATAATCGACATTGTCTGCGTATTCAATTAAGTTGGATTTAACAGTAAAATAATCACATTTAAGCAACCCGTGTACACCAGCGCTTTAAATTTTATTTTAAATTATAATAAGCAAGCAAGTAAACGTTTAATTTTGTATACTTCCACGATTCAAAAGGATTAAATAAAATCCTTATAGAGTCATTCGGCTATCTGTCTGTCCATCCTTCCAGTGATTTGAATTTTATTACATATATATTTTAGGGATAAGCATCTACTCACTTTAGAATTAATATCTCAATTACATTGGTCGATCACTGCATGCAGCGTGCGTCGTGCGGGCGATATCTGTTCGTTGCTTTCATTGGTCAGTCATTGTCTTATTGATCAATGAGATGAGTCCGTAGAGGCTGTCCGTCCTGTGTCCGTGCTATCTATCGAACTCCGTGATTGAAAAATTTCTTTGACGCCTTTGCAATATCTATTTTTCCCTATGATTCCCTTTGATAACAATTGTTTGTAAACAAGCAATAATCAAACTGCTGTGTTAGCTTTATAAGCATTATTGAGTTAATATTCCGATATTCAACTATTTCGCTTGTGTAGCTAAAATTAAGTTCACAACAAATTCAACTGTTAGATACGGCTTTACGTGCCATTCAAAGTATAGAGTAGCTCTGATAATATTTTGGTCACCCATTCCGGGACCGACTATTGGGAAAGTTGTTTTACAGCAACGATCGCGGGCCGCGGTGCTCGCCATCGATACCAATAGTTTAACAATTCAGTCAAACAGCAATAAATCATTTTTCGTGTTTCATAATTCACAATTCGTAATTATAGATGTGTAACTATTAAAAGTATTTTTTTTTTAATATTAATATAAGTAAAATAAATGATTTGATTTGTATAATTAATATAAAACAAAAGTTACCAATAACAACAACTAACAAAACCGTTCTAACTGCACTGACATTTCTAAAACTCATTCCACAAAAGCTTCTATTGTCATTTGTCAAACATCAACCACAGTTTGAATTGCAGAAATCTGCCCTGTGCGTTCTAATAAACTGTCTCTAAAACTATGTACATTCGCTTTATTAAAGGCCAGTCAGACCTGTATTCAGGGCAACATATTATTTAAATTTGAAGATAACACTTACAAAAGTGTATGATGACATATACTGAATTATAGAATCTGGAATGCTTTTTAGTCGTTTAACTTGTTGGTCAAATTTAATTCATAGATTTGCTTATTTTTTGTTGCGTTTAATAAACTAAATGGGTAATCTTAATGTTTAAGTGTTACATTTTTATTAATTTTCTAACCTTTGCCTTTTACACAATGTTATGATACATTTAATAAAAAGGTATTTAAAATTTGTTATATTAACAAACACTGACATGCTCGCTTCTTATCATTGAAGTTGCACTCATTATTCCTTTCATATAAGATATTCCAATACTACACACAGATGCACACTACAGTTACTATCGAAACGGATACTCTTACCAACTACATTCATTAAGAATTTTATGTGCAATATAAAAGAAACGTAAAAACCTTTTTGGTAGAAATAGAACGCCCCTGAATACCGAACTGGTTTTATATATTTCACGTGCTGACACTCGCTGCCCCATTCCTTTGTCCCAATCGCGTGTGTGTGGATGAAACGCGGATTATATAAGTGCTTTGTCATCGGCATGACTTATGCCTTCTGTTATACGTTATTGGAATGTGACAGTTCAACCATATTTGATAGTGAATGAATTGTTTCATAGATTACATTCGTCTACAATCAATTCTTCCTACTCGAACGAATTAATATAACACCTGTAGGCCTGTAATATTCCTCCAAAAATGAAATTTTGTCTGTTTTCGAAAAGCTAATATGACTCCAAAGAAGGTAGCAGAAGAAAGCAAGAAAGAAAGAGGTAGGACCTGACATTGCTTCGGCTGCGCATATAATTTTCACGGACATTATTATAATAAAATTATAAAAACGTTCGATATCCGTTATTTTCTATATTATTGATCGAAATAGGTCCTCATGTTAATTCGTATGAGTTATAACATGAGTATATTCATTATGAAACTTTATTTGTTTAATCTCCTGATATGATGTGTACACATAATTATGCATTAACAGTTATATTTGCTGAACAACAGCATTAATCTGATTACATATTGATAAAAATAATTTTGCGACAAAAGGCAGTAATGACACTAGCAACTGAAAATTTCGCGTGCGAGCTGTGTAAGCCAAACTATGAATAATTTCTGTAAAGTACAACAACGAAAGAACAGGAGCTTTATTTTTGAATCATTTGAATCGAGTCCACTGTTCTTTTACTACTAATTTACATTTGACATAAGATATTCATTGTTTTATATTAATCACTCGCCACTAGATGAACGACAATGAAGCGAGTGAAACACTTTAACGTCAAAACTCAAACTTTTTAAATATGACTTTTTAGCGTCCTTTGGGTTATCGTCCAAGGTTGAAAAATTATTTTAAATTAATAGTTATATTTACTTTTATTCAGATAAAACTGCATTTTTTACACATCTAAAGATGATATATATTTTATTGCGATTTAGAGTGGCTTTTATTTTTTTTTCTGAGAAATGTGACGTGTATCGAAGGCAGCTAGAAGATTTCAGTCTATGTATTAAAAACCAGAGGTACTGTAATGCTATTTAATCATAAAACACCCTTCATTGAACCTCTATGTCACATAGAGGTTCAATGAAGGTATTATTTGATTCATAAAGTAATAATGATTTTATTAAATTGAAACTGAAAACTTAACAATCCTAAGTTCGAGACTTATTAAAGTTTCTTTCTTACATACGTATTTCGTTTCTTTCGTAGTTCTTTTCACACATGCCCACCTACCAATAGAACTCAATCAATTTGATCTTGAAGGTTGTTTCTAAGCCTTCCCTGGCTCCCAATTTCATTCAACATTTACATTCATCATCAACATTATTCCAATTTTACGCTGTAGAGACATATATCAGTTCCGTCATTCTTTCAGCCGTAAAATACAATCAATAAAAAAGACATGAAATGCGTTTATTTATTTATTTTTTTATTAATATATATAGATTGCATTTAATTAACATTAATTGCCATTTAAGTTATGTAATTTTGATATATGTTGGTCTTCAACTACCGTGGGGGCTCACTAAATTAGTAACAGCTACTATTCTCCTATTGTTTGGAATGATAATCGTAAAACTCATTATTTCTTGCAATTTGTAAATAGTACATAATGTAACAAATTATAATAATTATTATTATCCTTTTTTAAATGAATTCTTTTTATTAACATTTATTAATTGCTTACGTGCAAGTACCATAAAACTTAATGAAGTGAACAATTATTGTTCGCTGCTGAAACTCTGTTAATTGTTTTGTTTGAGATACCGAAACGTTGAATAACGATTTGAATGCAAATTTTCAGCAAAATTTAATATTAAATTGCAATTTCTTTATAGAAATAAATATATTATAAACTCTAAATCATAAACATGTAAAAGGGAGGTTAGCTGTTAATTTAGCAAAGTTTTTCATATGTTATACCGATAATAATGCCAGAAACCAGAAGATACATTCCAATTCTCCGTAAAATAAATTTAGTCCACATTCGAAAGGCAATAACTACGTAATTTATGATGGTACGAAGTTAAGACCTGACGCTGTCTATGACGCATAGATAATTTTCACGAATATGATTTATATAAAATTAAAAGAACTATTCGAATTTTGATAAATTTTTAAACAGAACAGAAACTTTAGGTTGGCGGATCACGAGTATTTACGTATGTTACATTTAATAACTTCGATAAACCAGTTTAACGTTGGAATCGATTTCGGCATCAATCATAGCTCTAATTGACATACCATCCATCTCAGTATCCCATAATTACACAAATCAAGCCATTACTTGGCCACTAAATATCATTAACCTACGGTCAGTTTGATCACCGATATGAATTATTGAGCTAAACTAATGTGATTTAGGGAGGGGCCGCATTTATTGATGTCCGATCCACATTGTCACATTGAAGTTATCGGACGTCTGTATCTGCGATCGGTATTTGTTTTCTTCTTTTATTAGTGGCAACGGTTACAACTATTATTATTACTTTAAAAATTCATACTACTCACGCTGACTGAACTCTATTAAGCAAATTGGTATTTTTGGTAACGAACATCCTCAATTCGTCCCTGCTAAACAATCGGTCTCAGGTAAATCACAATGTAAACACCGTACAAATTTACAAGAAATTTCTAAATGTAGAATAATTGTAGCATTTTTTCCAACCAATTCAACCAAAGTCAATTGGTTGGTAAAATGCTGCTGTAATGGCAGTAAAAATATTAAATGAACTACATGGTGAGATACGATCATTAACTGGATCTGTTTTTAAAATAAAAACTACATTTATACAATTAACAGCACGTTTTATACAATTAATGAATATTTGGCGCACAAATGACATTTTATTTATTATTTGAATTGTGACCTATGCATTAATTTATTTAGATACTTATTATTGATTACAATTATTACGATTGCATTACAATATTTTAGATATGTAAGACCTCATGTAATACCCAGTATTATGCAAATAAATTATTCGGATTGAATTGAATTTAATGTCGGAATAGATCGAGGTCGGTCCAATCTAAAAGAATACGATCGGAACTATACGTTAAAATAGTGGACCGAATTTTGTAGATCTCATAATTCAAACACAATGTAATTAGAATAATAATTTGATCGGCGGTATAAAGGTGTTAAGTCAAAATTATAATTTTTTCAGGAGAGGAAAAAGAAGGTTTCAAAAATTGAAAGACTGGAAATGAATAGAATTTCAAAATAGTCACTATATCTTATAATATACGTAGTAGACTTATGCTAATTGTACCATTCGAAAGCGATTTTTTTTCTATATGTTTCTATTGACATAAGTCATTTTGACCAAAAATTGACTAAACACCTTTATACCGCCGACCAGAGAATTATAACATTAAAAATAGTGTGAAGAAACAAACTCAATATTATAAAAAGAAGAATCCTGCTTCAATCGACATAAGTTACAAGTAAAGTTATTTATATGTACGATATATTAGTAATATGCACATAATTCAATATTCAACATTTAGCGGACTATGCAGTAATACAAGGCTTGCACTAAATATAATTTGATACTTTGTCATAATTTTTAGAGATAAAATATCATACATATGAAGTAACGTATATTATGGTATAAGAATGGTAAGTTTTATTATTTATTGTTTTTATTTTTTAACATTGTTAAAAGCAGCCAATAAAAGTTGAACTCACGGATAGGTTGCCAGTTTATCACAACACACACAAAAGGCAACATAAACACTCAGTCTGCTTCCATGATGCGCGGCATGACGAGCAGCTGACGCTCTCTTTGTTTTCCTTTCGTTCCCACATCAATATGGAAGATATATTAGACATGCAGACATTTTACCAATCAACTAAAACAAACCTTCACTATCGTCGAACGATAAAAACAAAATATTGATGTAATTAAAATCTAAACATTATCAGTGAGCATGATAAAACATGATATAACTGAAGCATAGAATACAATGAAAGCTTTATGAATAATAAATCGTGACGTTTTACCCTTAAGGATTTCAAGTCTACAATTCACATTCTCGTATCATTCTCACTTGTTAATGGCGTAATCAAACGTAAGCTTGCTCTTGTTACAATCGCGGCGGCTCCGCCATTCAACGAATTCGAATAGATTAATTGTGTAACACCAGGAGTTGTATATTGTAATATATGTTTCATATCGAATGCTCGACTTTTTTGCTAATTTTCATACGATATAAGTTGTTTCCGATACGATATAACTGTAACGAGGAAAAAAGACGTTACATATCGTCGGCCGTCCAACGTCATATATAACTGATAAATAGAATTGATGACACGATCAGTTGTACATACGTCCATTAATGTTTAATGCCGACTTTCAGATCTAATGAAAGTCTTAAATTTGGAAATGCGTTTGACAATTATTGCTTTAAGCTAATGATAATTTTAACTGACGTATAACTGAGTGATTATATCACACCTCCGTAAGATACTTGACAGATCGCTCGGATTCGTACCGACTCTAACTTGCTAATAGACGAACGAACGAAGCGAGTGATAGGTTAAATATCAAAGATAATACTGCAACAAAATCATTATTTTTGAAAATAAGTAATCTATAGGAGCTCAAGAGATTGCTTCAAACAATTGATTTTACTATTTTTCGAGTATTATACTCGTACTTTCTTTCTCCTGTTATAAAGCAAAAATGTACTTCTCATATTTCTACAACTGTTTTTATTACGATTATTTATGGGTTACTAAGTTTTTTCTTCATGATGCCAATAATGTTCAATAAACGATGTTATACAATGTTTGAATATAAGAAGTTGAGTATGAATTAAGTCGTGGATAGCAATATGGTTTTTACGAGTGGTGTTAAAATAGGGCACTAGATACTGTACAAAATAAGCATAGACGAATCCTACGGTTCATGAAAAGCACATTTTATGACGCCTACTCGCATCAATGACAATGGTGATATTAAAATAGGATTGAGTTAAGAGAAAAGATTTATTGTACATGTTGTGAAGTGGAAAATTCATAGCTATTATTTTTGATCAAGAAATTTAAGACTAGGCGTAAAGATAAAAAGGAGATAAAACAACGAAATCAACGTGAGTAAAAAAATAAGATTTTAATTAAGAGGTCATGAACTACAAAAATCATTAACTTTCAAACTGTACTTAAGCGTGCTAAGGGACTTTATTTAAATAATTTAATGATTAAGTGACAAAATTTTTAATGTTTTTATTTTATAAAACACAAACAAAGTTACATGTGAGTAATGAAGTCTGTTGTTTTGTATATATATAAATTTCAAACTGTGAACACTCTTTTGGCCCCGCCCTGTATTTATAAGATGTAGATTTTATTTTCATTTAAAATTACAGCTTATTTGGATTTTAAAATCTAAAAATAATATTTAATTTAACTACATTAAAAAAATATATAAAACCAATAAAATTATACCTAGTGATTTCTGGTATACCCTTTTAAGCAATATTGAGCGTCATAGAGAAATTTCGTGATAAAAGTTACTCGATATTTCTTGGTTTCATCAGCGTTAGCGTTTACGATCACATATCACAATTTTGTCTTGATAAACGCTGAGTCAAAGGCTTTTTCCTACTTTTATATGGTTAGATAAATGTTTTTTTTTTTTCATATTGAGACATGAGAATCCACTTCTTTGATTATCTAACAATCAGACGTTTAGTACAGTCAGCCAATTTGATTCCTAAGCCACTAAGTCACTATGAAAACTACGAGCCCGGAAGTCATCAGCGCTCTGATCAAAGAATTAATTGAAAGAAAAGGATTTTATTTTATACTTCAATATGTAATCGGTTAATATATATTCAAAAAATCTGTTTTTTTTTTTTCATTGTAAATTGTTCTTGGCATCAAAAGGACAATGCTGCTGAAATTCATTTTTATTTAATTTCTTCTCATAATTTTCCACCTTATATAGATATTGAATATACATGACAGTCACCCCGCTCATAGTGTACCCGAGAACTAAATGTAACACTTTTACAATAATCATACAAGTGTGCGAGTAATAAAATGAACACGCAGATTTGATAGGCTTTTGCCTTTATGTCCTTTATGATATTTTTTTTTACTTACAATAAGGCCGTATGTCTCGAAATGCATCTATGTCTATAAACCATAAAGGCCATTTTTTACCACCTTAATACTTGTACATTTTTAGAGAAGTTATATTTTGATGTTATGAGTTATTATTCAGTAACTGGGTACACAGCATTATTGATTATCATCTGATGAAGACTGATTAACTACATTATTGTGAAAGGTAGATACAAATTGGTTGTACATTTATTGTGTTAGAGGAAAAATATCGACTACTATGAGCATCACTATTTATAGAAGCATCCCTATCTGTCAATGAGCTATCACTGTTATTTTGACATTGATGTTTAATGAAATTCACGCCAAAATACTACCCGATTTTTTATTGATATATAATAATATAATATTGGAATCTGTTCATTGTTTCCGATTGAATGGAGAAAATTGTATTTATCAATTGTAAGCAATCTACTACATTAATTCGGTTCTATTACAAAGGTTGGAGAGTTGTATTGTTCACGTAAAACTGTTCAGTAAGTTTAATCTACTTAACGCCAATTCAATTAACTTAGGCAACAGAGAAAACGTTTTCTAATATCTTTGTGGCAATAGAATTTATATAATTAAATAGTTACAAAAAATAATTCAATTATCATCAATAAAATTAATAACATTAAACAAACAGTAGTTTCAAAATTTAAATATAATCATCATCAGCCCTTTTACGTCCCCACTGCAGGGGCTCAGGTCTTCTTTATGGGTGGATAAAGATGATGGGCCATGACCCTCTTCGCTGGCCCAATGCGGATTGGAGGGTATTAATGACTGCAAATGCAGCCGGGATCAACGGCTTAACGTGCCTTCCGAAGCACGGAGTAGCTCGAGATAATAATTTTTGGTCACCCATCCAGCAACTTTCGCTATGATCGGTCGATCATAGCGAAAGTTGCTTAACAACAACGATTATCCACTACGCCACCGAATTGAACATAATGAAATTGCATAATTTGTTGATTCAAAGCAAAACTTTCACGAGAATATTGGCTGTTTTAGGTTGATATAAACATTGACTTTGTCATTTGTAAATAAAAATAGATGTCCAATTTTATAAGACTCAATAGCATGGAAATATCGAAACGACTAGGTAAGTCAGTATTCTACGAAGCAGTTATCTATATGATAATCGGACAAACACTGAAATCTATTTGCATGACAATTTCACACTGCCACAGAACAATACATTCAAAATATAGGTTGCATTCTAAATTACTGCGGAATCAAATAATAATAATAACTTAACATTGTAACTTGTTTTATTTATGTTCCATTACAAATAATTGATATTAGAGCAGTCAGCCCACAAATTTCATTGAAACTCGTGTTATTAAAACGTTTTTCTTTTTTTATTGTTTAATGCCTTATGCATTGTTCCCTCTGCTTGAAAAGAGGCAGGGAATGTGCTGGATACTCCATCGACATAGACCCGCTAGTTAAAACATTGATGACATACACACTAAAAGCTCTCCGTGCACCCTCTCTCTTTTGAGGGAAGTAATTTTTAATTACCACGAAAAAATCTTAACACAAATATGTAATCTAAAAAGTATTTTATACTATATTATACTATAACGTCTCATACACCTTTAGTTACTTAATAAATATACTTATTTTAATTTACCTCGACGTTTCGGCTACGTTGCAGCAGCGGTGTATAGTTTTAAAATAATGCACGAACAAGACCCGGTCACATATAATTATAATGTATACAATTCGTGTCAGTTTAAAAGCATTATAAATATACTTATTTTTGTATTAAAATCAAAACCAAAAATAAATAAAGAATTCATGGCATTCTTAAATTTTGCTGAAATGTTTTTTATCGCTAGTAATGATGGTATTGAAGACATACTTGGTTTGATAATAATTTATTGAGTGATTTATTTACAAGGACACATACAAAAAAAATAGAAAAAAATGTAAAATCAAAAAGAATACAAAACATAAAATATATAAAAACTATTTACAAAAGCCGATGGCCAGTATCTGTCGTCCACAGATGGACATCACTAAAGGTGGCTTCAACACCTGTGACCGTGTTATACATCTCTGTCGGAAGATTTTCCTCGCGGTGACAATGATCGAACATCCTATAAATGTATACTGACAAGTTTTCCAAGGATGATGATGACGTAATAATATCTTAGGATTTTTATATTGGTGAAAAAGTTTGCGCGCGATCTCTTGTGCTATCAAATAATATTTTAAATAAGTAAAATTTAATTTAAATCAATAATATTCATTTAAGCTCATAGAAATTTCTATTAAAAACGATTATATAGTACGTATTAACAAAATAAGAGACTTATTAAAATTATTATATATCATCAATTTTGCTTTAATGTATAAAAAAAATCATCTCATTTTGAAAATACGAGGATATATAAGAGGTTTTTAAATATAAACATTTACTTTATTTCTATTTGTTAACGAAACACAATACTCTAATGAGCCTATTTATTAAAATATTGGGTATACGAAGATTTAATTAATAGTCGACAGAAAATTATAATTTGATCATGATTTACTAACGTAAAATTAAATATTGTTATGCATTAAGATATTAAGCAAGATTAAATAAATTCTTTATCTTACTCTTGGTTATATTTTCGTAAAAGCTTTGCATTGTTCGGCTGCGTTACAGATCTAAGTCTCTGCATGAAATCTACAAATACTGCTCATGAATGAATGAACGTCTGCTCGGCAGGAATCGTCCGAAGAGACTCCAGTAGGCTTTACGGGGCTTATCGCGGTCTACATGCATATTGAACACCCCTATGTCTCAGATTCAAAAGCACGTATACGGTTTCGTATAAGCGTTATATCGTTATATAAAACTGTTTGTACCGTTTCATTTTTATGATATTTTATCATATCCTTTTTTTCTAAATGGTAAGAAAGTTTTTTTTTGGTACGTGCTTCTGTCAGTATTCCAGATGTTGGTTAGATAATGGAGAAATTATAAGGGTCATTGTTATGTAAATTACCTATGTTAATTTTAATATTATACAACCTAATAATTAACCTTCTTTATCCTTGATGCTAAAATTTATTATGCGAGATACTTTATTGCTATACGATGTATGATGTATTTGTATTATATTATGCGAGAACCTCGAAGAGCACTCTGCGACACAATTGTTACATAACTTTCGCAAGGGTGGATGGATGAAGAAAAATTTATTATCTCGTACTCCTCCGTGCTTCAGAAGGCACGTTAAGTCATTGCTGCATATGCAATCCGCACTAAGACCCCGTGGTGGGACACGGCCCATTCTGCCTATTCTATTTGAACCGATACAAAACATAGAAAGGCTTGAGCTCCAGTAGCGAGGGACATTAATGCGATGATGATATGTACGCTTAATTATTATTTTTTTGTTATGGTAAGTGATTTGAAGCATTTGTTAATCAATCCACTGTTTTTCATTAAATTAAAAGAAGATATTTTAATTTTCTGGCGTCGTCATTGATATAATCGTTAGCCAAAGACTGTAAACAAAGGCTTATTAAATTATATAATAAATATGTTTTTGCATATAAAACATTAATACATCTAACTTATATTGCCAAGACAGGCTTATAGCTAAAGAGTCAGCTGTACCCTTAACACGAAAATTCTGGGATCCAATTCGTATTTAATTATCATAAATCACATTTATTTTATATCATCTCTAACTATTATTAAACTACTATTTATCAATACGTTATAATCAATAGCCATTTTTATTTCCAATTTTCCCTTTACGAAAACCTTAACTCAAAAATTAATGCCCTTGCTCTTCGTTTTTATTTTGGCTCGTCTTTGGCGGACCACTACCGTGGTCCTAGATACAAATCTTAAATAGTTTCAAATATAAACGTTCGATACACACAGAGCTGAAATATATAGAACTCCTGAAATATATTATATAAAGTAACATGGTAGCAATCTCGTTTTTAACAATCATTGTGAGAGTATCTATTTATTTATTTATGCAGCAGTATTAATTATTACCAATATGACCATTATTGTGTGCTACTTGGCCATCAACAGATAAAGTATCATAAACAGTTTTAAGGGACATAAATTATTCTGATATTACTATTGAACTGCTTATTGCTTAAAAGACAAAGGTTATAAGCAATTATTGATTTGATTGATGTATCAAATATATCAGGATCATATAAAATAGTTCTGAACTTATTGAAGACTATCTGATTTCCTTCGACTTCGCCTATATAAATTATAGTCTATATTACCCACGTATGGTGTAACTTTCGGCAGGTGTTAGAATTTAAAATTGGTCCAATAGCTTCGGAGCTTCAATGTAAACAAATAAACAATCTAATATTTACTATTTGTAATATTATTATAGAAAATCACTTTAAAAAATGTAACTGTCGCATCCCATTTTTAAAAGTTTTTTTTATTGACATAAGTAAAAGTAATATAATGCATGCAAAATCTACATAATATCTATTCTTTATTTTTGTATACTCAAAATACCTAATAGGTTTTTTGCATCTCGCATATCTCCATATTTTTTAGCTAGTAAAATTACTTACCTAGAATTCTTCTAAGGATTGAGTATTGTTATAGGTAGTACAGACTCACGCCAAGAAGTCTCGCCGAGTTTTCTTGGCGACAAGAAATATAAAGAAATGAAAAGGCGAAAAACATATCACATTCACGAGTCTCGGGTGTTCTCAGTGCTTCTAGACGTGAGTCTGTCCGGCCTACTGCAAATGAAAATTATTTATTTTTAAATAGAAATATATTATCACATATGAAGGTAACAGAATAAAAATCAGCCAAGCATCGCGAGTCGCCAACAATGGCTCGCGTAAATCTGAGAAAATCCTCGACGGAGCCGGCTCGAGTATCAGACACTCAAATAGGATCAGGTCAAGCTTGTACTGGCTTATCGGCCACCTGGCGTCATGCATATTAAAGCCTGGGGCGAAGTCAGCCCCGCAGAAAGAGAAAATTCTATTGACAGCGAAAAGTGAGCTACGGTCATTGAATAGGCGTCTCAATTTTATTCTCTACCTTATGTTTAGGTAAAACATCACTTATTTATTAAATATCGTATATGATTCTAACATATTATTGCATTTATTTATTCATACACTGGAAATTAAGAAAAAAACACATAAAATCACTTTTGAGTAAAATAAAAATCATAGATTATTATTGAAGTTCTTCATAAAAATTGTCTCCCTATATAATTAATAAATTAAACCAAATTAGCACCATTTTAAGTGATAATGATACAGTTCCAGAAATTTTGTCGTCGACAAACATGACAAACAATAAACTTGATGTTTGTTGTTATTCTAATTATTGGTTTGTGTATTTATTATACATAATTAATTAATATTGTTTGGTAATGAGTAATGACATGGTTTTTGTAAATGTCGTTATAATAATTCTATTAATTGAGTGTAGGATATCGTATATGATAAATGTATTGTACTTAATACATTGGAAAATAATAAGGTAATTATTTTTTAATGTTATTGTGTAATGATGATTCTAATATGTAATTAATAAACGATAGCAGTATTCGCGTATCTAGTTTGCATCAAACTCAGTTATTCTGTTAAATGAAAAATGAATATTTATAGCAGAAACAACATAAAACATTTATCAAATCAGCCTCTAACAGTGACCTATCACGAGATTGGCGTGGCGTGTATCATTATGGATACGGTACAAGATTAATGTAGATATGCCCTCTATATGATTCTATGATCAACGTCAAATTTTGGTAGATGTGAACAAAAATGAAAACATTTTACATATACTAGACCAACTGTTGATATAACGAGTTGTGCCCTTGCCCCATCCCATTGTCTAATAAATACTAGTAATTCACATACAAAGACTTTCACTTGTCTTTAAAAAAGGTAAAAAAAAACTATATCGATGCTCGAAAGCGTGTGCTTAGGTATTGAAATAATCCCACATTTTTTTATTAAAAATTATAATATTGTTTATTAAAAAAACACAATAGCAAAATTAATCAATGCCAATGTAAAATAAAGGAGCATAATATAAATGATTGTGGCTCTGCTGGTTAACGTTGATCAAAGCAAAGACTATAAAGTTCAAAACTAAAGATATGCTTTCCGTAGCACCAAAGACCTTGAGATAATATACAATATTTTCGGCCACCTATCATATGACCAACCAATGAGAAGTTTAGCTTCCACATCGTAGACCAAAATATTCACCTTCAAGCTTCAGAAAAAGCGACATCTTGAAATCGGCGTAGGAACCACTCGATCACAGAGGTTTTTATCTTACCTATACTAGCTTTCCGCCAGAACGGTCTCTAGAGAACTGTTAAGTGGAATAAAAGTAAAGTAGCCCATATATTTAACTAGGCTTAGAATTTAATTTAAAAATTATTATGACACGGACATAATTACAAAAACAATTGAACTATGGTTAAGATATGGACTATGGTAAAGATTTAATTACCTATACAAATGTCCACTCCAATTTCATCTCTTTATTTGCTGTTTTTTGGATAAAATACTTATTGCGTATCTCCACCGCATATAATGTAGTTTCCCGTAGATGAAAGAATTTTTAAAATAGGTTCAGTAGTTTCGGAGCCTTTTCAATGCAAATAAACAGACAATCAAACTATCTTCTTTATAATATTACATTAGTTATAGATAGCGAAGACAATAGAAATACGTTTAAAGATAATGTTCGAAATCGCAACTCTTAACTTAAGGAAATTTAACCTCAGATAACAAGATGACATTTACGTAAGATACCAAGTATTGATATGATAGAACTTAGAGGAATAGTTTATACTTATAAATTATCTTATTCAAATCGAAGAATTATTAAATAATATATTTAAATTTAAAATAAAGTTAAATAAGTTATATATGGGGATAATTTAATTTGTCTTGTCTTGATTTGATTTGTCTTGACTTGCAAATTTATTTTTAGACTTCGGAGTTTTGAGTCATCATATAGAAAATGGTTTAGTTTTCTAATTTACAGTTTGTTTAAAGTTTTTATTTCACTTCGTTTCCAAAATTCGCGCTTTATTTTAGGCATCCTCTTAACGACAGACTATAAAAAGTTGGCAATGATGTCATCTTAAGTTTCGATTTATTCCTTCTCTAACTAGTAATAAAGGAACTCGTCTAAATGTTGCTAATTCGTCTTTATCAAATTATAATTAAAGACAAAACTTAGAATTGATTATAGCCGTGATTATTAAGTGCGAGTTGGAGTCGCTCACGAAGGGTTCCGTACTATTATCCATTAAAAAGTAAAAACAAAATCACGATTGTTGTTTTCTAAGGAGTTGCTCGAAATTTTCGAGTTTAATAGAATTCGTCGACTCTTACTTGTAAAATTGTTAAGTCAACTTAAGTGTGATAGTTTTTTATTTAACTTATATAAACTTTTTAACTTTCGCGTTGTATTAGATTGTATAGGACGAGTATTAACGCGATAGTTAGGTTTTCTATTCATCATTTCTATTCGAGGATTGTGCGTGAGGCAACTGAAATTAAAAAAATTCAGTCGCGAAGATGGTTTTAAATTATCAACAACGTGGAATTCAGTGATAAAAAAAAAATTCGCGGTTGCTGGACCAGCAGAATACGGCTGCGATACAGAATAGGGATTCCGTTAGTGTTGTGTATGACGGTACTTGGAGAAAAAACTTTTCGGTAGAAGTGGATTCCACTTCAGAAAATGAGACGTAGCATCGCAGAAACAGTCAGCCCGTGACCACGGCCGGTGTAACCTGGTCGAAACCTCCGTAAATATAGGTAGGTGAAAAACCGAACTATCGAAATCTATCGCGTTAATATCCGTCTTATATAATTTCTCTAACTTCATTATATATAGGTACTTACTGCTGTAACGTTTGAATTTTCAAATAGACTTTATTCAAATATACTTCTTAAAGTACTTTTGAATCGTCCATCATTTTTTTCCTGAACGAATTCATGACGTCTTTTAGCTGATAAGAAGAATGAGCAAGAAACTCACGAGCTCTAATAGGAATACTAAACGATCGTTTAGTTGGAAGAGGCGGGGATACTTGACTATAACGAAAATTAAAAAACGACCTTCATACACCCCCAATGTTTTTGAAAGACCTATCCACTATTGAGAAGACGAAAAAAAATATCATTCCCAGTTTACATGTACCCTAATTTTTTTTACCAAATATTAATTTACCACTTTATCGGCGTGATTATTGCGTATATTCATGCGAAATTACAGCATTCTAGTGACAATAGTTTTTGAGCTAAGCCGCAGACGGACGGACAGACGGACCTGGCGAAACTATAAGGGTTCCTTGTTTACTACGGAACCCCAAAAAGAAACTATGAATAAAAAAATGCGTAGATCAAAATTATTTTTTTATGATATTTATGTGGTGTTTTATGATGATATATGTTTTATTTTTATAATGAAAATCAAACTCTTTCCAAGTTTGTTTCTTTTAATATCAATAGTATTAACACAAAATAAAAAATTATAACAAATTTGAAGGAACTATATATTTCAATTTAAATACATCTTTGTGTTCTAATATTTATCTAAATAAATCAATATTTTACACTAGTTTATACGAAGTATTTTCAAATTGAAGTTACATCATTGCGCCTTGGATGTCTTAAAGCTATCAATCTGCAAAGAAAATTAAATATCCATTACCATTACATTTGTATATTAACATTACATATAACAAAAAATATTAAGTTATCTAAGCTAGAACCTATTAGCTAAGTATCCTAGCTTAGATTGTATAAGAACTATCTTAAACACCTCTACATCACATTGCGTTTATTAAGCCTTTGGTCCCGGATGCAGTCTTTTGTACCAATCCGTACTAGACTATTTTCCGGTATAAAAATTAGACTATGTCAACCCCATATGATTTAGCTGTGCGTGGTGAAAGAGTTTTTAAAATCGATTTTGTAGTTTCAGCGCCTATTCGATGCACAATACAAACAAACAATAAAATCTTTCCTTTTTATAATATTAGTATAGGTTTCTGACAAAAACTCATTATAACATTTGATGATTCATTGAAGAATGAAGGTTTCCGCGAAGCAAATCACCTACAACTCCATTAAATTCTCTATTTAGTATTCCCTTACTGAATGTGCAAGCAGTTGCGCCATTAGAAATACTGACTCTATTACTAACCTCATTTGCGTCATGCAATGAGCAAAAACATTTTATCAAGGATACCTTCGGTTCCATACATTTCCAAAAGTTTCAATCTCTACTTTATCATGTATAAAAAATAACTAAAAAATCACCAGTTTCAGATACCAGGAATGGGTTTCAAACCCATGTCATTATTTATCTTGTACAAAAATATCTAGAAATTCACAACTCCTAATTAACCTTTCGCAAGTTAGGGAAGCTTCTAAAAACGCGCGTCCAAAATACCTCAGTGTCTTAAGACAAAAGTCTTCGACCAATGTATGTTTCCAGCGATGATTAACGGAAGCAAGACGTGGTCGTTCACTATGGGTCTCATTAGAAAGCGCAAGGTCACCTACCGGGTAATGGAGAGAGCAATGCTTGGTGTTTCTCTACGAGATCTTACAAGGAACGAAGAAAGGGGGTAGGGGTTATAGCATTCTTCGAGCTATGTCAGTACCGTTATTTACGTTACTGACGTTGCTCGGAGAATTGCTCAGCTGAAGTAGCAGTAGTCGGAAACACAACTAGAAGAATCGATGGCTGTTGAGGCGGAAAGTTTCTAGAATGGCGACCACGTACCAAATGACGCACATTGAGTGTAAAGAAGAGGTAAGCCGCTAGATGCGAGCAGTGCAGGACCGATCGTTGTGGAGATCAATGGAGGAGGCCTAAGCTTAGCAGTGGGTATCGTTCGGCTGTTGATGATGATGTACCCTTTTACAATCCAAGTGACTGCTCTAAATATTGAGCTACCCGAAACCTTTCAAAACTTAGATAGACTGATGAATTTCTCAAGCATTCGTTAATATCGCTACTACCGAGCCTTATATAATAGAAATCTCAACACAGAATTGTGATTGCAAAATGTATTATCTTTATAGGAAATACTAAATTAGTATTTGAAATAGATATTTACCGCTTTGTTAACGTTCTCTGTGAATTCGTTCAAATGCTTCTTAATCTCGTCAGGGTTGATGGCATGTTGCAACTGTTGCCCGATTGACTTGCTTATGTCCTCGAATTGTTTTTTAACATCTTCAATGTAGTTCTGCTGAGTTGGTGCTGGTGCGTCACGTTTTACGTAAGCGTTAACCTACAGGCAATAAGACAAACAAAAATAGACTTGAGTTAGGTTCCATTCCGTGATGGAGTTAGAGAATCCAGCTTTTTAAATCCGCAAAATGGATAACATTATCACTGCCACGTGAAGTAAACTATGTATGCATTTTTTGCGATTACCATTTACCATTTATTTTCACAACTGGAGTCACGTCAAAGTGAGTGACCGGGATACATAAGACAACATATTATATAGATAACAATTTTCTTTTTGAATCAGAAATCTTGTAAAAGCTTTTTTCAAAGTAGAAAAGCACATGAATTGGTTCTGAAATTAAATCGTTAATACCCACCAATTCGCATTGGACTGGCTTAGTGAGTCATGGCTCGTTTTCCCTATTCCATTTGATTCCATAGGGAAGGCTTGAGATTCGGCAGTGGGGATATTATTAGGTTGGTGAAAATGAATAATTATTAAAGAGTAACTTTCTTTTAAGACCAATTTTAATTGAGATCGTAGAAATCGATCAAAATAACATGATGCTTAATTTCTTTCACAATATCACAAGTCTTCCATGATCCGCCACACGGGCCCAGTGTGAATTCTTGTGTGTTAACGACCAACAGCTTAACGTGCCTTACAAAGCACAAGGAGCACTAGATAATAATTATTTGGTCACACGTCCTATGATCGGTCCTTACTTTCGCCGCTCCGACCGCTTTATTTCCGCATTGCTGGTCGAAAGCGCTAACCACTGCATCCCCTAAGCTCCACCAATACGACAACAGGTTTTTTTATAATCAGAGGCATACGACTATGCTGTCCTTTGATCATCGCTATTATAATATATCTATCGCTATGAAATACATTTCTTGTTTCAAACTTTTTAGAGCGTGATAGCTGTAGTCGGGTTTTAGTTTTTGAACTTATTTTTTTTATTAAATTAATTTACGGGTGTTTTAAGCAACATCACAAGTAAAGCCATCAAAATTCGTAAATTAAAGCCTTTTCATTTGATACTCTACACGGAATGATTTTATAAAATATATTTTTTTTAAGTTTCTGACTTTACAATCTCGAGAGGGTTCTATTGCCAGTTTATTGTAACATTACATAGCCTCATTTGACCAGTTACGATGAGTAGTTTCGAAGTTATAAGGGTACAGATAAACATTCTTACATACGTACCGACCAAAATCATAACCATCCTTTTCGCTTCGGTTTAGTCGGGAAAAAATTGATAAACTATATTTTACAAATTTATTTAATCTAACAGCTTAAGCAATACCAGGGTCGCCAAATAGTATACTTGTATATAGCATCCCGAATTACGATAATTCAATGAAATTGTACTGAATTTAAATTAATTAAAAGTCATTCTGAAAATGTATTTCAAAATATTTAATCCACTGGCAAATATTCTTATTTGATTTTTAATATAATTTTACCCGAAGCTAGCGGTTTTTTAATGAAATAAAGTAATAGGAATGAGGTTGGTACTTTGCATTACTCATGTTGCAAATTTTATAATTAAATGATTTTACTTTAGAATATATTAATACATATTTTATCAGCACTTCTATTTATAAATGGTAACCATATCTTAAATTTTAAAATTAATTTATGAATACTCACGCTCACAATGCAGATAACCAACAAGAGAATCAAGTATTTGTTCATTTTGATGTTTTGCTGTCACTTGTATACAGTTCAGAAGCCAGATTCACACTAAACACACGAAGACGGAAAGTGTCTTTATCATAGACCGATGTTTGCCATTCTTATCTGCTCCGGGTCAAAGTTTCCTGGAAAGTCAATTAAACTACGCTTCGCAAACTAATGACTGATGTGGCCCGTCCCTCTCTTAGCTCCATCAAGTTTCTAATGGTACATTTCCGGTGTTCATTTTAATAACACAAAAGAGTTTAACTAGTGATCTACCGAGTTAGTACTTTGATAAGCACATGAGAGTTGATTGACCTATTTAAACTTAGAATTGATGTATATAGTTCTGCTGGATTGTTCTGCAGTTTTATGTAAGCGTTAACTTAAACGCAATAACACTAATTCAAAATATGATATGTATGAATTACAGCCGGTTTCTGAATTGGAAAAATACAATATCTCAACTGATTATTCTTAACAACTTAGTTTTTTTCGCGTTTCAGCCTTATCTTAGCTTTGTTAAATGCTATCAACTGCTCAAAAAAAAACTAAAATCAGATGAATGAAAACCTGTTTAAGTACAGTTTGAGACTTCCTTAACTTTAAACTCCCAATTCAAAAGCCAAGTGTATGTAAAAACTGTATTCCGCCGAGTAATTCGGTGCAAAATGGCATTAACTTTAATGTGTGCGTGAAAAAGGTGCAAATTCACATACGCAAATGCACACACAGGCCCAATCACAGAAAATAAATTACATTTTAATTAAATCCTATTACTAAATTAAAATAGTTCAAAATTTACCAAGTTTGCTGCTGAGTATCGAATAATAGGTACACGAATACTCAGCCCTTTAGTGTTATTAATTTTAAATCTAATTTTAATTAAATTATAATTAATGAATAGTTTCCTTTAAGAACAAATTTAATTTAGACGAAAAGAACGACAAGACAAAAAGAACAAGAGCATTATTGTGTTAAAAATACAGTGTCGAACACAGTGTCGTACACAGTGCTGTTTGAACCCTTAATTTCAATAAAATAAAACCTACTTCATAAGATAATGAACGTTTTATTCGATTGAACCTATTATTTGTAATACCGCACAATAGTAAAACTCGCTCACTGGTGTACTGATAAACATTAATGACGTCACTCTTCAGGTAATGATTATGTATTCATAAGTGACCAATTAAAATGAGGCATAGACGAATGTAACAATAGTGTTAAGCCCTATTTCATTTATATTTAGTCCCATAAAAAACAAAAATTCTTTAAACCTACAAACCTTCTATTTTTATAGAGTTAAATATTCATCTCTGTTATTTTTTTTTATCAGACATCGTTAAAAATAATATTTCACGTTTCTACAGCACACTTGATCATAATAATAAAATATTTTATAGATCTATTATTAATTAATTAATTAATGTCATCATCATCAGCCCTTTTACGTCCCCACTGCAGAGGCTCAGACCTTCCTTATGGATGGTTAAGGAGGATGGGCCATGACCCTCCACGCTGGCCCAATGCAGATTGGAGGGTATTAACGACTGCAAATGCAGCCGGGACCAACGGCTTGACGTGCCTTTCGAAGCACGGAGAAGCTCGAGATAATAATTTTTTGGTCACCCATCCCGAGACCGACCCTTACGAAAGTTCCTTAACGACAACGATCGCGGGCCGCGGCGCTTATCCACTATGCCACCGACCTACTCTTTTATATAATTCATTAATGTATTATTAAATAATTAAGTGACTAGCTTGGTGGCTAGTGGATAAGCACCGTGGACAATAAGATTACCAAAATAAATATTATCCCGAGCTACTCCGTGCTTCAGAAGGCACGTTAAGCCGTTGGTCGCGGCTGAATTTGCATTCGTTTATACTCTTCAATCCGCATTGGGTCAACGTGGAGGGTTGTTGCCCATCCTCTTTCACCGTCCATAAGGAAGTCCTGTAGTGGGGACCTAAAAGAACTAATGATGATGATTATTAAGTATTTATTTATTTTATTGCATCCCACAATGTAGTATTAACATGTTGATTAAGTAAAATGTAGGTTTCAATTAAAACTAATAGAACATTATAATGTTTTGTTTATAACTAGTGATCTGCCTTCATTTATTCTGTCGTATAAAGTGTATTCCTCTTGGTTGTAAATGAACGAGGTGACCTTGAAAACGTTGAAAGTTATATAATTTTTTTTCGCAATTGCACCTAGCTAGATGGTTGGAACGCTGAGTTGAATCACTCTTAAGTTTACTGAGATACTTGTATTTGAATTATTCGTCTCGCATCGAACGGTCATAATTTTCTCACAACATAATAATCAAAATTAAAAAAAAAATTATAGAAGGGTCTTATCAGAACAAACGCAAAAGCTCTCAAGGACCTATCAAACTAAATTAATTTGAACAAATTTATAGTTTCGTGTAAACAATTACTTTGTAATAAGTTGAATGGATAATTAAGTGGGTCTATTTTGATATAACACGAGTATCTTGTGAATACTGACTAGCTAGCTGCTTTTCTGCGACTTCCTCCGCCTAAATTTAAGTCTAAGGAAATGACTGAGTCTTTCCTGTACTGAGACTAAGTTATTTCCTGTAGGTGATATTTTTTTTAAAAATCGGTCCAGTAATTTAGTTCCATACAAACAAACAGTAAAATATTTCCTGTTTACAATATTTGTAAGATATATCAATTATCTATGAGATAGGAAACTTGTATATTATTTTATTAATTAGATATATTATTAAATATACCTAATTAATGAATGACATTTAATTAATTGATAATAATTAAGTATTATTTAATTAGATATCTGGGCTGTTTCTTTTGGAAAATTCTGCATTATATAAGAAATGTGTGCAAGACCAAAGCACAAGCAAATCAATACCTACCATATTTACCATACTTTAGAATTTCTACGCGAAGAAATCAACTAAAAGATTATTATCTTTTAGTTCAAAATGTTCTATTATTCTAAAATATATGGTCTAAAGATTATTATATTTTAGTTGATTACTAAAAAAAGCAACTCGTATTATTAAAATTTACTTTTTTATACAAAATACTTTTTTTTTTAGTGTAGTAATTCATTTGAAAATCAAACTGGTCAATAGCGCTTAATCGATTAACTTAACACAAACAGTCAATGCAAAAACATTCAATCCATATAATATAAGTATGATATCATTATCATACAAAAATCTAAATAGTAACTGTTCCAAGTAACATATCAAACTTCATTAAAATTTAGAACAAAATTAATAATATTATTTCCTTATCTTTGACGTTCCCATTATAATAATCGTTATTACTACTAAACTTATATATTGTTAACAATTTATATTGTTTTAAACCAAAATTTGATATGCGATGTATAAATATAGAAACCATATTGTTTTCGTAAAATAAAAAATGAAACATCAATTATTGTCATATCATAATTGTCAAGCATTAAGAAATGATATATTTTGTTTAAGAGTTATTTAATTATATTTAACGAATATATCCTATTAATATTATAAATGTGAAAGTTTCTATGTTTGGATGTTTAGATATTTGGATGTTTGTACGTCAATCACGCCGAAACTACTGAACGGATTTTGATGAAATTTGGTATACAGATAGGGTACTACCTGACTTAGATAATACGATACTTTTTATCCCACTAAACATTTCCCTAGGGTCCACGCGGGCGAAGCCGCTGGCGAAAGCTAGCTATTATATAATAGTACACGGAAATCAACATATTGGAGATCAAAATTATCTTTGGGATTAAAACGTTTGAAGGTTGATAAAATAATTATATTTCTGATATTTAGGTTATGATTATAATAATTAAACTGTTGATGTAATAAACGCCTTCTAGAAATATACCCGTTGGACAATAAATGCAACCTGTAATAGAAGCAGATTTGAACTCGATGTTGTTGTCAGCGCTCGTGAAATAAAAACTACACCAATGGGTATTAATGGGTTTGTTTTATTAAACCTCTATGGTATGACAGCGATGTTTTAAGCCCGGTTTTATTACAGAATAGCGTTACAAATCGTAAAGCAAACTAACAGATTCCAGATAATGTTGTGTTTATAGTCACGAGTGATACTTCAAATTGCAGAAAGGGTAATCAGTTCTTGATTTGCAATGGAACACTAGTTGTTGCTGTCAAGTCTTCAAACTGTGAACATAAATAATTAAAACACGATAAATGATAAATATAAGTAGGTAAAATTATTCTATGAATGAATTCACAATTTAAAATCGCTGTTCTAGTTTTGCTAAGATGTATTTCTAGCCTACTTCAATTCAGACTTTAATGTTTCAAGTTTGAAATACAATTAAACTCGAGACAAATTACTGTTCAAAACATAATTAAACTTCCAGACAGTGGTTATTGTTAAGTGACTACAAAAGAAAGGAGGATTATTATATTTATTGATATTTTGATTGTTCGCTGCTTATAAACAATTAAAGATTTCTTCTTTATATAATTAGTTTAGTTCTGAAGTCAATATAACTATGCACATTTGATCAAAGCTTAAATTAATAATATTCTTATATTATTAGTATTAATAAGTTAAGATTAATAATATATATATGTACATTTTGGCGATTAATTATACTAGTATAATTAATCGCTCATAACTTCCACACCACCAAATTGAATGATTCTTTTTTATATGTTCGAAATTGTCAGGACTATTTTATATATGACGTTTGTATATATGACAATTTACAAGAATATATAATTTAAAAAAAAACGAGTATATAATTAATACAAGTAAATTTAATAAATACAAACAGACAGTAAAATGATTACTCTTTATAATATTAATTATTTGACGTCAGCAAACGTTAAGTCACAAGATTGTGTTATTAGGGCAGTATTAGAAGCATGGCTCTTTATTACATGAAAATATTTTAGTAAGATTGTAATTTCATCATTAAATCACAACTACATATTTCTTATAAAAAAATATTTGGAAACTAAATCCTGACTACTGAAAAATCACAACAACAAAAAATCTCTAAATTAGATAGCCTATCTAGAGGTCGTATGCCACGCGACACATGCAGCAAAGCAATCTCATCATTTTTTACCTTTCTTCTCTAACTTTGAATGAATGTAGGCCGTTATACTTACTGCTTTAGATACCCGATTCAGTGTGTCACCTACTATATTGAATACAGGCTGCAACTGCTGCTCATTCACATTACTCACGACGGAAGCCAGACTCTGGTCGACGCAATTCCTTAACTGTTCTATATTAGTTTGCAGGTCGTTCAACAAATTTGGACTAGTAGTTACATCTCGCTTTACAATGCCTCCCTGGTGAGAAGAGTGAGAGAGATATTAACAATATATCTTTCTAAATCATCAGGTCAATTTCTTGTAAAGTATATAGGATAACTAGCCGTTTTAAATCGTTCAATATTTTTATCTACCACCATTTCCCTCTTCATTCCTTTCGAAGTTCCCAAGAAGAACTAGAGTAAGAAAGTCTCCTGCTATATAAAACCATGTCATATCCAAATCATTAACAATATATTGACATTATGTGTAACAAACAACTGACTTTATTAGACTCTGAGGTGATTTTCCCTAAAATAATTTTAATAACTTTGCTAATACAAGAAGCAATGTAATGTAATGTAAAAATATAATGTAATAATAATGAAATTTAATAAATTATAGATCTAATCACCTTTAAAAATGGCAAGAACATCATTCGTGTTATTATGTAATAAATGAATAACTTTAGTACCAGATTCTCAAATTGTCGTTTTCTCCTCTGCCATTATGAATTTGCTTTTAGTGCCCAATGATTTAAATCAAGTAGGCAGATGATCTTATTTTGGCCATTTTATAAGTTAGGAAGAATCGAACAACATCGCAACCGACAACAGTATAAGCTTTGCCATAATAGGATATATTTTAGGAACTGTCTACGGTAAAATTGTCATATTGTATTATCATCATCATCAGCCTATTAATATGCCCACTGCTGAGGAACCGGCGCTCAAATTAAATCGAATAGATATTGATTTCTTATATTTTCTCGCGCACTATCCATAAATGAAACAACTTTTAAACGGTTTCATCCCGTTTTTATTTAGTTTTACACTTCTCGGACCCTTTATAGGTTCCGTGTTCACATAAGACAGTTAATTAATAAATCGAATAGGTTCATAATTCACTACGCCAACTGTAGATTAGTGAGTTCTAATGACTGCAGATGTAGAGAGGGTCGATAGCTTAACATACCGCCTAAAACACGCAGCAAGCAGAGGAACTCAAGCTAATAAATTATTGTTCACCCATCCATAGTACGTCGTCGACTGGTGATTTATTTTAAAAATCTGTCCAGTATTTTATAAGTTACTTTATTAATTCCTTGTATATATTTTTTTGATTTCTACATTTTGTCTATCTATAGATGAACACAGGCATAAGTTAATGGTGATGGCATACAAAATGGTACATATGTATTATAAAAACACGTTCCTAGTCAATACAAATAATTTAAGCCAAGAGTAATAAAAATAATAAACCAAACAAGCGAGTGAAGTCACGAAAACAACTATTATTATTTGCGAATAATTATAAAATCACTTAACACTTACCTCAACAATCAACAAAATGAAACAGCAAAATGTTGCAATTTTCAACATTTTTGTAAAAACATTTAACAACGATATTCACAGTGAGGCCAGTGATTCCAGTGCACCGGTGACATCAACTATTGAAGGTGGCCATTAAACGACCGCTTTTGTAGAATTACGTATGTGTTCCTTACTAAGGTTACAGTTACATCTAGCCTGTCTCGCCCCATGACACTCATTGGTAGACTATCGAATGATGTTGGTATCGGACGCCCGACTTTAAGAAGTTAATTGTGGTTATATCCACCCCAAAGAATTTTGAAGAGGGTGAAAACGTTTGTATGAAAATTCTTTGTTTTGGCCTGTAAAAAAAACATTATGTTATAATATTTATAGCGGGTAAATATATAAAAGTAACTTATATTTCAATAAAATATTTATTTAGATATATGTATTCGTAAGTTTGAATATCTTTATAATGCTCCTATATTACGAGTACTATGTTTTTGTAGTATTTGTTTATCAGTTTAACACACAATAGACCTAGTTTATAAAATGAGATAATTATTAACGTACAGCCCATTCTCTAATTTATATTTGAATCTATTTATTTGATAATTTAAAGTATTCAAGCGAAAATCTATGTTACATCACCCACTAAATAACTGTGAAATAATTATTATTCACAGATCAAGGAGCGCGTTCAGTCTGCGAGACGGTTGTTCAGCAACTTTTGCAATGGCCGGTCATAGGATGGGTGACCAAAATTTCATTACCTCGAACTCCTTCGAGCTTCGGAAGGCACATTAAGCCGTTGGTCCCGGCTGCATCTTCAGTAGTTAAACTCCGCATAGGCCCGCGTGGTGGGTCATGGCCCATTCTCCCTATCAGATTCGATTCGATTCCATCCATAGGGAAGCCCTGAGCCCCAGCAGTGGGCACATTAAGAGGCTGGTGATGAATATTTATTATGAATAAGATTGTGTCATAAGTTACAATAACTGTTTTTCCATGAGCTTAACCTTCAACTAATATAATAAATAATATTTAGTAAATAATTTAAAAGGCTAGTAAAGAAATCATTGTCATAATTATAATATTTATTCAATTATTTTAATTTAATGAACAGTATATCACTTGCTGTTGGAACAAATATAATCAGGGAAACCAACGCTTCATTCTTTTCATTCGGATGATGACATTCCAAGTCCCTTTAAGAAAGATGTCATATCCTAATCGATTGTCGATGTCGTTTAGATCATTGGGGTGACATCCTCATCATCTCTAATGATCTAGAGTACTTTAATTACTAGAGTACATGAAAATACAGATGGACTTCTTGTTAGTTCAGATAAAAGATCATTGAAGGTCACTAAAATCTAATTGGCATAATTGTGGCAATTCTGTTGTCATAAGCTAAACTTAGTTTAATTTTCGTCCTGTCAAACTAAACGAAAGAAAAGAAAAATGACATAGATGCCCTGGAAGGTCAAGACAAAATTCTTAAAAATAGTTATTAATGCCAAGGATGCGAAAAAAAAAATATAATACTTATAAGAACTGTACTGCTTAGTTCCTTTTGCGCATCATTCCTATAGAATAGGACTAAAATGTATAAAACTAAATGCCCTTTTATTTGATGATATTCGTTAGGGTTAATTTATTTTTGTTATGATAAAATTAATGGTAATGAGAAATAGTACTTACTATCAAAGAAGTTTAACTAGAGACATTGATATTCTTACTGAAAAATGCTTAAAAATCCACTTGGTCCCTAGCACCCTGAGTTGGGCCTCGAGCCCATGACCTTTCATTATCCGTGCGACTGCTCTGAGCTCATGAGACACAACAGGACTGACGAATCTTTCAAGCGCGTATTCTCATCAATAATCAGGCAAACTCAACAGTTCTCGGCTGTATTTATGTGGAGTCTATGATAAATATGCATTATTTAAAATGTAGCCATTATTCTTATTTAATTAAAGCTGAAATCGTAATAATCACTTCTTAAAAATAAATATGTATTTTTTTAAACATGGTAATAACATCGTGTTTTTCCGGATATCAAACATATTTAATTTGTAAATATTTTCCGACTCTTAAACGATACACAGAAACCTTTTCGCAAGTGCTTGCTATTTGTTAGTTATACAAATAACCTCAGTTGCCAATGCAGTGCAAACTGAACTCTTAAAATATTACGTCATTTCTATTCATTTTATTTATTTTTTAAATCCTAGTTTAGAACGGTTTGTATTATTAATGAGAATCGTGATCTCAATTTATGACCTTATTTCCCGCGATTTCGCCCTCGTAAATTATAGTCTATGTCACTCGTGTATGATTTAACTTCCTGTTAGTGTTTTTTTTTTAAATCGACCAAGTTGTTTTCCATATTATTTAATGCAAAAAACAATCAAACGTATCCTCTATGTAATACTAGCTGTCCCGTTGTTTTATAAATTTAGGATGGACCATCCTTATCACTTATTGGTATAAAAATATGGGGCAAAGTCGCAAGAACAGCCAGTAAATTATAAATTGTTGAAGATTTTATAGTGGGTACACAAAAGTACTAGAAGTAATACTTAGAATTTGAAAGAACAATCTATATTTCAGTAAGAATATATTATATTTAGTATATAAATAACCAGTCTTGTACATGTTGTGAACTTGTCTCAAGTAGAGGTGACACCACATGGACTGAACATCATTTACCTTCGTTAACCTGTAAAAGAAATACACATATATTTTGGTTACTGGACGTCACTAAATTATTTAACTTAAATTTTGTAAACTTAAGTTTTATTGAAATCAGTTATTCCTTGTCCTCTTCTTTCCTTTCTTTAAGTATTTCAATTTTTTTTTAAAACAATATATTGATAGTGCGTTTTCTTATATAATGGTCAGCGTAAAATATTGCAATATAACCTAACTTCATTTTTATATTAATTCTAATATGATTAATAAGAATATACTTTATACTCATATAATGCTATGAAACCATAGGTATATACACTGTATACGAAAACTTTATTATCTTTTATGGTACTTACCTAATTCAAAACATTAAAAAGGCTTTATTGCATTAAACATCTATACTGTTTTTTCTTTAGAATAGCAAAGCTGTTTCACATCTACAAGAACCACGATCAATGCTGATCAACCGTAACACTTCCAATCGCCGTACACTTGTACATCCCACCTATTGCATTGTCTATAGGATATATAGCTTAAATAGTAACACAAATAACGCTTACCTTCATAACGACATATGTTTTAACATCGTTATTACGATCTATACCGGGGATAAGTATTGATGGCTCGTTGATAATGGTGGACAGTTCATCGAGTTGTTTGTAGTTGGTCTGAACATTCTGTTCTGGTGCGTTACGCCTTACCTGAGACTTGACCTAAAGTGAAATAGATTTATAAACATTATATTTAATATGTAAATTAAAACTATGTTTTTCTGTGTTATTTAAAAATATAAGTCCAATATATGTTACATTATTCTAATATTTATTTTATGGATTCAAATCCCATCTCAGGCACATAAGAACGGTAAATTTTATGGCATATTTCTTTAAAATGTAACTTCAATTATCAACATATTGTAAAAATTATATTTCAATAAAAATCCACACTTATATCGTCCAATCTATTGCGCTTACTGATCAGTAAAAAAGCAGAAATAATAATTTTTAATTAAAAAAACACTGAATGGTTTTGTTTTAATTATAATTATTAATAGTTCATATTATTTAATTAAAGTACGCTTTAATGAGAATACTAAAAAGTCCGCCACTCCGGGTACCCCGAGACACGACTCTTAAAATAATAGTAAAGACGACGATTAAAATAATAGTAAATCATGGGGAGTATAAATTATCTTGGCTCATTGAGTAATATCTAAAATGTCGTTACTGTGGTCAAGACATTATATAAGAAATTTAAGAAACCAGTTAAAGAAGCTTTAATCTTGGGGGTTTGATACCGTGATAACTAAACAGTTAAAATTTTCCCATATGATATATTTCTGTTGCCGCTGTAACAACATATACTAACAGAATAAAATAAATATTAAACCCCTTCGATACAACTCTAAATGCTTCTAAACAACAACCACGATTTTTTGCGTTCTTCCTACATAATGGTACCGAACCTATTAAACGCGAGTCCGACTCGCACTTTTCATTAATATTTAACAACAATATATAATTGAAAACCCTATATAGCTTTAATGGAAATACCTAAAAGAGTCTACCATTCCAGGTGCCTTGAGATGGGACTCGAGTATACTCGATGTTAAGTATTTTCTTTAAAGTTATTTTGGGTATTTATCAGAATGTAATTGTGAATGCAGAATTTTTTATATATCATAATGCAAAATATAATTAAATATAAGATACATTATTTATGTACGACGTAAAGAAAAAAACGCAAATACTACTCACGCTCCTGTGAGCGTTGATAAGAGAACCAAGTATATGTTCATTACCTACTTTAAAAAATTATAAAGGTTTCATAACATTCATGTTTCTGTCATCTCATCTCTCATCATGTTTCTTTTATAGACAAACAAAGCTGTTTCACACCTACAAGAACCACGATTAATACTGATCTGAATACTTGGTCAGTTTAACCGTGCCATTTCAATATCGTTTTTACGGTCTGTACCGGGAATAATCATTGACGGGTCTGAACACTCTACTCTGGTGCGTTACACTTTACCTGAGACTTAAACTGAAGTGAAATAGATTTATAAACATTACACGTAATGTGTAAATTAAAACTATGTTTATTCTATGTTATTTTATAACATAAGAATAAAATATATACGTTATTCTAATATTTATTATATGTATTCAAATTCCATCTCATGAACACAAGTACGGTATTTTATGGCATTTTTCTTTAAAATTTAATTTTATTTATCAACATATTGTAAAACTTATATTTCAAGTAAAATTCACACTTACGTTGCCCACTGTTTTGTGATTATGGACCTGTAAGAAAAACACAAATATTAATTTTCAATAAAAGAAAACACTGAATGGATTTTTTTTTTTTAATATTAAAATTACGTGTCAAAATATTTTATCTAAGTTCTTCCCTCAAATGTCTATGAAAATTGATCTTAATCTTATGGATACACATTATTTATTTCAAAGTAGTAGCTTTACTGTATCCTACATGAATAAAAAGCAAAGCTGTGGTAGTAGCGAGCGAGAGTAATGTGAAGGTAAATATCGTAAATAAACTTCTTCTTAATTGTGTAATGTAGGTACCATCGTATAATATTTACCCCTATTTGAACATCTGTTAGGATGTCGCCATTACGGTCTTCAATTTTATCGGGCAGTTTTTTGTTGTCGTTCTGATCGTTCGACACTGGCACATCGCGTTTTACGTATGCGTGAACCTAGAAAAATGTAGAGGATTCAATTATAGTAAATCAGGGAGAGTATAAGTTACCTCGGCTCATTGAGTAACATCTAAATAGTCATTACTGAGATCAAGACATTAGAAAAGATCTTTTAGAAACCCGTTAAAATGCATCAGTTTTGGAGGTTTGATACCGTAAAAACTAGACAGTTTGTTGCCGCTATAACAACATATACTAACAGAATAAAATAAATATTGAACCCCTTCGATACAACTCCCAATACTTCTTAACAACAAACTTGATTTTTGGCGTTCTTCAAAGATAATGGTACCAAACCTTGGAACGCGAGACCGACTCGCACTTTTCATTAATATTAAACAACAATATATCATCGAGAATGCCAAATGGCTTTAAAAAGTCTACCACTCCAGGTACCCCGAAATGGGACTTGAGTATACCGGATGTTAAGTATTTTATCTAAAGGTATTTTGGGTATTTATCTGTATGTAAATTTGAATGCAAAATTTCTCAAATATATTTATACAAAATAGGTATAATCAAATATAATGTGTATTATTTATGAACGACATGAAGAAAAAAAACAAATACTACTCACGCTCACAGTACAGATCACTAATAAGAAAACCAAGTATTTTTTCATATTCAAGTCTTAGCCTGACTTCTTTACAGTTCAGAAGCTGTAATTAGATTCAAGTATTCCAAGAAGAAAATCATATTTATAATAAACTGATACTTTCCATCCTTATCGACTTCGGATCAAAGTTTTTCCGGAAATCTTCAGATCAAGGAACACGTAATCAAGTAGGAAAAACACATTGGATAAGGGTCGACTGTAGAGTCAAGTGATGAAATTCAAACATTCATTACTTACAGTTTATTTCGTTTCATTGTTGCTAAACTTCCAAGGAACAAAAACAAGGAACTAAACCTCCTAAAATCAATGTGTATTTAAGTTAATATAATCTCAGTGCTGGAGCCAGCGGTATAGAATACGACCTTCATTTATAATGACGAGTGCCATACTAAGGCGGGGTGACAGGGGTGTAATATTTATAATTTTTTTTTTTAAAGAATTTATTAAACTTAAGCCTCTAAACATCATCTCAGGTCATGAGAGCATCAGACTCACAACCTACCTTCTTTTTGCTTCGGCGGCAAAAGTAGCTTGTAGTAGGGTTACCAACAAAATCGTACCTTTCGACTACGGAGAGATGATAGGCCAAGGGCCGTCTTGATATTGACGCGCCGCCCACGCGATCGACGTCACGACAACACCAACGCCGAAGTCAGCTCTCTCGAACGCCTCTAATATCGAAAAAGGACGCCTGTCACCCGGCAGAGTGATGAGCAATTTCAATTTTGACAATTCCTGTCAGACTTACTTATTTTTTTTTATCACAATGAAGGGAATTATTTATGAAGCCCACCAGTCGTTGACAGTAATCAAAATTCACCACAGTGACAACCAGACGCCATATTGTCAAAATGAAAAAAAAAAGAAGATCTATCAATGTTCCTTTTATCATTTTAAATAATTGTTTAGGATATATAATGATTTAAAATTGTTTAACAAAACAATCATTCTTGCTAATTTTCTTAATTATTGATTATTATTATTATTTAAATTATTATTTAAAGTATAAATTTTATTTAAAGTATAAACGATATACAAACAAAAAAAAAACAGTGAAAAAGCATGAAGAACAAATATTTTAAATGTTACCCATGGTCTTGTTAATGGAGCAATGGGTGTTATAAGGGCAATTGAGAGGCCAGCTCTTCCGAGGGACTAATTGGAACCCGAAGAAATGACACAGGCTGTTTATATAAAATTTGACGACAAAGCGATTAAAAAGAATGTTTCTGGAGTAGGAGTCAGAATCGAACCATCTATGACAGAATTCGATGCACTTCGCGGACAGGGTAACCATTCAAATTTTACCAATAAAATCTTCCCAAGGGGCGACTGTAAATCGTTCTGTTCAGCATTAGATTTCTTTTTTTATGTGTGTATCGATTATAAAACTATTATATTGTGTAGTTATTTAGTATAACTTTACAGAATTCTAAACTACTGGGATAGTTTCTTTCTTTTTAGTTTTAATTGAAGATGATTTTTTCATGTATTTTTTAAAATTCGTTTTGTAGAATTACGTATCTGTTCCTTGCCAAGGTTACAGTTACATCTAGCCTGTCTCACCCCGCGACACTCGTGGGTAGGTTATCTGTTGACGTTGGTATCGGACGCCCGACTTTAAGGAGTTAACTGTGATTATATCTTGTACGCGCGATCTTGACGCCATGCGTGGCTATAATTCGGTTTCATATATTTAGTAAGGTACATCTTTATTTGCGGGTAAAACAGACTTTAAAGTCTCTCAATTCGTCTCCATATCTATATTACAGAAATCTTTGTCCGGACATGCGGACTGACAGACAACGCACAGATTATACCACTGATCGTGAAGATTTGAAATTTAGAGGGTATTATCATTTGGAGCTAATACTTAGAATGTCGATTCCACCTCAAACAAGGCTGAAGAGGTTGAAAACGTTTGAATGAAAAATTTTTGTTTTGGCCTGTAGCTATAAAAATTAGAATATAATATATTTGTTTTTCGTTCCTGGACGAGATAGCGGGTAAATATATGAAAGTAACTTATTTTTCATTCAAATATTTATTTGGATATATGCATTCGTAAGTTTGAACATCTTTTCTTTTCGATGATTTTATATTACATCTCTAGATGTATAGCAAATAGTTTTTCTCGTAAGATGAATCCTGTCAAATTTAACTACACTATAGACAATCATATCTTAAATCGCGTTAACGATATCAATGATTTAGGCCTCCATCTAAATAGCCAGTTGTCTTTTGAACCACATATTGATGCAATTGCTAAAAAAGCTTCTGTCGCACTTGGTTTTATCATCAGAAACAGTGGTTCAATTAGTAATATGAAGCCCTTGAAAGTTATGTTCTGTGCTTATGTAAGAAGTCAACTTGAATACGCCAGTCAAATTTGGAACCTTAATTACTCAGTTCATATCGCCAGGTTGGAGAAAATTCAGAGGAAATTCACCAGATTCTTATGCTTTAAGTTTAAAATTCCAGTAATGCCATAACGTGATAGATGTATTCGTTTTCATCTTCTTCCCCTTGAAGTTCGTAGGAAAATCTCGGATGCGCGTGACTTCTCTAAAATAGCGCAAAATAAAGTCGACTGTCCTGAACTGGTTGCAAAAATTAAATTAAATATACCACTTCGCCATTGTCGCCTTAGAAATTTGTTCCATACTCCATTTATACGTGCAGTTCGCCGTAGCAATGCCTTATCAATATTTCTTATGCAATGTTTCTTATTCGCGTATCTAAATTAGTTAATGCTACCAACAAGGGTCAAAATACTACACTCGACATATTCTCGGACGGCTTGTCATACATAAACAAAATTATAGCTAACACCCATAGTGGTATTGATTAATTTTTATTGATAGGCTCATTATTTATATATATATATATATTGTTTTACGTTCTCTATTTTGGTGATTTTGACTTTTTGTTTTTTGCACTTCAATGTATTTGAATAACATTGTTCTTTACTGAGGTCAGAGATATTTGTTTATTGTTAAATTTACCGCCATCTGTGGGGGCTTGTCATTTGCTCTTATAAGTAGTTTGTAGGTTACTTTGTAATTCAAGCAGTTAGCAACCCTAATTAAAAAAAAATACTGTTTTGTGGTATTTATTTATCAGTTTAACAATAACTTAACACACAATAGTGTGCAGCCATTGGTGGACTTGTAATTAAAACGCTGCTACAATCTAGAGGTTTATTTATTACTAAGACGCGTGCTCTAATAAAGTGTAGAGCGAAAGAGAGAGAGGGTGCGGATACATTACGCAGCTATTTATAACTTATCTTACTAGTGTTTGGAACATCCCAACAAATAGACCTAGTATATACAATAAGATAATTATTTACATACAGCCCATTTTCTAATTTATATTTTAATCTATTTATTTGATAATTTAAAGTATTCGTAAAAGCGAAAAACTATCTTACATAACCTACTAAATAACTGTGAAATAATTACACAGGCCTGCGAAATTATTTTTTTGAAAAGTTTTTTTCATAAACTGTTCTTATTCGTTATAATTACGTTATAAATAATATAAAACAGCATTTATTTGGTATATATCACGTCACATTTCCCAGATTTACATGGTTTAATATTAGCATATAAATAAACACAATCAAATTTTTTTTTAAATAATGAAGTCTTATTTTACAATTTTATAAGCTTTATTGAGTTTGAATGAAATAAAAAAGAGTAAAATAAAATCAAAACAATCAATAACGTATTTTCTTTGAAAGGAAACTGCGTTTAGATGGTTTTTTATTATGAGTTTTTACTTCATCTCTAAGTACATATCATCCAACAATAGTCCGCCATCATATTAACGTCCCAACGACCTTGAAATCTTCTTTCCATCTCTTTTATATCTTGATGGACTGTAATCGCCTAAATTTTTTGGGAAAACGTTAATATGAGATATCAAAAAATGGACATTCCAACTCATATTACAATCCAAGTTTTTATAGGTGCTTAACATTTCTGTGACAATACTTTTATGATTACTCCAACCTCCAATTTTGGTCTAATACGCCAATTAGATATTTCCCAATGTAAGTTTCTTGCTCTACTGTCCCATTCACAAATATAATACGGGAATTTTGTGTACCCTTGCTGTTGACCAAGAAGCATACATATGAGTATTAAGTCTCCCCAAATGAACCATTTGTGTTCGGAGTTTGCATAACTGAAAAGATGAACTGAATGATGCAAATTTATTGCCAATATGTAAGAGAAGAGCTTTTAAACTTTTTTTAATGAATCTATAAAAGTCGCCACTCTTCTGCTTTGTATTCTATGTGAAATTTTTGTATTAAGCCGCTAATATCACAGCAAAATACCATACTATCTTCTATATTGAAATACTGTAAAAATCTGGTTCTCTTATTCGATATCACTAAAATATCGTCTCCACATCCAATAAATTGTTCTCTTTTAAGCGTGAACCGACTAATTCTTCAGCATCTTTGGGTAATCTGTCTAAATGGTCGAGTTTCATTTGTAGGGTGTATGAAAAATTTATTATAAATATAATATGCCGATAAAAAAAAAATGTGATGTGTTACAATAAAAAAAAGTTTATATTTGCATTATCTATGTCAACATGTGCAAGTTATCCTTAAAATTCTCAAAAAAACTTTTTCATCGCAGACCTGTGTTATTATTCACAGATCAAGGAGCGCGCTCGGTCTGCGAGACGGTTATTCAGCAACTTTTGCAATGGCCGGTCATGGGATGGGTGACCAAAAATTCATCACCTTGAACTCCTCCGTGATTCGGAAGGCACGTTAAGCCGTTGGTCCCGGCTGCATCTTCAGTCGTTAAAATCCGCATAGGCCCACGTGGTGGGTCATGGCCCACTCTCCATATCAGAAACGATTTGATTCCATGAAGCCCTGTTTCTGATCTCATCCAATGCAAATAAGAATCAAACATATCCTCTATATAATACTAGCTGTCCCGTTGTTTTGCCATATACATTTAGGATGGACCATCCTTATTACTTATTGGTATAAAAATATGGAGCGAAGTTGCAAGAAAACAGCTAATAAAGTATATAATTATAAACTGTTGAAGATTTTATAGTGGGTACACAAAAGTACTATAAATAATACTCAGTGTTGACACAAAAATAAAACATTTGGATTTGAAAGAAATTTCTATATTTCAGTAAGAATATATTATACCTAGTAATTTAATAACCAATCTTGTACATGTTGTAAAATTGTATCAAGTAGAGGTGACACCACATAGACTGGACATCATTCACGTTTGTCAAACTGTAAAAGAAATACAAAACTTTCTGTTAATAAAAAAGTCACTAAATTATTTAATTATGGTATAGTTTTTAACATAAATTGTGTATGACTTTTGAAATCAGTTATTTCCTTGTCTTCTTCTTTCCCTTCTTTCTGTACTTAATTTTTTTTTTATTAGTAAAATATTGATTGCGCGTTTCCTTATATGATGGTTAGTTCATAATTACTAAAATCTAACCTTAACTAATTTTTATATTCATTTTAATAGGATTTATACGAATATATTTTATACCCGTATAATGCAATAAAACCAAAAATTATATACACTGTATATCTTTTTAGGTCCTTCTTTAAAACATAATTTTATTTTTAATTAAAAAACAAAGAAATTAAAAAAAAACTAAAATATTATTTTATTTAAGTTCGCTGTAATGTAAATAATTAAAAGTCCACCACTCCAGATATGTACACTCTAGTATATTCGATGTATTATTATTGAAGGTATTTTGGGTATTTGTCAGTATGTAATTGTGAATGTAGAATTTCTCGAATAAATTAATACAAAATATAATCAAATATAAGATACATTATTTATGTACGACGTAAAGAAAAAAAGCAAATACAACTCACGCTCACAGTACAGATCACTAATAAGGAAACCAAGTATTTGTTCATTACCTACTTCGAACATTTAAAAGTTTTATAAGATTAAACCTCTATACTGTTTCTTCTATAGAATAGCAAAGCTGTTTCACACCAACAACAAACCACGATCAATAATGATCAACCGTGACACTTCCAATCATTGAGGTACACTTGTACATCTTAACCTTTACATTGTCTATAGGATTTATAGCTTAAATAGTAACACCAATAACACTTACCTATATAACGACATTTGTTTTAACATCGTTATTACGGTCTTTACCGGGAATAATCATTAATGGGTTTTTGATAATGGAAAAATTACATCATTTAATATTTTTTGATTATTGACCTGTAAATAAGCACAAATATTAATTAAAAAAACACTGGATGGTTCTGTTAATAAATAAAATAATGATAAAAAAGTAGGAGATTTATTATATCCTACATGAATAAAAATCGAAGCTCGCTACTACCATATGGGAATGTGAAGGTAAATATCGTAAATAAAGTTCTTCATGATTGAGTAATGGAGGTACTATCGTATAATATTTACCCCAATTTGAGAACCGCATATGGTGTCGCCATCACGGTCTTGAATTTTATCGGGCAGTTGTTTGTTGTCGTTCTGATCGTTCGACGCTGGCACATCGCGTTTTACGTGTGCGTGAACCTAGAAAAAGGTAGACGATTAAAATAATAGTAAATCAGGGAGAGTATAAATTATCTCGGCTCATTGAGTAATCTCTAAAATGTCATTATTGAGATCAAGACACTATAAAAGACCTTTTAGAAACCTGTTAAAGAAGCCTTAGTCTTGGGGGTTTGATACCGTGATAACTAAACAGTTAAAATTTTCACATATGATATATTTCTGTTGCCGCTGTAACAACATATACTAACAGAATAAAATAAATATTAAACCCCTTCGATACAACTCTCAATGCTCCTAAACAACAACCATGATTTTTTGCGTTTTTCCTACATAATGGTACCGAACCTATTAAACGCGAGTCCGACTCGCACTTTTCATTAATATTTAACAACAATATATAATTGAAAATCCCAAATAGCTTTAATGATAATACCTTGAAAAGTCTACCATTCCCGGTTCCCTGAGATGGGACTTGAGTATACTAGATGTTAAGCATTTTCATTAAGGGTATTTTGAGTATTTATCAGTATTTTTATCATACATATTTCCTTAAAATATAATTTTATTTACCAATATATTGTAAAATTTTATACTCAAGTAAAATCCACACTTACATAATCCAATGTTTTCTGATTATTGACCTGTAAAAAACACAAATATTTATCTTTAATAAAAAAAAAACACTGAATGGATTTAAAAAAATAAAATAAAGCCTTCTAGTTCATAATACTTTATCTAAGTTCTGCCCTAAAATATCTATGAAAATTGATCTTAATATTAGAGATACACATTATTTAATTCAAAAAAGTTTGCTTTTTATTCATGTAGGCGACAGTTATGTCGCCTACATGAATGCAAAAGCAAATATCGCTACTACCACACAGTAATGTGAAGGTAAATATCGTAAATAAAGTTCTTCATGATTGAGTAATGGAGGTACTATCGTATAATATTTACCCCAATTTGAGAACCGCATATGGTGTCGCCATCACGGTCTTGAATTTTATCGGGCAGTTGTTTGTTGTCGTTCTGATCGTTCGACGCTGGCACATCGCGTTTTACGTGTGCGTGAACCTAGAAAAAGGTAGACGATTAAAATAATAGTAAATCAGGGAGAGTATAAATTATCTCGGCTCATTGAGTAATCTCTAAAATGTCATTATTGAGGTCAAGACACTATAAAAGACCTTTTAGAAACCCGTTAAAGAAGCCTTAGTCTTGGGGGTTTGATACCGTGATAACTAAACAGTTAAAATTTTCACATATGATATATTTCTGTTGCCGCTGTAACAACATATACTAACAGAATAAAATAAATATTAAACCCCTTCGATACAACTCTCAATGCTCCTAAACAACAACCATGATTTTTTGCGTTTTTCCTACATAATGGTACCGAACCTATTAAACGCGAGTCCGACTCGCACTTTTCATTAATATTTAACAACAATATATAATTGAAAATCCCAAATAGCTTTAATGATAATACCTTGAAAAGTCTACCATTCCCGGTTCCCTGAGATGGGACTTGAGTATACTAGATGTTAAGCATTTTCATTAAGGGTATTTTGAGTATTTATCAGTATTTTTATCATACATATTTCCTTAAAATATAATTTTATTTACCAATATATTGTAAAATTTTATACTCAAGTAAAATCCACACTTACATAATCCAATGTTTTCTGATTATTGACCTGTAAAAAACACAAATATTTATCTTTAATAAAAAAAAAACACTGAATGGATTTAAAAAAATAAAATAAAGCCTTCTAGTTCATAATACTTTATCTAAGTTCTGCCCTAAAATATCTATGAAAATTGATCTTAATATTAGAGATACACATTATTTAATTCAAAAAAGTTTGCTTTTTATTCATGTAGGCGACAGTTATGTCGCCTACATGAATGCAAAAGCAAATATCGCTACTACCACACAGTAATGTGAAGGTAAATATCGTAAATAAAGTTCTTCATGATTGAGTAATGGAGGTACTATCGTATAATATTTACCCCAATTTGAGAACCGCATATGGTGTCGCCATCACGGTCTTGAATTTTATCGGGCAGTTGTTTGTTGTCGTTCTGATCGTTCGACGCTGGCACATCGCGTTTTACGTGTGCGTGAACCTAGAAAAAGGTAGACGATTAAAATAATAGTAAATCAGGGAGAGTATAAATTATCTCGGCTCATTGAGTAATCTCTAAAATGTCATTATTGAGGTCAAGACACTATAAAAGACCTTTTAGAAACCCGTTAAAGAAGCCTTAGTCTTGGGGGTTTGATACCGTGATAACTAAACAGTTAAAATTTTCACATATGATATATTTCTGTTGCCGCTGTAACAACATATACTAACAGAATAAAATAAATATTAAACCCCTTCGATACAACTCTCAATGCTCCTAAACAACAACCATGATTTTTTGCGTTTTTCCTACATAATGGTACCGAACCTATTAAACGCGAGTCCGACTCGCACTTTTCATTAATATTTAACAACAATATATAATTGAAAATCCCAAATAGCTTTAATGATAATACCTTGAAAAGTCTACCATTCCCGGTTCCCTGAGATGGGACTTGAGTATACTAGATGTTAAGCATTTTCATTAAGGGTATTTTGAGTATTTATCAGTATTTTTATCATACATATTTCCTTAAAATATAATTTTATTTACCAATATATTGTAAAATTTTATACTCAAGTAAAATCCACACTTACATAATCCAATGTTTTCTGATTATTGACCTGTAAAAAACACAAATATTTATCTTTAATAAAAAAAAAACACTGAATGGATTTAAAAAAATAAAATAAAGCCTTCTAGTTCATAATACTTTATCTAAGTTCTGCCCTAAAATATCTATGAAAATTGATCTTAATATTAGAGATACACATTATTTAATTCAAAAAAGTTTGTTTTTTATTCATGTAGGCGACAGTTATGTCGCCTACATGAATGCAAAAGCAAATATCGCAACTACCACACAGTAATGTGAAGGTAAATATCGTAAATAAAGTTCTTCATGATTGAGTAATGGAGGTACTATCGTATAATATTTACCCCAATTTGAGAACCGCATATGGTGTCGCCATCACGGTCTTGAATTTTATCGGGCAGTTGTTTGTTGTCGTTCTGATCGTTCGACGCTGGCACATCGCGTTTTACGTGTGCGTGAACCTAGAAAAAGGTAGACGATTAAAATAATAGTAAATCAGGGAGAGTATAAATTATCTCGGCTCATTGAGTAATCTCTAAAATGTCATGATTGAGGTCAAGACACTATAAAAGACCTTTTAGAAACCCGTTAAAGAAGCCTTAGTCTTGGGGGTTTGATACCGTGATAACTAAACAGTTAAAATTTTCACATATGATATATTTCTGTTGCCGCTGTAACAACATATACTAACAGAATAAAATAAATATTAAACCCCTTCGATACAACTCTCAATGCTCCTAAACAACAACCATGATTTTTTGCGTTTTTCCTACATAATGGTACCGAACCTATTAAACGCGAGTCCGACTCGCACTTTTCATTAATATTTAACAACAATATATAATTGAAAATCCCAAATAGCTTTAATGATAATACCTTGAAAAGTCTACCATTCCCGGTTCCCTGAGATGGGACTTGAGTATACTAGATGTTAAGCATTTTCATTAAGGATATTTTGAGTATTTATCAGAATTTTTATCATACATATTTCCTTAAAATAAAATTTTATTTACCAACATATTGTAAAATTTTATACTCAAGTAAAATCCACACTTACATAATCCAATGTTTTCTGATTATTGACCTGTAAAAAACACAAATATTTATCTTTAATAAAAAAAAAACACTGAATGGATTTAAAAAAATAAAATAAAGCCTTCTAGTTCATAATACTTTATCTAAGTTCTGCCCTAAAATATCTATGAAAATTGATCTTAATATTAGAGATACACATTATTTAATTCAAAAAAGTTTGCTTTTTATTCATGTAGGCGACAGTTATGTCGCCTACATGAATGCAAAAGCAAATATCGCTACTACCACACAGTAATGTGAAGGTAAATATCGTAAATAAAGTTCTTCATGATTGAGTAATGGAGGTACTATCGTATAATATTTACCCCAATTTGAGAACCGCATATGGTGTCGCCATCACGGTCTTGAATTTTATCGGGCAGTTGTTTGTTGTCGTTCTGATCGTTCGACGCTGGCACATCGCGTTTTACGTGTGCGTGAACCTAGAAAAAGGTAGACGATTAAAATAATAGTAAATCAGGGAGAGTATAAATTATCTCGGCTCATTGAGTAATCTCTAAAATGTCATTATTGAGATCAAGACACTATAAAGGATCGTTTAGAAGCCCGTTAAAGAAGCCTTAGTTTTGGGGGTTTGATACCGTGATAACTAGACAGTTGAATTTTTCCCATATGATGTTGCCGCTAATATGATACAAAATATACTTACAGAATAAAATAAATATTAAACCCCTTCAATACAACTCCCAATACTCCTAAACACCAATCGTAATTTTTGCGTTCTTCAAAGATAATGGTACCAAACCTTGGAACGCAAGTCCGACTCAAACTTTTCATTAATATTAAATAACAATATATCATCGAAAATGCCTAATAGCTTTAATGAGAATACTTTAAAAGTCCACCACTCCAGGTATTTTCACTAAAGGTATTTATATGTATGTAATATGGAATGCAAAATTTCTCTGACATATTAATACAAAATATAATAAAATATAATGTACATTTATGTACGACATAAAGAAAAAAAAAACAAATACTACTCACGCTCACAGTAAAGATCACTAATAAGAGAACCAAGTATTTTTTCATTTCCAAGTCGTAGCCTGACTTCTTTACAGTTCAAAAGCTGTGTTTAGATTCAAGTATGCCAAGAAGAAAATCATATTTATAATATACTGATACTTTCCATCCTTATCGACTTCGGATCAAAGTTTTTCCGGAAATCTTCATATCAAGGAACACGTAATCAAGTAGGAAAAACACATTGGATAAGGGACGACTGTAGAGTGATAAAATGTGTGTCAAGTAATAAAATTCATAGTATATTCATCACTTATACAGTTTATTTTGTTTTATTGTTGCTTTCATATTTTTTTAACAATTGTTCAAGAAAAGGAACTAAAAGTAAAATATACACGGGATATCCAATTTAAAATGGTGCTCCACACCCGGTATATACTTACGTGTCACGGGACAAGGAGGAACTAAAACTTCTGTCAATTCGTAATTTCTAACTATTTATTAATTTCTGGTTGAATCATTATGACATTTCAAATTAAAAGGAAATTGTTTTAATGTGCACCGTATTGTATCATTACCAAAAAAATATCTTTTATTTATATGTATTTACCACTGGTATTTAAGCCATATTTTAACCGCATTAAAATGTGATGATAAATAATTAATTAACAATTCACCTGTTTCTGTGAAAACATTTATATCTGAAAAATCACTTTCATAAACTGACAATGATTTAAATATTTTCCTTTAGATACCGTCACAAGTGAATGTTAAGTTCACAAGTGAATTATTATAGTATAAAACAATTATTATAAACGGAAAGTGTTGAACACTTATTTTTTTCGAATATCTCAAAAATGCGGTGTAATTATGATAAAATCTTGATGGTAGTGAAAAGTTAAATATAATTTTGGCTCGTTGAGAGTAAATTTAGCTTATGTAAGTTGGTACGGATCCCCATACAAAAAAGGCATTCTAATTTAGAATAGTTAACATAAAAGCAGCTGTAAAATAAAATAGTTTATAAAATTATACAATTTAATTCTAAATGTTCAGCCACTATAATAGCCCTCCGAGCTTCATTTATCTGCAAAATACAAAATAACTTTTTTTGACTTTGTTAGTGTATTTATTCATTTGAAAATCAAACTGGTAGATAGCGCTAATCGATTAATACAAACAGTCAATGCAAAACATTCAATCCATATAATATATGATATCACTATCAAACAAAAATCTTAATAGTAACTGTTCCAAGTAACATACCAAACTTCATTAAATTTTAGAACAAAATTAAAAATATTATCTTTGACGTAACCATTATAATTATTATTATTACTATGAATTTTAACTTTTTAAATTATATTGTTTTAAACCAAAATTTGATATGCGATGTATAAATATAGAAACTTTATTGTTTTCGTAAAATAAAAACGAAACTGATTATTGTCATATCGTATATTGTCAATTTTTAAGAAACGATATATTTTGTTTTAGATTTATGTTATTATATTTATAATAGTACACAGTAATCAACATATTGGAAATCAAAAATAATCTTTGGGATTAAAACGTTTGGAGGTTGATAAAATAATCATATTTCTGATATTGAGGTTATTATGGTCTCGTTATTAGAGGCGGAATAACACACAAATTCCATAATAATAATTAAACTGTTAGTGTAATAAATGCATTCTAAAAATATTATAATTAATGCAATGAGTAATAGAACTCGACGTTGTTCCCAGCGCTCATGAAATAAAAAATACTTCGATGGGTATTAACGGTTTTGTTTTATTGAACCTCTATGGTATGACAGCGATGTTTTAAGTCCGGTTTTATTACAGAATAGTGTAACAAATCGTAAAGCAAACTAACAGATTCCAGATAATGTTGTGTAGATAGTCATGAGTGATACTTCAAATTGCAGAAAGGGTATTCAGTTTTTGATTTGCAATGGAACACTAGTTGTTGCTGTCAAGTCTTCAAACTGTGAACATAAATAATGAAATCATGATAAATTATAATAAAATTAGGTAATAATATTCTATATAATATATAATTAGGTAATGAATTGACAATTTAAAATCACTGTTCTAGTTTTGCTAAGATGTATTTCTAGCCTACTTCAATTCAGACTTTAATGTTTCAAGTTTGATATACAATTGAATTTGAGACTAATTACTGTTCAAAACATAATAAAACTTCCAGACAGTTGTTGTTGTTATGAGACTACGAAAAAAAAGGAGGATTATGATACTTATTGATATTTTGATTGTTCGCTGGTTACATAGTCCAGTAGTTTCGGAGCCTATTCAGTGCAAACAAATAAACAATTAAAGTTTTCTTCTTTATATTTTATTAGTTTAGTTCTGAAGTCAATATAACTAAGCACATTTGAGCAAAAGCTTTAAATAATAATATTCTTAGATTATTAGCACTAGTAATAATAAGTTAAGATTAATAATAGTATATCATCATCATCATCATCATCATCATCATGACCACGCTGGCCCAATGCGGATTGGCGGGTATTAACGACTACAAATGCAGCCGGGACTAACTGGCTTAACGTGCTTTCTGAAGCACGGAGTAGCTCGAGATAATAATTTTTTGGTGACCCATACCGTGACCGACCCTTGCGAAAGTTACTTAACGACAACGATCGCGTGCCGCAGCGCTAATCCTACGCCATCGAGCTACTCGAATATACGAATGAAATGATTGTCAACATAAAATTGAACTAATATAATAAATTCAAACAAACAGTAAAATTATTACTCTTTATAATATAAATTATTTGACGGTAGAAAACGTTAAGTCACATGTGTTGACTAAGGCGTAGATTGTGTTATTAGGGCAGTATTAAAAGCATGGCTCTTTATTATATGAAAATATTTTAGTAAGAATGTAACTTTATAATGAAATCACAACCACACAATTCTAATTAAAAATGATTTCGAAACCAAATCCTAACCACTGAAAAATCACAACACTAAAAAATGACTAAAATTGATAGTCTATCTCATTTTTTTTACCAACGATAAATGAATTTAGGCCGTTATACTTACTGCTTTAGATACCCGATTCAGTGTGTCACTCACTATATTGAATATAGGCTGCAACTGCTGCTCATTCACATTACTCATGACGGAAGCCAGACTCTGGTCGACGCAATTCCTTAACTGTACTATATTAGTTTGCAGGTTGTTCAATAAATTCGGACTAGTAGTTACATTTCGCTTTACAATGCCTCCCTGGTGACAAGAGTGAGAGAGAAATATTAACTATATCTGTCTTTCTAAGTCATCAGGTTAATTTCTTGCAGAGTATATAGGATAACTAGCTCTTTTAAATCATCCACTTTTTTATTTACCACCAGTTCCCTCTTCATTCCTTTCGCATTGCCCATAAACAACTAGAGTAAGGAAGTCCCCTGCTCTATATACTAAAACCATGTCATATCCAACTCAATAACAATATATTAACATTATGTGTAACAAACAAACAACTGACTTTATTAGACTGTAAGGTGATTTTCCCTTAAATAATTTTAATGACAAGAAGCAACGTAATAATTTTGAAATGTAATAAAATAAAGAAGTAATCGCCTTTCAAAATGGCTAGAACACCTTTCGCGTTAAATATAGTAAATAAAAAATTTATTATCAGAATCTCAATTTAATGTTTTCCATTTATCAATTTGCTTTTAGTGCCCAATGATTTAAATCAAGTAGGGCAGATTTTCCATAATTGTACATTTTAGAGATTGTCTACGATAAAATTGCCATTGGTCAAAAGGGGTCCAATGGCCAAAATTAGGCCATCTGCTCTACATTTTTTTTATTCGTCTCTTTTAAGATTAGATAAAAATCTCTCGCTAATGGTATACGAGCAGTTTAAATCTTTGGTTTTTGTTTGTATTACTTTGTGGTTTGGATCTGTGGATTTAGATTATGTTTTTATTAAATTCTTTAATATTGTTTATTATATGACGAATGTATTTTATGTATGCAGTTGTGGTAGTTTCTTTATTTATCACTGTTTGGAGATCATACGGGTTTAAATTATGATTATGATTAAAGGTGTAACTAAAGGTTTGTAAATATTTAAAGCGGGAATTATTGAATTTGGGGCAATTTTCAATTAAATGATTGAGTGTTTGAATAGTGGTGTTATTACATGGACATTTGTCGGTAGTTTTTATTTTAAAGCGGTGTAAATATCGTACTCTAGGTGGTAGCCGTGGTTAGTAAAAAGTTGAGTTGTGGCAAAATCCGGTGGTACACTTTCTAAGGTTTTGTTCAGTGAGTCTATATTAAGCATGAGTTGTTTAGTATGTAGTCCCGTATTACAGTTTATATATTTACTATTGATTTCCAAAATCTGCTCTATCTGCTCTACTAAGTTTAGGCCTCGTTTATGACCAAAACTATTATTCGTGCTCCATAAAATTACTCTTTATCTTTCATATAAAGAGACAATGGATATTGTATTCTCATCATCATCATTATCATCAGCCTATTAATATGCCCACTGCTGAAGAACCGGCGTTCAAATTAAATCGAATAGATATTGATTTCTTATATTTTCACTCGAACTATCCATAAATGAAACAACTTTTAAACGGTTTCATCACGTTTTTATTTAGTTTTACACGTTTCGGACCCTTTATAGGTTCCGTGTTTATATTCACATAAGAAAGTAAATTAATAAATCGAATAGGTTCATAATTCACTACGCCAACTGTAGATTAGCGAGTTCTAATGACTGCAGATGTAGAGGGTATTGATAGCTTAACATACCGCCTAAAACACGCAGCAAGCAGAGGAACTCAAGCTAATAAATTATTGTTCACCCACTCTATGACCGGTCCTTGCGAAATTTTAAGACCACTGTGTCGTATGTGTTCCTTACTAAAGTTACAGTTATATCTAGTCTGCCCCGCCACGCGACACTCGTGGGTAGGCGAATAACGTTGGTATCGGACGCCCGACCTTAAGAAGTTAACTGTGGTTATATCTTGTCCGCGCGAACTTGACGCAACGCGTGGCTACAATTCGATTTCATATATTTAGTGCGGTAAAACTTTATTTGGGGGTTAAACAGACTTTAAAGTCTCTCAATTCGTCTCCATATATATATTACAGAAATCTTTGTCCGGACATACGCACTGACAGACAACGCATAGATTAGTCCACTGATTGTGGAGATTTGAAATTCAGAGGGTATTATCACTTAGAGCTTATACTAAGAATGTCAATTCCACCCCAAAGAAGGTTGAATAGGGTGAAAACGTTTCTATGAAAATTCTTTGTTTTGGCCTGTAGCTATAAAAATTAGAACATAATGTTTTTGTTTTCGCTCCTGGACAAAATAGCAGGTAAATATACAAAAGTAACTTATGTTTCATTAAAATATTTAGTGAGATATATGTATTCGTTAGTAAGTTCTTTCTTTTTTAATGCTCCTATATTACTATGTTTTGTGGTATTCATTTATCAGTTTAACAATAGTTTAACACACAATAGTTTATAAAATAAGATAATTATTAACGTACAGCCCATTTTCTAATTTATAATTTAAAGTATTCAAGCGAAAAATTATGTTACATCACCTACTAAATAACTGTGAAATAATTATTATTCACAGATCAAAGAGCGCGCTCGGTCTGTAAAACGGATGTTCAGCAACTTTTGCAATGGCCGGTCATGGGATGGGTGACCAAAAATTCATTACATTAAACTCCTTCGTGCTTCGGAAGGCACGTTAAGCCGTTGGTCCCGGCTGCACCTTCAGTCGTTAAACTCCGCATAGGCCCGCGTGGTGGGTCATGGCCCATTCTCCCTATCAGATTCGATTTGATTCCATCCATAGGGAAGCCTTGAGCCCCAGCAGTGGGCACATTAAGAGGCTGGTGATGAATAGTTATTATGAATATGATTGTGACATAAGTTACAATAACTGTTTTTCCATGAGCTTAACCTTCAACTAATATAATAAATAATATTTGGTAAATAATTTAAAATACTAGTAAAAAATCATTGGCATAATTATAATATCTATTCAATTATTTTAATTTGATGAACAGTATATCATTTGCTGTTGGAAACAACGCTTCATTTTCAGTCTGATGTTGACATTTCAAGTCGCTTTTAGAATAACGTCACATCTTAATCGCTTGTCGATGTCGTTTAGATCATTGGGGAGACATCCTTATCATCTCTAACCATCTAGAGTACTTTAATTGTACATTAAAATACAGATGGACTTCTTGTTAGTTAAGTTAAAAGATCATTGAAGCTCACTAAAATCTAATTCGTATAACGGTGACAATTCTGTTGCAATAAACTGAACTTAGTTTAGTTTTCGTCCTGTCAAACTAAACCAAAAAAAAAAATTATATAGATGCCCTAAAAGGCCAAGAAAAACTTCATGATAAAATTCTTAAACATGGCTTTTAATGCCAAGGAAATGGAAAAAAACTCTAGCACTCAGTTCCTTTTGCGTATCATTCCTATAGGGTTGGACTAAAATGTATAAAACTTAATGCTCTTTTATTTGATGATATTCATTAAGGGCCATTTTTTTATTGTTATAAATAAATTAATGGTAAAGAATTAACTTAATAAAAACTAAAAAGAAAGAAACAAGCCCAGTAGTTTAAAATTCTGTTAAGTAATACTAAATAACTATACAATTGAAATAGTATTATAATCAATACACACATAAAATAAATGATAAATTCTTAATATATGACCTTTTTATAAATAGCTATGTTACTTGCGTATGAGGTAACTGCCTGTTAGTGATATTTATTTTAAGTCATGCAAGCTGTTTCGGATCTCATTCAATGTAAATTACAATCAAACATATCCTCTATATAATAGCAGCTGTCCCGTTGTTTTGCCATATAAATTTAGGATGGACCATCCTTATCACTTATTGGTAAAAATTTTTGGGGTAAAGTTGCAAGAAAACAGCTAGTAAAACATATAATTATAAACTGTTGAAGATTTTATAGAGGGTAAACGAAAGTACTAAAGTACTATTAATAATACTCAGTATTGACACAAAAATAAAACATTTAGATTTGAATGAAATGGCTATATTTCAGTGAGAATATATTATAATTAGTAATTTAATAACTAATCTTGTACATGTTGTAAAATTGTTTCAAGTAGAGGTGACACCACATAGACTGGACATCATTTACGTTTGTTAAACTGTAAAAGAAATACAAAATTTTCTGTTAATAGAAATGTCACTAAATTATTTAGTTATGGTATAGTTTTTACTTAAATTTTGTATGATTATTGAAATCAGTTATTTACTTGTCTTCTTCTTTCCCTTCTTTTTGTACTTCAAATTTTTTTTTCATAAGTAAAATATTGATAGTGCATTTTCTTATATTATGGTCAGCATATAATTACTGTAATCTAACCTAACCTAATTTTTATATGAATTGTAATAGGATTTATACGAATATACTTTATACCAGTATAATGCTATGAAACCGTAGATTATATACACTGTACATGAACCCTTTATTATCTTTTGAGGTCCTTCTTCAAAATGTAATTTTGTTTATAAACATTTTGTAAAATTTATATTTTAAGTAAAATTCACACTTACATCATCCAATCTTTTGTGATTATTGATATGTAAGAAAGCACAAATATTATTTTTAATTAAAATAACAAACAAATTAAAAAATAATAATTACATTATTATTTTATCTAAGTTCGCTTTAATGAGAATACTTAAAAGTCCACCACTCCTGATATCCCGAGAAGGGACTCGAGTATATACGATGTATTTTCATTAAAGGTATTTTGGGTATTTGTTAGTATGTAATGGTGAATGCAAAATTCTCAAATATATTAATATAAAATATAATCAAATATAATGTACATTATTTATTTGAAACATAAAGAAAAAAAAACAAATACTAAACAAGCTCACAGTACAGGTCACTACCTAAGGGAACCAAGGATTTGTTTATAACCCACTTTAAAAAATTTTGAAGGTTTCATAGCATTAAACCTCTATACTGTTTCTTTTATAAAATAGCAAGACTGTTTCACATCTAAATGAATTATATGCAAGGTGTAAATTAAAACTATGTTTATTCTATGTTCTTTCATAACTTAAGCATTTATATATACGTTATTCTAATATTTATTTTATGGATTCAAATACCGTCTCAGGCATATAAGTACGGTATTTTTTGGCATTTTTCTTTAAATTGTAATTTTTTATGAACATATTCTAAAACTTATATTTAAAGTAAAATTCACACTTACGTCACCCGATGTTTTGTGATTATTGACCTGTTAAACAAAACACAAATATTAATCTTCAATAAAAAAAATACCGAATCGATTTAATAAATAATAATAACTTATAGTTCATAATATTTTATCTAAGTTCTATCCTAAAATATTTATGATAATTGATTTTAATCTTAGAGATTACACACATTATTTAATTAAAAGTAGTAGCTTTACTGTATCCTACATGAAAAAAAAGCAAAACTCGCTACTACCACACTGTAATGTGAGGGTAAATATCGTAAATAAACTTTTTCTTGGTTGTGTAATGTAGGTAGTATCGTATAATATTTACCCCAATTTGAGAACCGCATATGGTGTCGCCTTCACGGTCTTGAATTTTATCGGGCAGTTGTTTGTTGTCGTTCTGATCATTCGGTGCTGGCACATCGCGTTTTACGTGTGCGTGAACCTAGAAAAAAGTAGACGATTCAAATAATAGTAAATCAAGGAGAGTATAAGTTACCTCGGCTCGTTGAGTAATCTCTATAAAGTCATTACTGATGTCGAGACACTATAAAAGACCTTTTAGAAACCCGTTAAAATGCCTTAGTCTTGGGGGTTTGATACCGTGATAACTAAACAGTTGAAACTTTCACATAAGATGTATTTCTGTTGCTGCTATAACAACATATACTAACAGAATAAAATAAATATTGAACCCCTTCAATACAACTCCCAATACTCCTAAACAACAATCGTGATTTTTTGCGTTCTTCAAAGATAACGGTACCAAACCTTTTGAACGCGAGTCCAACTCGCACTTTTCATTAATATTAAACAACAACATATCATTGAAAATGCCAAATAGCTTTAATTAGAATACCTAAAAAAATCTACCACTCCAGGTACCCCGAAATAGGACTCGAGTGTACTCGATGTTAAGCATTTTCTTTAAGTGTATTTTGGGTATTTATGAGTATATAATTGTGAAAGCCAAAGTACTCAAATATATTAATAAAAATATAATTTACCTAAAATGAAATATTCATAAACATTATATGTGAGGTGTAAATTAAAACTATGTTAATTCTATGTTGTTTTATAACCTAAGCATTTATATACACGTTATTTTAATATTTATTTTATGGATCCGAATACCACCCTGGGCACATAAGTACGGTAATTATCTTGGGTTTTTTTCTTATAAATGTTATTTTATTAAACGCATATATATTTTAAAACTTATATTTCAAATAAAATTCTCACTTACATCGTCCAATGTCTCGTGATTATTGACCTGTAAAAAACCCAAATGTTAATCTTCAATAAAAAAAACACTGAAGAGATTTAAAAAAAAAGCATAACTCATAGTTCATAATATATAATCTAAGTTCTACCCTAGAATATCTATGATGATTGATTTTAATCTCAGAGATACACATTACTTAATTCAAAGTAGTAGCTTTACTATATCCTACATGAAAAAAAAAGCAAAGCTCGTTACTACCACACTGTAATGTGAAGGTAAATATCGTATATAAACTTTTTCTTGTTTAGGTAATGTAGGTACTATCGTATAATATTTACCCCAATTTGAGAACCGCATATGATGTCGCCATCACGGTCTTGAATTTTATCGGGCAGTTGTTTGTTGTCGTTCTGATCGTTCGACGCTGGCACATCGCGTTTTACGTGTGCATGAATCTAGAAAAATGTAGACGATTAAAATAATAGTAAATCAGGGAGAGTATAAGTTACCTGGGCTCGTTGAGTAACATCTAAAAAGTCATTACTGATGTCGAGACACAATAAAATACCTTTTAGAAACCCGTTATAATGCCTTAGTCTTAGGGGTTTGATAACGTGATAACTAGACAGTTGAAATTTTCGCATATGATGTATTTCTGTTGCCGCTACAACAACATATACTAACAGAATAAAATAAATATTGAACCCCTACCAAATAACTCCCAATACTCCTAAACAACAATTGTGACTTTTTGCGTTCTACAAAGATAATGAAACCAAACCTTTTGAACGCGAGTCTGACTCGCAGTTTTCATTAATATTAAACAACAAAATATCATTGAAAGTGCCAAATAGCTTTAATGAGAAAACCTAAAAAAGTCTACCACTCCAGGTACCCTGAAATGGGACTCGAGTATACTCGATGTTAGCTTTAGATTGTTTGCATTTTCATTAAGTGAATTTTGGGTATTTATCAGTATATAATTGTGAATGCAAAATTACTCAAATATATTATTAAAAAATATAATTTGCTTAATGTGATATATATTCATAAACATTACATGGAAGGTGTAAATTAAAACTATGTTTATTCTATGTTGTTTTATAACCTAAGCATTTATATAAACGTTATTCTGATATTTATTATATGGATCCTAATCCTATCCTGGGCACATAAGTACGGTTATTATTTTGGTATTTTCCTTCAAAATGTGATTTTATTTAAAGAATATATTGTAAAACTTATATTTCAAGTAAAATTCACACTTACATGGTCCAATGTCTTGTGATTATTGACCTGTAAAAAATCCAAATTTTAATCTTCAAATAAAACACTGAAAGGATTTAAAAAAAAAACATAAATCATAGTTCTTAATATTTTATCTAAGTTCTACCTTAATATATCAATGATGATTGATTTTAATCTTAGAGATACACATTATTTAATTCAAAGTAGTAGCTTTACTGTATCCTACATGAATAAAAAGCACAGCTCGCTACTACCACACTGTAATGTGAAGGTAAATATCGTAAATAAACTTTTTCTTGGTTGTGTAATGTAGGTGGTATCGTATAATATTTACCCCAAGTTGAGAACCGCATATGATGTCGCCTTCACGGTCTTGAATTTTATCGGGCAGTTGTTTGTTGTCGTTCTGATCATTCGACGCTGATACATCGCGTTTTACGTAAGCGTGAACCTAGAAAAGAGTAGTCGATTAAAGTAATGGTAAATCAGGGAGAGTATAAGTTACCTCGGCTTGTTGAGTAATCTCGAAAAGTCATTGCTGATATCGAAACACTATAAAAGACCTTTTAGAAACCCGTTAAAATGCCTTTGTCTTTGGGGTTTGATACCGTGGTAACTAGACAGTTCAAATTTTCACATATGATGTATTTCTATTGCCTTTATGACAACATATACTAACAGAATAAAATAAAAATTGAACCTCTTCAATGCAACTCCCAATACTCCTAAACAACAATCATGTTTTTTTGCATTCTTCAAATATAATGGTACCAAACCTTTTGAACGCGGGTCCGACTCGCACTTTTCATTAATATTGAACAACAATATATCATTGAAATTGCCAAATAGCTTTAATAAAAATACAAAGTCCACCCCTCCAGGTACCCCGAAATAGAACTCGAGTATACTTGATGTTAAGCATCTTCATTAAAGGTATTTTGGATATTTATGAGTATAGAATAGTGAATGCAAAAATAGTCAATTATATTAATACAAAATATAATGGTACCTAAAATCAAATATATTCATAAAGATTATATGTAAAGTTAAAATTAAAACTTTGTCTTTTCTATTTTATTTTATAACATAAAAATTAAATATATATGTTACATCAATTTTTATATTATGGATTCAAATGTCATCTCGGGTATATAAGTACGGATTTTTGGCATTTTTCTTTAAAATGTAATTTTATTTATCAACATATAGTAAAACTTATATTTCAAGTACAATTCACACTTACATAGTCCAATGTTTTGTGATTATTGACCTGAAAAAACATAAATATTAATTTACAATTAAAAAAAGAGTGAATGAATTTAAAAAATTATAAAATAACATATAGTTCATATAATTTCATCTAAGTGCTATCCTAGAATATCTATGATAATCGATCTTAATCTTAGACATACACAATATTTAATTCAAAGTAGTAGCTTAACTGTATCCTACATGAATAAAAAGCAAAGCTCGCTACTACCACACTGTAATGTGAAGGTAAATAAACTTCTTCTTGTTTGGGTAATGTAGGTACTATCGTATAATATTTACCCCAATTTGAGAACCGCGTAGGATGTCGCCTTCACGGTCTTGAATTTTATCGAGCAGTTGTTTGTTGTCGTTCTGATCATTCGGCGCTGGCACATCGCGTTTTACGTGTGCGTGAACCTAGAAAAAAGTAGACGATTCAAATAATAGTAAATCAAGGAGAGTATAAGTTACCTCGGCTCGTTGAGTAATCTCTATAAAGTCATTACTGATGTCGAGACACTATAAAAGACCTTTTAGAAACCCGTTAAAATACCTTGGTCTTGGGGGTTTGATACCGTGATAACTAAACAGTTGAAACTTTCACATAAGATGTATTTCTGTTGCTGCTATAACAACATATACTAACAGAATAAAATAAATATTGAACCCTTTCAATACAACTTCCAATACTCCTAAACAACAATCGTGATTTTTTGCGTTCTTCAAAGATAATGGTACCAAACCTTTTGAACGCGAGTCCAACTCGCACTTTTCATTAATATTAAACAATAATATATCATTGAAAATGCCAAATAGCTTAAATTAGAATACCTAAAAAAGTCTACCACTCCAGGTACCCCGAAATAGGACTCGAGTGTACTCGATGTTAAGCATTTTCTTTAAGGGTATTTTGGGTATTTATGAGTATATAATTGTGAAAGCCAAATTACTCAAATATATTAATAAAAATATAATTTTCCTAAAATGAAATATATTCATAAACATTATATGTGAGGTGTAAATTAAAACTATGTTAATTCTATGTTGTTTTATAACCTAAGCATTTATATACACGTTATTTTAATATTTATTATTATGGATCCTAATTCCATCCTGGGCACATAAGTACGGTAATTATCTTGGGCATTTTTCTTAAAATGTTATTTTATTAAACACACATATATTTTAAAACTTATATTTCAAGTACAATTCTCACTTACATCGTCCAATGTCTCGTGATTATTGACCTGTAAAAAACCCAAATGTTAATCTTCAATAAAAAAAACAGTGAAGAGATTTAAAAAAAAAGCATAACTCATAGTTCATAATAATAATCTAAGTTCTATCCTAGAATATCTATGATAATCGATCTTAATCTTAGACATACACATTATTAATTCAAAGTAGTAGCTTTACTGTATCCTACATGAATAAAAAGCAAAGCTCGCTACTACCACACTGTAATGTGAAGGTAAATAGAACTTCTTCTTGTTTGGGTAATGTAGGTACTATCGTATAATATTTACCCCAATTTGAGAACCGCATATGATGTCGCCATCACGGTCTTGAATTTTATCGGGCAGTTGTTTGTTGTCGTTCTGATCGTTCGACGCTGGCACATCGCGTTTTACGTGTGCGTGAACCTAGAAAAAAGTAGACGATTCAAATAATAATAAATCAAGGAGAGTATAAGTTACCTCGGCTCGTTGAGTAATCTCTAAAAAGTCATTACTGGTGTCGAGACACTATAAAATACATTTTAGAAACCCGTTAAAATGCCTTAGTCTTGGGGGTTTGATAACGTGATAACTAAACAGTTGAAATTTTCACATATGATATATTTCTGTTGCCGCTATAACAACGTATACTAACAGAATAAAATAAATATTGAACCCCTACAAGATAACTCCCAATACTCCTAATCAACAATCGTGATTTTTTGCGTTCTTCAAAGATAATGGTATCAAAACTTTTGAATGCGAGTCTGACTCGCACTTTTTATTAATATTAAACAACAATGTATCATTGAAAATGCCAAATAGCTTTAATTACAATACCTAAAAAGTCCTCCACTCCAGGTATACGGACATGGAACTCGAGTATACTCGATGTTAAGCATTTTCATTAAGGGTATTTTGGGTATTTATGAGTATAGAATTGTAAATGCTTAAATACTCAATTATATTAATACAAAATACAATGGTACCTAAAATGAAATATATTCATAAACGTTATATAAAACATGTAAATTAAAACTTTGTTTTTTCTATGTTATTTAATAACATAAAAATAAATATATATGTTATATCAATTTTTATATTATGAATTCAAATGTCATTTCGGGCACATAAGTACGCTTTTTTGGCATTTTTCTTAAAAATGTAATTTTATTTTTACAACATATAGTAAAATTAATATTTGAAGTATAATTCACACTTACACAGTCCAATGTTTTGTGATTATTAACCTGTAAAAACATAAATATAAATTTTTAATAAAAAAAAACAGTGAATAAATTTAAAAAATAAAAAGAACTTATAGTTCATATAATTTCATCAAGTTCTATCCTAGAATATCTATGATAATCGATCTTTATCTTAGACATACACAATATTTAATTTAAAGTAGTAGCTTTACTGTATCCTACATGAATAAAAAGCAAAGCTCGCTTCTACGACACTGTAATGTGAAGGTAAATATCTAAATATATATAACTCAAAGGTGACTGACTGACATAATGATCTATCATCGCACAGACCAAATCATTGGACGGATCGGGCTGAAATTTAACATGCAGGTGGATGTTATGACGTAGGCATCCGCTAAGAAGGGATTTCGATCAATTCTATCCCAAGCGGATAAAATAGGGGATGAAAGTTTGTATGAAACTTTGTCAATTTTAAACCGATCGGGCTGAGATTTTGCATGCTTAAAGCTACTATAACGTTGGCATCGCCTAAGAAATAATTTTGTCAAATTTCACCCCTAAGTGGATAAAATAGGGGATGAAACTTTATTTCAGGTATTTTACACCATATAATACTAACTTTACCACGCGGACGATGTCGCGAGCAAAAGCAAGTCGTGAATAAACTTCTTCTTGTTTGGGTAATGTAGGTACTTTCGTATAATATTTACCCCAATTTGAGAACCGCGTATGCTGTCGCCTTCACGGTCTTGAATTTTATCGGGCAGTTGTTCGTTGTCGTTCTGATCGTTCGACGCTAGCACATCGCGTTTTACGTGTGCGTGAACCTAGAAAAATGTATACGATTCAAATAATAGTAAATCAGGGAGAGTATAAGTTACCTCAGCTCGTTGAGTAATCTCTAAATGTCATTACTGATGTCGAGACACAATAAAAGACCTTTAGAAACCCGTTAAAATGCCTTAGTCTTGGGGGTTTGATACCGTGATAACTAGACAGTTGAAATTTTCCTATATTATGTATTTCTGTTGCCGCTATAACAACATATACTAATAGAATAAAATAAATATTGAACCTCTTCGATACAACCTCAATACTCCTAAACAACAAATGTGTCTTTTTGCTTTCTACAAAGATAATGAAACCAAAACTTTTGAACGCGAGTCTGACTCGCACTTTTCATTAATATTAAACAACAAAATATCATTGAAGGTGCCAAATAGCTTTTATGAGAATACCTAAAAAAGTCTACCACTCCAGGTACCCTGAAATGGGACTCGAGTATACTCGATGTTAAGCATTTTCATTAAGGGTATTTTGGGTATTTATGAGTATAGAATTGTGAATGCATAAATTACTCAAATATATTAATACAAAATACAATGGTACCTAAAGTGAAATATATTCATAAACGTTATATAAAACGTGTAAATTAAAACTATGTTAATTCTATGTTGTATTTAATAACCTAAGCATAAATATAAACGTTATATCAGATATTTATATTATGAGATCCAAATGCCTATCCTCGGGCACATAAGTACGGTTCTTATTTTGGCATTTTCCTTCAAAATGTGATTTTATTTATACGAACATATAGTAAAACTTAATATTTTAAGTAAAATTCACACTTACATGGTCCAATCTCTTGTGATTATTGACCTGTAAAAAATCCAAATTTTAATCTTCAAATAAAACACTGAAAGGATTTTAAAAAACATAACTCATAGTTCTTAATATTTTATCTAAGTTCTACCCTAATATATCAATGATAATTGATTGTAATCTTAGAGATAAACATTATTTAATTCAAAGTAGTACCTTTACTGTATCCTGCATGAATAAAAAGCAAAGCTCGCTATTACCACACTGTAATGTGAAGGTAAATAAACTTCTTCTTGTTTGGGTAATATAGGTACTATCGTATAATATTTACCCCAATTTGAGAACCGCGTAGGATATCGCCTTCACGGTCTTGAATTTTATCGAGCAGTTGTTTGTTGTCGTTCTGATCATTCGGCGCTGGCACATCGCGTTTTACGTGTGCGTGAACCTAGAAAAAAGTAGACGATTCAAATAATAGTAAATCAAGGAGAGTATAAGTTACCTCAGCTCGTTGAGTAATCTCTATAAAGTCATTACTGATGTCTAAACACTATAAAAGACCTCTTAGAAACCCGTTAAAATGCCTTAGTCTTGGGGGTTTGATACCGTGATAACTAAACAGTTAAAACTTTCACATAAGATGTATTTCTGTTGCTGCTATAACAACATATACTAACAGAATAAAATAAATATTGATCCCCTTCAATACACCTAAACAACAATCGTGATTTTTTGCGTTCTTCAAAGATAACGGTACCAAACCTTTTGAACGCGAGTCCAACTCGCACTTTTCATTAATATTAAACAACAATATATCATTGAAAATGCCAAATAGCTTTAATTAGAATACCTAAAAAAATCTACCACTCCAGGTACCCCGAAATAGGACTCGAGTGTACTCGATGTTAAGCATTTTCTTTAAGGATATTTTGGGTATTTATGAGTATATAATTGTGAAAGCAAAATTACTCAAATATATTAAAAAAAATATAATTTACCTAAAATGAAATATATTCATAAGCATTATATGTGAGGTGTAAATTAAAACTATATTAATTCTATGTTGTTTTATAACCTAAGCATTTATATACACGTTATTTTAATATTTATTTTATGGATCCTAATTCCATCCTGGGCACATAAGTACGGTAATTATCTTGGGCTTTTTCCTTCAAAATATTATTTTATTAAACACACATATATTTTAAAACCTATATTTCAAGTAAAATTCTCACTTACATCGTCCAATGTCTCGTGATTATTGACCTGTAAAAAACCCAAATGTTAATCTTCAATAAAAAAAAACACTGTAGGGATTTAAAAAAAAGCATAACTCATAGTTCATAATATAGAATCTAAGTTCTATCCTAAAATATCTATGATAATCAATGTTAATCTTAGACATACACATTATCTCATTCAAAGTAGTAGCTTTACTGTATCCTCTATGAATAAAAAGCAAAGGTCGCTACTACCACACTGTAATGTGTGTTTTTGTTTGGGTAATGTAGGTACTATCGTATAATATTTACCCCAATTTGAGAACCGCATATGATGTCGCCATCACGGTCTTGAATTTTATCGGGCAGTTGTTTGTTGTCGTTCTGATCGTTCGACGCTGGCACATCGCGTTTTACGTGTGCGTGAACCTAGAAAAATGTAGACGATTAAAATAATAGTAAATCAGGGAGAGTATAAGTTACCTCGGCTCGTTGAGTAATCTCTAAAAAGTCATTACTGATGTCGAGACACTATAAAAGACCTTTTAGAAACACGTTAAAATGCCTTAGTCCTCATCCCCCAAGGTTTGATACCGTGATAACTAAACAGTTGAAATTTTCACATATGATTTATTTCTGTTGCCGCTATACGTATACTAACCGCTATACGTATACGTATATTAACAGAATAAAATAAATATTGAACCCCTTCAATACAACTCCCAATACTCCTAAACAACAATCGTGATTTTTTGCGTTCTTCAAAGATAATGGTACCAAAACTTTTGAACGCGAGTCTGACTCGCACTTTTCAATATTAAACAACAATATATCATTGAAAATGCCAAATAGCTTTAATTAGAATACCTAAAAAGTCCTCCACTTCAGGTACCCGGACATCGGACTCGAGTATACTCGATGTTAAGAATTTTCATTAAGGGTATTTTGGGTATTTATGAGTATAGAATTGTGAATGCATAAATACTCAATTATATTAATACAAAAGATAATGGTACCTAAAATGAAATATATTCATAAACATTATATAAAACATGTAAATTAAAACTTTATTTTTTCTATGTTATTTAATAACATAAAAATAAAATATATATGTTATATCAATTTTTATATTATGAATTCAAATGTCATCTCGGGCACATAAGTTCGCTTTTTTGGCATTTTTCTTTAAAATGTAATTTTATTTATCAACATATAGTAAAATTTATATTTGAAGTACAATTCACACTTATGTAGGATATTATATGAAGTAATCCCACATAAAATTCGGGAGTCGAACCCGATAAGAATGTTCAATTAATACAGCACAAAACAACACAGTTCACGAGAAGGAAAAGAAGCACAAGCACTAAGAATGAAGGATATATTATTTACACACAGATTAGAATTAAATTACAAGAAAAGAATTGTATAAAATAGCAAAAGTAAGCAGATTATAAATTAATAGAAATGTGACGGTCGTACGCAAGCAAAGCTATATGCAGAGTCATTCTTGTTCGGCCGACGGCGCGACGACGCGAGCAGGCACGCATCATCACGAAGCGAGCGCGTGCGACAAGGATGCGCATACGCCCGGCGAGCTACGTAATGCGTGACGTCAGTCATCGCCGCTGGCCCAAAGCGCATAAGCGGAGCGTTTCTTCGTCGAAATGTAGGGCGGTTGCCCAAGTATAAAATTGGAGCGGGTAGCTCGCCACAGTACTCCCCCGGCAGACCGTGACTACGGTCGATAAAAATCTGGAAGTCGAACTCTTCTCCCACTGGACGTCCGTTTGGCTTCTTCGTGTGTTTTCTCCGGAATTTGGGCTTCTCGTGTGATGTATGCCGGTTTGAGCCTGTCAATCGATACATTGACGTTCTTCCCTTTGTATTCGATGGAGAAATATTTAGGCTGCCTGCTCACGACCTTGAATGGTCCAGTGTAAGGTGGCTCCAGTGCTCCTCTAACACGATCTTGGCGGAGAAAGACATGGGTGGCAGTGTGAAGATCGCGTGGCACGTAGAATGAAGCCGTGGAATGCCAAGAAGTTGGACGTGGTGAGAGCTTCGCCATGTACGCGCGAAGTCGTGTCGCGTACTGGGTGACATCAGCAGTCAGGTAGTCGTCCTTCGGAGACAGGAATTGGCCAGGCAAGCGAAGTGGCTCGCCGTAGACCAACTCAGCAGGGGATGATTGGAGGTCATCTTTCCAAGCGCCGCGCATGCCCAAAAGCACCAGTGGAAGAGCTTCAGTCCACTGAGAAGAAGAAGCATGGCACATTATAGCCGCCTTGAGTTGGCGGTGTAGTCGCTCGACGATGCCATTGGCTGCTGGGTGATAGGCAGTCGTGCGCAGGTGGCGCGCACCAACCAGTGCGGTGAGGGCTTCGAAGAGGTGGCATTCGAACTGACGACCACGGTCTGTAGTCACCCGCTCAGGACAGCCGAATCTGGCGATCCAGCCAGACACGAGGGCAGCAGCACAGGTCTCCGCAGTGATGTCCTTAAGTGGATATGCCTCAGGCCATCGCGTGAACCTGTCGATGACTGTGAGACAGTACCTGTAATCATAAGACAGAGGTAAAGGCCCTATGATGTCGAGGTGTATATGGGAGAACCTCGAGGAAGGTGGAAGGAAAGGGGAAAGGGGAGAGAATGTATGGCGGGAAACCTTGCATTTCTGGCACTGCAAGCATTGCCTAGCCCACTCTCTACAATCTTTACGAATCCCTGGCCAAACAAATCTTTGTGTTACCAGTCGTACAGTAGCTGAACTTCCTGGGTGATGTAAGTTGTGCAGCATATCAAAGACTTGTTTGCGGAACTCGGGTGTGATGTACGGACGTGGCGTAGGACCGGAAATGTCGCAATATACTGGTATTACGCTGGATACAGTGGCTACTTTTGACAGCTTTAATGATGAACCACGTTCGATCAGCTCCTGCAGCTCCGGGTCCTCCTCCTGAGTCCGTGCAAGAGACTGGTAGTCGATGGTCGTACCTAATGTAGTCACCTCCTCCACTCGCGACAAAGCATCAGCGACGACATTTTCTCGCCCAGGTAGGTACCGTACGTCAGTGGTGAACTGAGAAATGAAGTCGAGGTACCGAAACTGTCTAGGCGAACATTTATCTCTGTTGAGTGAGAAGGCAAAAGTAAGGGGTTTATGGTCCGTAAACACCACGAAAGTTCTCGCTTCAACCATATGGCGAAAGTATTTGATGGCTTCGTATACCGCTAGTAACTCTCTGTCGTATGGGCTATACTTCTTTTGTGAAGCACTCAGTTTCCGAGAGAAGAAAGCCAATGGTTGCCAGTCTTTGTCAATACGTTGCTGTAGCACGGCTCCTATAGCCATATCCGAGGCATCCGTGACTATGGCAAGTTTGGCAGATGGGTCTGGATGTGACAGCAGAGTAGCTTGAGAGAGGGATTCCTTACACTCGTTGAAGGATTTCAGCCTATCCGATGTCATCTCAACCGGATGCGAACCTTTGATGCGAGGGCCGGCAAGAATGTCCGTTAGCGGCGCCTGAATCTGAGCGGCGTTAGGTATGAAGCGACGGTAAAAATTCAACATACCTAGGAATCGTTGAAGTTCCTTGACTGTTCGTGGCGGTGAAAAGCTCTGGATAGCCTCAACCTTTGTCTCCAAAGGTTTCGTACCAGCTGCCGAAACTTGATAGCCAAGAAACGTAACCTCGTGCTGTCCCAGTTTGCATTTTGAAGTGTTGACCAAGATGCCATACTGCTTCAGACGATCAAAGAGCTGCCGTAGGTGAACCTTATGTTGGGCTGGAGTGGGGGAAAATACCAAAATGTCGTCCAAATACCCATAGCAGAAATCAAGCCCCAGAAGGACTTCGTCGACGAATCGCTGGAAGGTCTGTGCAGCATTCCTCAGACCAAAAGTCATGTACGGAAATTCGTACATACCGAAAGGTGTAGTGATGGCCGTCTTGGGTATATCCGCAGGATTTACGGCGATTTGGTTATACGCCTTCACGAGATCGATGGTGGAGAAGATAGAACACCCAGAGAGCTGGTAAGAGAAATCGTGAATATGACGGATGGGATACCGATCTGGAATCGTCCTGGCGTTGAGTGCACGGTAGTCACCGCACGGTCGCCATCCGTCGTCCTTCTTCTTCACCAGATGCAGAGCAGAAGACCAAGGACTCTCTGAGCGTCTCGCTGTACCACAAGCTAGCATGTCCTCGAATTCCTTCTTCGCGGCCAAAGTGCGAACTGGATCAAGTCGTCGAGGCTTGCAGGAAACGGGTGGACCTGGCGTCGTTCTAATGAAATGCAGCGTATTGTGCCTAGGTGGACAATGAACACCTGCGGGTCTCTCGGGTACTGAGAGGGTCGTGACACCATCCACTAAGCGCTGGTTCCTGCAATCCACAAGCAAATTAAAGTGGCTCAAAAAATCAACCCCAATTATAGGTTTAGACACGTCTGCTATTGTGAAGTTCCAAGTAAAATCTCGCCTGAGTCCCAAATTTAAGTGTAAAAGCACAGGTCCATAAGTATGTATGATGGAGTTGTTCGCTGCGACGAGATCATACTTGGACTTGATGCAGGGCGTCTTGATAGCAGATCGCGGAAAAACACACAGGTCTGAGCCAGTATCCACTAGGAACTGCATTTTTGTTGCGCGATCGGTGACGAAAAGACGGCCTGTTGATGAAGGGCAGTCATGGGCCGCTACTTCCGACCGCCCTGAGAGTTTTCCGAGTGGAAACTGCATGGCTTCTTACATTTATTTGCCTTAGCCCCATAAGTATAATGGTAAAAGCAGTGTGGGTGGTCAGGTGGTGGCTGTGGTGGTCGGGAACGGCTGCGAGAGCGATTGTAACTCCTGGAGTGCTGACGAGACCTGGAGCGTGATCGTTCTGCCTTCTCCAATCGAGTGGTTAGCATAGCTACCTGCTTCGTCAGCTGAGATATTTGGAGTGCCATCTCGTTTAGAGGAGTTGTAGGTAAAACCGCAGAAGTACTGGCCACCTGAGGTGTCGATGGTGCTATCTCATGGATCTTGTCGGCTAGCTCACCTAGTTTATCGATGTGCAAGTCCATTTGAGATGCGATCACAGTTTGAATATTCTGTGGCAACCTGCTAGACCACAGCGTGACGATGAAGTCAGACGGCACTGATGGACCTGCCAGACCGGATAGATGGCGCAGGAACTGTGAGGGCTTCCGATCACCGAGCTCTTCGTGCATAAGAAGCTGCTTAACACGCTTTTCCTGCGAAGCTGAGAGGCGTTTAATTAGCTCTTGTTTAAGCTTATCGTATTTGTTTGTGGCGGGAGGGTTGGTAATTACGTCTTTTACCTCGACCGCATACCGATGGTCCAATTGTGCAACGAGGTAAAAAAATTTAGTTTCATCGCTGGTTATCTTTGATAAGGCAAATTGTGATTCCACCTGTGCGAACCATAAAGCAGGCTCTTCTGGCCAAAAAGGTGGTACTCTAACACCTACCCGTAAAACTTCCTCTTTGCACTCAAAAAAATCTTCACCGTGACTCATCGTTGAAAAAAAAATTTAAAATCGCTCACCGTTTTTTTTAAACCACCGACCGTTTTATCCAATATCTTCCGTGGAACAATCCTCCTTCTCAAAATAGGTTTTTCCTCCGTGTTCTGCAAGGGTTGCGTGTTCAGATCACGTCGGGGTCACCAGATGTGGGATTACTTCATATAATATCCTACACTTACACAGTCCAATGTTTTGTGATTATTGACCTGTAAAAACATAAATATTAATTTTTAATTAAAAAAGAACAGTGAATGAATTTAAAAAATAAATATAACTTATAGTTCATATAATTTCATCTAAGTTCTATCCTAGCATATCTATGATAATCGATCTTTATCTTAGACATACACAATATTTAATTTAAAGTAGTAGCTTTACTGTATCCTACATGAATAAAAAGCAAAGCTCGCTTCTACGACACTGTAATGTGAAGGTAAATCCTATTAATATTATAAAGGCGAAAGTTTGTAAGTATGGATGTATGGATGTTTGTTACTCTTTCACGAAAAAACTACTGGACGGATTTGGATAAAACTTTACAGCAATATAGGTTATACATCAGAATAACACATAGGGTACTTTTTACTGGGAAAACTTCTCACTCCCACGGGATACCGACTTCCACGCGGACGAAGTCGCGGGCGTCCACTAGTATCTAAATATATATAACTCAAAGGTGACTGTCTGACATAGTGATCTATCGTCGTACAGACTAAACCATTGGACGGATCGGGCTGAAATTTTACATGCAGATGGATGTTATGACGTAGGCATCCGCTAACAAAGGATTTTGATCAATTCTATCCCAAGCGGATAAAAAAGGGGATGAAAGTTTGTATGAAACTTTGTCAATTTTAAATCGGCTGAGATTTTGCATGCTTAAAGCTAGTATAACGTTGGCATCGCCTAAGAAATAATTTTCTCAAATTTCACCCCTAAATGGATAAAATAGGGGATGAAACTTTATTTCAGGTATTTTACACCATATAATACTAACTTTACCACGCGGACGAAGTCGCGGGCAAAATCTAGTTGTAAATAAACTTCTTCTTGTTTGGGTAATGTAGGTACAATCGTATAATATTTACCCCAATTTGAGAACCGCGTAGGATGTCGCCTTCACGGTCTTGAATTTTATCGAGCAGTTGTTTGTTGTCGTTCTGATCGTTCGATGCTGGCACATCGCGTTTTACGTAAGCGTGAATCTAGAAAAAAGAAGACGATTCAAATAATAGTAAATCAGGGAGAGTATGAGTGATCTCAGCTCTTTGAGTAATCTCTAAAAAGTAGTTTTTTCTCTTGTTTCTATAACAACATATACTAACCGAATAAAATAAGTATTGAACCCCTTCAATACAACTTTCAATACACCTAAACAACAATCGTGATATTTTGAGTTCTTCAAAGATAATAGTACCAAACCTTTAAACGCGAGTCCGACTTGAACTTTAGATTAGTATTAAACAACAATATATCATCGAAATTGCCAAATAACTTTAATGCATATACTTAAATAGTCCACCACTCCAGAAACCCCGAGATGGCACTCGAGTATACTCGATGTATAGTATTTTCATTTAAGGTTCTTTGGGTATTTATGTGTATGTAGTTTTAAAGGAAAAATTTCTCAAATCCATTTATAAAATATATAATGAAATATGTATAATGTACATTTATGTACGACATAAAGAAAAAATCAAATATTACTCACGCTCACAGTACAGATCACTAATAAGACAACCAAGTATTTTTCCATTTTCAAGTCGTAGCCTGACTTTTTTACAGTTTAGAAGCTGTGTTTAGATTCAAGTATTCAAAGAAGAAAATCGTTTTTATATATACTGCTAGTTTCCATTCTTATCGACTTCGGGTCAAAGTTTTTCCGGAAACCTTCATATCAAGACGCACGTAATCAAGGAGGAAAAACACATTGGATAAGGGTCGACTGTAGAGTCAAGTGATAAAATTCAAACACTCGTCACTTTCAGTTCATTTCGTTTCATTGTTGCTTTCATATTTTATAACAATTGTTGAGTAAAAGGAATTAAACATATCATATTGATAACTCCAATTTTAAATGGTGCCCAACACTCGGTATGTAGGCAATCATGTGTAATGGGACAACAAGGAACTATAAACTTCTGTGTATATGTCATTTATATTAGTTAAAATAAAACAGCCATACATAAAGGGGATTGCTTTTATTTGTACAATATTGCATCATAAGATCACAAAAAAAAATTGTTTATATATATTCACCTCTGATTTTTAAGCCATATTTTAACGCATTAAAAAGTGATAATAAATAATTGACAATTCGCCTGTTTCCATAGAAAAATGCATATCCGAAAAATAACTATAAACTGACAATGATCTAAATATTTTCTTTTAGATACCGTCTGAGTTTACAAGTGAAAAATTATAGTATAAAACAATTATTATAAACGGAAAGTATTGAACACTTATTTTTTTCGAATATCTCAAAAATTCGGTAAAATTATGTTAAAATATTGATGATAGTGAAGTGTTAAATCAAATTTTGGCTCGTTGACCATAAATTTGACTGATGCAAGGTGGTACGAATCCAAAGAAGGCATTCTCCTTTCTTAAAACCCACAGTATTTTTTTTATGTACATTATAATATAGTTTGCAAACTCATACAAATTAATTTAAATTTTCAGATAGTATAATAGCTATCCGAGTTTAATTTATCTGAATATCCTATACCTAACAGTCTTATTTTAATCTCCAATCACACTGACTTGAGAAGGACTAGTCGAAACGTAGTTGGCCTACCTGATAAAACCAGCTGCGGAATACCCTCGGTGGAGGGAAAGATCCGGATTGCTGGATGCAAGGAATTCGGCGGATCCAATTAACTAACAGTTCTACTTGATACAAAAGTTATGAAACTATAAGCAGCTTATTGTAATTTCATTATATGTGACTTGTGTGACTATTTATTTCAGACTACAATATGATTTCGTTTTTTGATTTTTCAGTACCGTATTCTATTACCAAGCTTAATTACTTATTTGATTCAACGCCCCATTTTGGCCTTGGCATTTAACACCGGAACACGCTGTCTGCCCAGCGCATGATACTAGTTTTCGACTTGAAGCTCACTCAGGTCTGATCACTTTGTCTCTCTAGCTATATTCTGGTTTACCTACAAGACGGTGACCGTACCATCAACACAAATATACTATCTCGCCACTTTCAGTTAATATCAGTAACATCAATTTCAGTTAATGTCATATGTTCAATACATCGGCGTTATCCGAAAAATCATAAGCCCAGTAAAGGAGAATGATGGTTGCAAAACATTCAGCAATTAAAGACCTTGTATCCGAGCCAAATGTGATTGAAGAAATGAAAACGTTTGAAACTTAAGTATTTTTTATTGTTTGTAGGTAGATACGACGCAACATATATCGCGGCGACGAAAATATACTATTTCTTTCATAAATATGAATTAAATGTAAACACACTAATGAAAGACGATCCCAAGTTTTAACTAAATGATGCATGGTTTACCTAAGGTCGTCCCTTTCGACTTATCAATAAATTGTCGGGTTGGTATATTAAGTACGAGACCTTTAGGAAATTGGCTCTATTATAACAGCCCTTTTGGTTATAAAGGATACCTCAGATTCTCATAATAATTGGGACATTATACGTGACTGTATTATCAGCAAAGGCATAGTTGGAGTGTTGCCAGATAAAATAAAGCTAGAATCGGGAAACACAGCCACTAATGATTTTAGTTGTGATATTAAAGGTGGTCGTCGACTGTCTCCGCACGCACACTCGTGACTCGTAACGGATTCTACGGATCTTCTGATATCATACGTCCACAGCATCCGCTTTTTATGTTTAAAAAAAAATTTTGACATCGGAATTCTGTTGACAGTTTTGACATAACACTGTGAAGTGATTTAAAGTTAACTCTGTGGAAGTAATCCATTTGACGTCATCAGCATTGTTCATACATTGTGCATTGACGGTGTGACAGGGACGTGTATAGTGTATAGTTGACCAAGCGCTCTACAAATTCAAACAATGGGAAAATCCGTTTAGTTTCGTGAGGCCGGTGCGTGCGTGCAGACAATATGGACCTTCACTTTTACCGTCCATGTTTGTTATTTACAAAACTTTTGTATCCATTTCATATTTAGTTTGCGCAAATATGACCATGTTTCTCATTTTCGTTCTGAACTCAAGTGGCTTCCAATACGTCTTCGTCGGAATTCTCATATATTATCCCTTCTCTATAACATATTATTCAAACCTAGTTACCCTTGTTATCTAAAAGATCGTTTCAGTTTTCTGCATTGGTGCAATTCTAATTCATTGCGATCATCAGAGAACCTGAGTGTTGCGATACCATCTCATCACACTTCATTTAATCATTCGTCTTTTACCGTACAAGCTGTTCGTCTATGGAATTCTCTTCCACTTTCAATCAGGCGAGCGCAATCCTTAGAAATATTTAAAAAAAATATGTTCAAGAACCTCACGCAATAATATAACTTACTGCTGCCGTATTATCGCTTTTTCCTGTTATGATATTAATAGGTCTATGTATAAATGTGTGTATGTCTTGATAATGAATGTATTTTTGTATCGTATTTATTTATCGTACATTTGTATGTGTATTTAGCACGGAAATGTTGTTTAGATACGTTAAATAAATCATTAATGTGGTAATGTTAATGATATTGTTAACATTAACACCCCCATCTTCATTATTTACGTTATCTCTCCATCCACTGGTTACCTGAAAGAAATCGCTTTAAGCGATAAGGCCGCCAATTGTTACATACTAGTATGAATTTACTATAAAATTGTATCAATCAATTGTGTAATGAAACAATAAAGAGTTTTGTATTGTATCAAACTTTGCTCGTTATAATATTATAGGTTTAGATGAGTTTTTGTTTCTTTTTCCAAATAAAACTTCCAAAAAAAAACAAAAATCATATTTTATTAAAAAAACATATATAATTACATATTTATGAATCAGTTTTCATATATTTTTATTTCTCATTTATTCTATATTAGATTTCAATTCTCAAAACCACAAATGGGTACATATTCTTTAGGATTATGTTCAGCTCTCTCATTTTTCATATAAGGAGGTTCTTCTATATTTGGACCAGCAAATTGATAAGACTGAAAAAAATAATATACTAATAATAATAATATTAATGTATGATAAATTTCGAATTCACTTTGCTATACTGAAAAATATTCATAATACAAAATGCCGTTGGATCGATTCCCATCTCAGGGTCCCAGGGACCAAGTGGATTCTTTAAGCATTTTGTATTAAGAATAATATTAATGATAAATATGCATCAACAGACTACGTGATGTATAAATTTAAAAAAATGCAGCATCTGAGTGCCAAAATTTTTCAAAATCTAGTAAATATTGTTTTTTCGGGGAATCAAGAAAGAATGTTCAAATTTACAGAGGGCCATGTATTACATTATAACGTGTAGCAGGCCAGTACCAAATTAAATTAATATATTTGTGATCTGAATGCGGCCTACGAGCCGCAATTCTGACATGCAAACGTAAGCAATATTTTTTTGTTTGCGGTCAAATTACTAAGTACACGTGATAAATATAAATAATAATAATAATAATAATAATAATCTTTATTCAAACCAAAACATAACATTTTCTTATATATATAAATTAATAATGTTGCATTTTTGGTTACAAATTAGCACCTAAATTATTGTGAGCCCCTGACTCCCAAACTAGAATTAAATCTGTTTTTTGGAAGTCAGTGATTCCTCTTATCTCAATGAACATTTTACAACCATTGTTTATATATATATCGGTATCGGTAGAACTTTTGTGTGTAAACCTATGCGTGAGTGTGTGTGTGTGTGTGCGTGTGTGTGTGTGTGTGTGTGTGTGTGTGTGTGTGTGTGTGTGTGTGTGTGTGTGTGTGTGTGTGTGTGTGTGTGTGTGTGTGTGTGTGTGTGTGTGTGCGTGTTGCCTGTGTCGTATTTGTGTGCATATATATATTCTATTTGGTTTGCCTACTTTAACATGTCCTCTGTTTCGTGATAGTTAAATGACAATAACAAATTTTCGATAATGGTTTTCACAGTGAGCTTTGTATGCGAAAGTATTGGTTTAATTTTATTCACTCTATTGTACAGTTTTAAACTTAGCGCGTTGTATTGCTGTTTCGCCCACGAAGTCCGACATTTTATTTGATGACAAACAGGAGCTCTCGACCTCCTCATTGTTATTTTATGATCAAAAGGTATTGATGAATGTTTACGTAAAAGAATACGAAGTATCGACAGCTGCCTCACTGTAAGCACTTTACATTCATGAAATAATTTTTCCGTAGAGTATGTTCTTGGCTTACGCAATAAAACCTTGAGTACAGCCCTCTGAGCTCGTTCCAATCTCAAAAGGCTTGTTTTATTTGCCCCACCCCAAACCGAAATGCAATATGATATTACTGACTGACACAGACCCTTATAGATTATAAAAAGAGTGTTTTGATCAACTGAACTGCACAGTCTCTTGAAGACATAAATCAACCTACGAACCTTTGCTGTGAGAATCTGAATTTGTACATGCCAGTCGAGTTTGTCATCAACGTACACTCCCAAATATTTGACACTATTCACAACTTTTAAAGGTTTGCTACTACATACACACGGATCTTTGTCATGACGGTGATGAATTTTAATGTCATCATTAGGTAGATCTTTAAGGTGCTTCTTGGAGATGTCAAATCGAATAACTTGCGTTTTATCTTGGTTTAAGGTAAGAAGATTCTCATCTAACCAGATCTTGATTTTTGCAAGTGCACTCTCTGCATTTGCCTTTGCGGAGATCCAACTATCACCATAGACTAATAGTGCAGTATCATCAGCATACGTAAAAATGTCGCATTTCTCAAGAGACATGCGACACAGCTGGTCAATATATATTAAAAAGAGAGTGGGACCTAGTATGCTACCTTGGGGAACGCCATAACATATTAATTTTTCATCACTAAATAAAGATCCTATTTTTACATTTTGTGTTCGGTCTGTCAGGTAACTTGTGAACATATCTAATGTAAGGCCCCGTATACCTACCCTTTCAAGCTTGGCCAGAAGAATAGGCACAGAGACGGTATCAAAGGCCTTGGAGAGATCCAGGAAGACACCGTAACATTTTAACTTTTTCTCTATTTTTGAGACAACCGTACCGACAAAGTTAGAAACGGCGTCCTCCGTAGAAATACCACTACGAAAGCCATATTGGTTGTCAGACAGTATTTTTAATTTTGTCAAATATTGCACAAGTGAAGCATTAAGATATCTCTCCAGAAGTTTCGAGAAAGCAGTCAAAACGGAAATGGGCCTGTAATTAGAAAGGACATCCACGTCGCCCCCTTTATGAATTGGTGACACAACAGCTCTTTTAAAGGCACCCGGAAACACTCCCCTCTCTATGCATAGATTGAAAATATGTACCAGGGGCGGTGTCAGTGCACTGCAGGACTGTTTGATAACTCGAGAGGGTATTTCGTCCCATCCAGTCGCACAATCACTACGAAGTCCCAAAATCAGATCTTTTATTATAGACTCGTCTACAGGTAGGATGGCAAAGGAGCCACCTCCGGTGTTTATTTCTTCAATATTATTCTGGGTCTGTTGTATATGGGGCAATATTTTAGAGGCAAGATTTTTGCCAATATTTACAAAATATTCATTCACACAATTCAACGAAGCTTTACTATCATTTTTAATATTGAGAAGTTCAACAGCAAACTTTTTACATTGTTTAGTGTTAGTTACCGTTTTAACGACATTCCATAAGGCCCTAGGATTATTTTTTGCCTTTTCAAACTGACATTTTTCGTAGGCAGCTTTAAGATTTTTCAAAAGTTTGTTGCAAAAGTTACGGTATCTGCAGTAGGTGATTTTTAAAATATGATTATCAGGTGAACCTCTCAATTTAAGGTGCATTGAATCGCGATTTCGTATACAACGTAGGATGCCAGGGGTTATCCAGGGTTTAATAATAACATTTTTACGAGATACTTTTCTAGTTGTTTTGTGCTTTTTGATTACAGTTTGTATAATGGTTATCAAATTGTTTGTCGCCAAATCTGCATTTGATTCTTTTAAAACTATGCTATAATTTGCCGTATCCAATTCGTGCTTTACGCCTTCGAAATCAATTTTACTAACTGTACCACAGGATCCATGTCTCTTTATTTTATTTTTAGTTTTTAACGATAAAGCTGTAGGATAGTGATCAGTGATCTCACTCTGCATGACTACTGCAACAGCTACAAGCTTTGTTTTTAAAAAGATATGGTCTAGGCAATTTTCTGATCTAGTAGGGTAGGTGCAGGCCGGAAGGAACCCCAACGACGACATAAAGGTAAGATATTCATCCGAATGATGGTCTTTATTATTATTTTCCTTTATGTCCACGTTGAAGTCTCCCATTATTGCGATATTAGGATATTTCAATGAATTAATTATAATTTCAAAACTGTTGTAAAATTTGTCAAGATTGTAATAAGATGGAGAGCGATATACTGCAACTATAGCAACATCACCAACACCACAAACCAAACAGTTAGCGTCAAAGATGTTTGGTTCACTAATTTGATAATTTAAGGAAGATCTTATATATGTTACAACTCCATCATTTTGAATTGGATTATTCAACGTTTGATGGGCAGTGTAGCCTGTAAGAGAAGGGAGAGGACCAGCAGATCTCAACCAACATTCGGACAGTATAATAATGTCAAACTCTATTTTAGTTGCTATCAACGTGGCTAGAAAATTATCGAAGTTTTTATTTATACTCCTAATATTGGCATGTATTATATTAAGCGATAAGTTATTATACAAGTACTCTATACAGGTTTCGGGTGTACAGCAATAGGATTGTGCGGGTCTTATGCTGTCAATATCAACTATTATATTATCTAAGTCTGTCATTTTTATTTAAAGCAACATTGTTTATTTACATTTATCATCATTAGAGACAACATAAGACCGGCACAGTCCAACAAATATAGTAAATTATTTTGTAAAATTTTACACCCTCTACCTAAGAAGGAGAAAGCCTGTACTAGCCATAGGACAAATGTACATTGTTCAATATCTATCATAATAACAAGTTTAAAATGAGACATATTTAATATATACTTGTAGAAATAGTGATGTGATAGGCGTGCGTTGCAGTGTTTTTCGTGTTTTTGTTTAAATGTGAACAAAAGAAAACGAGATGTTGTTTCACATAGAATATTTGAGAATTTATAATATAATGAAATAACCATATTTAACAATTTAGGACATGTATGTATGTTAAGGGAATTTTTATAGTAGGTTGGAAATAAAGTAGTGTAAATAGTAGTATTTTTATGTGTGTTGAATATGTGTTCGTGTATTGTTTGACAGTATGAAAGTTTATTTCTTGTACATTTATATATCTGTAATGTAAGATAAAAAAGAAAGTTAACTAGCCTACAGAAAAGTAAGAAGATTAGGCAGACATTTCTCAGACTTAACATGTATATATTTAGTGTTCGAATCTTTGCGGAGCAGCACCCTGCCCCTAGATATCCAGCAAAATTTAAAATTATGTTGTTTTGCAAATTCACGGGTTTGAAACAGAAGTTTGCGAGTTGAGTAGGGAAGGTGCTCATCCACATAGATTGGTCGCTTGTCACCCGACTTTCCGATGTGCTCATGATTGAGCTTCTCTGATGCCTGCCGGTTTCTGTTGAAACGACGGGTGGAATGAAGAAAGTTGTTTTGAAATTGTACAGAATTGAATTCAACTACTATCGCCTTAGTCGTCCCCGGTTTTCCTGGGCGCCTGTATATATCTCTTATATCTTTGTCTTCTATATTAATATTAATGGTGGAACCAAGATTTTTAATAATTTCAGTAAGCTCCTTCTCAGTCTCCTTCCCTTCCTCTGTCACATTTCTGATTTCAATAGCTGAAGATCTTGATAATTGTTGGAATTCATCCATTTGCTTTCCTAGCGCCATTAACAATTCAGTATTCTGGTTTTTCTCTAGTTCCAACTTTCCAATCTTATTTTTTACTTCTTCATATTGTGCACCTAAAGAAGATATCGATTTTTCGATTCCGCAATTTGTTGTTTGTATATCAAAACATTGATTTTTCAGTGCTGTTATGTCCGCAACAAGTTTTGATAATGTGGCATCTTGATCTGTTTTCCATGAGGTAAGCATAACCATAAGCTCTTTTTTTAAATCTTGCAAATCATTCTCGGTATTACTTTGGGGCGATAATTCCATTCGTAAGCGTTTTGAACGAACCGCTGTCTTATAACTTCCCGTCGGCGGCTTATCTGCTGCCGATGAATCCGATTCTGTTTGTGATTGTGTCTGCTTGGATGGGGAAACGGGCGGGCTACGCTGGACTTTAGGCATTTTCACGATAAAAGTACGATCGAAAATAGTTTAACAGTAATCACCGACTTCGTAGATGCAGTGTAGTGCCGTAGCAGACGCAATGAATTCGTAGCAAACGTAGCAAGACGTAGCACAACGTCACCTTTCGATAAGAATCTTTTATTTCACCGGTTGCTACACGGCTTTGATAGCGGCGCAGTTTTCGTACCAGACGCAGCAACAATCCACGAGACCGAGTTCGAATCTCCGCCCAGCACACAATTTTATGCACACGGATTTATGTCAATTAGTTATCCCACTCTAGGACTGCCCAGTAGGAGGAGTTACTCCGTTTAACGACCCCTTGCGAGACAAGGAATTAAAAATTTCACTCACGGCCAATCACAAAAATTGAATTAATTAAATATCTGAAAAAACGACACTAAGACAGCACACGACCGCTCCGAACCAAGGAAGGCGGAGGAAAAAATATTCGACAAGACTACATTCATCATATTATCACTTATATTATGGAAATTTTAAACAATAAATGTACAACAACTCTCAGATCCGAAACTATAACTATACAAGAAACGACGTGAGTAGCGAGCTTTCAGAACCTAACAATTGTCTAGTAGTATTATCTATGCAGCATTACTGAAAACTTAGACTTTACCCGATTGCTTTTTGAAGTAAATGCTATATGATTAAAGATCTAACAGCGATAATGTAGAGTTCGAATTTTTATCACAGAATAGCACTCCGGAAAGCTTTGTTGAACACCATGCCTATTCAAAATAGTAAGTATCACTATCATCCAGGTAAATTTTGGAACAAAGTAAAAATTATATATATCCCATGAAAATAAATTTAAAACACAATCTCACAATTCAAACAAATATTTTCAATAAATAAACAAGAATTTGAATGAAGTGATAACTGTAAAAAGTTAGAATTCAAATTCTCATCTACTTATGACATTTTCTCGAGTAATTACTTTTTCCAACTGTAGATATAAGTGTAAGAGTTACTTAATTAAAACCATTTTGGAAAGAAAATTAGTAGACGTAATATATAGAAGAAAATAAAATTTGACATGACTTTGAAAGTCAGCCATTCAGCAGACGTGTATGTGAATTTTCCTGGACACCTAACATATTTTATCTGTAAATATTTCCCGACTCCAAAGCGATATAAGGAAACCTTTTCGCAAGTGTTTGCTATGTATTGATCATACAAATAACCTCAGTTGATTTTGCAGTGTAAACTAGCCACTTTAAGTATTACGTCTGTAGACGACGCGGGCTCGCAGTAAAAAATAAGTTCAAACTCCAATAAAAAACGACGTAGTTTTGGAAGGGAAAAAATTTAATGACTTTTAAAAAAGAGTATACAAAATGTCAAACTTGAAAACAAAAAGAAAAAACCCGAGACGTCTTTCGATCAATCCTCCATGTTATATTTATTAAAAAAAATACATTTATATACTCGCGTCGCTAACAACGTCATATTTATTTTATTTATATTTGCCTCTGCTCAAAACTATTTTCTATTTTTAATGATAAATCTACATCATCTTTATAAACCTTAACGTTATAAAACTCCACAGAAATCAACAAACGTGATCTTTGTTTCTACTTTTTTAATGGATAATGGTATTGAATCTTTCGTGCGCAATTTCGTCTCGCACTTGAGCAGTTTTTTCCTTTTCTTGTTGCTTTTTATACAGAAAATTAATAAACATCTGGGTAATTAATTAAAACCTTTTGTGCCCCTCAATCTACTATTTTTTTTGCCTATCTGTTTCAATGACGGACGCAATGAGATAGATAGATAGACAGGAACGTTGTTTTGGCTTCACCATATCTTAACTCACCGTATTATTGTTATCACCACTGTCCATTTGTAGTCGTCTCCTCGAATCTTCTAATTCATGATACAAGGGCGCCAAATATGTGTCTATTGTTACCATCATTTCATAAACAAATTCTGATAGCCATTCAACAATTTCTCTGGTTTCCTCGTTATCGTACATCAATTCATCCTGCGGACGAGCTTGAGACTGAAAAAGAAGATATTTAGTTGATATTGTAACAAATGATATTTTTCTCTCTCTCGTTTAGCTGAGCTAATCGGAGCAGCTGATTATTATTTGTCTCTTTGTGATTTTTAAGGTTATCGTATATCTATATAACCGAAAGAGGCGGACGAAGTGAATTTGCTTTATACCTTGGAAATTAATGACAGGTGTGATTGGAATTCTGATACAATAGTTTATATGTTTGTATACAAAGAATTCTAAAATCCCATCCTTTCGCCTATTCTATTCTAAGAGATAAGCGAACTCCGTTATATTTATTTAGAGAAATAAGGCTTAATTAAAATTACTGACGTTTACTTTTAACAATGCTTTGGATAGTCAAATATTTTTTGTTTATTAATCATTTCTTCCTTTACACTAACGTACAGTCCAAGTCACATCTATTTGAAAGGTTTATAATATTGAAAAGTAATGAGTTTGCAAATAAAAAGCCACTAATACTATATAATATTTAAGTACTTACGAAACAAATAAGAGTAGCTAAAGCGAATACGGTCAATGTATTCATCTTGACCTAATCAGTAAAAATAATAAACTAAACCTTGACATTGTGTGTGCATGTATTTAAATAGACACGTATAGATCTAAATAATTGAATGTCACGTATAGTCACGTTCGTTATTTTACGATAAGAGTAAAAAAATAGTGCTACTTGACTCAGATAGCTTATGCTAAGATAATTTTCATTTGTGCTGGTTCAAATATTGGATATAAATGACCAGTTGACCACAGAAATTATTCAAGATACTCAATAATTTACTCCGGGGTATATAGCTTATTCTACTTTTTAATATTATTAGAAAAGATTGCAAAGGAAATGGAGACGTCCATAGCACTGTGAATTAGTACATAATTATAATCTATAGTAACTTTCACTGCATCTAGCATTTCTGAACTTAACCCTATTTAAAATGTATTTTATTACTGCAGAAGCTTATATAGCTCTTGGGTGAGTGTTTTTATACCTCATAAAAAAAAATTCAACAATAAATAATTCAAACATGGTCCACAACCAGCAGGAATAACTAAGCCATATGTTTTGACTAAGATATAGTTTGTAAAGGCTTGTTTGTAGAAGGCTCTACATAACATCTGAAAACTGTTTGACAATGCGAACCATAATATATCATGATATAAATGTTGCCAAGTGTTTTTATCTTGGCAACATTTTTCATTAAATGTTTTAAAGCGATATACATTTATTATTTGCTGTACACACAAAGCAATGAATTTAAAAACTCCTCCTTTTTAAAGTCATTTAAAATATTTCATATCAACTCGGGAAAAATTTTTGAATTTGCTATACTGATTGTTGACGACAACTTATCGCAATATCATTTTCGCAAAAACTATACTTGCAGTAGTTATTTTTGTCATTGTCTTAAAATGTATAATATCCAATTTTCCAATATTGACCTTTGTAATAGCTCAACTAGCATTATGTTTCAAATCTTTAATATATTACAATGATCAACTTTTAATTTTAGTTATCCTAACTATACTTCACATAACTTATTGAAATTTTGTAAAACTATAAATGTTTATAAGCTGTTATTTACTTTGTAACTCATGTTGTTCGTTTGTATTAAGTAATTATGGGTACTCATTGTCTATAATATATAATAATATCGTTAACATTGAAATGTTGTTTAATGACTGTTTGTGCCAAAATAAAGAGAAAAAAAACCTTCGTCTTTGACGCTTTAGGAAAGTGTATTTATGTTTTTAATTTTAATTTTTCTGACTTTTGTCACTTTTATTTTCTTGTTGTAATCGTTGTTAAAACAGATAATCTTGTCTAGTTTTTTAAATACAAAAGTCTACATTCAAACTGTCGCGAACACTACTTAAAAAATAATAATAAGAAAAACAAAACAAACAGAAGTCGGGAAATAAAACAAAAGTTTATTTGATAAACTTTATAGAATTTGCGTTGCCCTTGCAAAGTTGTTATCATTGTGACTGTGGAATGTTTGTCCGACATATTGGGAAAACGATTCTAATACAATTCGTCACGTTTGATATTACAAAAGTTATAACCATGACTCTGGAAAATCCTTCGATATCAGTTTGAGTGCAGACGTCCTAAGAATACTAATCCAATTGTATACGTGCGCTCGAATGGCTTATAGTTCAGAGGTGATGATGGAAGTTAAATGTCTTAAGGCAAATACTATTTTACATAATATACATTATCTATAAGCCTTTATAAATCAAATCTTGCAAGTTAAATATCCCCTACCTGGTTTTTGATTCGATGATAACGCAATATTAATATGAAATTATGCTGATCGGATGATGGAGCCAGAAAATAGCCATAGGATCTTTGCAATTCTACCTATGAGTAGGTATTTATTCCTAAATAAAGTAATCCCAATGAATTTGTTTTGTCCTAAACATTTGGAGTAGTAAAAAATGCTTTTAGTACGTTTATTTTAATAAATATATTTTGCATTTGATTTTGACTTGACAAGGACATGGACCAATATATTATCTGCGGTTCAATAATGGTGCTCAACTGGAAACTTTGTAATAAAATAACCTAACCCAGCCGAGTTTTATTTGTTTTGTATAGATTCATTAGTCCTCCGATATACACGTAGTTCAATGACTTTGGAATAGAAAAATAAATCGCAAAGAATGAGTTAATAAGTTTTTGGATCGATTTTACTACTAATATATTTTAATTATATAAAAATATACACAAAAATAGGTTTTGATATAATATAGAATCATCTTAAGATTTTTTTTATAATAGCATTTGTTTTTTTTTTTGTGATTAAAATGTATGAAAAGCAAACGCGTCTTTACTCTTGATGCGTATATGTTTGTGTCTTTGTACTGGAACGTAACGTAAGTGAAGGTACAAGAGAGCCTTAAGTATCACTGCTATCAAATCCATAATTTTCATTCGTTATCATTAATTTGTTATTATCAAGACCATGTCAAAGTAGTATAATGAAACGGAGTAGCGCTATAATATCACTAAGATGTCGTATCACAGCTAGAGAAGTTAAGAGGTCGCTCTACTGGTATATCAAGTACACTCGCAACATTATATTTCGTTATCTAATTAATGTCATTATAGATATATGAAAGACACAATACGAGTATTTCCTAGGCGACGCGACAACGCGTTTGCGCAACAACAAAATTTCCCTGTCACACAGCGAGATAACACACGTGCCGGGTATTACACCCTTTTAATATTTAAACAATGCCGTCGTTTTATTTATTTAGGACGAGACGTATGTTCATGAGTATGATAACACCTTTATGGGTATCTCATAACTTCACCTGTTCAGTATCAAAGTTGTTTGTCAATATATTATAGTAGCAAATAAATAATTACTGCATATTACGAAACGGGTATAAAAAAGGTGACCTCTAACGCGAGAAACGCTAAAAATATTTAACGTATTGCAACTTTTTCAGGTAATTCTTCGGAAAGGTTCATGTATAGGTATAATTTAATTGAGGTTTTATATAAATCTATTGGCTAAATAAATAATAGATAATATCATAAACATTTCTCATTATGAAGCTAAAGTGCCTACTTATATTATGGAAATCTGTAACAACGTAAAACAATACACAAATCTGAGACAATAAAGTAAAACTCATTTCCTACTACAAGGACCCCAATTGAGAATCGAATCTTTTCAGATTGGAGACAGGAAAATCATCATACCCGGCGTGCGAGCCAGAAGGCCACAGCACGTAAATCATTCGTCCCTATTGCAGGGGCTCAGTCTTTCGTGGAAGATCAAGGAGGAAGGGCTATGACCCTCCACACTAGCCCAATGCAGATCGGACGGTATAACGTCTGCAAACATAGCCGGAACCAACGTCTTAACGTGCCTTCCAAAGCACGGAGTAGCTTCAGATAATAATTTTTCGTCACCCATCCCGAGACTGACCTTTGCGATAGTCGCTTAACAACAACGATCGTGGACCGTGGAGCTTATCTACTACGCCACCGAGCTAATGTGATGATGATCTTTTGATATTTGCGTGATCAGATTGACGATCTGAATGAAGTTTTTTACTTAATAACAACATTAAATTCAAATGTTAGAACTAAAACCTATTTTATCATTATTAGGTTGTATAACAGTCACTTTAAAAATACTAAAACAATTTAGGAAAAATTCATTAGCTTGTTACTATTGAGGGCGTCCTCAATTACAAACACTCTAGGACAGGCTTAAGCTGGAAACACATATATTATGCAACCGAATTGATCACCAATCGAGTCAATTAAATAAGCATTACCATTATAAAGCTTCAAAAAACCGATCTTCGAATCACGTAATTTGAAATTACCCACATAAGATGTTTGACGATTAATTTAATTAATATTATTAATTAATAATAAATATTTAATGTTATGATAACAGATATAAAACAAAACAAACAAATTTTCACAATAATAATAGTCAAGTTTATATCTATTCCTGTTATTACACTAAGCCCCTGACTCATAATGACCGCCACTATCAAAACATGACTTACTAACTATTATCCGATACATTAAATTACATTCGATTCAAGCACGTGTCATATTTAAAATGCTTGTACGTTTTGAAATCATCGCCTGTGTACCCTCTATCTTAACTTTTGTTTAGTTCTTTTTTATTAATCTTTTTCATTTAGATCACAGGCACTGTCTGTTCTCTCTGTCTGTAAAAAACTACAAATGTCAACATATTTACAGTTTTCAGTATTCTAGTATCTGCTTACTAATTTTACTAATTTTTTTCTTTAATAATCCTTTTCAAGGCCAATAAGTATTAGTTCAGACGTTTACTAACTATGTTCTTACAAACGAAAATTAATTTTATTAAATCGAACAACTAGCACCTAACAATTTCCAAGACGAAATTATTGAGAATTGGTTTTGATAATTTGTAATAAAAAAAAGTAAAATCTTTTAAGCTATATAATTAACATAATCTTAAGATTAGTATATTAAATTAAGCAGCACATCACAAAATATACAATTGATTTTGAATTAAAATGACTACATATAACCGATTAAAAATTAATCAGAATTTTATTGGTACTTATTTTTATGGGTGCGAGTATTATGCATCACCTAAATTACTACACATGTAATTGAACATTTTGAAAATATTCCACTATTAAAAAAGGCTAAAATACCACTGCTATAAATATATTACACTAGACTAAATTAAATCGTGTATCTTTTAATGATGCAGATAGAAAAATGGTTGATGCCATTTTTTTGCCGAGTAAAACTCGCAATCGATCTTACGCGATTCAGCTATTCATCATCATAAAAAACGAACATCGTGCCTGTTCATCTCCGTCGTAATGAGTCCATAACAGTAGGTCCCGAAATTAATACGAACTTACCGAACCATCCCGCGTATTCAATGTAAGCTTGGTAATCACAGGCATTATAACCTGAACACTCATTAGCTCATCGTGAATGTCTTCACGAGCTCTGTTGGAGATACTACACATACCGGAATCAAGTTTAGTAGTATAATTCTGGATATAAGGGATGTCTATCTATATTTTCAAGCCGTATCCTTTGCGTGGTAGGCAGAGAGGAGCGAACGCCACAATGTATGGTTATTACATATATCTTTCGCCTCATTCACTTCCGTTGCTCTTTTCATATATATTCGCCGATTTATAAGTATTTCAATAATACTAACACCAAAGTGGAATGCAATAGTTTTATTTTAAACTAGCGTTCTCAGCAAATAAAGATATTGAATATTTCTTATTTTTATTGATGTCAAATGTTTGATAGCTTTATTTGACTAAATAGTTTAAATATTTTAGTCAAATAAAGCTATCAAACTCTACACGTAAATGCATATTGATAGAATTGATCTAATAAAATGTGTATCTAGTCGTGATAGCTAGAGAGATACATATGCAAATTTCTCATCATCTGTTATTTAATTGTGACAAAGTTTATATTTGTTTCATAAACTATTAACATGAAAGACAGAGGATATACTCGTATGTAGATACCGCGCAAACACTTGTTTCTGACATCAGTGAAGCGCAAAGCCTTAGCAGCACAGTGTAAATATAAGTAGACAAAGGTGAAACTACACGCTCATCGACGAGCCGCCTAAGTGGACTTAACAGGACGCTCAGTAACGCGTATCGCGTCGAGACGTAGGATGACACGTTCCGCGATCGTTTTATTTAAAAAATGAAGGAAAGATTAAGGAAAAATTAAGTTTAATTTTTAGATTTAGATGTTTTTTTTAAATACCCGTTTCAGTATCATGCATATTTTCGGGTTGAAACGTAGTACGGTCCCACCCGAAAATGCTTGATAAACACCCAAAAACAGCCGCTAATGAGCGGGCCACCTAAATGCAGTGCCTACCACGCCTCCGATCCGAAGAGAGCACGAATCGTTGGACGTTTCGTGCGCTCTTCGGCTATGTGTCCGTCAAAAACTTGTACAAGGTCATGCCGTAATGTCAAGTTAAAGATCAACATAAAAACAAAGATTTACAAGTTGTGTCAATATTAAACTATATTCTTTTGCTGAGATTAACCGATTTTTAACCGACTTCAAAAAATTAAGGTTATCAATTCAACCTATACGTATGCTATATTTCCAGAACTGCCCAGTTTTCGCATATGTTATTCTATATCATGTGGTGATATAGAATAATATAAGTAGATATCACCGTCTGAACAAATGTGTATGTATATTTTTTTGTTTGTTTATTAGTTATTACAATTCGATTCATTAATAATGTCAGACTCCTTTTATATTTGTTAAAGAAACAATGTCTAAAACATTCAAAATGACAACCCTATGGTTTCAATGGAGCGTAGGTATTTATTTTATCAAATAGGCTTAGTTTCTATACTGTGTCATACTTATACTGTGTTACTCAAGTAATTATTACTTTATCACTACTACAGAGCGTAGGTACTTTCATAAATTAGAACAAATTTTCATCTTTATCAAAAGTTTAAATATTTGTAAAAATATTTCTTTCGGCTGTTTGGGTGGATTGCCGGAACATTGATGAAAGTACACTCTGTACTTGCGAAAAAGTAACAAGTGCTTGAGAAATTCATCAGTCCTGTCAGGTCCTGGGTAGCTCAGTAGTTAGAGCAGTCGCCCGGATTGCGAAAGGTCCCATCTCAGAGTGCCAGGAACAAAGTGGTTTTTTAAGCATTTTTCATTAAGAATTTATCAGTCAACTTACATACTCTTGACTATACACATATTTTACTAGATACTATATTCTGAGAAAATATTATACAAAGTCAGACAAGCTCTCCAGAATACACGAAACATTTTACAGCATCGAATATGAGAATTTATTGAGCAGTATTCTCTGCAATGCCGAAGCGAAACAGCTTTCTAGTTTCTAAGAAAGAATTTAACTTTGTTATATATAAAACTAAATTATATAAAATAAACAAATAATTCTACCGAGATGAATTTGATTAGTTAAGCGTTTTGAATTATAAGATAAAAATGCAATATATGCCTCAGATTCCAAGATGAGTAGCTAAAGTCCCCATATTATGGAGTAGCTGCGACTTCAAATGTACCACAACACCCGCGCGCTGGTCGGACATTGCACACCCTCGCCCGGTGTGGGGGTGTGTGTCAAATGTCTCTGAGATGAACCCCCAACCCGCAGAGCGACCTGTCTTTCTCAGGGCGGGCCGAAGTGGGAGTGAACCGCACGGTGTATGACCTAAGAGCCGATCCCGTGCATCGCTTTCCATGCGAGAGACATCGCTGAGTTTTACTAGGTAAACTCCAGCTTCTTGTCTAGCCCTTTCGAGGGTGGAGCCGCAGAATGAGTCCCACATAACCCGCCGACCCCGCGCTGGGGGAGCGAGTATTCGTAACGCTTTTTTCAGCGTCAAAAAAATCTTGTGATACCTTCGTTGTCTTTTCGTTGTTCGTTTTCCGTTGTTTTATATTACGGAGGCTTTAGCTGGGTACTCACCTTGGAATCTCATTTTTGAATAATATACCTATGTGTAAAAGTATTGTCGATGGTGAAAAATTAAGAAAACGGCGAGATAAAGTGAAAACTGGCATTTATTTCCGAAAAAGCAAAATAACTTTGAGTTCAGGGGTGAATCCGGGAACCACCATACACGAATTAAGCACCAGGTTTCAGACCACAGCACAGAGCTTAGCCTAATTGTAAGAGACGATGTATATAATTGGAACGGTTGGTTCTAGTGATGAGTCCTTCACTCGTGAGGTACCTCGTTCGAGGTCCTCGTTTCGACAAAATGAGGGAGTACTTGTTTTTCAACTTTGAACCACCTCATTTAGCTCCTCACTTTTTGAGACCTCGAGCACGGGGTGCAAATACAGATATCACACCTCACTCAGTAGAATAGTAAGTTGCTGAGAATGAAAGGTTGTCTTATATGAATTATGTCAATCGGTTGAAATGAGTATAATTAAAAAATGATTGTAATGTAATTAAAAATAATAATTAACGAGTGAAGAAAGAAATTAATAAACAAAAGGCGTTCATTATGCGTAAGAAAATATTGTTACAACAATAAGTATTCGATCAATTATTAATCATAAATGTTTCACTCGGCTCAGCCGGCGATTTGGTGAGCTCAAAGTAGCGACCGACTCCCTGCCTTAATTGCATTATGCCTCACTACGTACTGATTCTCTTAACATAACTTCAAATGAGGTGTACCTCGCGAATACCTCATGAGTTAAAACGAAATTCTCACTCATCCTCAATAAAACGTGAGAATTCCGAATCCCGAATTAAATTACATTAAACAGCATATTACTTATACAATCCAACAGTATAAACTGATACCGCGATGTATAAAATGAACAACGTCATCCAGTTTGTAGACTTTGAAGTAGTCGGGAACCTAAAGATGTGTAACTATGGGTGTGTTACCAGTGGCGTAGCTAGGTAATCTAGGGCCCTGGGGCAAATAAAAAAATTGGGGCCCACTTCTATCAAAACTGGTAAGGTTTTTTGAAGTAAAATCATTAAATATACAAATACTTTAAAAATGCTAAACAACTTTATCATCAGCTCTTTTTCGTGCATAGGCAGGTAATAAAACTATTAAACACTAACAACATAAATTACAATTATTTTTATACTTGGTGTAGGTATTGGGCAATAAAACGAAATAGAAAAGATTCAAGGGTTTATTATATATTTATTTAATCATAGATACGTTGCACCAGCTTACTGTTATTTAACCTATCGCCATGCAAGCTATTTACAAAAATTATCAATAGAAATATTTGATCCAGAAGTACTTGCAGAAGGCTGACTAAAAAACTTGTCAATTTTGGGCAATTTTTGTTTACTTTCTCCTCTTTCTTGGCGTTGTTTGCGTTTAAATGCACCACCGGGTTTCTTTTTTTTTGTCCATAATATTAGTTTTCTAATTTATTTATGCAATATTTATGTAAGATTGTACTCAAGTAGGTACTCACTGTTCACTGACAACGTTACAAGTAAAAGGAAAGCGAAACGTGAATGAATGAAAATGATACGATACAAGGCGTCGTTGGGGAATCCCCGGCAAACACTTTATCGCCGCCAGTGTTACCACATTTGACGGTTTGACGGACTACAATCAAATAAAATTGAACTTTTGTATGGACCAGTACAAAAAATAGATTGACATACGCTTACTTACTCCTGATAAATAACTTTTTAACCATTCTCGAAAAAAAATCTTGACTCGAAGTTCACAATCGCGAATCACAAAAACGCATATCGATAAATAATAATATGCAGATATTGATATCCAACAAATTGATGAAAACATTAATAACACTGTCAACCCACACAAATAATTTACGGGAATTCCCTTTTTACCCGACTGCGCGACGCAAAGGAGGGTACCTAATTATAACTTTGGAATTACTCACAACTGAGTTTCCATGATTAAACTCGAGTTGTCACCTGTCATTTTTATTTTGAAGATGGGAGAAATTTTCAAAAGTTGAGTTCGATTGAGATTTTCTGGTAAAGATTCGAGGGCCCCCTGAGCTGGAGGGCCCCGGGGCACTGCCCCACCTAGCCCCTTAGTAGCTACGCCACTGTGTGTTACATAGGATATATATAATATTCAAAATTAGAGAATTCGAATTTCGTCTAAGACTAGAAATACCTATATTTTTATCATCAAATTGAAATGATCGAAATAACTAGAAATGGGGTTAATTGATTTATTTTATACTAATGCACTTCGTATGAAAACCATTATGATACCTACAAAAAAAAATGAGAAATCGTCTATACGATTTCCAATTAACTACCAGTCACACACAGGCGGTTCCGTTCTCTGTTATTTCTAATCATAACAACTCTTGAAAAATATCAGATGAACGCTTTAAAATTAAACTATTCAATGAATGAATGTCTTTGGAATATAAGTATATCAATTCAAACATCTTTAACAAGATATCAATAGAACTTGGTAAACATAAGTTATTTTGTGTTATTACATACATTTCTTACACATTGATTTATTTTTATCAAATTAATTGCATATCATATAGATTTATGAATAGACAAGCTTTCACAATATCTTGACAGTAAATTTATCCGTTGGAAACCGTTTTAGTGGATGAAAAAGTAGCCTATATATTCATTCAAGTCTAGAATTATTCATATACCAAATTTAATCAAAATCTGTACGCTCAGCTTAAAGTTAAACTTGTCGAAAACTCTAAACAATATAACAGTATTTATTATCTTTGATAATATTAAGTATTATTTACCGCTAGGGGCGATGCTGTAGCCAAGTTACCGTGAGTTTGGACAGATTTTCTCTAAGATATTTTATCTTTATTGTTTAATCTCATATAACTGAACGTTTGTTGGCTATTTTTCAAAGTTTATTAGTTACACTTCGTCCATTCGCCAACTAGATGAATCTTCACCAAGTTTACAGGGAGCTGTATTTTACACCTGCTGTCCAGTATTATCCGGTAGCGGGTTAGTAACTTTTCGTCTGCCAAACTCATTTAGGTCAAACCAGAGCTGAACAAAGGCCATTTTTATCTGGCAATTCAACAGAAGACACCCGAATATCATATTGTACAGTTGCCAACTTTACATTGTTGTATTGTAATTTAGTCTAGTCCTTTTTATTTTCACATGTTGACTCAAATTATTTTAAATCGAAGCTCATACAGTCCTTCCAGATTGACGTATGAACAATCAATGTTTTTTTTTTAAATATTTTCTTTTTAAAACACATAAGACACACAGATCCTATTTTGTTCTTGACCGGATAAAGATTCGTCGATTACCGATGGAAAATGCATAGAGATTCATCGACCGTGGAACGTCCGATCAGATAAATATGTACTACGTCTGATATTATAAATAACTAATGTTACTAATTTTATTTCTTTGTAGATGTAAACTTCGGAAATACTGATCCGATCATGAAAATTATTTCACATTCGTTAAGCTAATGTCGCGAACATTGAGACGTTTGACGGATCTTCCGTCAGACTTGCGCCGAAGCTAAAAGTTAAGCTATATTTTCTGACACCTATACTTGTATTACCACCATAGTTTCTTTTCACTTTATGTTTTTTCTATTTAACAAGAAATAAAGTTTGGAAACTAAATATGGTATGTAATATTTCTTCGTTATACTCAACTACGAACTATCAGATAATCTATTTATAAGTTTAATACGTCGCATAAACCTTTTTATAAAAAAGTTATATAAGATGGCTTCAACCCTTTACACCCGCTAGATAGCGACACTTCATAACTCTGCAATATTATCCAACGTAGCTTATAAAATAAGCTAAACTTGAAAGAATAAAGTTTGGAAGAGACCTAGAGATACAAATAAAGTTTTTTTTTATATATATTAAAACTCATAACCACAATATATATATTAATGTTTCATTCTATTACTTCTAGACAATATTTTTGCACGTTATACCAATTAATATAATGATTTTACGTGACCAATCTTAATGCAATAATAGTCGACGAGGGATGATGGTAATGTACTATATGTTATTTCAATGTTGCGGAGGTTAAAGGCTGGTCATAGGAGGGGTGACCAAACTATCTTGACGTTCTCCATGCTTCCAAAGACAATTAACATTCACAAGTCCGCAGTGCGAGGCCCGTGGTGGGTTATGGCTGTTCTACCTATTCATTTTTTTCCATTGGGAAAACCTGGGGGTGGTCTGAGCCCCTGCAGACGGTAATAATAGGCTGATGATGGTGGTGATCACTATTCTAAGTTATACAATTTCATCATTAATTTAATAAGCACCTACAGTGTTATTAATAAACAAGGTTTAGAGATGAAGTAAATTTACGCTGAGACTCCATTTAGTATGAGACAAAATTCATGTAATTAAACAGAGACTTAGCAATGATTAACCTAGTAAGAGTTTCTACGGGAGTAATATTTACTCCGAGAAAGTAATTTGCTTTTTTTACTGTATAATAAGAATTTGAACATATACTAAAATTGCAATTTGTGATACCACGGCCTCACAGAAAACCGACGTGAAGCAACGCTTGCGTTGTGTTTCGTCGTGTGAGTGAGGGTACCGGAGACCCAACCCTTCCCTCTACCCCTCAACCCTTACCTCCAAGGCCGGCAGCGCGCTTGTAGCCTCTTTGGTGTTGCAGGTGTCCATGGGCGACGGTAATCACTTACCATCAGATGATCCGTCTGCTCGTCTGCCCCCTATCCCATAAATTTTTAAAAAAAAAAACTTTGTATATTAGCTGCTTAAGGGTCAATCATGATTTTGACTTATCAGTCTTTTTTTATAATCTTACTAGCTACTCCTGGCCTTTCACTCGTGAACTATTTTGAGAACAAAAAAGGTATTATATGTACCTGTTTTACCATATTGATGAAAATCGCGTTTAAATCCATTGTGTACTTTAAAAGCATTCAGCATACAGACAGAGGGAAGCTATTTTGTTTTATACCATGTAGAGATTGTTTCTAGTCTGTTTGTACAGCTTAATCTATTTCAGAGTTACGTGCAATCATACGTTTCAGTGGCATACATAAATGACAACCTGTTAGCAAAATATACCTACTTATAACCATATATTTAAAGGATTCCGACAGAAAAAAAATCTAGCATGTCAGCTCCTATCATAATAATATTTATTCAGCTTCCGCTTTTAAAATCAGTGACTGCTAGTGCTATTTGGATTTTCACTCAAATAACAAAGCCAAAGAAAAATATCCCGAAGAAGAGAAATAATTTGTGCGTGCTTAATAGAGCTCGTAACGATGTGTATCTAGAGTACTGGAGAGCATCCAGTAGAGTTTGAGAACAGGTGTGTTTGCGTTTCATTACACCGTCAGCCACGATTCATGTTTGATCCTGAGAGTGTTGACGATAATTTTACCGATAAATTGTAGGATATTGTCGTTGATCGTTTTTCTTACATGAAGATTATTATTATTTACCTGAGCTTAAAAGGTTACAAATGCTTCATTAAATATTTTTAATATTCTTACCATACACTTTAGTAGCAAAATTTTTGACATTATAAATTAATTCTTCGACGCACACGCGCTTCAGGAAAGCTATAACAAAAATGTGCAAAATAAAAGAAAAGAAACTTTGTATGTAGTACATACGTATTCCAATTTACTAATTCTGATTGTAACTCGCCCAAATAATTATTCTGGGTATTAAAAAGAGGAAATACTTAAACCATCTGGGTGCCTTAACTGTTGGTAATGATTTGGGGGGTATATTTTTATTTATTTAGGTGTCAGTTTCATATACAGTTTAGATATATTTTATTAGAACATTAAAAAACAATAAAGAATTAAGGCGCGATTAATAATAAAGTCCATCCTTAAATATTTTTTTAAATACTTCTATTTTTGTTCGAATTTCTGTACAGACGTACAACGCGAGTTTTGAATTGCTGCATGTACTCACTTACCTTATAACCTGTTATACTTCTATACGTGAAGAAACATAAATTCTAAATATTTTTATTTATTTGGAAAACATACAGTGATATTTCTCTGTAACAATTTCTATACACTACACAACATTTACATGTTTTCGAATACCTATATATATAACATTTTATTGCTTATTCGCTAGTGCTAACAAAGAAAAAAAAAAACAAATTAATATAATTTGTTCTGCATCTGTAATACCCACAGTAAGAGAACCGTCAAACTAAAACTGAAGTAGTGTTTCTTTAAAATGTATGGGTTTTGATTTGAATAGGTCAAGTTTGGGAAAGATAGTTTATTAACCCTATTTGGTATTGAGTATTATTTGATACATTAACTTTCAAAAATGTTTAGGACCTGAAAAAGATATTAAAAAAAATATTCCGGTTATAGAACTACTGAATCGTTAGTGGTTCGCATTTTTACAAAATGTTCACCTGAGCCTACGCAACGCAAGTTAATAAAAATTCAATAATACAAATTTATTGATTAAATTAATAAAAAAATGGTTTACAACTACTGCTTGTGGACGTTTTTCTATATAAGCTAAACCACCTTAACAGGCCGCCATGGATGTGTAGTAGAATGAATTTAATTGGGCTCTTAATAAAACAATTAACTATTTATGATGTACGTCCAGTATATTCTACATACTTAAGAAAGTTATGCACGGTACAGTTACGCACTATTGTTAGGGAATTAATTAAGCTTTTAATTAGGTACAACACAGCACAATAATCTTTAGGAAATCAGTTATTTTCCTGGTAAAAATTATAAGAATCAAACAATTTTGAGCGAGTGACAACTCCTTGTCACAGTTGTGTCAGAAGAGTAAAATGTTCCGCGAATGTGCGAAGTCTATGCTACATCACTCCCCCGCTGAGACCGTTTCACGGGCGATAGTAGTCTGGAAATCTTACTACTCTTCTACTACTCGTCTTTTTTTCCGAGGCAGTTCCAGTTAATGTGGTCATCGGACTGGCTTGACTAGGTAATGGTAAGCTATCTTCTACCAGGTAAGCCGGTTTCAATCTATCAATACTGACTGTCACTTCCTTTCCATTAATCTCTATACTAAAGTACTTCGGTTTTCTTTCTAGAACACGATGCGGACCAGTATAAGGAGATTCCAGTGATTTCTTTCCGAAGCTTCGACGAAGGTAGACACAGTCTGCGGTGTAGATGTCAGCAGGAAGGTAAAATGTCTTCTTACTATGCCATGAAGTTGGAGTAGGTGACAGGGTAGCAATGTGACCACGTAGGCGCGACACGAAGCTAGAGACATCAGTGACTTCATCGCTGGGTACAAAGAACTCGCCAGGGAGACGTAAGGTTTCTCCGTAGACTAATTCCGCGGATGATGTGTGCAAATCATCTTTCAAGGCGCTTCTAATGCCAAGTAGTACCACTGGTAAAACTTCAGTCCACTTCGGATTGTTGTGGCACATTATTGACGCCTTCAGCTGTCGATGAAGTCTTTCTACCATACCGTTGCATGATGGGTGATATGCGGTGGTAGGACTGTGAGTGGCCCCAAGGAGATTACAGATATTTTTGAACAGCTGGGACTGGAATTGTGCCCCACGGTCAGTGGTAATCTTCTGTGGGCAGCCGAAGCGGGCAACCCAGCCAGCGATAAAGGCGCTAGCGCAGGTCTCTGTAGTGATATCAGTCAACGGATACGCCTCAGGCCATCGAGTGAAGCGGTCAATGACGGTGAGGCAATACCTGTAACCAGAAGAAATTGGTAACGGCCCTACTATATCCATATGGATATGGGAAAAACGTTGTGAAGGAGTGGGGAATGTGGATAAAGGAGAATAAGTATGACGGGTAATTTTGTTTTTCTGGCAATCAGCGCATTCTTTAGCCCACTGTTTGCAGTCTTTGCGTATTTTGGGCCAGACGTATCTTTCTGATACCAACTTTGCAGTTGCTCTGGGTCCAGCGTGACTGAGACTGTGTAGACTGCTGAAGACTTGCCTTCGGAATCTGGGCGTGATGTACGGCCTTGGTCGAGAAGTTGACACGTCACAATATACATTGCCTTCTGCAGTCTGAAGTTTTTCAAGCCTCAGGGCAGTTTCAGATTGGAGCAGATGTTGCAGCTCTGGGTCTTCCAGTTGATCGCTCTCCAGTGCCTTATAATCGATAGTCTCAGCGATGCTTTCTACCCTCGAAAAGGCGTCTGCAACTACATTATCTTTTCCAGAGATATGCTGAATATCCGTGGTAAATTGCGCAATGTAGTCGAGATATCGATGCTGTCGAGGTGAGCAGTTGTCTCTTTTCGTAGTGAAGGCAAATGTGATGGGTTTATGGTCGGTGAACACATTGAAGGTTCTAGCCTCAACCATGTACCGAAAATAACGGATACCTTCATAAATCGCCAGAAGCTCTCTGTCATACGGGCTGTACTTCTTCTGCGCCGGCGTAAGTTTCCGAGAGAAGAATCCTAGGGGTTCCCAGTTTCCCTGCCGTCTTTGTTGCAACACCGCGCCTATTGCCACGTCTGAAGCATCTGTGAAGAGAGCAAGGTCTAACTGTGCATCTGGATGTGCTATAAGCGCGATCTTGGAAAGGATGGATTTGCACTCTTCAAAGGCCTCCTGAAGGGTGGGCGTCATCTTGATGGGTGTGGATCCCTTGACGACAGGTCCAGCAAGAACTGCATGCAAAGGACCTTGAATTTCAGCAGCTCTAGGCAGAAACTTTCGATAAAAATTAGTCATTCCTAGAAACCTTCTGAGCTCTTTTGCTGTTTTGGGAAGTGGGAAGTCTTGTATGGCTTTAACCTTATCTTCCAGAGGGAGAATGCCTTCTGGACTAACCTTATAACCTAAGAAAGGTACTTCTTTTACGCCGAAAAGACACTTCGCAGTATTTATTATGATGCCATACTTCTTTAGTCTCTCAAAAACCATCTTCAGGTGTTGCAGGTGATCATGCTGTCCTCCCCTCGTGAAAACCAAGATGTCATCGATGTAGCCGTATGTGAAATCTAGGCCTTGGAGCACTTCATCGAGAAATCTTTGAAAGGTTTGAGCAGCATTCCGCAACCCAAACGTCATGTAGGGGAATTCGAATAGACCAAAGGGAGTTGTGATGGCCGTCTTCATAATATCTTCCTCCTGGACAGGGATTTGATTGAATGCCTTCACCAAGTCAATTTTAGAAAATATCTGACAACCTGACAGCTGGTAAGTGAAGTCATGAATATGCCTTACAGGATACCGGTCAGGAATTGTTCTGGCATTCAGTGCTCTATAGTCGCCGCAGGGTCTCCATCCAGCGTCTTTTTTGGGTACCAAATGAAGAGGTGATGACCACGGACTCTCTGATCTTCGAGCTGTTCCAACACGAACCATATCCTCAAACTCCTTTTTCGCAATAAGTAAGCGATCTGGTGCTAGGCGTCTTGGTCGAGAAGAAATGGGAGGTCCGGGCGTCGTCCTAATGTGGTGCTTTGTAGAATGAGCTGGAGAGACATTGGAACCTGCTGGCCTTGTTATTTCCTGATACTGTCGGAGAAGGTCATGATACGCCGATTCGCCAGTAAAAGTTTTGACCGACAGTATTTCGTGACCCTGATTGTGAGACGACGGTGCTGTGACGGAGAGATTTGTCAGCGAATCCAGCAGTCTTTGGTAACGGCAATCGACTAGTAAGCCATAATGACTTAAAAAGTCTACCCCGATAATGGGCTTCGACACATCTGCTATGATAAACTTCCAATAGAACTCACGGCGAAGTCCAAGATTGAGGGTAATCTCGATGGTGCCGTAGGTCAGAATAGGTGTTCCATTTGCAGCAACCAGTTCGAATGTTGATTTGAGCCGCTGATCTCTAAGAAGACTCTTCGGATAAGCACAAACGTCTGAACCGGTATCTACAAGGTACTGTATCTTAGTGCTCTTGTCTGTCACAAAAAGGCGGCCTTTGCAGGTGGAGCAGTCATTAGCCGCCATTATTGACTGCTGTGGTGGTTTTCCGACTTATAGTCACATGGTTGTACGCACCTCTTTGCTTGACTTCCAAACTTGTAATGGTACCAGCACGTAGGGAACTTCCTATAATTAGAATTGGAGCGCCGAGAACTAGAGCGATCTCTCCTTCGGTCTTGGTGTCTGGTGGTACTCTTAGAACGAGATTGATGGGATACCTGACTAGCAAGAGCCTGTACTTGCTTGGTCAGCTCTGAAATCTGCATTACCATCTGGTCCATTGCACTCGTTGACGTGGTTGCTATTTGAGGTCCCGCAGGAACGACGTCGTGAATTCTATCTGCCAGGTCTGCCAAAGCCTCTAAAGAAATCTCAGCCTGCGAGGCAATGATCGTTTGAGTGCCACTTGGGAGTCTGCTCGCCCATATGGTGCGCAAAAAATCGTCGGGTACTTTAGGTCCAGCTAAATTCTTCAAGTGCCTAAGGAACTGAGAAGGTTTTCGGTCGCCTAGCTCCTCGTGCATCAGAAGCTGCTTCACCTTTTTTTCTCTTGATGCCGAGAGACGCTTTATCAACTCTGATTTTAGCTTTAGGTACTTATCGGTCGCTGGTGGATCCACAATAATATCTTCGACCTCAGACGACGTGTACTGGTCGAGCTGCGCAATAACATGATAAAATTTCGTGGCATCTGTTGTAATTCCCGAAATCGCAAACTGACCCTCTATTTGTGCGAACCAAATGGCTGGTTTTTCAGGCCAAAATGGCGGAATTTTGATGCTAACTCTACCGAGTTCCGCGTTGGGTGCTGTGGAGACACGTTCACCGTCAGTTGCCATTTTATATTCGTCTTCGTCTGATTCAATAATTTCCATGCACTGAGCGTGTTTCTTGAGGTCACCAATGTAGTAGAATGAATTTAATTGGGCTCTTAATAAAACAATTAACTATTTATGATGTACGTCCAGTATATTCTACATACTTAAGAAAGTTATGCACGGTACAGTTACGCACTATTGTTAGGGAATTAATTAAGCTTTTAATTAGGTACAACACAGCACAATAATCTTTAGGAAATCAGTTATTTTCCTGGTAAAAATTATAAGAATCAAACAATTTTGAGCGAGTGACAACTCCTTGTCACAGTTGTGTCAGAAGAGTAAAATGTTCCGCGAATGTGCGAAGTCTATGCTACAGATGCATGCAAGGAGGAGTTTCTTTAATAGTATCAATTGGTCAATACGGCCAAAAGCTTTGCGATAATCGGTGAACACTCGTATTCCAGCATCCATATGCGATGTTAGAAAGTCTGTAAATGACAACAGGTTGACGCATTGGATCTCTTTTCGGTGTCAACTCAGTAGTTGGGATTGTTGATTTATGGAAATAAATATCTAAAAAAATAAAGAAGACTACTGAGTTTTCTCTCTTCTTTTCTCAAGAGCTGTGCGGATTTGTCAACTAACCATTTTGTGATTAGATTTCCATTTAATATAATCGGGCACTTGCAGAAGACCTGTGAAATTATTGGAAAAGTAAAACAAATAAAAATGTCTATTTTTTTTCTAAATTTAGTCTATTACAATAGGCGTTTGAAGTTTTCTTTTGAACAACAATATTTGTACTAGTATTAAGAAAAATAACTTTTCCTACATTTGTCAAGTCGACAAGTATTGTAGTGATATATATTTTTGTCTTTAGTAAAATATTCAGGAACTGTATATTTTACTAAAGACAAAACATATATTACTACATAAAGTGCACCAACTGATACACAAAGTGCACCAACCGCAATATAAATGAGAAGTAACTAAAAGGTCAGCCATAAAAAAATTTGGTTAGCCACAAAAATCAGTATTTTAATCGTTTGATCAGCATTTAAAGATTTTGTATGCAAGAAAAATAAAACAATCGGCAATCCTTGTTTCGCAAATATTCTTGATAATGATCAGTAATTTAATCATATACAGTCAGCTTAAAATAATATGTGTATGTCAAATAAAGAGTCTATCCCCAAAATAACTACTTGATCAGAAAGATTCAGGATTGGTCAGCAAGAAATATTTGTCCGGTTAGCAGTTCATTTGATCGGTTTGCGTATTTAAAGCATGGTTAGAAGAATAACTAATTGGTTTGCATTTTTATTGAAAAGTCTGCAATGTACGTTAAAAGTGGGCAGAGCAAGAGTAGTCGCATGATACTAGTAGCCAATCGCGTGCGTGTATTGTCATTCGGTGTCTATGCGGCGATTAGTAGCTGTCAAATTACAGTGATAACAACTTGTTTTATGTTAATTAGTGTGAATTTTGCGAGTGTTATATGAGTACTGTAGGTAGCAGCCGGGACCGACGGCTTAACGTGCCCTCCGAAGCACGGAATCATCTTACTTTCGGACAATCAGGTGATTCAGGCCTGCAATGTCCTAACGAAACTGGGAAAAACTCACAAAGAAATATTTGAGAGTGTCCCCACCGGGAATCGAACCCAGTACCTTCGGATCGAGAGCCTAACGCTCTAACCACTAGGACACCGAGGTAGTTAATTTAATTAGTTACTTTACTCTAAATACCCATTCATTGTTTTTGTAAGGAATGCGCCCATTTTGCGTCAGTCATTATTGCTATTTTTATATGCTTCACAAAATTAGATTAGTTGCTTCCCTCTAAGTGCTGTTCAAAATTGTATTTAACATGCGTCACTCATTGCAGCTTATATGATTATTATGCTAATAAAAAATAATTACAGCCGTCCAGAATGTAAAAAATTGTCGATTGATTTGATATTGTTTGCTAGCCATGGTCTGCTGACCAATCATATATTTCAACTGACAGAATACATTTTTCTGCTAGCAAAAATGTGAATACTATGCTAACCCGTTAAATAACACCCAATATAAATACTTATGTGACGAACCTCTATGACTCAGGCATAGTCTGAGAGTTCTCCATGTAGAGGCGAAACATGCGTAGAGTAGTGGCCAAATGCCGTTGGTCATTTTAAATATTAAATGACGTGAATTTGGAGATATGAGTGAATTCGAAATCGGATTCGGATCCTCAGGAAGTGAACTTTGACACATAACAACGTAACTAGTTGACGGTAACGTTATTAGTTGACCATAATGCATCATTTCGAAAACCATTAACCATAAAGTAAAGTATTTGCCTGTGTATAAAAACGGCTAGAAGTGCCAAATGGCCAAAGCCGGGTTTTCTACACTATCTTAAAAGAACTTGAGCTCTGACTTTGTGTGTGAATATTACGAAATATCATAGGTGTACAATATTTTTTCTATATTATTAAAAAACGCTTATGAAAGACGCTTATAAAAAAAAACAAATTAATGAATCACCTTCGTCATAATTTTCTTTTCCTATCAAAATTTGTAAGTAATATTTTTTATTAAAACAATTATCTTATAATTCCCAAGAGTCTTATTAATGTTCCTTGAGATTTGTTTGTTGATTGTAAATATTTACGATTCTTCATATTGAAATTTCGGAAAGCTAAATCTGTTTTACTAAACTCACGTACAGAAATAACTTGTTTATATTATACTTTATTCTCCTTAAAACAAAATATTACTTTGGAAATATGTTTAATAGTTATGAATAATATTGTTTCTGAAAGCATAATAGAATTTCTGAAAGCTCTGGACTTTGTCTAGCCGTGGTTAATAAAATGCAGATGTGTTTATATTTCATCAAACAGCTTTTGCTTCTCGCCATTGTTATATTATTTCACTTTGCCCTCACTTATTTAAGGTTAATAAGAGAAAATGTTCGTCAGAGGATTATTATCATGGAAAATAATGAACTACACTAGTTTTTGTTTTAACGAATTGTAGATATATCTATCTACAATTCGTTACAACTTATTTGTGATCAGCTATGTTCGACGGTGCATTCGACTCTGAATTTTAACAGAATAGCACTGCCGTTAAATTAGTTTTTATCCATGAATAAAAGTCTAACAAGTACCAATTTTATTTTATTTGTATCATATTTTTCAAATAATAAGATTTATTTATATCAATATATTATAGAAAAATATCTAATATATGTCGCTGAAGAAATATTTGATATAATACGAAGTCCAAGTTTAAAACTGTGTGCGTGCTAAATTTTGTCAATATCTATGAAGCCATTTTTTAAATAAGATTAATTAAGACTAGATTTTTCGCTAACGTAATGAACATCTATTTTACAAATATCAATTAAGGTTTCATGGCGATTTTAAGTTCTAATGTATGTTTTAAATTTGAAAACTTACATTAGTAATGTCGCTTTGAACTTATGACAATTACAATGAACGTTTGTGTAACTGGTTGATAGTTACTTTAATTAACAAACTTCCATGTAAGCTTTTATCACCTTTTCTAACTCCTTAAACTCCTATTACCACAATAAAAGTTACCTGTTTTCTTTTCCATCAACTTTACCTTTACATCAAATTTTTTATTAAAATCTGTTCAGCGGTTTTGGCATAAAAGAGAAATTAGACAAACATACAGAGTTTCTTTCACATAAACATTAATAGAGATTTATTCTTCACCATCAATATACTCCAACAAATACCTACTATAATATCCTTGATGTTTTAAATGTAATCCGTAAATAAACTCGAAACATTTATTAACAATTTTATGGTTCGCACGAAACACCTTTAGCCATAAAGATTTTTATTAAGTGCATAAAAATAGCAAGAGTTTTTCACGGATGAAAAGATTAATGCGAAGTTTTATTATAAAAAATCCCATTTACATTATATTGAAACGAATAATAAAAACCATAGTTGTCGAGAATGCTTTTTTGGTTTGTCTTGAAAGCGTCAAAAACTATTCTATATCTACTTTCCATAAAATATATATTTATTATTATTAATAGATAAAAGCTTTATTTCCAATTATTTGGTTGAACTTCTATAAATCTATGTTATGACAGCGCTGTACTTGACGATGAAAAATAAAAACGCATAAGTCGTTGTAATATTACAAGCGAAAAAATAGATAAAGCAGTTTTAGTATGTATCGTTTATAATCGTCTAATACGTCAATCTAATAATCAAAGTAAATCCTACGTTACAGGAGTGTATTTAAATATTACGTAGTTTTGTAAATTTGTTTGCAAATGATTGAAGTTAAAATACAATTTTTATATTGACCTGGGTCCACGATTGTAACCATCCAAGACGAGCGAAAAATAAAGCATAATTATTAACATATTAGGGTAAATGCGTACTGGAGATGTAAATAATGTATATATAGATATGGTATATGAATTGCCTGTGCCTAGTTAATTACCCATCACACATATTATCTGTTTCTAGTTCTCTGGTTGCTTGGTAGAGAATGGCTAATGCCATTAAGGCAGCTATTTGTACACATTCCGTGCAATAAAATTATACAACCAAAATAAATACTAAAAAACTGCATACCTTCATAACTGAAACACTGCATCGTTTTTTAACCGTTTTGTAAACTTAGAAGCTTGGCTCTACATAGGATCTAAAATTTTTTGACAGCGTGAGCCATAAGGGATCGTCTTGGCAAATTTTTTATTTCAAAATGTTTGTTTACAATTGAATTATTTGTAGGAATTATATATTGAAAAATAATACACACACAAAATCGACAATCAAACGTCAATTGAATTTCAAAAGAACATAAAGTTTAATTTTACACACAGACAACCACCAGCAGTGCTGGCTTTATTGAAAAAGTAATGAAAAACTCTTCCATTCCCCTCAAAACTGCGCTTTATTGAAAAACTATTTCATTTAGAGAGATACATTTCTCCGAACATTGTTAATAGAGTAATAACATTCCTTTAGGTTGTAATTCCACAATATGAGAGATAAGTTAGGGGATAGTTATCAATTAAGTTTGTTGGAAATATAATAAAGAAAACTCAAGAAATATAAACGTTGCCATAATACCCAAACCTGAGACAATATAGAAAAGTAAATTTTCTACAATGGGTCGGGTCATTATAGAAAATGGACATTTGAAACTATACCATTTTATAACGGCGATACATTATATTACAGTGTCACATGACGTGATAGGTACCTTTGTATATTTTCTTTGTAGTTATGACGTAGTATCCACTCCTCAACTTGAACGCCTATTACATTAATATAATAATAATAAAATCTTTATTTGCAGAAATACGGTTTTACACGTTATTAACAATTTTTAAATGCCCAGCATATTTTGTCGCCAGGACGACGTGTAAATATTACAAGTCATACATGTCATCTATAAAAGAAATATAAAAATGTCAACATAATTCCAAAAAATTAAATACAAATTGTCAATATAATTGAATAAAATTGAAAAAAAAAATGTCAGCATCTTCATCAAATAATTAAAAAATAAATAAATACAAAAATGACGATTATAATTACAGAAAGTTTATATACCTACTATAAATTATCAAAATGTCAATGTCAATGAAAATGTTAGAAATACAAATTTACGATTACATGTCATACATTTTAGCTTTAAGCATTAGCTTATTTCTTGTTAAATTTACGTATGTAATGTTTTTCTAACATCTGACTGAAAGACTAAATTGAATGATGACGAATGATCGAAGATGATGTCAGAAGCCTTAAAAAAATATTTCCATTTCACTTCGAATGGTATATTAAAGCGTCAGTAAATGTTAGAACAAAGTGTACGCATATATTTATATAGTGAATATGTAAGTGATTTGAAATCACTCAATAAAAGTTGAAGGCGTTGTCGCCGTTCAAAGTGAGTGTAGGTCATATACTATTCCGAAACATATTGGAGATTCTCCCGCGATAATACAAGGTTTAAGGGGAAAACTTTTTGCTACTGCCTAATGGCAGAATATAACAATTGGTAGCAGTCACGATCTCTGCTACCTTTAACGACGTTTAGTGAAACAATTCAAAAAGTTTCGCCTCGAACGGATATTTGGGTATATTTCTTTTGATAGTTTGATTTTTATTACTTTTTTTTAGAGCAGTTGCCCAGATTGCGAAAGGTCATGGGTTCGTGTCCCATCTCCCATCTTGAGTGAATTCAAGATATGCAATCAAAGTCAAAGTCAAAATAATCTTTATTCAAATAGACTTCTTAAAAGTAATTTTGAATCGTCCAACATTTTTTCCTTACCTTAACTACTTTAACGAGCAAGAAACTCACCAGCTCTAATAAGAGTAATGACATTTACAAAAACCATGTCATTACCAGATCAATACATAATAAACAGAGATAGAAAAAAAAACTATGGTCTAATAATAATAACATAATCGTTTAATAATAATGGAAACAAGATAATGAGTTTAGAAGTAATCACCTATCCAGTTGCTGGATCATCTCAAGTCCAAACGTTCTTATCTGTTGTATAATCGGATACCTTATAATAAGCTTTTTTAATAAGTACTTTTTTAATAGTAGATTTAAACTGCATGATATCTAATTGTTGTATTTTGCTTGGGACCTTATTGTAGAAGCGCACACAAAGACCCTTGAATGAGTTATTAACTTTTTGCAGTCTAGTGACAGGCACCGTTAATTTATTTTTATTTCTTGTATTAAAATTGTGTACATCACTTTTTATAGAAAACAATCTTCTGTTTTTTAGCTGAGATAGATCAAATTATTTAGGTGTTACATTGTGAAAAGTGTATTTTGTTTTGTTATAATAGGAAAACTACAGCTTCGATTTCGATTAAATTTAAGTAAGTGTTTAGACATTGAACAACCATTTAACTAACTACAATGGCATATTAAGCAAATCAAAAATTAAATAAAAAGTTTAATTCAAACGAACTAACTTTATGGATATGGACTTATGCAGAAGAAGAAAATCTTAACACTATTTCACATACCATTTTTTTTTTAATTTGAAATAAACTTTGAAATAAACTTTTAAGAGAAAATAGGAAGCAACACCAATGTGTAAGTAGTTATAGTGATGCTTCTCATTTTCTCTTAAAACATTAAAATGCAAATATATACTTTTGTCTTAAAAATATCTATTGACATTGACAAAGAAAATTGAACAAGATATAATATTGTCTTATTCTCATATTTCCTGTTTCGGCGAAAGCGTTATGAATAAAATATTTGTTACAGATATTTAATTTATTGAATTTTTCCCTGAATATCAAAAGCTATTGGAATAAGTAGTCTATTTTCCAATGAAACAAATAGAAATAGAAATTACAAAATGGCAATTTGAAATTAGTGACTTCTATTGACATCAGAATAAGGTACAGACTTCGGTTCTAATTTATTTAATAACAAATTCACATCGGAAGTATTTACGAACACTCTGGTTTATATCAAGCCATTAAGCAAAGGTTTATCCACTTTTTATTTCATTAAGTACAGTTAAAGGTTTACTCTCATATTTGATAGTCAATCAATAATTATTTAATGACTTTGACCTATTATTTTATCTGAATTCATCAATCAACCGCCGATTTAAATATTTTACGTTCCCGTGACTTCTTCCGCGTAAATAAAGCCCATGTCACCCCCGTATGATGTAGTTTTCTGTTGTACCATTATTTCCGAAGATTACCACCTACAAACAATGTAGGAAATTTAGTATAGATAATCTAAATAATTATTAATGCATCAATATAAACTATAACTGACATCATTATTTATCACGTCTTCTGGAACAGTGTTGTGGTAAAGACGATAGTTTCATTATCGATAAGCAGAGTGATGACTGAAAGTTTTACTATGAACGGGTTAAGAATTTGTATGAAGATTCGTAGTTTTTGATAGCCACCACTAGGGGCGCTATACTAAAATCTTAACGTGCTCACGATCGAAGGTGAATACAAAAGTAAAATAAAAACTTATATTATGGTCTGAAAAAGCAGTCAGACATTAGTTTACATATTTATGGCAATTTTGTTGCATCAGTTGTTAAGTACCTAAAAATATTTTAATATGGGGTTATTTTTAACATGATTTATCGTTATCCCATGGTCATGGCAATCAAAGAAATAAATACATTATAAATCACGTATAGAAATCTTGAATGAATTGCTCGTAGAATTTTAAACTTTCTGCAGTAATAATTTATAAGTAAATTGTTGCTGAATAGTTTTACATAATGTCTAAAATTAAGTTAAGCTAATACTATATATTCCTGTAAAACAACTTTTTTTTTCTACTGCAAAATAGTTCAGTGCAGTTATTCAATATCACAATTCAATATCAATGCTACTACTTTAGTAAGTAAGTAAGTATTATTATCACTGCATTCTCTTCTCTAGATATCTATGTTAAAAGGTATGAAGGAAATATAGATCTCTAATATTCTTCTATAATATAAATATGACTCACTGGCTGAATTTGTTCTTAACAACGCATACCTCAAACTATGGGACTGATTGAGCAGAAATTGGGCACGTAAGTAATTGTAATTGTAAAGTTCGCAAAGAAAAGATTTTGAAAACTTTGACCCCCTAAGGGGGTTAAGAGGGATTTAAAGATCATGTTTACCGCGATGGTACTAGATAAGAATGCTGGTTTTTAATAAATTTTTACCCATTAAAGTAATGAATTGTCCCCAGGCCAGTTCGAGACGGACGGTGTTCGTGTACCTGGTACGGAATGTGATTATACGTTCAGTCGGTCAGGCAACAGACCGACACACGGCCGGCTCTACAGCCCCCGCTACCCGTCCATTTACCCAAACAATATTCGGTGCTCATACCACTTTCATGCCAGGTATATATAATTAACACAATACTATATAGATTGTTTTTTTTATATTTATCTTATTAAAAATACCTACTCAATCAAAAATAATTAAAACGAGCAGTCGCATAGATTGTAAAGGTTTGTGGATTCGAATCCCATCTCAAGCAACTGAGATTTTTTTATTATTCTGTACTTTTAACAAATATAACAATTGCTACTCATTTTCAACTGAATGAAATCTACTATATAAGATTGCCTCAACATTGATGGAAATTTGCTCGCTCACTAGAAGTTAAACAAAAATCATAAGTGCATAATGAGTGTTTTCTGTACGATAAGTTACAAAACAGCATTACCAATGCAAAATGTTTGGTATTCAATAACATTTCAATTGTTTCCTTTTGATTTTCAGACCAAAAGAACGCATCAAGGTGGTTTTTGAAGAAGTTTCCTTACAGAAAGGTGACGTTAGGTGCGTATGATTTATGTAATTAATCGCCGTTTTCACTAAAATTAGGAGCCGCTTAAATCTGTCACCTAATTAGAATGCATTTCACCAATGACTAGGAACTACCTAACGACATTAAGCAATGTCTAAAGTCATGATGAGTTATGAGGCGCCTTGCGCTATGTATCTCCGTAATATGACAGTTCACAAATGTGTCAAGAGATAAAGAAAAAAATGTTCATGTGGAATTAAACTCATTTGTTTAGACGATTCATAAGATTAGGCGTTTCCTAGTTACGCTATGCCTTGTTCTAGGTTAGTTAAGACAGGTGTAAGTGTTGATGCATATCTGATGGAAGATAGGTTGGGGAACTTCAGAATTGATGAATATTATTAATGTAATTCATCTCGACGGATGATCCATCGTATCCTAGTATATACTTGCGTTAGACTTTTAACGTAACTTTCGTCAATTTTTCACCGACCGGACTCTTAAAGTGACCGTTCACTATTTCCATCGGCACGCAACGTTAAACGGTACTTCTATTAAAAATTAATTCCGAATGAAATCGGCAAATCTGTACAATTCGTTGCGTACCGTACGTCTGGTGCGTGTGTGCGGACACAGTGGGCGTTCTCCTTTCAATCATGATACGATACCTACAACAATTTTGACGTATATACTTGTATTGCTAATAATACTGTCTCCTGTTAAAATAATTACTTTAAGCAAAAACAAGTACTAGCAATAATTATATCTATACTAATGTTCATATATATAATAAAATTGCTTTTCTTTATTCTGATTTGGGTGATCTCGGATCTGGTTGTTGTGGTTGTTTCAGATTTCCATAATTCAAGTGCTACTTAATTGGGAATCTGAGCAATGTACGTGATTTTCAAATATTTATTGTCTATATATAAAGCCTTTACAGAGAGAATGATTAGTATATTTTCTTAAACCATAAAGTTAGGACAATATTAAGATTTTGTTATCAATGTCGAAAAGTGAATAAAAAAAAGAGTCAAATCCATGGTGTGTTATTTGTAATACTTTAATTATTATTAACTTGATGTACCTTATGAGCATTACACTAGCTTTTGCCCGCGACTTCGGCCGCGTGGTAAAGTTACTTTGAGCAGCATTTCTAACAAATATTTTTATTTGTTCCATTAGGTACTGATAGGTTCAAACTAATACATTTACATCCACCATCGTCCCTTATTTTATCCCCACGGGGGTTGAATTTATCAAAATCCTATTTCAGCGGACGTCTTTATCAAAGTAGCTCCAATCTTTATTTTCAGTTCAATCAGTCGAAAAACTAAGAAGATTTATACAAACTTTTATCCCCTATTCCCCTTAGGGGTGAAATTTATCAAAATCCTTTCTCAGGGAATGCCTACGTCATAGTAGCTTTAGCTCGATCGACTTAAAATTGACTAAGCTTCATACAAACTTTCATCCCCTATATTAACCCTTGGGGATAGAATTGATCAAAATCCTTTCTTAGCGGATACCTAAGTCATAACATCTACCTACATGCAAAATTTTGATCCGATCCGTCCAGTGGTTTGGGCTGTGCGTAGATAGATCACTATGTCAGTCAGTCACCTTTGAGTTATATATATTTAGATTCAGAATTTCTTCACAAATATTGACAATTAAATACCATAGTACCTAAATATTTTAGATTTTCACAACAAGCCATTTCATATGTCACTTAATATTGTTTTAAAAACATTTTTAATCTTAGGAAATTGTAGCTAAGTATTAATTTTTTTAATGATATTTTAACTCGATTCAATTACATATCTGTCTGCCTGCTGCGATAGATGGATGGACTACCAAACATACATGCAGTCATACGGTTTATATAAATAAATCCGCGGAAAGTACTCGTGTACGATGAAATTCAATCCAGTGGTTTGTGCCACTTTCCAGTAGATGTTCTGCGATCGCCGATTTGTTTATCTAGCGGTTTTTTACTTCTGTGATATGTTCACGGACTCTTTCAGTTATCGTTACTTTTGTGACCACAATGACCACAACTGCAATCAATCTTATACACGCCAGGTGTTTGTAAAGGTATAACATCCACCGGCGCTCCCATGATGTCATTTACCTTTAAGCCAGGAGCATACACTGTCGGCACTGAGTAATCACGTAGTACGTGGCCAATCTTGTCCGAAACTCTTTGTCATAAGGCATCTAGGTTGGTTGTCTTTTAGCCTCGGGATATCTAGTTTTTAGTCTCGGCTGCTTCTACCGTCCATGCTCTTGATATCCATTTTACTTCAGTACCTTCTGAACATGGGCCAACTCTTGTTCTACATATTCAGAGCCAAGGCATAAGCTCTGTTCTTCAATGAAGTGACCACGGATTGCAAATGACGGGGATGGTGATGTGACGTTGCGTGTAGGTCCGTGTGTGTTGGATTGAGGTAAATACAGGAAGGGAAATATAGGTAAGTGAAAAACCTAACTATCAATCTATCGCATTAATATCCGTTTCTTCCCATTTCATACAATCTAATAAAACAATAAATCGTTAAATTTGACAATTATCTTTATTAAACCACACTTTCCTCATAACTCAGCATTTGCTCGGTGGTATCTTCAAAATGGCGACCAAACTGACACCTTATGGCCCACCTCAAGATCCATTATGGAAATCTCGTAAAATCACTGACAATATCTGGGGAACAGATGAGGTAATAAAATCGTTATACCTCCATGTCGTAATAGAATCCATCCTTATAATAATAGATAATAGAATATATTAAATATTACCTACTTTTCTCCTTCCCTATAGTACAAAAGTTATACAAAATATATACAAAAGTTATACATATAATAATTTATTAGAACTCTTTATAAGCAGTCATAAGTATGTCAATACTCATACTATAAAGAGGAATCATTGGATTGTCGGATTGTTTTTTTGCAACGAGTAGGCACCAAAACTACTGGTCTGATTTTAAAAATTATTTCACATACGGGAAGCTACATTGTATGCGGTAAGCACAGGCTATATTTTATTCCGGAAAGGTGTTTAAGTACACAAAACACCATACATCAACGAAAAGGGGTTGCCAGTTTACACTCAATAGAAAAAGAAATATTCAGTCGAAAAACGCAAGCAAAACTATTAATTATTATTGTATAGATCGGCTTGTAGTCTTTCACTCTCTTATCCTTATTCAATTGTAAGTGAATATTAAGTATTAAAATAGAAACGAACAGATATTTTCGCAGTGTCATTATTTATTATCATGATTAATGCACTAAATAAATGTCAATAAATATTATTTTAACTGTATTTACACCGATATTTTAAAACTTCGGAGAAAATAAAAAACATACTCTACAATACAATTTGTTTTTGCACTATAATAAAACTTTTAGTAAAAATGTGTCGGTTTATAGCCACTGATTCCAAACTTATTTCGTCTCTTGCCCACTTTGGCAATAAATTATATCTAAGCGCCTACGTTTTTTAAAGTACCTAAGACCATTATAAATTCTTATTAAATAAATTTTGTGAACTATTTTAGCGGAGATTAAACATTGATACCAAACGAGACTTTTACTCTAGCCCGCAAGAGTTGACCTGAGCGCAGTAGGTAGTACATGAGTCTCAAGTTAACTCTTCTTAATCTTCTACACGATGCTCCTATTTCTGGGTCTCTTACCGCACCCCTTTAGGCTTACAGCGCCTACGAGGGGCCATTATCGCCCTCTTTAGGAAAGACTGGTTTAGGGAAACCATTTACAATCCAAATGATAATATTCTATCAGAGGCTTGAAAAGTCAAAATTAAATTAGTTTGAATAAAAAAAGAAGATATTTTCTCAATAATCTAAAAAGTATAGAAAAATATATTTTAAGCATTTTGCACACGGTAATACCTCAGCTAAGAATCAAAGTAATCAAAGCTAAAGATCTCTGACAAATGTATGTTCTTACATATATAGGATATGAATGTTTTTCAAAGCTAGCAAACGAATTTCGTTCCACGAAATACCACGCGGACGAAGCCGCTGGCCGAAAGCTAGTATATTTATATATGTCGCTGAATTATGATAAAGACAGAATATCGATCCATATAAAGAAGATAAAAAATAAAACATATAAATCTTAGTCTTAGTGCACACGGAGAATGTATGGGAGCTGAAACGTTTATAAAACTTTTCTTTTTTTTTAATTGATTAAAAGTAAACTTCTGTAACTACTTATATTACGAAAACGAACTTGCGGATAAAATTAAGGACTAATAATATATAGAGATGAGATTTCACAATTTGTTTTGTAATAAATAATCAAGGGTAAGGCTATAATTTCTTGAACAAAGTCGTAGGATAGCTGGTTTAATCATATCAAGAAACCGCAACTAAACTACTATAATGAAAACTATTTCAAATCTATATAAACTGCATTTGTAACATTAAAAGTTATCGTAAAAATTGTAGTAAAATACTTTAGAATTCTTTACAATGTCGCAGTGTATGAATGGTTATTAAGTGGCCAAACAGTACTTCACTGTTGTTTTATGACACAAATGTCGTATCCAGAGGGTATTTTGCCACGAGAGAATATAAAGACGCTGCAATAATGTTTATGATACGTTAAGATAAATAAGCTTGACATATTGTGTGTTGCTCATCTCGATAAACTACATATTTCGAACATATTGCAGTTTCAACAAGATGAAGATCAAGTAGTGGTAAATGTTATCTAGAAAAGAATTATTTTTGAATAACCTTTTTTATACTGTTTTTCGCCATTGTAAACAGTTAATATTCTTTCTTTAGGGTTCCATACCTTGAAAGGAAAGAACGGACGCTTTAGGGTTCCATACGCCTTTCCATCGGTCTGTCAACACCCTTTTTCAAGTCAAGAGGTGTCAAGCTGAAATTTATATCAAATACTCAGGTCTATTGTCCATGAAGCGTGTAAAAGTCATACTTCTAAACCAACGCAATCGAAAGATACAGCCGTATATGCCGCACATTTTCGAAACTCGCAAGGGAATCAAAACCTACAGGATACTTCCATTGAATTTAGAATCTTGAAATTTGATATGAAACAACATCTTACAGCACAAATAAAGGGAACATTGTGAAAACTATAGATTTTTTGTTACGTCATATAATAAAAATATTTTCAACAAATACCTACAGATTTGTACGGAACCCTTGGTGCGCGAGTCCGACTCGCACTTGGCCGTTTTTTTAGTTTTTAATTCTGTCCCATATATGAAGGATTACCAAATAGTCACGCTGTTTTGGTTAGCAAATTAGTCGACAAATAATATTAAAGTATGGGGCACACAGAAAAAAACACCTCTTGCTGAATTTCTTGCTGGTTCTTTCAGTGCTGTCTTCCTCCATAGATTCGTAACTGCCCAGACTAAATAACCGACCATTACTCGTTTTCTCAAATTCTATAGTCTATTCATTTATTTCTACCACAAATTTTAACTAAAATGTGGAGTTTATAAAGTTAGGGCTTGTAGAGTGAGAAGCTTGGATCTACATAAGATATGAAAACTTTATACGAGTTATTTAGTCCTCTTGACATCATTTTTTATAAATACGTTTTTGGTGGCTTACTATTAGAAATTGCCTTTTTATAGGGCATTGCTTTTTAAAATTCTCTCATAATTTGCTATGAAAATATAGTAAATGTAACCTCTACCTCTAATATTGGGTGAAATGTTTAATTAAATTACCGACGAAACGGTCAGTTGCCATTAATTAGCACGGCTATAAACTATATCTGCTGACTTAATTAACGGTTGAATGCGTGGATGCCCCACATCCGGATGGAATTTACATTCTACTGGGGTTATTTGAATATGATTCATTAGATTTACGAGTAGCATGTATGATACATGAATATTACGATAGCGCAGTGGTCAGTGCATTCAGAGGTTAAGTAACTTTCGCAAGTTTAACAAACATTTATTTTATCGAGTTCCTCCGTGCTTCGGAAGGCACGTTAAAGCGTTATTCCCGGCTGTATCTGTAGTCGTTAACAGTCACCAATCCACATTGGGCCGGCGTGGTGGGTTAACTGTTCTTCATTATATTTCTTTCATAGGAAAGGCCTGTGCTCCAGCAGTGGACTCATTAATAAGTTGGTTATGGTGATGGACGTTACAAACTTATGTCATAGCTGTCACTGCTTTTTTTATTTCGAATAAACGATATTTTACAATATTTTACTTATTTTGCAGTGTGTGTATATTCTCCGCATCTTGCATTTGAATATTATAGCAGTTATTCATAGAGTTATCCTGAAATTTGGATGCCGATTTATTGAAGATGAAAATATATAATTTTTAAAATGAATATTTGTACGGAAACTTGTCACTTAAGGCAGTTAGTTTTTACAATGAATACAATTTTTAATGAGTAGCTGGTGGCGTAGTGGATTAGCGCCGCGGCCCATGATCGTAGTCATAAAGCAACTTTCACAAGGGTCGGTCACGGGATGGGTGACCAAAAAATTATTATCTCGAGCTACTCCGTGCTTCGGAAGGCACGTTAAGCCGTTGATCCCGGCTGTATTTGCAGTCGTTAATACCCTCCAATCCGCATTGGGCCAGCGTGGAGGGTCATGGCCCATTCACCTTGACCAACCATAAGGAAGGCCTGAGCCCCTGCAGTGGGGACGTAAAAGGGCTGATGATATACAATTTTTAATATTGTCACGTATTCAATACTTCAATTTATAAAATTTATCTGCTTTTCAGAGTCACAATAATGTAACTATTGTATCAATAGCCTATACATCTATACTTATACTGCAGAAATACTAATTTGTACAAAAAATAACAGAACTGACTGGTATAACATGTTGTATTAAGCATTTTGATTATTTATCAATAGAACGAATGTTCTGAGAATCTGTATTCATGTACACAAACTATTATTATATGAATATGACTTCAAAGTGTATATATAACGTATCGGATATCTTCATTATTGATGAAACTATCGAAGTACCCTTTACCAATGGAACGCTATCATCACTCATAGTGAATTAATTAAGACTAGTGGACGCCCGCGACTTCGTCCGCGTGGAAGTCGGTATCCCGTGGGAGTGAGAAGTTTTCCCAGTAAAAAGTACCCTATGTGTTATTCTGATGTATAACCTATATTGCTGTAAAGTTTTATCCAAATCCGTCCAGTAGTTTTTTCGTGAAAGAGTAACAAACATCCATACATCCATACTTACAAACTTTCGCCTTTATAATATTAATAGGATTAATGGAGAGATCATTGCCGGCTCGCTAATGTTGAAACACGTGTTGTTACATAACTCAATCTATTATTAGATAGTGCTAGTATTGATATATAGGACATTAACAAATATATGTTAACATATGATGTTGCTGAGTAAACACAGGCTATAGAAGTTTGCACATTGCGTAATATCGGAAATTAATGACTAATAAATATAAATTATTGACGTCTTAAGGTGCAAGTCAACTGCCTCAGCAAGCACGCACCGTCCGCATGACACGCAACGCATTGCAAGGATTTTTCGATGTCATATGAGTACTGCAGTCGCGTTTTTCATAGATACTTCTGAAAAAAAGCGAATGAATTTTGACGTCAGAATTATGCTGATATTTTAATAAAATCCGTTGCGTGTCGTGCGGCCGGTGTGTGCGTGTTGACATATGGACATACACCTAAAGGCTTAGCCGCACCAACTTATTTTAATAATAACAACCGGTTAAGCAAATAATAATGAGTTATTATTTGTCAATGGTTGGATGACGTCATAACTTTAACTATAAACTATAATAGCCTAAGTTTCGCTGATTAAAGAAATTGTTTTACAATACTAATAAAGAAGAAGTTACATCACATTCCACGGTCAATGTTAAAGTCACCGTGACAAATATTGTCATATTGGCATAAACATTGACTTTAACTGCAATTATGATGCAACAGAGACTTAATGATCACGGACTTTATATACTGACATTGATATGTCTAAATTAAACATGCTATAGGCACGAGTCACTTCAAGTTACTTCTGTTAAACAAATTTGTGGTTTTAAGGTTACAACCTAAAGTGCAAGTAACTTTATCTTATTTTTAATGAGCTAATACAATAGCGTAATGAATAATGAGAAAATCACGTGCATTAATCAGCATCTGTATCGTATAACTTCAAGTCCTGATTGATCTGTCATACTGGCATATCAACTGTCAGTTCATTATGCCTTGTACGAGTCATTTTCGAAACCGTCAAATGAAGCCTTGAAAGGTAATCAATGATAATACCGTTGAATAAATCAGGATGGTCGTAACATGCCTAGCGGAAGATCCGTTAACACATGGTATGCTTGACGACTTACATATCGATAGTCGATAGCTATCTTTACGGTTACGGAGTTACGCAGTCACAACCTTGTTCCAAAAAAATAAAGAAAAGACGATTTTCTGTATTACTAGGCCGGTAATCGAAACGACCACAAAGATGACACCTCCAGACCGAGAATTAGCCTGTACAAATATGTATACTTGTAGATAGTTGTGTATGACGGCTTTAATCAAACTATTAATCACTTTTTTACTATTTTACTATTCCAGTTGTCTCCGGAGAGCAGACATCATCAAAGTGTTCGATGGAAGGGACACCAACTCGCAAGCAATAGCCATGCTATGTAACGAGCTTACAGGTAAACTAAATAAATAAGCAGTTGCTTTTTATCTTACAGCTTAATGGCGAATTGTCCATATGTCAGCACGCGCGCACAGGCCTCACGACACGCAACGGATTCTATTAAAAAATCCTATGTCGTCATCAGCATGATTTCGAAGTCAAACTGACAGTCGCCTTTTTTCTTAGTATCGTCAAATCTGTGCAAATGCATTGCGTATCGTGCGATCAGTGCGTGCGTGCTGAGGCAATGGACGAGCATCTTTAAAGTACAACTAAAATTGAATGACGTTAAAGAGTCCTTTGTTTTTAAGGGGGTTATCTTTGGAAATACTGATTTGATCATGAAAATTCTTTCTTCTACGGGAAGCAACATCATCATAAGCTGGTGGCATAGGCAATAATTTACGCGGACAAAGTCGAAGGAAAACAGCTAGATTTATTAACACATTACTCAAACAGATATCATTATTATCTTGTGTTTATTATACACGTTAACGAGGTTAAATACAGACAAATCATTAACCTTAGCATATTCGCAAAAAACGATTCATTCAAATAGTTCAAGTAGTTATCCTTCTGTTGCCGAAGAAGTGATTCAAGGACTACTTCGACATGGCTCAATTTAGCGAAAGCGGACAGTTTCAATTTAGAAGCCTTAAAATTATAAACTATAGTTATTATAAAAAGGTAAAGTTTCTAGCTTTATTTGTTGATTATAGGACCCGATCATGAAAAATCTTTCAATTACGGGAAACTATCATGTGCGGTTGCCATTAGCTATATGCGGGCGAAGTCACGTGAAGAGAGCTAGTGTAAAATATGTGTGCCCACACATCACAAATATGTGAGTGTGTAATTTATATTAATAAATAGATGTAATAAATATGATCAAATTAATGATAAATGCAGAATCTAAACAAGAATATAAATCTAGCATACTATACGTTTTCCCTTATCGATAACGTGTTGAGTTGTCGAGGTCACGGCTTTGTTTGTATAAACTTATAAAGTCATAATTTATAGCTATATTCCACTAATTGGGAAACACAAATAGTGGTTGCTATAGTGATAATCTGGTATACCTTCATACAAAAACAGTTACACCTAGGCGTCTAACGAATGAATGAATGAATGAAAATATTATTGCAAATATGGTTGTTGTTTATGAAAGAAGGTGCACACTGTTTGCAGTCAGTGTGCAAATATTTAAGTTCATCTTAAGTTCACCTTTGGTGCATCTCACAGAACAGAAAATGGTCCATTTAATACTAATTACTTAATGTCATTAATGAAAAAATATTTTAAAACATACCAGCCTCATGTACCCCGAGATGTAAGTTGAACTCACAACCTATCGCAATCTTGACGATTTTTCTAGCCATTGTACTATCCAAGACCCAAAAGGGCTGACGAATTTTTCAAGCTCTACTTACTTTTTCTTACTAGTGAGCGTATTTTCATTAATGTAAAATTGACCAAATATAATTCTTATTGTCAGTTAAAATTAACAATATTGTAGAAAAATTGTTTTTTTTTATGGAGAATATTTTAATTCGCATTTTGATTGTGATGAAAGCCATAGTACGTAATTCATTAAGGTTTCTCATTTTAAGTAACAACTTATTTGGACGTTATTTCTTGGTACAAGACCATTTGAAAAAGAGTCAGTTTTTTTGTTTCTGTTGTGTGCGCTCTCATAATGTCCTTCTTAAACTATTGTTGTTTCAGAAATCGAATAGATTCTAACTGCTTATAGATATTTGCCTGTATTATGGTTTGCTGTACATAGAACTAGCCCAACTCCATTCATTTTGAGATTGAAATCATCTCCTGTAAGTTTAAATATAACAGATAAAAAGGTGAACATCCATTGTGGATTGTACGGATTTGCTGATATCATACGTATTTTCAATAAAAGTACCACATGACAGTACATCCGGATTTTCAATAAAAGTACCATATGACAGTTTTGACGTAACGCTGCAAAGCTCTATGAAAATAACCCGTGTGACGTCTACAACACGCATTACATTCTCTTTGCTTATATAATACGTACGGTCAGTAATTCCGCTACCTATAGTGAATGGAGTGCTATAAAAAATCATACAATACTATGGAAAATTTGTGGAGTACCGCGCGCTCGTCAAGTGCGTACGTATATAGTTAACGTTTACCTTAAAGCTTAAAACTGGATTAGAATTTGGCCCCTGCTTAGTTCGAGTCCAGTCTAATTTCTAAAATGGTTGTTGTATGGGAGGCCCTATATTTAATTAGTTTGTTTTTTAGTATTTATTAACATAGCGGCACCAGAAACATCATGTAAAAAACAAGTATAATAATTCAAGTGGTTTACTTTGCAACCGACATGGTGACAGACGGACAGATAGACAAACTGACGGACGGTCTACAGCGGAGTTAGTAATATGGTTTCTGTTACTAAAAAGAATTGTTTCCTATCGATCCGTTACGTTGTATATTAATACACACCTGACCGGAAACTCGGCGTATCCCGAGTCCTCGACTGACTGAGAATTCAGGAGTTTCTTTGAGGCAGGCGGCATACGAAATGAGTGATCACGTCCACGAAGCTTCACACGAAGAAAAATTTTCCGATAAAGAAACTTTGCTAAGGGAAAAGTTGCCTGCGATGATTACATTTCTGATCATGTAAATCTTATATCTTTGTTGGATTTTTACTGTATTTATACAGAAGGTTGGCTAATAAGTATCCATGAATTTACAAAATAATTTACCATTTCACTTTCAAATAAGTTCCAGCCTTTGGAAGTACTCGTATGTATAAGAGACGTGGTCCACGAGAATCTTAGTTTGTTTTTTTTTAAGTTTGGGGTAAATTTTTGACCAGTGCCCAAATTATTTTTACGGTTATTTCTAAATTTATATTATTTCTACCGTAAAACATATTTACTAAGAAATAACGTTTTTTCTTTCGTTAGAAGAGTTAGTTGTATTGTTAGTTATTAGAGAAAAAACTCTAATATTTTCAGTTACAAATGCGACATTGAAATTGTTAAGGTAAAATTCTGTATAGTCATATAATGCAAAATCACCTATTAAATGAATATTTTTTTAAAATGGCTTCGAACTCGTCGTAGAGTGCAGCGTCGCAGAGTGGTTCCATTTCAGAAAAAGGTAGATGTTGGATGAAAAGACAATACGTCACACATCAATATGAATAAAAAAATAGCTTATTTTCCCGCCCGTTCTTATCCTTACTTTGTCTATTACACTGCTAATTGAATATAAGATTTTGTTGACAATTTTTTTGTAAATAAAACCGCGTTGTTACTGAACAGTATTTATTTCTACAGTGGACATAGTTATAATTTACTTTTGTAAAACAAAAATGTTCGTAGACTTTTAGACGTATAAGTAGACGTCCTCGATATTTATTGAAAAAAAATTAGTCAAGATTTTTTTTTGTATCGAGGAAAACATGTTACCTATGATATAATAAGAAAGGCGTCCTGAACTTCAACAAGAAATAAATCACGTATACGTTCACATGCGACCTTGCGAAATTTTTCAATCGGAAATCGAAATAAATCCTTTTTTTTACTTTTTAAAAGAAGCGGTGACAACGGCTTTACCAGCTTTTAATATGTTGTTTTTTTATTTTAATTTTTTTTTTTTTATTTTAACCTTTGTATATAGTTTTGTATACTTTTTATACTTTTAATATTTTCTATTGTATTTTGTTTTATTATTATGTTATTATAGAAAGTTTAAGCTGCAACAGTAAACTAGTTTAAGCTGTTTTTATACTTTGTTTATTTAAAAAAATCTAAACTTTATTACAAATCTGCCCCAGTAATCCTAGCTCTAGGAAGAAACTCGGCGATATTATTTCATACACTGAAAAATTACTTCCAAGGGCAGGATGTAATCTTTTACAAAAGTTAATAAAAGTACACTTTGAACGAACACTTTTCTTGTCATTATCAGTCAGTTTATTAACGTAGCTACCGCTGAGCACGGCCCATTCCATGGAGATAGAAAACCTCCATCAATGGAGAAGAGGGCATAAAGCACGACTGATAATGATAATGAGTTGATGGGTATTCATTGTCATCATAATCAGCCTTTTAATGTCTGTAGTATACTGTGCATGAAGGTGGTGGGGGCATTAGCTGGCGCGGCAAGCGCACCTGTCAGCTGCGTAATAATAGTCGCACCTTAGATTTTAATTTAATAGGCCGTGCACACTCATGTCGAGAAGTCTCACGAAAAGACTCTGCAAGAATTAAAAAGAAATAGGTGCACTGTTCACGCTCACGGTGATTTCCCAGTCTGGTTCTCCCTGTTCTCCTATACAGTCGAGTTTGCTTTTGCAGACGTATTTACCAATGCGTATGTGTTCTAGTTTTGTTACTAAAAAATCCAAAAATGAAGCCCAGGAATTCATACAAATAGAAGAAAGTCATTTTATATTCAATTAACAAACATAATAATAAAACTCACTACGCGCTGCATTCCAACAAGAACGTGATGGTGTTCTTAAAGTCCCTTTGAAGCGCGCTAAAAAACCGACAGCAAACGGAGAACACGGGACCCCGAGAACGAGAAGGTGAGAAATATATTACGTTCACGTGTCTCGGGTGTTCTCGAGGTGTGTACGACCTATAAGGGCCGTGCACTTTATAGTAATTGTAGCGTAGGAGATATCAAGTATGCTACAATTTCCACACTGCTGAAGCACTGGCCTTCCCTATTAATGGAATAGAATCTAATAGGAAAAATGAGTCATAACATAACCCTCTTTGCAGTCCAGTGCGGATTGGTTGCAGCCGGGACTGACGGCTTAAGGTACCTACCGAAGCACGCAAGAGTTCGATATAATACATTTCTAGTCACTACTGCGTCGCGTACGCACTAACTAGTGCGTCAAGCTCTTGATTTTTTTATGAATATTATAATTGTAAATGCAGCAGAATATGGTTTTTACTTAAATTGAACTCGCACACCTAACGCGCTGAGAGTTTGCTATAGAGATGCCATCTTCTTTGTATATATTTTAACCGTCTTTAAAAAGAAGATTATCGATCGGAGGTATAAGTATGTAATTTCGTTGGAATAGCGTAATATTCATGTTTGTATGTATGGACTTCTAATTCTTATTGTATTATAAATGCCTATTTAATAAAATAATTTTACAATATAGAAGATCTTGGTCACAGTTTATTTTGATTGCAGGTTACGAGGTGTTGTCTACAGGTCCAGCTCTCCTGCTCCAGTTCACAGCTAACTCTGCTACAGCTGGGCAGGGATTTGCGGCTACCTTTCATTTCCAACCACCACCCGATTCCACCGCTGCTGGTTTGTTCATATCAAAAGTTACCCACCTAAAGCAGAATTTACATTACGAAAGTTGCATGAGCATGAAACTAGTTTTATTGCATTAACTTTGCGCGCAGTTGCATGTGTAAACGTCCTGTTTGACAATGCCTGAATTAGAGATAGGTGGTAGGTATGTATATTGGGAAGGAATTTAAATTTGTCTATATCTTCACGCTCCATCTTTTGCGGGGTAGGCACTGGACCGAACGCCACAAAGTACGGTCCTTATCTTTCACTTCATCTACTTTCATTATTCCCGCAGCAACAAAATTTAGTACTATAGAAGCTTCAAGAACGTTTTAGCGCGTGCTAATTTCAGATATTCAAATATCAGGTATTCGGGATTACACTATTCTTATGTTATAAGCGCTTAGAAAACCCCAAATAGGCCTTAGTTTTATCACTGACTTTACATAAATACTCGCCGGTTTTTATGGCTCTTGACATTTCTTTTCGGGTTTACATTTTCTTAAAAATACGTAAAATTTTCTTCTTGAACTCTTTATTGTATGGTGTGTAAAAAAAGTCTCGAAAATTCAAATTTAGAATCAAATATTAAATTAATGTTCAAAATGTCTATGTATTTGTTTCTTTTTCTTATATTAAACCGTTTTAGAAGTTCTACTACAAAAACTTATTGCCATAACAAGTCAATTTAAATCAGTCAGCAGACAATCACATCTACCAGAACATAATTTATTTGATCTATTAATATTCGAAAAAGCGCCATCTATTAAAATTTTTCAACACTAACTCATACATATCTAAACAGCGCCATCTTTCTGTTTCGCCAATAACTTGAATATATACTTTCAGCGTAGTACTTTTAGCGAGCAAGCGAGGTAATATCTTTATGTAAATCGTATACATGGCGCTGCATTTCAGTTTTTGTTACAGATTCTGATAGACTTCTGAAGTTGAGCTTCGGAAAAGCTTTCGAATCTCTCGGGCCTGAAGTAAGCGCGACAAGTAAGTATATACTCAATAAGCAGTACAAAAATAGGAACTTAAAATTCAATAATAATAAAATATTACAGAATATTTGTTTCTGTGAATAAGTACTTTTCAAATAATGTATTAATTTGTCAAAAAATATATATTTAGTTTTTAATTTCATAGCAATAAAGACTTTAAACCTAATATAAAAAAGGAATTTACTTTATTAACTAACATTTAAAATTAAATGAAGCTTTTGAATGTAATTAAACGTTGTTAGTGCTTGCTCAGCAAAAGAGGTCACCTGGAACTGTATTAAATTTTAATGCGTGGGCATTTTAACCCTCTCACAGAGCGTGGTTTCGCTTTAAAATTGACACAAGGACTAATAAAAGGACAACCGGTAAGCGTCTATGAAATAAAAAAGCGGATTTCTTTTTTTGTTGTTTACTTCATTACTTTTTGCAGGTACGACATATGCTTTTACTGAAAATTGCGTAACATGGACCTATGGTATTTTTTAAAGATATCCAAGGGCGGATCCACTGTATGGGCACTATGGGCATCATAACCTCTTATTTTGTTTAAATGCTCTCAAAACATTTAAAAATAAAGTTTGAAGAACTTAGGATCATGGCAACCCGTGCCGACTTGCATCGATAAAATCGTGTCGTCGATACGGAAATCTCGCACTGATTGCATGTTATTACTTGTTTGTTTTATTAGTGATCGCATTGTGATGTGTGATATTAGTGATATTATTGAGAAGTCAACATGTCTGTAGAGTTGCGGAGTTCCAAAAAGGAGATATTTTTAATAGGGGACATAAAATATCAAATCACCGGATCGAAACTTCCCTCTAATGGACAAGTACTGGCAGTTCTGTTCTATAATATTCGTGAAGTGAATTTAAGTATCAATGAATGTGCAAATCTTACTATTCGTGAGTGCATTATTTACTGAGAAAAGGCACGTATACCGACTAAATCATTACCTAATTGTATTAAGAAACTAGTTTCATTATACAAAATTTGGAGAGATTGGCAAAAAAATTCGAAAAAAGCACAAGATGTATTTAAACAGCGTCGACAAGAATTTTTTTCAAACTTAAACAATCTGTTTGACATTGCTCATGTCGATGCGCTTCAGCTAATTAAAATAAATGAAGATAGTTTTCTTACAGCGCCAAAGAGAACCAGGTCGGCCTGGTCACTTAGCCGGAGTGGACAAAAAATTAACAGAAAAAGAAGAAAAGGCGCGCCTTAGAAACATTGAGGAGGAAAGCGACGTTCTAAATTTTTTTCATCATTAGCACCATCAACATCACCTTATGAAAATCCACAAAGAAACTCATCTTCTGATTCTGAAATAATAGTTTTACAAGAAAATAGGTCCAGCTCAAGTGGTACATCCTCTAAACCAGATAAGATTTGTATAAAAAATTAACAAAAAAATAAAAAAACCAAAAAATTTCATGACTCCGAAGTTAGTTGCCGCACTTGATCAGTGTCAGTTAAGTGTGAGAGATTCTGTATTTATTATTTTAAATAGCAATTAAAGTAATGCCAGATTTTCATGGTTTAATCACTGTTGAAGAGGAGCAAAAACAATTTTTATTACGTTGCGTACAAGAACACAGAAACATATATCCTGACTGTAAAAAGCTAACTTTGAAAAAAAAAAACTTTAATGGTAAATGCTTCTTTTACTATAAATAAACATTAAATATTATATTTGTGTTTAATTTACTGAAATAAACAATAAACTCTACAATCTCCTTATAGCTTCCATACTAATTTTTAAACTTAAACTTTGACGTCAAGTCGGCACGGGTTATTGTTGTCCGATCGCAATAATATTTTATATTTAAGTTTTTGGAGTCAAATGGAAAAGAAATAGAGGGTATGCGTTTCGAAATTCACTCACAACCCAAAAGAAAAATGTAACGACACTATATGTCGTTACATTTTCGTGGAATTTACGGTCAACAAGATATCAGGCTATAGAAAATCAAAACTGGCTACTTTTAGCAACTTGATTTTTAACATGTCTAACATTGGACAAACTAACAATATTACATAATAACAGTATCGAATAGAGAACAAGCTCCGTGTTTTAAATAATATCTGCTTCATATTTACTTATTAACATTTTTCAAACATTTTTTGACGCAACTCTTAATAAATCGAAGTGTGGAAACTTAGGTCACGTGCGTCAGGTGCGCACTTTTTTCAATTGAAACGACGAGAGTGCCCGGTTTACGCCTACCTCCTCTGTATAAATGTCGAAAATGAAATCAAATGGAAATAAACGCATTTCATTTGTAAGTTTATAGCTGACATAGTAAAATTTAAATAAATCTTGAATAAATAATGCATTTCATACGTAAAGCTTGCATTGGAAAATGCATCTTGCTAAGGTTACGGAATAAACAACCAGCCACTAAATAAATTATTAAACGAGCGCCACCACCACCGGCTACGTGAAGGCAATGTAGCACTCCTATGTTGCTCAAAAATTTCCCGCAGTTTCGTCTCTATTTAACTGTGTGTGTGTGTGTTTAAAGATTTAATAACAAGTATACAATATCTAAACAATAAAAATAGCTATTTTATTAGATATTTAAGGCGTTTAATTGAAATGTTTCTTTGGCTTTTTATAGGTAATTTTAAATATTACAAAATTCGTACGTCATTGAAATTGGATTGCCATTGCAAATGGTCTATTAACCAAGAAATGTAGAAAAAAAAGTATCTAATGCTAGAAAATTTAAATTATTAATTCATAAGCGCTTAAATTTAATCTTATTATCTTGATATACTCAATTTGTTTTGAGCTCAAATTCTTTTAGCAGAATTAATTTAAAACTAACCTTTGATTTGACAATTTAAATGTCCAGCGATCACCAGCAAAAAAATTTAAAAGTTTCTTCACTAAGTTTTCCTTTTAAGAACAATATTTTCTTAGATACCACTATTTTAGATTTTTGTTTAAGCGTTTTGAAATATCATTTTATATGTATTCAATGAAAGTTGAAGTGTCTTCCTTATGCCGTTCCAAAGATAAATTTCTACGACTACCAAGAACATGGATTTATTGAAATGATCTTAAATTGGATGACCCCAATTTACAACTATATTATTTTAGGGTTCTATTTCTTCTTCACGCAATATGAAATCTGCGGTTTTCAAAATTTTCATATGTGATATTAATTCTAAGTGTCTGTTTAAGACTGGATTATTGAATAATTTTTTATAAAAAAAATATCAATATATTTATTATTTACTTAACAAACTTAATGAATTGGTACAAGAGCTGGACATAATGCTGATAGCATTCTCTATCAGTCAACCTTTGGGAAACAGAAATCATGTTGGCGGCATAAAGTCACCTAACAAATATATTACTAAAACTATACTATAAATTAATTTATTTATATACGATTACATACTCTTATATATATGTATATAAAAACATAAATATTATTCCTACATAAATACATATACAAATATAAACATAATACACACATCATGATGCTCCCTAAACGTTCCAGGAGAGAAGTGTGTGTGGGCTTTCCGTTCAAAGATCAATTAGTTAGGAGATCATCTGATGGTTTCGGGGAGGTCATTCCACGGTCGTATGACTTGAAGGGTGAAAGAGTTGGACATAAAGCCAGAATGGAAAAGTGGAGTAGATAGTGCAAGTGTATTAGCAAAACGTAGTTGTCTATCATGAGAATGAGAATCACAAAGACATTGAAATTTACTATTTGAGTAAATTGGAGAATTAGGATTAAAAACAACGCAAAAAAGCATACAGAGCTCTGACAAATAGGGATGGCTCCCTATTCGTTTAGTTGAGATCGATAAGACGAACCATGATCATATTTGCGAAGGCAGAAAATAAAATTAATTGTATCGTTGACATGGAGGTCCAACTTATCGAGAAGGTCTTCGTTTAAGTCTGGGTAACAGACATCAGCATAGTCAATGAGTAGAAGAATAAGGGAAGTGACGAGGGTGATCTAAGTTACCACACGACTGACCACGGAAACCTGTGAAATCCAACTAAGCTCAGAATCAATATAAAGTCCAAGGATTTTAATCACAACTTAACACACCGGAGAGGAGGTTTTAGGAAGAGGGATGATGTAAGCTTTACGCCAAAGTAGAAGAAAATGAGCAACTTGGAAAGAGAAATTGACAATATGTATTATAACCTAAAGGATATCATCTAAAATGTTGATAATCATGCATCTGCTCACATCATCACATCCTATGGCCTTTGAAAGCAATTTCATCTTTCTTTATTATTATATATAAAGGAGGAATATTACAATTATACTTAGTTAATTTACAAAAATAGGTAACTACTTAAATTACTCCTCTGTTGCCGAAATAGGAAAAGACATCCTGTATTCCAGCGTACAGCGCCCTAAAATCCCCATAGAACCCATAGAATTCACAATTAATTTCCTTATATGACATTACGTGCAATTTTATAAATATATAACTTAATTATGAGCTGAAACAAAAACTGAAAATGTGTGCATGCATGTGTGTGTATGTGTGTTTGTGAGTGTGTGTTAGTGTGAAAGATAATGGATAAAGGTACATAAGTTACTAACGTCATAGCACCGAAGTCATGGGGTTCTCAGTTACCGCGTATGAAAGTGTCTGCAGCCAGTAAGATACTTTTCTTTTGCATTCAATTTTAGTTAAGGGATAGATGATTAATATTTTGTTCACCTTATTGTAAACAAATGGACCCAAATAACTGAAGAATCTACGTCCAAACGCAGTGTCACATCCCTCCCTCCACCTACACACCGAGCGCTTCCTCCGAACCGTTTCAATTTGCGGATTATAGGTAAGTATAGAGTGTTGTTTTACAATAATTTGTAACACAAACAACTGCCTAATTGTAAGTACCTCACAAAACTGATACAGTATATCGTTGGAAACAAGAAAGGATTGAAGGTTGCAACTTTCAAAATCGCTCTCTGAGTAGTCTCTAATCTCTTCAGTATACTCTTGGATGCCCCATCCCAACTCAAAATGCAATAAGTGAAAAGAGATTGACTAAGAGCATAATAAACACGCTTAATTTGAAAAGGCTGTAGTATGTGTCTGAGTGTTTTGAAGATAAAAATCAGACGCCTAGATTTAGAACAAGGTGCTTCAATGTGTTCCCGAAAATTTAGATTTTTATCTATTATTACTCCAAGATATGTGATAGAATTAATCTTCTCAATGAAACCACAACTGCAATCCGCTAATTTAGCAATTTCATCTATAGTGTTCGATTTAGTGAAAGAATCCAAAATGGAAGTATGTATGTGTATGTACGAGTATATAAGACTGTAAATGCATTTGTCGACAAAAATAAATACAAACTGTTTCTACAAGTAAAATTTACTGGCACAAAAACTTTGTAACGATAAAGTATAAAGTAAGGTAAGCACTACAAACTGCAATACGATTCCAGGTAGGTAAATATTAACTTGTGAAGTTAACATTTGCAAGAGTAAGTTGTTAAGTGCCTCCAATTTGGGGAAACTGTGAAATACGTACGGGTAAGTTGATTGCCGCTACATACATGTTGTTGAGGGAGGGAAGCTGATCTATATCCAAAATTGAAGAAAAGACAATTTTAAATATAATTCAAGTAGGTAAGCAGCAAAGTCTTTCTAAAAATTTCACAGTTTATATTCGCTGTATATTTTACACCAGAGTACACAAAATGCAGGCCAAGGATTCGTTGACCTATCTAGGTGTACAAACAAAACAGATATACGTGAATATTTTATCTTTAAACCGTTTCTCTCCGTTTTTTGCAAAGTACTCAAACGAAATAGTGAGATTAGTTTTGACTTACTAACGGGTAGATTTGGAAACTGAATTAACTATGATTTTTTCATTGAAAGTATTTACTGACATCGACAGCGGATATTTTTTTTTTATATTTTCCATTCTCTTATATTAAAAATTATAAACACTTCGGAAGTGTCTGTCTTTCAAATTAATGACTTTAGGAAAAAATGATTTTCAAACCCATTAGTCATTTTTAAAAACCTTTATATAAATAACTTAAGCATGTTTATTTGAAAAAAAAAACCGTGTAATCCTAATTGTTTCGGAATAAAGTGGCTGTGTTATACAGCGAACAGACAAACATGACAAATAATAATGGAGCGATTGAAAGCCCAAGAGTAATCCGCCATGATTAAATCAATCCTAAATGGCAAACAAACTGTTCAATCACAAAATAATCGATAGAGAAAAGTATTTGTTGGCAATCTCTTGAAACTCGTTACATAATTTAAAAGTGCATATTTTGAAAATCGAAATTGGAACGATAGCTAACGATAACTCTGTACCAGATGAAATATGGCCAAAGTCAGAAATTCATGTGTAGTGTTTTTGGAAAATAGACGAAAGACTACAAAAGAAATGTGAGACAGATTATTCAAACACTCAGGCGTTGCGTCTTATCTCTAAAAAAGTACTAAGGAGTATTATTGGTACTACCGCTGGTATTTAATTTTTACAATTAAAGCGCATAATTACAGTTCTCTACGATTGCTTTTTCTTACGCGTAGCATCGCGAGAAATACTGTTTGCCATATTAGACCAATTAATAAACAGATTATTTTTCTCAAACAGATTAAATACTTTTGATGAGTACTTTATGAAGAATAGCTTTCTCGCGGCTTCGGCCGCTTGGTCCTTATTGAACTGTTTAGTGGGATAAAAGATAGCCTATTATATGATATATAATCCTTGCAATATTTTATGCGTAATGAAGTAGCGTGATGAAGTCCAAACTTAATTTTACCTTCATAATATTACTAAGATACTATAGATTGTTATTCATTAATGTAATTAGAAAATCTATATCTCTTCTCGTCATATTCCGGAGTACCGAAAGGCATGGTCTTTTATATGCCTTTTTTCGGTTCTTTTCATACACTCACCGATTTTAATTGCTTCCGATAGACGATCGATTTACAAACATAATTTATATATCTCTTTTATGCAAAGGATAAAGCGGAGATTCTTGATTTCCTGTAGACGTCTCCTAAAGAGACTTAAATACTAGAAATATTCTAGTCATAGATTTTATAAGGTTTAAATACAGTACGATTTATAAATTATTATTATTATTTTTAGACGTCTTTTTATAACGTTTGTAAACATTAGCTCGGGTAAGGCCTCAAGAGATGTTGGAATTAACGCAGATGTGAAACTTTTTATCTTCATTCGTGACAAATGAATGCCATTTTCTTTTCTTATTTTTTAAAGCAATGTTTTATACTCGAAAGAATTTCTCTTGTTCCTATTCAAGAGATAGCTTATCCTAATTTTGTACTTGATCCATAGGATAGAGATACATTTATTTCATTCAGTAATAGGATTACATTATATAGATTACTGTGTTATAAATAATTAGCTTAAATATTAGTCATGTTAAGCCCCATTAAACGAATAAGATAATTTGAAAATTCCGTGTCCACTCACAAGACGGCAACTGGAAAGTATTCAAAACGTGTTTTTTTAAATACCTGCTCGCCATGAAACAGTTTGAAAACGTTTTATTTGTCACAAGTAATTAAATCAATGCTTTGTAACTATAAAACAACTTTCGCAAGGGTCGGTCACGGGATGGGTGACCAAAAAATTATTATCTCGAGCTACTTCGTGCTTCGGAGGGCACGTTAAGCCGTTGGTCCCGGCTGCATTTACAGTCGTTAATACCCTCCAATTCGAATTGGGCCAGCGTGGAGGGTCATGGCTCATCCTCCTTAACCATCCATAAGGAAAGCCTGAGACCCTGCAGTGGGGACGTAGATGTGATGATGATGACGATGATACAATCATACATATTTTTGTACTTCCGTTAATAAATAAATTTTAGTAAGGGTTTAAATACATGTCTACTTTTGCTTACTTGATGTTTTTTTATCAAAAATTGATTTATCAATCAATTTGCTTTTTTTTTTTGTTTGTAAACATCTTTCTTAAGTTGGTCATAAAAAAACGGATCAAGGCAGTGGCGGACTAACACCATTGGGAGCGGGGGCCCGGGACGGCAAGCACGATAAAGGTTGTACTTATTTGTCTTCGGGGAATTTATAATATGATCAAGGGACTTTGCAGCCATTTGGAGGCCCGTCAGAAGCGGAGGCCCGGGGTGGACTGACCCCTCCGCCCCCTAAGTCCGCCACAGGATCAACGGTATCAAACGTTGGCATAAGTCTAGTAACATCCACATTGTCACCGTACGATAGAGGGTGTCTAGGGACACAAAACATCGGTGTATGCCTTGTACGATATTTAGGTACCTATGTAGATTTATTAAATATCTACTGTAACTTAAGCTCACCATGATTGATCGTTCTAAAATAACAATTATTTTCTATTCTAATAGGAAACCGATACTGTTTAATTAACAATGACAAAACAAAAAATAATAAATATAAATACATACTATAGATAAACAATGATTTATGGCAAATTATAATATTGAGTAGCTCGGAGGCGTAGTGGATACCTAAGCGCTGCCTACCGCGATCGTTGGTATCATGCCAGTTTCGCAAGGGTCGGTCACGGGATGGGTGACGTAAAATTTTTTATCTCCAGCTTTCGCAATCCGGGTGATTGCTTAAACCATTGAACTACCTAGTTCTTGAAGTAATTACTAAACGGTACAACAAGACTAACGAATTTCTCAAGCAGTTATAACTTTCTCTACTAGTTACTAGTGAGCGTATTTTCATCAATGTCCAAGCAATCGATCTAAAAAATCGAATGAAATGTTTTATAAATAATTAAAATTTTCAGTTAAGCTGAAAATTTGATCTTATTTGATCAATTTTACTTTCACAATACTATATCTTTGAAAAATGACAAAAATCGACCAATCTCAGGTCAGGCACAGCATTTGAAGGGATAGTGACCAAATTTTTTTTCACGGTCCGTTAGGTATTAAAATTAAACTCTAATTTTTATTTTTGTGTACTCAGTTAAAATGTTACATGACGACACACTTTTATAAATATTCTACAAAGCTGTGACGCTCACTGAGGACATCGTTAATATGGGAGATATCAGCGCCGGCTTCCTGATAGATTTTTATTTTTTTTTATTTCAACTAATTTTTGATTATAAATTTTAAGATAGGATTGTGAATACAATCGCTAAAAATTATAAGAAGAAAGATTATTAGTTTATTTAAGAAATAAGTGTAACATAATTAACGCACTTACTTAAAGTTGTTTGTTTTAAATCAGTCACTGATGCGACAACAACTTCTAATTGAGGTAATTCCTTTTTCTAAATTTATTTGGAATTTATGTTCAAGTGTAAATTATGATTACCTGTACCCATTACAGTCCTCAACGAATATTGAAGTTTTAAGTCAATGAAATAAGGCTTAATTCGTTGCTTGTAATAAATTTCATCAACGAAAAAAAAAGCAAATTAAAATCTTTAATGTGTGAGCTTGCTAGCTCCTCAACTTTAATGTCTGTTATCGAGGCTATTTCTTTTTTTTTTTAATCGAGCAAAAAAGTACGTCTTATATGACTGACGGACTAAATAGTTTTTTTTTTTCACCCAGGTATCATACTTTTTAATTTCTGTTACTAATTTTGCCAAGGTTTGTTAAGTAACTTCATAGTTTAGCAAGATCTCTTAGATAATTACAAAGTTTTCTAAATCATTTAGGCCGAAAGTAATATTAAAATCTGAAATGAAATAGGGTAACTACACCGCCTGTACCGGTGTCACTCCTGTAACAGTGTTTTTGTATTCCGTTTTCGACTAAGTTAAATTGACACTTTCTATGAATATCAAATACGACAAAATTGCATTCCCCCGGTGCCTCGCTTCAGTTACAAACTAGAAGTAAACATTTTCATACCTCCACTAATGGATATTTTGTGTATATCCACTAAATCGTTTCAACTATACAGTTACCATTGTGATGTCTCAAAGGATTATCGATGGGAAGCGTTAATACTTTTTGTTAGTTTTACATTAGGTTTGTGGTCCGATTGATAAAATTAAAGTTAAACATAGAATATACATGGATAGGATTGATTAAAATACACTTACTGACTAATATAAATGAATACGGATATAAAAAAGAAATTAAAGAAATATTTACTTAATAAAATAGAAAATATATTATGATCTGCCTGATTTAGGTAGAAGACGCCTTAGATAGAAGTTAAAAAACAATTTTATTTAGCTATAACTAGATTTAATACTGTCAAAACATACCTGTTTCATGATCCATTCTTATTGGTCTGCAATTCTTGTATTATGAAATTATGGTATCTAGATCTGAAACGATGTGAACCCAGGTCTAGAACCCCCTTAGCAACAGCTACACCTTCAAATCGATGTCCGAGGGTTAACATTGCCATCTGTAAGTTACAAAATAATTAAGTAATATAGTATGACTAAGTTAAATATATAAAGAATATATTTCATACCATACATCACCTGAAGGTTTTAGACATTATACACATTAGCTAGACATTTAATACCGGATTATCCAGATCAACGGCAATAGGTATATAGTGAATCTGTAAAAAGTAACTGCATTGTGTCGTCTGTATTTGACATACACCACCGTTTGTGTGTTGGTCAAACAGATTTTACGATATGGGGGTGCGAAGTGGCCGGTAATGGGTCGTATTTTCCTTTACCAACTTGTCTTTTATACAATATAACTACGTAGAGGTTTTTGCTTTATGTACAAAACGTAAGTAACAGCTACCTACCACCTAACAATACTTTAAGGGCCAAAGTGTTTTAGACGCGACTGCTTAATAAATAAATAAATAGACAACATAAGATATTGACATCACATTGCACATCAATCGCTACAATGTTTACATGATTTTTATTTCGAGTTGGATAATTCTTTTTTACCTCGCCGTAGTTAGGTAATTGACAGTTCGTAGCATTAATAATTCATACCTCGTTGGATGTCAATGAGTTCCTAATCCTTATTTCGAAAGTTTATTTAAGAAAAGAAGTGTAACGTAATTAACGCACTTAAAGTATTTTGTATTAAATCAGTTACATATGCGAATTCAAGGACTTCTAATTTAGGCAATGATAAGTTTTAATATAAATTATAACTATGTACGTTACATACATATATTAAGTCGTACTCAGACCTATTTATTTAGGAGTATGATGTTGTTAATTAGAGAATATAGCCAATGAAAAGTTTAATTCAAATTAATTTCTTTTCTTTTTCTCTAAATCTATACTCAAACCCTAAAAAACCTAATATAAGATACCTAGATAACTTTTTTTTTTTTTTTGACACTGAGATATGCGTTCCGCATACCCGCTTCATCCTGCGCGAGCTTATGGGTTATGTGGGACTCTCCCCTGCGGACCAGCCCCAGAATGGGGCTAGTCAAATAGCAGGGGCCTACCCACTAAAACTCAGCGATGTCCCGCACGCGCCAGTAGGGCACGGCATGGGTCCCATACGGGACCATATTCCGCGCGCCTACCTACGCACAACCCACCCCTTTAACAGGGTGGGTCCCGTCTCGGGTTAGGGAAGGGCTCAGGAACATTCGAGTCCAACCCCAGACAGGACAAGGAGCGTGTAATGCCTGGCGAGCGCGCTAACCCGCCAGACTTGCCCCCTGTCAAAGGCAAAAGATGCGCGACTGAGCATCTCTCACCCTAACCCGTCTAAGAGAGGAAGTTCACCTGGGCTAGGTCCTTGTGAATCCCTCACCCCGATAGCCCCGGTTATCGTCGACGTCCCACCCGACAAAGCCGGGCCGGTCGTCGGTTCACCGTTCCTTAGTCGCAACTCCGGTCGCGGCGCCACCCAGGCCCGGCCAATACCTAGATAACCTAATATAAGTCTCATATTAGCAACCCTCAGTATCTCATAATAGGAGACCATTATTTTTTGATATAATAAAAAATGTATTATACTCAGAACTAAACGGTCTTTCATAAATAATCTTCATAAAATACCATATCAAATATTGCAATTTTCATAATGATTAGTGCAAAAAATATAAATGGTCTCTCATATTCGGTATCCTTACCCTATAGTTTTACACACAGATAAATAGTTTTACGATTTTAACCACACATCATCATCACATATTTATGTTCCTATGGATAGAATCGATTAGGGATTAATAGGCATCCATCACACGGTCCCGTCTGGACTGATGGTGTTAACAAGTACAGGCGCAGCCACCAACGACAGCTTAATGCGCTTTCCAAATCACAAGAAAGCTGAAGACAATAAATTATGGTCACCCATCCATTGAGCGACCATTACGAAAGTTGCTTAACTTCCACATCGTAAACCCAATGCGCTAACCACTACACCAATGAGCTTTTCAATCATAGATCATTGCAATTGCTTAGAGTAGCAAAAATGAAAGTTGGAAAAATTATCATGTAGTTATTTACATCCTATCTTTAGAATAGCAAACTTTTGGACAGTTTCTCAAAAGTCCATTAAGCTTTAATGACGCCTTTAAGCTCTAATGACTGTCAAATATGTATGGGTAATGTCGCTTTAAACTTATTAGTTTGCGCAGCTGGCTGTCTATCTATATTTTATGATTGGTGTAATTATAAAAGGAAGCAAATAGTTTTTCTTTTCTAGATAGCTCAAATGGTAAATATGTACATAGTATATAGTACTTATTCGAATGTAACGTACACGAGGAAAACAAACAGCCCCTTGTTCGAAAACGCCTGTGTAAATAAAAAGGGTTTAGGTTAGGCGTTTCATGGAACAACGCAGCTAATGCTTTTAGCGAGGGCTAATCAACCGGGAAACTAGTCAAAGCGAAATTATTATGCAGAATGAGAACACACAGTTACTCATACTCATCTAGCTAATAAATACAAAAGTAGGAGATGGTTAATATGGGAGATATCAGCGCCGGCTTCCTGATACATCTTTTTTATTTTTCAACTAACTTTCGATCATATATTATAAGAAAGGATTGTGATTACTAACGCTAAAAATTATAAGAAGGAAGAATATTCGTTTATTTAAGATAATAAATGTAACATAATTAACGCATTTACTTAAAGTAGTTTGTTTTAAATCAGTTAATGATGCTAATTCAAATACTTCTAATTTAGGTAATTTTTATTTCTAAATTTAATTGGAATTTAAATTCAAGTGTAAATTATGATTACCTGTACCCATTACAGTCCTCAACGAATATTGAAGTTTTAAGTCAATGAAATAAGGCTTAATTCGTTGCTTGTAATAAATTACATCAAAGAAAAAAAAAGCAAATCAAAATGAGCTTTCTTTGATGTGACTTCAATATAAAATGCTATAATTTTTTTTATTAGAAAATATAAAGCGCTTTATACACTCTATTGGGTGTATAAGGATGTGCGTTATTTTTATTACACGTTGTATAAGTATTGAATGTAGCATCAGTTCGGAAAAGTTTCAATTTCAGCACCAAGTGGACTATTATTAAACCTTCATTGTAATACTATTTTATTTGTTTATGTAGTATATTATTTTTAGATTCATTCTTTACTATTGGCACACCACCTCCGGTCTGTTCCAGACAACTTTTGATTCGTTAAACATTTGGAGAGAACTCAAAACGTTAAACGAATCAAAGGTTGTCTAGAGTACATCATTTTTAGAGATAAGACCGCCTTTACCCACCCTTGCATTAGAACCAATTAGCTTCCGCCAGGGGCTTTGCCTGCATTCTTCTTCTTCTTCTTCCAACGGGTGTCTCCGCAACTCGACGTCAAGATTGCGCCTGTTTTGCGTATGTAGGGTGTGTGGCCGGATACTACTCCAGCCAACCCAGCTCTGCCAGAAAGGCTCCTAGCGCCTTCACGTTTGCGATGGCCACCTGGAGATTACCCGACGAGCCGAGGTGCTTTGCCCGGTAACTGGCCACTCCGTTGCATTCCAGCAAGACGTGAGTGGCTGTTTCTTCTGCCCTTATGCATACTCTGCACAAGGGGTTGTCAGTCACACCTAGATAAAAAAGGTGCCTGTTAAAATTGCCATGACCAGTGATAGCACCTGTTACCAGGCGCAATAATGGTTTACTTAGCTGTAGGAGGGCCTTGGAGAGACGAGCGTTTACTCGGGGTAGTGCGAGTTTTGCCTGCCTGCAGGTTAACTTGTTAACTTGAGTGTGTGAGCAAATAACCGTCTATCCATATATCTATCTTTAAAACAAAATACAGCGTGAAATTGTACAAAGTTTAATTTAGAATGTCAAATTGTTTGAACTGTTTGCTTTTATTAATAGAAAATCTAATGATTTCAAGCTTCCCGGCTTGTTTCAGTTATGACTTAGGTAATTATGATATTTGTAGCCGCCGCGAGTTGTATTGTTTTAGTATTGTTATAATTCATTTTCTTACCCTTCATCTCAGTTCATTTATCGGTTCAATATATATTATTGTATTCTTGTTTCATATTTTATATAGATAATATTCCGATGAATGGTTATTCTTAAGTATATCATCTTTCACACAGCCATACCCATCTTTTCTTCAGTCTATATCTCTAATTCACATGTAATAAATATGATATGTTTATGAGTACTATTTTGGTAAAGGCCAGCTTATACGAATTTATCGCTTTTTAAACCAATTTTATTCTAAGACTATGCTAATATTTGTCAAATAAAAAGCATTTAATGAAAATAAACATATTGCCGATTACTTGCTAATAACGGTATCATAAATTTCAATAATTGGCTCGATAGCATAAAATCGCAAAGATGACTCTTGAATACGTTTTTAGATTGATTTTTCGAGTAATATATTTCATCTTAACTATATAAAAAAATAAACAAAAATAGGTTTGGATATAATCTAAAACATACAAATACATCTCTTTTTTTTCAGTATTAAAATGTATGAAATCAAGCGAGCGCGTGTTTACTCTCGATGCGTATTTGCAAGTAAGCGGAAGTACAAGAGGATCTAAATGATAAATTTAAAAAAGTTTCTCTTTAAAACAATTAAAAAGTATTATTAAATATTAATATAACGGAAAGCTACATCATACGCGGGTAATATAATTTACACGGGGGAAGTTGCGAGAACAGCTAGATTTTTATAAAGGTTCTTGATAAATATTCTGCGAGATTTATATGAAAAGACGACTACATGTATAGGTCCAACTATTTTTTTATTGAAAAAAAAATCGCGATTTCATTGCAACCTAAATTTAACGGAGACTTTTTATTAAAAAAAGAATTTGCAACCTACAGGATATATTATTTTTTAATAATAACAACCTACGCAAAATAAGACAAAATGTTAGTTTTTATAACTTCGAATTCGAGTTTATTTTTTTAAATAATCGCCAGCCTATTAATATCCTTACTACTAGGGCACAGACGTTCCCGGTGATTTGTATTTTGAATCGAATCCACTTCAATTTAATAGAGAGAATGGGGCTCAGTGCAGATCATTTCAACCGACACCAACGACTTAACGTGCATTCCGAAGCGTAGAGGAGTCAGATAAAAAAATGTGGTCACTCTTATGATTGATCTGACATCGCAGATCGAACGCAATAATCACTGCGTCATGCAGCTCTTTGAGCGTCAAAGCCAATATAAAATGACCTTACTAAACAATATCTAAAGCCAATAATAGAAGTAAACAGAAATAACTAACGGATAGTTAACTTATCCGAACGGTAGACAGCTGAGGTCTGTCATCGCAGCAGAAATCGGTAAACAATAACCAGTATCAATAGAGCACAGCAGGTTACTGGGTCACGCCTCAACAGAACAGATAAATAATTAAAATGACTGTGACAACGTCAGATAATCTCGCTAGGAAACAATGCATGTTGGTATTGTGTAATATGTTTAATTGGGATGATGATAAAAAAAATTAATTGACATTGGATATTTAACAAGAAATGGCATAAATAAAAGGCATAATCGCCGTAATTTATTGATTACGCAAAATAAGGAATAAAATTGTGTTTAATATTCTTCGTCTAGTATCTACCTGACGAACAAAATAAAAATTAGGGCTCAATGGTGTGGTGGTAGCGTTCCACCTATTACGTCGAGAGTCGTGGGTTCGATCCCCACCCAGGACAAACATTTTTGTGATTAACAATTATGTCTGTTCTGTGTCTGGGTGTTTTCTACTTATATTATGTATAAATTTGTATTACATACAATGGGGGGTTGTTTCTGATATCCGTAACAAAAGAGCCTAAACTACTTACCTCGGAATCGAATCAATGTATGTATGAGATGTTATCTAATATTTATTTATTATTTATTTTATCCCTATCCCTATTATTAGGGTTCTTACTAAGCGATTTTTTATGTCAATAAAGTCACATGAAAAACTGTAAATTTATCACATTTGTTACCGAATAAGTTTTTTACTGTACATAACAGAGCACAAAATATAATGAAGCCGCCATCTTACACCGTCCGCCATATTAGCTTTAAAATGATGTTACCTTGTATTGCCATCTACAACTACACATATGTGTAAATTAATAAAAAAAGCTTGTGCTTAACGTGAAAGGAGATACATGAAACTTATACTATATTTATTATACATTTCACTATTTTGCATTTTCAACCAACTATTGAAAGGCAAAAAGAAAATAATAATAAAAACGCAACTTTTTTTTTAAATTAGATGTGATTATCACTATTTTTTAATATAACAAGATATTTGTAAAATTAATATTATATAAACGATTGCAAATTAAGAATTTATAAAACGCGTTTGGTCAAGCATTAGTGATTCTATCAAGAGATTTAGAAAAAGCTCCATCGGAAATGGGGCGACATTGCAAATGATAAAATACGACTGTTGGTACAGTCGACAGCACATTAGGTTACTACAAAATACCAAATTTACCCAATCTATTTTGAGCCTTAATCTGTTGTATTATGGAACATTTTTTTAAGATAGTATCAAAATAGTACATTAAGTATTAAAAGAAAATCCCGTATGTATGTGATGTGTATTCTAAAATAAATTTATTCTATTCCATTCCACTTTTTTACTATTCTCTCAGCCTGTAACGTCGTCTACAGAACTTTCGTAATCTACATCTCTAGAGAGTCTTTTAGTGAGATAAAACATAATACTACAATGTTAACTCAAGCTATGAACTAACCATTCTACTGAATTTATTTCTACAAAGCTCGTGAATTCGTTTTGAATGGCAACAAATATTAAACAAGACATGATAAAAATTAAATAATTATCATTTATAATTTTCACCAACCCTCATGTCATACGTCATATTTATCATTTCTGACTTTACGCATCGTCTCCTCTGTCAAATTTGCACCGAAATATGGGCAAATGAGCATGAAGAAGTTGGCCTAGTTTTGGCCACTGGCCCCTTTTTGGCTTTTTAGAACTTCAAAGCGTCGTGACTAACGCACAGGCAAATATTTGACTTTACCGTGTATCTAAAATTTTAAACTGTGACAAAATTTTACGATGGTAATTTTGTCCTTTGTCTCGGTTTACCCTAGATTAAGCATATTTTTGAAAAAAATACCCTAAACTAATTCCTATAAAAATCACCCACCTTTAGAGAGCTAGTTGACCTCCGGATTGACAACTCGCTTTTTATAGGCGATTAAAATTGTTTTCTTGCATTGCAAATTCCAAAGATTATATTTTATTTTAACCCCCCCTTCCTGTTGATGGTAAATGGTAAGGTTTAAGATTATAATCCTCCCCCCCCACACACACATCAAAATCACGTTAATTTTTAGTACCTACAAAAAATCTTAATTTTTGACGCCGCTTTTCGGTTCTGTAATCGTTGCGTGTTAAAAATTTCGTGTTTCGATTGAGGTTCAGCTACAATTCAGTTGAAAATATTTAGCTTTGCGTTTATCGGGCTCACTCGTTGATGCCATTTTTCACACACAACATATAGAGTAAGTAAGAAACTACCTTTCACACCTTGTTCACACAAGCTTTCATAACAAACGACCACAGAGTACATACTCAACAAGCTCCAACCACATTTAGGCTACAGACAACAGACACAATCGAAAAAAAGACAGGTAAAAAAATATATAAGCGATCACTAATTACTACATTATAGTTGCATTCAAAAACACCAAACTGAGAGTTTTTATGTCTTTGGCAGTTGATTAAATAGTATGCTATTAAACGTTAAAGCTTTCAAGCTTTCACCTGTTATTACCCTAACAAATACCCGCGGAAAATAAATTACCCCAAAAAATACCCTCGAAACATTCATACCCTGAAAATTACCCTGTAGAATCAATTTTTCTCTAAATCTAGGGTAAATTACCCTAAGTTGGCATCACTGCCGGCTGGTCGACTGGGAGCAGGTTTCGGGACCGGCCGCTGCGCGTCCCCCGCTGACCGCGCCCCTCTTGGATTAGGCGTAGTGATGTGCGCATGTAATAGTGATGCGCCACACCACCCTCCTAGGAGTTTCAAAGACCTGCAGAATAATAATTAGGGAATTTCACATTACGTCCCGAGCGAGTTTTTTTAATGGGCTCGGAACCTGATGATGTTGAAGCATGTCTTACTGTGTCGGAAGGAGGTGTATAAACAGGTTCCTTCAAAACGAATGCTGGTTTGGTTCTGTCTATTGAAACAGTAACCGGTCCTCTGTTTAATTCAACGGTTATTGTTTTATCTGTACGTTTCAATACTTTGTATGGACCAGTATAAGGTGCTTCCAGAGAACCACGTAAAGCATCTTTTCTTATAAATACATGATTTGCTGTCTGTAAGTCTTGGTGTACGAATATAGTTTTTTGGCAATGTCGAGATGCTGGTATTGGCTTTAAATGGTACATGTGATTTCGTAGCTGAGAAACAAAGTCTGTTGGCTGAGGTATCTGGGAGATATTAGAATGTAAGAACTCACCAGGAATCCGCAAGGGCTCACCATATACCATCTCAGCAACGGAGCAGTGCATGTCGGGCTTCCAGGCAGTGCGCAGACCTAAGAGTACAGTTGATAGTACATCTGTCCAGCGTAAAGTGCCATGGGCCATGATCGCAGCTTTCAACGTCCGATGAAAACGCTCCACCATTCCATTCGCCTCCGGGTGGTACGCAGTAGTATGACGTAGGTGGATGCCACAAAGATCTGTCAATGATTTAAATAAATGAGAATTAAATTGACGACCTTGGTCAGTTGTTATAGTTTCGGGGCACCCAAAACGTGCGATCCAGACATCATAAAAAGCTTTTGCCACAGATTCTGCTGTAATATTTACAAGAGGTACGACTTCTGGCCAACGAGTAAATCTATCCACCGCTGTTAGACAGTATCTAAAGTCATCACATGGCGGGAGCGGACCTATTAGGTCAATATGCACATGGCTAAATCGATGAGCAGTCAATTTAAAATCAACTGTAGGAGATGAGGTATGTCTCTGTACCTTTGATCGTTGGCATGGTATACAGTTTCTGACCCAATCTCGACAATCTTTTTTTATAGACGACCAGACATATCGGTCGGTCATGAGTTTGATAGTGGGTCGAACTCCAGGATGACTCATATTGTGAGTGCTATCAAAAAGCAGACGACGCAACTCCTTTGGAATATAAGGACGAGGCCTCGACTGGGAGACGTCACAGTAGAGAGTAATATCTGTGCCTGGTACAGGAACTTTTTGAAATATTAAAGAAGAAGAATTACTTTTCAATAGTTCTTGAAGTTCTGGGTCATAAAACTGCTTTTTTGCTATCGCTTGGAAATCAGGAGGGGCTGAAATGCCTTCTATACGAGAGAGGGTGTCAGCAGTAATGTTATCCTTTCCCGAGATGTGCTTAATATCGGTTGTGAATTGGGAAATAAAATCCAAATAATTGAATTGTCTAGGAGAACACTTCCTGTCTTTCTGTAGAAAAGCATAAGTAATTGGTTTATGGTCCGTGAATATTGTAAAATGTCTACCTTCGACTAAAAATCGAAAATGTTTTACGCTTTCATAAATTGCTAGCAATTCGCGGTCATAAGCACTATATTGCCGCTGCGCATGATTAAACTTTTTTGAATAGAAAGCTAACGGTTGCCAACTACCTTCAACTAGCTGTTGCACTACAGCGCCCAAAGCCACGTTTGAAGCATCTGTTATTAAAGCAAGCGGTGCATTAGGGTATGGGTGTGCTAAAAGAGTTGATTTTGAAAGGCTTGTCTTACATCTTTCAAATGCGGTCAGTTGTTCTGGAGTCCAGGTCAACGGTTGCGAACTCTTGTTCTTTGTACCCACCAACATGTTGTGTAATGGTGCCTGATATTCTGCCGCGTGTGGAATAAAACGCCTATAAAAATTAAGCATACCCAGAAAACGCAACAATCCTCCCACTGTCTTTGGGGGTGGAAATTCTTGAACAGCAGTGACTTTCTCCTCCATGGGTTTCGTTCCAAATTCAGAGATAGAATAACCAAGAAATGTTACCTTATCCTGGCCAAAACAGCACTTGGATTCATTAATAAGTACACCATAGTCCTCCAGACGTTTGAAAACCATCTCCAGGTGTTCCAGGTGTTCGGAATTATTTCTGGAAAATATAAGAATGTCATCTATATAGGAATAACAACAGTCCAGCCCGCGGAGAACTTCATCAAGAAATCGTTGGAATGTTTGAGCTGCATTCCTCAGGCCAAACGACATAAATGGGAACTCAAACATTCCAAAAGGTGTAGTTATTGCCGTTTTGGGTATATCGTCTTTATAAACTGGAATATGATGGTATGCTTTTACAAGATCTATTTTAGAAAATACCGTGCAGCCTGCCAACCTATGTGAATAATCTTCAATGTGTGGTATGGGGTACCTGTCAGGTATAGTTCTGGTATTGAGAGCTCGGTAATCTCCACATGGTCTCCAGCTATCGCCCTTCTTCGGAACTAAATGAAGAGCCGAGGCCCAGGGTGAATCTGAACGGCGCGCTATTCCATCTCGTAACATCTCCTCAAACTGTGCCTTGGCTATTTTTAAACGATCAGGCGCTAAGCGTCGAGGTCTGCAATATACTGGTGGACCAGGCGTAGTGCGAATGTAATGTACAGTCTGATGTTTGATTTCGCGAAATACGCCTGATGGTTTAGTAAGAGAAGGGAAACGAGCTAATAAAATGTGGTACTCACTTTTACCAGAAATTGCCTTAATACCATATAACTTACAGGGCTTATTCGTAACTGCCGTTGAGAGGGTAGTTAAATTATCCAGTAAACGACCATTCTTACAATCAACCAGCAGTCCATAATGTGCGATGAAGTCCGCCCCTATGATGGGCTTGTCCACATCGGCTACCACAAAATTCCACGAAAAGTCGCGCCGAAGTCCTAGGTTGAGGCGCATTTTCATTAATCCGTAAGTACGAATGCTGGAACCGTTTGCTGCTGTAAGGCTGTAATCAGTAGGTTTAACATATGCACGTAAGAATGTACGAGGCAAAACACAAAGATCGGAGCCTGTGTCGATTAAAAATTGGACTTTACTTTCTATGTCAGTTACAAAAGGGCGACGGGTAGGCGTATGACAGTCGGCTGTCGCCTCTACTGACCGTCTCTTAAGTTTTCCTTAAAATTGCAGGGTGGAATACATTTACTCGCCTTTTCAGAAAATTTATAATGATACCAACACATACCAGAATTCTTAATTAGACCTTGTCCGGCGCTTCTAGATCTACTCCTCGACCTATTAAACCGCTTCCGAATAGTCGAACGACCACGCCTTGACTCGACGTTCAGTTGAGATAATTGTCGACTAAGTTCCGCTTGTATACGCGACGTCAATGTCTGCTCCAACCGTTGAAATATCCCTTCTATATTATTTGAAGAAGTACTAGCAACTTGTGAATTGGGGGTAGGAACAACGTCGTAAATTTGATCCGCTAAAATAGCAACCTCGTCGAGACATGTAGCTTTTTGTGACGCAATAATTACTTGAATATGCGTTGGAAGACGACCTGACCATAAACTACGCAAAAAATCATCGCTAACTCCATCACCTGCTAAAGCTCTTAAATGACGTAAAAACTGCGATGGCTTACGATCGCCTAATTCTTCATGCGTAAGTAATTGACGCATACGATGATCTCGCGAAACAGAAAGACGATTAATAAGTTCTTGTTTTAATTTCTCGTACTTGCCCGTCGAAGGAGGATTTGTAATAACGTCACGTACTTCCCGTGCGGTGCGTTGATCGAGCTCTCGGATCACTTGAAAAAATTTAGTACTATCGCTTTTTGTACCAGTACACGCAAATTGAGCTTCTACTTGGGCGAACCAAATTTCAGGATCTTCCGGCCAAAACGCAGGTAAACGTAAGTTAACGCGGTCCACTGCACTCGAATCTTCGCTGCGCGCGTCCTTGAATTCTTGCACGACGTCATCGTTATTAACCGGTCCACTAGTAGGCGCGCTCATTATTCTAACGACGATGAACTAACCAACGGCGCGCAGAAAAATCAGAAATAAAACGTATTGAATCTGGGTCACCACTAAGGGTGTAAAGTTACGATCCCTACTACTAACGAGGATATCGGCAGTAAAAGACGACTAAAGCAAATTAATTTCTATACTTCAGAACTATACAGAGTATTTGTTGGTTATAAAATAAAGCGCGGCGAGACGATGAGAGACATAGGTGGCGTGTAAGTGATGTCGATGCACACTGAGCTGCCGGCTGGTCGACTGGGAGCAGGTTTCGGGACCGGCCGCTGCGCGTCCCCCGCTGACCGCGCCCCGCTTGGATTAGGCGTAGTGATGTGCGCATGTAATAGTGACTTTGTCGAAACTATTAAAACGGACATAGGTTCTAAGCTTTAATTGGTCAAACATATCCGTTTGCCCCATTTAAGACGTTACGCGTATAATACGGTACTTAAACCATACCCATTTCAGATAAGGTTAATTTGTGTTAATTTTCATGCTAGTGTTTGTAGCGCTTTTAATTACACTTTTTATTTAAGATATAACGTAATTATATTATAACTTCCTTTTGGTTGCGAAAGGTAACAATATTATTAACTGACACTTGATAAGTTTTTAGCGTCCGGTGATTCATTTAAGTTCTTCGATTAATTAATAAGCAAGAAAAATAGTGCTTTATTTTGGTTCGATTGATCTCAGATCTTTATCACTTATAACGTTTTTAGAAATATAATAATATATAGTTATGTCAACACAGTTATATCTAAATCTATATCTAATAACTTATTAATTATAGCTCCGAAGAATAGAGATATTTCTAATCTTAATTGGAATAAAATTCTCTAGAGTTTAGAAGACAATTACAAATCATCACGATCTAAAGAAGCGTTACTGTTGCATAAATCTGTACAATCGGCTATTAGAAATAGACAAGTTTTGTAATTAAGCCTAATTTATTCACCTGTGATATATTATGGGATGACATATCTAGAGACAAAACCTCCAAAATGATAAATAAAGATTAAAAAATGGAATAAATTATCACAAGGCTAACTAACTACTATTTCTAAACCACTGAAAAAAAAAATTATTCCATTTGCCTTTAAAAATCAAGAATAATACACCTTATACTAGGGTACGATTATTAGGCTAGCATTTTAAAAATTCAATGAGATTTTTCTTTTGTTAAATATTTACACATGAATGTGCGCCACATGTTTTCCTTGAAAGCTTTTAGATTAACATTAGGAAATGGAAAAGAAACTGTATTAAAATAAGGAAAAGAAATAGACTTTCTTTTATCTTCTAGTAATCAAAACGTTGGTAATTAGATTTAGATGGCTAAATTACACGTTAGTGATAAAATATACAACACAATTGATAGAAACATATTGATGGTAAATCTAATTTGTCTCATATAAAAGTGCTAAGAAGTTTCGACAGTATCAAGAAAAGAGAGGGACATTATCATTATATAAACATTTCTTAGTTTTCTATTTATCAAAGTTGGTATGGTAGTAAGTCTCTCCTGATTGATTTGATTACACTAACGCCAATTTTGAAAACTACATTTTTCTTTTTAACTAATACGTAAATCATAGTAGCTCGGTGTATAGTTAGCGCCGCGGTCCGCGATCATTATTGTAAAGCAACTTTCGAAAATGTCGATCAAGGGATGGGTGACCAAAAACTATTATCTCGAGCTACTTCGTACTACGAAAGTCACGTAAAACCGTTGGTCCAGGCTGCATTTTGCAGTCGTTAATACCCTCCAATTTGGCCAGGGAAGGCCTGACCCTTGAGTGGGGACGTAACAGGGCTAAGAAAGGAACAACAATTGAGTCACTGTCAAAATGTTATAAGAATTCTCTTAAAGTAAGGGCTCTAACTCTAAAAGCCCTTACTTTATAAACTCTTTCATTACTAAAGGCCTAGACACATGTCTTGGCAGGCAACTTGGCAGGTTCTTAACGTATTTTTAGCTAGAATTTTGAAAATGAAACACGTTTCTCTTTTGAATAACATGATTTATGGATGTTTCCAGTACAAATTTTATATAATTCTAATAATTTATTATATAAGTGTGTCGACCTCAGCAACCAACGGACGTCACAGCTTAAAAAATTGAAACTACTAAAAGGGTATCAGACAAGGCGCTTTATTTGTTGCCTGTTTTTTTACCAGTGTGACGAGTTCGGTTCTTTGTTGTTGTTAAAAAATAAAACGGCTGACTAGGCTTGATAAGTAGGTTTATTTATTGAGTAAATTAAAAAAAAACTGTGACAACAAAAAAAATAAAAAGAGTTCGTATGGATTCCTAATATTATGATGATTTGTAGGTACTTAAATTAAGCAATTGCATACTCCTTTTCTAGTTTGCCTTTTGAATACATCATTTATTTATCACATTGAAAATTTAAAACATTTTACTTTAAGTATATTTGATTTTAACAGATTATTTAAATATTTTTTGACTAAAATCTAAGGTTAAGTATATACTGGTAGAAGATTTTTCACAAACTGACATTTGGAAAAGTTATTATAAAAAAGAAAGGATGTTATAGATCAACAACAAAAAGTTTGGATACCGAAACCTAGGACAAAACAGTGTGGTACGAAACATCGTTACGCCAGTTACTCATTTTATTTTCACAAATACTACGTGTTTTAGACAACAAACGTCTTAGTCTAAATATTGTTCACTTGAAATTGTGCACTGTTTTGGCTTTACTATTTTAACTTTGAAAAAAACTTACCTGTAAAAGTTTTCTTCGTAACGTGTATACTATACCCGTAATTTATTCCTCATGTCTTAATTAACCATTCATACATCATAAGTTTAAAATAACAGATCCCTGGGGCTGCAATCTCGACAAAGATTGCGATCGTCAAGTAGCGACCGCAGAGTTCCGACCGATCTGTCAAATCATCAAACTCGATCGCTAGGAAAATAAAGAATATTTCTTATTTGAGATAACATTCGGTTTGAGTCTACCAAATAACTTTCAACTTTACTGTAGATACTTGCAATAATCGGTAAATATGATCGCTATGAGTTAGTGACAGAATCCGGAAAAAATGCGATCGATTAGTAAAATGATCTTCACACGCACTATAAATTAAGTATATGAATTCTGTACTCAAACAAAATATGAATCAAAAATATCGAAATTTTTCCTTTTAAACTTTTCTAAAAGCGGTCGACTTTATGAAGTTTTTAAGTAAGTCAGCTTTATTTTGGATACAAGTTGCCGGTTCGGTAGAAAAGCAGGTTTAAGTTTAAAATATTCTAACCTCTTTTGTAATATTCAAACAGTAAAATATGGCTGACGTATTAAGCTCATACAAATTTGTGCGTCCGGTGGAGTTTTAAAAGTATGTTCTCAGTGTTACGCAGTTCCGGTAATTAGGGAACGGCCATAATGCGCTAGGTAAAATTTAATAGCTTTACAAAATCTGATTATATGACATATTAAGTTAAAACTATTAAGATATATCTATGTCATCCTGTAGGCCTATTGATGTCCCCGCTATTGGAGTATAAGCCTTCTTTGTGGATTGAACAGAATCGCACCGAATAAAGAAAATGATGTATCACCCGAGCCCAGTGCGGATTGCTAGGTGTAACGACTGGAGATACGGCCGGGACTAACGGAAAATGGAACAAACGGGACTAACGGAAGTGATCGAAAATAAAAATTTTTGGTCACCCATATTTTGACTAGCCCTTACAAAATTTACTCAACTTTCACATCACAGACCGTTCATTCAATGATTTTTTTGGCATTTCTAGATTAAAGTTTAAAGCAATATTCAGTGATTTCCAAATCAATTAAACGTCCCTTAATAAAAACCAATTATTTCTCAAAATTCGCTCTATGAATCTTATGGCACTCATGTAACTTCGCCACTGCTGGGGTTCAGTCCTTCCTAATGGGTGATTAAGGAGGATGCACCTGAACCATCCAAACTGGCCCAATGTGGATCGGTGGGTGTTAACGGTTGCAAATGCAGCCAGGACCAACGGCTTAACGTACTTTCCGAAGCACGACAGTATTTTTTCGGTCACCCATCCCGTGACCGACCCTTTCTAAAGTTGCTTAACAACAACGTTTGGCGGCTGTGGCGCTTATCCGCCTCGCCATAGAACTACTCACTAACTAAGGACACTAACGTAAAACAATTGTCAACTACAAAATGCAACATTCATTCGACTAACTTCAGTTTATCAAGTACCTATCCATCAAAACTGTCATAACAAAGCGATTTATGTGTTACAATATTTACACTAAAAACTACGCTTCGCCCTGCTAAAACTCAACTTGCACCGTTCTGCGCAGACAAGAGTGGTACACAGCGCAGTTATACGTTCAGTCTGTTGGCAAACGTTCGCAGCTCTCTACCTTTTAAGTTCCCACAATCATCACACAGCCTAATGAAAACTTTACGATGCGACAAGAATTAAATTATACTCACAAGTATGGATCGCGCGAAATAATTGTGGTTAGTGTGCACCGCTAATTGTTTTGAATATTCGGTAAACAGTGTAAGCGATGATCAAGAAAACTTTTCAAGGATTCTTCTTGAGTTTCATCTCGATCTCCTTCTGCTGTCAAATCTCCGAAACTATGGCTAAGAGCGCAAGCAGATTTATAGGTAAGTTTTTTTTTAATAAGAATAAAACGTTCCTGTCTAGTATTAGCCAAACCAGCATGCAAAATATATTTTAAACAAGCTGACCCTGCGGAAAAAAAAATCTTATATAAAAACCTTGTCCGGACAATAAGGAACACATAAAAAATAATCATTAAATTTGGCGCAGTCGTTTGGAAATTATGCGCGTACATACATTTTGGCGATTCATTTTTTTATATAATTATGATAGATATGTATTTGAAATGTGCGCGTAAAACATGAAATTTATAAGTTCAAAGTAGTTTTCATTCTAATTATTGCAATCGCATAATAACTAGTTATTATCTCAAAAACGAAACGAATAAAAAATGTAATGTAGTTTTATTTTTATTTTCATTTGTTGGTTGAGATCAGAAAATAGAAATTTATTAACTCAATGATACCATAATTTAAAAACACAAAATCATGTTGTTTATTACACATTTTAGTAATACTGAATCTTGTACATTATTGTTTTTATCGCCAAAATTAATGGCTAGACGTTGTGCTAAACTACTATTAAAGTAGTTTAGCATAATAAAACCATTTACCCAAAACAATGACCCTATAAGTACGCAATATAAGTTATTACTAATAATATACCAGACTACATTTTTATTAATTGAGAAAAATGAAAACAGAAAATATCAGGGTGGTAATTGGATGGGTAATCCAAAGTTTATCATCCTCCGTGCTTTGGAAAGCCCGTTAATTCTTTGGTCCGGTCAACATCTGCAATCATTTATAACTATGCGCACTGGGTGTGTTATGGCCCGCTCTTTTTAGTATCTTTAATTTTTTAGAACTTTTGTCTATAGGACACGACAACCCCATCGATACAAAAAAATATAATTACACAGTATTTAACATCCTATTTAGTATACTAATTATATTTCTGTTTATTATTTTGTCACACTAAATCAACGTAGATTTGTGGAGGCATTACTTCACCGAACTACACAAGCACAGGATGTGCGGATTACTCAGGATATTCTGAACAATTCCTATGTCTAACTTATACACATTAAATTTATTTAAAAAACACTTATATTTATATTACTACTTCATCATATTTGATCCTATCCATGGATAAGGCGAGTGCTTCGACATTGTGGATATTAATGTACCAATGATAATGACAATTGATTTTGTTTTATAAAATAAATATCAAAAAGAGTGAATTTAAAAATTCATATAATTTAAACCAATTGAAGATAGTCAAACTTATTACATCAGAATATAAAGAACTTTCGATTCTATTTCTTGATTCTAATCGTAATTAATAAATTTGACAGCTAAGTTCAAAATTCATTATAGAAAGACATTTTGCGGTACACTGACGTACCGCTGCGTACATAAATTATTACAGCTCTTCTGAAAGCTTAAATTATTTACGTTTCAATGGAGTGTTCCACACGAAAGTAGTCTGTGAAAGGTTTTGAAAGTTGGAAATAATTATGAAATGGGAACGATACCCGCGGGTGTGATAAACTAAGAAGGTTAAAGGCCCGCTTAAAAACATTATTTTAACAGATTCGGGCTGGAGAGCCATGGGACGAGTACCGGTTCCCATAATTTAAGGACACGGGTTACATACGTGAACAGGGTAAATGGTAGTTGCTTAGTGGGGTAACTTTTTAACTACTTTCGCAAGGAACGCTTATTAAATTAACGTTATTACTCTATATTAATATTATAAAGAAGACAGATTTAATTGTTTGCTCACATTGAATAGGATAAAATAAATTTAAATAGGCTTTTTAACTTTTATTCCATAGGAATTTTAACCTTATTCTTGGCATTAGGTATTATTTTATACGTTAACTTCCAAATTTTTATTTACCTAAAAAAGTACTTTCCGCTTTTAATTTTAATTCCATATAGAAGAGAACATTATTCAAAATATATAAATAATATTATTCCGATTATGGAACTACTGAATCGTTAGTAGTATATATTCTATATTAGGTCTCAAATGCGAGACATTGCCTCGTTTGTTCAGATTGTCAGTTTTATAATTCTGTCTCTAAGTTATATTTTTATTTATATTTTTGTCATAATAATATATTTTATATTGCAGCATTGCATTGCAGCTGCAATAAAACACATTTCGATAACATTTGGCACTTTTACCATAAGCACAGTAGTATCAAAACATGTCTGGATAATAGTCGATTATGTAGTCAAGAACCAAATTAATTTAGTCTTATAATAATAATTATATCAATTAAGAACAACAAATTATATCTTGGAAGTGTCTTTAATGGGGATAGCAGGCATACCAGTGACATAGAGAGATAAAATAATGCTAAAAGTAATAGTGCCGGAAACACCTTAAATATTGGAAGTATATAAAAGACTTAAAAGGTGCTATTGTTGATGATTAGAATCGAAAATCATCTGGAATTTGTTAGTATCATATAGTCTGACCAGTTTAAAAAACTAACAAAATATTGTACTTACTCCCATATTGATGTAGAAATAAATATTCTTAATTCCGAGAAATTTATATTACATATATTTGATAATGTTGATTACAACAAACTTAGTTGTGTAGCATATATAGTACTCGTACATTTATTAAATACTAAAATATGGATTATTTATTATGTTCAGTTACCAAATCATCTTCTATAGATACCTAGAAACACATTCCAAGGTAAAAAAAATAATAATTTCGAAAAAATGTCTTTCCAATTATAGGGTTAAAAATTCTTTAATCTATGGGTTTAATTTACGCGGGCGGGAAAACTGTGTCTATTTAAAGAGAATAAAACAAACAATTGGTCAATTACAAACGTTCCAAATATAAAGAAGGGCTTAAAGAATACCTAATGGGCCTTTATATGATGTGGGAGGCCCGATGTTCTTTATTCTGGCCTTTACATTTCCTTAGACACCATTCTTTCACAACAGGCAATTTTGACAAGTGAATTTTTCGTATTATCTCAACATTCTCAGTGCATTAAAGATATCTATACTATAATAAAAACGTAACCGATCGATGTCTGTACATTGAAGATATATGAAAAAAAATGTTATGAGCGACATTAATAAGAGTAATAGAACACAAAACAATGATTTTTTAAAATTTTGTCTGTTTGTCTGTGCGTTTGTGCACGATAATCTCAGAAACGGCTGAACCGCTTTAAATACAGTTTTCACAATTATATTGCGGCATTCTTCCGTTACCATTTAGTGTAAGATTTATTTCAATCGGTTCACAAATAAAAAAGTTCTGTCAATTTGAAGTGACGTGGTCGACTAAATTGCTATGAAATATTTACTGTTTTATTAAATTTTCGTTTTTGATATATTGATCATCATCATTTACCCTTTGATAGCCAAACTGCAGGGCCTCAGGCCTTTGTTTAATAATTTTTGGTCACCCATCCCGTGAACAACTCTTGCGAAAATTGCTTAGCAATATCGATCGTGCGCAGTGGCGCTTATCTGTAGCGCCATCCAGCTACGAATTAGTATTGTCTATAAAATGATAATTTGCATGATGAAAAATAAATAATCCAAAATTTTGACAACTCCAAAGTAAGTTGACCTCATTTATAAATGGCCAATGATATTAAATAGGATTCAGGTTATAATGGACGTGTGGTATACGATCACGCGAGTAGGAGAACAAGCAAAAAGAGCCTTCCGATGATGCAATTAGGCATCGAGTAATTTACAGTGAACGCATATTTTTATCACATTAGGTTCATGTCGTAGTCGGGGCTAGCGGAGGTGGTTGGCAGCCCCCGCATTGCACAGTTTCGTCTGTCTGAGAGAGGCACTCGATTTACCCGAGCCTATCCAATATTCCATCTGCAAGGGAACCAATGTCAAGTCCAATACTTGAGTGTTCTGGTGACGCGGCCATAGCTTGCCGGGTTTCATCTTCCATGAGACGGTGTCATCATCATCATCATCAGCCCTTTTACGTTCCCACTGCAGGGCCTCAGGCCTTCCTTATGGATGGTTAAGGAGGATGGGCCATGACCGTCCACGCTGGCCCAATGCGGATAGGAGGGTATTAACGACTGCAAATGCAGCCGGGACCAACGGCTTAATGTGCCTTCCGAAGCACGGAGTAGCTCGAGATTAATAATTGTAATTTTTTGGTCACCCATCCCCTGACCGGTCCTTGCGAAAGTTGCTTAACGACAACGATCGCGGGCCACGGCGCTTATCCACTACGCCACCGAGGGCAGTTCACTATCGGTTTCACGGAGGAGAATCCTACTCACCCCCTGTTGCTTGCCACGTAGCAGAGACAATGTCAGAAGCTTTTCCACGACGTCAAAAAAGTTAGATTCACGTCGATTGAAGTTAAGAAGGTAAAGACAACTAATTGATATATATTTTTTTTGTCTTATTAAATTTTTTTATGTAATAATAATACTACTTTGTTTTTTTAACATACAAATTTGCTGTAGATACGTACTTCGAAGTTAGTATTTTCAGTCTTCGCCGGAAACAATGGTTTATTCATTTGTCACAACACATATAATATTACGCGTGTCTGAGGATCGGTTCAGGGTAGCTTGGTGGTGAAGTGAATAAACGCCATGGCTCGCGATTGTAGTTGTTAAGCAACTTTCACAAAGGTCGGTCACAGGAAGGGTGACCAAATAATATTATCTCAAGCAACTCCAAGCTTTGCAAGGCACGTAAAGCGATTGGTCCTGGTTGTATTTGCAGTCGTTGATATCCTCCAATTCGCATTGGGCCCTCATGGAAGGTCGTGGCCCATCCTCCTTAGTCCAAAAGGCTCCTGCAGTTGGTGACGTAAAAGGGCTGATGATGATGATGATGATGAGGGCCGTTCAAATCTGACGGAAGCTCAGTTAAGCACCTCTCTGAAGTACGTGTTAGTAGACGATTTCCTTCGAGTGTGAAAAGTCGAAATTAAAATGTGTATAAATTTTTTTATATCATTAATAAATAAAACTCCACGTATCTTCCATCAGACACAATAATAATAATTTTAAAATATCAAAAACAAAAGAAGGACAGTTTCAAGGTACGAATAAAATTCTCAGACACAGGCGACAACCAGAGCGCGAGAAACGAGAAAAAAGATAGAAAAATTACATTCGTAAGGACAGGATGGATGACCAAAACATTATTATCTTGAGCACTGTGCACAGCACTGGCACAATGCACGTTAAGCTGTTAGTCCTGGCTGCACCAGCAACGTGAACACCCACCGATCCGCATTAAGCACAGTGGGTTATGGCCCATTGATCTTATTCGATTCGACTCCATTCATAGGAATAAAAGAATTCTATTAAATTCTTCCCACGCAGACGAAGTTGCGGGCACAGCTAGTCAATCATCATTATTCAATTATATCATTATTCAACATTACAAACATTGCTCAGATTCCAAGGTGAGAAGCTAAAGCCCCAGTATTATGGAATATCTGAGACAACGAAGGAACCATAACACCCAGACCCGAAATAAAATACAAAAGTTATTGTTTTTTACATTGAACCGACCGAGAATCGAACCCCCGGCCTCGAGATGGCAACACCTAAAAATCGACGAGTGAACCACTCGGCTACGAAGGTCGTCAATTTTAGATGTAAAAATTAATATTGTTGAAAATTGTGTTATTATTACATTATTTTAAATTTACTTTAAACAAAGGCGAATACAATTGAGAAAATAAATTTTTAAAGTTTATTTTATCCATTAATACGACCGGTAATCGAATCCGGGGCCTCAGAAATGGCGACACCTTGAATCGAGTTGCAAGCCACTTGGACACGAAGGGAGTCAATATTAATAATGTTTTTATAATAAAGAATGTGAGAATTCCATTTCAATTTAAAAATATTTTATAATAAGTATAACGTTGTTATTAAAACTGCTCTTATGAAAACTTTTTTTTTACATTTTCATAGGGAAATATTAATATGAATTCATATTAAAGCAATGCGACTGCGAAAAGGATCGAGTTAAAATATTCCAAAGTTCAAATGAAACAAACATAGCGCAATGTAGTGGGTATGTTTTCGCATACCGACGTTGTGCAGGTTAAATCAAAGGGAACAAAAACTGTATATTTTGTAAAGGAGGCATTACCAAATTTTAATTAAAAACACACTTTTATTTCTGTAGCCAGGGTAGCTAAAACCGGCTAAGAGCGAATTGGTCTTAGAAAGATTATTATTTATTTTAATCTTCTCTGGCAACCCTACCGCTTCATACTAGCATTATGAAAGTAACAACGACTCCACCATCTTTAGTGGTCAACCATATTGGATTTAAAATAAGATAAATTAATCTTAATATTCCCAGCAAAAATTTTCAATTTATTTCCATATTATGGGATTTTTAAATATTCTTAACGTCACATTGCATTTAGAATGAACATTTTCTTAGCAAATTCTTTCGTTTGATACTCATATCATGACAGCGCACTAAAATACCTAAGGTTTTATCTGAACTTATATTCTAATTGTAGGGTAATAGATTAATAATAATTGCGCAAAAATTCAGTTGCACAATTTTACGAATATGTATACATTTATCATACACTGCAAGTTAAATAAAAGGTTGTGGAAACCGCCCAAGTGCAAGTCGGGCTAGCGTGCAGAGGTTCATCTCCACTGCAAATTACGATAGATTAAAATCTAATTTTAGTCTTGGACTAAAACTTGAGTATCAGTCAAAAAATTATATTCTGTACCTTTTTACCTTACCTACCCTACCTTTTAATTTAATTGATTGAAGATTCAGATATAAAGAAAAAAATTGCGAATTTCGTATGAATGAAATTTATAAAATTGCATCGTATTCGATCGCGGCCGTTTCGCACGTACCACCGCGGTGATATATCGTTGCAACGTGATGTGTGGCAGCCCTATTGGCCCTGACCTATCAGAGTGGAGCTTGATAAGTACAGCCGAGGGCAGAGGTCGCCAGTGAAGTGTTGCGGTTATTACTGTGTAAGCGAAATCGTGTTTTGCGACAGTTTTCATGTTTTTTTGTAAATCGAATTCCACCTTTTATTTAGCTTCTTTAATTCCAATTTAAAAGTCATCCAAATTAATGGTAATTTAAAAAATCAACGTGACTTGAATTCTTTGCTATTAATATTTCGCGAGCTTAATGATATAAACGTTCTGCTGATATTTAAGTTTAAAATTTATTTTGTAAAGTATAACTATAAAAACTTTATATTGAATTTATCCATGAAATAGAATAATGTTCTTTTATAACGTTTTTATTTTATTATTTTATTTTATTATATATACATATATGTCAAGTCAGCTAAATTTGCCGTTCCAAATATGTATATAACTCAATATCACCAAAAATATCACTTAAATCAATAAGTCTTCCACCCATCCAGATATTAATTGTAATAAATCACTAGTCATACATTTTCTGCTTATATTTGTGTGACATTTTATATTAACTGTATGGGTAGTCTATTGGCAAGCCAGAGAACTGGTAACGGCTTAGTAGAGGTTTATTATCCATAATTTGGTTAGGTATATACCTATGTATAAACCTAACCAAATATACACATCAAAGCTAATTCCATTAGAGGTCCAATATTCAATGTGTATCATAAATGGAATAGTGCTTCGCTTAATTAATAACTTAGAAATCGATTTCAAAATATTTATTTTTTAAATAGCGATATCAGATATATTTTATAAAGAATTTCCGCCCGCGGCTTTGCCCGCGTGGTCTTGTATTATACATAAAAACCTTCCTTTTGATCACCCTATCTATTAAAAAAACCGCATCAAAATCCGTTGCGTAGTTTTAAAGATTTAAACATACAGAGAAAGCGACTTTGTTTTATACTATGTAGGGATTGTAAATTTTCTTACATCATGGCGTGACATTCGCTGTTATACTCGTATATTTCCAAATAATTGTTAACGTAAAATAGTAATGATAGATAGTAGATGGTTTATTATTTATACGAGCGCGGCCATTATCTCACCAATCACGTATAGATAATTAAGGAGGGATTAGTATTGTACGAAGCTCGCATCACGTACTATACGCCAATAACAAACAATAACTGAATTAATAGTTGACCGCGGACCGAAATATATTTTGATAGTGAAGCGCTATAAGAAAAAGCTCGATATTTATTGGTATAACTACATAACTACACGTATCCCATAGATTTTGTGAAGCATAGCTTTAATTTTGTAGAAATTATTTGGGTTAACATATCTTTTACACGAATAAAACCATGAGCTTCATCACCCAGTTTTTGTTTAAACTCAAGCCTTTACAAGAGTTCCACAAGTAGGCTTAACCAACTAGATTTTGGGCTTATATATAAAGATCAAATTACTTTATTAGATACATATAAAACCTTATGAAGCTTTAATACGGACAATCTGCGTTGTTTTTTACACAACATCCCAAAAGGTATCATATTTGAAAATAACACATAATATTTTCACAATTATTTTATTTACTAATTAGTTTTGTGGGCTAAATAGTAGCCTATATGTTAATCCAGGCTAAGAATTATCCTTATACCAAATTTCATCAAAATCATAAATTCAGTAAATTCTGGTTATTCAAGCAATTAGAATGATAGTTTTCTACGGGATAGCTACCATGTGCCTTATATTTATCACGGAGTGTTGATGTTCGAGTAATTATTACGTCACTCACATTAAGCCTTTTGATGTCTAGTTACATTCGATTTTAATAGAAATCGAATAGTTAGTAAACATATAAAAGCCACGGCGGTGGAACCGAGAGTTCATGTCGTGTTTTGTCACTCAATTTCCGCTCTTATGCTAATCGGTTGTCTTCTCCACATGCCATGTAATATAATTTGGAAATTATATAGCAAATTTAGAGATTTCATACATCAAAAAACTGAAAGATCTCCGAAAAAGTAATTTTGTCCATTTTCGAAACGCTATTAATGATTCCGAATAAACATATTTTTCAATAATGAATAAACGTCAGTTAGACAACACTGACTCTGATGGATAAATAACCTTCACGGACATGGTTTGAACAAAATTATAAGGACGATTCGAAAATTTTATACGTCCATCTGTATGTTTGTCTGTTGCACAAATAATTAGCCGTGTAACGTAAGAGAATAATTTTCAATCTTAAGCCTCTTTAAAGTGTAAAACAAAAGTTTATACTTACTGTGTAGTACATCAGTGAAAGTCACTTTAATAATTTCAATTTAAATACTTTTGAAGTTGTTCAGTAAAATAAACTATTTGGCCTTAAATACAGAAAATAAATATGTCGATTATTTCTCGGCGGTGAGCATAACACTCTTTTAGTTGGGTTTATTTAGAGCTCAACAATATAATCTAATATAATCCGCTGATGAATCCGATTTTAACAAAATCATGAGGACATTTAAGTACTTTTGGAACTTTTAAGACGATCGGACTAGAAATATTCGTGTGTCTGAAAACTTTGGTTAATTGTTTTTGCCTTGGTAAGTTTTGGTGAATTCTAATAACACTAATTGTTAACACTAAATGTTAATTATTATAATGTTAGACAACATCACCCTTGTTCTTAAATTAACTAGCACATCATAGCGCATGTTGAGAATGACAATGTCATAAACCAAAAACGACGTATTTTTTACCTTTGGCAACATTCTTCTTTGTTAAGTATAAATTTTAAAATGCAAAGATCCCTGTTAACGTAGCTTGCATAGAAACTGCTAGGTGGCGTAGTGACGATAGGTTGTTTAGAGGGGCTGATTACAATATCTTGAACTTTAAACGCTCATTACTCAAAATCGCATTTTTGCATTATGTCACTATCGTACTCAACGTACGATATACTTCCATTATGCCAATAAACAACGAAAGCACCACAACACCCACTCCCGAGGCAATATAGTAAAAGTAAATCTCTATCCTACTACACTACCGGCAGTCCAGGGTAAAATCACAACTACATAAAAATCATAGTCATTTAAGATTTTATTTTGTTTATTCGAGTATTTTTCATAAACACTTCTTCGTACATTCCGATTATCTCAAAAGCACATCTCTTTCTGTACACTTATTTTTCTTTATTTATAAAAAGCACACTGGAGCAAAAGAAAATTGGGGAAGTAAGCACGTATTTACCGGCGCCTCTTAAGTGACACTTATCTGTTCCTTAGATTCAATTTAGATCGAAAGATTGATTCTTTATTTCGAGCACCCAGTATTATTTATATGAAAATTGAAATACATAGAAGACTTTTCAATAAATAATGTATGTATATGTTTATGACAATAAGAAATAATGTTTTCCATCGCGTCGGATTTTTGTTATAGGAGCTAAAACATGATTCATTTTTGTTAATACAGAAAATAAATCACGCTTTCAGACGTTAGTTACAGCAGAAGCGCATTGTAAAGCAGATCTTTATCCACAATCAACATCCATTGGTACTCCGCTCCTGGAGTGCGACCGCCTAATTCTCTAGCCGTGATTATATATGACACCTTACGTATGATATGCCGATATTACATTTCCTTTAATACTTTGACAGGTATTTCAATAAGACGAACGAACGATTAATATGACAGCATTTAAACATTGCTGTGAATATTTGACAGCAATGTTTCCAGCGTAGAAATTGCTACGTTGGAAATTCCAAATTTATTCACCAAAACACATGTCAGAGCTAAAATATCGTATCCTGGAATTAAGGTTAGTGAGTTTGACTGTCGCTCTGCTGAACTGATTACGAAATTGTGAAAATAAATTGGCAACTGGAATTCCTAGTAGACAAGTTACAAGAAAAAGCTGATTACTTATAAAGTTTCGATTGCCGGCCGGCCGGGTCAATATAGAATATGAACTTACTGTATTGTTTTTGGTCTGCCTGTTGTGGTCTCAGATTTCCGTAAAGAAAGAAATAGATTATTTAGCAACATACTTTTCACGCTCAGCTAAAGCTCTTCTATTGTTCTTATTATTGAATAATAGAAGATATTATGGTGTATAATACTGATTTATAAAACGTTTATTGTAATCCTAATTACCATAACCCAACAATTTGAATTATAACAAAGAGTTTTGTTGTTATTTAACTGGATTTTCAGTACAATCTTTTAAGCCATAATCTTCCTTTTCGCTTCGTGGTAGTCGTGTAAAAATGAGGATAAAGATATAGTAGCAAAAATTTTACTTAGGTACAAATATGTAGTTAAATTAATTTGAGAGATATAATAAAATTCTTATATTTATTCAATCCTCTAATGTTATGGTACTCTCTTTATTAGAGTCTACATTTTACGGAAAAATGATTTTCTAACTTAATAATAATGAACGAAAATGAAACTTTTACGCGACTCCGAAAATAACTTTTGATTTTTTTGCAACTTTTAAAACAAAGAAAATCAAATTTACTTAACCTTATTAACTTTCGAAATACTTCATGACAGTTATTGGTTGAGTATATTAAATAAATCAACGCCAGATATTGATTATTAAAAAGTTGGGTTGACAAATTTAGTAATTGGAAATGATATCTTAATATTGTTAAAGAAATCTTTTGTAATCCTTATTACCAAGATATATTGGATTGTACTTGAAGGCAATATAGAAGTATTGCGGTCCGTTTATCGGCCCGGGAAAATATTTTAAATGATACTTATATTTAACATGACATTAAATGACTTTTGAAATCAAATTGATGAGCTGCTGGTAGCTTTATTTGAATGTTGAATAGGAGTTATATTCGTATTTTCAAAAGGCAACTTATATTATTTATGTAATTTTCGTTAATAATTTTTCACTTTCTTGCAATTTGTCTTTACTTATTAAAAGTACAAGAAGTTATTTGGAGTAATTGATGTAATAATTAACATAAAGTTTTACTTTATTATAGTTACAAAGCATTAAAAAACCTTATGATAATATGAAACAGACAATGATTGGTTAATTCGCGTTATAAAGTTACTCCGATTTCACATAGTTGATAGTTATATGACGTCTTATGAACTAATGAACTAATTCATTTAATGATGATTATGAATCATGTGTAAATCCTTTATCCTCTACCATGATAGTAAAAAGTAAAATAATAGACTGCGAAAAATTTACCAAGTAATATCAGCAGTTACAAACATTTTCCAGTTCAATTAAGATGTTTTCAACAGAGCAAACACTTAGCAGCTGCCAATTCAAAAGAAAATGAAAATATTACCCCAGAGAGCACCTATACCTTTCGGCGCCCTTTATTGATACGAATATCGGTTTCAAGGTAAGGAATGGATTGCAAGATTTAGGTCTTACAAATATAAAAAATACGTAACTATAAATAGTACTTATAAGGATGTAAATAAAAATGAATAGCCGAAGTGTAGGTTTTGAACAAAGCTACTGAATCGAATTGGATCGAAACAGGTTATTATATTAAGGGATCGTATCCAAAGGATAAACTTTTTTTATTCGTAATCAATTTAAATTAAATATTTGCTTTATGTGTCCTCTTAATTTAGAGCCTCTCCAGACAAGCCAAATGATTTGATTAATATCTTTAAAACATGACCCTTATTATAGCTTCAGAAAACCTGAAATGGTGCGAAATACGTTCTGAACTGAACGATCACATTTGATAAAAAAAAATGCGAATGAATCGTAGCTTACTACATAGTTCCAATATAAATAACATAATACATATATGTACGATACGTATTATAATCCTAAAGTGACTTGTAAGACAAAAAATAAATGTTGCAAACATTTGCAATACCTCAATATCTACATTTATTGAAAACCAAGCTGTTGCCAGAGCTTTGTAAGTCCTACAAAAGTTGTATCGAATAGCGAGAAAGTTCGAAAAGGCAGTACTTCTTTTACAATATGTTGCAGAAAATCTTATGAAAATTGCTGGTTTTTAATATTAAATACAACTTCAAAAAAGTATGAACTTAAAATAAGGTTTCATTTAAAATTTACATGTATGTATATTGATAATACTCTTTTGAAGACTTATTAAATACAATATTCTAAGGCTTAAACGAGAAATTTCATTACGCAATGTTTAATACATTCGATTTGCAATACCAGGAATTTTTACCAGAAATTTAGCAATTTTTGCACAATGACTGGTCATAGGATGGGGACCAAAGATCCATTATCTTAAACTCCTCTGTGCGTTAGAAGGCAAATTTAACCATTGGTGGTATCCAATTCAGTTGCAGTCATTAATACTCTCAAACTCGCACTATTGTGGATCATGGCCCGCTCTCCTTATTTCATTTTTCGTTGAGAAAACCAGAACCCCTACAGTGGACACATGTCCACTGACGACGATGAAAATATTTAAGTTCACGGTTCTATTATACAAAAGGCAAGTTGTTCAATTCCATTTAAAGTCATGAGTTATTTGTTATAAATGAAAAATTGGTTTTAGTAATCCGACGTTTTGCAGTAAGCAAATACTCTTCTGCGTTTATAATTATAATAATAATTCTTCTTTTGCTATAAATAGAGAAGATTACAATGAAGTGGATAGTTGTCTTCAATAACGTACATAGACTTATTTAGTCATATTATTTCACTAGCATGCAAACGTCAGTTCAACTAGATTTCAAAACAATGTCCTAGTATTTTAGGTAGTAGTAATTTTCTCCTTTTGTATGCTATTTTTTACAAACTGTGTAATTCACTGTAATTTTAAAATACATTATTCCACACACTTTTCTACTGCATGCAATAAAGTATATATAACTAGCTATTTTTCCGCCACTTCGCCCGCGTAAGTGAAGTAAATTAAAACACATAAACAAAACTTCCTCTTGGGTTAACTTTCTGGCCGAATGCTGTGGAAAGTTCTGGTGGTGGTATAAAGGTCATCAGCAGAATCCAAATGTCCACCAACATTTGGATTATGCAGATAACCTTCACACTCGCACACTCGCTTATAGCTTAGTAACAATATCACCAGAACTATCCACAGCACTTGGCCGGAAAGTTAACCCAAGAGGCAGAGGTTTTGTGTACATTATTATCCCCCTGACTTTAATAAAAGTTTCTTAATTTAATTATATTTCACATTTGTTAAGCTTGTTTAAAGTCGTTTCTATTTTTGACATAATCTAGTTATCTAAACCCTGCGTACGTTCATGTCTCGTGCTGTAATCTCTAAACGTTATTTGTTTCCAATTTTAGGCCATACTTACTTCAAGCTCGTGATCTGGTTCGAATATTGAATTATTCCCATTTATTAATTTCATTAAATTTAACCATCTCCAGGGTGTACCTTGATGTCCTTATCTTACCTCACTTTGGATATTCCTCGTCATACTACCGAATTCTTGTCGCATTCTTTTTCTGTGTGTGCTGTGTGGTTATGGAACTTTCTTCCGAAGGGTGTCAAGAAATCTTGATCACTAATTTATATTGGCGATAGAATGAAGAGCCTTTTAGGAAACGGCTTTAAAGGAAAAGAAATCTTTCATAATCTCAAAGCTCCTTAAAAAAGTTTTATTTAATTTATTAAGATATGACTTGTGTCCTTTTTATTGTGGTACAATAGGGTACAACTGATTGCAAGATATAGGGATACTTCCCTATATCCTTCATCGTTTTTATTGATTTCCTCCGTAGGTTGCTTGGAAAGATTTCTGCGAAGTAATAATGCCGCCTTTTGTATGCTATTTTTTACAAACTGTGTAATTCGCTGTAATTTTAAGATACATTATTCCACACAGTTTTCTACTGCGTGCAATAAAGTATATATAACTAGTTATTTTTCCGCGACTTTGCCCGCGTAATTGAAGTAAATTAAAAATCAGTCCAGTAGTTTCGAAGCCTATTCGATGCAAACAAACGATGAAATCTTTTCTCTTTATAGATTAATAAAGCTCTTTTACTACGAGAAATCCGTATTGCTCAAGATATTTCGATTATTGTAAACAATTTCTTTTGATAAGTCTTCCCTCATTATCTTTCATAAGCCCGACGCGTACAAGGCACGTCTGCCTGTTACGTTTACGTTTCAGAGTAATATTTTACCAGGACACCGCTCTTTAAGTAAGCTTCAGGCGAAACAAGGAACTTTAGAATAATTCGTTAAAAGAATTTTAAGTAATACAGTGCCCTTTGGGAACGTGTGATATTCTAGACAGCGCAGCGGTCGAGATAAAAAGTTCATATCAAAATATGACAAGCTAAAAGTTTGAGTATCGTAAATGATTCATAAAAAAGATGCCACGCTATTGTACATAACGATTTTCTTTAGGTAGTTTCGTTATTTTAAGCTTTTGTCTTCCAATAATGATATTGCTTTAAGTATAAAAATTAGCACAGTTTTTTTTTATGGAGAAGAAGAGCAGAGGCCAAACACGCGTGATCCTTTATACGTAAAAACCGTCCTCATGACTTACTCTATATATTGATAAAAAACTGCATTCAAATCTGTTGTGTAGTTTAAAATATCTAACCGTAAAGACAGTGGGAAGCGACGTTGTTTTAAAGTATGTTTAGATAATGCTTGAATTAAATTAATAACTATAACGTAATACACACAACCATGCATTTGACACTTTATTTACTTAATAAAAAAACCCGTATAATGTTCAATCTTCATGGTCCAAGCAAACAATAGTTAAGGTTAATGCTCAATCACAGAAACTCGTCAGACCCCGATCATTGAACCAGATTAGAAGATAATAGATCCAGGTTCAAGATCAGTGACATTGTGACTGGTTCAGTGCGAAGTTTGGGATACAAAAATCACGTCCCTATAATATTCTGTCGGTACAGAATTATTAAAATTGACCCAATAATGTCGAGTAATAATCCCAATAATGTATTGCAGCTTAATATATATTTCATATTTTAACACCAGCATACAACTTATCAACAACTTCCTCTGCATTGGCTAGGCTTGCTTGACTATCCAGAATCTCTGAGGAACATTTCAGAAAACTATTTGAACTTTTATGCTGCCACATTGAACACTGATGACGCATCTAAGTGTTATTATTGCGAAAAACGTATTCTAGCTCATCAAAAATAAATACAGTGTTCAAAAATGTTTTTTAAGTATTGTAGGACGAACACGGTGTTGAAATTTATATACTTCTCATAAGTCGACATATCGGTCATATAACCACCAACCCTCTAAAGGATTTAATCTAATAAAAGCTTTAAATAACTCAGCTTTTAGCTCAATGTGAAGTTTCCTCAAAGCTACTTGTAATTAATATCATTACTCTGCGGACGGTACCCAACAAATGTTCTATATAAAAAACCATTTAAACGAGACCGGTAGCGGAGACAGTCCAGTAAGCCAGAGCAGCCACGTGTAAATGGAGACAATTTTCAAGTCAGTAATCAAGTGAGTCAAATAAAATAAACGATTTCTTATTTTACTGGGCTAGATTAATGGATAGTCCCGGCTATTGGTCTCGTGTGAGCCAAATGAAGGAGAACTTTTTCAGCTATACTGATTGGTACTTTAATTAAAATAGCTCTAGTTTGAGCTCAAATATGTATTATCGTATCAATTGATGTATTTCCTGGAGGAAACGCATAGCTTACACCTTATTATTTAATTAATTTTATAGACACCGACAAATTATTGATTCTGTGATTTAGAAATTGTATGGTCATTATTTTCCACTCAATTCACGCTACAAAACAAAATTTTCTCTACGCAAGTATAGTAAGGTAACTCTAAATACTCGTATCAAAGTAAGTTTTATTTTATGTTCTATTATTTATTATGTTAATAAATCAACCCAGACATTGAAATTCTATTAAATTCCTTAAGCTATCATTTTTCTTTGATAATATTTTTTATTGTAAACGAAACACGCCGTGTTCACTGAAAATGACATATATCTAATGGCAATAATCTTACGTAAATTTCTTTAATGTCTTTTGTTTTCTATCTGCCAGAAGTATAAACAAAAATTGTGCACTCTCACCACATAATTCTAAACCAGTTCAAAACAATTTTGATTGAGAATAAATTATTTTAAATGCGGGTATATAATGAAACTTGAGTAACAGAGTAGGTAGGTGGCGTAGTGGATAAGCGCCACGGCCCGCGATCGTTGTCATTAAGCAACTTTCGCAAGGGTCGGTCACGGGATGGGTGACCAAAAAATTACCATCTCGAGCTTCTCCGTGCTTCGGAAGGCACGTTAAGCCGTTGGTCTCGGCTGTATTTGCAGTCGTTAATACCCTCCAATCCGCATTGGGCCAGCGCGGAGGGTCATGGCCCATCCTCCTTAACCTTCTTTAAGGAAGGCTTGAGCCCCTGCAGTGGGGACGTAAATGGGCTGATGATGATGATGATGATGATGATATAATGAAACTTAGTGAATGTAATAAATTAGCCCCACACACATGTATAACACAATTAAAAAAGGTGAAATCTACAAAACATCTCAGTGAATATCAACATATGTCGAGAGCAGTTTTAAGCGAACCGAAAGAGAATATTCAAATAGTGCGAGACGTGTTCATCAGCGTGTTGTGGCATTATTATTTCAGAGAGCCTGCGACACAATTTTCATAAAGCTTTAATTATGGAACCTTAGGCTGCAGACTGTATGAAAGCGAATAATAAAGCGATAGCGGAACGGACACAAAAACTATATATTAACATTTCAACAAATAAAACACTTTATATATCTAATATAGTTTTTTTGTTTTTTTATATATATGTAAATTATATATATATGACGGTGGGTAGTCAAAGGGGGCTATTACGAAGCCCAAATAGATCGTACATATCGGAGGACTATCTTTAAAATAACACTGCAGGCGTGTATACTAATGTGGACTTATTCCATTTTATCACTTTTCATACCAGAATATAACGAGATGAGCGTGATGTCGTCGGATAACTTTACTCCTCGGCGATCGGAAACAGAATGCGTGCCAAAATGGCGGCAACTTGCTTTACATTAACGAACTGTCAAAGTCAGTGTTACCATTCTAATAAAATTAAAAGTATCGACGATCACGCCATCTGCACAATCGAGTCATTAAGTAATTGAATAAGTAATAATTAAAAAAATGAACTAAGTCAAACTATCTTTATAAAGATAATGGAGATTTTCTGCGACATATATATAAAAATTAATTGCTGTTGTCCAAGGAAGATTTAAAGAATAAAAATAGGGAAAAAACCAATCCCCATCATCTAATTTAAGTGGTCCATCAAACTCACATCTAAATAATAAAATTGCAAGAGTTATGATTACTGAGTTCTTTGCAATAATGTGCAAAACTTGGAGTAAGTTCTCTAGCAATATCAAACAACAGTATAATAGCACACTTTTATATTATTCATAACTGTTTAAAGTTTCAACAAAATTTTCATCAAATGGAATGAAAACTAGTGTGCGGCTTAATGAATAAGAAGAAATCATTAATATGAATATATGCGTTTCGCAAATTCATCTGTGAAAAGTATAATGCATTGTTGAGTAAAGTAGGCTGAATTGTAGGTGCGGTGCCCAATCAATAGACCTCGTTTTATATTACAATTTTTAAAGAATACTGCATATGTGAAAACTTATTATTAATATATAGTTATTCGTTCAACATATAGATTCCTATCTCTAATACTATATATCGTTTATTACATGGATCTCTGCTATCTTTCAATTCGCAGCCGTAGTCTTTCCAAAACGTAAAGACTAGAAATTCTTTTGGGTAATTCTAAGCTTATTTATATTATTATATAAATATACATTATATGCTTATAATTTTACGATTAAATAACTATGGAGTAGCTCGATGGCGTAGTAGATAAGCGCCGCGGCCCGCGATCGTAGTCCTTAAGCAACTTTCGCAAGGGTCGGTCATGGGATGGGTGACCAAAAAATTATTGTCTCGAGCTACTCCGTGCTTCGGAAGGCACGTTAAGCCGTTGGTCCCGGCCGCATTTGCAGTCGTTAATACCCTCCAATCCGCATTGGGCCAGCGTGGAGGGTCATGGCCCATCTTCCTTAACCATCCATAAGGAAGGCCTGAGCCCCTGCAGTGGGAACGTAAAAGGGCTGGTGATGATGATGATGATGATGAACTATGTATGGAGTACTATCGAACCACTGATAATGTTAGTATTTTTTTATTTATAAATCACACAAACTGATAATTGTTTATTATCGAAATCTATTTGAGATCGAAGTTCAATTTATGAATTATCTGTAAATTTTAATATATTTTTATTTATATTCTAAATGAAAACTGCTTAAAAAATCCATTTTGTCCCTGGTACTCTTTGAGATAGGTTCTGGATAATTTTCCAATATAGTATTATGAACGCAAAAATTTATCAAATTGAGCATCATCTAGAAAAGTAGTGTTTACAAAAACATGACAAGATAATAGAATAAGTAATATACACAAACAAACCTCTTTCTTTGAATTCTGTCAAAAATGTACTCCATACTTATATTTCGTATGAAAAGAATAAAATTCATTCTCGTGATTAATTCGTTCTTCTAAACTGAATTTGAGAGAAATTGTAATACAACAAGAAACAATGTTCGTTGTGTGTCTTGCGCCATAACGCAGGTGCTTATTTACCTTCTCGAATGTTCCCTTTAAACTCTAACTCAAACAAAATATCTCGAAAGCCATTGTTACTTCGTTACATAATATATAAGCCGCGAAACCAGAGTGATACTTAAGAGTTCACTGCTTGAGGAACTAAAGTTATTTTCAATGATATTACTCTGCGAAATATTTTAAATGGCAGTTAAAACAGATGCGTTGTCCAACTAGTCATAATCACCTGTGTACTTACAAATCTTGAGCAGGCCGTTTAAAGGAAACTTTTCTTTTATATGACTGCCTTAAAAAGGCAGCTTATTATTTACGTGTAATATATCTATGTATGTGAATTTCTTCATTCCACTATAACTTTTGAAAGACATAACAAATATCATTTAAAAGACAGGTACTAGATTACCTTGCCCAAATAATATATAAGTATTTTTCTGTAATATTGAATTCTGTGATACTGGTCAATATAGATAGAAGATAGATGGATAGAATATGAATGAATATATTGTCAAAAAAGTATATCTTTTTGATATCTATTTTTTGTTTGGTTCTATGTTGTCTGTACCTTATAAATACATATTTTAATAAACATGTGTTTTGTGCCTTTGCAAAGTAATGTCATTTATACTTCCAAATTGTAAGATTTGTAATTCTAGTTAATTAGTCTCCTATGGATTTTGGAAAACTTAATGTGCGACCACTTTTAAGCTAGATTGTTTTGATCATGTTGTGGTGAACGGTGTTGGTATACAATTATATGTCATCTGTTTAATTATGTAAATTCAATGTACATTGTATCACTGTATGTTTACCCCTGAGAATAAAATAAAAATAATAATATGCATGTATGGGGCATCATTAGAAACGTCATATCATTCTGAACAACACTGGATTGTCCATAAATACTGTTAAAATTTAAAATAAACAAAATATTACTTTTGAATTTCGAATCTGTCATTTTTATATGATTGTTCATTGTCTTTTTTGTTTAAAATATTTTGTGATATTAAAATGGAGTGGGGTAATAAAAATCGCATAGGTGTCATTGCATCACATAAAGTAGGTACCGAGCCAAACACCGTTTTCAAAACCCTCCATACGCTTGGTATTAGTCATAAGTTCATATGAAAAAAATGATTAAAGCACTAAGGGAAATAATTCGAAGAAATCCTGTCCGAAAGTAAAAGATTTTATCTCAGCAGATGAAGATAGCACCAAGAACCATGTCGCAATGTTCACTTCTTAATAGCTGATTTAATAAAGAATATAGTGGCAAAATCAAAACAACTACTTAAAGGGAGGTCACAGAAAAAATAAATTACGGATAAGAAAATATATATTTTTAATGGCATTTGACTAATATATCAAACCGACACACTGTTATAGTAATAAAAGTTACTTTCCATAAAAAAATGATTTTACATGTTGAAATATTTATGGAAAGACTATGTATTTATAAAAAAAAATTTTAGTTATTTATCAGCCAAACGACATGTTATAGAAGTAAAATGAAAATAAATATCGCATAATATCGCTAAGTTGTAACCTGTGGCTATAAATGTACATATACGTGATGTTCTGTTCTGTCTACTATGTTATTACGTCGGATCCATACAGCTAAGATAGCAGGCTAGAGAAAGCTTTTGTGTCAAAGGCTAGCTCACCGATAAAGGGAAAGTCTAATGAAAGCCTCATAGGAGATGGCGCAACGTAGCTTTTTCCCAGATGTATTCGTTTTCAAATCAGTCTTTTCATTTCATTTAATTTGTCTTACTGTTAATAAATCTTGCAAGATTCTTCATCAAATTCGTGCTAACTTTCATCATTGGCCTATTAACGTCCCGTAACTCCGGGGACATTAATAGGCTGGAGATGATGATGACGATGGAGTCCTTGGACACAGGCCTTCTTTATAGAAGAACGAGCCATAACTCCTTGCGGGTCCAGTGCAATTTGACATGCCTTCCGAAACACTGATAAGCTCGAGATAGTAAAATTTTGATCACCTATTCCTATAAACAGCGCCTTTTTTATTAATGCAGGGGAAGTGTACTTTAAGCCTTAAATAAGGACTCTCCACTCACATAGACCAGTCCTGAAAAAGACAGGATCCTATACACAATACACAAACCTTCATTGATGTTTAATGATGGCTTTAAGCGCTAATGGATGTACTAAATTTGAAAATTTGTAACGCAACGGGTAAAATGTCGCATGAAACTAATGATAAGTTTGATGGTCGTTTGTGCAAGTGGGTGTTTGTGACTTGACTTGAGGTAAATCAACGGAACCACATTTTATATAAAAAAAAATATGAATATTTAAAAGGTAGATCGTTCCGGATAAATATAACTCGGTCAGTTTTTCTACAGGTGTACCAAACGTGAATTAAAAACTATGACAACTTCATTGATTTGGCTTGGATTTCTTGTTTTCTTCGTTTTTAACTACAGTAAATAGATACTTAATTGTATTGGCCTTCAATTGGGTGTTCGATGGTCACCTTCGCTGCGATAAAAAGCCAGCATTAACCACAGTTCTTCCCCAGGCGACGTACATTTTAGTGGGCTCAGCTCGGCGTTGCCGCCTAACCGAGGCCGTATATTTTACAACCTCCTTGCGGTTTCACTCATACGGAAATTTCCGGAATTCCGGACTGCGCTTGATACGCTCACTGGCATATGTAATGAGTGTTTGCTTTTTAAATAATTGTAAATTGCAATATACCATAAATTAACGCCTACTTTGTGCGTTATGGTTTAATATTATGTATTACCTTAGAATTACTTTACTTTACTGTGATATTTATCCTAGATGAGGATGGATCGGTAAGTTACCAGTAGTCACTTAAACGTAAAGACTGAAAAATGTGCTATTAAAGACTGATAACGCCAATTTGAATCAAGTCGTTGAATCGAAAAAGCTTTCTATTTTCTTGGCTCGTAAACGAAGGTGGTTTCTGCGATTTAAAATGCTATCTGCAATCTTTCAACGGGTTTAAGTAAGCTTTTATTATGTTTCTTGACCATTCTTATCATCATTCGTTCCAAAAGCGGTTGCGACTTAATGGTTATATCATTTTATAAAACGTTATCATAGTTGCTATATTGTAAATCTTTGATAAAGATTAAGATATTTATTGCTTGAATAGTTACATGTAATGGATGTTTATTTGTCATAAATGGGGTCACATATTTCGGCGGATACCCGACATTCAAGTTTTTTTTTTCTAATATTAGAATTATTAATAAATGAATAACAATTACAATTACATTTGAATATATAAAATAGTTATTAAAATGTCAATTAACAATCACCATTAGTTCAATAATTAAAAACATCAAATTATATGATATAAGATTTGTCTTTATATTAGAAAGGAATTGCGATAGATTCTAATATGAGACAATTAGCCCACAGGTCCTAAGTGGGTACGGAAGTTATAGATTTCAACGTAAACAATAACTTACATAGTTAGTAGCTTTTCATACGCAACTAAAGAAGTAACAAGGAAATCCAACTTTCTTCGACGGAAATGAGAGAAGTATCGCCTTGTCCAATAAATAGGGGATGAACAAAGAGAACTATAAGAAACTTTAATGTGATAAATTCTAAGCTTATGGTAGGTACTTGCTAAGTTTTGTACAATAGTAAACGTTAGAATTGATTCAGTCAACAGTTAGTTCAAAATATCAACTTAAAATTCTTTTTTTTTATCCTTTCCACATTACTCATTGAACAAAATAATAAAACAATGGCTATAAGATCTCACGCTACACGGCATTTAAAATTTCCGTACATATATATATCGACGTCATCTTTGTGGAGACATTGGGCTGGTAGAACTATGTATTCTTTTTATTCATCGGTATTTTTTCTTTGGAATTTGCTTTTCTTTATCTTTCTTAAATAAAAAAATAATAAATAGAAAAATTATATACCAATATAAAGTTATATTAATATATATTTTTTTTTAAATAATCAATACTTGTAAACTATGTCAGCTTGGTATAATACATCGCGGCTGAGGATGCCCTGTGACAATATCACAATGATTTTTTATTTACAGTAAAAACCACGACGTATAATTGTTATTATTATAGTACAATACTCTACATTTTATTAGTAAAGGTATTGTGCCTTTTTATATATATTATACTCCGACAGAGTATCACACTTCGCTTTAAATTCAGCCTCTTTTATAGAAATCGACCATATGAATTAATAATGCGAAAGCAAAATAACTAAGTTACGTCATTACTTAGTTATTTTGCTTATTAGTACAGCAAAGAGTTTAATGCGTTTGTCTGCGATTGTCAAAGTTATGCAACTTTTGCAATGTCCAATATACGGATGGGTGACCAAAAATTTTTTTATCAAAATCCTTCAAGCATATCTTAAAACTCTAGTTCTTTATCGAAGACTTTTAAGAATATATGTCTTTAACACCTTACTTTAGTACGATAGCTCGAAGAATTCGTAAGGAATTTTGACTTAATTACTTAGCTAGAGTTGTGATTTGTGGCACCTTATACATATTCGTGCAGAGTGGATTGCTAGATGAGAAACACTATATAAATTTTTGGAGCTCACTCGTGGATTATGAAATAATTTTACACTATTTCAGGAACCCAAGATGAAGAATTTACGGATACTTTTGTAACCTTTATGTGTATCTGTAACATAGGCTAGATTAGGTAAAGGGAATCCACTTTCCCTCAGACGCTTCATTGGTCCATCTTTAGCATATCCAATCCAATTCTTAACATAACGTTGTTATTATTGTCCTCATAAAAAAACTCTTATCTATATTTTACTATCAGGTCTTGATGACCCGTTCTTTATGTGATTCTATCAATAAGGGAACTCTTTGTTTGAACTATGTTATCATTAATAATCTGGTTATACAAAAAGTCAATGTAAAAATACTGTACCATTATTATTTTGCAGTGCATTGCACTAATAGGGATGATGACTGGGTGAACAAAATGCAATTCTATTTAGTCCGTCAGTCAGATAATAGAAAAATATTAGATACGTATTTTTTTTTACTTCAATTTAACAAGAAATAGCTTAGATAACAGGCATTAAAGTCGAGGAGTGGGGGCTCGCTACGTCACAGTTGAGTAGAAAATGTACTCTAAAGTGACGTCATGCGATCAATGTAACGCCGCAATTTTATGATTACGAAAAAAATACGTGTTTAATATTTTTTAACACTCTACCTGACGGACAAACAAACAAAAATTAGTCATCATCCCTATTCCTTAAATATCTAATCCACCGCATAGAAACAAACCTGCGAAAATCGCTTTTTCTCTTATAAAAATAAGTATGGATAGACGATGATTGGACATAAATTCACAGTAAAATAAGGCCTCAATTTTCGTGGAACCAATTTACTGACGTATTCAGAAAAGACTGTGATAAAAATCTGCATCCGTTCCAGTGATTTTTTGTTCACAGCTATCGATTTTCACGAGAAGTGCCTATTTCATCACCAAAATAAATAATGAAAAGTAAGTCTAACACGAGTTTCTTTGTGAATAAACAAACGTGATATTTTTTAAAAGAGCATAACGTTAAAGAAATATGGTAGGTAGATTTGTAATATAAACGTTGACTGTTGCGTTCATAGGTATATCTCTATTTGTAAAGTGTTGTTGACTAATTTTTGTCTTTTTGTTCGCCAAATAGTTAATTGATGAATTTTAAACACATCTTTTTTATTTTTATTCGTAATCATTAAATTACTGCGATACATTGAGTGAAAATGTCACATGACGTCACACTTTGGTACATTTTCTACAATACTGTGACGTAGCGAGCCCCCACTCCTCAACTTTAATGCCTGTTATCTTAGTTATTTCTCGACAAATTGAAGTAAAAAAAAAATACGTATCTTATATTTTTCTATTATCTGACTGAGGTCTGAATAGAAATTCTTTTTTTTTGCGGATAAGGCCGCAACGTATTTTGTCATAAATGTTTCTTCAATGTCATCTGAGTAAGCCAAATATAGTCCAGCACATAATGCATAATGTTCTATTACAGTTTTGATTCGTTTAAAGCGACTTTATAGATACAAATTTTAAAATTTAGAACGTCCATTAGTGCATAAAGTCATCATTGAACGTTAATGAACGTTTGTGCTATAGAATGTTACACCGGTTCCATACTATGGCCCAAGACGGGAGATCACAGGCCATCACCATCGCCACTGTGCCGGTTTTTGGGACAATCATCAACGGATATTTGGCCATGATCTGGCACGCGTGCACTCAATCCCCGATCACTCAGTTCGTATTTTTTTACGATACGTTGCGGACGCTTGATGTTTTGTTTGCAATCGATGCTAAAATATCGTAGCCGGAGAAGATCTATAATGAACCGTTTATGTTTATTGAATTATACCAAAGGGACGCTCCATAAGGACAATTTGGTTTCTTGTTTCGACGTCCATATTGCTCGGATGGCAATTAACAAATGTGAGATGGCCGATCGTGTAGACAGCGGAACAAAGATGGAGAAAATCACGGTGGAACTCAGTGGTGGATGATCGCTCATCACGGGCAACAGTGAAGAGGGCATTAGGATGTTAAAAACTACGTTGTTTTTGGAACTAGTATAGTATTTTAGTTGTTTGTTACTACAAACGGAAAGTACCCGTAAATATAATGTAATTCTTATTATGAAATACTGAAATTGCCAAATTATTCCTAACCAGCTTACCGCCTGTTGTCTTATACTTACATATAAACCTTCCTCTTAAATCACTCTGTATATTAATCGAAACCGTATTGAAATACTAAAAAATTTCAGCGTACAGACAGCGGGAAGCAACTTTGTTTTATACTTTCTATGGTTATAAGTCAAGGAATTTTTATAATGCTTTCGCTGTCTTATTTCAAAGTTTATCAAAGTGTCTACGATGAAAAATAATTTATTTATGTAGCTGTGTGCCAATCGTTTAAATCTAACTTTCTATGATTTTATTCTTTTAAACAATACCTAAATCAAAGAAAAAATGAACTGTTGTCTGGCGGATACGTTGGTCTATCTGAAGGCAATAAACTCGATTATTGATCTGATTTTAACAGTGTTTTCATTATTGTATGGACCAATTCATAATAACTGTTTAGGTATGTTTACCTGGAAATTTTAAAACGAAGAATAATTTTTAGCCTCTACTTTTAACTAAATATTTATATAACAAATACAATTTTTTTTCACAAAATAATATAACAGTTCTAGTGGTTATCTATCTCGAAGATGTCACGACAGCAGCTCATAGTTTACGGAGGTCTCGTTTTGGGGTCGCTTGCTTTAGTTATGCATGGCCCGGTGTCCCAGACCTTTGTTAATTATGACATCGCTCGCACTCCACCCGAAAATTGGATATTTAGGAGTGAATAGCAGATTTTGCATCATTTTATGACCTCATATACAGTATTTTATCGTTTGTTCTGTATAGAAGAAATTTAAAAGCTAGTTAAAACAAAGTATAACAAATTTAAGTCTTTATATTCATCGTGTCATGATATGGATTGATATTCAAATAAACAGTTCCCTATAGGCCACGCGAACGAAGCCGCTGGCAGAAAGCTAGTATTTCATATTTTTTGTGTTACCTATAGTATAAAAAATAGCGATATCACTAAGTGATAAATAATACTTATCTCAAAAGCGACTGATTACCCCAATCTGCAAAGTTATTCGTTACATTGTTAGTTATATCATATAGAGTTATTATGGAATTTTTAAGTCAACATCTTGATGTAATGATCACTAGTATTTGAAATGGCGCCATTTTGTTAAAAGCGCGTTGTCACGGTAACCAAATATTTTGAATTTTGAATAGAAAGCAACTTTAGCAAAATCGGTATACGTTAACTGGTTGAAAATTAAGTTCCATTTTCTCACATTAACTGACTAACTATTAGATAAGGGTAAAAAACCTTATAAAAATAAATTAAGTAATTTTTCATTTTTATATAAATTTCCTTTATACCAAGTCCTGCCTAGAATCAGTTATTTTAAAATGTTAACCGTGTCTCCTCCTAACCAATGGTAAGTGCTTATAATTTATCATAGAGACTGTATTTACCGCTCCCAAGGACTCTATAAATAAATGAATGAGGACCTAGAATATTCATATAGCACTTTAATATAAATCTGGGCAGAGGCCGCTGGGGACGCATTCTGTCTTATGTTATATGCGAGTCGCCTCTTCAAACCTTAAATTATACTGGAATTAATATCTCATGTCAATCATGTACCTTTTAAATATGAATAAATGAAACCAAAAACTTAAACAAAGTAACTTGAATAAAAATTAAATAGAAACGCTATCAAATGTACAAAAAATTTCAATTTTTAATGCATATGCTTAGTGATAAATAAGATATATGAGCAACTTAATTCATTTGATGAATAACAAAGAGATAACTCTCTGGGCCCACGTAGTCAATCACGGCCCAGCACGGTTGGGTATACAATTCGATTCCATACATAGAGAAGTCCCCAACAATGGGGACATTAATAGTCTGGTGATGATAAATAATGATGATGATAACATAAAAATGTACAAACAAATATACAATATTTGTCTATTTTAAAGCCTTAAACATATTAAAATTGTGGTAACTCTTGCATCAGAATTGCCAACATAAAAGTTTCAACCAAGATTAATAACGGTCAGATCGGACATGTGGTCACACAGTCTGCGATTCACAGATCATTATTTACAATTCGCAAGGGCGACAGTGTTGTTTTGTTTCATATGTAATCTCTTAATAAAAAAATAAATAATAAATCATTTCTTCGTTTTACTTCAGTATTATCACATTGAAATTCAACAATATCATTATATTTGATCAATTTGTATTCACAATGCTAATCTGAAAAATAATCTTAATGAAAGATACTTTAAAAATCCAAATCCACAGCGGCTGCTTTAAACAGAGAGCTACCCAGGACCTTACAGAACTGACGTATCTTTCAAGCATTTGTTATTTTTTCGCTACTACGGAGCGTATTTTCATCAACGTTCCGGCAATCCACGGATTGCCCGGATTGCGAAAGGTCATGGGTTCATGTCCCATCTCAGAGTGCGAGGAACAAAGTCGATTTCTTAAGCATTTTTTATTAAGATTATTCAAAAATATCAATAATATTTGTCAAAATCTATCCTAATACGTATTACTTATTGACACCTAAATACTCCAGATTATATGACCCATAGAATTTGTGTTCCATTATTTATTGAATTATCTAAATTTTGATCTTGATTAAGTATCAAAATAAAAAAGGTTTCTGCTCAAAATACTTTTTGGTTCACACACAAATTTTGATTAGTCCTTCTTAGTACCTTAAGACACATCTTGGATCTCCGAGATAATGTGTACTTAGCTCAGAGCCGGATCTAGGGGGAGCAAGTGGAGGCACTTGCCGCGGGCGCCATTAAAAGTCATACACATTATAAACTACTATGGCACGGACATGTAAGTATAAAATCCGACCTCACAGAGTTTTTGCTCGCCCTGACTGGAAAACACATTTATCCGGGTTTTTTGTAACTTACCGGGTGAATTCCAGTGCAGTTTATAGGTAATGCTTATGAAACGATTCCACTCAGAACTAGCATTTTTAAATAATATTTAATAACCAATACATTATTGTTATATCATTATTGTAAGTATACCACACTGCAAGAAACTTGCATAGCGCATAGTAGTCTTTTGTCTTTGCAGATAAACTTTGCAGGTAAACCAATTAAGCGTACTAGATAAATGCGGGTTGATTACTGCCACTCGCAAAGAACAAGATAAATATCTTCCAGAAACTGACCGACCATAGATTGATTTGTGCACCAAATAATATTCGTGTACCTCTATTAAACAAAAGCATATCTAAATTATTCAGTAAATTAAAAACTTCAGATGAACAAACAATGCGTACTACTAATGAGCTAAATTCTACACAAACAAGCAATGTAGTCTGTCAATATACATTTATCTATACGTTGTTTTAACGCTAAATACAGATACTCCTGTGACCTAGTATAAAGTGAAATTGTATTTAATTTGTACAATGCTTATAAAATTTCAAAAATATCGTTGAAAAGCATTCAATGATAATTTTTGAAATCAATAAATGCAGCGAGATCCTCTTATAATACTATTATACTTTTACTACCTTACTTGCGAAACTACTGGAGCCATTTTAAAAATTCTGTCACCTACGGGAACAGCGACATATTATTACGCGGGCGAAGTCCCAGGAAAACAGGTAGTTCATAATATATACCAGTGATAAAGTTTTTTTTATAAAAGTAAAAATTATAAAGTTTTGTATTCTTTTACGATCAACTAACATAGAACACGATGTTAAAATACGAGTACAATTACCCATACATAAAGACATACATATGGTAGAGAGAACTAATATCCACTTGCTACCGTATCTGAATTTAGTGTCCTCATTCATCAATCGCTGCATTCATGTCCGTCCATTTTTAGTGTTCTCATATGTCATCAATTTGGTCAGTGAAGTTTTCCTTATAGAAGTTTTCCGTAGTCGAATGCTCGATCAAACTTACATTGATCTACTTTCATTCCCTTTTCGTAGTTTCTAAAATGTGGGTTTAAAAAATACCTAATCACAAATATTGATACCAAAGCGATAAATTTCCCTATATCGTTAGTGGACTACGATGTTTATTTTTTATTCAAAATTTAATATATATTACATGTAACTTGTAAACTATTCTCTGGAATCTCGATAACTCGAATGTCAAGGGAAATGCCAAAAATTCGTCGTGCTAAAACACCATTAAAATGTGATAGTTTTGACAATTCAATATATATTTAAAGAGTAGATAATCAGAATTTTGTAATTATTGTCGAAATAGTTTCATTTCATCGCTTCAGTGTTCTTTCAATACATATTATTTTATAGTCCAGCAACTTTTAAATAATCTCTATAATCTACTTGATCATATTGCGTCTTTTTTAAACGAGGACTATATTTAGTAGAAGGTTTAAACCATTATTCGAGAAAAATGAGTCTTAATTTGACGTTTTCTCTTCTATCAACGTCAATTTACTTTAGGCGACCAATGGTTTAAACTTAAATCTTTTTATAAGACGGTTTGGATTGAATGTGTTAAATTGCATCATAATATGTCATCATCATCAGCCCTATTACGTCCTCACTGCAGAGCAGATACGAATCTACGATTCTTTCTGACAAGGACAGAAGCTTAACATATTATCCCCTCTCCCCCACTTGTTTTGTGGACTTTAAATAAATATTTTAGTATATTTGTAGCCTATACTGAATATGAATTTTAACATTGATAAGCTCGTTCTTTTTTTATTTTTTTTCTACTTTTGGCGCCCAAAGATTTAGCAGGATAGGCCATGATACCCCACGCTGGCTCAATGCAGCTGGAGGGTATTAACGACTCCAAATACAGCCGGGACTAACGGTGCCTTCCAAAGCACAGAGTAGCTCGATATAATATACCCACCCATCCCGTGACCGACCCTTGCGAAAGTTGCTTAACAACAACAACGATCGTGGCCTGCAGCGCTTTTCCAACATGCCACCGAATAGTAATAGTTACAACATGTGGATTAGCAAATTTGTAATTAAGATAAAACTTTTGAAATGCTGTTCTGTAAAATTAAAATAAATTCAAATATTTGGACACAATAGTACACAAAATGTAATATTACCTCTTTCATCCACAGCAAATATGATGTATGTCATCAGGTAAGTAACCGCCATGCCATCCGTTGAGAATTTGCCAACTCTCCCGCGGCACATGAAGCTCATTGATCTGCCGCTGGCCTTATCCCCACCATTCATATATGTCAGTGAGAAATGGTTGTTTATAAGCATCGTCGGGATTCTGTTTTTGGAACATATTTTATACTACTGGAATGTATTTCAGATGTTTTGATGACTATTAGTCAGATATTTCTTTTTGAAATAAATAGCTCGTTGTAAAAATATAACAAAGCACATTAAGCTTATTCAAATCAAGCATTGTCTTAGTCCAACTGTTAACGTTAAAATCCGTTCCAATTATTATTGTTACACGAACTTTCGTTAATTTTACTTTTGATTGATAAATCAAATCTTGCTTGTTAATTTTTGACCCACTCCTCGGTTTAGAAAAGTTCGTTAATGTTTTCTATGCCTCTTTTTAATGTAAGGAAAATGCTTTAAGCATACGCCGCCACCTGGCGAGCGACGAGGTTGTGGGCCATCCCCTCTGTGGGTCCCTTCAGCGGGTATTCGCTGAGGTCTACCCACTAAAACGCCACAGTGTACACGTCAGACCTGAGAAACCGTAGCCAAGTGACCAGGACAATATTTAGCTTAACTAATGGAACAAATTGATTTTAATATATTTGTCCAATGATGTTTTATGATTGCACTATTGAACGAAAAGCGAAAATATATTTTGACGGCTCTTTCCCAAAATTTCTAGCAAAAAAAGTAGTACAAATAAAGTAAAAACTTCTCTGAGAGATAGCTTAGTATCCAAAAACGTTTATTTGTATTTCCAACTCCAAAAAGCTAAACGAAAATCTAGGAACTGACTAATTCTAGCAAACGTTTCCGGATAAATAAAGAAAATTGTTTGTCTCTAGTATGTGCTCTTTCAAAGTGAACAGCTAACGAGCACAAATATACTCTTTCAATGGCGTTCAAACAGGATAACTGATCAAATGCAATAACGAAAATATTTCAAAATATAATTCATTTCAACAAACCTTTTAATTTAATATCGGAAACCGTACCACGTCATTAATAAAAAAAACTTACCCGAGCTAATGAAGTAGTCCGGTCAATATTGATATCCGAGGTTACAAAAACTCGCACACAGCTAAAATTGGTAGGATTGTTTAAAGCAGCATCATAAATGAAATATAAAAAGAATTCGGGGTAAAAAAAAAAGCGATTTTCAATGAAACGGTAAGTTTTATCATAAAATTAGCCCAAAGAAAAACTGTAGATCAGGTAATTAGTTGCAAAAATTGTCTTAGTGCTATTTTACTAAGAGCCACTGTTTTTTGAGATATAACGACCTAAAAAAATTTCAATTTGTTAATTCGTATTTGCAATTTTCTTGCACCCAATATTTTATATTTAATTCAATTTACATATATAATTGAAATACTAGAAGTTTTCCCGCTACTACGGAATTTATAGCCTATGTCACAAGTATGATGTAGCTTCCCGAAGGTGAGAGAATCATTAAAATCAATCAATCAAACAAACAAACATGATTACCTAATCAAGACATTAGTCTCACAGTAGTTTAGGTTATGGAATAGCTTAAATGAAAGGTATAGAGATACAAAAGTAGATAGAATAAATAAACTTACATATAATACGGCATTACAAACATTCATACTCAAATAAAATATAAAAAAACTCCTTTCAGATCTAGTAAATAATCATAATATCGATATTATGATTATTTACTAAATCTGAATGTAGTTTTTTGAAATGTAGGTGTTAGAACATCGAGCATAAGATCTCAGTTTTTTTACGATGAAACTTTTAGAAATTACTACTACGTAGTATAATAGAGTGTAAGCTAAAATGTCAATCACGAATGGCTATGACATTATTGCATGAATCAAATCATTTCTAACTTAACAATTTCTTTGACAAAATCTCAGCACCATGTATTTAATCTCAAACAGAAAAAGGTGTCAAGCGATAATCCGAAAATATACAGAAAACAGGAATTCGATTACGTTTATAAGATAAGAAAATTCACCAACCAAGTCAACAGCTAGTTCAAGCTTCAAGTAGCTACTAAGAGATAAAAGGACGTATTATTAAAAAAAAACAACTATCTTTTGTTTTCTTCAATCCAGTAACGAATTCTGTAGTATTTAATCTTCTTTTGATTAGCACCCTCACTTATATAAGGAACACGCAATTTTAACGATCCTACTAAAACGTTATATAATAACCTAGCGAGTAATCAATTTTCCTTGTTCCTAAAGTACAATAAACACAGTATAACATCAGAGACATAAGAGATTAATATCAAATATACTATATTTTCGAGATATCTCGTGTTTCCATTACCTTAACAATGAAGAGATGATTTACATAAACATTTCTCCTTGAATGTACCACTGTGATGCTGTTATAAGTCATTACATGAAAATTAGGTGTCTTTATTATGCGATAAAAGTCAGAGTGAAAGCCGCATCTGAAGTTGTACACCGTCCCAGTGACTTTGCAACTTCAAACGAGGATTTTGTTAAGAAAGATTTTCCGAGGCAATTTTTCTTTCTTGGCTCCTGTCCTAAATATAGGCATTACATTTTTTTGTTCGAAACTCGCTACAGAATTAGGCGGGCGGTATCCTTAGGAGAATTATGGGACTTGTAAAATTTTATGAGAGCACCAATATACAAACGATTCCGTTATTGGATGCTGTTATATTTGAAAACCTATTTTTTTTTTTTGTTGCCGTTGATAAATAATAATTTTTCTGTGCGTTTTCGATGAAATAAAAATTTATTTCTATTGCAAATTTAATACTTTATTTTCTTGGCAGTGAGCATTGTTTTTACTTTTCTTTATGGGGGTGTCTTTAAATATCCCCTTTTCCAAGCACGTTTTCCTTCTCCGGAGCAAAAGGAAATGTACTAGGTAGAGGATAAAATATCCTTATCTCTAATTTCATTACTGGCTCTTCTAAATACAAATGATTTTTAATCGTGAAATGGTCCCGGATGGTGTAGCTTGAAAAATTGCCTTCGGTGCGCAGTACACAAATCTCCATTAGACAGTGGCTATACATTAACTATCTATATGGCTATATATAGTACGTTGGATAGTAACATTTCAATTCGTAGTGCATGAACAATATAAAGGAAAAAAAAATATCTTACAACTGAAACCATGACGTCATAATTTCTACAGCAAATATTATAAGTAGATGATTTTCATATTAAATCATTAGAAATGTAGAGCAGAATATACTGTATTGAGAGCTGATTTTAAAATGATGTATTACAGCAATACTAATACAGTTGACAGTCGTGTTACGCTGAAGTTCACTTCTTTATAAATATTAAAATGGCCAAAAACAGGTCATGATCTTAAAATGACGAAATAGCGATTTGATTGAATAGAAAAAATCTTTAAAATTCCACCAAGTTCCCCGATGTGGGACTCACGAGCTTTTAGAGATTATATTCATTCATATGAATAACCGCCTCTATACAATTTAGCCTCTTAAATAATGGCAACACCAGCATAGAAGGACACTGAAAATCGTTGTAATGTATAACAACCTCACTTGATATATCATCGATTTATAGATATTGTAACGCTTTGGTTTATTAAATTTTATCATTATAGAAACGCCAGTCATTAATCGTCATTGGCTCAACGCCATATAGCAAACGATTATTATGATAAATATTATGACAATACATTTATCTGGAATAATATACTTGCTTACTTTCTTGTATTTAAGTTAGTTAACCTTATATAAACATAAATTAAAACAAAATTATTACACATAGATTAAAACGTAATCTTTTACCGCTATCTGTACGCTGATATCTTTTAAATTCAGCCCCGGATCTAGGGGGGGCGCCAAAATCTTCATTATATAATACTTATTTACAGTAAAAAAAAAACGAGCTTTACAAATCGCTTTACACACATTATGCTTAGGCTATGGTGGGCATACTTCATAAACCCTTAATGAAATAAAATAAAAATATCATCACTGCAATATGATAAATAAAATCTGGCTACAGGAAGTATAGGGGGAGGGGGGTAGAGGAAGGTTGCCATAAGAAGTTTCTGTTCCGGTTAACTAGTGGTTAATAAAACATAAACGCTAACATGTAAATGGGCAAGCGAGCGGATAAAAATCATAATTCCTGGCCTGGTTACACTACACAACGGATTTCATTGCGGCTTCCATCAATATAGGTATACAGAGTGATTCAAGAAAAAGGTTTAATATCTATAATACAGGACCAATCGGTCGAAACCGCTGGCGGAAAGCTAGTTTTAAGATTAGTATTTCTTTATTTAATAAGATTTTTAAGATATGAATATTGCTTGCTTTTGTTCATTTTTCATAAATAAACCCATTGTGCAATTAAAAATTATTCAATAAATTGTTTCGCAGAGTTTTCCTTTTTTCTACGGATAATTAAATAAATTACGAGCGCCGCCGCCAAGGGCAATTAGTCTAATTCCAACATCTGAAATGACGAAAAGCTGGGAAATTCTCTTAATAAAAGTCCACTGCCTCTCTCTTGCTTTTGCATAAATAAATACAATTGTGCGTGCGAAGTTTAGAAGCGGTTTTACGCGACGGACGTTTATATTTAGGCGTATTATATTTGTGTAGGACACCGTTGCTGGTCCCAATTTCGCATGTTTTATGAAGCGTTGTTTCATTACATACCTTTTCGAATATACAGTGTTTTGAAACGGAACATTTAAAGGCCTTTTCGTCTCAATAGGTACAGAGAGAAATGAAAAAAGAGCTATTCTTAAATAGAACATCATTGGAAAGTAACTGAATATGAAATAGTATCTATGTCTAATATGTAATACAGAAATTGCTTCATTGGAAATAAATAAAGCGAATCTGTTTACTGATAGGTTTTCCTGGACTCATATTAAAATTACTAATTTAGAAATGTTCCCCTATTAGGAATAATTTAAGAAGGAAGGAAGTAAGGAATAATTTGGTTTCGGTATTCCATATTAGGAATTTCATTTCTCGGTTGTTTTCATCTATATAATATCCCTTTCTCTATTTTCTATAAAAATTATAAAATTGGTTTATTCTAAATGATAAAAGCTTCAAAAATACACTTTGTGTCTGGCACTCTGAGATGAAAATTTATTCATATTATTATATTTTATCAATTATTCATTCACAATGCTCACCATCGTCATCATCATCAGCCCTTTTACATCCCCACTGCACTTCCTTATGGATAGGCCCTCCATGCCGGTCCAATACGGATTGGAGGGTATTACGACTGCAAAACCAACGGCTTAACGTGCCTTTCGAAGCACGGAGTAACTCGAGATAATAATTTTTTGGTCACCCATCCCGTGACCGACCCTTGCGAAAGTTACTTACACTACGCCACCGAGCTACTCAGGCCCACCGAGCTACGCAATACTACACTGATATTATTAAACTACTAATATTCTTGATTAAAAAGGCTTCCTCGGGACATGGATATTATATCGATCTCCTCATCTCAGAGTGACAGGGACAAAGTGGATTTTTTAACATTTTTTACTAAAAATATTTTTCAGTGTGGCATTGTGAACGTAAAATTGATGAGATATAATAAAATTTATTATTTACAATTCATGACCACCTTCAGATAATCAATTTACATGTGAGTAGTAAACGACTTAATCGTTCCAGAAGTCTCGGAGAAAATCAGCCTAACCGTCAGAAAACGAATGATCCTATAAGGGTTCTGTTTTTCCTTAAAAATGCAACGTGCAAAGAATCGCTGTAGAGTTCAGTCTTACAACATATTTCCTATGACATTTGCTATTAAAGTTCACTATCGTAAAAGCATATTGTTAGTTTCCCTCAGAATATTAACAGTGTGGCTTGTAACACAACTTCCCTTAGAAATGGGTTTACCACAAACATTATGTGACGCGTTAAGTTAGACCTTTTTACTGTATGGAGAATGCTTTATTTAAATAGTTTACATAGGCACATAATATTTTTATCAGTGGTCAACTCATTCTCGATGAGTCTAGCGACTCCTGAAGTCCCGGATTCCCAGTCGATTCAATTTGTATAGAAAATTATCTGTAATATCTTTTGTAACATCATCATCAGCTTTTTTGCGTCCCTATTGCAGGAGCTTTCTTATGAGTGATTAAGGAAAACTAATTTTTGGTCACCCATCCTGTGTACTTTTACGCCACCAAGCTACTCTATATATTTTGGATATGTCGAGATATTTGACCACATTCAGCCGTACATCACGTCACACACATTGAATGAATTTTGATCTTTTGAATCTACCGAGACATTCTAGTATTCATATTAACATGTATTTTTTGGTTCTAAACTACCTATATGCTTATACAAGAGGTGTATCTGAATAAACATGTTAAGTGTTCTGATACATCTCTTATGTGCAGGTTCATTTTAGAAATTCATACCTTAAAAATCGTCTCTGAAAACATGTAACTATTGTTAAACTCGCAAATCAATTAGACAACAAGCCGCATTGGTACACGACATTTATTATTCCCATAATTTACAAAACAAGACAGAAGATAACGTTTTCGTTCATAATTTGCAAAGCAAACTTTAAACAAATTAAGTTAAATTTTGAGACACAAACGTTCATAAAATCCTTTATTTTTTACTTTTTACTGCAAATATTTTCTAAGTATTAGAGATAAAAAATGACAATAATTTTTTAGATGTACCTACTTAAAATTAGTGTTGCATAAATATTCGATTTGAAAAAACTAAATTTGTACTTATGTAGCTAAAAAACTCGCCCGACTTTAACTTTTTGGTTCTGTTTATTTAGCAAATTTTCTGTCAACACGAGACATAATTCTGACAAAACCTTTCCCGGTACTTTGCGTTAAAGCCGCATCCAACTAACTTGCCTCTCAAAATCGTCGCCAAGCCTCATACCAAGAAAACTTTGTCATAACTCAGTTCACAAAGTCCAGCTTTCAAGCTCATTTGAGCTGATTGTTCAATTGCGAAATTGAAATGGACGCGGTTCCTGGAAATTAGATTTAACTGTATCGTGGGAACGATACGTGAGTGCCATTAGAAGAGTCTTAAATATCTGCTGCATTGTCAGAGAAAAGGAGAAAAGATTTATTTCATTAACAAAAACCTTCCTACAATACTTTGTGAAAATTCATCTGGGCTTTTGGGAAATATTTAAATATTATCTATATATTTCAATAATACAACTAGACCTAATAGTATTTTGGTTTTTTTACAAGATAATATAAAAATAAGACACTATATAGCTAACTTAATAAATACCTTAATAATTACGGTATAATCGCAATAAACTATTATAAAGGAGTACTTGTATACTATTATTTAAAATATCATAAAAATAAAAATACTTAGTCCATCTACTGACAGTGAAAAATCATAACCAGGTAACCAATAATAACTTTTCAAAAGCTTATCGACGAAGCAAAGAAAACGGATACTACACAACCGGAAGTGAGGTGGCAACCTGTAGTGGGTGGTAAGTCTGCAACATTATAACTCTCATTCCATAGAAGCAATGCAGCAGTGGAGATTGTTTCTCAAATCGATAGTACACGAACACCTGGTTTACGAGATAGTAAACTATTTTATTTTAACTTACGAACATGATAGTTTTAGTACTCAACACTAAAATTTTACAACTGACATTGTACACACATATTTGACTTAAAATACTTACTGCAACAAAGAAACAACATTGTTATTGTAATATGTATAATCGGTATGTAATTTATAGTTTTATATTTAACGGTTTACATCTGAGGTATGCTATAATTTTGCTTATATATCATTGTATATAATTTCTAAAGAATCGAATATTTAAACATTTTATCAAATAAAATCATTTTTTATATTCTTTTCTAACTCCCTTAGCTACCTAACAAGAGATCAGGATATAGCATATATAGATAGAGGATAGAGAATACGATTACGAACGCACGAGTAATGAAAACGAAACATAATGATTGTTTGAGCAATTCTATCATGGAATAACAAAACATACCTATCGACATAAAAGTAATCAAAAGAAGTATATTCTTAAAACAACATATTCATAAAAAAATAAAACGTTCTTATAGCTATTTAAGTTGTTCATAGTTCATACTGAACCATCTTCTAATTGTTATTACACTAAGGTAAGATGTTGGACCATGACCACTGTCCTGTGGTTGAATTTTAATGACGGGATCCTTAAATACAGTATGATCGCTTTATGATAAGGAAAAAGGAGTTCAGAATAACTATTCCATGTCATCCTCCTAATGACGTACCCTCAGCAAATGTTACCTTTTATATGTAACCAGATTGTCAAGCTTTTAAAAGCTTTTCTGACATTTTAGAAACATAAGATAGGGATACAACAATGACAGTACTACTAACACGCCCACATACAAAGGACATAATTAAAAACGAACCAAAATCTAAAAGTGCCGACCAAAAAATAAACTATTTATTTAGATATTTGATGTTTACTTTTATTATTTCGCCATTTTTAAGGCTTTTAATGAATGATTTTCAAATACTATTTCCCTATTAATATTATAAATGTGAAAGTTTCTTTGTTTGAATGTTTGTCCGTCAATCACGCCGAAACTACTGGACGGATTTTGATCTCTCTAAACATTTCCCTAGGGACCACGTGAGCGAAGCCGCTGGTGAAAGCTAGTATCATAATTATTTAACTAGAAAATTAGACATGCAATCGAATATGCGCATTTCAAATAAAGAGCTAGCCGTCCAATTGCACTGGAGATATAAAAACAGTTTAAAAGTTTTTATAAACTTACATTGGTAAATTAAATTAGAACCCAAGTGTATTTCATTACTCAAGTGATTTGTAGTTTCGCCCTTCGATCCATCAATGCCAATAGCTTACGATAAGGACATTGTTATTTATAGGATAGGTTAAGTTACTTTGAAATGGAATGTTATTTTATTTCGATGCGACGTATCTGTTTAACTCAAACGCAAATATTAGTGTTTCTAGTATAATAATGTATACTACTAGCTGTTTTTCTGCGAAATCGCTCGCGTGATTTATAGGCTATGTCACCAGCGTATGGTGGAGATTCCCGTAGGTGAAAAACATTTTCAAAATCTGTCCATAAGTTACAAAGCTAAATACATATATATAACTCAAAGGTGACTGACTGACAAAAGGTGACTGACGGATCGGGCTGGAATTTGGCATGCAAGTAGATATTATGACGTAGGCATCCGCTAAGAAAGGATTTTGATCAATTCTACCCCCAAAGGGATAAAATAGGGGATGAAACTTTGTCAATTTCTACCGATCGGGCTGAGACTTTGCATGCATTAAGCTACTATGACGTAGGCATCCCCTAAGAAAGGATTTTCATAAATTCCATCCCTAAGGGGATAAAATAGGGGATGGAACTTTATTTCAGGTATTTTATACGATATAATTAATAAATGAATAGATATACGAGGGTCAAACTGAAAGTTCTTAGAACTGGCCACTTATAAACAATATAATAAAAAAATAATTCTAAAATTTGAAAATATAACTCTTTGCCAATATTACTGAGTATATATTTCATTCATTTGTCATTTGTTTTACGATTTGGCGGCAAATTGAAAATTGTCTGTGTCACGTCATCATGAATTTAACACGAGAAAATTTTCGTGCAATGATTTTTTATGACTTTCGATGTCATTTAAGTCAACAAGAAAGTTATGATAGACTACGATTGGCCTTTCACGATGAAGCCCCATCTCGTGCGACTGTTTACAACTGGTTTAATGAGTTTAAACATGGTCGCACTAATCTCACTGATGATTTACGTGAGGGACGGCCTTCTACGGCGACGACTGAAGATAACATCTGTGTTGTGCGGCGTATGATAGAGACTGACAAAAGAGTGACCTATCAACAGATTCGGACAAGCTTAGGCATCGGTATGAGTCAAGTGCACAAAATCCTCCACGAACATTTAGCGGTCAGGAAGCTTTGCGCCCGGTGGATACCTCATAATTTGACTGAGGCTCAAAAACTCCATCGTGTGGATTGGTGTCGTAAAATGATTGACAGATTTAACGGAGGTGACTCAAATGCTGTGTTCGACATACTAACAGGTGACGAAAGCTGGATTTACTGTTATGATCCTAAAACCAAAAGACAATCTGCTCAGTGGGTGTTTCCTTTCGAGGAGTTGCCAACTAAAGTGAAGAGAGATCGAAGTGCGGGAAAAAAAATGGTGGCCTCGTTCTTTGGAAGGATAGGTAATTTTGCAACAATTGTGTTAGAGGATCAAAAAACAGTTTCTGCAGAATGGTACACTACCAATTGTTTGCCACTTGTCTTGGAAAAAGTTCGAGAGAAACGACCTCGCAGTAGGATCCTCCTTCACCACGACAACGCCTCGTCGCACACCGCCAAGCGAACGATCGACTATTTGGCGACATCAAACGTTGAATTACTGGGTCACCCGCCGTATAGCCCCGACCTCGCGCCTTGTGATTTTTATTTATTTCCAAAAATTAAAGAAAAACTTAAAGGAAAGCGGTTTATGAATGCTGAAGAAGCGGTGGCTGCGTATCGCGATGCCATTGAAGAGACCCCTAAGGACGAGTGGGCAAAGTGCTTTTCCCAGTGGTTCCATCGCATGCAGCGGTGTATTGACGTGAATGGACAATATTTTGAAAAGATATAATAAAACTAATAACTGGCTAATGTAATCAGTTTTTGATTTTCTAAGAACTTTCAGTTTGACCCTCGTATGTATTAGAAATGTTGCCCAAAGTAACTTTACCACGCAGACGAAGTCGCGAGCAAATTCGATATATATACACAAGCAAACAATCAAATCTCTTTAAAATATTACTAGCTTTTGTCTGCGAGTTTGTGCCCGTGGTAAAGTTACTTTGTGGCAACACTTTTAAAAACGTTGTGGTACAACTTAAAGGCAAATAGAAAACATTATTGGTAGAACACAGAGTGTGGTAAAGAACTTTTTGAAGCTAGGAATTGAAAATTATGGCAAAAAAAATGATCTGCCCGACCTTCTAAGTTTTCTTCTACTGTGAAACGCGCCGTTCTGAGGGAATTATCGAACACTGGAGCATCGGCATCGGCGTTAGATTGTGATCCGAGTCTTTTTAGAAAGTAGGCAAAAGCATCCGGACATTTTAAATATCGAATATATCTTAAAAAACCTGTTTTTGAAGAGCATCATATTGCAGACCGACTTAAATTCGCAGAAAAATATATGAAAAAAGGGAAGAATTTTCATGAAGAAGCAACACGTTATTTTTTGTGATGAAAATAAATTTAATTGTGATGGTCCTGATGGTTTTAAATATCACTGGCTTATATTAAAATAAAACTTATAAATCTGTTTGAGTTTATATTTTTTCAAAGCACTGTAGGAGAGGAAGTTTTTATGGGATATTAAAACATTACCATATCAAGCATTGTTTACTATTTATTTATTGATTTGTCATTGTAATAAATCTATCTAATAATATTTATGAAGATTTTCATAAGAAGTGACGAAATTGGTATCTATGTACATAATTTCTAACAAACTAGCTTTCCGCCAGCGGCTGTTTATTTGGATATCGACTCATATCATGACACCTTTGATCGAAGCATGGCACGGATATATGTAATTACGATTGCAAATTGAATAGTAAACAATCGTTAACAAATAATCGTTTTAATTCCCTATACAAATTTCCACTTCCATTTTCATCCGTCTATATGCTGTTTTTCGGGATAATATATTGCCTATGTTCATCGCATGTGAAGTGGCTTCTCGGCCTAGAAGTTACGGAGCCTACTCTTTGCAAATAAACAAATAATCGAATCTTTCCTCTTCATAATATAAGAAAAGATGTAGATTACATACTTATAATATTAAGTAAATAATATATGGCTAAGTATAACCAGTACCTTACACACATCTTTCGCTTCTTTGTCATTCATATCTCTTTTCATACATGCTCGCCGGTATTATGACTTCTGATATCACGATCCGATAGCATGCGATCGATTTAATCATGAAATGTGTGCCTTTGACTTCCTCAGCTCCTACATTCTTCCTAAGATATATTTTAGTTTATCATTCTTTCCTCCGGCATATTTCTACCGAAGCATATTTAGAACACCTAGAGTATTTTTTAGGTCAACTTTCTTATCTTTTCACAAATGCAGTATACGAGCTTTACTTCTATATTAATATTACGAGGGTCAAACTGAAAGTTCTTAGAACTGGCCACTTATAAACAATATAATAAAAAAATAATTCTAAAATTTGAAAATATAACTCTTTGCCAATATTACTGAGTATATATTTCATTCATTTGTCATTTGTTTTACGATTTGGCGGCAAATTGAAAATTGTCTGTGTCACGTCATCATGAATTTAACACGAGAAAATTTTCGTGCAATGATTTTTTATGACTTTCGATGTCATTTAAGTCAACAAGAAAGTTATGATAGACTACGATTGGCCTTTCACGATGAAGCCCCATCTCGTGCGACTGTTTACAACTGGTTTAATGAGTTTAAACGTGGTCGCACTAATCTCACTGATGATTTACGTGAGGGACGGCCTTCTACGGCGACGACTGAAGATAACATCTGTGTTGTGCGGCGTATGATAGAGACTGACAAAAGAGTGACCTATCAACAGATTCGGACAAGCTTAGGCATCGGTATGAGTCAAGTGCACAAAATCCTCCACGAACATTTAGCGGTCAGGAAGCTTTGCGCCCGGTGGATACCTCATAATTTGACTGAGGCTCAAAAACTCCATCGTGTGGATTGGTGTCGTAAAATGATTGAAAGATTTAACGGAGGTGACTCAAATGCTGTGTTCGACATACTAACAGGTGACGAAAGCTGGATTTACTGTTATGATCCTAAAACCAAAAGACAATCTGCTCAGTGGGTGTTTCCTTTCGAGGAGTTGCCAACTAAAGTGAAGAGAGATCGAAGTGCGGGAAAAAAAATGGTGGCCTCGTTCTTTGGAAGGATAGGTAATTTTGCAACAATTGTGTTAGAGGATCAAAAAACAGTTTCTGCAGAATGGTACACTACCAATTTTTTGCCACTTGTCTTGGAAAAAGTTCGAGAGAAACGACCTCGCAGTAGGATCCTCCTTCACCACGACAACGCCTCGTCGCACACCGCCAAGCGAACGATCGACTATTTGGCGACATCAAACGTTGAATTACTTGGTCACCCGCCGTATAGCCCCGACCTCGCGCCTTGTGATTTTTATTTATTTCCAAAAATTAAAGAAAAACTTAAAGGAAAGCGGTTTATGAATGCTGAAGAAGCGGTGGCTGCGTATCGCGATGCCATTGAAGAGACCCCTAAGGACGAGTGGGCAAAGTGCTTTTCCCAGTGGTTCCATCGCATGCAGCGGTGTATTGACGTGAATGGACAATATTTTGAAAAGATATAATAAAACTAATAACTGGCTAATGTAATCAGTTTTTGATTTTCTAAGAACTTTCAGTTTGACCCTCGTATAAGGAGAATAGAATTTGACTTTTTAAATTAGTAATAAGTATAAGAGAATAATCTCTAACAAAAAAGAACTATTGTTTCTATTCGGACTATTTATTAATTAATTTATTTATTTATTTAAGGACAACTTACAAGACAATACACTGATAATAGCATTATTACAATAATAAAATAGCATGCAAATAAGTGTTGCCTCAATTACAAGCTGCCACGGCATGTACAGTTACATAGGAGGAAATACGTGAGAGAAAATATCTAATACGTTATTTCTTTTCGCAATTACATTATATTGATTCTGGCTTCTATTTAATGCCGAATAGTGTCCTAGATTGCTCTTAAAAGATTTAGGAAAAAACAATTTAAAACGCGAGGGTCTAACATGCTTACGTGGAATATTAAAATTAATTTGTTGTAAAAGAGCTGAGCAATCCAATGCACCGTTAACCATTTTATATAGAAATAACTGATCCAATAATAGTCTTCGGTCTTGTAGACTAGATACATTAAAATATGATAATCGTTCTTTATAGGAAGGTAACTCTTTAGCCATATTATGTTGAAAAGACAAATGCCATAAAAATCTTTTTTGTACCGATTCTATTCTTTTTATATGTACTTCGTAACGAGGAGACCACACCACACTACCATATTCCAAGGATGATCTAATTAATGCGTTAAATGGAAGAATCTTGCTATTAGGAAGCCTAAAGTCTTTTGTATTTCTTATGACGAAACCAAGTATTTTAAAACATTTTTTGACAAGCTCATCTATGTGAGTATTAAAGTTAAGTTTTTTATCAAAATAGATGCCCAGATCGCGAATCACAGTAACTTCCTGCAATTCTTGGTTTTTAACTTTATATTTATATTACTATTGTCTTTTTCTTCTTGTAATCATATACACAAACGTGTATGTTGATTTTATTGAAAGTAATATTAGTAATATTAACCACGTCTGAGGACGCTATAGTGTGCTATGCACTTTTTTACTTTTCAATGGCAATTTATCTACTCATGTTGTTAAGGAATACTTTTACCAGTATCAAGTTACCAAGGATAGTAAAAAATAGTGACATAGAATTTAAAAAAAAAGTGATTTAAACAAAAAAAAATATTAAACCTGAGTGATAGGTCATAAGTTTTATAAATATGTACAATACTAGCTATTTTAGCATTTACCTACAACATAATAACAGTAATGGCTACAACCTGTTAAGTACTATGATATTTTTTTGATTTTTGGCAAGCTTGGAATTAAATGGCCTTTAGCCTCGAGACAGTTTATTTCTTGTTTATTTATAAGCCTTTTCTAAAACAATTTTGTGTTACTCTCTTCCTTTTTTCCATGACATAATATGATTACGTTTCTGCGATTGAAAAATAATGAAATTACAAACAAAAAGAAATATTGGGGTGAGAGCAAACAAGAGCAAAAGTTTAACATACGATTTTTATATATAAGAATCCATTGATCCATTATACGTATATTAAAAAATAAAAGATTTGTTTGGTTGTTTGAAATTTTGCTTCAAATAGGCTTTGAAATGTATGGACTGATTTAAAAAAAAAATGTTACCTGACGGATTATACGTCATACGATGGTAACTATAATAAAATAGCTAGTTCTGCTATAATCTAGATTAACAGCCCAAAATATGAATACCGCAAATAACGATGACCAGAAGCCTACGTGCCCCATAAGGAAAATACAACATGAAATATATTTTCAAGTATCCTTTTTTTCATATACGATTTCTTTAACTTGTACATATTTGATATGAGGTTCCACAAAAAAAAGATATCTGTTGCGAATTTTGTATATTCGTTCGATATCTGAAAGTTTTGGAACACCTAATTTTTAATGTTACCTTATAATAACAAATGAATATACAATATACCAATCAAAATCCTAACCCTGTTTTATGCTATTCCGTAGTCGGATAAAAGATAAAGCTGGTGGATAGATTTACATTCAGAAGAAACATTCTGAATACGAACTTTTGATATTATGCTTGTCTCAGTGAAAATTCATCTTGCGAAAATTATTACTGCTTGTAATTAATCATATCTCATCAAATTCGCTGTATGTGCCATGAATTTTACATTATAGTCCCGAAGGCGTTTCTGAACTCAACTAACTTCCAGACACTGATGAATGTATAGATAATTAGTACGGTCAGCATGCCTACACAATAGCCTAAACAGGGTAGCGACCTACCTATTAAATATAAACTCTATATCGAAAATCATGTTTCTATATGGTAAAATAATTTTGTTCTCAGATAATTGTTACTAGTAGGAATGTTAACATAATTATTATAACATTTCATTTATTCATTCATTACTATATAAATTCATTTATATAGAGTCCCAGATCTCCCAATGGCGCTCAGTCCTCTGTCCTATCTACCTGCATACTGGTTTGTCGTCTGACTTTGTGTTGTATTAGTCCGGAATTTTTTCCCTAATAGCCGAATTTTACTTTCTAAGTACAGCAATCGTCAATCACTATAGTTATCAAGCCTAATTCGCTATCCTCTGTATATCTTTGCAATTGCTAAGCCCTATTACTAATTGCTGATTCCAAGTGTCTAAATTTGATTTCCAATTGCTTTATATTTTCTATGACTAAAATATTAACAAATAGTAATTGAGGAGACTGAGCCATTGTAAAACCAGCTTTCAATTATAATAAACTGAGCTACGAACCGTACGTATCATCGTCAAAACTCATATTTAGTGGAGACATGTATTTAATAACGTCTATACATCTGTGTTCCCCATATTACTACAGGTAAATGACGTTACCTTCACGAGCGCATTAAAACTCGACAACAACTAGCGAATACTCTCATGGACCCACTGAAAATGTCGATTATATTAAAGTTCTGATATAGTTTTAACGTTATTATAAACTATCATACCAGAGGAACAGTTGAAAACACTTTGATATTAAAAGGGGAAGTAATATTTAAGTAGGTTGGTTGGCTCAGAGTTCCAAGAGTTCAGAGACAATAGAAATACTTGTGTCAATGTCTTAGTAATAATATAATCTATGAACGGATATTTTATTATACAACAAATAAGAATTTCCTACACTAAAAAACTGTATTTGCTGACAATTTTAGTGTAATAAACTTTTTTTGGGACTGTTTATATTAAATTAAATTTAATATAATTTAATTTGAATATCTTATAATAATGTTATTTGTCTTGCTAACATTGTTTTTAAGAGAATGTTACTAACTATGGTTCATACCTGAAATAAATTTATTAATATTATTAATATTTAACTAACTAGTTAGCCAGCCAAGCTGGGGAGTCTCATACAACTACGGGCGCCTGTCATCGGTGGTGTTCAGTAGTGGAAATTCGTAAGGAATGTTGAACTATTGTTGTTACTTCTGGCGAGGACTGCTTTAATCTCTATCTTAAATATTCAATCACTTTTCAACTATGAGTTGGCGAGTATTTTTCCAATATTGTATTCTATATTTTACTGCTTTATTTATTTTTACGTATAACGATCAGCTACATCACCTTATTAAATTAATAAATATTTTGACTGTTGCCTCTCAATACATCTATGAAAATATTATGTACGCAAGAAAAACCAGAGGATCATTTCTGGGTGCAATCATAAAGTTTCACTGAATGTAATTATGTTCAATAAAGTTTCACTAAATGTAATTGACCTACTCATAAATAAATTTAAAATTCATCTAAAGAACATACTTATAAGTAGGTAAAGGCTATTATAAAGTCGATGATTATTTTAAGGACCACAATACATGCAATTAATAGCCTTCGCTTTGTTCTATAACGACTAATTATAGTATGTATATACCAACCATTGTCCTACAGACTTTGAAAGTTGTATTTATTATTGTTATAATACATACGTACTATTTTGGTAATGACATGATTTGTGTAAATGTCATTACTTATGATAAAGAGTTGGTAAGTTTATTTCTCTCGTTCTTATTGCCAGCTAAAAGACGTCCTGAACAAGTGGTAGGAGAAAAAAACAAAAAAAAACTATTCAAAAATGCTTGAAACAAGCTTAATTGAATAAAGACATTTTCATTTCATTTCATAAATAATTCAACAGAGACCACTGAAGAGAAACGTAAAAATCAAACTAAACGAATCAACAGAATTAATAAAAAAATCAAGAGAAATGTGACAATATTATTTAGGTGTTTGTTATTTATAAGTTTTGCTATCTTATACTCTTTATTAAACGAAAAATACTTTGAAATGTAATAACGCAGAATTATGAATAAATTGAGCAAAAACTTGGACTTCCCGGAATTGGACATTTAAAACTCAAAGGCTTTTTACGAAACACGGACGTAAGACAGTTAAAATTTATATCAGGAAGAATATCAGAATCGTAATCTATAATATAAAAGCTAAAGGTCACTCACTCATCACGAAATCTCAGATACTACAAGTGCTAGGAGTTTCAAATTTTGCACGCTAGTTCTTTTTAGGACATAGGTGCTCACTAAGACGGGATTTTACGAAATTCGATCCCTTAGGAGGTAAATTAGGGGATAAAAGTTTTTATGAAATTTTCTCATTTCTGGACTTAAAATCAAATCACACGGGCGAAGCCGCTGGCGGAAGGCTAGTGTTTTAATAATACCTATAATGTTAAGCACTAAAATATGTATTTACAGTAACTTAATGAAAAAACATTGCAAACAAAAGCGTTTGACCTTCGATCAACAATGCAATTTTTTTTTAAAGTACAGTCGTTGATTATAATACTTGTACTTTACTAGATTTTCACCCACGTGATTACCACAATGACTTGGCAGTATATTTACCCTTAGAGAACCGTTTCGTAAGATCAAATGTAGCCTATAATATATTTATTCAAGCTTACAATTTTCCGTATACCAAGGTTTATCAAAATCCGTTCGCAGTTTTTGCGTGAAAGATTTTCAAACATACATACATCCTCAAAAACTTTTGCATTTAAATAAGATTTCTGTTCTTTAATAATAAAAGCTGTTTCAATAAACTTTATGGTCAAATTTGGACAATTGAGCGATAATATATAATGGCCGATTTCTGTAGTGTCACTTGATCATCCAGGCTATTACCCCAGCAAATTACAGCTGGTAGGTAATTATGATAGGAAATGGCTCGACCTTTTATTTTTTCGCGGATCATTTGACTTAATTGTTGACACGTGTAATGACCCTAATGTGTTATGCAGGGTTTACATCGCAACATCAACACTGCGCTATAATGGACCCAGTGCCGGTTTTAGCACTATTGGCGCCCTGGGCGAAATTTTTTCGGCGCCCTCTAACTGCAATTCAATTACAATCAGTTACTACTACATACTACAAATCAACTACTTGTCTTTTTTTCGCCGACCCTGCCTACTTACTTGTAATTTTCCCTAAATTTAGGTAGATTGTTAAGTTGGCAGCATTAGAATGGAACGTAGTGTTCAATCGGTTTAATTTCTCGGGAATCCCCGACTTTCCGATCATACGGAAACAATGTGTTTTTCTATAATCGGGGATTCCCTAGATCTATCTCTTTTAATTTTTGACGAAGAAGAACACAATCAACATTTATCTTCTTGCTTGACATAAGTGGACGCTCTTAAAAAAATTATTCGATAATGATTTTTTTAAGAGCGTCCAATGTGTGTTTTCTATAATCGGGAATTCCCTAGATCTATCTCTTTTAATTTTTACGAAGAAAAACACAATCAACTATTATCTTCTTGCTCGATATAAGTGGACGCTCTTAAAAAAATTATTCGATTATTTTAAAACAAACAAACACAGTAATCAAACGTTTAACGCTACGTTACGATGTTCTTGTTCCAACTATATAGTGACATTAGTTTTATTTAAAACGTAGACATATAAATAGCGTATAAGTAGCTGATTCATTTTTGACGGATCACATCATTAGGTAAGTACAGATTCAATTTTACCCTAACAGGGTGTCACATAATTGTTATCTATAACTTTGTGTAATTATTGTAACTTTGTGACAGTGAGTTTGCAGTGGGCCACTACTTATTATATTATCAATTATTTTGCTATTTCAAATAAGTGGACAAGTAGCTGGATCCGCTATATTCGGGACAACAGTATCAAAATCATCTAGTACATGTATTTGTTGTACATCAATAAAAGATTTATCCTGAGCAGCATCTGTAATCATAGCACAACTTGCTCCCTTACTTCGGGATTTTTCATCCACAATCTTTTGAGTAGCTATTCCATCTGACTTGCCAGACAGAGGTTCCACTGCCGATGCATTCGTTCGTATTGCAGCATTTTAGCTTCAGCTTAACGTTTAAACATGCTCAAACGAAAATTTTCTTAAATGACCGAGCGATAATGCCCACCAATGTACGTCATATTACCTAATAAAATACATATCTTCATATTGGTAATCGGTGTGTTGTTCTGTTTAACCATAATATATTTTTTGTTAAGTTTCCTTTCAATTCATGCTGAAAGTGAGGCAACTTGAAAATAAAAAAGAAAACTCAAGGTTCATGTTCTTTTTTCGCCGACCCAGTAGGCCTTGTTCAATGAGCAAGGGAACTATAAGAGGGCGTCTGTGGGAAATGAGGAAGTATAAGAAAAAAAAAACATTAGTTCCCGAAATCAAACTAGATGTCGCTCCGGTATGTTCTTGATTTCTCCATGACAACCCTTCCAGTTTTCTTTCATGTTTAAAAGTAAATTAGTTTTCAAAACTCAATTAACAACTCATATTCTATTTGTACTTTTTCGTATTTATATTGATATCTAAGTTTCGAACTTTTCAAATTTCAGTTTTTTAATATGTTAGTTAAAATGAACGGAAATGACTGTCTTTGTTCCATTCGTTTCCTGCAAAAATCAACTTTTGCTAGAGTCGCCATCTAGGTGGAGGTATTTTTGTAGTGCTTTCGTTTTTTTAAAATACTACCCATTAAATATTTTGCAACACGAACGATTTTTGAAATTGTCAGCTACTTTTGATTTATAAATTCTGTTCGCGAACTTTACCTGTGCAATGAGGAAGTATTCACAAAAAAATTATTAGTTCCCGAAGTCAAACTAGATGTCACTACGGTACTTTCTTGTTTTCTACATGACAACCTTTCCGATTCATGTATAAAACTAAATTAGTTTTCACAACTCAATAAACAACTCATATTCTATTTGTACTTTTTCGTATTTGTATTGATATCCAAGTTTGCAAATTTCAGTTTTTTAATATGTTAGTTAAAAGGAACGGAAATTACTATATATGGTCCATTCGTTTCCTGCAAAAATCAACTTTGCTAGAGGTGCTTTTTTAAAACTTCCTCATTGTTGGACCGTTTGTATAATCTACCAAAGACAGGCGAAATTCTAGGCAGTATCCAGGTATGCTAATTTACTATAAAACAGCCTAGAACTGTGACAGTATATAGCTTTAATAAAATAAAATTAGAGATGTCCGATCCGGATCAAAACAATACAATCTACTGATGTTTTGAATCGATTCAATAGAATACAATTTAAGCTCAGATCGAATCGTATGCCTGGAAAAAATCGTATCAATAAAACTCTTAAAATATATAAAATCGCAGGGTACAGAGTATCTAAAGTAAAGTAAGATCACGTTTATCCCATTGTGGTTTATTAATAGTTTCAATAAGATAACAGTAACCTTAGACTGCCCAGAGTATGAAATATGAAATGAAGGTACTTACGTATAAATACATCGTTTATATTATATCGCCGTTTATTATAGCCGAAACAGATCTGAACTAGTATGTTTACGTTAAGTTACTACCTCTGAAAAGTCTAGACGGAGGTAATTGGGGTTTTATAGTGCGTAAAAATATTTATATTAAAATAGAAACCTAAAGTGTAACAATAAACTACTTTACATGATATCATTCTTTGCATTTATATTACTTTATAAAAATATGACACGGTTTCCCAAGATCAAATGAAATCGATTCAAACGTGTATCGATTCACGAGGGCACGATTAAAAAAAAAGTCGAGCATCCCTAAATACATTATCTTGCATATCATTGAACCTATGACAGCGCTGCGCTCATGTCGAGGTAAAAGCTATTTCTGTAGCAGAATAACACTGCAGTAGATTAACTGTGAATGTTGGGAGCATCATTCACAAACGCTGTGACAAGGACCTTATTTATTCACAACTGGCATCTCTCATCCGTTAATTACAACGCACCTGAGTGCAACTTTTAAATTACATTACTATAGCACCATCGTTGTTCATTTAGAAACTTTAATGACCCCATTAGATGAGTTGTCTATGCATATTTTAATAACCCTTATAACACAGACGTTGAATAAGAGACGCTTCGAAATATCGACTTCGTCTAAAAATCTTTCACCTATAGCATATGTATAGCTATAGGTGAAAGTTTTTTTTTTTTAAATCGGGCCAGAAGTTTCGGAGCCTTTTCGATACAATCAATTCTTTTCCTTTTATAATATTTGTATAGATGGACATTTATAAAGTTTATATAGTATAATCACTAGCAGACTATAATATTGTTTGTTAAATGTTACTTTAACTTATATAATGACATCGTAACAAAGTAGTAGTTGTTTTTTATCTTCACTAACGTAGATTTTATTTTAAGGCACAAAAATATGAGTCATGACTTAAATATATATTTTTTCATAATCAATGTTTAATGAAAATTAGTCTATTTATTAAGCATATAACCCGTTCAGGGGGCCAATTCTACAAAATAAATTTGTTTAAATCGAATCGAAAACGGATCGACACCGAACGAAACTACCTGACCCCATCAGTGGGGACCTTAATAAACTTGATGATGGTGATGAAATGCCGAAGAAATATTGCTATAATTAATATTAGCTTAAAACACAAGAGTTTATAAAGCAATTCTCTTATGCAATTAAACAGCCAAATTATCTTAATGGAATGGCCAAATTATCTTAAATTATTTCGTCGTGCTTTGTTCCTAACTTGACTAGGAATAGTTGCAATATATTTAATGTTTCAATACAACTGTTTCTACTATAATTTTCAATCAGCCGTCATTTCATTTTCAACACTCAAGCTTCTCTAGTTTATTTGGTAATATATCTAATTAGATATCAACGAAGAAAAAAGTGATCAAAATTATCTATCAATTCTAAACTTTTATCGATACGTATTTTCGGCTTCTTTTTTTTCGGCCCTAGTCTCCGCTCGCCGGCTATCCTAATGATCCCGGATCCTAGAAAGATCCATATAGAAAACTATCTTATACTAAGTGCCTTCGTTGCTCCAGATTTCAATAACTCAAGGGCTTTAGCTACTTAGCTCGGGATCTGATAGACACATGTGATTTTATCTTATATTAACTTATTTTCTATTCGTTGAAAGCTTATACTGATAGTTTGTATTACTCACATTGCTATCAGCTGGCATGCCGATTTGAAAACTTAGGCACATCGCTTAGGGGGGCGATACGGTACCTCTTATAAATATTTGAACACTGCCAAAGGCGGAGTATTTGGCTTTCACGATACAAATGGGACGGAAGTAGGGCTTAAATAAATGGAATAAGTAGTTACATTTGTAAAATTAATTTTAGGTCCATAACAAAACTACACAGTTGGTGTTTCTTTAAAATAGTGCCGTTAAAAATCATGAGGTGATTATTTAAGCTGTGTAATAAAGTAACCGGCCAAGAGCGGGTACAAACAAGCACAAATTTTGGTTCCGTAGAAATATTTATTGTTAAAACATAACACTTCAAGGCTTTCCTTAAAAATTTAGGAATTTTGCAACAATAAATACTGCTTTCTTATATTTCCATGCGCACTACTCATTAAATGAAACAACTTTAAGCGGTTTCATCGCATTTGTATTTGCTTTCATTACTTTCATGATAAAGCAAATACAAACGCGCTGAAACCGTTTATAGTTGTTTTATGTAACCAAAAAAATAAATTTTAATTAGAATATATTTTTTGCATTTTCCCAAAATCTTAGCTCCAGTACTTTTGAAGATATATATATTTATCGCCTATTTGATTTATATATGTACAAAAATATTAAACTTATATTCAAACTCAGATTCAAAAGTAAAAATTTTATTTGAATTTCTCAAAATAAGTAATTTAAATTAAAGACAGCCGAAATTTCTGTTTTTCCATTAAAAAAAATACAGTATCGAGATGATTCTTCAAACACCTACTCACCATTCCAGCTACGTATCCAGCTCTTTCACTCTGACTGCCATCCGACTATGGAATGCATTGCCATTTGAAGTTCGAAATGCCCCAAACAAGCTCGCATTTAAGTCTGCAGCTCGTAACCACTATTTCCTGTCTTTTATCCTGTCCCTATTTTAGTACTCGTTATATCTTATAATGTATATGTATATATAATGTATGTATATTATATGTTAATATTATGTATATATGCGTATATGTATTGTATGTATATATGCTAATGCTTATAGTTACGATTTTATGTACCGTTTTTAATCTTTACCGCCTACTACTGTTCTGTACAATCTAACTGGTTGACTGGGAGAGAATGCCTCTATGGCATTAAGTCCGCCATTTGTCCTTGGTTAGGCAATAAAGAATAAATAAATAAAATGATTTGAAAGTTACATATATTTTAAATGTAATTTTGAAAGCTACAGCAGACCCTTAATACATAACTGGCATTCAGCAAAACTCGTGGCAATATCGTCTGAATACTGGAGCATATTAGAATGTTCATTTCCATAGCAAATCGGTAAATTGAGAATATAGCTTACACAAAGCGTTTCAGCGGTACCAAATTCAAATTGAGGGGCAAATTGATACGACCTCCGTTCATAATTAGTGATTTGCTGATAGGTACGCCTCCGATAACGTGAAAATTAATATTTTATATCCAATTACGGACGATTTCCGTTGTTACCGGTTCTATTGCATTGTTCCTTTATTAGGAAGGTTTTCTTCGCTATATCTCATATTTAAAGGTAACATTAAACAAGTTAGAATAGAATAAACTTTATTGTACACACACACATAACACTTACAATTTCAATTGTAAAAAGGAGACGCACAAATGGCGGCCTTATCACTAAAAGTGATCTCTTCCAGGCAACCTTGGGATGGAGTTAAATCATCAATGAGCTAATATGGGGTAGTGGACGGTGTACATATATACTGTGTAGGAAGAAAAACAATACAAGTATACATACTTCACACACCATATACAAATATACATACATACACGTTCAACAAGTTCAACATCTATAATTAAAAATGCATAAATAGTTAATCAAATCAACCCAAGTAATTATTTGTCATTCTTAATCAAAAACCTTGTCTTTTTATGAAAAATCTGATTTTGCCATAATCCTACGATATATATTATAATAAGCAACGATACCGCAAACAGTGGGTCAACACCGCTAAAAAGTAACTTCGTAACCGACGGAACCAGATGCATCTACCGTCAAATATGAAAAGACACAAAAATCTCGTGACCGATAGAAAAAGCTGACGTCACGTATTGAAATACCTGAGAAGCATATGGTCGGAGTTAGAAAAAGTAAGGTTTTCTAGGATAAAATTCGAAATAATTTTTGCCAATATCATAATATTTATTAGTATGCTGGAACAAATTAATGAATTAAAATACTATTGTAAATAGTTTTTTTCTCTAATATGAAATAAGTTGTTCAATATTAATACTTTTCATTATTTTAATATCATACGTCTAAATGCTAGCTATTTTAGGATTGAACAGTAATTTAATATATACGACATATGGTCAGGATCAGACTTCCGTTCTGGCCACTCGCAAATAAATAACTTCAGGTGTAACGTTGTAAGTGCTGGTGTCTTATTTATTATGAATAATAAAATAAAATATACGAGTATTCATTATGGTAACTACTCGTTATCTTTTTACTTTATTGACAATCAAAAATCATAAAAAAAAATTCTTAAGAAGGATATTTCATACAATTATTAAATTTATAATTAAAAGTAATTAGAACTATGCAACTTAAAATCACAGGAATCTAGTCAGTCTCAGAAAAATCAGACAAAAATCACAAATTTTTGTAATAACCGTAACCGTTGTAATAACCGACAATTGTCAATTATGCATATTTACAAATTGTTTATATGTACACCATCCACTACCCCATCATTAGATCTTTTATATTTAACTCCATCCCAAGGTTGCCTGGAAGAGATCACTTTTAGTGATAAGGCCGCCAATTGTACGTCTCCTGTTTTCGTCATATAAATGTATTTTTGTCTTTGTGTGTACAATAAAGAATATTCTATCTATCTATCTAACCGTGAAATTCTTGTGGTACCCATTGCAAAAGGACAATTTTATCCTTATATTCCGCTTTAGATATTGGTTTTACTTCCTTTCTTAAACACGATAGGTCAGTAAGCAATTTTACTCCTCTAGAAGCATTTTGTACAAAATATATTTCAGAAAACTCATCTAAAAGTTTTAATTTACAATAAAGGACACACATTCTGGTATTTTGAACTCAATTCCTTTTAAGTTCTTCTTTCGCTGTACTAAAGGTCTATTCTTTTTATACAAAGAGGTTAAGTCCTTAAAATGTGCAAGTGTCCTATTAAAACATCCAATTTCTTTTGCTCCCGCATGTTTCAACAAACTGGGACCAATCCCTTGGAATAGTTATTTACATAGATCTTAACTGTTTAAATTTAGATAAAGTCTCTGATTTGGTTACATTAGAAGATCTTTCAGGTCTACCAAATAAACCACCTATGATAATGTTGGATATTTTTTACCTCATGCAAAGGAGCCATGTCTGGACAAAGTTGTCATCAATGAGAATGGTAACACAAGTAGTGAAGTTTGGTTTTACCTCCACAAACAAATCGATCTAAATCTCCAGTCATCTATCACGCAAACATCGATAAAGTATCACATATATCCTTGCCAACTAAAAAGGTTGGAAATTCAAGTAGATTCGAGTGCTTGGTACAGTGAAACCTTTAGTACAGCGAAAGAAGAACTTAGAAGGAATTGAGTTCAAAATACCAGAAAGTGTGTTTACTGTGGAGTTAATTATATTTATATGGCTTTTTTCGACTTTCACAAATGCTCTGTAAAAGCCCAATCTGAATAAACGATAGCAACCAGGTAAAACTATGGCTTTATGCCACAGAAATATTTAGTTGAATGGGGTAGATCAGACATTGTATATCAGTATTTTTATCATATTGCCCGAACACCACATGGCATTTTTCATAATGCCCTAATTTATCACTAGGCTCATAAAATAGAGATGGCATAACTCGTGACAGAGACAGAGAGGATTTTTCTGGAGACTAGAAAATCTCACGGTTCACAAATAAATTAACGTTATTGGATTTGTCGTTCAACAACGTTGAAAAGATAGTACCTTTTCCCGCTAAGTCTGGCACATAGCCAGCTCCTGTGCCTAATTAACACAAGTAGTTTTCGTATCAACTAAAACTGTTTCAATCCCCAGAGATTCAATAACAAAGTTTAGCCACACTACCTAATAATGTGGAGACGAGAACTGACTATTTGATAATAAGTTTTATTTAAGATTAACATTATTATAAAGAAAAGTCACAGATCAAAAGAAGTCGTTTTAGCATCCACCTAAAGTACTTACTTAAATAATAGAAAATATTTAATACAAACTATATAATTTCTAATAGTTTGTCTACACACCAGTTGTATTGACCATCATATTCCAATAAAAGAATGAATGAATGGAATATGCTTTATTGTACACCAATATAACAAAAGAAATAGATGCAATCAATTAAAATGCAGAATTGGCGGCGTTATTACTAAAAAGTTATTTCTTCCAGGCAACCTTTGCGTATAGGAATAAAAATATCTAAATTTGGGTAGCTAACGTAAAACGTATATATAACATTAACTTTAAAGATTTTTAATGTATAAATGGTAAATACCTACTATTGCGGAGACCAAAATACACAGACACTGGAAAATTCATGAAAATTCTTAAAAAAGAACAAGTAATATATAGTATAAAATATATTATCTAAACTACACAACAAATTTTAATGCGCTTTTTATCAATATACAATCATTCAAGAGGAAGATTCATGTGAAATTAAAGGTCCACCAAGGGAATGAAGTCACCATTGGAAAGGTTATACTAAAGTTTATAATAAAAAAATTTAAGACGTTTTAATTTATCCTTTTTGCGTTCACTAATAAATAATAAATATTGAACGGTCGAAACTCTGGTACAATCAATAAATGTTATATTTAAGTTGTCGAAGCAAAATCAACTTTCGAATTTGAAATTAGTTTAGTTTGTTAATTGAAAACTTTTTCATATAGGCCACTGACTGGACCGCTTTTAAAATAGACAGAGTTTAAAACAAAATGTCGCTTCAATATTTCTTTTTGAAACATTTTATGGCAAAAAGTCGCACCATCTGCTAAATACGACTTTAGGCTTAGTTTATAATAGCGATCTACCTCAGCTTCGAATAAGTGCTTTTCATTTATAAGCCGTTTAAAAGTTTTATTTAAGTTCCTAGTCGGTTTGTCTTCATGTTAAACAATCACAGCCATTGTTAATCTATACTATAATATTATAAAGAGTTTATAATTGATTATTTGTTTGCATTAAATAGGGCCGAAAGTACTGGCACAATTTTTAAAAATTATTTTACCTACGGAGAGCTACATAATACGCGGGTGACATAAGCTATTATTTGTGAAAAAACTAGTGAATTATAAAGTCACGAATGATTTACTATATCCATTAGAGCAAAACTACTTGAAAATTCGTTCGATGGCCCCTTACTGTTGGCGCACAAGCCTGTTATAAAGATGGAATCACATAAAGTCATCAATAAATCTTTTGTGCAGAGGAATAAAGTTGCTGCGTGATAATTACAATTAGTAATTTAAAAAACTTTTTTGATAAAATCTTTATATAAACGATCTATGTAAAAATATTAAGTAATCTAAAAAATCTAATCTACTTCTACCTAGATTTGGCAATTCTGGAAAGAACCAGTTGGAGGTGGAGTTTAAAAAAACTCAGATATTTAATAATTTTAATTTTTAAGTTTAATATACATTGCTTTCGAGCACCATCAACTGAGAAATACATAGCGAGTGACGCAGGAGGTGACTGCAACGCAGGAAGCGGTGGCAAAGATATTTAAGAAATTAAGTTAACTTTTAGAAAATACCGGATAAAGTTTGGCACCCCGAGAGCTTGGGAGAATAGACATTAGGTATTACTGGATTCTCCCATGCATTGCTAAGACCCTAATTCTACCCTCAAAATTGTTCAATACAAGAGACAATTTGGTATTCTTATTGTAAGTAGATAGATACTTATCTATGCAAACATAGCTACATCACCTTATTTAATCTCAAAGTTCAATTTCTATTGGAAGAATGTTTGCTTTGCTCGATTTTAATCTCAACTCACCCCACGCGGTGGAAAGTCATCGTATTGTAATATTCACGAATTCGACAGAAATTCGGCGCTGCTTGATATCAAATTAATATTTCAATATCAGTTCAGGGTTCCTGCCGAACAATAACTTTTTATTGCCATATAATAATGTTCCATTGTTTCTTGGAACAGTACAAAATGCGGTTTGCTTTTCACCTTTCTCAGAAATCTAATATTGATTTAGCCGTTGATAAAAGGATATTCTAAATGGTTGATATGACTTGAAACGAAAGGCAGAATATTTAATTATAACAATCTTTTTATTTAGCTCTCTTATTTAAATCTTATTTAATTATATCACTTATTAATTATACAATCTTATAAGGACTCGCAGTGATTTGATTCGCACAAGTGCACACGATAGAATGACCCAGGAAATGAGCGCTCCGGGTATTTATAAGCTTCACGCTTGACAGTTGGCAGTGACGTCACCAACAGTCGCTGGCTAGCTTGGCTGACAGTTACACATTTAACTGCCGTGGCGTGGCTTGGCTTTGGCTGAGCTTGGCGTTACAGTCGGCCATCCTGTAACAATTGCTCCCGCAATGGGATACAAAAATCATATTAGCTTTCTAATAGGTCAATAAGGTCTTCAGTATCTAGCTGATCATCAGAACTGCTGGCACTGTCAGATACAGGAGCTACGCTACGATATGGTCGTAAAGAGTCAGCTGAAACAAGTCCCGTAAAGCTTTTATAGCCCCTCAAACCCTTAATGCTTCTAATCCTGTATCTGTCGTTGCCAACAATTTTGGTTATAATGTAAGGTCCAGAATATAAATCGTCAAGCTTTGTATTAACCCTTCCAGCACTGCTAGTTGGCGCATGTCTCCATAGAACCAAGTCACCCTTTTCATAAACATGAGCGATTTTACGACGTTTGTCAAAATTACGTTTCATTTTAGAACTAGCCCTATTAATACGCATAGTAGCTGTTTCACGCTTAGACTGAGTAGATTCTGATACACGATCCGGAATGGCGACATCGCAGACTGGCCTGCTATTACGTGCAAACATTAAATCATAAGGCTTAAAACCTGTGGTGTCGTTTACAGTATTGTTTATGCCCCAAATAATATCAGGTAGACAGTTAGACCAGTTATTAGCCGCCTCGCTAGGGTCGGTGGCACGTAAGACATTTAATATTGTACGATTAGTGCGTTCGACTTGACCGTTTGCACGCGGGCATGCTATCGCGTTTAGTGTATGCTTAAACTGCTTGTCACAGGCGAATTTCTTAAAATATCTACTAGTAAAAGCCTTGCCGTGATCGGTTACGACTCTATCTGGATAACCAAATAACGCGAAAGATTTTTTTAGAACCCTTATAGTTTCTATTGAATTAACTGTCCGGGTACATTCTACAATTACGAATTTTGAAAATGAATCCGTTATAACAAGCATGTATACATAACCTTTCTTAGTTCTACAAAATGGGCCTAGATGGTCGACATGGATCATTTTAAAAGGTTCACTTGGCTTAGGTATTGGATGTAACATTCCTTCCTTCCTGCCATATTGCCCTTTCCCATATGCACAATGTAAACAAGATGTTACATACTTTCTTATAAAACGAGTCATTTTAGGAAACCAAAACTCACTTTTAATTAAGTCCATCGAACGTTTTAATCCTACGTGCCCTATCTCGTCGTGATGCATTTGAACTATTTTCCATCTGGCCGGTCCAGGGACAACGAGTCTATTACCATTGAGCGTCTTTCTATATAATCTATCGTCTATCAAAATATAATTATTTACAATATCGGGCTCAGCAGATCCAGCCTTAAGTTGATATATAATATTTTTTAATTTATCATCCTGACACTGGACAGTATAGAACCAATCACTAACTTCTAAGCGGTTAATATTTACACTATCAATGGGATTCCTGCTTAACGCATCAACGTGTTTCATGCGTTCCCCGGGCCTATATTCTATGCTAATATCGTACTCCTGTATCAACAACCACCATCTCGCGATACGTGGGACAATATCACGCTTAGTTAGTGTGGAGCGGACGGCTGTACAGTCTGTCACTACTTTTACGTGTTTACCTATAACATATACGCGAAATTTTCGTAACGTCTCGACAACGGCTAATGTTTCAAGTTCATAACTATGGTACATAGATTCCTCCCTAGATGTCACTCTGCTAAAGTACATAACTGGACGTAAAGTATTGTCAGATTGCCGCTGTAATAATATACCTGCTATTCCTAGTTTACATGCATCCGTATGTATTTCCGTATATAACGTAGGGTCATACAAAGCTAGCACTGGTTTAGAACACAAACATTTCTTTAATTGTTCGAAACTATCAGCCTGCCTATCGCTCCACAACCATGGCACATTTTTCTTAGTTAACTCTGTTAAAGGGCGAGCTGTCACAGCGAATTTATATATAAATTTACGGAAATAACTACAGAGACCGATAAATTGACGCACTTCATGAACGTTTTTCGGGACCGGAAATTGTGACACCGCAATTAATTTTAACTCCGCAGGTTGAACGCCTTTTTCAGATATTTCATGTCCCAAATACGTGATTTTATTTTGCAAAAACGAGCACTTTTTCATATTTAATTTCAGATTTTCTGATTGAAATTTATGTAACACTAATTCTAATAATTTTAAACCGGAATTAATATCAGTTGAGGGTAGTAATAAATCATCTAAGAACGCTAGAATTTCATTCGGTGAACTGTCATTGTGCGATTTTGAATAACGAATGGATTCGACCAGTTTACTAATCAAACGCATAAAAACAGAGGGTGCGTTTGCTAAACCAAAAGGGACACGCAAATATTCATAATGACCTTGAGGTGTTATAAAAGCAGTTTTATGTGTGTCTTCAGGTGCGATTGCTAATTGGTGATAACTTTGTGCCATGTCAAGACTTGTAAAATATTTCATACCGGCTAACTTGGATATTTGATCGTCAATATTTGGCAGTGGATATCTATCTTTTATAGTTATTGTGTTAAGTGCGCGGTAATCTACACATAACCTACTGTCACCGCTCTTTTTCTTAACAAGGATGATTGGAGAGGCGTAATCGGACTCGGACTCTTTAATAATACCAGCATCTAACAAGTCACGGATTTTGGAACTAGCTATTTGTTGTTCTGTGTGCGATAACCTATATGGTTGGCGGTATATAGGCTGCTGAGTGGTCAATTTTATTTTCATATTTAATAAATTAGTGCAACCAAGATCTTTTGTGTCTATTGCAAAGGTGTGTTTATACTGTAATAATAAATGTATTAAACTTTTATGGTCTTTTTCATTTAAACTGCCTGTGTTAATATCGATTATAGATACCCCACCTATGCTATTATTTATATTTAAGTTCATGGTAAGTATGGAGGCGGTTGATAATGTAGGCTGATGTAGCTTTTGAGTACAATTTATTTTACTATTAGGCTCATGTGATGAAATTATATTAGGCAGGCTAGAGAGAAATGGCTTGGCGTGGCTCACCTGAGTTGGCTGGCTGACAAGTTCCTCGCAGGTCTCCGCTCGCGCTAGAACCATGCCCGCTTCCCAGTTGATGTTATCGGCTCCAGTGTTGATAACTTTTATGTAGCCCTCGCGTCCGCGGAGTACTGTAGCTGGTAAGGAGTATGAAACTCCCTGCAGTTCGTAGTGGCGCGGTGTGGTGTACACGTTGTTGCCATCCATATTCTCCGGCATCTGGACTCGGATGATTGAGGCGCCGGGTGGTAGAGATTCCTTGCTCACTGTAACAACCGTAAACTTCGAAGTTTCGTTGACTACGTTGAATTCTGTAGTTGAGTTACAATCCATCCTTAATGTAACTGTCCCGTTAGTCACCACCAGTGACACACCAGGAGCGTTTATAATTGGCTGACCAATCAATAACTGTATGTCTTGCATATTAACGTCTGTTACGTGCGCAATGCATCGCACCTGTATGTAGTCTATCTTTAGGTCGAATTCTACTGTACCACGACTAGTAAGAAGACCACCTGAAAAACCTCTGAGTACAGTGTTTGTAGGTGTAATGTTTAGGGTTAACAGACGTACAATTTCAGAATTAATGACATTCACTTGGCTTCCTGTATCGATATATGACTTCAAATGAATATTGTTCACCCTCGCGAGCTTTTTGTAGACTTCGTTGTAATTTTGTACTAGCTTAATTTCTTTGACGAGGCTACTTGATTCGACTGGACGTTTGGAAGAAGTGCTTGTGCAGCGGGTGGCGATGTGTCCTTGTACACCACACTTGAAACAAGAACGCTGATCGGGTAATGTGCAGTTACGTAGGATATGCCCAGTTTTCTTGCAACGAGGACAGGGATCGACATCTGGGTTTATGATTTTCTTTTCTGTGGTTGGCGGTGGTTTATTGTCCTTGTTCGATGGGCGTGCTTCGAATGTTGCCGGGCGATAATCATCGAGGGTACACAGAAACGCTTCGTACAGCTCGTCGGGGCGCTGACACTGGAACGCTCTCGCATTTGGTTGTAATGAAGGCGGCAATCCTCTGATGATGCACGAGATACTAGCAGCGTCAGAAAGATTGCAACGAAAACACATGGCAATCTTGTCTTGATAATATTTGGTCATTGTTTCGTTCGATAACTTCTTTCTGTTCATCATCTCATCTAATAGCGCGCTGTAGTCACGATGCTTCGGAAAGGCTCGGGTTAGCATGTCTTTCCATTCCTCCCAGGAATAATTGTATTCGTCTAGCCGATTGTACCACTTCCGAGCTTGGCCGCGAAGTTTGTCTTGTAGATGGAAGGCTTTCACCTTGTCATTCCAGGCGTGGATGTCCCCGAGCTGGTCGATTTTCTTCAACCACGTTGACACTGTGCAATCCTCTCCATCGGGGTCAAACTCTGGTATGAGTGATGCTGCACGATGATTTTTGGAACGGCCGAGCGGTAAGGTTTCATGATCAAGGTCATGTATCGCCCTATCGACTTCATTTTCGAGCAGTCGTTTTAGTAATTTTCTAGCTGGCGGGGGCGGGTACTCTTCATCTTCACTGGATGATTTTTGTTCGTCCCACCCATGCGGGCGGACGCCCTGGCGGGATGGATTAGAACGACTACGTTTCATCCCACTTCTGAGTGAAACGAAAGGCAGAATATTTAATTATAACAATCTTTTTATTTAGCTCTCTTATTTAAATCTTATTTAATTATATCACTTATTAATTATACAATCTTATAAGGACTCGCAGTGATTTGATTCGCACAAGTGCACACGATAGAATGACCCAGGAAATGAGCGCTCCGGGTATTTATAAGCTTCACGCTTGACAGTTGGCAGTGACGTCACCAACAGTCGCTGGCTAGCTTGGCTGACAGTTATACATTTAACTGCCGTGGCGTGGCTTGGCTTTGGCTGAGCTTGGCGTTACAGACTCTAAGAGTTTATGTCTTGTTTACATGATAAAAGTACATGTGCATGATTTGACAAAAAATGTTCACGGCAATCGGTGATCTTTATAATCTAGTTATACCGAGTTAATCCCTTGTAATTAATTTATATAAAAAAAATACCTCTGTATGACTGTGTCATCATGATTTTAGTAATGTGTTTAATTTATTCATTTACTAGCTGTTCCGCAACTTCGCCTACGTACATCATAGTCTAGCTACCAACAGGTGAAAGGATTTTCATGATCGGACCAATATTTTCGAACATTACCTTTTCATCACCAGTCTATTTCTGGCCTTCTCTATGGATGGTATCGAATCAAATCGAATAGAAAGAATGGACCATGACCCACAACGCGGGCTCAGTGCAGAATGGAGGGTATCAACGACTACAGATGCAGTCGGGACCAACGGTTTAACGTTCCTTCCGAAGCGTGGAGGAGAAATTTTTGCTCACCGATCCTATAACCAGCCATTACAAGAGTTGCTTAACAACCGTATCGCAGACCGAGCGCGCTAGCTACTGCGCCATCGGGCTCCTCTTTACTCGATTCTGACAAACAAAACAAAATTAGAAACGTGCATATCTGAACGAAAAGGCAGGCCTATTTTTTGAATCTAAGTAACATGTATCATCCATGTAAGTAGGTACCTATACATAAAGAGATCCCACAGGACTCCGGCCTACTCAACTTGTTAGTAAATTGCATTTATATTCTGGTGAAAGATTCCTAAAATCTATCGGATTAATTACCCGAACTAGAGACCCGGTAATCGTGTTTACGGGTTAACTGGATAAACTAATATCAATATGTTCGGTTAATCGTTTCATAAAATAAATCCTTATTAAACGGGTTAATCGCAAACATATAGCCGATTTTTTTACATAGACAGGTATAAAATCAAAAAGAAATATAGAATATAAAACACACAGAAATGAATCAATGTGTAAAAAATTATTTCAGTGCTAAAACATGTTCAATTAAACACACTAAATTAATTATCAAACCAACCTAAAAGGACTTTATGTAGATAACAATGACACAGAATAAGTATTTACACTGTTATATATTTAGACACGTCTTACCCGTACATTATTGCGTATTAAAGCAATGTAAATTTTATTTTAGCGTAACATTATAATATAACTACAAAGGGCACGAATAAATCAAAAATAGTTATCATCCTATGCCCTATTACAATAATCGGCATACCTCTTGTTAGAACGAGTTAAACATACTTGCACTGACTTGTACAGCTTTACGTATTAATATAGATGCATTCTCATAGAACACGATGCACGAAAAATGGCCGCGTTTAATAACGTTTTATTATTTTTATTAAATTAAAAAAAAACCACTGCACTTACGCATTAAATGGTTTTTTTTTTGGCATTTCTCATTGTCAATGTGTAATTTGTGCATAAGGCATTTTTTCTCCACCTTTTTTCAAAATTTTAAAAGTGAAAATGACTTTAGCCACAATGCTTGCTAAAGCGTGACTAAAGTGAAACTCGGGCAGGCAACCATCTTTTTTTTTTGCTGTCAATGTTGTGCGCAAATACAGCGTTGTTAAAAAAAACTAATAATCGTAAAACTTCTACAAATTATTTCTAACATATCTCGATTTAAAAAATTTAAACTCGAACATAGACGCCTACTTTTTAAAAAGGCAAAGATGTAGATTGTGGAATTGCTTCTTATGTTAGTATTACAGGATCTAAGCATTTTTACGCAATGATACCCCTCAGCACAAACGATCGTCATTAAAATTGACATTAGTTTAAAACGATATTGCCACTACAAATTTTCAAATATAGAACACTCATTCGAGCTTAAAGTAGTCGTTTCCTTAATGGGCATTAAATATGCAACTGCCCGTTAAATATAAATTGATAAAGTACTTCGAAACTATCACTTATTCATTTAGAGCAATGATGAATACTTACCACATACTTCATTTCTTGTATTATTGTGACATAATTGAAGACCCCGTTGGGATAATCTGACCAAGTCTAGTAGATTCGATTCTTTATACCATTAAAAAATCAAGTTTGGAAGTAGCTATTGATAATTATTTGCTTATGATTCAGTGATGACATAAGTTTACTTGAAATATCGTCGGTACTGATGAAAATCTTATAAGTGTCTTGCACTCTTTTTTATCAGTCAATATAAGGTACAACAATGAAAGTACCATAACATCCAGAACCTAGATAATATAGCAAATTTTCTATTCTGACGTTGGTATTTATAGTCGAGAGAATTATTTGAGCAAATGTCACAACTTAAGCCAATATTTCTAACCGATAAATGATAAATGAACAGTTTTTACTTCATTCAAATAGTAAAAACTGTTAATGCCTAATTATAATAGAATTCTTAACTATTAAAAATTCTTGATCCATTCAAATTCTTGTTTATTTGTTAACAATATTTACTCAAGTTATAACATATTCTCTCTTCTACTACTACAGAAAAGGTGAGAGGTGGTGACGCCTTGAAATCAGCATGCGAGTTTTATTATGAGTTACCAGTTATATTTTAAAAAGTAGTAAACCTAAATATAAAAATTGTATACTAACCTATTTTTACAAATTAAATGACTTAGTACTTACAAAAGGCACACTTAAAACACTAAATAATAACAACGATTACAAGTCAAAAATGATTATTAAAGAGAACAAATAGAAATAGTATTCCACATAATAAAAAGGTAGGACCATTAAAAATAATTAAATTGGTACAAATTATTTCATAATAAATATACTGTAATTCATGGTTCAACATACACAGGATACTTTGAAGTATCACAAATTTTAACATCATTAATACATTTTATTAACCAATATTTATTAACATGCTTAACATTGTCAGACAGTTTACGTTTCAATTTTTGCATCCGATTTAGTTTTATAACATTTTCATTGTGTACTAAATAATCAACATCAATGTATTTCAAAGCTTTGTTAACTATACCTCCATATGCAATCCAATGTCTTTCGAAATGTCTTCTCTCATCTTCTGAAAAACTTATAAAGTCAGGGTAGAAACCTAACCTCTTATCTTTGAAGGCATCAGGTAAAGGATTTTCTGGATATGATGAATCATTTAAATCTTCAGACTCTGTGTCATTGTCAACCTTTAATGATTGTTCCTGTTTGATATTTCTATTAAGTTCATTTTTTGGACTTCCCTTCATTTTCTTTCTTGGCGATTCATCATCATTATTAATACTATCACTCTTCCTTTCACGTTTTATTCCAGGTTTTATATCCTGATTTGAATCTTTTTTTACATAACGATCTATTGTATTCTTAGGACTAACCTTTGTCTTCTTTTTAGGAGATTCATCAGAATCAGATATAGTTTCAGCCAATTTATTTAAGAGAGTAACGTCTGTCTTTTCTTTAGAAGTTTTATACAAATGTTTGAGTTCTTCCAAGTTGGTGGCACTTTCCCAATTTTTGTCATGTCTTATCCTTGTTACTCTTGGAAATCGTACTGAAATTCCATCGGCTGTATGCAAGCCAGCCTTAGTCAATTCAGTTCCTAAAAAAACACACAATAAAAGGTGTTTATGGGTGTAGGCCAGGTAACAGATGTAGGTGTAGAAAATTTACAAATGCATTGAAATCACAATTAAGGTTTGTACGATATTAAAGAAAAAATGGATTCTGTTATGTAGCAATATAACCAAGGCTGTATTTACCCAAAGGCCAAAAGGGCCATGGTTGGGGATTCCAGGCTATGAGTGTGTTTATTTTTTTTTTATTAATATCTTTAGCTCTCTCTTTCATTGTCAATCAAAGTGCAAGATATTATTTTTCATTATAATAGGAATGAAGTTATTTTCTCTAATAAATTATTTGACGGCAGTATGCCCGATGGGCTTAACATGAAAATATATTACTAAACATCTTAATTAAAATTAAATTATTTCCAATCTTAATTAAAAATATTTAAAAAATCCCTAGGCACTCTGAGGTGGGGACTTGAACCCACGACCTTCAATCAATCTGGGCGACTGCTCTAACCACTGAAAAAAATTAAAGAATATGAATAGATAAAAGTACAAACCTGTTATTTCCCAAACCGGTTGATTCTTTGGGTCTAAAGCTACAAAATCTGGTACCATTCCCTTATTGCAATCCAACCATAATGGTATTTTATTATAGTCCTGTGAAATTTTTAACATGAGTGGTCCCAGTTCTTTTTGTAACCTTTCCAGAGTGCTGTCGTCGTGTCCTGTGTGAACCTTTGTTACGGTAACCCATTTGTTTCGCCTTTGATCTAGACAACCCATCAAAAATACAGACATCATCCCACCTTTTTTACCAGTACCTGTTAAAAAAACGAATTATTAACATTTCTTTATTCAATTTGTAGTTCTAAAAATCATCAAGTATGGGTAATTAATTTTAATTCCTAGATTGAATTATGTGTTTTATGATTTTTATAACATCTTCTTAAACTAAACCACATATATAAAACAAAATAATGCTAAAACATAAAAAACAAATATATAATACATAGAATCACTTACATAGTAGACTTTTTCTAATGATTTTAATTTTACCATTAAATCTCTCTTTTTATTACGTTTTTTAATAGGTTTATAATTGTTTTTATACACATATTCAATATTATTTTTGGCTTCAATTGCATAGTAACAAAATTTAATATCAATTACACTCGCCTCTATTAATATGCAATATCTAACATGCAGTGTAGAGACTAGATGTTCTCTGATGACATTACCAGCCAATTATGAAAAATTTATCTTGACATAATGCTGAAGATATAACAGGTTTGGGCCCATGTGAAAGCATAAATTTTAACCCTTCATTTGGGAACCCTAACTAGTTTTGATACAGGGCTCCTCTAAGGCAAGCTATGCTACTGAACCCACATAATAACGACTTACCAAACCATGCTCCTAAAACTATCAAATCTGCAGTGTCAGCCATAGCCCCATCAAATAAATAATCCTTTTTTACTTTTAGCCAATGTCTTTTCCCTGGCTCATATGTCGACTCCAAATCTTTCAATACAAGGCCTTCTAATCCTAATTTTAAAACCTGAAAATTAAACATATTAAATAAATAAACATTGAATAATAATATTTTGGTTTAATTTATCAGATTTCATGTAACAACTTACTTTTGCTATCATCATTGCTAAATCTGCTGGCTTTCTTATTAATTGCTGTTCAGAAAACATTACATGATTTTCCACTTCAACCATGTGATCATGCAGTATCTGCCTCCTCTTTTTTATAGGAAGGTCCATTAATACTTTACCGTTGTAATATAAACAGTCAAATACATACAAACAGACTTGAGCATCCTTGAATGCTGATTGTTTATGTATACCCAATGTACCAAATGGTAAAGGTTTACCTGTATTTACATCCACCATCAAAACTTCTGCATCTAATACCATATCTACAGCTTCTGGAAATGCTCTAGGCAAGTAATCTTTGAAGTGACTTACTTTATGTGCCATCACGGGCTTTAATGCTCGAGAAAAATATTTGAATTCATTACCTTTCTTGTGCACTTGTACTCTTTCACCGTCATATTTAATTTCCGAGAACATTCCATTTGGACATTTTTTCATGGCCATCTCGACGGACTTGCAAGCTTCCGCTAACATCGGCAGCACAGGTGTCATTAACACTAATTTTGCTTGAACACTTGTTTGCATAGCATCTTTATGTTTAATTGTGGAGGTTTTGGATAACACTCGATCTAGAACCATGTCCAAATCTCGAGATGTTTGAAATGCTGTATATGCATCAGGGTGCACACCTTCCAATATGTGTTTTGGACCAGCATTTATTCTTAAATCACCTTTGATCAACCTAATGAGCATCAGTATATCATCGGTAGTACATTTTTTGATAATTTTTTTGAAATGGTAAATCTGTTCTTCCTCTTTTGTCAACTTTGACAATTCTTCAAGAAAGTTTTCAACTTCTTGTATTGTAAGAGTACTCTCTAAAGCAGCTTTTACTGTTCTAGACTTTGTGAAGTTATCCTTAATAGTCTGGGCAACATCACCTTGCTCCAGATCCGTAAGCATGTCATCATGCTCAATATTAAATATCCTAGAAAATAGTTTCACCAATTGTTTACTCTTTAAGTTGTAAACTCTTTTTGATACTTGTGGTAGTAACAGTTTACACCATAATCCTATGTCACCATTAAATGAGTTACCATCAGCACCATTACGAAAGAAATTATTAACTGTAGCTGTTTTCTCTGTATATGCATCGACTCTTGATATCTTTTTACACAAACTAAAAAATGTCTTAAACATGTTGTCATCTGACACAATGGCATCACTAATATTTTTATTGCCTTTTGTCGTTTTTGACGGACTGACTGTAGATGATGTATTTGTCGATGTAGAAACATTTTTAATAACTTTAGCAGTGTATTTACCAACATTTTTTTCAGCATAAAGTTTTTCCATTTCATTGAATTTGCTTATTAAAAATTCATGGTCTTCTTTGCTCAGACTTTGCCAATTACCGATATCATTAATTGAATCAATCCTTTTTGTAGTTGGACGTTGTTTGAGAAGGACATTGAGAAAACAATCGACGTGGTACCATGATTTCATTTGTTGGTTCTCGCCATATGGACTAGCTACCACTTTAGCTAAACGCAGTTCTCCAGTAAGACAATTGCTTTTGCAGCCCTTGCATGAAGCTCTACCTGTTTTTGCTCGATCAACGAAAAAAGGCGTAGACTCCGTCATCATTAAATTCATTGATTATTTCATAATATATTTCAATCGTAAACAACTTTTCTTCTTCTTCTTTTTTAATTCATGGCCTACGTAAACAACTCAACATTTAATTTTACCATTGTTTTGACAGTTGATAGTTGTAGTGATGGGGTAAGAAACAGGTTATCTGAAATAACAGCGATTCATTATGAGTACTGAAAGCACATAAGTAATATCATTTTTCTTTTATTCCGAATTTACAATTCTATCCTGTAATATAATAAGATTTCGTCTGTTATTTTACTATAAACTGAATCGAAAACGCATTTTGGCGGTATTAAAAATATTGTAGTTAAGTTTGTACAAGAGCATGATTTGAATTATCTTACTTACTTACTTGAATGAGATTCTTAATTTGAAAATAATGTTTTGAGGTTATAATAGCCGTCAAAACTCGAGATAATGGTGAACTACTTACAAAATTAAGTATTAAAATCAAAGCTTTTTATAGTTTGACTCGTAAATATGGGACTAAATCTAAAATGTAATTGTAAATGTGCACTTATGACGAAAGAATATTTTAAACGAAGCAAACCGTCATGTTAGGGTCCAAATTGCATTCAGGTACTAGTAATCAATAATCATAGTACTAATCAAAAACAATTATCAACCTCACAATTTTTATCCCGACTTTATTTTAAGATTTAATATCCTGATATGAAATAAGTAGAAAATAAGCTACCTTTTAAAATATATTACATTACTAGACGCGTTGGTAATTTTTTAGGTCAAAATTAGACTTGATTCTTTATGAAAACGAACGACATAACACACATATGAATTTAATTGACAATATCTTAAAATATACAAACACACGATACAAAACTAAAAAAAAACACATTTTTTGTTTTTTATTTCATAGATTATGCAATATGACTTATGTTAAAACAGAAAATGTAAAATGAATTGAAAAGGTTGACAACAAAGATATTATCACTCTAGTCTGGCATGCTGTTGACTGTACTTTATCGTTATTTGTCTTTCTCTCGTGAGTCATTTAATGCTTATGATTATAATGTATAAAATTTAACATTTTTTCTTTTTTTATTGTGACATCACCATATATTTCTTCTACTTCTTTAATTTTATTTACATGTGACTACGGAATAACCTTTAAACCACCTCAAATTAAAAATAGTTTTTATTTGTTTAATTCAGATTAGAGAGAGTGATATAACAGAATTGGCTCAATTACCTCAAGGTTACTCTTAAATACAAGATGTCAAAATAATTAAAATAAAATATCTCCGATTCACCACAAATATCACGTGAAAAGACGGGTCTCACTATTGATTTTGACACGCATGCGCACGTTTGTGGTTTTCAACAGACTGTCAACGTCAGTTTACGAAATGTTCGTTCGGATACATCCACAGAACATAGAGAGAGATTAGAAGTATAATGATATTAATTTAGTATGGGAACCGAGTGTCGCCGCTCCGCACACAAATACAGATTAGATGAAATGATCATTTTGTTCACTACATGAAAAACCGCCACGCGATAGGTTCGCGATAACATAAATCAAATCCCAAAAAGATACTAAGCTAAGAAATCACACGATTAAAAACAAACTCTTATTCAACGTGATAATAAATAATTTACATTAACATGAATGTTGAACTGTCACGTGGCTGTATATGGGGATACCAGAAGGAAAAAAATATTTTAAGATTATGCACATTTAAAAAAATTGGGGTCATCATTTTATGTGCGAACTATTAATATTAGATTTTGCTGTAACCAAGTGAATACTGAAAAATTAAGGCTTTTCCCTACATAATTTATTAAAATATCTTTTAAAAAACGCAGTACAAAAACTAAGAAAACTTAATGATACACTCTATCGTATGTCTGTGGAGTAATATAATTAAGCGAGGGAAAGTGTAAAAAAAACAAAAATTAAGAAAACAACAGAATTTTTGTATTAATTACATTAAGCCTAATTTGTATTTTTTTCTTACTGGTATCATTCCGATTGTGCATATTAGTGATGTGACATATTAGTTGATAAAATAAGAGCTTTAAATTTTGTTATGAAACAGTTCAATGTAATTCAGTTCGACAATTTTCTACAGTGGTTTGATAGTAATTATTTAAAGCTTTATTCAAATAAAACGAAATACATAAAGTTTGCATTACCTAATGTGAGGCATGTTAATATACTTATAAATGTAAATAGTGAAAAAGTTGAGATGGTGGAATCGACAAAGTTCCTTGGTATTTTGGTATATTGATAATTTGTCAAGTAGACTGAGTTCTGCAGCATTTGCTGTTAAAAAAATTAGACTCTTAACAAATGTTGAAACGGCAAGATTGGTATATTTTAGTTATTTTCATAGTGTAATGAATGACGTATAATCTATTGTTATGGGGTTCTGCGGCTAGCATTCAAGATATTTTTATTCTACAAAAGAGAGCTGTCCACGCTATATATAATTTACGGTCTAGAGAATCTCTCGGAGAAATATTTAAAGAAATAAATATTTTGACTATTGCCTCTCAATACATCAATGAAAATATTACGTACGCAAGAAAACATTACGATTCCTTCACAAAAAAAAGTAGAAATAAAAATAAACTTGCCATTCCAAGTGCTTGTAATAGCCTTCTTGAATAAAGATATTTTCATTTCATTTCATAATAACTAATATGATCATTACACTAATAAATTGATCATAGCCATGTTTGTTTTACTTTATTATTCTAAGTTTTATATCTGTAATAATAATAGTAGCTACATTATTAATTGCAACGGCTGGACAATAAGGAATCGCTGGTCAAATATGAGTTTCAAAGCCGTGACAAAAAAAGTTTGAAGATAGACACAAAAGCGATAAGTACGTACAAACGTCAATCTACATATAAAGTCACATCCGTTTGAGACATGCGTCTATAAACTTATGTGCAAATATGAAGCAACAAAAAAACTGATAAAAGCTGTTCTGTGGGCGGTTCTTTAAAGTGACTTTCTTAACTCGATATCTATAATAATAGTTTCCGATTATGAATCAGCATAATAAGGTAAATTAAATTGACGCCTAAAAATTAATTTTGTAAATTAAATTCACACCACCAACAATATTACGTTAGTTGAAAACATAATTTTTTGTTTGTATAGATATTATGTTGTTTTGAAATTCATTTGATAGGTTTAGGTCTAAAACAGATAGGGCAAAATTAATTATGTAAACAAGGCAATCCGTTGTAAAGTTATTAGGGAAACTGAAATATAAGTAATGCAAAATAAGTGAAATCCAGTTTCACCAGTTTCTAACAAGACCTATTAGGCCAACTCTTAGCTTTTCACGAAGTTTCGTTTAATTTATGTATTGTTCATAAAACGGTGATATACTTCGTAACTTAGATATTTATAGCACATCAGTAATGTTTAATATTTATCTGCGTGTAAATAATTAACCGAATCTTCGTAAAAAAAGTGCCTGGACAGTTCATTAGTTCATCTATAATTTTCCCTTGTAAACAGTATTTTTTAGTTTTATATAATTATGGCATATATTTATCGATAACGTTGTTATGAAATGATGAAAGAAAAGCTCTAAATAAATATGTTTTAGTTATCGATTACGATCCATATAATTAACAATACGATTCCGAGCAGCAGCAGCCTATCGGTACATTTCAGACAAATGGAGGCACAGCACTATTTTTTGCAAAGTGCACAAAATGATTTACATTGCTGTTTAGTAATGGGGTCAGAAACATTGATGTTGGTTTGAGCAATCAATGTATATTTTATTTAACATTGTGTCAAATTATTACGTTTTTTATATTTTAGCACTAAAATTGTACTTACCAGTGAAAGGAAATGTTTGCATTAGTTAGATTGTATACTTTGCTTTGCTTTTTGCAAGTGATAATAGCACAAAACGGCATTTTTTATAAAAAAAATCTGTAAAATCACCACTCGACGATTGACGAACGACTGGCAAACATAAAACCGAGGAAAGGGCGTCATATGAGTAAAAGCGCATATGCCAGCGACGCGTGCCCCGCCCACTTACTACTTCTATTCTCTCTCTATGTTTTGTGGATACATCTAATCGAGATTATAAGTTCACAAAAATATATAAATATATTTACATTGCTGTTTTTTCCATTCCAGCTTCATCGTGTCATCAAGAGTTTAGCAGTGATGGCACAAAACACGGCACGCTAACTTCTCCACACTTTCCTTCTCCTTATCCACCGAACACACACTGTCACTACGAGTTCTTCGGCCGGGGAAAGGAAAGAGTTAGATTAATATTTCAAGATTTCTACTTGTATAAGTCCGCCGATGGTTCCGTAGAGTAAGTATAATTTTAAATTAAATAATCAGTTAAATTATGGAATTAGAAGATAATCAGATTCTTTTCAAAAATAGCTATTGAACTTTTAAGATATCTACTACTAAGCTACTGCAGATACTGCGACAAAATATGACTAGAACTTGCTGAGAACGAAATAATCTCATTTTTCCTTTCATCTTATATATTTTCATCAAATAATTTAGTATTAAGTACTTATTTGTTCATAAATAATATATGAAGATGTTTTAAAATTGCCGCGTTTATTCAGCATCAACTTTTATCAAGTCGTGTACCAGACATTATTATTACTTTCTTGTTTACAAAGCGCGAGGAAAATGGAAGAGTTCGGCTAGGTTGGGCAGCGTTTGGAAAACTACGTTAGGTCTTCACATCGTCGAACCCGCAGTGCCTAAAGACGAAAGTCTTTAACCCTTAATTTGGTGTCGATACTTTTTGGCAACATGGATTTAAAAAAAATCTACAGCTCCATATAATTATTCAGTTTGAAATCGAATGATTATATCCTTAAGTATATATGATCTCATCACTATCGGATTAAATTCCGATTTAGTTTTGAGCATTGCACATCACTATTTCTGTCAAACAGCCGACATGCAGCGCAACAACAACAACAAAGCCGTAAGTTTTATAGAATTTATCAATTTTTTGTGTAAATGGTGTGGGAATATTGCTTGAATTTGATTTATGTTGACTTAAGCTAATAATATAAATAATAATTTCTCGTCATTGTGCGTTTACTCACTCGTCAATTTATTTATAACCTTATTGTTGCTAAAAAGCATCAGTGCCAAGCACTCTACCAACTAATGCATATAATTAGTGTTGCTAAAAAGCATCAGTGCCAAGCACTAGATGAACTAATATATTTACTGAGTGTTGCTAAAAAGCAACACTGCCCAAAGTGTAATTGTTTACATGTTACTTCCGTTAGGTGTCTATTTGTTTGTTTGTTGCTCGATCACGCACAAACTACTGAACGTATTTTCACGAAATTTTAGAGTAATATAGCTTATATATCAGAATAATACATAAGCTACTTATTACCGCGGGCAAATATCTCTTTTGTTTTTTTTTTGTAATAAACATAATATTATATGTTGCTGCTTGAATCCATCTGTGGGCATAGGGCTGCTGTTGTTATATCAGTGCACATTACTTTCCTTTTTTTTGCATTGGTTTGGCTTTGGTTGCATGCGGTGGTTTTTTGTTCATAGGTACTCCAACGAGCTAGGGCTAACCGTATATTAGCTTTAGTCCCTTTTGAGAATGCGCGTTCTGATGACAGCGGCGCATCTGATATTGGAGATGACGAAATCGCACCAATCCCAGATCATGAACAAGACACTTATTACTTTAGCTCTCCAGCACCTTCAATAGAATCATCTTTAGAGCGCATGAACATATTGGGCAGTGATACTGAGTGTGAAAGTGATGCTACTGACCATGGTGTCCCCATCACTCCTGTGTTGCAAGCTGTATTTCCTTCTGCACATGATACCGATTATAATGCTCTCCCATCTATTTCTTCAATTCCTTTGCTCCCTACACCAACTGAAGAGTCACTTATAGGTCTGCAAACCACACCAACATCGCGAGGTCCAGCAAAACGCGTCGCCACTAGATCTTCAAGGCAACAAGAAACAAACATTCGACCGCGTCTATTAGCAAAGCGAATCAAACCCATGCAAACGACATTTAATTGGAGGAAGACACATTTTGCGCACAGAGCTACTGTAGAGTCGATTCTGTTTTCTAATCCAGCCACTGAACTAATGTCGCCTCTTGATTATTTCATACAGTTTTTTTCTAAAGACATTATTTTGGATATCGTAGAACAGACAAATATTTATTCCGTTGAAAAAATAGGCAGATCTATAAATGCGACGCGAAAAGACATTGAAAATTTTCTTGCTATTCATATTATTATGGGTGTAGTGAAAATGCCCAACTATTTGGATTACTGGAGTACACAATTTCGCTATTCACAAGTAGCTGACATAATGTCCCTTAAAAAATACCAGCAAATCCGAAGATTTATACATTTCACAGATAATAGTAAAGAAACTAGTGACAGATTTTATAAGGTCCGATCCGTAGTGGAAAAGGTACGTCTCAATTGTTTGCGCGCTGCAGATGAAGAAAACCAATTCAGCATCGACAAGATGACTCTTCCTTACAAAGGTAGAAAAGCTGGAAATCGACGTCAATATAACGCACGAAAGCCTAAGAAGTGGGGCTTCAAAGCATTCGTTAGATCAGGGGTATCTGGATATATTTATGATTTCCTATTATATGGAGGCGAAGACACATTCCGCAACGTACAATTTACTCAGCAGGAAGAAACATTTGGCTTTGGAGCAAAAGTAGTTATAGCTCTTTGTCGATCTATTAGAAATACGCCATGCTTTGTCTATTTTGACAATTATTACACCTCTTTAGAGCTAGTAATGTATTTACGCAACAACTTAGGGATTTTTAGTTTGGGTACTATAAAAGCAAACCGCTTACGTGGATGTCAGAATTTATTGGACTCCGATAAAGCACTAAAAAAGAAAGGTCGGGGCTCTTTTTCTCAAATAGTATGTAACAAGAATAAGGTAGCTGTAATCAAATGGTATGACAACAAAGCTGTGACTTTGGTGAGTTCATTTGCCGATTCGTACCCGATGAGCAAAATAAAGAGGTATTGTAAAGAACGCAAGGCACGGGCTGATGTAGATTGCCCCAAACTTGTTAAATATTACAATGCACATATGGGTGGCGTTGATTTAGCGGACATGTTAATAGCCTTATACAGGACCCCTTTGAAAACAAGAAGATGGTACATGGGCATCTTCGCTCAAATCCTGGATATAAGCATCAATAATGGTTGGCTGCTATATCGACGACACTGTGTCCAGAAGGGACTTATAAAAACATTAAGCTTGAAGGAGTTTCGGTGCCAAATTTTTATGGCTTTATCCATAAACAAGAACACAGAAGTATGTGACATGCCAGGTCCATCAGAGAAAATAAAAAAACCAAGCGCGGCTCGTCCTATTGCTGATATTAGGTATGATGGACTAAATCATTTACCAAATGTTACAGATAAAGGTCGCTGTCGGCTTTGTAAAAACGGTTACACAACGATAATTTGTATAAAATGTAACGTTAGGTTGTGTTTGACAAAAGATCGAAACTGTTTTTATGATTTTCATAAAAAATAATAAATATTAAACTCTTAAATCTGCCTTTTATTTTTATACTTACATTTGGCAATGTTGTAAAAAGGCATCACTGCCAAAACTACATAATTTCCCCAGTATTTGGCAATGTTGTAAAAAAGACTCACATTTTTTTTGTGTAATTACCTATAAAAAAATTTTTTTTAGATTTTTTTTCTCTTTTCTAGACTCATAAACTAAGATCTAAATAGAAATATTTAATAAATCACGCTAAGAATTTTTTGCCAAATTAAGGGTTAATCAGTGCGTCCTACCCGTTATGACATACGGAGCCGAAACGTGTACACTGACGGCACGGCTGGTCCACAAGTTGAAGGTCGCTCAGCGGGCTATGGAAAGGGCTATGCTCGGCGTTTCTCTGCGGGATAAAAAATGAGGTGATCCGGCAGAGAACCAAGGTTATCGACATAGCCCACCGGATTAGCAAGCTGAAGTGGCAGTGGGCTGGCCATATTAGCCGTAGAACCGATAACCGTTGGGGTAAACGAGTTCTTGAGTGGAGACCGCGTCTCGGCAAACGTAGTGTAGGACGTCCTCAGGCGCGGTGGAGTGATGATTTGCGCAAGATGGCTGGCAGGAGCTGGATGCGAACAGCCGAAAATAGAAGTACCACCACCACCACCAGCCCTTTTACGTCCCCACTGCAGGGGCTCAGGCCTTCCTTATGGATGGTTAAGGAGGATGGGCCATGACCCTCCACGCTGGCCCAATGCGGATTGGAGGGTATTAACGACTGCAAATGCAGCCGGGACCAACGGCTTAACGTGCCTTCCGAAGCACGGAGTAGCTCGAGATAATAATTTTTGGTCACCCATCCCGTGACCGACCCTTGCGAAAGTTGCTTAACGACTACAATCGCGGGCCGCGGCGCTTATCCATTACGCCACCGAGCTACTAAATAGAAGTAGATGGCGTGCAATTGGGGAGGCCTATGTCCAGCAGTGGACGAATGGTGATGTGTGGATGGGTGGGCAGTGAATGGGCTGATGATGATGATGATGATGATGATAACATAGCGCAATGCTCAACTCAAATTTGATTTATTTCGCAAATTGCAATCGCAATCGTTTATTTCGCAAATCTACGGCGGAAGACAAAACAAAAATTTTCAATGATATCCTATGTGTTTAATTAAATTTCAGCTGCACAAATGTGGACTCTTTGCAAGCATTCATCTACGTCGACGGACGGTTAGAGAAGGTGGAAATGTTTTGTGGAGTCAACCTGCCCAAGCCAATTATGTCCAATGGACCGAAACTAATGCTGGAATTCCGAGGGACACAATCTTCGAGATATGCTAGAGGATTTAAAATATCTTATTCGTTTGTAGAAAGTGAGTATGCCGACCTAAAGTCATTTTACCTAGCCATATCATTTGACTTGGCCGGCCATATTTGGCCAAATTGATTGTAGGGTGATTATGACTAAAGTATTTACCATTCGATTGATACTGAATTAAAATAAAACGCTTTTTGTTGTTTAAACTTACATGGACATTAACATCAGAAAGATCGCTTAAAACGGGATTGCTACGATGTACCTTTTATCTTACGAGTCCCCGATATCACGGAGTGACTAAAGTTTAAGCTTAATTGTAATAAGGTCTAATTTGCAGATATATCATTCTACCCGCTTTTAGTTCCTTTTTATAGTGTACTATGTCACCACTTTAGGTATCGAATGTAAAAGAACTAGAAAGCAGGCAGTTCTTCTCGCCAAACCCTTTGCGGCAAGTGCCTTAGAGCATAATATATACAGATTTTCAGAAATCAAAATATACGTTGTCTGTATAAGGTCTGATTGACAATCCCACATCCATAGACTTTATTCAATTATAGTCCATCAACATTAGGGTTGTCAACTCTCAAATGGATCAACCCGGGAGAACAATATGTTTAAGAAATGTATTTGAGAGATTGAAAGAAAATCGTTAATTAATTTTTAAGTTTATATTTATTTTGTAGTATCTATTATTGTTCAGTTTTTCACCACAAAATTTTAATGAGCGGCGCGCGGTGCTTTGGCCACAAATCGAGTGAATAACGACGGATATATTGAATTTTTAGAGAAATCGGAGCAATTATCGTTCTCCAGGAGGTTAATCATTATTACCGGAGTTTGCCGGGCAATTCGCGAGGGTTGGTACCCTATTCATATCATCATAAAAACCCGTTGTTCCGTAAATATCTAATGCGTTGTAACCTTGAAGATTTGGTGGAAGGAGGAGCCATAACCACTATATATAAGGTTTTTTAAAGATTATATTGGACAAGAAAAAAAAGAAGAGTAAGATGACAAAGTCTTAATTCTTAATTCTGTAGATTTAACAGTTGCTATGCTAGTCAACCATGACAAGTAACAACAAAACATAATAATCGAAACCAACAAAAACATAACAAAAATGATGTGTGATCTCGTCAACCAGTGCATATTTGTTAACGGTAATGATTTTTGAATGCAATTACGTCATCAAAATGACGGCCAGGCGCATTTTCAATTTGCGTGAATTATAGCAGTCCACTGCAGGTCTAAGGACCTCCTACACGTTAGTGAAGGATTTTGTCATAATCTTCACGCTTGGCAGGCGGGTTAGAGATCACATTATCAACAATATGATTTAACAGAGAGCGCTACTACCCATTCTCTGCTTAGTGTGAAATCCCTTTGTCATCTTACGACACCGGGGGGAGTAGGGGTTGTGACAATTATATTGTATTATGACATCACCACACAGGAAAAAAAATCACCAACCCTTACTGAAAGCACGCAACCTGACTAACACCAATACAGCCTTACTCAATTGAACACAACACACGACAGAGTACCTTTAACCCAATACCCCAAAGCTTGTTTTAGACTATTCAAGATCCATAAAACCTAGTAATTTTTATAACTATCGGTTTACAGATTTCGGAATCAACACAGGGAGACAACTAAAAGAATTCCCGTGTGCGTTCGTGTACAATAGTAGTGAAGCCCGAAACGGCACATTCGCTTCTCCGAATTATCCGGGCCAATATCCTCGGGATACTGAGTGCACGTATTTCTTCCATGGCGGGGAAACTGAGAAGGTGCATCTGCACTTCAGTAACTTTGACGTTGAAGGAATCGAACCGTAAGTATTTCTCAATGAGGCATCTACGATTTCAACCCCCCCCTAATATGAGCCTATCATATTGAAAAGATCTTTAAGTCGGTTATAATGTTTTTGACGTCCCCCTGACATTGACACTCGGGCAACTGCCCCCCACTCCCGCCCCTTCGTTCTTAGATTCGAGTTTGCCACTACATTGAATTCTACTTTTGCGAAATTAATAGTTCTATCAAGCTACTTTCAGCTTTGATATTCTCTTAGGCTATAAGACCCATAACTGCTCCTAAATCATGCAAAATATTTAGAAGCTGATTTATTACTGTTGAAAAAAAAAAGGGTTATAATTTAGACCAACTTATCTCGTACGAAACCGGTTCGCTTGTTTATGTATGCAGATAAAAACAGAAAATACACAAAACCTACCTAGTGTGAATAATATTTTAGGAAACGAAAAGTAGAAAAGTTGTGAGGAAAACTAAGAAATTCACATAAATACTAAAAATTATTTCTATCGGACTAATTGAAGTTATGAAAATATATTTGGGTCAGCGGGTTGTTGATAGCAATATATACCTTTTTATAGTAACTTGCAAAGGGTATAGAAAATAGACAAAGCTAGGAGATATGAATTTATATTGAAGTTAAAAATGAAGCTAAAATTGATTACACTTATGAATGATGCAAAGGAAATCTAAATATATTCTTGTTTACTTTTCAGGTGTGAAGTGGTAACTGCTAGTGATTACGTCGAATTATCGAACTCAATGACTGAAGACAGTAGATTTGGTAGATTTTGTGGTCAAAAGAAAGAGTTCCACGTGGAATCAGAGAGGAATTTCTTCAAAGTTACATTCCGATCTAATGATAGATTAGACGGGACAGGATTCAAAGCTATTTATCAGTTTCTAGAAGTCACTGACGAATACCAAGCCCCAATGCAAGATGAATCATCAAGCTCAGTGTGTAAGTAGACTTAGACTTTATTTAATATAGTTCTCTGGGTTTATACCGAAAGCAAGGAAATTCAGAAAATTATGAATTACCACCAAATCAAGCATTTTTTTTTATCAACTGTTAATAAAGTCGACAAATAAAAAAGATTCTAATAGATGATAATACTTTAAATCAGAAAAAAAAGTATTGCTTGTACTCTTGGTGTGCGGCGGGTTTTACGCACGCACCCCCGTTCGTATGCGGTACGATCAAGCAATTCTCCCCGCCGGCTGTTCCCTTTGTACTTTTTCGCTTCTATTGTTAACAATACTGAACGGTTTAACTTCGGATTTTTATAGTATTCTCAGATATATTAACTAACAACTTATCTATTGAAAAATGTAAATATAAATAAAATTTTCGTTTTTTCAATGTACTTTCAATTTCTACCATCTTTTTTTTTGGTTTTTTATCTCATTTAAGAATTTTTCCATTAAAAACACAGTTTTGCTATATTTAATCAAAATAATAATAAATCGGAGTCTTCAATTCGATGTCTTTTTTACGCTCTATAAAACCCTTGACCACGGTCGGTGTAACCCGGTTGAAACGTCGGGAAATAAAAATAGGTGAAAAACCCAACTATCAATCTATCGCGGTAATACTCGTTTCATACAATATTTTTTCCTCTGAAAGTGTTCTTAATTCTTATTTAGTTATAGTATTTGTAAAATCAGCCAGCCCATAATATTTACAAGGAAATATAACTCCGAACCAAACTTATGAGCGAAACAATCGTAAGGCGCGCGCCGTGTCTTGAGATACACGCATACCAAGGATTAATGTAATTTTCCGAATTTTCCCGCACTCGTGATAACTCCAAAGCACCTTAATTATTAAGTGTAACAAGTTGAGTAATAACTAATGACTCACCAGCATATCAGAAACAAGGAGATTTTCCAAAAAGTACATACGGCTGCACGTCAGACTACCATAATACGTCACCGTGATTGATTTTGTATTCTAGCTATATTATGAAATAAGGTTTTAAAATAGAGTGTCGAAATTTGACGGTTATGTATATCCTGACGTGCTGTTAAGTCAATATCGAGAATGAAATAGTGTATGGGGGCACTCAATAAAAGTGGCAATTGGGTGAAGACGAAATGTTTTTCGAATTCGTCCATTCTACACAGACAGGACTAGAAAATAAAAAACATCAAACTATAAAATATCATATTCGAAAAAGTTCGTATTGCAGCTGAATTAAAGCTACCTACTTTTATTTTTTACTAAAAACTACATAATTTGGGATCTAAGCAGTATAATATATCATAACAAAACTACTTTGATCGGGTTTGATTGCACTTAACTGCATAGTCTCTTCATACATAGTAGACAAAGTGATACACATTCCAGCAGTCTTCAGTCACGAATTTTAGGGCCAAAATTAGCTTTATTACAAAACTATAAAATCAAAAAATAAAATTAATGTCTCCTTTCTGCTTCATGCGCTATCTAGAAGGTTACGTCATTAGCGTTTTACATGCAGTCGAAGTTTATTTATAATATTTTAATACTTTTTTAAATTTCGTAAAATGCTTTGCCTTATGTTATTTGATTATTCGACCGTATGATAAGTAATTTTTTGTTTATTTGCAGGCATACTAGGACATACCTTACTGCTGATTGCTGTTGTGACTCTAACACATCTACATCATCCTTTATATCATTAAATAAAGTGATATTAGACTAATACTATAGTATATAATCCTGTATATTTTGTATTATAGTATGTGCCATACACTTGTAATTATGTAGAAATGCAATATTTTCTATAAATTTATTTAAATTTAAGTTTTCTTCTTATACCAACTAAAGCAATACAATACGGTACACAATAAAGATTTTATTCATAAAGGCACGTATCGACGTAAGAAATAAACAAATTGAAATTTATTGAGTTTTATTAAACATGAACAGAGCAGAAACGCTACTAGTGATTGTTAGCTGACCAATAATAAATCGCTCTGGTAAGTCAGTACGGAGCTTAGAGGATATTAAAGTGCATCCATTTAACGATAAAAAAATCAACCAATCAATCTTATAAGATGATAACGATCAAATTATTAGCCGTCTATAGATCGCTAGTGCGTTCCTGTTTTTAAGGAACAATTTCACTTAGCTTTAAAGAAGAGGTGGAAGATGGATTATGAAAATTGGAGAGTGGAGAGGATAATCTAGACTAAGTAGGTAAGAGTATCGTCATTATTCTCTCACTATAACTAGCCATAGCCATAAGACAGCTACAAAAGTGTTTTATCAATTTTATTAACAAATGTGTTAGTGATCTTTTGTAATGTGTTATTATTAGGTAGATATAATTTGTGCTAATGGTGTTTGTAATTTTCTAAATTATATTAAATTGATTACATTTAAATAAGTCGAATTTAGACAAACAAAGCTATTTTAAAAACTGAAATAAACTATCGACAAAAATAACTTAAATATATTCGTTGATGAAATCATTAAAACATTTTATAGCTATGGTTAAAGTTATAGTTAATTATTACTAATTAATGCTATAACTCGGCAGAACCGTATAAGTTGACAGTGGACGTATTATGGCTAAAATATTATTAAATTGACTTCAAAATTCAGTTTTTAAGTGATCATTAATAACCTTAACTGAAATACTGCATGTTCAGTTGAGACGACAATAGATAATTAGCTACTTTAGAGCGTATCTCAAATGTCTCTGAGATTTACTCCCAAACCGCAGAGGAACCCGCCTCACAAGAGGTGGGACGGAATGGGGCGAACGGCATGGGCAGTTCTTCGGGCTGTCCCCGTGCATCGCCTCCATGGAGAGAGATACATCGCTGAGTTTTAGTGGGTATGACCCTGCTATTTCACTAACCTAATACGGGGACTTTAGCTACTTATCTTGGCACCGAAGCAATGCATGTAATGTTATCTAAAAGGTATATAAATGTATTTTATTTACAGTACGCAAAAATTACACCGCTATCTTGTGCCATCTCAGACTTAAACGATGGGACTTATAAGTGTTTTGTTCCCCATACATTGTCATCTGAATTAAAGCTCTAAGGTATTCATAAGGTATTCAGCTAATTTAAATTTTGTAGTGTTTATATAAAAATTAGATAACGTTTGTCTCGCTAAAGCTCGAGTGGGTGAACCGATTTAGCAAATTTTATTTTTGTATTAATTAAGTAAAATAGTTTTATTTGATTCTGGGGCAGTACGAATTTCGCCAAGTCAAGCTAGTTGAACTATATTTATAGAGCGACAAAGTACGCTACAAAGTTTAATGATGACTCACTATGTTACCTTATTGTTCTTTTTACAGTTGTTTTAGGGTTCCTTCTGAGGTATACCGCACAACCATGCAATGCAAATTTTAAAAGACGACCTTCAACGTTATTCAAAAACAATACCTACTGGTATAATTTGCCGGGATTGAATCAGGCTAACACCTATTTTCAATACATAGCTAAACTAGGAAACGCCTAATATTACGAATCGAATAAACAGATCACTTTAATTCCAAATAAATATTTTTTATTTTATCCCTTGACATATTTATGATCTGTCATATACGCAAATGCCTAGCGCAAGGCGCCGCACAACGAATATTATAACTTTAGTTAGACACTACAAAATTTTGTAAAATGGTTCCTAGTCAATTCCTAAATATTTAGGCGACAGATTTAGATGAATCCTTAGTTTAATGAAAACTGACATATGTCTCTTTTTGAAGGATATTCGCAAAAATTAAATGCAGAGCTTTTAAAGCAGAACTAACAGCCGAACAATTGAACAAACCTTAACTGGGCACTGCAAATTAAACAGACACCAATTTCACATGAAAATAAGTGACACTGATATTTGCAGATACTTTAAACGGGAGCTTGAAACTCCAAAAGATCTGTGTGAACATGAACCGTTGATTCACAAACGAAGCCTATATTAAGGACGACACAATCAGCCCAGATGATATAAAAGTTCTGAATATTATATATATTAGCCAGGAATATTATAGATTTCTTAGAGGCTACCAGGCCAAAAGAGCTACTATGACTTCGGCGGCGAGTCGCAAAAGATCTTATACTTAGATCGCAGTGACTAAGTATACTTTCATAAGGAACTGCATAGCCTTTTAAACATAAATAATAATATATTATGTATCATACATATGAAATTCAAAAAAATCCAAAAAATTATTTAAGTCATTTAAGAATAGAAATGAAAATTGATTACTAGCCCTTCATTCTGGAAGGACTGGGGAAAAAATTTGAAATATATGTACGAAGTCTATGAACTTTAAATTTAATATTCGCGCGGAACCATATGCGTCACCTAAACTCGCTTAAGATCTGTTTTTCAAATTTTAAACTGCTATTGTTACATGAAGGAAGTGATTGTAATATAAATCTAATAGGTATCCGTGTAGAAATATGAGAACAAGTAGTACATTACTACCTGTTTACTGTTTTAAAAAGGAATCTGTGATCCATAACGACGCTTTTATTTAATAAGAACGAGATATTCGATTCGAACGAGAAGTTTTTAACTTTTTCTGGAAGTATTTAGGCTCTTAGGTCCAAAAAACAAAAAAATAATAAAAATAAAAATTATTTATTCAGTCTAGGCTGTTACAAGCACTTGTGAAAGTCGAAAGCTACGCCATCGATTCGTAAATCTACGGCGAGAGACCATGTACCGAGAAGAACCGGCAAGAAACTCGGCAAGGGCTCCTTTTTTTACCCTGTTTTATTAATACAGAGCGTCAAGATTGAAAAATTACTTCATTAAAATCAAGTCACTTTTCATTACAATATTACAAAATCCATATTTCCATACAATCTCTGTATCCATATGTCTACAGAGACTTATTCTAAGGAACATTAATTAAAAAGGTTTTTAAATAGTGAGTTGAATTAAATAAATCATTCTTTGAACTCATACACTATTAACATCCCGAATGGAAAAAACCTTTTTTTATGCGTCGGGAAAATGATTGAAACACAGTCACTGTCGTCTATTGAGCGACATGGGGGCGATTCTCCTCCGTCACCAGAGGCCTACTTACCAAAACCCCTACGATGTATCCTCTGCTGGAAAATGAGACCTGGAAAACGATAGCCTCGACAGAGGGGAAAAAATAGATTAGAGATTCCTCTCCCCTTCCCACCGTTATGACGAGACATGCCTAAATATCCTTGCAGGTCACTTCACCTTCGATATCCGTGTCGGGGGACGAAGGATTCCAATGTCGGGGGACGAAGGAACATTAGCGCCGGAGAATGGAAACAGAACCTAACACGTAATAAGTTGTCGAAAATATCGTTAATGGCTTTCAGTAAAAGAATTAGTGCTTTTATTACTTTGTTTATAATAAATTATTTACTTTTAGTTACACTTTTGATTTCAAAATGGTGAGTTTTAGTACTTGATTATTAAAGAATTGGTTTTATTCTCTAAGCTTTAGAGTTAGTCTATTTATTGTCTCAGAAGTATTCATTCACAAAGTACTAACAGTACACAAAGTACTAAACTGAACAACGTGGATTGATACTTTAATCGAAAAGCGTCTGGTTACCATAAAATGTCAAATTTCCGCTATGTCTGACAGTATTATTAATAAACGAGTTTAGCGTTGGAGTAAATTAACGCTAAGACTGCACTTAGTAATATTCAAAAATATAAATATAAACATTTTTAAATATTTAACAACATCACATACATTGCTCAGATTCCAAGATGAGTAGCTAAAGCCCCCGTAGTATGGAGTATCTGAGACAACGAAGGTACCACAACACCCAGACCCGAGAGAATATAGAAAAGTTTATTTTCTACATTGACCCGACCGGGAATCTTGAAACCGGCGTGCGAACCACTCGGCTACGGAGGTCGTGATATATTATTAAACAGAGACTTAGACAACCTAGTATGAGGTTCTACGGCAGTAATATTTACTCCTAGAAGGTGGTAGGTTTGCTTGTTCTCTGTATAATATGAATTTGGACTAATACAAAAATTACAATTTTAGCGTTAATTTACTCTGACGTTAAACCTTGTTTATTAATAGCACTATTAAGGTTCGTAGATCATCGCCATCTTTCATTCATTTCATTTTCATTTTACATGTAAAAATTAATTTATTTACTTGACATTGGCAGAATTGTGCGAAATACGCAGATAAGCCATTAATTTAAAAAAAAAACTATTAGGGTTAAAAAACGAATGGGGAATTTGACAGTTTTATATATTCTAACGTGCTATTGACTACATACACATTACGTTATTAGGGTGCTTTATAAACTCAAGAGTTTGCTCAAAAACTATCCAGAACATTCCAGGACACCACAAAAGCGATAATCCATTTCTAAAAAAAGTAATTTATATGTTTGTTTTTATTTGGTATTATTATTATTTTCATTTCTTGATGCATCCACTATGATTTGAAAATAAAATATTATTTTTAACAAACTCAATCGTTGGCTAGAAGTGAACGCAATCCATTTGCTATTACAATAGCTTTTATCAAAATCCAGCAACTTGGCTACATCTACATTTGGCCCTCGTGCTGAACCTTTCTTACTATGAGATTCTATTTATATAAATGACGAAAGTCGTGTACCATACAACCTGACGATGGTAATGACGTAAACAATTTGATCATCATAGACAAAAAAAGATTGTATTTGCTTACTCGAGGCAAAGAAAACATACCTACATTATGCGATCATGAAAGTTTGTCAACAATGAATTCATTTAGCATTCATAAAGTCTATTAACAATAAAATTGATTAGATAAATAGATGATTAGGTACCTACTATAATGATGCAATCCTGTAATACGTATTTATATTTTAGTTTCATATAGCTAACACCTTATAATGTTTGTGACCCCTACGTTACCAATCCTACTACCTATTAAGAAAGCTGATTGTACCCACCACTCAAACTGTTTAAGATTTGTGTCTGTATTCATATCAATGCCGGCGCATTTAAGAAGACTATAATTTCTCAAAAAATATGTTTATAGAATAATTATGAAATTCGTGTCTTGTAGTTTATGGAAATCTGAAGTATTGTACATTTACCTACTCTGTAAGGCCCTTGCATGATATTTGTTTACTACTTGACTCTTGTTTTAGTTTATGTTAAACTATGTTTCAACTCTGCTAAGCCCTCTGCTAAATTTATCATGATTAATAATTAAAATAAATATTAATTATTTTTTTTAGGCCAACCGCTCTAGGAAATACAGAAGTGTATGAAATGAGGCAAGTTTGAGCCTAGCCTAGATATGAGCCTACTTTGTCGACCAAATCCATATTTTCAACGAACACCAGTGTTAGTAACCCATGGTGGAGAAAGAAACAGAAATATATTTCTATAAAAATAAATTATCATTGTTTCCGCTCTGCATAGACATTTCTCATTGGTATGTTTTATAATTATTGACTTTCCCATTTTATAATAGGTAAATTAAGCTTTCCAATAGCGGCTTCGTGGTCCTGTATTATACATAAAAACCTTCGTCTTGAATCACTCTATCTATTAAAAAAACCGCCTTAAAATCCGTTGCGTAGTTATAAAGATTTAAGCATACATATGGACAGATAAAAAAATACAGAAATTATCTATACTATTATAAAGCTGAAGAGTTTGTTTGTTTGTTTGAACGCACTAATCGGAAATATTGGTTTGAATTGAAAAATTCTTTTTGTATTGAATAGACCATTTATCGAGGAAGACTTTAGGCTATATAACATCACGCTGCAACTATTAGGAGCGAAGAAATAATGGAAAACGCGGACGAAGTCGCTGGCGGCCACTATATCTTATACTAGGACGTTTGCTTGATCCTTTTGATTTTAATTAAACAACAACTGTTTAAATTTACTTAAAATTTTGTATAAAAATGTTTCTTTTTGTTTCACAATAGAAATTATGTTGCGTCTTAATTAAATTAGTTTTGAAAATTATTAGACAGTTTATCCAGTTATTTATTCTTTATTTATTATTAACATTCGTTTATTTGTAATTTGTCGTTTGTGCATAGTAATGTAAAATAAGTATTCATGTATGACCTTGTTGTGCAGTATTTACTTACTTATTTAACTGCAATTTAAACCGAATGCGTTAACCTACTACGACATCGGACCTCTTATACCTAAACTATACTAATATTATAAAGAGGAAAGATTTGGTTGTTTGTTTGTTTGCATCGAATTTGCTCCTAAACTACTGGACCGATAGTTTTATAGCGTTTCCGACCTACGGGAAGCTACATCAGACACGAATGGCCCGGCCGGACACGGCAATTATTTTGCGGTAAAGTCGCAGGAAAACAGCAAGTTTCTTATACCCTGTTGAAACTTATCTGCGGTACGCCTGTGGAGTATGAAGGCAACACGGGTTGGCGATAATCGAAACTACTTTCTCGATCTCTATTGTGCAAACTGCGAGCTCTTTCAGAGACCAAGCGCATTTCTCTATCAAAGGAAGTTTCATACTCATACCATACTGCATTTATGTTACAATCAGCAATTAGACGCGCTATGCGATCTTCAGAAGTTTCCCGAGATCAAACGCTTGTTGTATGAGTTCTCCGAGAACTCGTCCCTGACGGTAAATACCTCAGATTCAACTTTATAGTGCATGAGCCTCGCGATGAAAGTTCGTGTTTTTCAGGTGTCTCCCGAGACCGAACGCTTTCCGTCCGATCTCTTTCTTTGTCAATAAAAGTCAGTCGGTACATGTCTGAAGGAAGATAAGTGGAGTTTTATTTATTGACATAAAAAATATGTACATATTTTAATTTCGACTTTCCACACTGGAAGGAGATCGTCTACTAACACATACTTCCGAGAAGTCCTTAACTGATTTTCCGTCAGATTTGAACGGCCCTCATCATCATCATCATCATCATCATCAGCCCTTTTACGTCACCAACTGCGGAAGCTCAGGCCTTCCTTATGGATGGTTAAGGAGGATGGGCCACGACACTCCATGCTGGCCCAATGCGGATTGGAGGATATTAACGACTGCAAATACAACGAGATAATAATTTTTTGGTCACCCATCCTGTGACCGACCTTTGTGAAAGTTGCTTAACAACTACAATCTAGGGCCATGGCGCTTATTCATTACGCCACCGAGCTACTCTGAACCGACCCTCAGAATTTTTACTTGTGACCAATGAATAAACCATTGTTTCCAGCGAAAACTGAAAATACCAACTTTGAAGTACGTATCTACAGCAATTTTTATGTTAAAAAGAAACAAGAAGAGTATAAACATAAAAAATAGTAATAAGAGTAAAAAATATATATGACTCGAGTTGTCTTTACGTTCTTAACTTCAGTTGACGTGAATCAAACTTTTTTAACGTCGTGGAAAAGCTTCTGACATTGTCTCTATTACCTGGCAAGCTACATGGCAGAGTTGCCACCTGTCCCGATTTTGTCGGGACAGTCCCGATTTCGAAGTCATTGTCCCGCGTCCCGACAGCCTATCGATTTTGTCCCGATTTTTGATAATACATACTATAATGTGATCTCAGCTCACTCGGTTGCGTGCCATCTACCGCATGTACCGCGTTTGCCTTTGTAAAGCCGCAAAGGAGCAAAAGTTAAACGCATTATTTAATGTTGTATCTCGTGCTTTGAGGATTCCTCCTTCAAATGCATATTTTGAGCGAGTATTTTCACTAATGACCATGAAATGGTCTAATATCAGAAATCGTTGCTGGGTAGATTTAATAAAAGCAGAATTGCTAATTTCGCTCAACATACGCATATCTTGTTCAGAATTTGTGAACAAATATAAAAATGACGTAGAACTATTGAAAGCGGCCCGAAGCAATAAAAAATACACACGGAAATAGTTTAATGTGTAGTTTAATAGTTTAGTTTTGTTCTTTTTTTTACTTTTAAGTTTTGAAGTCGGTTCTTGTTTAAAAAATATATATATTTCATTCTTTTTTGTGTTATGTCAGATCGTGATTAGCTAGACAGGGATGGCGAACTAATGGCACACGTGCCATTGGTGGCATGTGGCAAAATATTTTGGGTACAATCATGAAATTCAATGTACAATTAGAAAAAAAATACCTTTTTTGTAGTAAATAAAGAGTTATTGGATGGCAATATTTGATGGCACGTATATGACCATTATTAAACATTAAACATTTTTGTAGAAAAATGGCACATTGATGTATAAAGATTAGCTCAAAGCTAGACTAAATGGCCGATTAGGATGGTCTTAAACTAAGAATCTCCTTTTTTGAAGTCGGTTAAAAATAAATACACATTAGATCACAAACTAGTTTTATTTTCTGTAGTCCGTCTTATGGGTTATATTGGATTGGACCATGACTAAACCAAACTTCGAACTAATCCAAACGTCTCTGATGGCTACTTGATTGTCCCGATTTTTATTCCCGAAAAGGTGGCAACCCTGCTACATGGGGTGAGTAGGATCCTCCTCCGTGAACCCGACAATGAACCCAGTGGGTCCCCAGAGGCCTAACCACCAAAATCCTTACGCTACACCCTCTCATGGGAGATAAAACCCGGCGAGCTATGGCCGAGTCACCAGGACACTCAAGTATTGGACCATTGGTCCCCTTGTAGATGGAAAATTGGAGAGTCTCGGTTAAATCGAGTGCCTCTCCCAGACAGACGAAACCGTGCAATGCGGGGGCGGCTGCCAACCACCTCCGCTGGCCCCAACAACGACGTGAACCTAATATGTTAAAAATATTCGTTCACTGTAAACTACTCGATGCTTAATTGCATCATCGGAAGGCTCTTTTCGCTTGTTCTCCTACTCGCGTGATCGTATACCAACGTCCATTATAAACTGAACCCTATTTAATATGATTGTCTATATATAAATAAGGTCAACTTACTTTGGAGTATCAAAATTTTGGAATCTTATTTTTTTATTTGTCATCCATCATACAAATTATCATATCATATAGACAATATTAATTCGTGGCTCGGTGGTGCTACGGATAAGCGCCGCTGCACACGATCGCTATTGCTAAGCAATTTTCGCAAGAGTTATTCAAGGGATGGGTGACCAAAAATTATTAAACAAAGGCCTGAGGCCCTGCAGTTTGGTTGTGAAAGAGTTAATGATGATGATCAATATATCAAAGACGAAAATTTAATAAAACAGTTAATATTTCATAGCAATTTTGGCGAACACGTCACTTCAAATTGACATAACTTTTTTATTTGTGAACCGTTTGAACTAAATCTTACACTAAATGTTAACGGAAGAATACCACAATATAATAGTGAAAACTGCATTTAAATTGGTTCAGCCGTTTCTGAGATTATCGTGCACGAACGCACAGACAAACAGGCAAAAAATTTAAACATCATTGTTTTGTGTTCTATCACGCTTATAAATGTCCCTCATAACAGTTTTTTTCATATATCTTCAATGTACAGACATCGATCAGTTACGTTTTTATTATAGTATAGGTAGATAGTTGATCAACTGAAATAATTGTTTAAATATTATCTTTAGACATAGTTTGTGCCACACATACCCAGAAGTAAAATATTTATTAGATTTAGGTTACTAATAAACAAATAATTATAGTCATAAATAAAAAAAAACGCAAATTGCACGAACGTTGTTACGCAATAATAATTTTAAAAAATGTTGTGCATAAAGTTTTTATTTATGCTGCTGGAAATCGTGTTAGTTTTCAAAGACAGTTTTATAGTAGTTTGTATACTGTGTTAAAGTTTGATATTTCATTCTGTTTCCTCCTGTTGTATAGTTCAATCAAAAGACTCTTAAAGCTCGATCAGGACAGGTAAAGAACGTACAGGATCTTGCGTTATTATTTGGAATGTCAATTAGTAGATATACGTAAAACTTAAATTGCTAATATTGAGAGGTTTAATAAAACTACAACTTTTTGAACTAAGTTTAATATGACTAACGGTCAGTTGCACAAACGTCCCATAAGGTTTAATAACGCCTTTAAACTCTAATGAATGTCAGATTTGTATGGGTAAGGTAATGTCGCTTTAAAATAATGAAAAATTTAATGGACGTTTGTGGAACTATATATCTTTTGACGCTGTATTTTTAACAAAATAACACTACAGTGCAAGTAAATATTTATTTCAAAATATACTTATTGGTATTGTTGGTTAGTTCAAAAAAGTTATCAGTCATATTCATATAGCAAATAAACTAATTATAACTTTTTCATATAATTAATATGTTTAACTATATCATATAATTAATATTTTCGTACTGCATTAAGTAGTTCAGTAAGTAAATAAAGTATGTTCTACCCAAGCACAAAATCTAAACATACTATTATTACCTATATCGAATGATTTTTACTCGAATTTATTCATACATTCTGATGATGTGTCAAATAGGGTTTCTTAATTTGATGAATAATCATCAAAATCAATTATTTTTTTTTTTGGTAAACTTTATATTCAAATTAAAATAAAGATTTTCACGGGATTGCTACCATGTAGGTAGGTACCTTGTTTTTATTGGGGTTTATTTATATTCAAATTGTTTGAGGAGGTAAGTTTTTATACACATATCGAACTCTTTAAAAGGTTTTCAGGTGTTTATCTTTAAAAAACATATATGTATATATGTAGTAGGATTTAACGAAGTTGTCTCTAAAACCAATGCGACAGCAAAACGAGCGGGCGACCGACAACAAACGAATAAACGGCCGATACTTGCCGACAGGTGTCGCGGCGCTACCTACTGTCGCATCATGCAGCCTGCCACCAACCAGACTCGCTAGCGTAGCGCACGCCCCCCTTCTCTTCGCCATCTTTCAGTTTGGGTTCGGTTGCCGTTTTGTGTTGGCGTGTAGTTTGCTCGTCAAAAATTGGGCATCGTTCGCGCGAAACTTTTCTGCTAATTCTCTGTGACAATAAATAACAGTTTTCTTTATTTTTCGTTGTTCAGTGTAGTGCGAGAACGGTGTTATTAGTGAACTTTGCTCATGGAATTTGTTTTACTGTGAGTGTGTACGGTCACAGGTGTCACATACCGAAGAGGACGCCGCCGCAGCCTCCGTTCCCGAGCCTAGCAAGCAGGTGATCCACTTTGACGTATCTACTCGTAAGTATCTATCTAATATTCAATACCAATATTCCGAATTAGTTGATCGCCGCCAAGTTTATGGGGTAAGCAAACAAAACTTGTAAGGCAAGTTTCCAATAAGTTTGTGAGTGCAATCGCATTCTTACTTATTCGAATTTAGCATGATAAGTAGTTTAGTGTTTAAATTTGTCATTCTAAATAAAATAATACAAAACCGGTCAAGTGTGAGTCGGACTTCCTCCTCAACATTCCTCACCTTTATTTATGAAAAACCCAAAGAATCGCGTTTGTTGTATGGGAGGTCTCCTTAAATATTAGTTTTGTTCTGTTTTTAGTATCTATTTGTTGTTATAGTGGCAAAAGAAATATAACGTCTACAAAAATTTCAACTGTCTAGCTACTATGGTCATGATATATCTACCTGATGAGTGATAACAGTAAGAACAGACAGCGGAGTCGCAGTTATAGGATTCCGTTTTTATCCTTTGGATAAAGGATAAATGCAACTCAAGCTTGGGAAGGGCACACTAAACTCGCAAAACAAAAACAGAAAGTTTTCTGTATAGTACAAATAATAGTAACGTATAAGCATAACCACTAAGTAATAAAAAAACCATCCATTTGTTTCCATCACAAACCTGAGCAGAACAACTTCATGTCTCATAAATTTTTAGCAACATCAAGCCATAGATACGAGAAGCCGACTTTTGACAGTTTTAGATCCCTTCAGTCGCCCCAAGCTATATTACTAGCTTTCCGCCAGAGGCTTTGCCTGCATGGTCAATATGCAGCTGTTTAGTGGGATAAAATGTTGTCTAGGTATATTTCAATCTAGGTTTAAAATTATCCGTATACCAAATTTCATCAAAATCTGTTTATTAGCTTTTACGTGAAAGAGTAACAAACATACCTACATCCTCACACAATTTCGCATTAATAATATTAGTAAGAATCTGATTGAAAAAATTGGTAAAACATTGTTTTTTTTTTCCATAATTATTGGTTGCCCATACGTAATATAATACAAGAATTAGAAAAAAAAAAACTGCAGGACCAGAATGAAACTACTATACGCCGGTTTGAGTCCGACTACCAATTACGTTTTTTCCCGCTTTTCTTTCAAAAACGAAGATAAGTGCTTAGCGTTAAAAAATACGGTTGATTTAATATTTAGTTGAGAAATGATATACCCAACTATTGGGAAACTGCTCACCGGGACCAACTTATTGCTTTACTACATGAATTAAAATTGAAAAAAATGAATTAATAAAGTTGTTGCGTAATTTAGACTTATCAGAAGGACTACGCAATGGTAAGACTCATTGTAACAAGCCTCTACAATCACAATTAATCCAGACAAAAAAATGGTGGCGAACTATCGGGCAAAAATTTCTTATTAGATCTGTATTTCTCATGACTCTCCACAAACCCAAAGGCCAAACATCCGAATCAGATGGGGTAGACTTAAAGTCCAGTCCCGTTTATATGTATGGCATGTTATACATATGTAGCATTTTCTAGATTTATACGACCAACTACGTTATAAGTCGATTTTCCAAATGAAAATTCTTGGCATACCCATAATATAGCTAGTGTGGAAGAAAGTATTAGGTTAAGATTTGATCGAGTAAGGAATACAAACATTACAAAAAACCAAAATGGCGTAAAATTAACGTAGCGTCATCTAGCGGCGGAAAGCAAATGTAATGTTTATACTTTTGGCCGATTAATAGTTCCCCATTAAATTGTATTATAAATCACAAACGCAATATTGAAAACAAAAACGATTTGGTGGCTACCCATTTAATTGAATTTCGCCATTCAATTGCATGCCTAGTTTTCTTGTTGATGCATAATGACATTTGGACCGTTCAACAAAGCGGCTGACTTAAAAGTCGCCAAAACGTTCATTTACTTTTAATATCTGTTAAAAAAACCTCGAAATTTACTTTCTCACCTATCAGTAATCTACGGGACCAAAATAACCCTGTTGATTATAATGTTATGTTACGCTATTAATTAAAAAAAAATGATTTCTGATATTTGCTTTTTTTATTGTTTTTCCGATTTTTAACAAATAAAATTGCTTTTGGTTTACGTCAAGTCACTTTTTTCGTAAATTATATTCGATTCATTTGTTCTTTTGTTTATGTTAGTGAGATCGAAAAATATTATTTATATGTCATCTACTATATAATTTACGAAAAACAGGATTAACCAAAAAAAAAGAAAGATCAAAGCTCGATCGTCCAGGTACTGGAATTTAAACATTTTAAACAATTTACCGTGGCGTTTTTGGAAGACTGTCCTCCGTTTTAATTTAGCAGTTGATAACTTTTTTTGTACCGAGAGGAACTGACCTTTACATGCCGTCGACCTGGACTAAAGTTAAAGAACCCCCTATCTACTGCAGGCCTACCGTGCAAAACCCCCCGTACCACCCTCGCGCGTAGTCCGGTACACGGTATCGGCAAAGCCACAACCCGCGTAGAAACGGACCGCAGTAGTGGATACCTTCTAAATTATCGTCTTACTTAGTTCATGCGTTGACCACATCTTAAGTTTGATCTCATCAACAACGAAATGAGGTCATTGCTTACAAATCGTATTCAGATATCGATGAATTTGAATCATCAATCTATTGTTCATAATTATTATAGAGACGATTAATTAAAAGAGATTGTTAGATGTATTTTTGAGTTCTTATAATGAAAAATACGGACACAAATGTCTTTATGTTTTGAATGATATTGTTCATGATTGATTGTTACGCTGCGTTTTTCGGCATCCTGTGGTGCTCGATGGGAAATTAGTGATTTATTACTCAGTGAATCAAATTCAACTTCACGAACAGTTGTTTACATCAAGGGATTTAAATTAAATAAACTTTGATAAGGTCAAATTTGACCGATTTTAATATTAAAATTTGTTACTATCTTGAAATTTACATCAAGTAATTGGCTAATCACCAGGATTTCTTCTGAAATTTTCAACAAATGCCTCAGACGACTGTAGACTGTCACGAAGAGATTTAGTGTTGCATTAATCACGGCTGTTATTAAAAAATATTAATATGATCGGGAACCAAACTAAAACTTCTTATAACGCGTAGTATTAGGGTGGTAGAAGCATTGGTTTTGAGACGAATACTAATCAATATAATTCGAGTCGTTCAGCTTGCACTATCATTCAAATAAGATCTTTAAAGGGTAATACAGGTTATATTTCATTGAAGCTCTTTGCTGTGATAGCGCTATGTTCAAAGTCGTGTTCGAGATAATTTTTTAACAGAATCTGATTGGTAACCAGGGTGCCTGCAAAAGATTTGGAAGTCACATCATATATAAAGAAATAGCACGAGCTGAAGTCCGTTCAAAAGTTCTTTTTTTTAAACAGAAGAAATATTTGATAGGTACTAGCTTTCTCCTCGCGGCTTCGCCCGCGTGGAAACCAAAAACCATCCCCATGTCCTTACCGAAGTTCCACTCTATCTGAAAAAAAAAAACACATTAAAATTGGTTCAGTACAGTTCAGTTCAGTTTCGGTGTGAAAACGTGACAGACAAATAGATTTACTTTCGCATTTATAATATGAGCATGGATATTATTTATAATAGAATTTATTAAGACGAAAGGGTGCACCAAATTGTTCATCGGATATCATACAATAATCAATTGTTATCAATAATTATCTATATATTGTTAACAGAGCTATCTATCTATCTATAACTAAAATGGGTAGGTATAAAACTAAAACGACACTTGCCGAGTACATCGTATTATTTGAAACAATTGCAACTTATTAGCCGTGTAACAAAGTCACATTCTCACGAACAATCCATTAAATGTAGGCAATTGTGCAAACAGTGCATTCGAAGAAAACCTTGAATCGTGTAAAATAATCTCGTTATTGCTTTCCTCGTTAACTGAATAGGTGTGCTTGTGAGCCATAATAAAATCATTTAATTTTACTTACCTATTAATTCAATTATAGTAGATATTAAGATTTTAATAATATTTCACCTTTATAAATATTATCATTTATAAGTATCACAACTAGAACTAAGTCTAACACGTGGCATTGATTATGATACGTAGTGTGCAAGTAACAATTTATATTTATAAAATAAATATTATTATTATTATAACTCATTAACAATTATTTGAAATTGCATTCGAATGGTACAAGATCAAAGTAAAATAAAAACACACAAAAAACATGCAAACACTCTTCTTCTTCTTCTTTTTTAATTAATGGCTTATCTGCGCATTTCGCACAATTCTGCAAATAAATTAATTTTTACATATAAAATGAAAATGAAATGAATGAAAGGTGTGTGATTCGCTAACTCAAAATTCTAAAAGCATGCAAACACTAAAACATTACACAAAATTTTCAATGTCATCTAAATTTAGAAATATATATACTTATGCAAGAACACTTAGGTAGTATTTATTAATTATTCGTTGGGTAAGATGCACTGACCACTATTTTCTACACGATAACTGCGATTCAAAATCAAGGTAGGTAACACAAGTTTTTTTTTGAAACCGTTGAAATATCATTAAAGCTGAAGGTGCCATTCAACCCTCATTTTGTTTCAAATCCGCCATGAGATGTTAAGTATGATGAAGTTTTATCTATTTTATTGTGAGAAATCTGATACTTTTTCGTCTCTAGAAATCACAATGAATTGATGATTTCTTTGCTGTAAAACCAAACAGCTGAATGGGTTTCGAAGGGTTTTTATGCAGACGCACAGAATGAATTGAACAAAAATATGCACATTTGTATTTTGCTAAAATAGCGTTTCTCAAAGTGTGCTCATGTCATGGTTGTCATGACCTAGTCCGAGTGTCCTGTGTTGCCAGCTTTTGTGGGGTCTCATAACCCGCTGGTACATTGTGCTTGCCGGGCGTATATTTTTATTTATTGTATTTATTGCACATACTACAAGACATACACATAAATTGTGACAGTAGTTACAGTTCATATTTCGAAGTGAAGTTTCAACTAAAGAGTGCCACGGTTGTAAAACATGAAAATTAATGAATAATTACGCATGTAAATATAAGAAATAAATATCATTAGTAAAATTATATTTAAAAAAATAGTATAGACATACAAATTACTTAGCAAACGTATTTTATGACAATAGCATACTCCTACGACATTTGTCTTTGAATTGAATGTAATTGACTGATGCTGTTATCATGACCAAGGATAACCTTATCCACCGTAACCACAGCAATTGCCTATCTTGAAATCGAGACGATTATTGATCTCGCTGAAACAAATTACGATGAATAATATTAATAATTAATAATTAATACACGGTGTAATTACATATTTGTTTTATGAAAGTTTGATCTCCAGAAACGTTTGAGAGCCGCTGTGTCAAAATATCCTCCTAGCGACTTATGTCAACTTAGTCTTATGGTGGAGGTGGGTGGCGCAATGAAAAAACTGGTAGAACTCTTTAGTCTTGATTTATTTCTGATAAGAATTACATTAAATCACTTACAATAATTATACTACGATGCTCACCCTAAGCTGGTCTCGATCAGAAAAAAAGACTATTCACCAGCAAAATACGAACACGCGAATTCGAATATGAAAAAGTAATAATTTAAAATATTAACGGCCAGCACTTGACCATAAACCGTCCGAAGAGTAAACCCTACCTATAGTAATGTGCTCGGACGTTACATGCCCGGGCTCCCTAAAAAAAATTATTAGAGCGTGTGAAGACGCTCGAATAATTTTTACAGAAGTCTAAACCCTAAGTCCTACCTGCTTGAGGAACTTAGAGGAGGCGGTTTTTACTAATAAACCAGCTCCTGCAATGAAATTCCAATTTACTACATTATTGTTCAGACTTCTTAAGGAATTCTTCACATTGCAGAAACTCTACAAGTGCAAAACCTCAACAAAAGCACCTGTACGTCTCCCAAATGTCTACAATCATCAAAACCCTAAGTTTGATATTGGATGACGTCAAAACCCAAACACGATAAACTTTATTTTAAATACAGCTATCATATGATATTCCCGATTCCCGTAGTTAAAATCAAGCAAAATCGAATCAATTACAGTTAATATCCAACCCAAAATAATAAACAAACGGATATGGCCAATGACAATGTGTATATCTTATAAGCATCCATGATAAATCATTGACACCCATGAGACAACAAACTGACATATGGAGCCTAAGGACGTCCAGCATCAAACAAGACGAAACCCAATTCCTATGGAACCAGATGGGTTCCCCGACCCTCGCAATGCCCATGTATAAACACTACGCGCGATACAATAATAATGTCGACGCGCACATGAAGTGGGTGTCTGTCGACTTATCAACAGAGATGCTTCATAGTAGGCCCTCCGTATTGCTGACGTCAGGATACGCGCCAGCTTCATCATGCTCTTACGGGAATCCGGCAGATGAAGTATGAACATGAAACAATTAAACAGTATCAACAAACATCCTTAAAATTTTTATAATAAATAAACAATAAAACAAATATTTCACATGACAATATATATTAAAACATATTGGATTAATATTATTATACGAAATTAGCTCACTATCAACTAAACTTGAACAAGGAATCGAACCTGTCATAGTTCCTAAATAACAGAAAATAAATTAAAATTACAATTTCAACATTATCATTATATGACTTAGAAAACTTAAAAATTCATATTACTTTAAATATCTATCACCTAACTTATAATAACAATTAAGAATTATTATTATAATAATGAAAATACATTAACCTAATACCTACTTCCTCGAATTCTAAAAGGTTTATTTCTATGAAAATGAACTACCTTTATCCTATAACTTCCTATTCTTCCATCTAACCTTAATAAGGTCAGTCTTTTTCTTACGACAATTTAAGAAATATATCCTATCTTTTCTATTATGAAAACTTTTCTGAAAAGAATACGAATTAAAAATATTTTGTCTATTACTCATTAAATAAAAATTGACATTTCTATCTCTAATATCATGTGATGATTTCACATTACGATCTAAATTGCTATTATAGAAAATTAATGTTTTTCTAAAGATCTTATGTTGTTCATGAATTTTCCTATGAACAAAATTCTTATTATTTGTATTTTCTCTCTTTAAAGAAAACCTATCTTTTATAACTAAATTCTTAATATGATTATTGTTCTCCTTCGACCACTTAAGAGAAATATTATTATTAGGACATTCTTTATTTGCATTCACTACACGTGACTCATGCAAATATTTATCATTTTCTTTATAAGAATATAAATAATTATTAGAGACATCGATAACATTATTCTCTTTTTTCAATTCAGACTTTGTCAAAAATTGACATACTATGTGTTTGACAAATAATTGATGCCTGCTAAAATCTATGACAACATTATGAGAGAATAGAAAATCTTGTCCTATTATCATGTCTCGATCAATATTTTTCACAACATAAAAATCATGAATGAACAAGACATGTTCAATAATAATCTTTAAATTGACTTTACCGATTACTTCGAGATTCACATTATTCACTGCCCGAAGTGACATATCACATGGCACAATATCGTGACGGAGTTCATTCGCGGCACGATCCGAAATGACCGAAAATGACGCACCAGTATCAACGAGTGAAATAAATTCTCTATCACGACACGACAACCTAATAAATGGTTGAAACTCACGTGCGTATATATTCTTTGAGTGAGACGGCTGCTTGTCCTCTGCTATCACTTCTATCGCCTCTGCTGCTTTTGTGTGGCTTTCACTATTCTTCTTAATCATCATTGGCTGCGGCTTTGTATTATTTCTTGGTCTGAAATTATAAGGGCGGGGCATCATCTGATCGGGAGGTGGGATTTTATGAGGGGTGAAAGATGGAGAACTGAAAGTTCTAGTGGGTCGAATCGATGTTGAAATTCGCTGATCACCTTGTCCTTGAGTGCTAGAAGAAGGAAGAACATTTACAATATTTGTTAATTTTATAGGTAAATTAATGTCCGCTTCTCCATCCCCTCTATTATAAATTTCTTTCAATTGTTTAATCACGTCCTTCAACTGTTGTTTATTCGAATACAACTGCGATCCTAAACGCCCTTTGGTTTGAAAATTTGCTGCCCCAAGAAAATGCTGGATGAAGCATTTATCATCCACTGCCGCCCCTGCTTTACATCCTAAATAATCTAGCGAATAAAAATAATTGAGTGGGTCCTCTGTTGCACCCTGTCTTCTAGCAAACAATTTTGCGAGAGGATTTGCAGTTGAAGAGAACTCTTCGCTAATTTGTTTCTCGAGTTCCTGAAAATTCTCACAATTGTCTTTTATTTTATTATAAAATAACAGTGCAGGTCCCGCTAAATATGCCGCCAACACTATTTTTTTAGTCGGTTCTTGATATCCATTTGCTGCTGCTATAATATTAAATTGAGAAAAAAAATCAGCCACATCACCTTTTAATCCGTCGTATTTCTCCATTTTCGTTTTTTCGTTTATGTTTTCTCCGCTTGGCTTACGAGAGGTATCGCTGTATTTCGAAACGTTGCGCCTCCACCATGTGGCGACTTATGTCAACTTAGTCTTATGGTGGAGGTGGGTGGCGCAATGAAAAAACTGGTAGAACTCCTTAGTCTTGATTTATTTCTGATAAGAATTACATTAAATCACTTACAATAATTATACTACGATGCTCACCCTAAGCTGGTCTCGATCAGAAAAAAAGACTATTCACCAGCAAAACACGAACACGCGAATTCGAATATGAAAAAGTAATAATTTAAAATATTAACGGCCAGCACTTGACCATAAACCGTCCGAAGAGTAAACCCTACCTATAGTAATGTGCTCGGACGTTACAGTACCTACCAGATTTTTTCGTTTTTTCGTAAGCCAAATTCTACGCATACGATGCCGAACAAGAAGCCATTTCTGTATAGTTTCTTTTACATATAAATTATATTTTCTACATTGTTTTGGGTCAGGTGGTCATTGTACTTTCATTGTTTTAGTTTTCCGTAACATAAGGATTTTAGCTACTTGGATATAAATATCAGATTTGATTGTTTGTTTGCATTAAATAGAATCCAAAACTACTGGAGCAAGTTTAAAAGTTCTTCCATCTACGGGTAGCTACATTATACGGTGTTAACGTAAGCTATAAGCGTGCGAAGTCGCGAGAAAACAGCCAGTATAAAATAAAAATGTACACTAGAAATAAATATCTTTTATTCCTTTTCAATACGAGTTTCATCAGACCGAAAACGGTAGTCAGGCCAGTTAATCTATCGCAAGATAAATTGTTTCCATTTAAATACAGAAAATAACTTCGTGAACTTACATCATTTTGACATTTCAACGTTTGTGAACGCGCCCCGCTTCACGGGGTTCACGCAATAAATTCCATCTGACAGTTAGCTGTTCTCGTAGTACCCAATTCGAATTGTGAAGTTCCTATCATGAACATTCGAGTTGACCTCAAAAGTTGCATTTGGAACCTGTTTGGTAAATAAAAAAAAAAACTGACTAAAAATGCGTATGCTGATGTCATTCTACTTTGCATTTCATTCGTTAGTAAAGCCAGTTTGCCATTTAAAGCTCATTAGTTTAGGAATACAAATTATAGTTTATATTGAGGGTAATTAACACATGTTTTTATGCATTTAAATTAATGAAATTGAATTAATCTTGGTCTATTCCTTTCTCACAATCTATTTTGTAGTTAGCCAACACGCGAGAATGTAAAAATATATCGAGTAGGATATTTAATTGATGTTCAATTTGAAGATGTTTTGTCATAATTATACAGGACAATTTTGTTAGTAGTGCACAAACTTTTGTTTGGCTTGGAAGAATATTTTGTCGAAATATTAAAATTGATAATTTAATATTTATTAAAATTTGAAAACACTTGAAATATCTAGAAGTAAACAAATTGTAGGTATAGAGACAAATAAGGTCATCGACTCCTGGCACAGTAGCTATAATTGACAAAGTGTTTATGGACATCGATGTTAGCAAGTGAATATGATTTACCATAGCCAATGCAAAGTTAAAATCATGAAATGTTGCACACTGACTACATTTTTTTCCTGTGTACACTAGAAAACACTTAACGTTCTCATACAGCAAAATCGATGCCACGCTTATCTAACTGTTGCGGACCAATAAACCTATTACTATTCATCGAATTACGCGTGTCTAAAGCGTAAGTGTCAGTTACGAATATATAATCACTCTTGTTGTGTTCTATGTTTGAATTGGATTTAGTGCAAGGGCATAAAACAATGCCAAATTAGAGAAATGTCATGACCTTAACAGCTCCACAAATAAGGTGGGTGTGTAGAGTGATTTATTGACACCAACCAATAATTATTTTAACTTTGAAAAAACCGCTACACGAAGCTTAGACCGCATCCGTTTTCACAGTAAAAAAGGCTATATGCCAGTCCCCTTGTTTTAAATTCTCCGAGAAAGTGCCTTTAAGATCAATCCCTGCAGCCTGAAGAGTGGACAAGAGGATCTGTGACTTTCCTACGTCACTGGAGGCCTACCTACTAAACCCCTACAGCGTTATTAATAAACGAGGTTTAGCGTCGGAGTAAATTTACACAGATTATTTAGTATTAGTCAAAATTCATATTATTAAACGGACCTTTAGCAAAAGTTAACCTAGTAGTAGGTTCTGCCGGAGTAATATTTACCCTAGAAGGTAGTAGCTTTGCTTATTATCGGTATAATATGAATTTAGACTAATACTAAAATTGCAATTTTAGTGACAATTTACTCTGACGCTAAACCTTGTTTATTAATAGCACTGCTGCCACAGATGCCATAATCGAGTAGCCAGGACCATGGCAGCCATCTAATTATTTTCACATAACAAATACCATATGAAGCGCACTCTTGACAAGAAAGAAAGCCCTACTAGTACCTAAAACTTAGTACCTACTACTAAGTTTTCTATATTCGTTGTTGTAATTGTTCGTATATTAAAAAAATTTAAAAGCATCGTAATGTTTCATTGTATTATAGTAATTTAAAAAATTCTAAAGTTCTAAAATGGATACGTAATTTTAATTCAATTCAAAACGTTTGTCATTACTAGTACTCAAGGTTTAGTATTGTGATTGTGATTATTATTTTTTCCTTGTCGTGTCGTGATCTATGTTGTTCACGTATACTTTCAATCCCAAGAACCTATTTTGTCATTTATCTTATTCAGAGCACCTTTTGGTACACATCTGATATACAATTTCGATCGCATTAAGAATACAATCACTAAAATTACTGAGAAATGTAATGTCGCAAATCATCTAGTAATACGCGACCACTGGTCCACGAATATCCATTTGAGGCACTGCGAGCGAATAAGATAGTATCAGAACCTCGGACAAAAAAAGAATCGCGTATGGACAACGATTACCTACTATACATAAAATTGCTATTTATCTTACGACTTTCTTCGTATGACACCAAGGTTTAAAACTGAGTAACGTTATAATAATAGCAACGTTATGCTTGGCATTTTTTCATGTAATGTATATCGTGAAAGAGATACTTTAGATAACTTTTACTACTTAATGAGGACCTTGACAAAACTCGTTGCCTTTGTTAGATTATTTTTATATGTTGGAATTCTAATAAAAACCAAACGAAAAGCTTTAAGAAATAAATGTGCTCCACTATGGTTAGTGAACATGAAAGAATTCCTAATATAATACATAATATGTATGGATAAAATATAAGACGTTCTACTGACTCAGTTCTATTTACTTTAGACCTTTTAAGAAAATATTTTTAGAGTGGTTTAATGAGTTATTTAATATTGACATATTGTTTGTCTTTATATTACTTACGTTAAAGATAGTATCACAATCTATTGATGTAGTTTATTAGTTAATTCTTAGTAATCTCGGGGAATGTTATAAAGGCCGTGTCCAAACTACTTTTGTAAGTAGGACGAAGCTAATTTATTCAATGAGATAGCTTTGAACTGAATTTGATCTATACCTGCCTGAACAACTAACTGATTAACGTTTAACGTAACAGCACTTTATTTTTATTGAAATAAAGACTACTTTAAATGCGCAATAAACATTTTAAAGCTAAAACTATGTTTGCATTGCAACATTCAAGGGGAGCCAAATTCGCAAAATGTCAAATAAGGATTTCGCAATGGTTGCTTATAATTTAAACTTTAAAGAATTCAAATCACTTTATGTTCTGTTATTATTTATTATTACTTCTTCTTTATTATTGTAAGTCCCATTGCATTAATCAAAAGTGTGTTCAGTAATACCAGTTGCTTGGAGTTTTCGATTCCTTGATATGAATGTAGACAATCGAATTCATAAAAGAATAAAGTTCCGTAACAAAGTTTACACAGCAGCTCGTTAGTTAATACAAAATTCTCCAGTTGATTTTGAAATTTACTCGCCCTTGTATAAAGCTTTATTATCAAGTGTAGAAGTTTTGCAGTTTTATTTAATTTCATGTGCTGTTGACCGATTATGTCATAAGGTAAAAATCGATGGCGAAACTTGAAAGGAAACCCTAATACTGTCAAATTTCTGTAATTGATTTGAAACCTTATTTTATCGACAATGGGTTTGATAACATATTTAACATTTAACCGTAGTATATTCAAACGTGTTATTTCAAACAACCAAATGAAAAATTACAAATAATCTGGCAACACGCCTCTGTCCCTCTTTATAATGTCGTGAATCGAATTTAAATACAACATAAATCTAATAATGATGACGCAACAGTCCAGGTTAACCCATTACAGGCAATGACTAGATCAGAGGTTTATTTTCGACTTATAGGGTCATAATCGAAATATTCCACCTAGGTGGCGGCCGCGTTGCCGTGGACAACTTGTGTAACGACCAATATAGTCCACGTGATCAAATTTCTAAGTGTACCTTTGTTTTCTTACTCAGTCAGCCAATAAACTCTGATTGGTATGATTTAAGTATTTATAGATAAATAAATTGGGAATGTTGTGGATACTATAAGGTTAACTTGAGTAAAATATACTCGAAACAAATGTAGGAACGTGGCTGACAGGAGAAATTTTTCAATTTTTTTTTTGTTAAGAGTGTACACAACATCCATTTCGATTTTTTTTTGTTGCTCCTCTTTTAAGTTGCAATTGCATGATGTGACGTTGAAAATTTTATAAAGCTTACGATAAGTAAGCCTGGATTATAAAAGAAAAAAAATACTCTAATAAATTTGGTACCTAATTCAAAAAGTCAAAGTGCTTTAACGTTCAACTTCAACTTATTTTTAAGTTTTTTGATATTATAAAGGATGTTTCTGTTTAACGAAAGCAATTTTTAAAAATTAATTGAGATAAAAAGATTTAAAATACTTATCAAAACAAATTCGCCCATGACAAGTATATTTTCTCATTTTTACTTCACTTTTGAACTAAAATCGTTTTATTACTAAACGAGGACTATAGTTGGTACTTGATTTAAACCATTATCAACCTAAAGCAATTGACAATGACAGAAGAGAAAACGTCAAATTGAAACGTGTCGACTTAATTTGGTCGGATAATGGTTTACCTGTTAAGCATTGAATATAACGGTATTTGTTTTAAGTTAACAAAATATTAGAATCGGTATTAGTCATGCATTTATTACTCAACACGAACAGCTTAGATGAAATATCATCCCGCACGTCTCCTATACACCTGTATGATTTTCGACAAATCTCGACTGCGTATCTCAATGTCAGGTGTCAGTCTTCACAACTCGTTTGGCAATCGTGAAGGGAACTAGTTTGTGGACTGTAGGTACAGCAGTCACAATAGGAATGTAGACAAAGCGAGGCGAGATAGTTGTTTGCCTCAGTACAGGGCGAGGACGATGCGAGAAGGAACTTTTACTTCATCGTTTTTAAATGCATTCGTATTACCTATATTTTTGTAAAATTTAAAAGAAACATTGAAATGTTACTTATGACGTTAATAAAGAGGATTATAATTAGGAAAGATTTGTTTGTTTGTTTGCATCGAATCAGCTCCGAAATTACTTAACCGCTTTTAAAAATTCTTTCATCTACGGGTGGCTACATCATACGGGGTTGACAGACTTTAAATTTACGTGTGCGAAGACGCGGGAAAACAGCTAGTATGTAAATACCTAAATTATGTCAACCACTTTGATTTCTATAGACTAATCATTTATCACAGATGAAATTTAGACGGGTACAGTAATTCTGGGATAAAGTAAGATCGGGCACAATTTTCTTTCACATCTTTAATAATTACTACCTATCATACAAATAATATATGTGTTAATCATGAAATCATACATTACACTGAAACCTCTTGAATTGAATTGAAAAAGTACTATAAAATTTGCAGACTATCTATACTAATTAATGTTATAAGAGGAAAGATTTCATTGTTTGCCTGCTACGAATGGAATTTTAAAATTAATTTCACCTTCGGAAAGCAATATCATATGTGGTGGACCTCTATATTTTATCCTGAAAAACATCAAATAAAGGAATGAATACGGGACTAGAAGGGTGTATAGGGAGTTAAAACGTTACCATAGAAACCATTGTTATTATTCAATTTGTCATTGTAATTGTATCCGCTTCAAAATATGAATGGATATCTAAATAAATAGTTTTCCTTAGATAGCACGCGGGCGAAGCCGCTGGTTGAAAGCTAGATGTAGGTATAATTATCCTTCTTTTAAATTTTAAAGAAAGAACAGGTGTACACGGTGTGTTCTCAATTTAGACTTTGAAGTTTTTCATTTGTTCCTTTTTTCACAAACAGCTGGTAGTTTAAAAAGTGTTTTAAAAGTATGTAATGTTAACTAAAAAGCATACGATACTTAGTGGCAAGTCGGCATTCTTGATTTTTTCAATGCCCATGAGTGCCTCGACCTTGTTCATATCACACCACATTACACAGTCCATTCTCTACTGATGTATTGACAAATTGATCGTTTTGATATCACATTGAAATGTAATGTGATTTGATTGAAGTAAAACTTTATAATTCAAAGTCGTAATACCTTGTATTTATAATGTGTCTGGGGAAGGTCTATGACGCAGTGGCTTTCTGCAATACGGAAGTTAAACAACTTTCGCAAGGGTCGGTCATAGGATGGGTGAACATAAAAATTATAATCTCGAGCTTCAGCGTGCTTTGGCAGGTTCCTTAAACAGGTTCAGGTTAACTACCGCTTTAGTCCCGTGTAGTGATCATGGCCCATTTTCCCTATTCAATTCGATTAATGATAATCCGAAAATATTTCTACATATTATTCTTGAGTACCTATCGAATCGAAAGTATTAACGAAACTCAAGAAAATAATGTAATTTCAGGACTTTAATTTTCGAAAATTTCGGGTTTCTTTAAGTTGTAATTTTTCAAAGAAATTCAAATTAAACCTTGTTTTTTAAATATTATTTGTTGTCACCGTCAAACGTGATAAACAGAAGACTATTTTTAAGACCGTAATATCTTCTGAAATCGAAATACTCAACAAATTGTCTGTGCCTCAAGTTGCTTAAAAATAGATACTCACAAAAGAGCAATTTCAATCTTGAATAGCTGTAACAGTTCTATTATAGTTTACTAGAATCAAACCAATATACTACTTTCATTTACCATCCAGTAAGCCACTAAGAAGCTTAACAAATATTGTGACGTAAGGTTTCCTTGCTTGCATCACGGTTACCGATATAACTGTGTCACAAAAAATCCTTTCAATTCCAAATGGTTCTATATCTGCTTCGTTGGTCTATGAAATGTGCTTTGCCGACAGTATAATTATACGACTGTTTAAATGTCAAGTTTAAAATTTGACACCACAAAAAGTTACCTATTGTAATTATAAATGAAACTGATTGGACCGGAGCTTATCGGTCGCTACTTTTTTTGCATCCAAACAGTAATTGCTTAACTTAATAAAAAGTAATGTTTTTATAAAGTTTTTCAAATCTGAGAATGCTTATTATTTATTAAATGTTAGAAAAAATCTATCGAAGACGATTTTTAAGGTAGAGAAACCATGATTCTTTTATACAAGTCTGTTACTTTGCGTAATATGTGCTTATAATATTGAAGCTAATTATTGTTTATTTATAAGACCTATCGCAATTTATTAGCACAAAATAAGAAAAAAAGGCTTGGAAAACTATTAAATTAAGCGTTATGAATGTAAACACTAATAATTAAAATGTTTGTAATATGTATCTAAAAAAACTGTTAAGTAAACATTAAAACAGATTAAAATGAAAGGTCAAGCGAAAAACTATTTTAATTGCTTCTCCATTGATTAACAGTAAATCGGCGATAGACTTGAGGAACTTAATACTTCACAGCCCATCGGTCAGTTGTATCGCCGGAGCTTGACATCAATTCGACGGGCCATACCATAGATCATATTACTCTTTCAGATGTTTCATTTATTTTTATACGCAATTAAGAAATATTTCTTATACTGAAAAAGTTTAGACGTACCTAAGCGATACATTTTACGCAGAGTACATCGATGTCACTGCATATAGGCTGTATGACCCTTTATTAACTTTTGAAGTAGGTTTTATTGATTGAACCTCTATGCTGTGACAACACTGCGTTAGACGGTGAAGTCAATGCTGATTATTACAAAGTGCTTTTGGATGCGACCATTTAATTCTCCAGGATACAACATCTTAGTAAATAATATAACTACATTTCCTTTCATATAACTATTTTGACATGTTTTTTGATGGATTTTGGATAAATGACGAAGTTGAAAACACTGCTGTCTAATCCATATTCATCAATCTCTATCATTCGGTCTTCGTTACTATAGTACATGTCAAAGTAATGAAATGAAACAAAATAGCGCTATAACATCGCTAATATGTCGATCTTATAGCTAGAGTAATGACTTGAGGGGTTGCGGTCGCTCCGCTGATTCTTCGATTGCATTTTTAGTTATCCCATAGTTAAAAACGGTGTAGCGCGGATGCTTCTTTACTTACCTTATTTTCCTCAAAAATATATTTATAACAAGCATTTCTTTTTTAAATAGAAGTTATCTTTATCATTTTTTTTTTTAATTATCTATCTTATACTTGCACAATTATAATAACAAACTATTTCAATTCGACCATTAAGGTATATGAAAATGTCAAAGATGTAAGTTTTACAAACCATAACACCGAAGTGCCGATCTTAAAAATATATCCCCGTAAAATTAAAAAAAAAAGTGTAAATGAAATCACCTGTTCACTTCCTTTCTTAACCACAACAAAATCTATCCCGCGGCATCTTTGAATGCGTGCGCGCACCGTGTCGCGTCCTCCCTCCCTCTCCCCCCTCCAGGATCGCGGGACACCCTCGTCTTTTGTTTGTTAAACGCACTACAAAACCAACACGTACACGGTCTGAGACTGGCTGGACCGTGTCGATTTGTATTTTTTTTTTATTATAAACCCGATCCATTGTGTGGACGCCTTTTATTTTATTACTTTATTGTGGGACTCGAAACTGCCCTTTAAAGAGATACTCCTTCTTTGTAATAATTTATTGCCGTGTGTACATTGTTACTAGTCTTTGTATCATCACCCGATCTAGAATTATAGTACTCTTATATCTTTGATAAAGTGAAATAAGTGATATTTTTAAATATAAGTTAGGTAAAGGTCGTATTGGTCTACCTGCCTACATTCTAGTCATCAGGGGCAGCGTCGAAGCAGATAATCGAACTGTAATGAACCCAATTTAATGCCATTACAGTAGCAGCACAAATAATTCGTTTTGATGCAATACTTGAAATGTCGTGGACTCGTAACAGAAGCGGTTAGCTTTCCTCGAGATGAAAAAAATGTAGGTAGACTTCATTTAATGCTAAAATTAGTCCGAACTTGAAACTAAAACGGTTTTTTGTTGACTGCATTTAAATTAGATTTCAGAGCACAAAGTTCCGGTGTTTATTATTGTCGAATCGTCACTAACGAAATTTCGAATCACAGGTATTAATTGTCTGAGCTGTATGTTAAAATCAAATTAATTCTATGAGTTATTTTCAGAGTTAGAAATTTCCATATTGAATAACCACATTTCATATCTCTCGAGTAAATAACATCAAAATTAACTGCCATTAAATCTTCATCGATTCCATGCGTTACTTAATTGGATTTCCGTTTGGACTTCGGCGAATATTGATGAGTCGTGTTTCTAGGTAGTTTTAACTCTAACCGTGTTATTTAAGCGTCAATGACATCAGAAACTTTATTTGCTTACTTTCACAACCGCACCCTAGTGGGTGAAGTATTATCTAATGAGAAGGTTAGTAATTGCTCAGATCCCTATCATTATTGCGCGGACGCAAAGATGGCTCCCGGCAGTGGCCGTTGGAATTTTTAGGCAAGGAAAAAAAGTGAAGTGAGCGTGGGAATCCGAATGACTTTGTTTCTTATTACCCTGTGGATATCTCAATTAAGGAGATTGTCGAGTAGTCCTTTTTTATGACCGTGTAATCCTGATTTACGGATTTGCTTTAATTTGTTTGTCAAAACCATTTATATTATAACTGGAACTTGCTGGTTTCTTTGGTTGTTCATTTAGACTGCTTTTTTTGTATTGATAGTCAATGGTGGAACTTATAGACGAGGATTTTGATATTTTATATGAGGTGCAATGACCAAAGAATACATTCAAAGAACACTAGCCTGTTACACCTGAGCCAACAGCGTAGAATCTGATACGCATGCGTCATCTGGCTGGCTAGTACTCCGGATGTGGGCTGAATCCTTATATTACAATGCACTCTTAAACCTGTTTTGAAGAACGTTCCGTTTGAAATGTTTGTCGTTGGATGGATTTTTCTGAAGGTGAAGTCTATAAAAACTAGCCCTTATTATCTGCGATATAGTCTTCCTTATTTAAGATCTAGAATGAATAGGTTATAATATGCCTAATTGTATTCATTACAGTTATATGAATGGTAATCATGTGAATGCGCTGGTTAGTGTTAGCGCTATTATGATTAAATCCGATTTTTATCATAGAAACTCATTTTGTTCTCGTTTAGATGAATTCATTGTCACTAGACCGATTAAGTGTGTAGATTTGTTATATTAATTATCTGTCCAGTTTTGTTAATTGTTATTGAATATGTCATAATAATAAAGAACCGCATTTAAAATTCTGGTTTATCCAGATATTAAGATATTAACTTCTCGCAATATGCTGTCTATCACATCTAAATAAATTTTAACGTCATACATCATTTAAACTTCAACGAAAGCTTCAATTACAGTGATTAATTCATACGTCGTTTATCTTGATGTTTCTGTTACATCCAAATGTGTGAACAGTAAGTTCACATGTTCCAAATCCTAGTTTATTCCACGTTGGGCCCATTATAAGCATGCGATTCGTCGCTGGCAACCTCATTCTTGATTTTAGAATAATAGGTTTCACGGTCTGTTTCATACATTTTTGTTTTCAATCAAAAACGGTTTTGGATTACTTTCGATGATCTTGAAAATTAATCTCGTACGTTACTTGTCCTGATATAATAATTAATTAATAAATAATTTTTGATTAATTTGAAAAGCATATGACTTCTGATAAAATTATTCATAATGAAAATGTAAGATTTCAATTATTCTTAGTATTTTATTCCTACATCTAAGTCGAAATCTTATATCATTAAGTAAATCCAAATGATTTTATAACTCATTGTGATTATGCTGTGAGATGTGAGTTTAATATTCAATGAAGGCATATTAAATAAGTAAATTACAAATGATTATGAACAAGTAGCCTTATTAAGTAGCTACGACGTGCTTTGCATTTTAAGTGAATCAGTTAATAGTGTGTGGCTAATATCGTCACTCAAATGTAAAGTTGAAACCGCTAGTAGACTCATTGAAATACAGCCATAGTAATAGAATGGACTGGTTTGAAACATTTGAATGGAAGCAATGTCTTTGTTTAGATCTCCCACGAGTTGCGTATAACGGAACGTTACAGCTAAATAGTGGTTGAGAACATCGTCATGATAGTACGGTGAACTGTTAGATTGGAATTTGTTTGTCTCACTCATGTGAAGTTTTTAGTTTTGAAGAAATAGTCAAATTTCTAAGAAAATAAATTTTACATAAGCCCATAACAGGCAGGCCCTTATTCTTCTTAAAGTTTACAACATGTCTGTTACAATAGACATACGGCCAGTTGCACAAACGTTGATTAAGATTTAATGACGCCTTTAAGCCCTAATGATTGTCAAATTTGTATCGGTAATGTCGCTTTAAACTAATGACATTTATAATGGACGTTTGCGCAACTGGCTGATAATGATTTCTTTTAATAAAAATCATCATTATGGATCCTCACAATCTGTACGAATCCGTTACCATGGCACTATTAGCACGTGAGAAAACGAAATTAAATACTTCTCGCAGTGATAATGAATGACTCGTTTATTTACGTGAGTCCTCATTTATTGATGTCCATTGCCTTCAATGTAGTATCATATGAAAAAGTGACCACTATTCATTAATAAAAATATACTAATCCGTCAAATTTCATAGCAAACACATTAAATTTCCTGATTTTCGAATTACTCTTTAGCCTTAACATTATATTTCTGTTACAATGAATTAATGATATTGAGGAAATTCATATTCGAGTTTTGTGTAATCTTTTATGTATTTTAATGTCTATATTTATTCGTGTTTATTTTAGTATAGTCGAAGAATACCTATTATTGAATTTTAATTTATTCTTAAATTGGTTCTGGTAATTTAGTTTCTTTATTTAACAGTTTATTTAACACAAATAAATTTAAATACTTTATCCACAGTCTACTTATTATATTTTTTGAAATAAACAATCTAATATCTAAACGTGCAAATAAAAAAATTTGCCTACTACACTTTAGTTATTGCATGCTAAAACTATTTTAAAGCAAAGGTGCCACTTAAGAGAAATCGTGGAAGAATTGAGCGTTAAATAATTAATCGTTCTCGTGATTGCAGTCAACCTTTTAACAATTAATTGCTATTTGGACGTCAACGATAAAGAATTGAGAATCATCCAAAATAAAGGTGAAAGTTGAGAAAGCTCAACTTTGCATCTGTCGCAGTATCAAATTGAATTTCGCAAGCAGTTATATCATTTGAAGCAAGTAACCATTTTAGAAATAAAAAAAAGTCCTGTAAACAAATTCGTCCCACTTTTACTAAGTGTAAAATGTCTACATCCTTTTAATCGTCAACAGCACGTTCAGATATAATACTAATAACAAATGGCATTACGAAAAATCTAATACATTGAGTCTTTGACACTAGAAGAATTGGAAGATGCGCTAAGATCCGACAAAAAATATAGTGCATAATACACACATGGTAATGACGAAAAACTTGATATTTCTTTTGGTGTTTGGCAAGAAGATGTGGCGTGCTTGAAATATTGCTTAAGAACATAAATCATACGCGGAAACTGTGAGCCCTGATGAAAAGAAAGGATTTCAGCCATGATTGAATGTGTCAATTTCTATGAATATATTTTTCAGTGTTATTACTGGCATATATTTTGATATTTACGAATCTAGTCTGTCATAATTACTACATTTATCACCCTATTTGAAATAATAGTTCCCATCAAGTTTCCATATACACATAATGAAAAAAAAAAGGAATTGAATTGAGATTCTTCTTTTCTTGAAGTTCGACGACGGGATCTTAATTCGATAAAAATATGCAGAAACACTTAAGGATGCAACAAACACGTTGTTGATGTCATCGATGTCAGGCAGTGGCGGTCTGAGAATAATAATTAATTCTAAGGTGGCGGCTGATTTTCTTTTGAAATTAAAAACTTCGGAACAGGAAGATGATAAGTACATGTGTTGGTTTACAGCGTCTTGCATTTTAACTTCATTGGTGATAGTCAGCTTTAGCCGCTGTATTTTTATTCAATACCTATTATATCTAGTAAAATAATAATTTGTATCTTGATCCATTGATTTAGGAGTTTATATTTTACTGCCTCATTGTTTATTCTTGATATTAATATCAACTTCACATATCCACCCGTTTCCGAGGAAAAGAGCTCTTTTTAAGATTTAGTTCCTTTTGAGGTACTGAATCTGAAATCTGAAGAGCTAGAACATTCTAAATAGAGCTTTTAACAAAAATAGCTGACATTGTTCTTAAGTTTCGTTTTACTTTCTTATTGAATCTTCTCCTCATTCAGGAAATAATTTTAGACATCTTACATCTATCTGTTGATGTATCTAATATAGATATTATTAAGCATCACAGACAACGCAGTTGCGTAAACGTAATAACACGTTCCTACAAAATTATCGTTCCGATCGGTCCTTTCGTAAGTATGGAAATGGTGTGTTATTTAATGTGAGTGCGTCTGTTATTTCTTTGCGGTATATATTTAAATAGTATTAAGTAGTTCTGATTTGTTTAGATTCTGTGACGGTAATAAGAAATATGTCAATATTTTTATTTAATCTTTTCATTAAATAGGAAAAGATAAATAATTACTTAGTTTTTATCTTATTGAATGCTGTTTTTTGGGTTTCGTACGGGAACTAAGATTTCGCCGTCTGTCTGTCACCAGGGTGTATCTCATAAACCGTGAAAGTTAGTTAATTTTCTGTTGCCGCTTCAACAATAAATACTAAAAACCAGAAATATTTAAAGGGGATCCCATACAACAAACTATTTATTAACAAACTGTATAACATTTTTGCTCGTTTTTTCGGTGCGGTACCCTTCGTGCGCGATCTGACTCGCACTTGGTCGGTTTTTTAAAGAAGAACCATTATAACCCTTATGTATGTTATTATCAATGATATATAGTTATTTTTGGTTTATAGAATTGGTTAAAATTTAACTTCTTCTTTAAACGGATTTTGATGAAATATAGGCTTTTTATCGCATTAAACCCCTAGGGAATCTTATAGGTAAATGTACTGTAAAGTGATCGAGTAAGCCACTTTACAGCGTCACTTACCAGCGTAAAATGGCTTACTCGATCTCGTCTTGGCTAAAAGTTAGTTCCTGTATATATTTACTTTGATATTATATTATCTTGCCCGGGATTGCATGGTGATATGTCTTCCGCAAGAAATTGCCTACCCAATAATGAAAACCGCATAATCCGTTGTGTGGTTAAGAGCCTAACAGACAAAGAATAGCAGAAGCGGCTAGGGATTTTAATTTATTCTACCTATATAGTGATGCTATTTTTGTAGAATGACCCGTTTAGTCGTGTTAACTTAAATTTGTGATAAGTTATCCATTTGAAAAAATAAGTGTTCACTTATTTGTTTTACATTGCTTTTTGGAATATCGACTCAAACTTGGTCTCGTTAGGTATTATATTTTTTTCCGTTTTTCTTTATAGATTACTTAAAGTTGCCTTGAATTCAGTTTTCTATAACCACACTTTGCAAACGTTTTTGTCCTAAGATTTTTTGCCATCGACATAGATATTTGCGACTTTATAACCAATTTACATTCGTGGTTCACCATTTTTTTGGAGATCTTATAAAAACTCGACACGATTCTCGCCTTCACAGTGGATACTCAATTATACTGAATGCCAGATATATCCCATTCTGTGCCAATAGTGCGGTTGACGCCAACAATCTGATTCCCTCACGGCTGGCAGTTTTATCGCTTCCGCCTACTCGGCCTGTAATAGCTTCCCTTTATCTGAAACTAAGGCTTGGACCGTTATTTTGTCAATTAAAGGAATACGTGCCATAATATGTTCTTCCTCAATTAAATTTTGTGTTTTTTATTTCAGGTAAGTTTGGAATTATCAACTACAACACTATTTTCTGCAGGTAATATTTTTTTCCCAAGTTACCAACCTGATCGCACGTTTCTGAATCGGCACCTAAAATAAACATAAAACAGCCATTAGTTTATCTCGTATTGAATCTTAACGAATGTTTTCTAATTAAGACCAATTAACTGGATTTTCTTTAAATGCAAATCAGATATCAATCTCGCTCAAGTATTTACAACTAAATAGCATCAAATGGCCCTGACATTTCTCGTAAACTATTGCACTTACTACCTGGACATAATCTTGAACACTTGCAGTCGACACACGCAGCGCATACGCCTTGACATGCATACCGCGTTCTAACTTATCCGATTTTGATTGTATTTGTATATGGAATTCATCATTTGTTCACTACTCTTGTCTGAAAGCAGGTGCTATTTTGCTCTATTCCATGTTTGCCAAGACTTTGTTTACCCCTTAACATTTCGCATCATACATTATTATTATATATATTAAGTTAATACGTTAGTATTTCTGATTCAGATTTAATCTTTGTTAAATCAACTTAATAATGTTGTGTGTTATGTTCGAACAGGGTGTTGGTGTTATGTAACGTGCACTACATAGAAAATCAATAATGTAAATTCAAAAACCTGATAAAGTCCTATAAAGGAAGCGTTGTCTAATCGAACTTGTACGTTTAGAGCGATATAACGTAGTACCTACATGTTGTGATCGCAACTTAATGGATAGCCCCGTTTCACGGTGCCTCGATTTTGTCGGGTCAGTGTCCGTGAACCCATGTGCATTTCCTCTTTGGTTCGGTAGATTCTTATATTTCGATATATTTGGGTCGTGCACCAGTTATAACTTTTGGATGCTACTACTGAATATTGATATTGTATAAATTTGTTTTGATGACAAAAAAGATGGTAATGATCTTTCGTATATGTATTACTACCAAAAAGTCATTGACATTAATCTCAGAAATGCATCTCGGGCACAAGTTCTCACGGCAAATATCGTGCAAAATAAACGGCAACATTTACTGAAGCACATTGTTGCTTTGAATTGTGCACCTTACATTCATAACAACTCTATGCTAATAGGTATGATTCTGGCGAACGTCCAACAAAGTTCATATTATAATAAGATACTTACAAATCTTGCATTCTCGTGATTGCGGAATCGTCCCAAATTATCGACCATTTATAGTAATTGGACTTAGCGATATAATGCGAAATCTCCCACTCATTTGTTTATGGTGAAACTTGGCGTGTGCATGACCTTTAACACCAGATCCAAGATGGCCGCCTAGCTGTCAAACTAAATGCTCTTACTTTCCGTATCTTCTAACGAATCTTATTTAACGTTACCAGTTAGATTAGAATGATATATCGTTGCCGCAAGATGATTCACAAGAAACAGTTGTGAAATGTTTATAGAATGATTACTTTTTCTGAGGAGATAAAAAATTGACGCTGTCAACTACCGCTGGGCTTGAGTTTAGTATTAAGTTCACTTTTGGAAATCAGAGATAAAAATGTCTAGATGTAATTTATATCATCACATTTTTGTGCATTGATAATTTGCAAAAATGATTGGTTTTAGTTCCGGATGATTTCCGTATAGATACGGTGTATTAGTTGAGATCATAAATGCTAAGTAGCATCACGAATTGATCACACTAACAGTTTGCATTATTCAGTTATTTTTCATTATTTGGTTTCGTCAGAGCAAATGTAACTATATAAGATCTATTATATTCTTCCATAAATGTTTAGTGCTAGATTTACCAAAACTTTTACAACTATAATCATGGTGTTTTACAGGTTCAGTTTAATAAAGAAGGTTGATTTCCATTGCGGTTTTGCTATCTGTTTAAAGCATATGTTCTTACGTATTATTTTATTGATTGTATTTCGTGAACACGCATATAGCACTGTGTAGTCTCTTATCTACCTTACGTAGGCCATAAAGCTACGTTTACATTTATTACATGCAACCGGAAAGTGGCCAAACACTTTCGTGAATCGTGTCTGTAAGTGGAACTCGCTTTCTACATCGGCCATAGCGGTCCCACTGATGGTAATTGGTGACTAAGTGAGGCAGAGGTTACTGTGTTAGCCATGGCTAGGATGACGCTAGATTTTGACATTGGTTTGTTTAAAATATTTGATTTGAGGCGGTTGCTTTAAGCTTCACTTGAACCTTGTTGGAATTATACGAGTACCTTATCAGGAATAAGGTTTGATTGATTGATGCAAAATTACATGCAAACCTTTAGATCTTGATGACAATACAGTTATGTAGAATCACTATTACACCTCTGCCACAAAGTAGCGAATTATAGTGTTTAGACATTCAATTATATTTCTTTACAATAAAATATTTATTTAAACCGGTTTTTTTAAACTGTTTAAGCTGCTTTAACTGTGTCTGTTTTGAGCTATGGTCTGATATTGTGAGGAGCTTCTGTTGATCTTGACAGACTTTTTAGAGTTCAAAAGAAGAAAAATGCATGGTTTGATTATAGTTGTAAACTAATTTTTAAGGCTTTATTTGTTCACTGCAACTCCAAATACTGGACTAAATGTGTAGAAGTTATGCCCCGGCAAACTAGACAGAAATATATAAATCTATTGTACCAGCTTCTTTGTCATAAGGGCATTTATAAAAATAATGTTTAAAAAATGTGCATAACTTTATACAATCATCATTTGCTAGATAACATGAAATTTTTAAATATGAGTAACTTTACTGACGAAGTGACTTATGAAACACAGTTTCTATAGTGTAAAAGTATTTTTATCTTTTAAGAAAATCGCAAATTTAATAGGATAATATTACGATTACAATATTTGCACGCCTGTACTCAGGTAGAATACTGTATACTGTAATATGTGACCTTATTAATTTGTATACTAGCAAATAAAGATCTTATCTAAAAATGCCTTCATTTTATAAAATATTGTTGTTTTGCTATGTATCCTTATTATATTTTAAAGCACGTTTTGGTACATATACTAACTGTCGCACTATTGACGTACGTTTCGATTGCGCAACACGAAGCCTTCTTGTCTGGATTATCTGTAGCTTATCTGGATCAAGGGGCATAATCTGTGCAAATGAAATGGCGACAAAATAGTTTCTCGGTTTAAATTTGCCGACTAACTAAATTAGTTGTGTCAAGGTGAAAAATGATATCGGTATTTATTTTGACATATATTTCTCAAGTTTTTCATAATCAAGTAGGTATTCGAAGAAACAGTTTATTGCTTTATATCTTTCAGCAGGCATGTGGATAAATTATTCAGAATCAAATATCAATGTTTTTTTTTATGTTGACGATTTTAGATATCTTGAATATAACCATAATACTTTGATTGCGTAGAATATTTCCTTAATTAGACAATTCGATTATATGACACGTTACAAAAGTTTTGTTTATAAAAGGACAGTAAACTTTCTAGAGCACAATCCTGCGTCGGTGCTTAGTGGTAGGTCGGTTCCGTCGTTGCGATCGATGTAAATAAGTGTCTTGCTCTGGGCGAATACGGCAGTGTAACAACAATGTTCAAACTGTTATCTAGGGCTGGTTAATATTCACTTTCTTATAAAAAATTCTGGTAGTGTTAATATACGGTTCTTAATCGATAAAAATTAATAAGTCGTTAGCTTGATCTAGGAATTTTTCAAAGTACGATTATTTTTCAATGCTATTTCTGAGGTCATGTGTGCTTCCGCTTACGTAGTTAGTTAAAGGCGTGGTGCATGCAACTATAAATTAACAGATTAAAAGTGTTTCTATAACGCAATAGTAAGGTTCAGATCAATAAGTCATTTCATAATGACAAAAACTCCAAAGAATTAATGAAAGGAATGAAACTTGGATTATAACTCAAATAAAAGCGACTCCGTCTAGGCAGAATGTCGATGTATTATGTATGTATGTTAATAACTGAGTTCCCAAAAGTAATTTTTAAAACCAAAACCACAGGTGATGATATTGACAAACTTATCGTTTATAGAATTTTTTATATAAAATTGTTTGTATTGTACTTTAATTAAAAAAACTGCCTTCATTTATTTCTCGTGACAATTTAGTGTCTGCCAACCATTTTCTATCGATACAGGGAGCGTGTGATTTACTAAAAGACTTGCTGCCGCCGCAAGCGACACATTTCCTAAGAAGATCCTGAGATTAAGCCACTTTGTGGGACCAGAATAACGCCTTGCGTCTACCTCGTACTATGATTATTGCAATACAGAATAATGCGCAAAAGGTACAATAATTTCTTCTCATTATTACTTGGCAGTAAATTGTTTTAGTTGTCTGTTAAAGTGTTTGTAAATAACTAAAACAATTAGTAAGTCTTTTTATTATGAACTTATATTCCGTCCGTCTAAATTTAAACTTTCATGAATGCCGTTTTTATCTTGGTTTAAAATATTATTTGATTATATAATGTAATTTTCTTTTATTTGTGTGAATAAAATATAGTAGCAGGTAACAACGAAAAGTAAAAAAGAAAATTTCCCCTTTTTTTTGAAAATTTTATAATTTGATTTCATGAGCTTGGACTTTTTCATATTAGTAAAAAAAGGTATACGAAAAAATCAGAAAATCAAATACAATAAAATTAGATTTAAATATATAGAGATTTATAGATTAAAAAAAAAAGATTTGAGTGTGTGAGATCAAATTCGGGAATATACTGAACAAAGGTAAAGCCAACAGAACGTCAGCTTATTCATCTGTCAAATTTCTCGATTTGATTTTAAACCTTAATCTTTTGAGGGTAGAGTTCAAATAGCACCTAAAGATATATCTATAAAAACATCAGTCATGAGTTCATGACGCCTGATGTTATAATTTACCTAGTGTAGGATTCAGAATTGTTTTGTAATGTGGATTACTGTATCGGAAATCTCTTTTAATGAAGACATTCTCGTGTATAAGTAGGCTCTAATATTTATAACTTTTGAAAAACATAAACAGTTATTGATAGTTTTATAAAACTTTACATTCCACGTAAAATATTTTTTCATAGATTTTTAACTATTTTCGTTGCAGTTAAAAAACAATGAAAACGACATAATACAGATTTTAAGTCTATACATGTAGTAAATGATATTCAGTATCATATTTCTGAATATATAAAACGTACAAGTTATATAATTCATATTAAAATTATTGCTTGACCTTATTCCCTGTATGCTTGCAAATCTTACATGAATTCAGATAGTTATAAATCATCTAGTGATTCAAAATGTCACCTTTAACTTGCTCATAATAAATGGGCTTAAATCTGTCCAGTGCAATGTGTTACAGGTTTCCGTTGGTTCCGTCCGATGTAAATCAAATCTCTCACTTCTGCGTGTTGGTTACATAACTTGATATGTATATCCATTATAATGTGTATTCAAGTCAAATTAAGTATACTGTTTGATCGAATCATTATAATACAGGCTCGTATTTCAAATTAATATGTTGAATATTTAAATGTAACTGTAACCGTGTGCCGTACCACCGTTAATTTCGTCCTAGGTTTCAGTATGCAAACTTTTTGTCTTTGATATTCAATATAATTTCTTTTTATTAATCACCTTTCGTTATTTGAAATTTTGACTAATCAAATATGCTTTTCATGAATGTCAATTCGTAAAAAATTCTTCTGTTGCGATCATGTAAATCGTATAAATTTAAAAATATAAATATTATAATTATGAAGATATTATAATTTAGTGGGAAAAAAAATCCTATTGTCTAAGTCAGTAAATACCCTATCTGTATATCAAATTTCTTCAAAATCCGTTGAGTAGTTTCGGTGTGATTGACGGACAAACATCCAAACATCTAAACATCCAAACAAAAAAACTTACACATTTATAATATTAATATGTAAAAATGTATTATAAGTTTTTATTAAGAAACCCAAAAAGGGGTAGTATTTGTTTTATTTAGCAATTTAAATTATATATTTAGCTAAACATACGAACTGTTCATTTTTTGTTTGTTACAGTTTATTTTCTTTACTCATTATTACATAAAATAAATTAATTCTCGAGCTCGTCAGCCTTTTCTTTAATTCGCCCAAGCATCGAACCCGTCATACAACGAATGCATACCCTACCTACTATAGATCAATTTAAAAACATTTTCCAATGCCTTCAACGGCGAATTTTAATACATTTTTGTAATATTCGCTCCTAAACAAACTGACATTAACACAGATTTGATTATAATTAGAAAAAAAATCTAAGCCAACTAATGCAAAAAATTACACTATATCTGCTAAGTAAAAAAGAGATACTGAATTTCTATGTAAATAATTCAAAGCGGTTTGTACAAAACAAAAGCTTCAATTTAGTAAACTCGACGACGGCTTACGAAACAGGATATTCTGCGCCCATCTCCGTTACCATAGTATAAATTATCCCTTTGCTTCCATACGGTACCGGCTGCTCCGAAGAGTATGGTATAAGTTACGAGAGACATAGGATAGAAATGAAAATTAATTCCGCAATATTTGAGACTACATACCTACCACAAGTGATTACATATTGCGTCGGTTAAGCAAATATGTCTACCGTAATTAATTGTGTGACAGTAGGGCAATTCTGCTGATGCCAGCGTAATTATGGAAAGTCAATAGTGCTTCAATTTTAAGCGCTTTATAGTATTGTTCTTTTTACACCAGACTAAGAAATAATATATATCTGTCACCATTTGATTTATGAGAAAGGTATGGCACTAATAATATTAGACTTCAGCTAGATAATACAATGGTAAATTAAAGTTATTGATATGCGATTATTATGGAAAACCACGTAAAAGTTAGCAGATTTAAAGCCCTGATATCTTGTTGAAAAGAGTGTCAAGTTTTTTTAGAATACCTATGAAGTATCTGAAAATATATTTTTTTTAAAAATTACACATTCGATACTCATTATTTTAATAATAACGCGGAAATAATATAAATCGTACAAAACGTCCGAGATCACAAAGAACATGCCTTACGATAGATAGTAATATCCAACCCCCTTACGACTCAATAACACAGAGGTGTGTTGACCTCGTGCTATGTCTAGTGACGTCTTCCTTTAAATACATTACATAGTAACTTGCACGTCAAGAATAAGCCAGACAATGTCGGCGTGGCGCGCCCTTCGCTTTCAGTTTGCCCGGACCTTTAGATCTTATGCATCTCTCACCTATACTCCTTAAGGCTATAACTTGGATTAGTCTTCCGTGTAACTAATGCACGCCCATTTGCTGTCAAGTACTACATTGCAATAGGTGTGCGGGGACTGGACTGGTTGACGTATGTGCCCTATTAATTATTGTGTTCGAAACGACTACGCTTACTATCGAAATATATCTGAAAATTATTGGTCAATTTGCTTAAGAGAAACCATGAACATGTAATATTAATATTAAGGATGTGCAACTCATAAATTTGCCTTTTAAACATTTTTAATTAATTAATGATTCGAAATAATTCAATATATTGGATTTTAATGAACTTATTTTGTAATACCTATAAGATGAATAGAAGTTTTTATGGTCATTTCATAACAGTGTAATCCTTTAGTTCTACATTCTGTAATCGCCATTACAAGTTCAATTTTGTAAGCTAGGTTAGGATCAACAGCTATATATAATATATTTAACATTCATGCGTAACTTCAATATCGAATCAAATAATAGTAATGTGCTAATATTTTTTTAATCGACTTCAAAATGTAAAAGGAGGAGGTTATATGTTCGACGGCGATGCATTTTTTTTTATGAATGTTCACCGATATTTCCGCTAATTGTAACAGTTGACCTATTTAAAAAAAACTTTTTTCGACAGCTTAATGGACCGGTGGTTCTATTTTTATTTTATCGGAATCAAATCAGTAGTTTTCCTTTTTTATAATAAAACAAAATACACTTTTCACCATATATCATCTAAATGTTTAGATGATATGTAACGTATGTATGTCTCTCAGCCAAAAAACAAAAGATTGCGTATTTTGAATATATTCGAGATCTTTTATCTTCAAGGAGTATGTATATTTTTTTATGAAAGTAGTGATGTTAATCGATTTCTGTGAACCAATAGGGAATATGCGTCTGATTCAAAAAAGGGTTAAATATATTTTATTACAATCGTTATTGCTTTAGAATAAAGTCTATCTAAATGTTTTTCAAAATTTGTTCGTTTTCGTCTTGAAAATAATTATTAAAAAGTGCAAAATAAATGCGGTAACTTCAAAATATTTAAACGCCATGCTACTTGTCAGAGCGGATGTGACGAAAATGTACACGTATAGGGATGTCGTTGTTACAAAAAGTTAACATCGATGCAATAACATCAAAGTATTAAGTCGCAAAATAAACAACAGATTACAATTTAAATGATGTTTTAGGCTTTTATTTTTATTTCACCAATTTGGTAAATTATATGATTTATTAAAAAAGTCTATTATACTTTAAAAAATCGATTAGTTGTTAATCGATTTGGGTAATTGAATAATAATCAATCACTCAAAATCCATATTGATTTAAAATGTCATATCTCTAGTCGTGTACTTTGACGTCACGACGAGCGCGCCAAAAATTCCGGTGTTTAAACTGCTCGTAGCTATTACTTATTTTCATCAATGATTAATGTTACAAAATTTTAGTTTTTCGGTGCCGGGTATTTTTTTACAGTTATATATCGATGTTAATTATCATATAAAACCATTTTCCAAAAATGTGCATATTCCCTATTACTATCAAACTATAGCGTATTATGTAGCTTCTCGTACATGAAAGACTTATAAATCAGTCCCATGGTCTCGGAGCCTATCAAATTGCAAACAAACAAGCAATCAAATCTTTTTCTTTATAATACGAGTATAGAATTATTGGGAAAAATATATGTCGAGCAAATAAACAAAATCATCTTTTCTAAGACTTACTATGTTTAACATTTTTATTTATACATATAGATCCATACTAATATTATGAACAGGAAAGACTTGATTGTTTATTTGTTTGCAACGGATAGGCTGCGAAACTACTGGATAGAATTTAAAAATGATTTCACCTACGAGAAACTACAAAAAAAAACTACATCATATGCCGCGAACATATGCGGTGAACATAGATGCGGTGCGGTTTTATCCCGGAAAACAGAAAATATAGGGATGAAAATGGGAATGGAGGTTTGTAAAAGCAATGAAAACGTTACCATAGTAACGATTGTTTACAATTAAATTTGTCATTGTAATTATATCCGTGTCATCTTGTCATGATACGAATTAATGTCCAAATAAAGAGTTCCCTAGAGACCACGCGGGGCAAGCTGCTGGCGAAAAGCTAGTATTTAAAATTTTTTGTGTTACCGATTATATAAAAAAATATCAATAACACTAAAAAGCATGAAATAAAAACTTGTAAAACTGACTTTAAACTTTAAAAAAGTAATAAATAATACTAATACTAATAATACTAATAAGTAATAAATAATAAAAGCTATTGAAGTCGTACGCCTATCATTTAATTAATAAACCTATAGAAGACTTCCGCTATTTCTAATATACTTAGCAAACTAGAATATTAAATGTTCCTGTAAAAATTGTGATTTTATTTTCACTATTGTATTACTTCTATGTAATATCTTATCGTGTAAGAGTGTTATAAGCGCAATTACAAAACGTTCGCGTTAGGTATTGAAATGGTCAGCTCGTGACACGGAATTTCTTGTTCAATGGCATTATTGTACAATAACCTTCTGTGGCGTCAAATTGTTGGACAACCACGACTGTATTATGTGTATGAGTGAAGTCATGGACCGTGTTTTGTCAACGTGAACTGCTGTGGTAACCGGTATCCCGTTAAAATGCATTATCCAGAGGTTTGCTCGTTCCTATTCTTATTACAATCATTATATTAAAGCATAGTTTAATTAACATCCCTAATATGAAATAAAACATTTTTTTTATACGGTTTTATTTTTTGAAAATTTGTTATTTTACAGATTTTGTGTTCACCCGAAGCGTTTGAAAAATGTAATAAATTTTCATAAATACACGCGATATAATCGTTTAATTTTTTTTTTAAATGCTTGTGACGTCAGTATTTAGTGAACTGTAACAATAGCATTGCATGGGATGAAAGCGACAAGTATAACACTTAATAAACTCCTTATTGCACTAAAATCTGCCGACTCTACAATTTTTATTTTCCTGTCGCTTAAATAACAAATTATATTTCATACCGCAAAATAATCTCTTTTAATTCGGTTCTAAGCAAAAATTTGGTTGTGTTATCTATTTCAATATTTACCTTGCAAATATTCCACGTATCTGAAAGAAAGCGTTTTTTTTTCAAGAAACAAACCGCTTGCACAATTCTCTTTCGAGACCACCAGTTTTGCTTTCAGAACCATGCCGACGACATCACCATGAATTACTTAACGCTGACGCTTACGACTTTAACTATACATATATTGGAAATCCACGTTGTATGTGAGAAATGTCGAGTAATTGGATTTTCGTTATTGTTATATAACACACGTGAGTAATATCGTAAAAAGGAAAATGTTGGAAATCTGATTTTATTTACAATACCATACCACCCAGCAAGTTAGAATATCAGTGAGTGCACAAAATCAATGCAAATCTTGATTCGATAATCAAACTGCTATGACTATTCGTCTTGTTTGTACCTTTCATTTTATGTATATCTACATTAATAAATCACTTCCAAAGTCGAGGCTAAACTTTTTCCACTGATAGATACCTATATTGAAAAGGAATACTGCAATTTATTGTGATCAACTAATCTGTTTGACATAGAGCCGCTCGCTGTCTCCAGACTTTATGAGCGTACACGATAAATTTATTAAATAAACTACGGAGCTTTTACGGTGGATTAAAAATCGATTCTAAATAAAGTACGGTACGGTTCTTTTTAAAATGAGAGTTAATCAGAGATGCGTCTTCGATATGCGCGTGCGATGTTCCGTTAGCCGCTCACCTGTGCTTGGGCTTCTCTAGTTATGCTAATGGTTCGATGCGGCTCGCTCTTAGGACTTAAGTACTGCGAAGTATTGAAGTTAGTTTTCTAGAAAAGCCTAATGTTTTTGATTTTTTTCAGTACATAAGTTGGTACCATCGTAAATAGAAAGATTTATGTAATAGGTAATTTTCAAATGTTGATTTGTATACGTCACAATATTTTTGTTATTATCATTAGATGTTATATATTTATAAGATTGCGTAATCATTCCTACGACAAACTGTATTCGATATTTGACCCTGTTATCAGCAGAAATAAGGTTTTCTATTATAATATGTTTAGAACAACTAACCATGTCGCTGGATATGTTCCTTTGAAAGCTGTATCTGAATCACGTCAGGTGTAGGTGGATGGTAGACAGGATAGACGTTATCAAGTCGTACTAATTTACTCTATGTCCGCGTCTCGCCCTGCGTATGGAAATATTCTGCCCGCTATTTCGCTATGAACGTAACCGTGGGTGGACGCAAAGTTAACGGATATCGATTCTAAGAACGTGTTCGAAACGAATTCTCGACATCGAGGTTAAATGCCCTGTAGTGAATGGAGATGTTCCTTAAAATGTATGTTCTCTTCGAGGTAAGATATTGTGTAGTGTTCCATGTACAGTCTGAAATAGCATTTCCTACCTTTATTCGACTAAAATTATTATATTTATGCGAAACATTATTTAATTTGTTTTAGATGTTATGTAATTTCATTTACAGTCGTATATGATTTTAATATACGATTGTGGATGAAATTGGAGAGTGATTCCTTGAATCTATATTGAAACGATTTTAATTATTATTATCAACTACAAAAGTAGAAGCTTTTAACGTAATGGATTGTCATTATCATGATTTTATTGTTATATTTTATTAAAGAATCTGTATTGAGTTTGTAGTGACATAACGTGGTTGTTCCGTTCTCTTTTTATCCAGTTATTTTCACAATTGTGCTACACATGTTACTGTTATTACGTTTTGGGTCTCGTTCATGCTCACGATGATCATAATAAAATGCTTATATGGTATGTCACTAAAAATTTTGAAATTCATAGTTTGGGTGTAATACGTGACCAAAAGCAATTTGTGGTCGTTCAGTTTCGCTCCTCACTTTCATTGTTATCGTTTGTAATTCGATTAACGGTGTCACCGCGGGACTGTCACCGGAATAAGGCCGTTGGACAAATTTCGAACCCGCTCATAGCACGACGTCTGCCGGCGAATTTCATGGTTCGTGCTTACCTGCATAGGCTGCTCTTACAATTGGGTAATTGGAAATTATTATTTAATTGAACTGAAATGTATATCGGATTTAGACGTGACTTTTCATCGAACCGAAATACAGTTACGTCAAAATATGTTATCGGCTTTTTGTGGGCCTGTCATTTGTGATCTTGTGATCTTTATATTTTTTTTTATAAAGCGACCGCTATTGGAATTCGAAATCTCTGGCGTCCGCTCTTGTAACAAGTTGGAGAGTTTTTGCGCCCATCGGTACTGCATACTAGGAAGCGATTACGATGAACGTTGCCAGTTTTTATTATTCCAGTTATCTAATGCTGAAGGGCTAGAGTTATTAGGTGCGGTTAGTTTTTGCATTAATCAAGCATGATTCACTCGAGAACTTAAACAGCCAGTTGTACAAATGTCCATTAAAAAATTCATTAGTTTAAAGCGACATTACCCATATCAATTTGACATTCATTAAACCTTAAGCTTAGAGGCGTCATTGGACGTTTATGCATCTGACTGAAAACCAGATTGATTGACAGCCTTTGGACAAACGTCCATTAAAATAGTCATTAGTATAAAGCGACATTACCGATATAGATTTGACAATCGTTAGAGCTTAAAGGCGTTATTAAATATTAATTGACGTTTGTGCAACCGACCGTGTATGTAGTTGAAATTTGTTAAGTGGAATTAAATAAACAACAATGTTATGAAATATAGAAAAAGTCAGGTAAAAAACGATGGAACGAAAAGTCGATTGCGCTTTAGTATAGGGGCAATTATTGTTTTATTTTTTATTTCTTAATTGTATTAATTTTCAAATATTAATGATTATGTAATGATTGGGATTTTTATTTGTAACCAATATTGGGTGCGTTTACATTACATCAATTCTTTTGGTTTTCTGATTATCCATCTCGAAAAGCATTTAACTATTTGAGTTTGTCAATGTATGTACGTGTATAATAGATTTTAATAATTGTTATTGTCAATAGTATAAGTGAATGCCTTGCATTTCTTAAAGAGAATTTAAACACTAAATTCTCTTTGCCTTGAACTGACTAATTTCTTTCAATCGATTGGCTTAGGTGTTTTCCTAATCTCCTGTTAACAGTCGGAACAGTCGACAGTTTCGTCGTCAATCTTCGTTCTTCGGAGACCGTTCGTGAATGCGGCCCACCCAGAGGCATAAGGGCCACTACAGACAAGTTAATTTTCCAACGCTCAATTAGTTTCCTTCAAACTCAGTTTCCCGATAATACGACATGACATATCACGACAGCACGATTAAAATCTATCGTATATTATTTTGAAACTTTAAAATTCTTTTTAATTCTATTGTAACAATTTTTTTAATTGTAACAAAAACCTTAATCCACAATATCACTAAGTATTAATATTACCTTTCAAATAACATATAAAAACATCTTTACGCTAATCAAAGCTTTATAATTAGACTTACGCCATAATAGTGGATATCAAACCTCTAACTAGGAAGATAGTTAAACCCTGTTTTTATTAAAATTCTCGCTACCTGAAGGTTTATTGCTAGAGGGCGGGCAGTTTCATTACGGTACTTATTAATAACTATTCTTCATTGATTTATTGATACTAAAGTCCTTAGAGTTGTGAAATTTGCTATTTGGAATCTAAATTAATGTTTACATGTTTATAAAACCTTCATTTGAAATTAAAATTTTCTAGGAAGATTTAAGTGTGAATAACATTCTTTGAGTCCAATAAAATGGATTCAATTAAAGTACCTATAAACATTTATAATGTTCCCACAAAAAAGGACTATTCACAAGTATGAAATAGGGTTTCTTCAGCGCCACTAAGATTTGTGATTATAACCGCTGTACATTGCTGGTTTTTTATTATTTCCTTATCCGGTAATACGTTTCTTGTTTTCCAGATAGCGCTCAACACACTCAATAGACATTTTATAGCTCAACTACCTTATTGGTGCGAGTCCCAATTCTTAACCACCTGACATTTATCGTGCGACCATTCGTTGGATAGTCCTCTTCTGTCAGTTTTATTTTATCGAATGGTGCGAGCAAGATGGCTATGTGTAATGTCGAGTACCGAAGAACGGTGGTTTATAGTTAAGCCCTCGAAGACCGGTCGTACCAGCCCCGTTTCGAAGCACGAAACGCGTGAGCGGAAACAAAACGCCATGACGGATTTGTTGCAAATATATTCATTATTTAGTACACTGTCGAGTTAAAGTTAGTGAAGTTATTGTTTATTAGTTTAGTTTGTTTAATAAACAGGATGATTTGTATATTATCGAATGCAGTTTTAAAACTTTTTAGTATGCTACAGTTTACAATTTATTTGATCTTTAGTAAAAGTTCTGCACTCAATGAGTTTTTTTTGTGAAGTTGCTATTGAATTTTAATAAATTACAAAGATTCCCGTTATGTAGTTAGATTCAAATCACACCGTATTTGCTTTGAACGTTTATATCTCAACAATGCTACTAATTTTGTATGTAAATCGTCGTATTGTTTGGGTTCGTTCGCCCTGTTCGAATCGCCTTTACAAAGATCTAGTGAATTTTTTATTAATATAAACTTAACACGTAATATTTATACTCATAATTTCTTTGTTTTGTATGTGAGTTTTATATATAAAAAGGTCAAGTATTCATAAAATAAACTTTCTGAATTGAGAATTTGAAGTTGAGCAGTCTCAAATTCTAGCTCTGATTTAAGTTTTTCTTAATGATCATTTGATAGCAATTTAACAAAGCTACGACTATTGGCCGTGTGAAACTTAAATAACTTAAGTCATCGAGAATAATCAGTTGAGATTTTGTACATTTCTTAATACAGAAATTGACCGTAAGTGTTTTATAATAAAAAAATATGTGATTAATGTTTTTGAAATTATTATGCGGAAAAAATACAGTTTGGCGTTACTCTTTTACAATAATATCACTAGCTTAATCATGCCCTGAACTAATAATATGCGAATGGAATAGACGCATAAATCGATACATCAAAATTATAATGTCATTAATATCACTCATATTCACAAAATGTCATAATTTAAGCAGATATTTATAACCAATACATGACAATTTAGTTTATTTCTTATTCATCCTATGAGGTCTCATCAAATTACTTTACTCATTCCAAACTAGTATTCCTAACTCAACCTGTAAATATTTTTCTTGATTCATCCTACACCTATTCCTCACTCATCCTAAAGCAAATATTACTAAAAAAAGTATGGATAGCACAACTTGAATGAAATAAAAATATAATAAAGAAATAAAATATAAAAAACTATTAACACTTCTTATTTATTTGCTTAAGTAATTACTTTTACATAGATATAGATACGGGTGTAAGAATATAGAGGTAGAATCGCATGTCCCCGCCGCGCCGGTCGCATCATATGTTCGCGACGCGGGTTGTTCCAATAACCCACTGCGGCTTTTTGTAAGGCTAACGGTGTGGCACAGTTGACTTGATGTCTTATTGATGCAAAAGGGTATTCAGAGTTAAGCTCTCTTTAGCTTTCGTCTCCGGTCTAATGAAAGAGAAGTAATTTTCTTATAACAGTAGATGTGATTGGTATTTGATATGAAATTACAGTATGAAATAATCAAAAATATTTATATTATGCCGTTGATTCAAAATACAACCATCAGCTTTATTTATATAGCACAATAATTGTATCTATTTGTGTATAAACATTTTTGCTTATAGGTTAAACATTCAGTTGACGCTGCTGTATAATCGTTTGTTAATAAGAGTAGTTCGAAAAGTAATAAATTAATCAAATTAAATGTATTGGAATCAATTCTATTGCATAAGACTTAATTTAAATTCTATCAAACTACGTTTACAATCATGTTATAAATAAAATTACAAAACTAAACTTATTAAATCATTATATACAAGCATAACGGATAACGTTAAAACAAACTCTATTACAATATTTTTTTTTGGTTGTAGAAGGGTAGAATATTGTTTTATTATAAACATCACATAGAATATAAATGTATCAACCAACATACAACCCTGTAATATTCCATTCAAAATATAATGTTAAGATAATTATGTACCTTTTGATATGCTATTGAACCATGAATGAGCACGAAATGGTTATCTAATACCAATAATGTGTAAAGTTACATACACTATGTGTAATAATATGGTTAATGTTAAACTGTATAAAATGGTCACACATGACTTCACATTATTCCATACAAACGAATTCAACGCGCACATTCGAATAATCCAATGAATTATTCGAGTGCTTGAGTTGAATTAATTATTCGAAATTCAAAGTTATTACATTAAAGTACTTAGTAGTGTTATACCGAAATTAACGACATTCTATTTTGGAATTGTATAACATTTTGATTTAATAAATAGTTGTAAGATTTTATTATATGCATTAGTGGCTCAACTCGGCTTTGCTTAGGCGCAATTCCGCCAGATGTAGTGAGATAGATAGATAAGACTTAATCGCAAATACCAAATACAAAACATACATAGAACAAGAAACAACATTTATCAAGCTTATCACTATACAGAGGTCTCTTCCAGACGACAACCTTTGGATTTTCGTGAGTGTAGTATATTCGATAGTATATTCTTATAGGTATATGTATCCAATGTTAGATTTTTTTCTGTAAAATACAACATTACTTTATCTTGCTTTTTGAAATTGATAGGATATTTGAATTCCAATATTTTTATTTTCTTAGAACCTGCGCTGGTCAGTCTTTTGGTGTCTTTGTATTTATAATATCATTATTAATACACCCGTAACGATTTTCATAATGAAGATCTTTCTTACACTGAATGTCAAATTGAAAGCAATTATTATAGCAATTGACTCACACAACACAGAGCCCTCCGATTGGTTAAACATATATATCCGTTAGATTTGCTACATACACTTATACCGGCTTTTATAAATCGGCCATTTCCTTCTCGTATGAACCGGCTGCATATTTTGGGTTTTATTATGACTTGTTGACGATCGAACTAATAATTTGAGGCAATTTTGAATCAGTTATACGATGATAGGCACGTAGTTTTATTGTTATTGGATTATTTGTAGCTCGAGGCCTTATATTGAGGTATTATGATAACTGTTGGGAAACTTAACGATGTCCCTCTCCATGAAGGCGATGCAGAGACAGCCCGAAGACCACTTCCCGCGCCGTTCGTCCCCATTTCGGTCCTCCCCTTACAGGGCGGGTGCTTCTGCGGGTTGGTGGTACGATTCAGAAACATTCGAGTCATAGCCCCCTGACAGGGTGAGGATATGCAATGACCAGTTAGCGCCCAAACCAACCGGGTTATCCCCGTCGAAGGACCGAAAATGCGCTGCTTAGCAATCTCCAGTCTCTACCTGTCCAGTTGGGAGGACGTTTCTAGGCTGAGCATCGTGGATCCTCCTCTACTTTCCTCAGTAGGTCGAAGCACCCGTCGGTGTCCAGCTCAGTCCCACCCCTCCACAGTTCAGAGAGCGGGCAGGGTGAGCCAGACCGATCATTGAAATGCGCAATTCTCATCGTACCGCAACTGCGGCGCTACTTAGGTCCCGGTGGCGTACATGCCTATAGGTGTGTAGCTTGTGTGTGTATGTGTTATAGTGAGTGTGTATGTACCTGAATGTATTTATGTGTATCTGTTCTAGTGTTTTTGTATGTGCATAAGCATGCGTGAGTGTGATCGTGTGTGAATATGTGTGTGTAGCCCGGGACCTCAACAGCGGCTCAACTGGGGTGCGACGGAAATCCGCCTCTCGAACTGTTGGGAACCTTGATGGTGGAACCTTAATGATAAATAATAATTGTTTAATTTTGTGAATACTAAACATTCGATTGCTGTAACTAGGAAAATGTTCGCTTAGATATGTATTTGACAACATTTGTTTTTACACCTACATCCATTTTGTAGTGCTAGATTTTGCAAAAGTTTCTTAAATTAGACATCAAATTTTTATCATTATTATTATTACAAAGAGGAAAGATACGATTGTTTGTTTGCATTGAATAGGCTCCAAAAAGGAATAGGTTTTTTTTCACATACCTACGGGAAGTTGCATTGCTTATACATACATATGCATACGCTATAATTTACGGCGCGAAGTCGCATATAAACGTGTTAACAATAGACCAACAAAATCACTCTGTGTTCCTCTCTCATTCGAAGTCACGGTTTATCGAATTTGGATGTTGAGATTGAAAAATTTGAATGTGTGTTACCTAGTAGCTTATTGGAACATTGTAGTTGTTGCAAATTTATAAGCAATTTCATTATTAAGAAAACTGTAAATACAATGTTGCCTTATCATAATTACACATCAAAGAGCGCTAAGTGTAAATCAATCTCATTATTTTATATCAAACCAGGAATCAACACTGCCATATGAAACGTGTGAGTGGGTGTTATATTTCTTTAATTGCGCCTTATATCTTTCTCGACTTTGTCGCAATAGACGTATACAATTATACGGCAGCGCTTAGGAAACCTGACCACAACTCTAAGTCATGTTTTTAGACCGTCTTATGATACTTCTCGGTTTACCGGCAATCATATTTTATGTCAATGTGATAACGTTTGTTTTAGCTTCAAGCAGCTTCGTTAGCGTCAAAAGGGACATAAAATACATTTAATAACTATTACTCTTATGAATAAGACCTGTTTTTGAATGCTTCGAGTGTCTGGCGAGTACTGTGAGAAAGAGATGCTCTGAAAACGACGACCTAAAACCCAATCGTCGTGTTTGACGTATAATTTACAACTTTGGTATAAAATAATGTTACCTTACGACATTTATTCGTCTATAGATAACAATATTCGATGTATAAAGATGTCGCCGAAAATCTCCATCATCGTTACGAAGATCGTTTGATTTAGTTTCTTTTTTTTTAAATTGCTAGATACTCGATTACTTAATTACTAGATTGTAGAGAGGGCATGATTTTGACAGTTCGTTAACAAAAAGCAAGTTGCCGCCATTTTGGCACACATTCTGTTTCCGATCGCCGAGGAGTAAAGACATCCGACGACATCACGCTCATCTCGTTATATTTTCGTATGAAAAGTGATAAAATGGAATAAGTCCACAAAGGTATACACGCCTGTAGTGTTATTTTAAAGATAGTCCTCCGATATGCACGATCTATATGGGCTTCGTAAAAGCCCCTTCTGACTATCCGCCGTAAAATATAATATGTGGATAGGTACTTAATTTTTCAACTGTTTGATTATGAACAATTGACATTGCAATTCCTATAAAACCATACCTATATTGCAGATTCAGTGGAAAGAAAAAGCGGTATTGTATGAAAATTAAAACTAAAAGTATTACCTACGGCATTGTTCGTCAGCAATATGTGGAATCCCTATTATATGATTACAGCTGAATATAAATACGCATTTCTGTTATATCCGGGATTATGTAGCTGAAGGTGAATTGTTATTGTAAACCTATAAAGGTTTTCTCATACATTCTTCGTGCTAATTAGTACTTGACAATACAATGGCGACTTATTGTAAAAACTGGGGGCAGCTAATTACTCGTTGCATGCAAAAATAATCACGTGTAAAAGCATTCGACGAATGCCCACGGGCAAATCTCACGGTAACTTACGGTCCGAAGAGAGCTCTTTCTTCTCCATACAATTTTTTATCTTACAGCTTATTTTCTTTAATCGATAGCCCGCATACGAGGAATGGAAGGTTCTGTCAATAATATTGTCTGGGATTAAATTTATATGAAAAGGATGAATCTTATTATTATCTAATGTTATTAAGGTGAATGTGAGTTTATTTGGATGTTTGTTACTTATTCACGGAGAAACTACTGAATTAATTTTGATAAGATCTTTTATATGAATCATTGTAATCCTGAATTAGGTTACTTTTTATCTCACTAAATTACTCCTCACTTACTCCTAAACCACATAGGTGAAGCCGATGGCGGATAGTTAGTTTAATATGATAAAAAAGACGTTCAAAAACTAAAACGATGACCAAAGGGCAGCATAGTCGTATGCCACAATAGTTTGTTTTGTTGTGATGAGTGGCATATGCTTATGCTGTCCTTTAGTCTTCATATTTAAGCAAATATGCTAATTAAGCCCTTTCATTTGATACCCTACACGGAATGATTGAATAATAATATATTTTTAAGTTTCTTAATGCTCTCTAGAGGGCGCTGTTGCCAATTTAATATAACACCATGTAGCCTATAGCATGCAGAAAACTAAGGCGCTTCTAGTGTTACCTCATTTGTCCTGTTACTATGAGTAGTTTCGAAGTTATAAGGGAACAGATGAACATTCTTACATACATACATGCCGACCAAAATCATAACCCCCCTTTCCGCTTTTCCGTAGTCGGGTAAAATAGTCAAATCTATAATAAACTGTCAAAAAAGTAGAGTAGATCTAGATTTATATAATATTGAATGTTAATAAGGGATTTTTCGATAACTTTGTCGAGTACATTTTAAACTACGTATTGCCAATATTAAAATCAACTAACTAATTACTTATGTCTATATATACACCTTTCAACGTGTTAATGTATTTGCGTACCTTGGCTATGTTGCTTGATGTTGAGTAAGGTATTATATTTCTGTGGTGTTAAATTTCAATATACAAATAAGAAATGCCAATAGACTGATCAAAACTTATTCAAATGTCATTAGGACACAAAGCTGTACATCAGCCTACAAAAGGTCAAATTTAAACCTAATTGTCAATAGATTAAGTCTTTAACTTACTCTTAACTGGCCATCTTTTAAAAGAGCTTGAAGTTGATTTAAATTTTTCATTATGTGTAATGAAAACACCTAATACGCCTGACGCAGTGATCTACAAACACTCATTTGAATGTTACAACAGACCACGGTTAATGTAGTACCATTATATTTTACTTTTTCACTTACTAAGTATTACACTGACTGATGGGAACTGACCTCTGTTAGAAAAAATACCTGTTACTCTTCCAAATATTAATTACTCGCTTAAACTGAACACAACGCTATTACGTGTGTACATATGACAGATGATCTCACTAAATAGAATGTAGATGTAATATTTGAGATTTCGTAAGGAGGATAAACGAAAATATACTTATGTATTGGTTGGAATGAAATGCATAGAACCGATTTTCCTCGATATCTTAAATAATTATAATAATAGAGATGATGCATGCGTAATAATAAAAAAATCTATTTAATCTTCGATCAGACAATACACAATTATTACATATATATTTTTCGAAGAAATAGCATAGGTGAAATCTGAGTTCTGGTGAAATTTTAATTTATAGTGTTCAGAAAACTTGTGACGGCTGGGCGTTTTGTTAAAATAAATAATAAATTTGGTGGGTTTTATGGTATTATATTTTTTCAAAGCAAAACTATGTTGGTGTTTTTCTATGTTTATTTGTTTGACTACGGGACGGATTTCGAAGACAAAGATTATATTTAGATTGAATGAAAAGATTTATAAATTAAATTGAAAGTTCCTCGAATATTTTTTGTTTCAAAGCCAATTTAACTTATAACAACAACAACAATTAAAATCAACATAGAGCTGACGGTTTCTTATAACGTTTTGTCTATAATTCCATTTCGTAGTGTGCAATAAACAAATGAACGTTGATGACGGTAATAAAATAACTCGCAAGAAATATATTGATGATGCGTGGTGTTTGATTAAGGTGAAAGTCCACTGTGTCCCCACGCACGCAATGGACGCACGGTACACAGCGCATTTTCATAGCTTTGTATTGATGTGTATATCACTCAGTCCACTATCTCCAATGGCTGCACCGGCCATACGCATTATAAGAGCAAAGAGTGCAGTGCGTGCCGATGACATCATGTGGATTACTTCTATAGAGTTACTATAATTTACATCACAGCGTTATGTCAAAACTATTAAAAACCAGATGTATTGGACGTCTGAAATCTGTAAGTTCGTTGCATACCGTGCGTGCGTCGGTTGCGCAGGACAATAATAAGGTTAACATAATTAAAATAAGACTATATGAAGTGGCTTGACATGAAATTAGAAATTAGTGTTGTTTCGTTCTTAAGACAATATTTAGCGAAATAACACAAGCACGAACTAGAGGCACGGAAAACATTCATCATGAAAGCAAGCGCAATTTTGTTCCTCGTTTCAAAACTTGAGGTTAATTTCACCAGTTATTTTGAAGTTAAACGTCGAAATAGTTAATTTTTAGCAGTGTTAAATTTAATAAATATTAACTTTCGCAAAATTAAGATATAATCGATATTTTTTCGGATATATAAACATCTTAAATCTCAATTAGTTATAAAATATTCAGAAGAGTCATTAGATAGTATAAAATTAATTGCTTTTGTACAGATAAACTAAAAAAAAACACGTTCGATAAGTGAATTGGAGATCAGTAGATCTATGGAATTTCTTAGATAAGTCGAATCGCGAAGATTCGTTCTCTAATTGTTTATTTTCAATATCTTTCAATATTCGTTTCAAAGGTTTATCGATTGTGAGAGCGATTTATTGAATTAAGTAACGTTTAAAGGGTTTAACATAACTTAAACGTATGTACGGCCAGTTTCTGAATAGAAAAAAACTACAAAATCTCAACTGATTATTCTCAATAACTTGAAAATTTCTTCAAAATTTCGACAGAATTCCTTTCTGTGGCGTGCGTGAAATAGATTTGATGAACTATTAAAGCGAATAAACGTCGACCTTTTTAACACTAGCGTAGCGTCAAGTAGGCGCATTATAGGTAACCGATTTTTTGAAAGTATATAGTGTTATAAATTAAATTATAGCGTAAGCAGCGTAGTTTATATCATTGTCGTGATTATAAGCGGTCTTTCGTTATTTTATACTATGCCCATACTATGTCTGTTTTTAGCTAAGATTTTAATTTTGTAATGTTTAGCTGTTGGTCATCCATGTGTACATAAATAAATAAATAAACTTGAGTTTTTTACGTTTCGCATGGCAAAAAGTCCTAGTTTTATCGAACTACTATCAACTGATTATTAAAAAAAACACTAAAATCAGAAACGAAAACCTGTTCAAGTGATGTTTGAAATAGCTTTAGTACGTACGTGCTTTTCTCAATTCAAAAACCAGGTCTAAAAGTATTATTTGCGTCAAACGCTTGCCTTAGATTGTTCATTCAATATGTCAAGTAGTTGTAGCGTGAAGTTCGTGGATATCTTTCAAATGTTAAATTTAAAGTAATTGCGACTGATTTGGAACTAGACAATAAGGGCCCCGATTAAATTATTAGATATTAGATAAAATTCAGTCGATAGTAAATCATAACATTAAAAATAAATACCGCCTGGAAAACGATAAATCTTGTGTAGATTCGGGCAATATTTCGTGCAAGTTAAAGTTGTTTTATGTTAAAATTGTTTGTATTGCACGTAATTGTGATCACGAAAACACGAAGCGGTGTCCCAGGACCAACATGATGCATGCTGCTGTTATGCAATTACTCAATCGGGCACACTGCAAATAGTTGGGTACATTAAAATTATCTTAAAAGCTGGAGGTAAAGACAAATGACAAAACGAGTCAAAATCAACGCGTCGTCAATAAGATAGATAGTAGTAATCCATCATTATTGTTATAAAAAGCAAATCCAATTCCACAATCTCTTGATTTCAGCCCTGCGATTCTGTAAAAATCCGACTCGGCAATGAGAGCTGTGGATATTGCGTTTTTAATTAATTTCATACAAATCTTAACTATTATTCTAAAAGTTATAGGTGAAACTCTCGGCTACAAAGTATTGCACACATTTATAAATTTTCTCTTTAATAAAAGAAAAAAAAACAAACTAATGGGATATCGTTAATGGGCTTTAAAATTAGTTACCTACTGTTGCGATACCGATACATATAACAAACTTCTATATATACCAGGCACAATACCGTTAATGTAACGTAAAAATCTATTGATACAGGATTTTAGTTAAAGTTTTCATTTTTGTATTATTAAATTATTTGATTGTTTGCAGATCAAAATATGGCGCATCGGTGAGCCTGACTAGAAATATCTTCAGGTGAGTGACACAATAGTTTACTCAATTTGTATTTTGGTTTTTTAATTTTTATAATGGAGCTGACCCCATTGATTTAGCTGAAAGGTGGTTAAGAAGCCCAATCCAGTTTGGACTCATTAATTTTTTCTTGATACAGACCAAAGTCCGGTCCGAAATAATATTCAGGGTCTGATGATAGAACTGGAAGATTTGTATTTAATGACGCAACCCTATCGTGTTTGTGTTCGTTTGATTTGTCAATACAATATCTGAAGTCCTAGATAAAATCCATTATATTACGACGGGTCAAGATTCTTAACGATGTACGTTTAAAATCAATATAATAAAGTGTAAAAATATTATTATATTTTATAAATTTTCCATTCATAAAACTGAAACACGAATTCCCAAAATTGTCCCTTAAATTGACTATTTCATTGTGTAACTTTTACAGTAATAGAAGTTTTCATTATATGTAAGAATATTCTTAATAAAGCTCTGTAAGCTAAACACTTACCTAAATAATATAATAAGACTATTTTCTATCGTTCGCTTATGAATTTTAATGATTTATGTAATGATAACAATCTGTGTGCATTTAATCGAGCTAACATAGATGAATGGTTTCTTAACCAAAGGGTGTGGCTTAAACTCAAAAGAGGAATTAGTCTACATCCCACGCGTTACACGGAATAAGACGTTAAATATATTTTGATTTGGAACGCCTTGCCGATGATTTAGTTGAGCTAAATCCATAAGAGGTTACGTGTAGGCTAATGTAATGGTTGCACCTAAATAAGGACTCATTTCCAATCATATGAAGTCTTTCTGCTATCTATCATATCAATTTTTCTGCATACATTACACTAGAGAGGATTGTAACTAAACAAAAACATCGTAACATGATTAGGTATTCCGAACGTATAAATAGATTCGATTTCTTTATTTTTATTAGATCAATATAAATCGTGTACTTAGTGTATAGTGTAAATTTTAGCAATACTAGCTTTCACGTTGACAATATAATAAGATTAAGATTATTGTATTTGATCAATTTTGCTTTCACAAAGCTATAATGGAAAATATTTATAAGCATTTTTTATTAAGAATAATATTGATAGATATCGATTTCATTTGAATTTTCACTTGGTGCAAAACTTGTTATATTAAATCAAGCAGTGAAATAAAAACGATTTCTAGTATTTGAATTTTTGATATAGCCGCGTTTATATAATTTTTGCTCAGTTCCGAGCTGATGGGAAACCACTAACATAATTCTGCTATTCAATCCAAACACATCGGCATTCAAATCGACTCCGGAATGAGATAACAGCGTACGTAAGGAATGCTGATCGGCTGTTGCAAAGATCTTCGCCCAGTTTCGAAACGCGTTCGATCAACTAGCGATCTAGACGCACCTTTTGTCGTTCATATTGAGTAATCCACTGCTGCGATATCTGGGTGCGGTTAAGAATATATTGGAGGAAAGATGGCCGTGATAACGGAAATCTTTTCATCTAAAGTATTAAGCTTGCTGCCGACAACTTGTTGCAAGTTTTCATTTAGAAATCCGTCAGTAATGGCAATGACCGGTATTAAATAGACAAGTTTTTAGGTGTCGAAAATTTCTACAGGTACTATTTTCAATGCTAATGCAACTGAACGCTTGAATCAAATTACACGAAGACTTGATTTACTTTATGTAACGCTTAATATAACTACTATTAATGAAAAATGCGATGACAATGACACTTCATCATTCGTTTTGCACCACGGTTTCGTATAGACATTTACGTTACTTCGTTACCTTGCTTGAAGTTTGAATTGAAGATTCTTAAAACTATAGTATATGGAGTAAGTAATTCTATAAAACGATCCAACCCTCATGCTTTGAATTCACATTTCAAATAAAATACGATATTTTAATCTATATCAATACCTCTCCTGCATTTATAACCATACCCACCGTTTATACTGTAACAGGTTGTTTATTGGTATAACTTTATGTCATAAGTGTTCAATTTTAAATAACCATATTGCCCTATATATACACACGATAAGTCGATAACGAGATTTATATGATTGGAACAAAGATAAGAATCTAGATATGATATCTTGATTCTTAAGGTTATTGCTACTGCGAGATTCCTGGTTGATATTTCCTTGTTCCCTTTCGGTGATTTGGAATAATGATAAATAGTAAAGTTTTATTCATATCAGACTTCACAGCAAAACACTTTAACATTTCGCTGTCTAAAATATAATTATCAAAACCACTATTTACAAAATTGTTCTTATTTTGTAAATTTAAGTGGTCTCTAGTGTTAATTCGTTTTTAATAAATGCAGGTTCAAACTCGTAGTCATATAGAAGTTGCAAATTTCAATTTTAAACCAATATCTGCCTAGCTTCTGTAGTGATTCAGAAGATAAGATAATCAAGTTTGAGATTTAATCTGAAGATGTCCCATATTTACTACAATCGATGTTTAACTTTTCTGAAATATTTAAATTTTCATATATTTCGCTGGCGCACGATGATATTACAATATTAGAGTCACAAATCAATTTATTTAAAATATTTCCGTCTTTTTGTTACAAATATAACATTTACAATTCATAATTCATAGTAATGCACGAAGTTATCCATGTTTGATTTATAAACGGTATTACAAACACATTATTTACATTTAACGTTATTGTATTAAAATAACGAGTTTGTTATATTCATGAACACGAAACTCGTCCAACCACGCTTCAGTAATCTAAACGAGAGAATGTCCGCCGCTCGAAGGACCAACAATTTCTCTGGTATCTGGTAGTAGGTGTTGCGAATTTCGCCTTCGGGTCCCGCTAACAATACACCTAGATCTTCGTCGACTTGTGTACAGAACAAATTGGTAACGGCAACTAGCGTTTACGCCCCTCGAATTACTAATATGAATAGTCAACATTTCAACCGTTTCGCGAACCGTTGATTTCACTGTTTACCGTTCTAACACATTTTTGAACATTGATTTATGTTTATATTCTACTTTTTTATTATTAGTTACGATAAGTTTTGTGCCATTTAGGTATTTCCCCAACAAATATTAAACTTTTACAAACCACATACTTCTTACTTCATCTGACTTATCTTCTGATTTCAGATATCCATTTTCTGTATGTTTTTTTTCCATATTTTAAGGTTGAATCGAGTCAATCCGATCCGGTTAAAGATCATATAAATGTTCTTAAATAAACATAACACTTTTTTTACACGGAACGACATTGTAATCCATCTAACTACGTCATAGGTCAAAGTTGAGATTACAAAGATGTATTCAGAGTTAACAAATCTAACAGCGAAACGACTTCACCAAATCTGCACATCATGCATGATATTACACACATTTTACAATTAAGTTAATGAGCATTTCATTCGAAATGTCAGTTACCGTAAAAATATTTTGTTAGTGTCAAAGATCAAACCGCTACTAAATGTTTTATGAGTATAAAGAAAAATTTTACATTCATCTGAAGGGAACATTAAGGGAAACTATTTTGTTCGCTCGCAAACTATTTTTATAGGCAGTTAAATGTCGCGTCTATGATATAGCGAAAACTACGTCGCAGAAATCTAGCTGAAACATCTTTTTTACTATTATGATGTCGAATTCGATCCTCTTTGTATTTCTACAGTAGTTGCGAGGTAGGGGATTCACCTTGCTTTGCGCTAATTCACAAATGCGCATTGATATTTGACTCGGGTGATTTTGTTGATACGTACTCTTTATTGCGTAACGCACGCTTTACCAGTTAATGTTTGGAAAGTGAATGTGCATAATTTGTGTTCAAACAAAAAAAAAAATGGCACGTTAGCAACACGCTGTTGATCCATTAGTTATGTTTACAATGGTGATTGCGGTGCTTCTAAACCTTGACAAACATTATGCTGTCGCTAGACTTGATTTATGTTGCTTATTATTACTAAACGCGACGGAAATTTGTTTGCCATACACCAAAGGAAGTACTATTAGGTATACGTATAGGTATCATACATTTCAAAAAGTAGGCCTCGTTTTGTTGCTGTAGTGGCTTTCACTACGAATAAGTTTTCACTGTTTGTAATAACCAATGACGTTTAGTGCCTTTACTAATGCGGAAAATGTTTTTAGTTCATTTTTGTGTCATTCAGTATGACGTTATGAGGAATACTTTTGTAGTAAAGTGTTTTAGATTATGGATATACCCTATCCAGCTCCGTTGTTTTCGTGTATATACTTTATTACTCACTAAGACCTTCATTATGTAATAAATGATATTTTTTTAATTGCCTTTTCTGACGTATTCGTCGAGTTAATCGGTTGGATCTGAATGTTTTGTTTTAATACATTTACTTTCAGCTTAAACGCCTTATTGAGTACAAAAATATTATGAAATTAAACCTTAGTCTCAAAAATGACATTTTGGGACCTTTTATTTAAGCAAATATGTAATTTTTAAAGTTGTTTTTCCAGTGGGTGACTGCACTGAAGCTGTAATTGTCTCTCCTCGCATTCAACTTCAAGTTTGTTTAACGGTACATGACTTGCCCTCATTTTGAAGTGATAATGCTTTTGTTACCGACAACTGTTCAGCACAAGGAGCAAACGAAGGGATTCTGCAATTGGATCGAGAAATTGTAGCCAGAAATTGACGGACTAGAAGTGGGCTGGCTGTCCTCAAGTAATTGAAAATCGTAACTGTTATGAGTAGTTAGGCGCGATTGAGTAATTTAGGTATATTTTATGATTGCCAGTTGGATAAGCATATCCGTTATAACATTTTTTCCCCAGCTTTATATATACTAAATTATTAAGAGGTAAAGTTTCTAACTTTGTTTATTTGTATTCTTCGATCTTAAAAAATATTTCACCTATGGGAAGCTACATCATATGCGGTTGCTATAGGCAATAATTTACGTGAACGAAGATACGGGAGAACAGCTACTAATTTTAGAATAAAAACATAATTCTTCGAATGAAAGACGAAAGGATCATTAAGTTTCTTTTTGTTGTCACAATCTTTATTGACTTTGGATAGCTGTACAATATCCAGCGTTGTCACTTCACATTTAAATCATTTAGATTTATACTTGTGCAAACTTTTCGTTTATGTCCTTTTAGAAATCCTATGCATTGTTTAGAACAAGATTCGCATCCTCATTCTCATGGCTTATTATATTATGAAACTTGTGTATTGTAACTTTAAATGTGTTATCAACACGTACATCAGTGTGAGTGACTGAGCGCTAGTACAATGTGCCTTTTGTCTCTGTCAGCGGTAACATCAGTTTTTTTCTAGCTTTTATTTAGTTGTATATTTTGTTTTGAGAATTCTTTATTTCCCATTTTCATCAAGACAAGCACGAACATTCTAAATCGCCCAACTGTCTCGGTTGCACCATTTTTGCAGTTAAAGTTATGGACGATGTCAACAAATTTGACAATATCTGTCACGCTGACTTTTACATTGACTGTGGGATGCTTTGAACCGTTCTCTTTCTTGGCATACCAAAATAAAAACTTTAACCCAGGATACTTAGGTGGTTATAGTCCATCTAACCATTGCTAAATGATAACTCACTATTATTTGTTTAACCACCGGTACTTTAACATGTTTATTGTTAAAGTAACTTGGTGCAACTTATCGAATTTTCGTTACTGGCTTTATTTATTTACTAGGGATATTCTTTGATGATTTGAGCTAAATGAAAATAAGATATCCGTTAATTAAGTCTACCGTTGCGTTGCAAATCAACGGGTCGCGGAATGAAAATAAAAGTGATGACTTTGTTGTAATCATAATTTAGATTAAGAAAGACATTTAAATGGTTAGAAAAGTCTAGAAGTTTTTTGTCATTGGCTTGAACCAAATCAAAATTTTATATCGTTTTATCAGATTCAAATGTATTCTGAACTATTTTGAACATATTGAACTATTTTGTTAATTGCCTGGGAAATCAAACTTTGCATACATTTATTTTTATAGCTTATTCACTGCTGTAGTTTTGAAAACTTTTCTAATGAAGCTTTTATTTCATCAATGTGTCAATTATCATTTAGAAAGAGACGCTGCTATCAGATTTATGTCGTATTTTAATTTTATTCGTCTATTTATCTTTTTAATACACCCAAAAACAGTATCAAAATTTAATAGCCCGTTTGCTCAATCACCACCTTGAATACTTTTTACGTTCTAAATTGCGTCAGACCTTTTTTCAGATTGTTTTTCTTTATCGATTGCTATAAAATCGGTTTTATCTAGCGTTGTCGTGGCTCGATCTTTGATTGAATCGTACCGTTATAGTATCGTCCCGTCAGATTTACGATCTGATCGTTTTTAATTGCGGTTGATGGTTAATGACCCCTAGATTACGGTCTCCAGATAGACGTCAGACCCGGTGCATCTTTTGCATATTTCAGTATCGAACGGTGTGGCGTTCCGTATATAATAGTCACGAATCTGTCCCGTTACTGTTTAAGTCTCTAGGCTATTTAAAGACTGGATCCATACTGCGCTTGTTGGTATCCCTGTTATAAATTCAACGGCATGCCCTGCTCTCTCAAATTTGTATTTTCAGTGGTCAATCGATTTTTTGCCATTATCCATTTACTTTCGGGATTCAATGAATGAATGAATAATAATTTTATTTGCATATATCACACACGTGCCAGCAATTATAAAAGTTGAGTGAATACAAAGAGACAAATATGAAAGAAAAAAAAATTAAAAGACATACACAAGTCTGCATGTGTGCCGGAACGGCAAAAGCTCAGTTATATGTTTGCTTGTAGAGCAAACTACTGATTTTTGGCTTTAACCTAGAAAATTGTTAGCGGGGATGCAACTTAATACATACTATTCGTCAAAGTTCTAGTTAAATGATGATGATTATGTACATTGAAACGATTTCAAATATATTACATGAGATAATAAAAGTTGGAATACAATGTGAATTGGATTAGAATATAATATATTAAAAATGAATTGAATTATGAATTAAATAAGCTGGTCTCTGCAGAATATCAGTGCAGCGGGTCCTGTCTGTTGCTTATACTGAGCTGAGTCCAGCGTTGGCATCACATAGCATTCGCAGCAACCTGTTTTTAAAAATATTTTATATTCAGCCCTATTTAATGTTGTCGTGTATGTTATGTGGTTTCAACAATAAACGATTTTTTTTCTTTCTTTCTTAATAAAATCATGTTTGTTTAATATTAAAACTGATTATATAGATAAAGCCCAATGTCAAAATGTTAAAAATAAATGATTATATAAAATCAAGTTATACACACTAAACCAAATAACAAAATGAAGAAGAGCAAATGCCAACCGTCACCTCGACGACACCTTAATGGATTGTAATATTATTTTTCCGATAATTAACAAATATTGTAGATGATCAAACTGTTGTTGGTTATCTTTTGATACTAAATATGAAGAGAATGCTCATACAGCACTTGACAGCTTACTATAGAGATGGTAAACTATGATAACGTTACCATTACCGTAACCTATAAGTGCTACTTACTTTTGCTTTCAACGGCATTGTGTATGCTTGCTTAATGTTAAAAATAAATGATGACTTAATTATCTCTTTTGATTTGAACGAAATAAGTTGCATTGAGCTTTATTGACACAGTGATTGTATCTGTAATTACATATTTGTATTACTGTAGCGAAAAATCCAATTTAATTGGTGCCGATCGATTGCGATTTACGTAATGAATCGATACTTTATATTGAGTCTGTATTGTATGGCGTCTGTAAGAAATATGCCGAGTTGCATAAGTGTATTGACTGGACAAGTAATTGGACTAAATAATTTTTAATTCGCTTGAATATTGTGTTTCACTTATGCAATTGAGGACTTACTTTATGTTGTTTACTTAGAAATTAAAGAAGATTGAACATCTTTCTTAATTACATCCATCCAAACTGGTTTGATTTTTAAAATATTTCTTTTCATTTCATACTGAAAAGATTGTAGTGATCAAAAAAAGTTTACCGCTATTCGTCGATGACTTTTTTTACACGAGTCCAATGTATGCTTCGAATTTTAAATTAAAACACTTGATATACACGATGGACGAGTATTTGCGTCCCAAATTTGGCACAACCTGTTCATTGAGTACAACCAAAACTGTTACTCATGACTCCTAGTGCCGTTTATGGTGCACGACACGTGTTCATCCGCTATATTTGCTCATTGAATTGTGAATGAGGCGGGAGTTTTTGTAATTACCTGAATCTCGTTTACTTTTATTTTATGATAAATAGTTTTTCGTTGCAATGATTGAATGCCTTTTTGAAAACTTTTGATTTGTAATTATTATTTTAGTGTTTACTCATGAATATAATTTATATGAGAATCACATTCACATCATTAAATAACTATAACAGTGATGATTAAATCGGTTCATTCCAAATCCTACTATGGCAAATATTTTACAATAAAAATAGTTCTGTGGTAACTAGGAATAGTTGAACTACTTTAAATTAACCTTTTTGTAGAATCATTTTAATTTGTACTAATAATGAAAACCTGTATTATAACTTGGTGATTAGGTTCGTTTGTTAATTAACCGGGCCCTCCTTGCAGGATACCGGGTTCTTCCTATCTGTGTGAGGTGAACCGCAGCGGGTTTTACCAGGTAGGCCTTTCTCACCAACCTGCCCTTTTTAGGGCGGGGTGGAAGGAGAGCCCTGGTTTGAGGCTTAAAGTGTATTTCCTCTGCGTTAACAAAAAAAAAGGTTCGTTTGCTAATAACAATGCAGCCCCAAATCCTGAGCCAGCAGATAGAAAAAGCTTCTATTTATTAAACGACGTCCCCGTATCGTTATCAAGGGCAGTAGATGCGCCGTATAGATTGTAAGCGAAACATGGAGACTAAGTCGCTATTATAACCATAGAGTTATTATGCAAAATGAGGAAACGCTAATACTTTCATACCTAGAACTTTTTTCTACGAGTATTTATGTTTTGTATTAGGTACTTCATTTTATAGCTAGAATATAAAATACTTTCTTATTGTTAAATGTTTGTAACATTCTTTAAAAATAAAAATCACTTTATTATTGTTGGTGAAATTAATTATTTTGAACCCAAATTTGTTTATTTATCGCGTTTTTAGCTTAGTTTGTGTTTATTATCTACTAGCGGTTTTCCCGTAACTTCGTACGCGTAAATTATAACGTATGTTAAATCCGTATGAGCTACTCGTAGGTGAAAGAATATTTAAAATCGGTCTAGTAGTATCTTAGCCTATTCGATGAAAACAAACAAACATACAAAGCTATCTTTTTAATATTTGTTATTTATAAATGTTATGCGTAGCTTCGTACGGGTGCAGTTTGCATCAGTCGATAATTTTCACGAAATTCGATTGTTTAATATGCCAATATTATTCTTTGTCTATGAAAATAACATGAGTTTCTTTCTAGCTGTCAATTTTTTAATTAATCGCGTTCAAACAGAAAGTGCTGTTCTTCGCCTTCATATGTAGAGATAGTATATTTTCTAATTGACCTGATACTTTCTAAGTTTGCCATTTAAAAATTGCTTAAGTCTATAGACAATTCCAATAGCGATAGGGAAGCGATCCAGTACCGTTATGTTATCGATAAATTATCACTCACGTTTCGCCACCGCTAGGCGCCTGAGCTATTTAGTAAATAGAGAAGCAAGTGACTTTTAAAGTTATTGTATGAATGTTGCTAATTGCAATTGCTACTTGATCTTCAATCTCACATTTCCATGAAAAATGTGAATCAAAACGGATTTGGAAAATTATTTTATTGTCAAATTACTTTGCTAATTTTGAATGAAAAATGCTTAGAAAATCCACCAGCCCCAGCTACCCCGAGATGGGATTAAAACTCACGACCTTTCGCTATCCTTTCAACTGCTCTAATCACTGAACTACCCGAGATCCGATAAGACTAAATAATTTTCCAAGCACTTGTTACTCTTCGCTATTAGTTAGCGCATTTTCATCAATGTTCAGGCAATCTACACAAACATGTGTTAAAATATTTTAGAACTCGACATATCAGCCGTCAGATATGCACCGACCCTGAGGTCTCTCTTTTTCCATTCTCTTTCTACCCTCATATTTTTTCCTATTGTTATTTTGAATTATCATTAACCGACAACAAACGAACTACAAAAATAGAGTTATCACAGTTTTTATATAACTTAACTTAATTAATAAATCTTTAAAGAAAAGACTCTTAACGTAATTACGTCACTATGACAGTACTCCAATTAAAAGAAGTGCAGTAGCTGTCAGTTTTTAGCTCAGAACGTGTTTAAATTGGCGCACATTGAGAGACAAATCTAAAGTTTTTGTTTCTACAGTTGCGCCATTGATTTGTCGGTCAGTCAGTCAGTCTATTGATTTGTCACGTTCACCTGTCCAATTTCCTGACAGCAAAAATAGTATTTTCTCTTTCGTACTGTTGGAAATAGAAGCTTGATAGACGGTTTAAATATCACTTACCTTACTTTTGACTTTTTGTAGATGTTATTTTGGTAAACTTGCAATATCAGCATTTTTTTAAAGTATTAACTGAAATAGGCTTAAACTTTGTTTTTTATTCACATTGAACGTATCGCATATATATAAAATATCACATCGCATTTATTATAAACTAAATCGTGGCAAAACGTGTTATTGACCTCTTTCATAATCGAGCCTATCTGATGTCAAAACGTCTAACTAATCTAATACGATAAAAACTTAACCTTAACTAAGTTATAGTGAAAGTACTTATATTGATTGAAATTAAAGTTTCATCATAAAGATTGTACCCTAAGGAAACAATCCAACTGTTAAAATTACCAACAAAAACGAATTGAAACTGCCCATTCTGTTTCTTACCTGGATGAATCAATGCAATGAATTCAACGTAACGAATTGTGTGAATGCGCTCCATTAACTTTTTAATAGTGTTCCCTTGCTTCTGACAAATTATCTTTGTGTTATAGTAATAGTATAAATGAACTACTTGGTCGTGCAAGTGATCAAATTTATTTACTTTCATAAAACGATCAACAATTCTTGGCATGCATAATAGCTGCTGAATATTCGATTTAGTGTTTGCATTTAGCGGTATCCAATGTAAAGTGTTGTTAGTATACTCGGATGATTCACACGCTTAGACAACAGGCATGACTTTAAATAACTTGAACAAGTAGGTCGCTGTCTTCGCTTTCGGGCTAGCGCATGCGTAGTCAATTACACCAGTTATATAGTGGCCTAGCGGAGTGTAAATGTAAATACGCCGCTTATCCACTGTTAGATATCGAGGCTCGTTTGCATATCTGTTGGAATATCTAGTATTCGAAGTTTATCAATTTATTTAATGAATCAATTTGATATTGTGGCCTTTTCGTGAGCTTTATTATCGTGGGTGCTTATATTGTTTTATGTATTGTCGAAGGAACTTTGCGCTCTTTCACTTTATATACGCAACTCATGGATAATTTATTTCAGAATGGAATTGTTTATACGAGCGGAAAGGACTACGAAAGAAAAATAATAATAATGTAAATAATTCCATACGATGAAACGATAGAGTATGCAACCACCTAGACTGAATAGAACATAGACAACGGAAATCCCACCAAATTTTCTGTTGACAACTTTTTCAGACACACCAGATATGTTTTTTTAACATTATTTTAAATTGAACTTTATATTGTTATCCCTCAATTGCACAAATGTTCATTCAGGTTGATGACGATTTTAAAAGCTCTAAATTTGTATTGATAATATCGCTTTAAACCAATGATAAATTTAATGAATGTCTGTGCAACGGGCAGTTTGCTATTATTTTTTATTGTTATTGCCGTCTTTCTCTTGTCTTATACGTACTTTTAAATATATATATTTCCATTTATCTCTGTATTAATTTATTAGCTGTTTTACCGCGACTTCGCACACGTAAATTATAGCCTGACGACCTTGTATTATGTAGCTACCCGTAGGTGAAAGAATTTAGTCTATGTTAGTGCTGCGTTTGACTTCGAGAGCGAGACAGTTTTTTAACAGAAGGGAACTGGAGTGCAGGCTATTCCACCAAAAATGTCATCGGTCTAATCTGAGTACAGCGGGGACCTTTCATTAAGTTATAGTATAATAAGTACTCTATAGTATAAAAATTATATGATAAAATTTTAATATAAAACATTATTCATCTATTATGGCTACAGTATAGGATATAAATATTTTGTCGTTTATAAATATAATTCATTGTAATAGCACCTAAACCTACAACCATGTCAGAATTATCTCGATGATAACTTGCAAGTACAGAGAACTGCTACCAATCCTGCCATTTTTAGTTGAAAGTGTTTAGTCGTAACTTATAAACCGTCCTTAGCGTCCGCCTACATAGCAATGTCGCTCTATAAATTGCACTTCGTTATAAAGTCAGAGAAGACAGGTGGCTTTCCAGACGGTTTCCTGTTACCGATGCTGACATAATTGCATCTTATCCGTATGCTTTTCCCGTTTTAATCATAACTGTTTACGTATGACTATTACATTTCAGCAGTTAATTCGGCTCAGATTGCCAATTGATAAATTGCACTGCGGCATTTCTGTCTTGCAGATTGACAAACTGATTAATGGTGCCCTATGTGTGTGTAACTCAAATGACCACAATTTCTGTTACAAGATATGCCGACTGTTATCTAGACGTTCAATCACTCCTTCCAAATAAGCGAGGGAATAAATTCACATTGTCGTTTCTTGTGTAATTTATTATAATTTAAGAGTCTCCTAGGAGGCCTATCGTACGACCTACTGTTTAACAATAACCTCCTTTTTCACTCATTCATAATTTATTGACGTTTCTGTAGCAATCAGCATGTTTTATGACATAGTTTGTTTCAGAAATGAGAATCCGTTGACGTCGGCATCAAGCTTACAGTGATCTTCATGTATCTGAATATTACTGATTTGTTATAAAATTTATACTGTCTAATAGTTGTAAATTTTCTCTAATATGGTACTTAAGCTTTCTTATATTCCATAAGGAAGTTCAGATCGAATCTTTACTGCACGATCAAAAACACGTACGTTTCTACTTACATTTTACATTTAGTGTTGATGTAATTATCTTTCGGAATGACTTATACAAATCTTTGATCCAAATACCCTGGTGTTAAGGTTAGAAAGATCATTAGGATCTGAATAAATTACTGTAATCGGCTGCTTTACGAGCAAATATTGAGTGTGTTTGTGTTAAACTAGATTGAAAGCGAATTAAGTAATAAATATCTTTTAATGTTATATATTTATCGTTTGGTATTATTTGTAAGCTATTAGAAGTTCCTTTTTGTCTTTAAAATGATAGGATTATCATAGTGTTTTTATATTTTTTACTTTTGAAAGTGTGAATCCAAATACAAGTAAGTACCTAATATATTTATGGTATATGGTTGAACATTTACTATCATCACTATATGCCACCGGGTACATAAGAATAATGTAATCACTAGCTTTTCCTAATGCGGGGACAGTTAAAGTATGCATATATTTTTCTTCTTGTTCGTGCTATGTTGTCGGTGCTTCTTGCACAATCGCATTTCTATTGAATATGCATTTCTGCGTGTCGCTTCTAGTCTGGTATTTTATGATTTATGGTGTTCTCAAGTTGCCTTATTTGGTTATCTTCTACGATTCTCGATGGCCTATGTAAAACCATTGTATGAAATCTGTTTTATTACCATGAACTATTTTCGAACAATATACTCAAAATCTGCATTTGTTTCATTTACACAACCATTTAAAATTTACTTAAATTACTAATTTTGAAATGTTTTTGATGTCCTACGTCATGTAAGTTCTTAACAAACATTGTTATGATTTTGTTGCTTAAATATTTTTTTTTATTTGAAATAATAACTTTATATTATTTGTTTTGTTGAGTGTTTTATAATAGGAATATAGATATAAAAAGAGAGATGATAATGTAGTCATTCGTAATTATTTTTATTAAAGTGCGTGACCACGTTTCAAAACTTATATGTTCCGTAAATGGGATAACCTACATGTTATTAAGCTAACCGTTGATAGGTTATATTATGTAGGAAGTACTGTTAGTAGACGATCAAACAAAGTTAGTGATGACGGTGGGCGTAGCGGGTGGCAAACTCATTGGCTGGCCAGCTTGGGCATCTCAAACAATTATCGTTATGCACTAGCCATTTGTCTAAAACGTAATAAGTAGTAGATTTACTTTTCATATTTATTAGAAATTCCACTAGTAATGGATGTGCGTTAAATATGAGTGAGGTTGATTGCGAACTTAATCAATTCGAAGGTATTGATTTTTTATTTCTAGTTCGTTCAATCATTAGGATGTTATTCATTATGTAATGTAGGTATACGAGATTTGTTTGTTAGTTTTATGGGAATATCGAAATAAAACAAGCGGAAAGTCACAATTAAGTGTGTGATCAATTTATAAATTACTATACTCATGTTGATAAAAAATGAGTATAATTAAATTAATGCTTTCATATTTCATATCATTAAAAGCCTGTTTTTAATGTGTACACACATTTGTAGAATACTAGTACTTGGGGTACATTAATTCATATTTTACTACGAAATGGAAGTGCTGAAATGTTATTTTGAAAATAAGCCAAAGATGGAATACAATAATTTTCCATTCCTATCTCCAACAAAAGATAAAGTAAATAGAAGGTAGCCTTTGTTTGTTGTTTTGAAAGCGAACAAGTTATTTTAATACCGTTCGTAACAACAATTACATAGGAGAATTATGCAGATATCTGCTTTGAATATTCCTAACTGTCGTAAGCTCAGTGGCGAGTATTTTATGTGCAGCCTTGCGTTGACAACCTTTAGAAGTGTTTTCATTTACCAGAGAATACTTCGAATGTTTTCGACTGATAAATAAAAAAAGGCCGTAAAAATTTTAATGTTTCTATTTATTTTATAAAATACAATACATTTGTAAAAGAACTCTATTACAAATGCATTCTATTAGAGTCAAATAAGCAAGACGATATGTAAATACGGCAAGATACGAATAGGACATGTCAAACCCTTATGAGATTATCGGTTAAGTGAGTGTACAAAAATATTTAGTGTTAATTGTGGTAGGAAAGACTTCAGTTGTCGAAAATCTATATTTTAATCAAAGGTTAGGAATTATATGAATAACATTAGAGGTACAATAAAATAAAACCTACTTCAGAAGGTAATAGAGGTTTTGTTTGATTGAGCCTGTAAGATGGCGACAGCGCTGCGCCGGACGCTGTATTTTTACAGAGTGTCAAAGCTGATCTCTATAGAATTTGTCAATAAAGCAATAGACCCGGCGGCACTTGGTGAACGTCGTTTAAATCTTTTGAAATGTTATATTTTCATTTATCGGCCGTTTTGCATCTGACAAAAGTGGTTGCGCTACTTTTGTTGATAACTAGACAGTATTTCTAAATTTTGCTGGAGCACTTGAATAGATTGATTTACTAACTTTCTTAATTTAATTCCTTGTCCAATTTGAATTGACAGGTTTTTAGCATACTATACCTGTTTGGCGCTGTTCTCTACGTAACTTATCCGCTGTTGGTGTTCCTTATTGGGGTCTTAATGTTTGATTACACTTAAATTGATAAATTACACGTTAGAAAAGTTTGTATTGGCATTAGAATCCTATTCGTTTTTTTAACACAACTAATCTCTTGCTATTAGTTGCTAACAGATACATTTTGTTTGAAGCAATTAAAATATAACAAATCAAGTTTTAGATACGTGATATTTGGTTGTTAATTAACTATCTCGTATTTGTAATTTCAAATCGGATCTGACGTAATTAAGTTAAATTTGGACTGTGTGCAGTTGCGTAACGTGTTACATTACTCTATATTTATTAATTGGTTTAAGATTGTTAATATTAAATGCATCAATGGATGCCTCAATCATTTCAATTACATCGACCTTCTCTTTGATAGTTCTTATTCTAATATGAATAATAGTAGCATCAAGGTTAATGTTGTAAAACGAGTTCATATTGATGCAAACCTCTTTCATGTGTTCATTATTCGAGTTATTTAATTTATACATTGAAATGATACAATAATCACGTATTTTATTCAGTTTCCATGGAACATTAAATGGTTCTATATGAAGCTTTGTATAGTCACTATTATATGACCTTATTTTGTTGCTCCTAACAATTATATTCATAAAATTTATTTCATTTTAATATAATGAATGTAATCGTAAATTTACTTCGATGCAGAACCGCCAAGGATGTAGTAATCTAGGAACATCTAAGACATTGACATCTCACCGGACATCCTGACACATTTTGAGTGCTTTTTAGAAGAACAGTTTGCAAAAAAACACGTATCGGCATCGACATCAATCATGAAAGCGTGAAGTCGAAAGTTGCCTTTTCGTTGGACATGACCATTAGTTCCAGTGACATCTCTAGCACTGGACTTTCCAATACACGATTGTAGACGGCCGATATAAATAATAGCATGTCCACAAAGATGTTTATGAAAGGTTCCTATGTTGTAACAACACATACCATATGAGGAATTGTATTGTTGTTGTATCTAGCGTTGTTTGAAAATAAACAATCTTCAATGGACATTACGTACTTCTATATCAATCTCAATTGGAAGTCAAATGACTTCACGTTAGAATTTATTTGCAACGCGATTTTATGTTATTGTCGTCTTACTAAAATAGGTCAGTATGAAAATTAGTAAAATCTGTTATGCCTAACCAGCTTATACTCGCCTTTGGTCTAATGGTCCAAAAAAAAAGAAAAGACGTAACATTATATTTATCGATTTTATTCCACATCGATCTTATTAAATCCCACGCAGCACTTCAAGATTTAGGTAATGTTAATGCAAATTTGTAACGACTGGAAATCATTACTTGCCATTATGACGAAAGTATACGTGGATTATAAATCTGTTCAATACAAAAGTGCTCTAGTTAACTGGAACTTTTTAATGGGCTACCATTTGCCCTCTGACACCTAAGGACTCAAGGTCTCAGCCTTTCACTTTTTCGTTAATCGCCATTGCTAAAGCGATCGGGTGCAAGCACCTTAATCCGAACGCAGCGGAACAACGAACGAACCGATTCGTTTCTTTTTTTTTTATATAAAAGGACGCAAAAACTTCCCGCTGCACGTTTCGTCACAAGGTAATTGTGCCCAGTAAAATTTATCTGACTGAATTCGCCGGGTTTTTGTACACTAATGTGATTTAGAACAAGCCGCGTGACTTTCGCAACCGGTGACATTACCGTTTCGTGTCTAGCCAAAACTAAAACTGTTTGACCTCGTGTTCTCGAGAAATTGTTCTGTTCTTAGGTGTTACTTTTTGTGATGCAATAACTTAACGAGCGGAAAAACTAGCGGAATAGTTATTTAGTAGTCTTACACATGAAAACGTCATAAATATGCTTGCGGTTTTAAATGGCTTCCTTGGTCGAAGATGTTCCGCAAATCTGTTCTTAAATAGCCAGTATTTTTCTTATATAGTTTAGGTTGTAGTTATCTCTTTTGGATTCAAGGATCATAGTAACCAAAGCTTTAAGTCAGTCTGTTGCCTACTTACAATTTCATTTGAAACTGATTCTAATCTCAAGTCATTATCGTCTATATTGATACGTAAAAGGCTATCGTATCTGTGTCACCTTTATTTGGTTCGTCAATAAGGTTGGCAAGACCATAAAAGAAATCAAGATATTGTAACAAATATAGAATTATTCGGGATAACGACCGAGTAATTAGATATCTTAACTAGCTTAGTGCATACTTTATTTTTACTAAAATAAGTTCATAAATTCGTAATTGTAAATAAGTGAAAATTAATAGAATTTCATATAGAACAATATTGAATATCGATTGCCAACCCTATACGTGAATGGATTCGATTGCCGTTAAAAAAAAAAAGATTGTCTTGACACCTATAAGAACACGACATTTTTTGTAGTTTATGCTCCTAAAAATGAACAGACTTTCACTACTAGTATCACAGTTTTATTTGATCCGTTTGTGCTGCGTATCACTATTGTTTTTATACAACATTCATTACCTTTATTCTGTTGTTGATGTTTGAGATGAGTTATGGTGATTGTAGTTTCTTTATTGACACTTTATCTCTTTTTATTACTTGAATGCTATCGTCTAACTGGTTAGCTCGTAGCTATACCGTTTCAACTTTCTCTATCCTAACCAATTCATTAAAAGGAATGTCTATGCCCTAATCATGAAACAATCAGCGGGCTCTTTGCTCCGTTCGGGATAATAAGTAAAACGCTATTCGTGAGTCGCGAGCGCCCGTTTCCATTTCGGCACGACCACAGTTTAAACAAATCAACAATACTATCTTCATGGACTCTCACGAGTTGCAATTTGCTTATATTTGTGTGTCATTACAACCTGTTATAACAGTCTTATGTTCCTAATCGCCATTGCAAAGTGCGGGTGAAGAGCTTTTTCCATTCTCAATGTTGTATTTAAAAGCTGATTGTGTACGCTATCTCTTTTATTAAGTTAAAAAAATCAAATTCAATATTGTTTATCCATTCTAGTCTAGTAATAGACAAGCATTTTTGAAAGTTGACAGCTAAGTCATCGGTTTTCAAATCAACGGCGCGAGATCTTGTACTGAAAATAATTGGAAAGAAATTTTTTTTCGCCCTATTTTATTGCATGCACATAAAACCAATTGGGAAGTGTCCTTATTAAACTATGAAGTTACTTTCCATTGCAATCAAACCTAATTATCCATCAAAAATAATAAAACAGAAAGTCGATTACTAACGCCGACCCATGCATACTCATTTAGTTGATATAATTAAGAAGCTAGAACTAATAAAAATCCTTATCTAAAATATATCAGGCTTTTGATTGGGTAGTTATATAATTTTCTTTAACAAGTTTCTTTAGCAACGCTAACAAAGCTCGGGCCAGACAAGAATAGGTTACTGTTGCAGTATCATCCAGAAAATGTTTATGTGCTATATTTAGTTTCTGCTTATTAAAAAAAATAAACAAGGTCATGCAGGACTTAAATCGAGATGTTGATATTTATCAAGATTCTTGCTATAAGATTTCGGGTAGTTTTACTTTATTTATGGACTAGGTATTGATATAAATTTAAGAAACTTTATTAAAAACCGAGTGCAAGTAATCCATTAATCTTGTAAAAAGTCATCCAGGGTTGTAATAATACCTGAAGCATGATTGGAAATAGGTATATCTCGTGCTTTCATAAATTGTTCTGCAAGTTTAGCTCAAGGTGAATCACGACACGCCCATAATATGACCGATAAAATACGTGGCTACCTCAAAGGTATACGTATCCATCTTACAATATTAAATGTTGTTTTACTATTTATCGGGTTTTACACGTGGTTTCGTTCAAGTATCATATAGATCCAAAACTTTTTACATTGTATGTCGATAAAGTATATTTTTAGTTTAAGTACTATTAGATAACTCATAGATATGTATGAATTAGAGATTTTTGAGCGCACACCAACGTTCAAGCAAACTCCATAAATTTTATCACAAGAAATTATATACTGCGAATCGAATTCTAGGTTGATCAGTCCGAGTTAAAGGAGATGAACAAAAAGAGTTTTCTTCACACTTCTTAAATGATTTTGATTCATACACGTTGCGCGGGGTTCATGTGTTTACACGATGTGACCTTTGGAGTTTACCTTCTATTCTACAAATAGGTTTCACTAAATTAGTTGCAAGATTTTGTAATCATTGTCATACTTTAATATTACAGTGGGCATATACGAATAAAGTAAATCATTTTACTCAATTTTGTTTAAACTGTTGTTGGAAGAAAGTTTGTACATCGACAGTGGAAACCTGCCAAGACGTGCATCAAAACACAACTGCAGACTGGTGACGCCCACCTCGTGACGTTGCTGTTCTGATAACGGATCCTCGGAGACCTTGACTGGTGATCTGCGCGACCTGCGAATCTTGCTCACAGTCATAATACATATACTTTTTAACTATTACAGTTCAAAGTGCAACGTCTGACTTGAGTATAAGTGTTCTAAATATTTTGGTGGTCTCAAATTTTTCTCACCCTATTTGGAATTGTGTGTACACTTTGTGGTTTGATAATTATTTAGGCTGTGTGAAATAAATTGTGAAACAAGTCTTATTTCAAATGTAATTAACGGATTCCGCTCTTAATGTTAGTTTGTTGTTATCAAAGTAGATTAAACTTATTTCTGGGTTAAACAGTTTATTTATAAGCCTCCGGCGATGTGTGATGAAAGTGATTGTGACTTTCAATTGTATTTAACATAACAAATCCGTTATCACGCGAATGAATCTTAAATATTTAATCTGTTTCAATAAGATGTACACGGTATTGATAATTTAAAAAAAATGTACAACAATAGGGCATGAGTTGTAACTTGTCTAAAGAAACTGGTATGCTGTTGGTAAATTATCACTTTATAAGGGCTGATGGGTGGGTGAGAAACAGAAATTACCTAACTGTTTTTACTAAAGGTTTAACCACAGATAAAGCTGTAATCCTGGGCTAAATTATATGCGGATGCGAAACGCTAGACATTGTCTATTACTTTGAAATGCCATCGCCGCTTGATGCAACGTGGGAGATTCACATTTTACCGCAATTACGTTCATTGGTGTTATGTAAATAGGTCTTAACCATTTATTTAAATTCTCTTTCGTTATTTAAAATATTAGTATTAGATTAATTTTGTATTAGATCCAACAGCGTTTGTTTTAATACTTATTACTCATAAATCATGATTTTAAGACCATTTGCTCTAATGTTCTTTATTTAAATAATATTTAAGTAGCATTTTGTTTTACACTTTATTTATATTTATCTACTACAACATCTAATTTTCCCGCGATTTTTGTCAGTGTAGTCATCCGCGTCCAGCATATGATGTAGATTCCTGTAGGTGTAAGAATTTTTAAAATCGGTTTAGTAGGAAAGGAATCTTTTTAAAGCTAACAAATAATCAAATCGTTCTTCGTTATTATAATACATTAGTATAGATTTTAAGTGCTTATAAAGTAATTAAAACACATAAAAACTGTATTTATAATGTAAGTGGTAAAAAGTGAAACCATTATTATTTAATTACAATATTATGATCACATGCTAATTTCGCTGCGTTTAGAGAAATCATTAATAATTCAGGTTTATTTTAATTTGTAGCTAAGCAATTATTACACAATTCTATCGCAATTAACTAGATATTTTAGGCATTTTTTTATGAGCATAAAAGAAAAATCAAATAAATTATTTTAAATTGTTACTTGATTTTTTAATTGCAAAGCCTATTATCAAGATCATTTACTTCTTTTGTGTGTTTAAAATATAGAGTGGCAGATCGATTTAGAAGTTGACCTTATAGACATACTGTTTCTTTTAGAGTCATGATTTATCTTATCATATTTTGATAATTGAATCTGGTTTTACCTATTATACTCATATAAGGAGATCTAAATAATTCACATACTAACAAACGCATTGTAAAATGTTGACGAATGGTTGTATCCTATAAAGAGTAATTACCTAGTTATGGTGTAACTCCTAAGCCTGAAATGTCGCAGTAACTTGGTCTAATTGGTAAGTATTTTCGTTAGCTATTTGTTGATTGTGAATAATTAGGATCTAGTTAGGAAGTTAAGCATGATCATATATTTCGAGATAATCAGCTTTATAGGGAATTGTAAGATTTAACTGTGACAAACACCATTGTGACCGACTTAAATGCGACGAGACGTATTTAGGGTTGGTAAAGTTAGGTTGGTTAGGTTAGAACTGTGGGGTTCTTATCTATGTCGCCACCCGAGTGCTTTCTGCAGCAAGATTTGCCAGTCTAGTGCAGTCAGCGAAATTTATCAGGTAGGCCAACATTGCTTTGGCGTCGTTCATCGGAGTAGATCCTAGTAGTCGGAGAGCCCAAATTTGAGGCATAAGACACAATTCTTCTTAGTTTACAAAAAATGTTAGATTAGAACTGGAATCTCATTTCTTAGAAATACTATACACTCCAAATTTCTATACTCTACCAACAGGCCTTAGACTATTGCTATTGATCTAATTTTAAAAGATTTGTCATTTCAAATAAAACCGAGCATGATTGCAGTCGTGGAGTTCTGTGATGGTCGGTAATTTGGTTTGGGAATTGTGCAGGGTGCAAAAATAGAGGGAGATCATTTTCCTAGACGACTCTGGTTTAACCTGAATTGATTGTGCATAGCACATGGTCGTTGCGCCTTTATACAACTATGGTTGCGATTGGATAGATTCTCCTGCCTGTCCCTATAAGCCGTAGAACGAAGTATCACACATTATTGAGGAATCTGCAACAACTGGATTGGATCTTTTCTCTTTAAATTTTAATAATTTCAATTATTTAGTGGTTACATCTTTGGCCGCATTTCTCAGTCATGTGTCTCAATCGTGTCTCAATCTAGCGTTTAAGCTAAGCTATGTTAGCTTTGATGTTGAGAAGGATGTGATTTCAGCATTATTCTAGTTTCAAACTATTAATAATAAATATACTAATTGTTGATAATATAATATTAATGTAGATTACTAGCTTTACTATCGATGTTGTTTTTTGGAATAGTGTTCCAATTCTATGTTATAGTCGGTAGTCGTACTCCCTCCTGGTATTTTATGGTCCAATTCTATTTATTGTTTATGTATGAGTATTTGAAAGATGGCTGTTGATTTTATCTATACTAATATTATAGGCACCGAAATTCTCTGACTGATTTAAAAAAATATTTTACCCATGTGAAACTATATCATAGTCTATAAAACAGCTAGTACGAGGGTCAAACTGAAAGTTCTTAGAAAATCAAAAACTGATTACATTAGCCAGTTATTAGTTTTATTATATCTTTTCAAAATATTGTCCATTCACGTCAATACACCGCTGCATGCGATGGAACCACTGGGAAAAGCACTTTGCCCACTCGTCCTTAGGGGTCTCTTCAATGGCATCGCGATACGCAGCCACCGCTTCTTCAGCATTCATAAACCGCTTTCCTTTAAGTTTTTCTTTAATTTTTGGAAATAAATAAAAATCACAAGGCGCGAGGTCGGGGCTATACGGCGGGTGACCCAGTAATTCAACGTTTGATGTCGCCAAATAGTCGATCGTTCGCTTGGCGGTGTGCGACGAGGCGTTGTCGTGGTGAAGGAGGATCCTACTGCGAGGTCGTTTCTCTCGAACTTTTTCCAAGACAAGTGGCAAACAATTGGTAGTGTACCATTCTGCAGAAACTGTTTTTTGATCCTCTAACACAATTGTTGCAAAATGACCTATCCTTCCAAAGAACGAGGCCACCATTTTTTTTCCCGCACTTCGATCTCTCTTCACTTTAGTTGGCAACTCCTCGAAAGGAAACACCCACTGAGCAGATTGTCTTTTGGTTTTAGGATCATAACAGTAAATCCAGCTTTCGTCACCTGTTAGTATGTCGAACACAGCATTTGAGTCACCTCCGTTAAATCTTTCAATCATTTTACGACACCAATCCACACGATGGAGTTTTTGAGCCTCAGTCAAATTATGAGGTATCCACCGGGCGCAAAGCTTCCTGACCGCTAAATGTTCGTGGAGGATTTTGTGCACTTGACTCATACCGATGCCTAAGCTTGTCCGAATCTGTTGATAGGTCACTCTTTTGTCAGTCTCTATCATACGCCGCACAACACAGATGTTATCTTCAGTCGTCGCCGTAGAAGGCCGTCCCTCACGTAAATCATCAGTGAGATTAGTGCGACCACGTTTAAACTCATTAAACCAGTTGTAAACAGTCGCACGAGATGGGGCTTCATCGTGAAAGGCCAATCGTAGTCTATCATAACTTTCTTGTTGACTTAAATGACATCGAAAGTCATAAAAAATCATTGCACGAAAATTTTCTCGTGTTAAATTCATGATGACGTGACACAGACAATTTTCAATTTGCCGCCAAATCGTAAAACAAATGACAAATGAATGAAATATATACTCAGTAATATTGGCAAAGAGTTATATTTTCAAATTTTAGAATTATTTTTTTATTATATTGTTTATAAGTGGCCAGTTCTAAGAACTTTCAGTTTGACCCTCGTATTGAATATAATATATTGTAAGTACATAAGACCTTCCTTTGACAAATTAGTATTTAATTTTGTTATGTAATCACTGGCACTAATTAGAACACCTAAAACTTCGTGTTATGTAGTGTGTATTTTGAAATATATTAAGATATATCAACCGTCATCAGGGTTATCAGGATACAAGCGTTTTTGTTAAATCTGCTGCATCATTTGCATTACTATCAAGACACTTGCGACTTCACGCCACTGCGTTTGTGAGCAATTGCTGAGCGAGAAGTTATTTCACTAATCTTATCCATTGTGTGCCATAATGCACTGTTCTTTATCGTTAAAGTATTCATAAATGTCAGTGCAAGTAATAGTTGCAAGGCTCGTTTCGATCCAAGGTTTAAGCGTTTGTGGACATTACTAACCACCTCTGATTTCACCGTTGATACGAAACATGTACAATTCGGTTTATTTATTCAACCTGTTCGGTGTTTCTTTGTCCGATTTGGGCCGAGCTACTCCCATCACCCACGCTCTAGCGAAAGCTAGACAAATACATATCAAACATTTCTATTCAAATTTAATCTTTACTACTTAAACTATAAAGCATAGTACTGATGAATTAGTATGGCTTTTTATCGCGAATAACGAGAAGTGCTTTATTATGTTTTTTTTTGTTCTACGATGCGTCTCCACCCTATACATGACTTGATTCACTGTATGACATGAATCAATTTCCTTTTATTTCAAAACGTAACGATTGTTTTCATTCTTGGAAAATTGATCTTAAGCTTACTCATAATATTACAAATATAAAAAGTGATGATATAAATTGACGACATTACGAAATCGGCCATTATTGGAAGCAAGGAGACATTGCCTATATTAAAATAAGGTTGTTAAGGTATTGATTTTAATTGATATCTGTCTTTAAAGGTATTGATTTAATGAAAACTTCGAAAGCGAGATCTACTTTTATTCACCAAAATCGATGGAGTGATTCACGTGCTCGTTAAGACCGGTTCCCACACCCACTATCGCCCACGCTTTCAGACCACTCTGGTCAGTTGACATCACTTATGCAAGGGTGCTATTTTACTTATTTCATTAAGTTCCAAATTACGGGTGCAAATTGCATACATAATATTTTATCGATTACGTAATTTACATTTTGATAACAGGAGAAAAAAAATGTATCTTTCACTTATTAAAAGTTCAACTTGTTCAAATGTCACAGACATTTATCATTGAAATAAGTGTAAAAGATTAATTTTAAATGGAAAATTGGCAAGAAAGTGATACTGGAGAATTGGCAACCAATCGACTATTATCGTTTTATTATAGGTGTACATTCGGGACAAACCCTGTTGATATATGTCATAAAAATCGACTGAAACTGTAGATTCATTATTACCTTAAGCTTGACACTATTTTGCAACCCTAGAGGTTTATCTGAAAAATTAATGGGACTTCATTTGTAATATCTATGTTCATTTGCCATACATGACTGCATATATTCTCGACTTTTAATTCTAAGTGATATTTTTTTTACAGATATTTGTGACATTCGAAGGTCTAAAGTCTGTGTCATGTCATGTCATGTTATTTATGAAGAACAATATGTATTGACTTATTGTGCTGGTTTCAAAATAACTGATCCGATTGCGATATATGAAAATAAATAATGCTGACGTCGGTGTAGATCAGACCAGAAAAATACTAAACGAACGTATTGTAATTTCGCCTTTCAAAATTTACGCAGTTACTATACAATACACTTAGTTAAGGAGTTAATCGTAAAGTTTATTTTGTAGCAAAACGGCTCACAATTTACTTGTCCATACAACGTGTTACAAATTTTCGCCTCCACACTTATATAGGCTGAACAATTGCTAGTTTATTTGACTGTACACTTTATTTGTTTAGCTTATCCAAACAATACTGGTTAAATAAATATTTAATTGGCAATGCTAATTGTCGAGACCATTCTATTGTTTCGAAGATTCTTTCTAACAATCACTTGTGGCTAACAATGTTGGGAGTTAACCTCGAGGGTCTTGAACGCGTTTTTGCCTGTAGAGGAAACGATCATATCGTTATTTCGCACTGATTCAACCATTTAACAAAAAGTGAAAAGCGAATACATGAGAACTGTAAGTAATAAATACTTTTTTGTATAAATCTGGCCTTCGAATGTGATGAGGTATGTGCTTTTGATAATTGATATCGAACAGATGTCATGGTATTGTATTGCCATACTAATCGTTTGTGTCATTAATATGCTGTATCCATTTCATAAATTGCAGCTGTCGCTTCCTTGAAGTTGCATCGTACGATGTGGTAACACTACTGTGTGTCATGTATGCTGACAGTGAAATCAATGTCGTTGAGCAAAGGTGGCTGTTAGCCGGTGCATTAAAGTTTCTTTACACTTATAGTATTTTGTATTTCTTATGATTAGGATGTTCCTATTGTGCGATAATGATTTTATGTGCATATTTTTTTTTCAATTAAGTTCTATTATATAATAACCTCTCATAATTGAGCAGAAAGATCAGCTGGTTTTTTAAAATTATTGCTTGATATTAATTTTCGTAGCGAGTCTCTAAAAATATATCGAATCATAAAGGTTTTCTATAGTGTTGTCATATTATTATTATTTTGTTACAGATGGCCAACTGGAAGCAAGAAAATTGAGTAATGCAAACATATCGGATAAGTAATTGCTGCGTAAGTAACATTTAACATTTTTACGTAACTTTTAATAGGCGTCTTATACTCGGCAAGTTCGATGATCCGGTTTTAAGGTTGAGTTGATTTATTAAAAAACGAGTAAAAACTAGTTATAATGTTTGAGTTGAAAGCGCAATTTTAATAAAATTTATGGCCACACTAATATTATGTTTCAAATTGAATTGATTTGTCAAGTGAGTAATCGTTTCAAACAAATTTTAAGGAGGTAATAAACAAGTTTAAAACACACTGTCTTGTTACTTTTTAAGTTTGAAATTTATAAAGAAGTTATTTTTTATTAACTTTAAAAGTAGAAATTTCGATGCTAACTGTCGTAGAGGCAAAACGGGATATTTCACAAGCCAAAAGAATTTTTGCTGTGGATATCAAAGAAATTTGAACGATGTATTCTAAGCAATTTTTGAGACAACATGCATATTCGAGAAGACAAATACTCGTACAATGTTCTTTTTTTGCTGGAAAAGGTTTCTTGCAAAATAGGTCGCATTTAATATTTGGTGAATTTCTAATAGCTTTTTAGACTAGGAGACTCAAATGTTAAGTTGTTATAATTCTAAAGTTATAAATAATTATCCCATTTAAAAGCTTTGTATGATAAAAAGGTTTTATTTCAGTAAGTTTATTCTTTAGTTGGTCTTATAAAAAAAATTGTATTCTCCTCGTTTTCGATTTTGTAGTCGGTTAAAAAGATCGTGAAGTTTGAATCTTATAATTTTAAATCCCTTTATTTTTCTAAAATATAATCACATAAAATGTGACCACTTTTAATCACTCTTGTCTATCATCGAACTTCCAAAATGGTAGCAGAGGTACCGTTTCTGATTACTTTCTTTTAAGACAGCCGTACCATTAGAAAAAGATATTCAGATCTCTAAATGTAACATTACTAAAGATGGGTGTCTTTGATGATGAAGTCTGTGTATCAGATTGATAAACATTTTACTGTAGGATATAAAAAATATCAAATTATAGTGTCTGTTTTATATTTAATGCCCATCCATAAATAAAGTCACACGAGTTTCTTGAATTTACTAAGGTCACAGTTTGGCCGAACAAAATGTCACACTTCGTCAATAATTAACGCTATTATGCTTGAAGCAAATCACACTTTTTATTCTGATTTTAAACCTATGAGTGAGTTAACAGTGTTTAAGTGTTAACATTTTAATCTATAACATTATTATTAGTCGGAATCTTTTGATTGTTTGTTCATAAACGGTGAACATAGGCTATGTTTTATCCATAAAAACAGCAAATAAATGTATGAAATAGGATTAGAAGTTTGTATAGAGAATTAAAATCTTACCGTAAAAATCATTATTTACTATTCAATTTGTCAATGTAATTATACCGTATTATAATATGAATGGATATCCAAATAAAAAGTTATCTAGAGACCACGTGGGCGAAGCCACTGGTGGAAAGCTAGTATCAATTAAAATGAGTTTATCAGGTTGATATATTAATATAAAAAAATTGTCCGGCGACGAATTTGACGCTGTTTTTATAACAGAATGAGAATTCTGTAAAAATTCAAACCCGAATTCGAATTCACTCAGGTGACCGAACAAACTTCGAAAGCGAATTTGCTTAACCTTGAATTAGTATTAACGTTTCGTGGCATAAGTGAAGTGAGTTTCGAAATGACAGAATATCTGAGACACTTATGAATCATTCAATCTTATTTGTATTTTATGCAAAAAATTGAATCAAAAGAATTTCTGCACTAATATAAGTCCAGCGGATTCGCTATCGAAGTGAATTGAAATTTGGATTTTTAGGGAATTGCTTTGCTGATTCGAAAATATAAAGGTGTGGTAATGGCTTTGTCACCTTTAGGAAACAACAAGGTCACGCATTAAAACATGCATCATGGCAAATATTTATGACACAGGTTGATTTCCAAACCGTCGCCTACGTTACACTGTTTCGGTTAAAAATGTGAAGGGCAATGTAAGGTTGCCTTGCATTTATGACATTTTTTGTTGTTACAGTTAGTTTATTAATATTCGATGTAAAATGACTACTAATTTAAATTAATTATATTTAGTGGTTTCATGATCTGTCGTTGTCGATATAATAAAGGTGTAAAAAATTTTTGTTTTTGTGCAAGTGTTTAAAGTTATATGCAATATCTAGAAATGTAAATATATATTTTTACGTTTCATAAAAAATATGCGACTGACAAAACTTTGACAAAAATTTACTTGTGTGTTGTGAACTCGTGATACTTATGCATTATGAAATTGGATGTTAGGTTATCCGAATTATAGCAAAAGAATCGATCTTTTGAATCGATTCGAATCGGATTGCCGTTCTTTTCTAAGTTAATGAGGAAAGATAGATTAGACAATAAAAGTAAAAATCGATTTTCGGTCTATAAGTTTTGCGACGATAGATCGAAGATTGAGGTCAAAAACATCGATTTTCGATAAAATCGAATTAAGATAGGAATCCTTACTGGACGTTTACAAGTGAAACTGCTAGTCAAATTAGCTATGAAATAAATCTCTTGCAACTATTTCCATAATATAAATTCGTTGGTTCATGAGTCGGATTAAAGGCTGATAATAATGATATACAATTCAATGCTTAAAATACTTCCTGTCTGTGTGTTTGATGACGATAACCGAAAACAAAAACCTATCTCATTCGTAAGCTTTATCCCTCCGGGAGATCTTGGAATGTATGACATGTGTAATGGTGTAAAACTTTTTTAAAACAAGCGGTAGCCATTTATTACCTGTGATGACGATTCCTAAGTAATATTATTTATAAAAAAAATGATACGGTTATGTGAAAGGAAATGCGCGCACCTGCCTAAGGTTGGCTTTAGCGCAACGGGTGGGCAGGGCACGGATGCAGTAAACTGGTATAAACGGTACTCACTTATATGAACTTTATGGATTCAATTTGATAGCATCTCGTATGTTATATTGTATCCTACTAATATTGCAATTTAATTAATATATTCGGTAACGACTAATTTTTTGTATGTCTGTGCGTCAGGTAAATTATGATAGAATATTTTTTTGCGTTATCAATAAATTACGACGATATATTGAGTAAAAATGTCGCTTGACGTACCTTTGTACATTTTCTATATAGCTGTGACGTAGCGAGCCCCCACTCCTTAAATTTAATGCCTATTATGTAAGCCATTTCTTGTTGAATTGAAGCAAAAAGTAAATACTATAATAATAATATCTAATATTTATCTAACTGACGGACTCACTAGATTTTCTTTTGTTTTAATCAGGCGTCTAGCCTATTTAATCGTCTGTAATATAACTCTTATGTCTTTTTTTGTTGGTTCCCTTCCCAAAGGGTAAAACGCTACCCTATTACTAAGCCTTCGCTGTCCGTCTATTATCAAAATGTATGTCATGAACCGTGATAGTTAGATAGATTAATTTTTCACAGATGATGTATTTCTGTTGCTGCTATAAAAACAGAATATTAAAAACAGAATATGTAAGTGGTTAACATACGAGAAACATGATATTTTTTTGCGTTTTTTCCTAGATAATGGTACGAAATCCTTCATGTGATTAACACTTGGCCGGTTTTACTATACAAAATAATCGTAAGTGTGCTGCACGAATCGATAAGATTTTAACAAATCTATTATCGTTTTAATTGCGTGAGGCTAGAAACCTGTAATGATTGAAGTATCTCTTCTCTTCAGAGGTAAACGCTATATAAATAAATTATAAATTCAAATTAATATTGCGAATAGAAAAAAAAAGCTTGTTACGCTTTTAGTATCCATTCTCTTTTATTTTACTAAACAAGAAACTAGAGATGAAGATGAAAATTTATTTCAATTTAATTTCCATAATCATATGGATGTGCGCCGTATAAGCTCACGTTAATTTATACATATTATTCGGCATGGCAGAAGCTGTATAATATCGCGAGTGAATTGTGTAGATTCATAAGATCATAATGATTGTATGTTTATTCACATTATTTTATTAAATATCATTGCTTATGAAATTTACATCAGAAAATAATCTTTATTGGAATATACTTCTTAAGAATATACTATTGATTTGTCATATATTTTTTCCCTGCCACTCATTCAAGACGTCTTTTGGCCGATATGAAGAACGAACAAGAAACTGACCAGCTCTAATGGGAGTAACAACATTCACAAAACCATGCCATTACCAGATACATTATAAATAGTGATATGTAATTTTATGTGATAACGAAAACGTGTGAATCCAAATGCGTTTATTCGCATGTTTTGGCTTCATGGCAACTTTATCGTCGGAGGTTTTTATGCCAGTTGCAGTCTCTGAAGTTACAGAGATTTTTCATTCAATTCAGTGCATAGATTTATTATTTTACATTCGTTCACTGAGAATATCTTACTTTTCTATATTGCTAAATTGTCTATTATTTTTAGAGTTCCGTACCCAAAGGGTAAAACGGGAACCCTATTACTAAGACTTCGTTGTCTAACTGTTTGTCAGCGGGCTGTATCTCATAAAACGTGAAAGTTATACAGTTGAAATTTTCATAGAGGATGTATTTCCGTTGCCGCTTCAACAACAAATATTTAAAACAAGAATAAATATTTAAGGGGGCTCCCATACAATAAATGTGTGTTTTTGTTCGTTTTCGGTGCGGAATTTGCACTTAGCCGGTTTTTTCGATATACTCGAGGTTTACCCATGGCTTTGCCCGGTTTAATAATCGGTCCAGTAGTATATGAATCAATATCCAAATAAACAGTTCCTAAGGATCACGCAAGCGAAGCCGCTGGAGGAAAGCTAGTACAAAAATAAAAAAGCAATAATCGTCCAACTAAGGAGGATAGAAATGCGGTCACGAAGTGAACCAATTATCCCTAAATAAGGCATTAAGCCGAAAACGGACAAAATTATTTGACGTTAAGAATTATATTCAAACGTAGCATTTGGACATAAATCTCTATCATAATAGCGGAGTCAGACAAAGTGACGCCGTTTGTCCGTTTCTAAGTTCGGAATGCGGGTCGGTGTGGTGACGAAACATTAAAGGCCGCTGCCTAATTATTTACAACATTGTAACTGTGTAAATGCAAGCACATTCGTTATCCAATGTTAATATTTTAAACAGTGAAATTGCAGCAAAACCGATAAGCGAATTTTTGTGTGGCGTTTATTGTTGTGAAATGAATTTTGAGGTCGCAATGTTTTCTGCTTATAATTAAAGCGACATTACGTTTATATATCTCAGATGGTTAATGTCATGTGATATGTCACCTTTTGATATTTTACATAATTTTATCACATGTTTAAAATACAAAAATTGGGAATTCCCCAGAACATTTGAGATTATAAAAGTGTTTCTTAGGTTTCATGAGCATGTTGTCAATGTGACATAAGTACATTGATTTGAATCACGAAAAAGATATTATTGACAAATCAAATTAAATCATTTATTTAGTCTAAGCCGTTATGAGCACTACTCTATGCTATCCACAGCAGGAGATCTCCCAAATGAACGACTTGTGAGATTAGAATATATGTATATATTTTTTGTTCTATGTGTTTGTGATTTATTTATTTATTTTGTAAATAAGAATTATCTAAAAAATTGGGAAATGTAAAGGGGACAGCATTAAAATATGATACAGGCAACACGCCGATATCGTGTGCGGCTATTCACACAGTGCAACATGCATCTGAGTGTCATGTTATAAATTTAATAAATGTAAATCTCAAAGCCGGGTAATTAGAAGTTTGGTTTGGTTTAAGAATTGTTCGTAATTCCAAAAATGTAATATAAATATATACGCACATATTGTTATATACCTACACAAACTACTCATAAAAAAATTGGCTTCATGCATAAGCTGTATTGAAAGATTTCAAATTACAGTATATATCGATAATTAGACTGACCCAACCGTGGATCAGGTCCTCATGGGGCTGGGATCCTTCATTATAAACGCTATAACGCCGTTTAAGTATTAAATAAAAATAGTAATTAAAGTAAAAATTTCTGTCTGGATCTTTCGAACTTGGGACAGACTGTTGTTAGAATTAAGTGCGAATAGGATATACTCGTAGAATAAGGAGGTGTTTAGGTGACTGTGAGGCGACCGTGTCGCAAGAACAAGTGTCGGTTGCAGTTGTCTCCATGCCCGGTTAAATATTGACGAAAGATTTTTAATGATGTGCGGAGATTCATGTTTCCATACAAACAGAAGAGGAAAGAAAGTTTACTAACCTCACATCAAATAGGTACATGAATACAGGGAAAACGGGTTCAACAGGGGCCCTATCTTAACGATAGCTCCCTGTATCATTTCTAGATGGGCATAATGATTTGTATGTGATTTTCTTATGATGACTGAGATTTATAAGCGTTTATCATCAATACACTGATATACATACATATTTCAATGTTCAAAACTAGACTGAATACATAAATGACAAGGCTGGTGTTAGATTGGAAATTAACGTAATACACAACTAAAAAAAGCGGTTCTCATTCGCTTGTTTAAATTAATTTATTATCTGTCACTCCGTAACTTGTTAACAGAGGCAGACAACTCCGCGGCGAACTGGTGTGGCACCTAATAAATAAAATTAAAAAATATATAGAAATTTGTTAAACAAACGTCTGCATTATGTGAGTGGACCTACTTAACCACACCTATGTCATATTTTATGTTCTTTTCTGTACCACGGAAATTCATTATTCAAATTGCATTGCACGCTTCTGTTCGTTTATGGTCGCACATACTTTGATTTTATGGGAATTATATGGTGTTGCGACTTTTATTATTGGTTTGTTGGTAATAAAATGTCAATGGCAACTTACTTCTTATTTATTACAGCATCTCTTGAAATAGCTTAGCTATCACCATTAATATTGTTTTGATCATAAAATGTCATACGATTTAAAATATGCACTTTTAATTTATGTTTCAAGTATTATATTATTAATGGCCACACGGGCACACGTTACATTACACACTACCAGCTTAAGCAGACCTTTGTCACTAGGGAAATTCTATACGAAGCGCTGTCGCTGCAAAGTCCACAATGTATAGTCTGACGTGCGGACGCATGTACATCGCACGGTTACTTATAACATGGAGGAAATCGCGATACAAATTTTTTTGTAACCCATAACCAAAGTTGCATGACTTCCGCATCGCAGACCGAATGGGCTAACCGCAGTGATTTCTGAAATCATTTTAATACTTAACGCGACAAATAAAAGCTTAAACTCAATTAGAGCCTTTTATATTAACCTGCAGTACCGACGACCAAAATACTTCTTAAAGAGGCGCTATTATTAAGAAATCTTATCGAGAAAATAAAATACAATGGCATTTGAATATGCGACATGGTAAGACAAAAAACGACTTCGGTCTGTTGATAAAGATTGCGTGGTAGGAGGTCAAATGCAACTTTTTCTCACAGTGAATCTGGCTTAAGTAAGGTGAATTGTTTATTTAAGAAAAATGTTTATTAATCGCGTTGACGACCTCCGCGTTGGAACGACATGAACGCTATTGCTGACACACTATAGCAACCTTTGAGTATCAAGTCCGATATATCTGAGTATTAAATACAGCTGAACTGACAATAAACTACTTTTATTTATTTTACGACTCCTACATTAACGCCTAACTACATTGAAGGTAGGAATCAAAATAAATTGCAGAAATTTGAGATATTGTAATTTGACGTGCACCCGTGTGTACAATATCGATTTATTTTGTATAACTTTGTAAATGTTTACGGGAGTTTCTTAAATAAATTTATTGAGTCACTTTACATATGGGCGTACCCATAGTGGCGCTAGGTGGGGCGCTCGTCCCACCCTTGACTTGAATCTACATATAGGAAGAACAAAATTAAACATTACTTAAAATTTAATGAAAAAAGAAATTTCAGCCAGTATATGCCAGAATACTGGCAGATTTTAGTTTTTTTAGGCTATAAACAAAAAGCATTTGAAATTAAAATTAGAGTCCTATCGAGTAAAGGGTTCATAATTACTTTTACCCCACTTATAGGTACCTATATGATGGGTACGTGAATAGAGATACTTGACAAATATCGGCTATAATAACTCCACTTCTATTAAAATTAAAGTTATCATATTGACAAAATTGAAGGTCAGATTTCTTCTAGTAGCGAATAAAAACACACAAGTCTTTGACCTCTTTTCCGCTATCTCACAAAAAGTCCTAATAGTGAAGCCCAACTAACTTACTGTTATCGATATCGCGGTCAACAATATTAGCACTTAATTCTAGCTTTCTATAGAAAGCTTGCGTAAACATTAAACTCAAATAACAAACATTATCTACTAATAAAGTCATCGACAATTAAAGACGAGAGATGGACAATACCATTACTTATCCGTTTTGATCATATCTTCGTAATTACTTTTGAAGTTTAACTTATCAGGACGGTAACTGGTTTGTGAGAGATGCGTGCTCCGAGCTCATTAATCTATAAGTTATCAGCGTTCAAACTATTGATTTTATTAGAGACAAAAAGTAAGTTTAATTGGCATATTTTTTATCTAATAGTATCCAATTTCAGCAAATTCATTAATTCAACTTTATGGTTGTTAATTATAAACAGTAAATATCTATTTGTTTTCGCCATTTGTGGACTAAAATTTGCACTCAAACTTAATTTACGTTTATACATATTATTATTATTATCTTATTTCATTAATTTCTACTCAACATTTGAAACTCATTTAAAATTAATTTGGAGAGATTAGAAATTTTCTGTTTCAAAGGGTTTAGCCGGATACGTATGACGAGTCGGCCCCCAAATGGGAATCGATATTGAAACTTATGTTTTAATATAGACTTGATGTTCAAACACGATTTATGTACTTTTCGCGACCGACTTCCGCTTTGACCTTGAGATAGAGAGCAAAATATCCGTATGCTTGACTATTACTGAATGTGATATATCTCTGAAGCTAATTAAGATAAAGAAGTGAAACTAACGCGAGGTGTTAGGTTACATTACAGAGTATATCACATATATTTTTTTTATAATTTTTAGAATAAAAAATTACATTAAAAAAATAAAAATAAAAAAAAATCATGTTTTTTTTTCTGAGTTCTCTGTGACTTACAATCACGAAATTAATATATGTTATGCTCCTTTGTGTGCTCTATTACCCATAAAAATTGCGTGAAAAAAAAGTTGGTGCAACACAACGAAAAAAAATTATATGTGATTCGCGCCTTGTAGTGTGAGTGTATAAACAAACAAGTTCGAACTTGTTATCGAGCTGTTTACTGCATCGTTTGTTTAGCTAAAGTAGCAGTCATTTGTATTACACAAGAAGGCAGTTTGGGACTCAAATTCTGTCATAGGTATTTTGTATCAGCATTTTGAAATTATTAACTATCGAACCAAATTATTATTAAGTAATAATGTCGAGAAAGTGTAATAATTGTAACAAGTACCTGTGTAAGATTCCTGGTTATAAAAAAATTATAAAGAATGAAGAAGAAGCTAAAGTGTTTAGTGACTGTTTGAATAAAATCGTAATAGTTAATGATATTTTTTGTAAGAAGTGTCGACTTATCCCATATATTAACAAAAAAGCTTCTACTTCTAAATGTGCAGCATTTAACTTGGCCGAAATAATGGACGATCAAAATAATCTCTCAGTACAATATGTGAAATCAGCACCTAATATCATCAAAGCAGAAGTAAAATCAAGACATATAAATAGAAAAGTCTATCGAATTTACATTCACTATATTTCCGAAGGTAATGACTACAATAGTATTCTTCGTTATTGCTATGATTGCCCCAATGGCGAACGTACAGTGGGATGCTGTTCTCATGTAGCAGCTATTATTTATTATCTATCATATGGACGATATTTGTCCAAAATCGTACGTCCTGATGAGGTCCTAACTAAGTTATTTGCGACTCAAAGTGTTCCGATTGTAATTAATTACAACAGTGACGATGATTAATATTTTGTTTCTTGTATTTTGATAGACACGAAAAAGTAATAATAATAAGTATTGAACACTGGCTGTTTTTTTTTTTCATTTCTTTTTTAACTATTATCCCATCTCTTAAGACTAGTTACTTATGTTTTAAAACAAGCTGATGTGAAATTTCGAAAAGAAAACAATGATGTAATGTGAAAACCTTATAATTCCCATTAAATTTCCAAGAATAACAGTATCCAAACAATATATATTTATAAGTAGCAAAATAAAAAGCGTTTGCTTATAATTATCAATAAAGTTATCAAAAACTTAATAGAAAAGGTAGTTATTTTACTTCTTAGTCGTCGGTTCATTTTATTAAATGTTCCAAGTGTGGGTGAATATTGCGTTATAGATAATTTTACAGGCTCTTACGCAAACGAAAAAGTCTCATGACTCCATCTAATTAGCTGTTACGTTCGGAACCACTTTGCTGATAAAAGATAATCGATACGACTGTTTTAAGGCGTACTTAATCGTTATTCATAACAAATTAAACTTAACTAGATAATTTTATTAAGTTAGTACCTATATTTGTTTACTCCCTCTATTTTCAAGATTATTAGAAACCTCGTATAATAAGTTTTTCTAATAATGTTACATAGCAACATAATAATAACAAGCTTCGCGGCCTATGCAATGGGATATAAAATAATTACAAAGGCTCATTCTTTAACGACAAACAAGAAAGCAATCAAATAGAACTATTCTAATACGGTCTACTCTTTATCAATTAATTGAAATCAATGTCATATTAAAGCAAGACTAAACAAAAGATTGACCAATGTGAATGTTTGTACCTAACAAAATCACTTTATAATGAAGTGGTTGTCTTATAAATGCGGTTATTGTATTGGTATTGTTATTGCATTGCTTATAATAAGTCTTGCTGGCATACTACATACGTATTCTAATTATCTCATGCAATCAGAGCCACTGTTATAAGCTTGTTAGGAGTACAGTCAAAGTAGCTGTCTATTCCTAATAAACTGCATAAGTAAAGGTAAAGTTTATTTTCATATAATTGGCATCTTTATTGCTATACTTAAATAACTAAAGCTTATATTAGATTATAATTTTGTTGGATTCTATTCCAAGTAATGGTTAAATAAACGATAGCATCGCTTGAATTTAAAATACTCGGACAAGTATTGCATGCCGCGACACAGTGGGACAATAAATTGCCCATTGACCAGGCCCCGATTATCGATAACTTTGACATGCCACACTAGTTTCTTTTATTTCATTCGCTTGTTTGATGTATATTGTCTCTGTAGTTCGTTCCACTGTATTCATAAGCTCGTTGTGTATTTGATATCTTCATTTTTTATTCTGAGTATTATTTATCTATGGAAATGTAAATCTTATAAATATTTAAGTCGGTCCCCAAGAAACATCTGGCATTCGATAGCGAGTGGTCATAATAAAGATAAATGGAAGTTCTTCGGTGCCGTTTGTCAAATTATTACTGAATACATATTTAAATGTTATGTTTACATAAATCCTTGTATGTGCTTTTCTAATTCATGCAAGAGGTTTGTCTATTTTCCAACGAGCAGACGAACAACAAGTCTTGTTAAATTTTTTCTCTATGTTTTCGGGTCTTGTGTATTAATTTTAGTTTTAAGGCGAATTTCGAACGAAATCATATCAAGAATGTTGCCAAGATAATACATATAATTACTGTCGTTACTACCGTAACGGTATCATCATCAGCCCTTTTGCGTCCCCACTGCAGGGGCTCAGGCCTTTCTTATGGTTGGTCAAGGAGAATGGACCATGACCCTCCACGCTGGCCCAATGCGGATTGGAGGGTATTAACGACTGCAAATGCAGCCGGGACCAACGGCTTAACGTGCCTTTTTTGGTCACCCATCCCGTGACCGACCCTTGCGAAAGTTGCTTAATGGCTACGATCGCGGGCCGCGGCGCTTATCCACTACGCCACCGAGCTACTCACTACCGTAAACGTAACGGTATAGTAAGTTCCTTTTTTAATTAATGACATGATTGATCAGCTGACACACAAAATCAACTTTCAGTTTTGTTTGGTGGTTATTATAATTATGAACCAGCAATAAAGTACCTGCGAAGATTCTGTTATCATGCACACACACTAATACAACTTTATCTATAATAGTCTTGTACCTTCATATTAATTTGTTTTTTATATTAAGATTCTAGGTATTGGAATCTTGAAATCTAGTTCATTCGTTTTATTAAGTACTTCTAATGGGCAATGTTCTGTGATGCACCTCTAATATCCATGTGGAAATAAAGCTTTAATTAAACAAAGTGATGTATTTATTTCACTTGCCATCGCAAACCTTAAAAGACTCATTATAAATTAAGTGACTTGATAGAATATATTTAACGCGTTAATAAATAGGTTCATAATCCTTATCTCTATTGTACATCAAAAATAATGAAATGCAAATTCGGAAACTAAAAAAAGAGACAAAACAGCAGCAGCCGTTGTTGAGATTCTTGCCGGTTTTTCTACAATAAGTACAAGGTCTCTTATCGTAGATTTGGCAATTGATGATTTAGAGTTGCCACTTCCAGTAATAAATTATTTTGGATTGATTTTTTTTAAAGATAGTTGATATTGTTCGCTAGTATTGATTTATTACTAATATTTTCATATTTTTGTTTATAGCAATAACTGTACGCTTATCCAAAACAATATATCCATTTTATATTGTCTCGCTCATATAAACTGCGACAATGCGGTGACTAAATTGAATATAATCTTATCATCCGATCAATTGCTGACTTATTTACCATACAACAAGGTGCAGGTTAGTCAACTACTGTTTTCTGTATTAGGTATATCTCTATATATACAAACATTTTCGCCATGTACTCATACGAGATAGTATTGAAATAAGAACTGGTTTCCAGCATACATTAAGTGCTTGTCGTTCTCAAACGAACGGGTCGTCTGCCAATTTACAACGTGGCTTTCTAAAGTTCCACGTTTAGGAGTGCATTTGGTGGATTCGAGGCGCGCGTGCGCACATCATTCAAATTTATGTATCTAAGTGTGTAATCACGGTCGTCCAATAATGTATGTAACGGTTTACCATCCATTGAAACATAATGAAATGACATATAGGCAAGAGAATATCAATATGAGGAGCTTGGTGGTGTAGTGGATAAGCGCCGCGGGCCCGCGATCGTTGTTGTTAAAAAAATAAACAAGGGCCTACTATTATTATAGATTGTAAATAAAATGTAAATAGGTACCGACTAGATTAGGTTACTAGATTAACAATATTTTGATTTCGAAATACAATCTTTTATACCTATACATTATTTTTGAAAGCGTCATGTTTTTTAAATCGAAAAGCACACCCGTATTTGTTTTTATTATATCATAAACTCTCTTTTTTTTTTTAATGGACTCTTTAGTGGGCAAACGTTTCATAAATATGATGCATAATGAAATTTGACAGATTATTCACGCGGTTAAGAGTAGTTCTCCTTATGTGATGCTGTCTATAGAGAAGACTCTATCCTTTAATCATTGGTAAATAATTAATATGCTGAAACGGGCAAATCCCCTAAAAACAATGCCGATACGTCTTTTATCAAATTAATCAAGAAATTATCAAGATGTCATCATAAAAGCAGATTTCGCATTACGTAGTGAATGAGATTTCGTTTGATCGTGAAGAGCGATTTAATAAATCTTTTTTCACTTAATTAAATCAAGGTCAGGCATCAGATAATAATTGAGTATATTATTATTAGTCACAAACGCAATTAACACTCGTTTTATAATGATCATTATGTTACATCTTTATTAAAATGAAAGAAGCAGTTTTTAATTGACGTTAAACATGTTAAATGGTATTTTACGTGATATAAGCCTAATTCGCCGCGAAGTTTGGTGCGGAAACGTAATGTTGATTGCCTTCGAATGTTATTTGAAAGCTGCCTGTCAATTTTTGGTTTACATTAAACACAGGTAATGCAACCTTTTTGGAATTGATAATTTTTGATATTGAAATTTTATTATTATGTTTTGTAATACTTTTTGAAGTTGTCGCTATACAAATATAATTAATTGAATGCCCCAAATAACTTTAAAATTAATCACTTAACATAAATAAGAAGGGTAAATAATTGTATTTTTTTTCTATATTGCGTTTGTTAATAATAACTAGTTACAGTAGAGATAATAATTCTGAAATAAAAAGTCATGTGTTTCGATATTTTTTCTATATATTGACATAATGAAACAAAATACATAAGAAATTTATAAACACTATAAAAAGTATACAATCACTATAAAACGGTTTTATTGTCTTCGTCGTCGGCAACACTATATATTAAACTAAGTAAAATTAATAAGTTAAAGAAGTCAATGGAAACTGTTATTTTACGAAAACAATTAATTGACAAATGAAAACTAAAAAAGTCCTATTTTGATTTCTTGCCTTTTTATTTAAAATATTTAAAAACTCCATCTATTAGGGGGCGTCCATAAATTACGTGAGGTGTTTTTTAAATTTTCTGTCCCTCCCTCCCCCTCGGGTGAGATGTCGTGAGATTTTATTCAACCCCCTCCCCCATCCCCCAATCTCACGTGAGATATTTCAAAATGCAATTTGATGAGTACTTGCGAGTATTTGCCTTGTTGTAGTATCGAGTACTCATTATCGAGGATCGCTTTTGAAAATATCGATACCTATTCGGTATCGAAAGTATCGTTCGAACCCTACAAATATGGTGGTTTGACATTCAGTAGATGTATAGCGTCGAAGTATGAATGAAATTATTTTCTTTTGAACGAATTAGTGAATGATCTTAATCGTATACGATTACGCTTAAGATCAAATCTTAAGCATGTACAATCTGGATTAAATGGACCAAAATAGTATATATTTTTTTGTTTCAATCAGAAAAAAAATTGCGTGATATTTGCCGAGACCCCCCCTCTCTCAAACGTAAGATTAGATGAGATTTGCCTCGACCCCCTCCCCCCCTTAAACATCTCACGTAATTTATGGACGCCCCCTTACGAAGCTTCTGAGGCCACAGAATCCATAAAAGATAGCACGTGTAATAATAACTAGTTACAGTAGAGAAAACAACTATCGGTGATATTTGTCTGTGTTGCTACTTAAAAGACTTTGCGGGAAACAGTTGCCAATTAAAACGGTGGTCAGAGAAATTATTGCGTTGAATTTGCCCCTTAACAATTCCTACGGTCTACGTCGAAGCAGTAGAAAAGTAGTTACCATTTCAGCATTCAAGTTTCCACCGTTCGATATCTATAGTCTGCAGGTTCCAACATTACGTGCTTATCCTAAGTTAACCGGACTGCATTCTTATAAGTAGAGTATAATTACCTCTGGACAGGTAATAATGGTGTGTCTAAAACACGCTACCTGATTCGCATTAATGAGTGAAATATATTGATTTTGCAAAATAGTCTTTGTTTACTACGGAAAAACAATAAATTTTCTATAATATATATTTTTTTAATTATCCCTATGCGATTCGATTCGAATCCGTAGGGAAGGCCTAAGCCCTAGCAGTGAGAATATTAATAGGCTGTATATATTTAACAATTGATTTTGTCTGTTAAAAATAACAAACAGTTGTATATGATTAGTGGTTAGGAACAAAAGTTTTTTTATATTACATAATTAATATTTGAATTAGTGTAATACAATTTGTTTTGAAAATATAAACTGGATTTCTAGGATTGCTCAATAAATGGAATAGCTCTTACGCGATTCATCCAGTAAAATTCATCATCATCATCGTCATCATCATCATCAGCCCTTTTACGTCCCCACTGCAGGGGCTCAAGCCTTCAGCGTCAAAAAAACAATAGGCCATGACACTCCACGCTTGCCCAATGCGGATTGGAGGGTATTAACGACTACAAATACAGCCGGGACTAACGGCTTAACGTGCCTTCCGAAGTACGAAGTAGTTCGAGATAATAATTTTTTGGTCACCCATCCCGTGACCAACCCTTGTGAAAGTTGCTTAACAACAACGATCGCGGTCCGCGGCGCTTATCCTCTATGCCACCGAGCTACTTTCCAGTAAAATTAAAGCTGTTTAATCGCACCCAGATTGCTGCTTTACATTTGGTCGGATTGTTCACTGAATATGTAGTTGCGGGTAAAATGTTAATGGATCGCTTCCTTATGGGGCGTAAACCCGACTGGTAGCATGGGAAATGTCCGCATTTGTACTTAGCATTTCGTGCGCTACTGACAATTGTGGCTCGAGAGCATTCCTGATACCTGACAATTGCCTTGTCGTGTCCTTTGGTATTTTGAAATGTAACCTGTAAACAATTTTATACTGTTGCATTTAATTTTATTATACGCGTTATTCACACTAAGCGGTCGTTCTGTTCCGATTGAGCGTCTACATTAATATTATACGATTTATGATAATTTCACATATTATCATGTATTTATCTGAAACTTTACAGCTCTTCCTTAATAAAGAAATATTATCAATTTTATCCTCTTATTTATTGCATTAATGGTTTTTAAGTATATTTTTATAATAATAGCTTTGAATTACTGTAAATTTTACTTCAAGTATTTTTATTGAAATACTTTGTATAAATATATCCTAGAAAACTAATAAAATATTAATATGTCTACCTTTAGTTAACTTTGTTTGATTAGTTACGATTTTGTTTCGATTAAAATTGCATTGAAAATAGCAAATCCACATTCTGTACATAATATGTACTCATTAATCCTTCAAGCTAAGTATACGTTGGTGGTACATACAATTATAGATCTAACATTCCAACATCTACGGAAAAGGTATGCTATAATGTTTACGGTTTTAAATACTTGAGTAATTACTTAACAATGCAGGCGCACTGTTATGGAAACACAACCCTTTTTGGGAGTATTGTGAAAAGAACTGTCATTTTTAGGAAAAAGATGTTTAGTAAGATTATACTAAATGCGTGGCGCTCGGGGCGTTCCTGGCAGAGCTGGGCTGGCTGGAGTAGTATCCGGCCACACACCCTCCACACGCAAAATAGGCGCAATTTGGTCGTCGAGTTGCGGAGACGCCCGTTGTAAGAAGAAGAACACTAAATGCGTTCTTTTACCAATTTCGAGGTATTATTAATTTTGCATATACTACATATCTATAGTATATGCAAAATTTATAAATAAACTTATTTTATGGAAGAAAATTAGGCGATTAGTTATTATTAAGAATTCTGATTTTGAATCTGAGCAACACAAGTAGCGGTCACAATTCAAATGTTTCTGTGCCTGTGTCGCCTCATACTATCTAGATAAGATCTGTTCGCGTGCCGATGCCATCTTGAGCCGGCTGGTGCTACTTAATGACGCTATGACGATGTATGGGCAATGCAACTTTGTTATTGCTATTGATATTAAAGTTATCTGATTCGATTATGGCGGCTCGCAAATAATTACGGCGAAGTATAGTGGACGATAATATTTATGAGATACTTAATTAAAAGATATTTCACAAAGTTCATTAATTTTTTTGATGATTTGACGATTTTACAATGAAAAATATTTAAAATGCGAATTGGTTTTTCTATTTCATTTATCCGATAATTCATTTTGTGACCCTGAATACCATTTTCCATTGTTGTCCTCAATCACATCTCATGTCAAACTTAAATATTAAACGTAATAGTGATGGTAAACAAGCAACCATTGAATATACCTTAAAAGGCAAATATACTTTAGTTTATGAAATTCTTACGCCATGAAGCTTTTAAAATCCAATTGACAATTCGTATGCAAATATGGGAGATTATATTTGAGATACGCGCTCGACACTCCTTAATTGTGTTTAAAAAACCGAAGATGTGTTTGAATTATATATTTATGGTCATTTTATGTGTTATGTTGACATATTTACACACGATTGTGAAAAAATAAACTTTTTTGGAAAGTTTGAACAAATTTTGGAGCTTTGCCTTCGTGAACCTATAAATGTACAGTCAACAGCACATCAGACTATACGAAACTGTCAATTTTTTTCTGTTAACTCTTAAAATCTATTGAGGTAATTTAACGTATTGTAGTAACCTGACGTACAGCCGTATGTACACTATTTGAAGCTATAATCTAGAAAGAGTAACCTTTTTAAAAATATTAACTTTTACTTAAATTAAAACGGTACTGTTTATCAATAATAAATTACATACATATTTTTCTTTATCTCTCATCGGTTGCTGAAACATGACTATCACTACACAGTATAAAACAAAATTGCTTTCTCTGTCCCTATATCCATATCTATGCTTAAATTTTTAAAACTACACAACGGGTTATGATGCGGTTGTTTTCGTAGATAGGATGATTCAAAAGGAAGGTGTACGAATAATACAAGACCACGCAGGCGACGCCGCTTGCGGAAAGCTAGTATTCTATATTTTACATATACTTTGCGTAGAGTTGAAGCTCCACGGACACTTAATGAATCTCTGCAATACCTTATAGAAACAAAAAAATATTAAGAACACTACGAGTATTTTGAACAACAGTACAATACAATAGGGATGATGACTAATTTTTGTTTGTTTGTCCGTCAGGTAGAGTGTTAAAAAATATTAAACACGCATTTTTTTTATTTTTTTGGTAATCATAAAATTACGGCGTTACATTGAGTTGAAATTTCGCATGACGTCACGTTAGGGTACGTTTTCTACTCAACTGTGACGTAGCGAGCCCCCACTCCTCAACTTTAATGCCTGTTATCTAAGCTATTTCTTGTTAAATTGAAGTAAAAAAAAATACGTATCTAATATTTTTCTATTTTCTGACTGACCGACTAAATAAAATTGCATTTTTTATACCCAGTCATCATCCTTATTCTAAGGTTGCTAAGTGTTTATCTAAATGCAATATTTTTACCAGATATAATTGTTCTGATTGTTAAGTCAGTTTTGTGTTTTAATCTCAAAACTCAAAACTCAAGGATAGTCTTCATCTCTTAATCTGTTTTAATAATCATCATAATATAAACACTATATTAAACCTACCAGTTATTTAATGTTGTTTCACGACTAATGTTTTGACCCCTGCTCTTGAAAGTGTTACGCAAACTGCAAGAAGATTCCTTCCTGCGGTTTATGTAAACACTTTCTAGACGATAAAACCGATAGGAAGATATATTAATTTACAATACGTAATGTTACTGATGATGCTGTTAATATTTATTAATTATCTGTGTGTTGCATATGTGTATGAAATAGTTAAATATAGTCTTGTTTTTTTTTTTAGATACATTATATCTGGTCTCTAATGTGTTGCATACCTAAAAAATTGTAATAAAACTCAACAAGTTAGTTTTATATTGAAATGTAAAATGAATAGCAACAACTATATATTCTTGATACATTGATGACACAAGTAAAGATATTTACACAGCCCCTTAAAAGGTGGTTATGGCTTGTACACCTCAAACTATGCAGCATGTCGTAGTTGACGATAACATCAGAAAATTCAAGTCACAGCGAAGATTGTTTGATAGATAGTCCTCTACAAGCTCAGATAACCTAACCTTACGTCAAGCAACCGATATTTATTGGTGTCCTTTCTTCTGGGTGGCTTTTCTATCTACAACCTTCATCGGACCGGAAAATATTTAAAACATTTTTACTTCCAAGATAGTTTCAAACTTTTTGTTGAGAAATATACACTTTCGTACCATAGTAAGCTGACGCTTGTTTCGAAATAGCTACCGAGTGCTAATATATGGGAACTTTAAACGGTTCCAAAATTGACGAAGGAAACACGACCGTAAATCTTTCGCACTTAGACTTGATTTGTTACGCTGTAACGTCAGATAGCAAGAGCAACTAGCACCTGTCTCTTGCGAAGGATCAAGAAACTTTAATCAGGCGCATGACTAAAGCTAAATCGAAAAGGTTCTATGTGACTACTACGACTGTTTTAGGTACGGCGCTGTTCGAATAAATTAATTAGATCACCGAGATAAACGTAAATGCCACATAGAATGAAAACATTTGTTCGGGTATTGCAACTTCTTGTAATATGGCTTCATTTGAAACTAAGTTTATATATAACTTTAATGCACATAACTGTAGAATGATTTCAGTCGTTATTGACATGCAGAATATACTTAATTCTGTGCCTTATTCTATAAACATGTTGCTTTTCTTATATCGTTCAATTTGGAATTAATTCTGCAGCACGCAAGAGTTATTTCATATTGTAATAGGTTTGTGCGCGTGTGGGCCACAGCAATAATAAAACAGTTTCTACGACGATGGGTGCGCAAGAGTCGTCGCCGTTAGCTCAATAAATTGATAGGATTGTGTGTAAATTTAATATAACCTATGAAATATGATCCTGATCGCCTTTGATCCCATTATACAGTTCCAGATTCTAAAATTATGTTTATATTGAGTACATAGTAATCTTCATTACTATTTCTTACAACTGTCATAAGTGCTATGCTTTATTATATTTAAGAGTAGTCCGAGAGATTGGTTTCTGATTTGCTATTCTGTTAAAATACATAAGAGGTTCAATTTAAAGTCGGTTTTATTAGATTGAATCTTTAATGCTGTGATAATTAATTGCAACTAATGCAAACAGTTTTTCTTTCAACAAATCTGTTATCTTTAAAAGTATCATTTTCGGAACTGTTACATTTGAAAAACAGTTCCGTTCTGTACCATCTACATCTTTAAACTCTTTATTATTAACTTGGTCTTTTCCCGCGACTTAATAACCTTAGTCACCCGCGTATGAGGTAACTTCCCGTAGGTGAAATAATTTTCATGATCAGATTAGTAATTCCGAATATCATCCCCAACAAACAAAGTTAGAAGTTTACTTCTTCATAATATTATGTGTTTCATAATATAGATTTGGCAAATAGCAGTTAATATTTTTTTAACAACCAGTATTAGTTTATGCGAAACAGATCTTTTTTCATCAAACTTCTGGAAGTGTCTGCTAAAGTTCGTTGGTGTTCTCTGCCATTGTATTTGCACTTGAACGTGCTCGGGAGTGTTCGACCGCACTCCGCTAGACAATGGGCGATGGGTAACTGCCGCGGTATTACAATACGAATTCCTAACGAAAATTATAGTTTTCCACGCCTGTCTTGGTACATTTTCATTATTGTGCCGTGTGCAAATTACTGATGGTTACAAATTAAATGGTGAACTTGCGGTACTTCACAATTTATAAGTCTATTGTTTCTTCCTTAACTTTATAAGTACAAATAGGGTCAAACAATCATGGTCTATATTATTACAAGACTTGCATTGTTGTGTTATGTTTTCTGGAAATATAACCATCATATAAATCGCCTAATTTCTATTGGTTGTCTTAAAGGCTGCATAAAGATAATGCTTTAATATAACTCGATTTGTGTAGTATCATTAAATATAAAGTTTTATAAAGCTCTGCCAGTACCAGTTCAGTGAACAACTTTTACTGGTTATCATGCAACAATAAGTTAATAGTGCTCGATACTTGATTTATGATAACCAAGTTCAGGCGGTTGGGTATTCTTTATAACTTCAACGTGAGTCTTTACAATTTCTAATTAAGTTAAATTAATATTATACTTCAGTTATTTATTACTTGGAAGTAAAGAGGACTATTTCGAAGAAATTCATATTGAAAAGAGGTACATTACTGACTTCTCGTTTGTTATTAGCAAATGTTCTAAATATATCAACAGTAATAGGATTAAAATGGTCGTCGACTTCTTTAATATCACATTTCTCGTAGTTCTGTTGTAGGACATCGTCCTGAATTCTATAACTGCGGTTTTATATTAATTGTAGAATGAGAAACTTACGTCTGTGTAATGAAAAAAAAAAACTTTATTTTACTATGGTTTTGTTTCGTAATTTTTTTAGTTGATAACAATCTACCTTGCTTTTTCAAATGTTGCTTATAAGCTTAGTTATTTGCCATTCAACTCACGTGAATTTTCATTCCTGGCGCCCACAGCGAGATCCCCTTTTCGTATGCAAATTCTAGGCGTGACGTATTAATGCAGTGTCTTAGCCCCGATTACTCAAGATAATTCTGAAACTAATCGATTAGATATAATCTGCTATTCGTTTAGCTCGTTAGGTTTTGCTGTATCGTCACGTTGCAAGTTGTTGTCTCGTGTTATTTATCGGCGCCTCCCACTCAGTGCTAGCTGGCCGCATCTTCCGTAGGTGTGGTTTTTAAATGTACCCCTTTCTTATGATTTACTAGAATTATTGAAGATAATGTCGATGGTTAATTCATCGGAGCCAGTTTTGCCATGAGTTACGCGGACGACTTTTAACCGGTTCTATCGTTCACTATACGTATAGGTAGTAAAGTGTAATAAACTAGATAAGACGAACATAAACGAGAATTAATTTAATCTTCCGTATGGAGGAAATTTCAATTTTAAACCGGGAAGCGCTTCTATGAGGACGTTATTAAATTTTATAAGATTGTATTCAATTTTTTTAGTTTTATACTTTATTTATTATAACTTTGGAAAATAGGATCACAGAAGCAGGAGTGCTAAAGCAAAACATTTTATTTTCAAGATCAATTTAAAAATGACAATAATTATAATAGATTTGTTAAAGACTTTAACAATATTATATTATTTTATTTGATCAATTTTGAATTCATAATGCTATACATAATATAGATACACATCCTCCATTTGGGATTTTTCATTTCACTCTAATTGGGCTGTCACTTTCTGTTTATCTCTGATACATTACCAACTTAAAATCATAGAGTGAACTGAAAAGTCAAGCTCATATGTTATCATTATAACTTTAGGCATTTTTACTATTATTTCTTACAGTAAAATGTATAATGGTTAACTGAATAATCATGCAGAAAAAACAGGACTAATCCATTGATTGTTACCTTATAATTCGTATTTTTTAAAGTTTCTTACAAAACAAAATAAACTTTATTATAAAAAATAAATGATTTGTTTATATAAAAGAGACTAACAGCCAGTTGCACAAACGTCCATTAATATTCTCATTAGTTTAAAGCGACATTACCCATACAAAATTGACATTCATTAGAGCTTAATGGCTTCATTAAACCTTAATGGACGTTTGTGCAACTGACCGTAACACAACTATAATAAGTTAATCACGAAAAACGGAAAAAACAACAAAAAGGAGCATTCACATGTTTAAGTTGAATTCGCCAGTTTTTCCCTGTCAGGACGTCTTAATTTAGAACTGTATTTATTTCATAAATACAAACGTTTCTATGTAATAATATTTTAGCATGACGAATTCGTCTAATAGGTATTGGTTTGAAGGTAATGGATTTGGAGGTAATTATACTTTTAATTATTAAAAGACAACCAACATCTCAGTCTACTGAACACGAAATGGATTGATCCAAAACGTCTGAAAAAAAGTAATAATAATTCATAAATGCACATGATACACCGTTTAAAAGTTTCTTTTTATTTCATAAGTTGTGCACTAGAAATGGTTAATTTCTTTATCAAAATGGTGTATTTAAAAAACATATTGTATTGGCGACAAAGGGTTAATTTCTTTATCGGAATTATGTATTTTAAAAAAAATGTATTGTTTCAGTGAGATGACGCGGTGCCGTGCACCGGGTTGGCATGGGAAATGGATCTGGATTCTCCTGTTTTGCCTCCTACATGTGGCGACGACGACACCTGGTGAGTTGATAAATGGTTTACTATTAATATTATGAGTCAGGGATTGAAGTTACTCCTGAATTCTAGGACACGATTGTTATATTGTTATTGATTGTACTAGGTAAATTGTTAAATTATGGTATCTTTTGTTACCGCTGTTGGCGTATTGATTTCCAGTTTGCAAACATTAAGAAATTGAAAATTGTTCTAATAACAAAACCTATTTTATTTACACTATAAAACATTTCAAATAGAATTACGCATTGTATAATAGACAAGAATTGAAATATTGGTGTCTTGGCATAATGACGATATGTCCATGCGATCTCAATTTCCATTCAATGGTTAACGTTTGAGGATTGTTCTACACATAATAGTTTGTTTGTTTGAATTGTTAACAACAACGCTATATTTCATTAAACAAAAAAATATGATGATGTCAGTGAAAGTTTGGCTAGATAATGATCTAAAACTGATCGATCAATATGAGATGACTCATGACTATGAACATAATTGCTTTCTATCGTAAATTAGGATAATAGCATTTATTAATTCAGTAATACGAATTAACATATTGCATTTGTAAAATCAACATTTAATAAAATTATATTATACTAAAGAAAAATCTAGGAAAAGTTACAGGTTCAGAAATAAATGATTGACATTAAGGATATGTATCTTGTGTGAGTGATGGTGAGATTCATATAAAGTATTCTATATGTCTGCTAGAGAACTATGCTTTTTAATTGGCACCATTTCCTATATGGGAGGGCATACTTGTCAATAAGCCGTTCATACCTTCTTTGGTTGAACTGAAATATAATAAACGTACTTTTTGAGTACTAATGTACTAATTAAGATGGTCTTTTAAGGTTCTGTGTTACGCGAAAGCCTTGTTTGTGACAAATAACTTTTTAATTGAATAGTTCTCAGACACGCCTCCGAAGTTTCATTGCCCTGTTAAATCTACAACTACACGGTTGCAACAGTTTTGTCGTAGCAAAAAATAATATTCTGCTAGGGCAATAATCGTTATCAGATCTATATCGTTTGGACATCAAAGTAATTGGCTACATAACAGCTGGAAACTGTGCCACAGCAAATGAATACCTTTGATCATTCGGTCTCTGATTCTTGAGTTTATTCATCAAGTTTGGTATAAAACATTAATCAATGAACGATCCATTGAAATGTCTAGCATCTATACTCTCACTTTTCTGTTTGACTAAATTGGAAATCCTGATTCAATATGATAATTTATGTTCAGCGTTTTAGGTCAACAGTTTTCAATATTAGAGCTAGAATGTAATGCAGGCAAAATTAAAGATTTCCTTTTAGTAATTTAACAAGGAGTATTTATGACATTATTAATTAAATCATACCAAACAGTTAACGCTGCCGGTTGCCTGCTAGTGTTAATTAGGGATAAAGCTTAACGAACCCCGATGCGAAATTTCGCAGTACACCTGTCTATACCGTTATTTATTGCCGTTTGTTAGTTGAACACGATCCTATTTCTTCGCTCGTGTTTCAGTCTGAGCTTCCGCGGTTGTATTACTTACAAATCGTAGTTGTGCTTCTACAATTTAATGTTGGTTTTTATGGCTTCCCCATAACACAGTCAATATTTCAATGTTTTGTTAACGGGCGTTTCACGTTTGAACGATTATTGGAATTCGATGTTTATGAGAGTTCGAGTCCGTTGGGCTGTTAGTTAGACTATGAGTTCCTGTATAATATCTTGTTTATTTTGTAGAAATATCTTACGTCTTAAAGCGTACTGGCATGTTGAAAATCAGTTCTGAAAAAGGCTTATACAGAAAAATGAAGCCCCGTCTGTTATTTTATTTTTATGAAATTCACATGTTAGATAATATGAAGATTAATAAAATATACATGGGTTTTTTAGCAAAATCAGGGTTTAGCACTTTAACCAAAAAAATACGTCATGAAAAGGAATCTTTTTTATTTTTTTCAGGTCCATGTGAAGTGGAAACAGGACAAACTAGCATTATACTAGACATCGAAGAGAGCAGAGGAAATCGTAAGTGTTTATTTTACCCGTATTATTGCAGAACCAAAGAGATTTTTGCAAGTCTTTAGACTCAAGGATAAATCAATTATTTGCAGAAGTAAACCAAAGCACAGTGCCACCAGAATTACTTATAGTGGGGGAGCCAGATGTTGATGTGGTGTTATCTACGGTGTTCCCCAAAGGCCCCACCTTATTTCAGCTCGATGGAAAGCGATTGCAACTGCTACAACCGCTGGATAGAGATGCAGACAACCTCTCGCATATGGTATTTCAGGTGATGGAACTTATTTTTTATTTTTCTGTTCATTTAACAAAATGCAATTCAGGCAAAATTAAATTATGCTTGTGAAATCAAAATCGAACTTGGATAAAATTTGTTATAAAATTATGCAGCATACGAAGCAGATGATATTCGGAACAATGCTGATAGTTCAAAATTTTGTTTAAATTTATATATGAAGTTACAAAATTTAAAACGCTTTAATTTGTATTTGAATATAGGTTTTTTGAAAAGCCTTTAATATTAGCCTGGCCCTTACCATAGTCCATGTTTTGAATACCGATTATACGGCATTCCACAATTGACTGTGTCCACATTTGTCGTTGTTAAGGCATTCATAATTTACATTTGTTTACACCAGATTCCATACAAACGACTGTTGATATCCAATTTACCGTTTGAATTACTTGTATATATATTCGAACTATTCCAGTGCTACAAATAGGTCTTTCGTAAGGGTCTTTGGTACAGTAGCCAACATCGCGAATCTATATCATCTTATTTGCATTGATGCGGTTCTTATACAGTAGAAGCAGTACGCAGAAACGAATAATAGCAAAGAGACTATCTGAAATGTTTTGATACGTATAGATATTTTTCTGCATATTTTTCTACAAAAGCATTCTGCCTCACCTCCCAAAAGTGAGTTAACGGTTTTTTTTATTATAATAATATTCGAAATTGAGATGATCACTACAATTCTTTCTACCAAAAATAGTTTTATTAACATTCGTTTTCGAATGAAGCTCGATGGAATAAGAATTTTATTCGACAAGTCATCGTAATAAATTTGTGTATCAATGACGCTTTTTCATCACAACACTCGTATGACCAATTTGGTGTTACTAAAAACATGGTAATTATGCCAATAGCGTTATTTTCCTCACCTGTTCGGAGTTGCCTGGGGGCGATTGGCTATTCATTTTAATTGACTGTTGAAGTTTCTAATAATCAAGTGTTCGCCCACAGCTCGTCTGTCAAGTGAAAGCTACGAAGAAGCGTCGCACCATACCAGTTATCGTGAGGGTGTCGGACATCAATGATAACGCACCGGTCTTCCAAGGATTGCCTTACGAAACAAGCGTATCAGAGGTGAGATTACACATAACATGTTTAACAAAGATATCGAGTGCACTCGCTTAACTTTACCTTTGGAAACGGTCCCGACTACACAAATGCTCGAACTCAAAATCGAGTACAGCGTTGTTACAGGATATAGTTTCAATGAAATAAAATCTCTATTACATTTACAAGTAGGTTTTATTTGATCGAGCCTGTTTTTATAACAGAATAGCACAGCACTTTTGCTTTAGTTGGTTCTTGGGAAATGGTATTCAGTTCTATGCATATTCTTGTACTAATACCATATACATATCACTTATTACCATTGTATAATGGGAATATCCATAACATAAAGAGTTTTATCGTAAAACCCACTTACAACTTCTATTTTTTTACGATTGAAATCGGAACAAATTAATTATTAGACAAAATCTTGGAAAGAGTCACTATCAGAAATGTGTATGACCAAAGTTATATTCGTCTTTGTTTTATAATGCATCGTAGAACAAATTATCAGCTAACTTGGGGCGCATATTGGAGGACGTGTAAAAATATTGTTTGTTATAGATAGATTTTTAAACGTGATAAATATATATTGAAAAATAAATGAAGCTATGCCAGTTAAAATTTTCAAATTCCATTCTCATTTTCAGCTTGTCCCAATAGGCACTACGGTATTCGACGGTATAAAAACATTAGATATAGATGCGGGTGTAAATGGCCTCGCTGAATATTTCATAATACGAGGTGATAATGAGACTTTGGAAGCGGCCAACGCAGCGGACGGCTACGGTTTCTTCGCGATACCGGTGCCGCACCAGGGTCAAGTCATCGTGAACAGGAGTTTGGATTATGAGCGCACACAGCAGTATCTAGTCACTATTGTTGCTTCTGTAAGTAAAATTTGACTGTGTTAAATAAATATAGTTGACTTTTTATCGCATTCTAAACACTTCTTAATTACTAATGAACTGTCGCGGTTTTTAACAAAATAATTTCTTTTATGATTATTGAAGGGACTAATGAACGAAAAAATAAACCTTGATGGATTATATGTATATGGAATCTATTCTCATGAATTACTTTTTCCATACTGAAATCCGTATATTATACAATTTTGGGTTGTACTGACAGACAGGTGCTCCGGTAGGACTTTGTTTCATAATGACTGAGGACATAATAACTGCTTTTAATACTAACGGTAAAATTTTATCGGCTAAATTAATATATTGTTGGGTGAATTCTGTCGCTAAAAATTTCCTAATTGACAGGATCGTGCTCGTGATACAAAAAGGCGGTTGTCCAGTACCGCCACCTTAACGGTGAACGTACAAGATGATGATGACCAGGACCCATCTTTTATCTACAAAGGTTGTACACTTCATGAAGGAGCTTGTTTCAATCCAGAATATTCTAGTTATGTAAGTGATTTACAAAATCTAATACAGTTTTAGCTACCGTACAATTCTGAAACGGCTTTATCGATATTGATATAATAGGGATGATGACTGGGTAAAAGAAATGCAATTCTATTTAGTACGTCAGTCAGATAATATAAAAATATTAGATACGTATTTTTTTTTACTTCAATTTAACAAGAAATAGCTTAGATAACAGGCATTAAAGTTGAGGAGTGGGGGCTCGCTACGTCATAGTTGAGTAGAAAACGTACTCTAACGTGACGTCATGCGAAATTTCAACTCAATGTAACGCCGTAATTTTATGATTACGAAAAAAATACGTGTTCAATATTTTTTAACACTCTACCTGAGGGACAAACAAACAAAAATTAGTCATAATCCCTATTATATATGTATATTCAGTAAGTCTAAGAAAAATTTGTTATCTATTTTTTATATCCCTAAGTGATTAGTGTGGTCCACCCCAAATTATATGACAAAACAACGTTTGCCATTTGTTTGTCAGCTAATATTCTTATAGATAATTATTGCGATTAGAAAATTAATTGTAGTTTATTATTGTTTCATAATCAATTGAAGTTTGGGTTCATCTATACTAATATTATAAATTAGTTTGTTTGAACGCGCTAATCTCAGGAACTACTGGTTCGAATTGAAAAATTCTTTTTGTGTTAAATAGACCATTTATCGAGGAAGGCTTTAGGCTATATAAAAAGGAACTTATTGCCTTTAGATAGGTATTCTCTGAACTCCAAATAAAATAATAAAGTGTAAGATAAATACACTTATGTATTTTCTTGATAAATATTTACACAGAAGTAACAAACTGACAATGACAAAGAATATAAAGAGAAAAACAAAGTGGCCTATCAAAAGATATATGAAAGAAGGTTGATGTGTAAACTAAATCGTTCCAACAATATAACATCATGCTGCAACTATTAGGAGCGAAGAAATAATGGAAAACGCGGTCGAAGTCGCTGGCTGCCACTAGTAATAAATATTTTATTACTAATATTTGTCCATTAAGTGTTGATTATTTATAGGCAAGAAATAACGGAGTTCTAGGTAAACTTGTAACCTATTCACTAAAGTTTAAGGTTCGGCATTTAGATGTGAAAATGTAACAAATAGATTTTGATTCGTCGTATGTATTCATCAAACAGGTAAACAGTGGTGTCTTGGCTGGCATTCTCACCATTGAACCTGAGAAGATCCAAGCGGTTGACATGGACACACTAGACGCTAAAATACGGTATACCATCGATAGTGGAGAACCCGATTTCTGGGAGAAGTATTTCGCGATAGATGTAAATAGTGGCGCAGTGAGACAACTACTGCCAGTAGACACTAGTATTGCGAAGAGGTTCCAGTTGGTTATAAGGGTAAGCTACATATAATATTACAATTTAAAAAGTAGGGGTAATTATTAAATTGGACTTGTTTTTTTGTATGTTTTTTTTTTTAGTTATTAGGTTTGTTTGAAAGTGTACGTTTTCATAGTGTTGCCTAAAAATCAAAGAAATTTATATCTCCGTCAAACTAAAAGCATCCGTGGACCAAGAAAAAATGAAATTAGATTAACATTTTTCACCAATGTCACGATATACACTTAGTCTGTGAAAATATAATAAGTGCATTGAAGGTTTCTCGTCCGGATGCCGTTTCTTCATTGCTTGTTGGGATAAAACGTTTTCTATGAAAATTTGGAATGTCTGAGAGAAAATATAGCGGAGACATTGGTATCAATAGAATCTCATTGGCAACATTAATTTAGCTTTACTGAGTAACTTTTACTGTATTCATAGTTAAAGTAAACTAAATCAATTATTATAAATAGATGTATAGACTCTTAGTATGGGCATGAGTAAATGTCCTATTGTAATTTTGTGCCGCGCACGATTCCCTATTGATTCTTGTATGTACTTATTAATAAGTTACATAATTTTAATTTATTCGAAATATAGGCTGAAGAAGTAACCGAAGCAAAGAGATTCACCACCGCCAAGCTAACGATAACAGTGAGACCGGTAGACGCTAATCCTCCCGAAGTACAAGTGTCATCAGACGAGGGTCAAGTGGAAGAGAACTCGCCTAAAGGAACCAAGGTGTTGGATTCCAACGGGATGCCTATTAAGCTGAGCGTTACCGACGCAGACTTGGTAAGAGTCCAATAAAAACATAATCGTAGGGTTGGCTACGTAAATTTGTAAGTGGTTTGTATAGAAATTTGTTTGTGTACTTTTTGGTATACTGTTTAATTTATTACCTACCTAGGGTATTACAATCAGAGAGAGCGACTATACATACATGTTTATTGTAGAGTTAATCACCTGTTTATAGGGCTACCATCTTTAAATCTTTTAAATAATTAATCTCGTGCATAAATATAATCACCTTGTCAAAAGTTGGATGAGCAATCTTTCGTTTTGGTATGTAAAGTTAATCCAAAATAAATACTATTTATTCCTTTATTATAATAAAAAAAAGTGATGAATCATAAAGATTGTTTTTAAATAATTCTAATAAAGTTAAACGTAAAACAATCCCAATGGAACGAGCCAAAGGAAGATAAAGAAAGAAATTTTAAAGACTTCTGTATAAAAGCACAGGAAACATGTCACCTGGCATTCATTTGCTAGGGAAATTGCGTCATCACCATCACCAGCCCTTTTACATCCCCACTGCAGGGGCTCAGGCCTTCCTTATGGATGGTTAAGGAGGATGGGCCATGACCCTCCACGCTGGCCCAATGTGGATTGGAGGGTATTAACGACTGCAAATGCAGCCGGGACCAACGGCTTAACGTGCCTTTCGAAGCACGGAGTAGCTCGAGATAATAATTTTTTGGTCACCCATCCCGTGACCGACCCTTGCGAAAGTTGCTTAACGACAACGATCGCGGGCCGCGGCGCTTATTCACTACGTTACGGGAAATTGCGTAATACAGTTTTTTTATACTTTCAGGGTCCAGGTGATCCCATACCGAGTTACACCTTCGAGCTGACCACGAACTTCTTTGACATCGACAACGATGGTAATCTCGTCGTCAGCGATGAAAATCTCGATCGGGATCAACCCAACCTGGGCAAATTTAGATTTCAGGTATGAATTCGTATATTTAACTAGAATTAGTAAAAAATCTGTCTATTTACATTTATATATAAAGAGAATTTAAAATACAATGTTGAACACCAGTTCTTTTAGTTTAAGTGTACATAGCCAATTACATTGCGTTGCCTAATAAGATGGATATAACATTAGAGTATATAACATTAGTTTTATAATATAGCTGTTTTAGGACAATCTCTAAATAAGTATTTAGCAGATCGCAGATAGTATTGACCAGATCGGTGAATACATATGCGAATATAAATTAAATGCAAATATAAACACAGAGTTGTTCTCCTTAATATTTTTTGTTTCCTTTATTATCCAGGTGGTGGCGAGAGAAGCGAATGGCGGCGCCGCTTCTGCGCCATTATCTTTGGCAGTACAACTGTTGGATCAAAACGATAACGCGCCAGTCATACCGAAGACCCAACCAATCACAGTGCCCGCCAGTTTGGAACCTACTTCAGTTTATAAGGTAATATATTATAGATGTTTTAACAATAAATGTTTAGTTGGCTCGTCCTTAAGGTAGAACTTGAGATTCACTAATTACGTTTGTCAAAAATGGTAATGCCGCTGTCTCAATTCCTGAACATCGAATGCGTATCTATTGTAAAATTACAATTAGTAATTTTGCTGGATAGATTAGAAAGATAAAGATCAAATAAGGTAGAAGACCCGGTTTTGCCAAAACTAGATCATAATCTTAAAATGGCCAAAATACAGGCAAACAAAATAAGCCTAAACGTTTTAATATTTAGAACTAACATAAGTGCCAGGTTTAAATCATTATCCGAACAAAATAAGTCAACACGTCTCAAATTGATGTTTTCTCTTCTATCCTTCTATCATTGTCAATTTGTTTTAGGTGAGAAATGGTTTAAACTAAGCACTAACTTTAATTAGTTTTTAATAAATACAGAACATAAAATTACAAAAAATATGAACTCTTACATTTGTTAAAAAGCCTTAATTTTTTAAAGTAGGTATATTGAACATTAATCTAAAAGAACTGATAGCCGTTGGCCCGGGAAGGTTCTAAAATGGCGACCGCGTACCGGTCGACGCTCAGTGGATAGGTCCCTATTAGGTGGAAGACTACGGGAAGCCGCTGGATGTGGGCAGCGACGATGATGACGACGACGACAATGACGACGATGATGATGAAGATGATGATTGTCGTGGTGATAATGACGACGACGACGACGGATGATGATGATGGTGATGATGATGACGACGGTGGTGGTGATGATGATGAACATTTTTTTAAAATATCTGTTTGTTATTTGCAGGTGGAGGCGACGGACATTGACGAGGGTGAGAACGCACGTATAACGTACAACATCTACCACGTGTCTAACAATGGTGGCAACAAGTTCACTATAGATCCTAACACCGGCGTCATATGTGAGTGCCGCACGTATTGCTTACACATTAAAGCTAACGTTTGTTTGTACTGTCATGATATGAATAGCTAAGTTGAAGCCCGGTTTCTGAATTGAGAATTTAAAGTTCAGAACATCTCAAATTGCACTTAAACGTCACTTAAACAGATTAGTTTCCGATTTTTTTTAATGAGCAGTTAAATAAAACTGGTTCTTTTTGAAGTGTAAGTATAATTAGTTGATATTGAGTATTTCGGAAACCGGATCAATTCAGAAATCTGCTGTAATTCTTTATATTATCTTATATAGAGAATAGAATCCGTAAACTGATGGCCAAAATTTTATCTTTTTTTTTATTTAGTTGTCGCTGTTGTGGTTTGAAAATACATTTAGAAGTTTAAATCTAAACTTATGTAAACCATACATTTGCTATTTCTTATCTTCGCCGTAACATAAATGAAAATCAAAGTTTTGGAATCTTTACAGCGGTAACATGTTGAGTTTTGTATTTAATTTTCGTTTAATATTATAGACAGATTATTCTGAAGAATTATAGTATGTAAGTCGAAGTTATTATTTTCACATGATTTATAATCAATTCGTTTTCTTTTACTATTTACTACACTGTTTCCTTGTATAAATTAATAGCACGTGTTGTTTGTGTTGTATTTCCACGCTCTATTCGCACTATAATTTAAAATAATAGCAGTAACCGTCACATATCACTTTTAAATATTCTTAATTAAAAATGCTTCATAATCCACTTTGTCCCATATAAGAGTGCCAGAACAAAATTGGATTTTAAAACATTTTTCATTAAGAATATTTATTACAGCATTGTGAATACAAAATTGATAGAATTTAATAACCATCACTTTTAACTTTAAAATCTTAATTAGTTTTAGAAACTGAATCTTTTAGTAGAAGAGAATAGGTTAGAAATTTGTCTGTACTGTATAATTGATTTCTAACAAAATCTTGATTTATTGAGAATGATCATAATATTCAGCCTTTATGATATAATTTGTATTTAATGTTACACAAATTCACCAACTAAATTATAAATTTTAAGATTTTATACCTAGCTTACCCTGCGAACTGCATGCATAATATACGAGGGTCAAACTGAAAGTTCTTAGAACTGGCCACTTATAAACAATATAATAAAAAAATAATTCTAAAATTTGAAAATATAACTCTTTGCCAATATTACTGAGTATATATTTCATTCATTTGTCATTTGTTTTACGATTTGGCGGCAAATTGAAAATTGTCTGTGTCACGTCATCATGAATTTAACACGAGAAAATTTTCGTGCAATGATTTTTTATGACTTTCGATGTCATTTAAGTCAACAAGAAAGTTATGATAGACTACGATTGGCCTTTCACGATGAAGCCCCATCTCGTGCGACTGTTTACAACTGGTTTAATGAGTTTAAACGTGGTCGCACTAATCTCACTGATGATTTACGTGAGGGACGGCCTTCTACGGCGACGACTGAAGATAACATCTGTGTTGTGCGGCGTATGATAGAGACTGACAAAAGAGTGACCTATCAACAGATTCGGACAAGCTTAGGCATCGGTATGAGTCAAGTGCACAAAATCCTCCACGAACATTTAGCGGTCAGGAAGCTTTGCGCCCGGTGGATACCTCATAATTTGACTGAGGCTCAAAAACTCCATCGTGTGGATTGGTGTCGTAAAATGATTGAAAGATTTAACGGAGGTGACTCAAATGCTGTGTTCGACATACTAACAGGTGACGAAAGCTGGATTTACTGTTATGATCCTAAAACCAAAAGACAATCTGCTCAGTGGGTGTTTCCTTTCGAGGAGTTGCCAACTAAAGTGAAGAGAGATCGAAGTGCGGGAAAAAAAATGGTGGCCTCGTTCTTTGGAAGGATAGGTCATTTTGCAACAATTGTGTTAGAGGATCAAAAAACAGTTTCTGCAGAATGGTACACTACCAATTGTTTGCCACTTGTCTTGGAAAAAGTTCGAGAGAAACGACCTCGCAGTAGGATCCTCCTTCACCACGACAACGCCTCGTCGCACACCGCCAAGCGAACGATCGACTATTTGGCGACATCAAACGTTGAATTACTGGGTCACCCGCCGTATAGCCCCGACCTCGCGCCTTGTGATTTTTATTTATTTCCAAAAATTAAAGAAAAACTTAAAGGAAAGCGGTTTATGAATGCTGAAGAAGCGGTGGCTGCGTATCGCGATGCCATTGAAGAGACCCCTAAGGACGAGTGGGCAAAGTGCTTTTCCCAGTGGTTCCATCGCATGCAGCGGTGTATTGACGTGAATGGACAATATTTTGAAAAGATATAATAAAACTAATAACTGGCTAATGTAATCAGTTTTTGATTTTCTAAGAACTTTCAGTTTGACCCTCGTATACCTTATCTTCGAACAAACAAACAAAATTATTTGTCCTACACCATTCTCTTATATCTGTCATAGTAGATATTATTATCTTATGTCAGCTGAAAATTATACCAGCTAATGAAAGAGTAGCTCGGTGGCGTAGTGGATAAGCGCCGCGGCCCGCGATCGCGTGCGCGTCACGGGATGGGTGACCAAAAAAATATGTTGAAGGCACGTTAAGCCGTTGGTCCCGGCTGCATTTGCAGCCGTTGATATCCTCCAATCCGCATTGGGCCAGTGTGAAGACTTGTGGCCCATCCTTCTAAACCATTCATAAGGGATCAGGCCTCCCTGCAGTGGGGACGTAAAATGACTGATGATGAAATATGCTTTAATAATATTTTTTTTTATTATTCAGCTAGCACCGGTCGATTGCAAGCTGGCGAACAATATAGTGTCACAGTTCGTGCGACAGACGCTAAAGGGCTCAGCTCTCAGGGCATCGTGGAATTATCAGTAGCGCCCGGACCAAATACTAGGCCTCCACAGTTCTCGTCCAGGGATTATTACGCACCGGTATCAGAGGGAGCTGCTATCAACTCGACGGTTACTACAGTTACGGTATGTGAAATAACTATTGTCATATCAAATCAAATTAAAATCATTTAGTCAGACTAGCCTGTTACATGCACTTGTGTGAACCGAAACTATGCCATCGATCCGTCAATCTACGGCGGGAGGCCTTGTCTGTCTGCGCCCTAAAATACTCAATGTAATCGATGTTATTAGTTGATCATATTCGTGTTCGCACAAATGATTAAATTTTTGAATGATATTTGCACCTATCATCATAAATTGAACTAAGATTCCAATACAAACATTTAAAACGTAGTTTACACGAATTCGATTGGTACTAAAGGTTAATAAAGTTTAATTTTTCGAAATTTACTGAGAGAATCCTAGTTTTTTTTTTGCCCTAAAAGAGGAATCGAGCTATGGACGCTTTTGTAAAACTGACAATCGAAAATCTTAAAGTTCATTCAGAAAGATAGTAGCTATAATTTCGATATTTTGTTTTGTTAATATTACAAGTTGTCCTAACAAGTTTCATTTAATTGTGATAATAGTAAAATGTTTTTTGCTTACTAAATATTCAATAAATCTTGTAAAAGTGGTGAATAGTGGTGATGAGGTCAAAAATATCCAATTAAAGGTGCACTACTAGTGTTTGACAACTTTTTTAAATACGAATAACTAACTTGTCGTTTTCAGGCTAAAGATCCCGAGAACGAACCTGTGACGTATTCAATTGTGTCAGGCAACGATCTCCGTCAGTTCGCCATCGGGTCCACTACGGGTATCATCACCGTTATCCGAAGGTTGGATAGAGAAGTCCTCACCAGATATCAATTGGTATGTTACAATATATTCAATAAATATATTTAATAGTCTTCTTCTCTAGCCGATTTTAATCGTTAAGATGTAGGCTGTAGACGTCCCTCAGTTTATGCAATCTTCCTCGGTCTTGAGCAGTCTCCGTCTATTTTGTTTCCGCTAGTCTTTTGATGTGAAATGCGTCTGCTGTCTTCTTCGTGGGCGTTTCTTATCCCATGGTCTCCACTCCACTACTGTCTTGCAATACAAGCTGTGCTTTTTACAGGCGACATGTCCAGCCTCTCTCATTTCAAAACTCGTTTACTCACTCTTGTCCTCGGTCTAGCCTTAAGAATGAGATTTACGGTGGGACGAGCTTTTTTAAAAGGAATCATTCGCACTTGCCTTAAATAGGTTTAGGTTATATGGACTCGGAAATAAAGACGCCGGCAAGGAGTTCCACTCCTTATTACGAAAAACAAATATTTGTTATAAACAAATAATGTCATGGCGACGCTATGACGTCACGGCACATTGAAACCGATATCGTTCCATGTATGCATATGGTTGAATTCTCTAAGTTCTGATATGAATGAGCGTAAAATATTTGTTTTTTCATAAAAAGTTGAAGCAATATTATAAGTAATCCTAATAAGCATAAAAGTGTGACTATTGGTAATAGTATTAAATTAAACTACCAGAACAACATTTATTCATTTTCGTTTACTCTCTACACACGTATTCCATTTACTGTGTCTCACTGTAATTTGTACTAGCATGTCCTCAATCTTTCTCCGGGCGATTTCTCCTCTATTCAATAGCTACTTATAGTAATAAAAATAATTATGGCGGTGCATAAACTATCCGTTAAGGTTTTATTAACCGATTTCTAAATCGAAAAGGAGGAGGTTCCATAGTCTACGACGATGTTTCTTTTTTTCTATTATAGATGTTGATAACGTAAGAGTTTTATCTTTTTCTTTTTTGTTCTCTCTTTTAAATTTCGATCACTCAAACGCTAAGATATTAATCTATAATATATTTTTAATTATTTATCTATTTATTAATCTTATTCTATTTAATATATTTATATTCTTTCTTATCCGTATTGTTAACAAATATCAATTTTTTGTTTTCCTAAATGCTCAATGACACAAAAGCATTATCTTAACGTTCTGTCTCCTTGTGTGTAAGTAATAAATTATTATGTGTTCTACCTCTAACGCAATAAGTGCTTGAATAAAATGATAACTTTATAATTTCTGAATAATTCTTATAAATTACGATACTTATACATAATTATACAATTTTACAGATGGTCAAAGCAGAGGACCCTGGGAAATTAGCCAGTACAGCAACTGTTAATATCAAAGTCACCGACATAAACGATAACAATCCAAAGTTTGATGAAGAATCTTATGAATTCCGCGTTAAAGAAGGTATATAGTATATTTATTATAATATAATACAATAATAACAGTGCATGCTTAACTATCGTATTGTAATAAAATCATGAGTATAGGTTCGTTCATAATTCGAATCCCTTCTCGACCATTTGACCATTATATTTTATTATTTGCATTTTGCGACAGCTGATTTATTATTACAATTCTTATTTTATTTTATTAATAGTATTGTTTGGTTAATTTTTTACTACTTGGAAAGTTTCGTACCTGAAAAGTAAAAGCGGCGTTCATATAAGATCTGTTTTCTTAAGCTTGTTTAAAATTTTATTGAGCTTTCCATTATAAAGAAAATATTGTTTTTAAAATTTCTATGTTTTTGTACCGAGTCCTCAATGGACGAGATGGACTGGCCCTTTATTTTATTTTATTTTGTACACACAAGCTATAAATATACACATAATTTTAAATATTGTAAAAATGAATGTGTCAATATGTTTTCAGGAGAATCTGGAGAATCGGTTGGTTACGTCCACGCTGCAGACATCGATGAGGGTGTTAACGCTATTGTCAGCTATTCTTTACCGACACATTTGCCTTTTAGCATAGACAACGCTACGGGATTGATAAGCACTAACACTAAGCTAGATTACGAACAAACTAAGGTAAGAAGGACGATATCAGTACAGATATCAATTAAAGTATAATATTTTGTAGTATTCATATATTTATAGAATAGTGATTTATTTAAAGTGTATAAAAGCGGAAAATAAACATTGTACCTATTTTTAAGTGAGGGCGTGTATACCAACATTACATCACTGAATTAAAACAGTGAAATTAAATTCTCTATTAGACCAGTATAAGGATATTTCCTTTTCAGGCGTTATTATCCTGCAAACCTTAAAATAATATTTAGAAAACCAATAAAAAAAAAACAAATAAAGTCTTACGCTCCTTTCATTGTTTTTATGATTTGTTTTTTTACTTGTCAGTTGTTACACAATTCATTATTATTAGTCTGGTAATAACATAGTCTTTGAAAACGTCAATTGTGTCAGATCTAGGGAGTTTCTTTAGGTCGTTCTTATCGTCTTCAAATACGTCCTGCATGATGTAAGTTAAAAAATGTTGGACGATACAAAACTTTAATAAGTGTATTTGAAAAAAAGAAACTTGACTTTTAATGTATAAAAAATTCTAATCGATGCGTGCTAAATCAATGATATTATATTCTACAGTATTTAATTGGTTATGTTTTCAAAATAAAATTGTTGTAAAAAATACAGCTTTATGTAGTTCATTAGCACTACAGTTGTTACAAGAGAAATTCTATTACCTTTCATTTATTAAACTATAATTCCTCAGTTGTACGAGTTTGTAGTAACAGCAACAGACGGAGCTATAGATAAGCGTTTGGGAACTGCGTCGGTCACCGTGCAAGTACAAGACGTGCCCGATGAAGTACCGATATTCAAGGAATCTCTATATTCCGTACATGTACCTGAAAATGTACCCAATTACCCTGTTGTTAAAGTCCAGGTTAGTAACATTATTGCTATTAAGCACTTACGCGTATATCTAGTGTAGAATATTGTTTAATAAGAGTGATATACTTAATGAAAGAATAATATAATTTGTGCACCTTAACAATTTTACTAGTTAAAAAAATTTAAAACAACAGATAAAGAGTGCGTGAAACAATATACACACAAAAATAATATTAATTCAATTGTGAGCCAGTCTTATTCTGGAAGTTAATTGTAAATAGTTTAAGATACTCGAAATAAATTTTGGCGTTAAATTAATTTCATCTACATTTTTTTTCGTTTATGTGTGAGATAAATACTAATGTAGGATCATGGAATATCTACATTATTAAACATCGTCTAGAAAACTCTACTTCTGGGAACTTCACCCATTTTAATATGAGGTTTATCGGACTATTATTGTCAACACTGCTTGGGCACTGTGTATATGAGGTTTGGCGTATCTAATAAGAGCTTAGTTTAATTATCTTGCTCATATACAATTTAATTATCTTGCAGGCTGACGATCCAGATACCATGCCTGAGATAACTTACACTATCATGATGGGCGATACAGAGTCGTTCTCGATAGATCGTAAAACTGGCCTGATTAGGACTCTGAAACCTTTGGACAGAGAGACGATGGCTCGTCACGAAATCATAGTGGGCACTGAAGAAAATAACAGCGATTCGCCGCAATCCACTACTATGGTCGAGGTCTTGGTTGATGTAAGTTCAGCAAAAATTTACAGCTTTGAATTGGAATAACGAGAGTGGAGGGACGTCTTCAAGTACTGTTAAAGTGCTTTACGAACCTTTTTACTTTATTAATATGTTTATGTAATTGAACATTTTTTTTTTCTAGTTCTATAGTAGTATAAAATTAATTTTCGTACGTTTCCCTTTTAACTATTATATTGTTACACTGTGATGTTAATAAATTGGGAGTCTTTATAAATGTATTTTAAATACTTAAAGAAGAAAGATGTTTTTCCTAGCTTTTGACAATACTTTAAACATTTTATAAAACACGGTTTTCAACAGGACAAGAACGATAACGCACCTATATTCACGTCGGTAGTCCGGCCAATCACGATTGAGGATTCCTCGTCCATAGGCAGCTTAGTTCAGACGGTAATAGCCGTCGACGCGGATTCTACATCGCCTAACAATAGAATACGCTACAAACTAGTAGGACGTGGAAAGGCGTCCAAATACTTCCATGTGGAACCTGATACTGGAGCCGTTAGAGTCAGAGATGATTTGAGGAAGGAGACCGATAGCGAATACACGGTTGGTATATTTAAATATTTTTTATCTTGAGCTAGTTCAAAATTCGTATGATTTCAAAGTAAGAGTTAAGTTGGTCTCATTACAAAATGGAAATAAAATATTTTTGTGAATGAAATAACTTTTCATCATTATCACAAGTCTTCAAGTTTTTTCTATAAATGGTATGTAATTCACCATTATATATTTTTTTTTAATAGAAGGTATTTTTTACCATCCATTTATGCATATTGTAGTATACACGGAGTTGTATTTCTTGTGAATTAAATTATTCAGCTGCTTAAAAGTCTCTTCGTTTATATAATTTTATTTATATCATTTCATTTATTTTATGTATTATCTGCAGTATTTAAATTTTAGTGTGTCTAAAAATTTTATAGTTGATGTCATGTAATAATTTTTTATTTCCATATCAGGTTGATGTCCAAGCTTATGATCAGGGTGAACCGGTGATGTCAGCCGTGACTAGTCTCACCATCTACGTCAGCCATTCTGCTACTGTGCCACCCGATGTAAGTAGAACTTTATCACTATTTATTTAGGGACTTTCGCGTACATAACTGAAAGTTTTATCATTATAATACCTGGTAAATATTGCAAAAAAGAAAGATAAAATAAGTGTATTGTTAAGAAATTTACTTCTAGTTAATATGTAGTTGAAAGTCGGAGTGCACCAGGGTTCAGCACTTATCCCTTTTCTGTTCAATGTTATCATACATGCTGTATATAAGTATGTATGTATATTGTACTTATCGCAGAAATAGCAAAGAATCTCCAGACAGATTTAAGCGGCTGGGTGGGATCTTTGGCAGGAAATGAACTAAGAATCAGTTATAAAAAACCGAGCTAACGTCTTGCCTATTTGATTGGATCACAGATCCGACCGAAGCATGCATTATTAACAAACATATCAAACACTATTAAAGAAGGTAGATAAATTTAAATATCTCGGTTCCGTAGTAGTAGTAAAAGAAAAAAGTTTAAAAACAAGACGTACTATTCTATATGGATCAGAATATTGCGGCACGAACAAAAATAACATAAATAACCATAATACAGAAACGAGCATGTTACGCTGCTCAGCTGATGTTCCCTTACTCGATAAAATAAAGAATCAATATATATCAGAGTCAGCTTTAAAATAGCACCCATACCAAATGAACTGGTGGAATTGGTAGCTTAACTACCAATTTTCTGTTGACCTCCCTTATAATTTATTTTATAAAAAATAGGTAATAGCCTATTCAGGTAATAGGTCTAAGAATAGGCTATTACCTTATTTTTATAAAATTATTTACATCGAGCGATTAATGAAATTTTGTATATTGAGTAGGTACTCAATATACAAAATTTCATTAATCGCTCAATCCGTTTTGTAGGAGTATGGTACCTAAAACTGTAACACGAGAATTTTATATATTAGATTGTTTTTCTTTTCTAGGTGGGTCTTGGATTTGCAGACACTGTATACACGGAACATGTAGCAGAGAACTCTCCTAACGGGACATTGGTCCGTGTGTTACCACTGCTGAATAAGAGAGAACATTCACCAGATATACCACTCAAGTGTCTACTCACTGAATCCTCACAAAAAGGTGACTTATTTAAGATATTTAAACTATTAATTCATTAGACCTTTTCTATTATTATTAGAAACTAGATTTGTATTAGACATATAAACCTCTTTTCCTCTTGAATCAGTCTGTATAATTATGAAATTTGCATTTCTGTTGACAGGGGGGAGGTGACTTTTTTCATACTGTGTATATATTTTTGAAAATCAAATTTATATTCATGTTGTCTGATTATTCTGTAATTCGTCATATGTTTTTTTTTTAAACTCAATTATCACTCAGAACTACTTGGTATAGAAATGAAATTTAATTAATAATTTCTAAATATGCTCTGTGTTCGCTATTTAAAAATTTTACCTATAACATTCTACAAAAAGAAGAGTAAGTTGGAAGAACTTGTTTGTTTTTAAAATCGTACGATTCATTAACATATTTTATGAGGACCTCCGTAACCCATTGGATTTTGTATTGCCACCATCTTTGAGATCCCGGGTTCAATTCCCACTATTAACCCTGCCCTAAAGTTCATTTTCTGCATCGGTAGCAAATTAACTTTTCTTTTTTGTCTCTGGTCTGGGTGTTGTGCAACCTTCGTCATTGCTTTAGCTCCTCATCTTGGAATCCGAGAAATGTATCTGTGACACCGGAGGAGCCATAACACCCAGACCCGATACAATATAGAAAAAATCATTTTCTACATTGACTCGAACGGGAATCGAACCAGGGACCTCAGAGATGGCGACACCTTAAAACCAACGTGCGAAACACTCGTCCACAAAATTATTTATTTATAATATTTACCAACTAAATAATACCTTGCAGGTGTATTCTACGTTAGATTGACAGAAGAAAGAGATTGCGCGATATACCTGAACACAAGTTCATTAGATTACGAAGCCATAAGCGAGTACTCATTGGAAGTACAACTTGAATCGATAAAAGGGCTGATAAATCCTGACAGCAGTAGAGCGCTTATAAAAGTTCACGTTACGGATGTCAATGATAATGCACCAGTATTCACGTTCAGAGAGCAGTCCAGCATAGCAGGAGCTATGGGGAAGTACTTCGCTATCGTTACTAGGGATATGTTCTTAGATACCAACGTATTGCAAGTTAAGGTAAGTGTTTAGACTGACGGTATCATAAATAACTAATTTTAAACTACTGTTGTTTAATATGGAATGTATGTAATTTCACATGGAAAACGTTTTCAAATTCATATGGAAAACGTTTGTTAGATTAATGCAATTTTTTTGTATGAAGTTTACCCGAAGATCATTTTTCAAGTTTTAAACGCTCCCAATCGAAGGTAGATAAACAAATCTTCTAAAATAGACTTTAAAGACTGCTATTTTTGTATGATATGGTAGCAATTCTTTTGCACAAACGAAATTTAGATTTAATCCTGTCAAACCGCGTTTTCAAATATGAAAATAAGTATGATAATATAAGTAAACTTATATTATTATAGCAGACAGGAACTTTATTATATTTATTTGATAATCTTTAAAAAAATACCATAGATTAGGGGGCGCTCCGATCCCCTAATCTATGGTATTTTTATAATTAGATAAAAAGTAATTTGTATATGGTTTAATAGTTCATAAAAATTAAATATTATTTTTTTTACATTTTTGCTAAATCTCAATTATACATATTTTTAAATGAATAAACAAAAAACATAATTTTCATATATTTGTTGTAGTTTGTCGGTGAGTTGCGTAAACGTCCATTAAAAGTGTTGTTAGTAAAGGTTTAATTATGCCTTTAAGCTCTTAATAAATTTGACTTTCATTAGAGCTTAAAGGTGTGAAACACACGGTCAGCTCAATTGAAACACCAAAAAGAGCGAGTGATGTCATTTGTAGCTAAATTGATAGTAAAACTTTCAAGAAAAAGCGCGGGAAACAAAGTGTTACAAGGGTCAGTTTATTGTTTTTTTATATGTGAGTAAAAAAAAAAAACAAGTCCCGCAGACGATAATTCACTATTTTCATTGAAAATCCCTTTTGTTTACCTCCCAAATGACGTCACGTCCTCCTAGTCGCCATTTACGCTGTTTTTAAACAGTTAAATTTTAATCATAATTTAAGGTATACATATATGAGGTTTATTTATGTAAAGTATTTTTTTATGGAAATAAGCGCCCATAATGATTACTTTAAAACACTTAAAGGATAACACTATCATCTACTTACATTTTGACAGTGTATAATAATCTTAAAGAAAAATGCTTAAAAAATTCATGGCACGCTGAGATGGGAATGGATATTTTTAAGCATTTTTCAATAAGAATATCTTTAGTATAGCATTGTGAATGCAAAAGTGATCAAATACTTGCATAATAAGTGTATAATAAGTTTTTATTATTACGAATTTTACATTTATAATGCTATATTGAAATTTAACGTAAAGTACATATGATACTGATACGAAATATCTTAGATTTAAATGGAACTTGTATGGCTTATGGTCCTTCGAGCAGGATTCATGTAATTTTAAAACACATTTTCTGAACTGAATTCTTTTTATTTTGTTAGGCAAAAGACAAAGACAGTGGTTCTTACGGTAAAATAGAATACCAGAAGCACTCTTGGCCGAAAGTAGTGGAAGAGTACTTCAGCCTCGACGGCGACACGGGAATAATTAGGAACATCAAAACATTCGATCATCTATCACAGGAATTGTTACCGTTCAAGTTCTCTGTGACAGCGAGAGACAATCCTAATTCACCTCAGGACTATAATTTGGCGAGAGCATCTGTTGTGGTATGTTATTTTTTCAAGTGTTTTATATCTTCTATTACGGTCATCGTCAATACGTAAATTTTATTGCGTTAAAAAGAAGACTAGCATTAGATAATCACTTAAGGAGGGAATTCCTCTAAAATGGTGAACAGCGAAATAATTCAAATCTTTAGCCTAGCTAGTCGTACATTTTCTTGTGACTTTGCTGATATTTTCTGTTGACGTAGTAGTTGATTTTATACATGGTTAAAAGTATAAATTTATTCCTCAATACGGGTGTAGACTTAATAAAATAAATACTTTTTTGGTAGTGTTAAATATGCTATTACTGTTAATCACACTTTTATGATTATTATATTTATAATGTTGCTTAAGTTATTTATGAAAAACATATATTTTATACCTACTCGTTGTCACGTGACCGCAAACAGCGCGTGACGTCACACCCCTCTGACTAATATCAGGAATTTGAAGGATTCGTTATGCATACATAGAACGATATTAGTTTCTGAGGGTCGTGACGCCATAACAGAAGTGTAGCTTTCGCGGGAAATTATGAAAATTGAATTTATTTAGAGATTGTAACCTATTATATGAATGATACTTTTATAAATATTTTTTTAGATATATTTCATGTATAAAATAAAAATTTATTAACAAGTTGTCTACACCTCCATTGAACCCGAAACATTATCATGTTACCTCACAATAAGCGTAGCTGTAATACGAATAAACCTTTATTTAATATTTTTTTTACAGATCAATCTTCTTCAAAAAGAGAATCAGTTAGTTTTAGAGGTATCGAATATAAACAATGACGTCATGAGCCGTCGAGCTCGCAGCGTTCTCACTGCTATAGAGAAAGAAAGCGGTTTAGTTGCCGGGTTAGAAAAACTCACAGATAGACATTATCTGGGCGTTAATAACACATTGGAAAGTGATAGCAAAGGCACTGATATATGGTTGTATTTGATAGATCCTACCACTGGAAAGATACTGACAAGGGACTCGAAATCTGTTCAAGCGTAAGTATATTTTCATAACATGTCACAGATAATAATGTATTTGACAGCCAGTTGCACAAACGTCTATTAAAATTGTCATTAGTTTAAAGCGACATTACCCATACAAGTTTGACATTAATTAAAGGCGTCATTAAACGTTTATGGAGGTTTGTGTAACTGACTGTGAAAGTATTAAGGCTTCATATACAGTGTGAAATATTCTAATGCATTCACATACTTCAAAGCGGACTGGAAGCTGGAGATGGCAACAGCCTTTGAAAGTTTGAACTTTATTCAACCTTTAAAGTTCTTTCTCAGATTTAAATCCATTTAACTATTTTGTTTAGTATTATATAATCAATATATTTTCAACAGGGCGATCGATGAAGGAAAAGTGGACAAAGCGGTAGCATCGAGCTTGCAATCGCCTGTGAGAAAAGTTCGTCCACCTTTGATAGCACCGGAACAAACAAAGCGGCCGACGCAGGTTAAATTCAATATACATATTTTAGTAATATAAATATATTAAACAGGGATTTTCAAACCGCTTTGAACAGGAGAACTTTAAATATGTTTTCTCTTATTGCTACTAAATTAAAAAGAAAACTTTTTAATTTAAAATCTTTGCGGTTGATTGAGTTCATTTGTTTTCTCATCAGTTTTTAACAATATAAATATATATAAAAATGCATAAACAGTCTACCTATTCCTACCCTTTTAAAATATCAGTTATTATCTCGAGAGCTGCATTTTTGTCTGATTTATTTCATACAGTCATATATGGTTAAAACAATGTCATGAAGTTTCATAAAGATGGTGAAAATACTTTTATTTCTTATTTTACAGGTGGCCACTGCACCGCTAGCTACAGCGCTACCCGCTGCTCTGATAGCGCTCGCAGCGCTAGTTTTGGTGGCCGCTACAGCTGCCACTATATACATATGCGCTTCATGGAACAGGTAACTTACTATCAGACTCATTTAGCTATAAAGATAAATATTTCTATAAAGATAAAATAAGTCCAACAGATGACGGAAACACGCGTCAAATGGCTAGGTGACTGGTTTCAGGAAAAAAGTTTTAAGACTTTCATATGATATTAAACCACTGTCAGACTTTTTCTCAGACGAGTATTAATCAATAAAATAAAAACATTATCAATTAATTTGGAATGTCCGCAAAATTAGTCACTTGAAATTTTGTGACGTCACATTTCAATAAATATGAGTACTAGTTGCAACGTTGTGTAAATTATATTTATAAATCCTTGTTCTATTTATGACAATAATACAATCACAAATTTACTTGGAAATTTCTTTTAATTTATCACAAGGGCTCAGGCTTTCCTTATGGATAGCCCAATGCGAATTCGAGGGCATTAGCGAATGTAAATGCAGCCGGGACCAACTGCTTAACGTGCCTTCCGAAGCACAGAGTAGTTCGAGATAATATTTTTTTGGCTACCCATCCCGTAGTCGACCCTTGCGAAAATTGCTTAACAAAAACGATCGCAAGCCGCGGCGCTTATCCAGTACGCTACCGAGCTACTTATTTTTAAATTAATTCAACATACTTGCTTACAAAACTGTATTCCTTCTAGGTATAAGAAACATAAAGAGCAAGCGATCCAACAGTACGGCACGCTCAGTATGAGTATGCCGCCGCCGCGGCCACCCTCCGGTTACGAATCAAGCGAAGACGAGCCCGCACCGAGATACGAAACGCAGGTGATTATCATCATTCATCATCACCATCATCATCATCCATCATCATCATCATCAGCCCCTCTACGTCTCCATTGCAGGGGCTCAGGCCTTCCTTATGGTTGGTCAAGGAGGATGGACCATGACCCTCCACGCTGGCCCAATACGGATTGGAGGGTATTTACGACTGCAAATGCAGCCAGGACCAACAGCTTAACGTGCCTTCCGAAGCACGGATAGCTCGAGATAATAATTTTTTGGTCACCCATCCCGTGACCGACCATTGCGAAAGTTGCTTAACGACAACGATCGCGGGCTTATCCACTACGGCACCGAGCTACTATATTAGCATTATTAAATCAAATCAAAGCTTTATTTGTTTAAAATGTGATGATAACAGTTATAAACTTCAAGTGTGATCCATAACATATCTACTAATACATAGCATCCAAATATTTAATTATAATTAGAATTACATATAGTAAATTGATATATTTAGAATACCATAGAAATCATTTATTGAACACAGACACATGCAATTTTGCAAGAGACATTAATAAATTTATATTAAATTATAGAGTGCATCCGATGTGGTGTCCAAAAAGTGCCAACTCGACAAGTGCTGCAGTTAACTGCAACGTCGCTTTTCAGTTGGGCCCCTTAGGTGGTGTGGTGACGCCCTGCTTGAGTCAAATCAAATAAAAGATACCATAAACAGCGATAATCATGTAGTACCCAATTATAAAACATACAATTCCACACACATACTTTCATAATATACACTTACATATACATAAAAATTCTTTACATAAATACTTAAAAATCTCGTATTTTTATGTAAAAAAAAAGTAAATACTCAAGAATGAATTTGTTTAAAAACTGTTTGAGAGTCATATTTGCGATATTTCATTAAGTCACATTAAATTCGTGTTTTTGTCTGTATTGATTCGTGATGTTTTTTTGGGCCACATTAGATTAGAAAACGTATATTTACAAATAATATTTTTAATTTATTCAAGATCTCTCCTTATTAATTTTTACGTAACGTTCACATGTGGGTAATATATGTAATGGTTTTTGTCGCAGGTGCTAAATATGGCAGTTGATGATGCAGATTTGCAGTTAGATTTTAGTCCAAATAACCATGCTTTCAACATTCATAGTGTGCAGTATTTATCCAAAGATAATGGTAAGTATTTTGATTATTTGTATCATAGTCTCAATGTTATACAAGTCAGGTCAGTAAATAAAAACTCCTATTATCTGCTGAGTACAACCCTCTCTCCAAGGAAATTAACCATGGGATATCTTGGATTTTGAAAATTTTACAAAGATGAGCAATTCACACTTTTGATTTATTAAAATGTACATCAAATTCTTGTGATGGTGTGTTTTTATTTTATAGATGTGTCATGAATTATATACATATATATACGATTCTCAAAGTTCTGATATGGAAAAAAATATAATATGTATTAATTTTCTTTTACTGTTTACGCCCGTATTAAACGCATATTCAATAATGTCATATTATATCCGTAGGAGAACGCAGTCCAACACTTTCTGAAACAGCAACTACCGCTCGAGCGTCAAGTGTTAACGAAAACAGTGGAACACTAAACAACAGCACATTCGAAAATGTCGCTAACAACTCAACCATTGCGCGGAACACGCAAACACTAAATAGACGTGTACCTAACAACCACGCATTGAACAATTCTCTAGGCACGTTACCGAGAGTCAATAATAACAACACGGGTAGTGGTCTTCTAGCAGCAACTCTAGGAAGAAAAATCAGTAGTGGTAATAATCATAAGAAGAAAGCGACCCAACCCATTATGGCTTACGACGATATTCCTGGCTTACAACGGTTAGTATACAATATGCATGGGATAAATGAATGATTTTTTTTGTTAAATTAAAATTCAATAAAAAACATGAATTCTTAACTACCAAACGCCATTAAAATAAATGTCAATTCATGATTGGAAATGCTTAAATATGTGGCTATTTTTCTAAATTTATGGTAGGCATATCATAGACAAAAAACAAAATTAAATTACAGGTTTATTTAATGCTTCTTTTATTTCTTGTTAAGTATTTACCATGCTTATATTTATTAATCGTATACTAAGCTTGGATTCACTGGAGAAGTGAAGAATAATCATTTAGGGACAAAATTTATTGGTTCAAAAGATAAATTATATCATATATTTAGGTTTCAAATTAATATTTTTTCGTATCTTTGTTTCCCAGAGCCTCCGATAATGACAACGTCACATTTGGTAAAAGAAACTTCATTGGATACGCTTACGACCAATCACCCGTAGAAACAACCACAGAACTATAGTTGTCAACCTGTGATAATCTTTGATGTATATGCGATATGATTACAAAAAAGTGTCTTATCTTCATGGACATAAGTTTATTTTGCTATACAAGGAAAATTTTGCCAAACGAAATGTTGGTGACTGAACGAAGTTGTGATCTTTTCAAAGTGAAAATGTCAAGATTAACATATTTGGGGAGTCCGTCAAATCTTATGATATAATATTGAGATATTAGCATAATAATATTGTGTTCAACGAATGTCAATATAATTTTAAGTTTAAATGTTTATGAATTACGACTGAAATTTGCTTCAACCTAGTTAGTTGATGTGAATAACGAATTTTTAGATATTTTTTGTACTTAATAGTGTTTGCACTTACTTAGCGATGGCTAGTCTTTTATATGTGAACAAATTGTGCATAATAAGAATAATAAGTAACTTATAAAGCATGTAAATAATTGTGGCATTACACATTTGTATATTTTAATGGTACCTGATTGTGTACAGGTACATAATATTTTTGTATAAATGTTTTATAATGATTTTTATTTCTCTTTACGGCCTTATGTGTGCCATTCCAAAAATTGTATCCTTAAATTGATTCTCTCATATTTTTAGGTTTGTCATAGCTTGCCAGAGTTATGGCAATTCAAATAGACCAATGTAATGGACTATTACAACTAATACAAGGGTCGACAACCTTTTGAGAAGATAAGCCAAAAGTTGCATGCTACTTAAAAGAGCCCCTAAACATTAGTATTTGCTTATATTAGCTTGTATGCAAACAAACGAAAAAGTAATATTGTATACATATAAAGTCAAAACATATTTTTAACTTGAATATAAAATATAGAACCATAGTTATACAATAAATGATAATTATTTTAACTTGCATACCTTTGAGAGTGGTTAATTCTGGTTCAGAGGAAAACTGAAGAGCCGAATGTTGTTCGTGAGCCACAAGTTGTTGATCCCTGAATTAGTATGAAAATTTTATTTTTATTCTAATTTTTTTTATACACATATTTGTTCTAATTTTATTATTGTGTTAATGTAATACCTTAATATTATTTTTAAAGTAAATTTCCGTTCCTCTTTCAATATTTTGTACGAATTTTGTGCCAGTTAAAAATAAATGACTTAGGATACTTAACGATTTTATAATTATCATAAGAATGCTCGTTTAAATAATTTACCTTTCACAAAGTCTGGCTTATCAAATTGTGCCAAAAGTCAATGAAATCCTTTTTGATACATATGTTATTACTTTTCTATGTAAATATTTTTATTGGCTAACTATACGTAAAATGTTACCCATAAATTCTTCTGTATGATATATTGTAAATTTTTAATATATTTTTATTCCACTTAGTGAAATGAAATTTGTATTATATTTTTGTGAAATAAATTGTTAATATTTTTGTGGAATAAATTTTTTAATTATTTTGAATATTTGATTTTTTTTTCAACATTTTCATGAAATTATCCGATTTATAAGATGCAGTTAATACATATTATTAAGAGTCAGAAATGAGAATTACAAGTAACCAGAATATAGATATGAATATATTGATATAATATATTTACAAGGTGGACCGACGATCTGGTAAAGGTCGCGGGAAGCCGCTGGATGCGGGAGGCGCAGGACCGACCGATTTGGAAATCTTTGGGGGAGGCCTATGCCCAGCAGTGGGCGTCTCTCGGCTGAAGTGATGATGATGATGATGATATAATTCTGTGATATTTAAAAAAAATATTGTTTATTTCCGTAGCCGTAATGCAATGAGATAATGTTGTCAAATGCTCTGAATAGTTATTGTTGAAGTATTGTTTATATGCGGTTAGATCGTTCGCACCGCGCTAATATCGTCACAATAACAGTTATGAGATGGCGTCGTAATATCTGCATCGCGCTAAATAAGTTTTGCCACAACTTCTTATATATCGATACTTGAACCAAGACCATCTATCTACAAGAAGTCGATTTTACAGGAGACGAAAAAAACGTTTCATATGTTTCCTACTAGAGATGGGTCGTTGACAGATTTTCTGTCGACGAAACGAAGCCGTTCATGGACCTTGATCGACTAGTCGATCAACTAGTTGATTTTAACTATAGTTGACATATAGAACTACGTCAACGGGTACATACTTTGGACGAAGTTTAACGGTTTTAATTGTTTTATTGAACCGTATATCAATATTGAAAAGTAAAAATTGTTGATCATCGGTACCTGGTTATGATTTTTTATTGTCGAAAGATAGATAGCGCTAGTATTCTAATTAGATATTGTTTTGGGTTTTGTATTTTAAACGAAACCGTATTAATAAGTCTTCGCTATCCGTCCGTCTGTCTATCACTAGGCTGTATCTCATGAACCTTGATAGATAAATAGTTAAAATTTTCACATAAGATTCATTTCTTTTGCCAATAATGAACAAATACTAAAAACAGAATAAATATTTGCTTTTATTTAATAAAATAATGTTTTTGCTCGATATCGATACTTGCAGCGAGTAGACCCTTGATATATTTACCGAAGATTTGTCTATATACGTATTCACTTTAAAAATAAACAGTTAAATTAAAATAAAATAAATACTCAAGTTGGCTCTCGTACAAATACAACAGATTACCGTTTTATAATGGTATGTACGGATCTCTTCGTGTGCGAGTCCAACTCGCACTTCACTTAGCCGTTTTAAACATACAGTTAAAATAAATATTATGAAATTTTTCTGTAATAGGATAATTAATTTAATAAATAATTAATTAAAATAATAAATTAATGAATCATTATATAATTCGGATGCAAAAAAGACTAAAAATCAGTTATAGTAGAAAAAGTTAACTTATACTAAGTAGTAAAATTCTTAACACCGGCATGTCAAAAATTGTATAACACCATCTATCGGGGATTAACGTAAACAAACAAAGTCTAACATGTATTTAAACAAGGCCTATATATTAGATACGCGTGTTCAAATATTTACTTACTTCCTTTAACTTTAGAGTTTAAATTATTTCAGCTGCCAAGTTACATGAAAATTTAATAATGGAAACAACCGAATTCCATTGTATTATACAGATAAAGTTATGCGTTGCAGTTTCGTAACATGTTTATAGATGAACGGTGCGTTCTTCGTTTAGCCGTCGACTTTTTAACTGGTTGTATTATACGACAAAACTAAAGCGTTGTAGACTAGGTGTACGTTGATCAACGAACGTAACGTTCTTTATCTGATCATTGAAAATTCAACTAGTTGAATTATCAACTATAGTTAACGTATGCAACTACGTCGACAGGATAGACGTGGACGGATGGGAGTGTGCGTTTATTTATGAACTACAACCAACGTACAAATATTAACCGTATTTGATGGACTATATAGACTTTCGCAGTTGGCCGAACTACTTCACGTTAATGGATATAAAAAATAATATAATATTTATTTTGTGTAAGATCGTAGTTACCTAGGTGTAGGTATAATAGAAGAAATTTACGGTTTCATGTTTTTTAGTAATCTAACTAGAAATCTTTAATAAATATTTTATTATATTTATCAATAAATATTATTTTTAGTTTATAGTGATATGTTTTACTATTTTAACATAATATTATAGGTATACTGTACTTTAGGATTTCTTTGTTTTGGTTCAAAATAAAATTATTAATCTCTTAATATTCAAAATTATTGATATAACAGTTGCCCAGAGTGAATTAAATTCTCTAAAATAAAAAAAATCTATAAACGTTCTTTCAGAGAAAGAAAGGTTAGATAGATTATTCAGACAAAAAAAAATCCCAAGGAAACCCTAATAAAACACACAATTAGACGAGTGTATGCAAAACTAAAGAAAAATTTCATATTGCAACAATAGTTGATCTATACTAATTAGTAAAATTCTTAACACCGCCGTGTAGATAAATACAAGAACTGTATAACACCATCTATTAGAAACAAATGTAAACAATAATCACTTTTGACATTCATACATACAAGGCCTAAGTATTAGACGCGCGTATTGAAATATTTACTTACTGCCGTTGACTTTAGAGTTTAAATTATTTCAGCGATCAAAGTTACATCGAATCTTTATGAATGGAAAATGATGCGTTGCAGTTTCATAACATGTTGTTAGACGAACGGTGGGTTCTTCGTTAAGGCGTCGATTTTTCAACTAGTTAACCAAAGAACTGTCAACCGTCGACGCGTTGATTCTACGTTAACGGTTGATTTAACTAGTCCGTTGATTCAATGCCCATCGCTATTTCCTACAACACGTTTTTTTATTATTATATCTGATCATTTAATGGATAGGCATAGGAAATAAGGTGTTTATATGTATTTCATTCAAGAAATCTCTATTAGTTTCAAAATTAATTTAGAGATGGGTCGTTGACAGATTTTCCGTCGACGAAACGAAGCCGTTCATGGACCTTGATCGACTAGTCGATCAACTAGTTGATTTTAACTATAGTTGACATATAGAACTACGTCAACGGGTACGAACTTTGGACGAAGTTTAACGGTTTTAATTGTTTTATTGAACCGTATATCAATATTGAAAAGTAAACATTGTTGATCATCTGTACCTGGTTATGATTTTATATTGTCGAAAGATAGCGCTAGTATTCTAATTAGATATTGTTTTGGGTTATGTATTTTAAACGAAACCGTATTATTAAGTCTTCGCTATCCGTCCGTCTGTCTGTCACTAGGCTGTATCTCATGAACCTTGATAGATAGATAGTTAAAATTTTCACATAAGATTCATTTCTTTTGCCAATAATGAACAAATACTAAAAACAGAATAATATTTGCTTTTATTTAATAAAATAATGTTTTTGCTCGATATCGATACTTGCAGCGAGTAGACCCTTGAAATATTTACCGAAGATTTGTCTATATATGTATTCACTTTAAAAATAAACAGTTACATTAAAATAAAATAAATACTCAAGTTAGCTCTTCGTGTGCGAGTCCAACTCGCACTTCACTTAGCCGTTTTTTAAACATACAGTTAAAATAAATATTATGATTTTTTTCTGTAATAGGATAATTAATTTAATTAATAATTATTTAAAATAATAAATTAATGAATCACTATATAATTCGGATAAAAAAAAAAAGATTAGAAACTATTTATAAAAGAAAAAGTTAACTTATACTAAGTAGTAAAATTCTTAACACCGCCATGTCAAAAATCGTATAACACCATCTATCGGGGATTAACGTAAACAAACAAAGTCTAACATGTATTTAAACAAGGCCTATGTATTAGATACGCGTGTTCAAATATTTACTTACTTTCTTTGACTTTAGAATTTAAATTATTTCAGCTGTCAAAGTTACATGAAAATTTAATAATGGAAACAACCGAATTCCATTGTATTATACAGATAAAGTTATGCGTTGCAGTTTCGTAACATGTTTATAGATGAACGGTGCGTTCTTCGTTTAGCCGTCTACTCTTTAACTGGTTGTATTATTGTATTATACGACAAAACTAAAGCGTTGTAGACTAGGTGTACGTTGATCAACGAACGTAACGTTCTTTATCTGATCATTGAAAATTCAACTAGTTGAATTATCAACTATAGTTAACGTATGCAACTACGTCGACAGGATAGACGTGGACGGATGGGAGTGTGCGTTTATTTATGAACTACAACCAACGTACAAATATTAACCGTATTGGATGGACTATATAGACTTTCGCAGTTGGCCGAACTACTTCACGTTAATGGATATAAAAAATAATATAATATTTATTTTGTGTAAGATCGTAGTTACCTAGGTGTAGGTATAATAGAAGAAATTTACGGTTTCATGTTTTTTAATAATCTAACTAGAAATCTTTAATAAATATTTTATTATACTTATCAATAAATATTATTTTTCATTTAAAGTGATATTTTTTACTATTTTAACATAATATTATAGATATACTGTACTTTTGGTTTTGTTTGTTTTGGTTCAAAATAAAATTATTAATCTTAATATTCAAAATTATTGATATAAATAACAGTTGCCCAGAGTAAATTAAATTCTCTAAGATAAAAAAAAATCTATAAACGTTCTTTCAGAGAAATAAAGGTTAGATAAATTATTCAGACAAAAAAATCCCAAGGAAACCCTAATAAAACAAACAAATAGACGAGTATATGCAAAACTAAAAAAAAAAAAGCTTTATATCGCAACAATAGTTGATCTATACTAACTAGTAAAATTCTTAACACCGCCGTGTAGATAAATACAAGAACTCTATAACACCATCTATTAGAAACAAATGTAAACAACAATCACATTTGACATTCATATATACAAGGCCTATGTATTAGACGCGCGTATTAAAATATTTACTTACTGCCATTGACTTTAGAGTTTCAATTATTTCAGCGATCAAAGTTACATCGAATCTTTATGAATGGAAAATGATGCGTTGCAGTTTCATAACATGTTGTTAGACGAACGGTGGGTCCTTCGTTAAGGCGTCGATTTTTCAACTAGTTAACCAAAGAACTGTCAACCGTCGACGCGTTGATTCTACGTTAACGGTTGATTTAACTAGTCCGTTGATTCAACGCCCATCGCTACTGTAGATAGCTGGTATTAGTTTAATTATTTACGTATGTTTATGCAGCTAACTGTTACATAGATGGTATTGGCATCTTATGAATCGACAACAATTTGGTTTTCGCTCAACAACCGAAGCCGGTGTCGAATTAATACAAGAAATTTTTAATGCCTGGGAGGATTCACATGATGCGTTAGGTGTTTTCTGTGACCTGTCTAAGGCATTTAATTGTGTTTTTCATGAAACATTGATTAGGAAATTTATTACTATGGATTTTGAGATAACTCATTGGATTTTATGGTCTCATACTTGACTGATCGAGTGCAGAGGGTTGATATCAATGGCAAAATATCCCTTGGATCGAAAGTTAAGATGGGTGTTCCTCAGGGCTCAATACTTGGTCCTTTATTGTTTTTCATTTACATAAATGACTTGTCTTATTTCGTAAGGGATAATTACGAAATAGTTTTGTTAGCGGATGACATTTCACTTTTGTTTAAAATTAAAAGAGGGCCACCTCTAAATGACGATGTGAACAATTCTATCGTTAAAGTAGTACATTGGTTTAATGTAAATAATCTTCTCCTTAATGAAGGGAAAACAAAATGCCTAAAATTTGTATTATCTAATACATACAAACGATTTTTGTGCGTCAGAAAAGAGCAATTAAATCAATTTATAATCTTAGGATTAGGCACTCTTTAAGGGAGAAATTTAAGTAAATAGATACAATGACTGTTGCTTCTCAATACATAAACGAGAACTTCATGTACATTCGTAAAAATATTAGTTTGTTTTCTATAAAAAGTGATGTACACAATTTTATTACAAGAAATAAAAATAAATTAATGGTGCCTGTCAATAGACTGCAAAAAGTTAGTAACTCATTCAGGGGTCTTTGTGTGCGCTTCTACAATAAGGTCCCAAGCAAAATACAATAATTAGATAGCATGTGGTTTAAATTATTAAAATAAACTAAATTATTAAATTAAACTATTAAAAAAGCTTATAATAAGGTATCCGATTATATAACTGATAAGAATGGTGATTACTTCTAAACTCATTATATATCAAAAATTATCTTGTTTCTATTATTATTAAATGATTATCATTATAAGACCATAGTCATTATAAGACCATTTTTTTTTATCTCTGTATTTATAATGTATTCATCTGGTAATGACATGGTTTTTGTGAATGTCATTACTCCTATTAGAGCTGGTGAGTTTCTTGCTAGTTCTTCTTATCAGCCAAAAGACGTCCTAAACGTGGTAGTGGTAGGGAAAAAAATGTTGTACGATTCAAAAGTACTTTTAAGAAGTCTATTTGAATAAATACTATTTTGACTTTGAAACGAAATAATACAGATTAAAGACTTCAATCAAACAAAAACTCTTAGTTTTTTTAAATTTTAAAACGAGTAATTACGTATTCTCTGTAGATAGGTGGTATTTCCATACAATTATTACGACACGTAACTTAGGTACTATAGGCATTTTCTCATAACTCCTACCATATTGCGAATTTGAAGTAATCGAATAAAGGAAACGATGCGTAAATTAACCATAAAAAGAACTGCATTAAAAAGTGAAAACCGCCAAAAGTGTAGATAGATGGTCTTGGTTCTTAAGCGTCGATATGCAACTTCCAATATGCATCGCTTGGATCGCGGTACCTGAGGCAACACCAACATCAAGCTCGCGAGAGACAATCTTCCTGTAATGTCTGCTTAATGTTGGGTTATACTTTGGTGCACATTCTAGTTTAATCTATAATAATAGATTGATAAAGTATTTCGGAATTTTGTCTCACCTCTAGTTCCGCTAAATAGGAATAAAATTACCTTTCCAGTCCTACATATGACATGGATCGGGTTAACATCAACCATCTTGTGAAATTGTTAAATTTTATCGAATATCGTCATCAACCGCCTATAAATATTTACGCTGCTGGGGCTAAGGTCTACCCTATGGATGGAATGGAATCGAATAGGGAGAATGGGCAATGACAAACCACGCGGGCCCAGAGCGGATTGGTGGGTATTAAGGACTGCAGGACTGAAGCAAGGAGGACTTTGAGGTAATAAATTTTATCTGTCCAATATTATAAAGAGATTGTTTCTTCGTTTGCATTCAATAGGCTCCAAAACTACAGAGGACATACCTGTTTTAAAAATACTTACACTTACGAGTAGCTTCACAGAACAAAAAAAAAGGTTCATACGCGGGGGACAAACACTAACTTATACAAGAGAAGTCGCTGGAATACAGCTAGTAATCAATATTTCACTTGTTACGGACTTAAAATTTAAATCTAGTTTAAAAATCTAGAGTTGCTTGTTACACAATATTTAATTATGCAGTAAATAAAATGTTATATTGACATAACAAAATCTGCTTGTTGCATAAATGATTGAATATGTTATTTTATAATTCAGAATTAATATACACATTGAATTTCAGCGAGGTTCGTCGATTTATTTATTCAAGTGTTACATGCGGTTTGATAAACAATTATGTATTACTGTAGCTACGTTGTTATTGAAAAAACCTGGCGAGTTGATTATATTATGTATACTGTCTTTACTCTTGAATTCCCAGGTTATTGTTTTCAGTCGTTCTCAATGTCATTAAATATGATAATATTAAAATATTAGAGTTAGTAGAAACAAGGAATCGAACCTTTAGGATGGCAATTGGCAAATTGACCTTTGTAACATAAATTCTAAGATACTATTCCAAATCTAAATTACTAATGTATGCAAAAATTTATGGAAAATGCTCGGTGGCGTAGACGACAAGCGTTGCGGCCCGCCATCGGTGTTGTTAAGCAACTTTCGCAAGGGTCGATTACGGGATGGGTAACCAAAAAATTGTTAATACCCTCCAATCTGCATTGGGCCAGCGTGCATGGCTATCTTTCTTAACCATCCATAAGGAAGGCTTAAGACCCTGCAATAGGGACGTAAAAGGGCTAAGATGATATATGGAAAATTGACAAATTAGGTATTACTTATCTATACTAATATCATAAAAAGGTCTCTGGCTTTGTTTGTAGGGGGTAATCTTCTAAAATACTGGTCTAATCATGAAAATTATTTCATCTAAAAGAAGGTACATTATACGCGGGGCATATAGTGTATACTTACCCATTTACGCGGTCAAAGTCGCAAGAAAACATATAGTTTGGAATAAATCCAGTAACAACTTTGCACTGGGCTAAATAAAGTAATGCTAAATATAAACCGTATTTGACGAGTAAACAAATGATTCTTAATCTATATACTCCATTTCACCACACATCTAACAGTAAGAATTTCGTCAAACAAAAAGTATTTACTCGGCATTCTAATAATGCCGAATTTAAGCGTGTTTTAACTAGGGCTGCCCGATGGTCGGGATTGGACTGGATTTTCCCGCTTTTTCAGAGAATGTCCAGAATCCCGTAAAGAAAGAAATTCTCTGTGACTTACAATCACGAAATTAATATATGTTATGCTCCTTTGTGTGCTCTATCACCCACAAAAATTGCGTGAAAAAAAAGTTGGTGCAACACAACGAAAAAAAATTATATGTGATTCGCGCCTTGTAGTGTGAGTGTATAAACAAACAAGTTCGAACTTGTTATCGAGCTGTTTACTGCATCGTTTGTTTAGCTAAAGTAGCAGTCATTTGTATTACACAAGAAGGCAGTTTGGGACTCAAATTCTGTCATAGGTTTTTTGTATCAGCATTTTGAAATTATTAACTATCGAACCAAATCATTATTAAGTAATAATGTCGACAAAGTGTAAAAATTGTAACAAGTACCTGTGTAAGATTCCTGGTTATTAAAAAATTATAAAGAATGAAGAAGAAGCTAAAGTGTTTAGTGACTGTTTGAATAAAATCGTAATAGTTAATGATATTTTTTGTAAGAAGTGTCGACTTATCCCATATATTAACAAAAAAGCTTCTACTTCTAAATGTGCAGCATTTAACTTGGCCGAAATAATGGACGATCAAAATAATCTGTCAGTACAATATGTGAAATCAGCACCTAATATCATCAAAGCAGAAGTGAAATCAAGACATATAAATAGAAAAGTCTATCGAATTTACATTCACTATATTTCCGAAGGTAATGACTACAATAGTATTCTTCGTTATTGCTGTGCTTGCCCCAATGGCGAACGTACAGTGGGATGCTGTTCTCATGTAGCAGCTATTATTTATTATCTATCATATGGATGATATTTGTCCAAAATCGTACGTCCTGCTGAGGTCCTAACTAAGTTATTTGCGACTCAAAGTGTTCCGATTGTAATTAATTACAACAGTGACGATGATTAATATTTTGTTTCTCGTATTTTGATAGACACGAAAAAGTAATAATAATAAGCATTGAACACTGGCTGTTTTCTTTTTTCATTTCTTTTTTAACTATTATCCCATCTCTTAAGACTAGTTACTTATGTTTTAAAACAAGCTGATGTGAAATTTCGAAAAAAAAAACAATGATGTAATGTGTTTCATGCCAAATGTTAAATAATTGGTAAAATCATTAATGAATCAATCAATCAATCGCTCGGTAACTTCTGAAATAACCTAGAAATAATTCCGTTATCTTTGTTTGTCAATCATCAATATTTTTCCCAGGCGAAGGATCGATGTATCATTTTTTGTCCCGAGTAATCCCAATTTTATGAAATTTTGCCCAGTTATTTTACACTTCCCATCTGGCAACCCTAGTTGTAACCCTTTGTGGGGCTCTCAAACATTTTCGGGAACTCGCGGCAATCTCGCCGCGTTGCATTTTTAAATTTAATAACTCTTTGTGTTACGTCTCAGTGGACGTAATATGGCTTTCGATATGGGCAGACGCGGAATTTTAAATCGCACTGTGTGAATTGAAGTATTTATAAATATTATTACTTTTTTATAATCAGCCCATAGATCTCACAGTTAGTCTAACTCAAAGAAAGCTTTTTTTAAAGTTTATTATTTTAATGTCTATGAATAAAATCCCAAAATTGACTCTAACAACCGTTTTCTGGATTCATAATTAAAAGTTAAGAATGTCTCAAACTGTATCTAAACGCCACTTAAACAGGTTTTCGTTTATGATTTTAGTATTTTAATTAAGAAAAATACAAAATCTCAACTGATTAATATTAACATCTTAAGTTTTTTACGTTTCACAAGTCAATCAGTCCTATTTTTATCAACTGATCACGGAAAAAAACTAAAATCAAACAGCTGCTTAAACGACGTTTAAGTACAATTTGAACTTTAAATTTTCAATTTAGAAACCGGGTGTATATGACTTCAGCAGATATTTTTAACAAATAAACAAGAAATTGAATGCAGTAAGAACTGTTAATATTAGAGTACAATGATTAGTTCAAACAGTTAAAAGTATTTTTTCTCAAGTAATTACTTCTCTTCACTATAGATACCAGTGCTCGAAAGGCGGCTTCTCTTTTGATGAGCTGACGCCCACGTGAAAATAATCCAACTAGAGACATAAAAATAATCCAAAAGAGACAAAAGTTACTTTGTTGTTTGTCTTACATTACAACTTAATTTGAACATTTGGGATTATATGAACGAGAATTATATAGTATAATTTATATATTATAGATAATAAAAAGGATAAACTTTGATATTAATAAAATTTAGTTGAGCAAATCGGTGTACCTTGTGTGTTCATAAGTTTTGAGACAAACTTTTTACTGAAAAGTAAAATAAAATGTTACAGGCAGTTATTTTTAAACGAATTTCGAATTTGGAATTTTAACTTTTAATTTATTTGTATCGCAAATTCATTTGCTTATATTTTCTCGTGATGGAAGGAATGAAACAATTACGTGCAACTGTAATTTCGCTATTTAAGGCGGGAAAAAACCGATGCAGATTTTCCGCGAGCTGAAAAGTTTTCTTGTAAGCCGTAACTTTGTCAATCACACAATACAGCGATAAAAAGAGACAAGTTCTCTGCAAGATCGCCAAAGGAGTGGTCGGCCATGCTCTGTGAGGGCGCCTTCAAACATCAACATCATCCGAGAGCGACTTTGCCCAAATCCATTTCGCACTTGGAAGAAACTCGCTCTGCAGACTAATATTTCAACCGACAAAACAATAAAATCTACGCTAGAAGTAGCAAGGATGTCCCTGCTTCTTTACGGAATGTCTCGCGCAATCATCATCCAGTTAGTGTGATGGTATCGTGGGGAGTTTAGAACGAAGGCGTCACTCCGCTCCATTTCTGCCAACAAGGTGTCAAGGTGAAAGCCAACAATTATCAGAATGACATTTTAGAGCCCGTGGTGAAACCCTTGTCTGATACGTTATTTCACAATAAGGATTGGGTTTTCAGCAAGACTCGGCGCCATCCCATAAGGCAAAAAGCAAGCAGCTATAAGCTTTTTGCAAACAATAAAATAAGCTAAGAAAATAAATCCTCATTCGGATCTTTGATTCTACGGACTGGAATGTCACCAACTACTTATGTATTTAATTCAGTATCCTACCGTTTTCCTTTTCGTACGTATCTTGAATGAAGTGTGTTTGAATATTTAACGATTGCACCCTCATTTCGGTCCTTTAGAGAAGGTCTATGTGAGGTCAGACGTTCTAAAAGGTACACTTTAAAGCTCTTTATGGTCGAAGATGTTGCAATTCGTGGTAACTAGACTCGAGTTCAGACCCACGAAACTGCCTTAAATAATTAAGTGGCGCTTCAATAAAATACAGCCTTTGGTTGCACCTGTTTCTAAAAGCGCCCTTTATGCCACCTTTTCGGGTGACCGCTCGCTTAAGGAAAGTGTTTTTGACGGGAAGTATCTCGGTCTAAAAAGCGATGAGATCTTAAAGTACCAAAAATACCACATTCGGTAATGTGATTTTACTTTTTATTTCACAACAAGCTCTGCATTTTGTTTAAGGTCAAAATAAATTGTTTAGTGCTGAAACAGTTGTTTTTTTTTTTTCAATTCTCAAGATATCAGCGCGAACTATTGGTTCTTCGAAGTTCGGATATGAATCGGTAACCTTTGGATGGATTCTAAAATTATTTATGTTTTTATTGGGATTTCTTAGTGATCACTATTGCATAATGAATTAAAAATTATAATAATTACAACCTACTTCGACATTTATGACAAGTAAAAAAAACTATCATCATTATTCTAAGGCTAACGCGTAGCATGAAAAACTCGAGAAACACTTTGTCTACACCTTTTATAATAGGTTTCTCCGGTCGAGAGTGATAAGTAGTTTGGAAAAGTGATATTTGGATTTAGGCGAAACGTTTTTGAGTACATCTTGCTACGCGGGCTGGGCAAATCACTCCATCACAGATATGGATCACTTAATGACGTTTCTTTACTTGTGCGGCACGTATATGGTGGCATATCATCAGCCTTTTTACGTCCCCATTGCAGCTAAGGCCTTCTTTATGGATGGTTAAGGACCATAACCCTCCATGCAATGGAAATTGGATGGTATTAACGACAAATCTAGCCGGGACCAACGACTTTACGTGCCTTCTGAAACACGGAGTAGATCGAGATAGCAACTTTTTGGTTACCCATCCCATGACCGACCCTTGCGAAAGTTGCTTAATAATAATGATTGCGGGTCATACTGTCATTTTGTAGAGTAATCTATTCGAATTTCCCCGCCGTAGAAGGGAGTTGGACGAGCACACGAATGCGATGTCGACGATAGAAAAATCTATTTCCGAGAACCCGTCTCTGAAGAGATAGTACAAAAAAGTTATTATAAAACGAGTTTCTACTAACTTTAGTGCAAGGTTTAGTCTTTCCACAAGACCAAAATAAGTCAACACGTCCCAATTTGACGTCTTTCCCTTCTGTAATGGTTTTAAGTTATGGTTCAAACCAATTAGTAATTTTAATATACGTTTTATACCAAGCCAGATTTAAAAAAATATTTGTTAAGTATTACTTATCTACAAAGAATAGAAAAGTTGTAATGTCGTTTGCAATTGCAAGTTGCTTTGCAAATAAAAGACAATCAACACCTTAGTCTTATTTGAACACGGAACCTGTAAAAGGTCCAAAACGTCAATAAAACTAAATACAAACGCTGTAAAACCTTTTAAAATTTGTTTTGTTTAAATAAATTATGCAAAATACTCGTTTTATGTACTTACTAACATTCAAACCTTTCGGTATCCAGGCAACTGCTCATCTGGGTGCTCCTGGGGCTGATCGATTTTCAAGCATTTTTCACTAACGTAATATATTTTCTAATTTTGTAGTTTTAACACAAAGATCTAATCAGTTCACTAAACTACACTCCCCAGCAAATTTAGCGTACAAAGATGCTCGCTACACTGTCTCACAAATTTGAAAGGAGCATTTTTGATTGGAATACTTTTAAATTTTTAAGCATTTTTTATTTAAGACTTATAAAATTTATCAAATATAATAAACGTGCAAATAGTATATCAATCAGTTATATACAAACTTCTAGTGTAGCAGAAACACAAAATATGAAGTTTCAATTAAAATACACAAAACAATTTAAAACTTTGTGGTAAGACTTTCTATTCTTTTTTTTTTACTGTAAAAACTCTCTTAGAGACAAATCTGAAACTTTATATTCAGCATATTAATGCCCCAACCGCATCATCAAGAAAGTTAACAAGATAATAAATCAATTTGTTAATTTGCACAACTGTAGCTATTCAATTCATTAAGTCAAAGAAATCGATTGTTCTAACATATTTTCATTTTAATAATTCTGCTGTTTGTCTATTTGCAACAGATATATAACAGACGGTTCTCTATTAAAAAAGTTATTCAACGATTGGTCGTCATGCTTTTAGTATTTATTTTGTTTGGGCTGATGACTCATTCGTTGGGTAGCAGTTCTTGTGGTACGGATACACAACGTGAGTAACCGAATTATCAAACATTGTGTTATTTCCTTAAGCATTCATGGTTACGTCTTTTTTTTGTGTTGTTACCTACCTACAGTCGTATGTGGATGAGAATAACGAGTTTAATTTAAAACAAACTGTTCAAGAGAACTGCGAGTGGATTTGTTCTTAAAATAATTAGTAGCCGGTGACGTAGTTTATTTGGTTTTAAATAAAAAAATTACCGGCTGTTTTGTTTTTTTCCCTTTTACAAACAAACAAAAACAAACAGTTTTCTTTAAAATATCAGCATCGATGACTTCATTTAGTTCATTACCTTATTCTAAAGAAACGGGGAATCACAGAACAACTGTAAATTATTACCTAATAGTTTATTTTGCCACTACAAAATCCTTAATAAAAACATCATTCAGTGCTCGATATTTTATCCATATTTTCTTAGCACAAATATTATCGTCTGATATTATTAGGAAAGATATTCTTAACACATGATATTAAATCAAATTAAAATGTGTAAAGAAGGTTTGCTTAAACCTAACCTATGTATGTACATAAAAAACTATGTTAATAATTTCTTTAAACTTAAGTTGCCTTAAATTGTCTCTCGAGTGAAAAAAACGCGATTTATTTTCAATCAGATTTACTGTACCATAAAAAAACTTGTTTCGCCTGGATATTCCAATAAGCTCTTACATTTACTTCGCTCTGGAGTGGATTTATTTTCAATTTTCAGTTCTGCCTTTCTATACAAAGGTTATATCTTGAACATTCTCTTTTTAATAGCTTAGGTACTTCAGTTCGTAATGCCCACTTTTGAAGAGGAATTTACTTTACACTAGCTGTTTTCTTGTGACTTTGTCCGAGTTAATTATTGCTTATACCACCCGCGTATGTATAATGAACACAGCCGATAAAGAATTTTTTAAAACGATCAATAGTTTTGCAGTCTAATAAATGGAACAAACATTTAAATTTTTCTTCTTAATGATATTCGTAACATCATGTTTTGAAATATACGGTGGATAGACATAGACATACTTACTATAAATCAAAGTTGGTAAAAACCACTCCTATTTTAAAAATGTGCCACATGCCACCCAATATTTTCTTATTACATTAAATTAAAAAGTCAATTTTGATCGGACTTTTGTGAAATAAGAAACTAGGGGTGATTTGGGGGCACATATTTGAATTAATTCTGATTTGTGACCGTTTCCAATTTGTTGTGTGTTTCCTTGTGTGCCAATTTTAAGACTACAGAGTTATGTGTACTTTCCAAAATTATAGGTACAAATTAACTACGGTAATGCAATGTGTATAGATGTCCAATTATATTTTGCCGTTAACTTTTTTACAGAATCTAGATACCTTTATCCTTGCTTTAATTACGGTATCTTCAGTAAGATACAACAGATGTAGCTGAAACTGATGAACCTGCGCAGAAAGCTAAATTTCGAAAGGCAGCAGATGTTGGCAAATCAGAATGATTTACGGATTGCGCCATCAGGCGATCAACCAATATACCTGCCCCTAATCCCTGCAGTTTGAGTACAACTAATACGTTGTATTTGACACCTTAATGTTATATAAGGAAAGGAAACAAGACTCAATATATGTAGTACTTTCGGTCATTGTTGCAATCGAAATCCGGGTGCATTATTAGTTGACACTTATTGCATAAAACTGGAGTTTGCAATATGCTATTGTAAATAAGGAAATGCAAAGTATAGGCCAATTTTATAAAATATCTTGACAATTTTGCAGCGCCTAAATGCCCGATTACTGTGGAATGCAGACCGACATGTGCAAAGCCAATCCCAGACGCGTGTCTTATTGCAGCAACGCCAGAACCGGCAACTAGCAATGTTGATGGGTGCCAATGTTTGGAAGGATATATACTTACTGATGTAAACGGAAAATGCGTTAGAATTGAAGAATGCCCACGTAAGTAATTATTGGTACATAATAGTAGTCATAAATACCTATGTTAATCATTATTTCGTCTATGAAGAGAATTAATAAAAAATCTGAATTAAGATTTAGTTAGGTTTGGATATATAGAATTTAATGTGTAGCTTTTATTAAATTTTGATTCCAACGCGCGCTGTTAATGCCATACGCTTGCTGTGTTTTTTGGACTCTCGATTTCTTTTGATTACAATACTAAACTGACCTAACCAAATCATCTTTTATAGTTGAAGTTTTATAATTTTCTAAAGCTGAATATTTGGAATCTTACCTCATTTTATTTGCGCTATCCTTACTTTGGTTAATATAACTATTATTAAAAATATATCATCCAAATTTTTAGGAAACCAAAGTTGCAACGGAGACCCTCATGCTGTAATCAGATCTCGTCCGTGGGCTTGTCGACCGACATGTTCTCAACCAAATAGTATGAACAACTGTAGCTTTACAAGCATGCCAGTAGGATGCGAATGTGAATCTGGCTACATTCTCAATGAGGACTATGGCAAATGTATTAAGGTCGAAGAGTGTCCAGGTAAGTTAAATATAATAACACCAAGGGTATTCGTTATATGTATATATTTTTGCGTAACTTTCCCCGCCTTAAATTATTTTCTATATCACCAGCATATGATTTAGCTTCCCATAGATGAAAGAATATTATAATGATCAGATCAGTATTTCAGGTTTAATATAAATAAGTTATAGGACTAATGCTGAGATAATAGCTATTCTTGTGGAATTACCTTCCGTGAGACCATATGACGGAATTGTTTGGCCTGTTCAGTGTCACGGAGACGTAGCCAGTAAAAACTTTACAGTGTGCCCTTTAATGTTGAGACTTAGCAAGCCGTAAACGACGGAAATTCACCGCACATGTTCTAGGAACTGAATCAGAATTACAGTTGCAGCCTTGTATTTCGGAATTATTGAAAGACAGTATATAATTATACATGGGCTTTGAATGCACCTACCCTTTGCAAAAGATACGTGAGGGATATTGTCATCTTAATGCATTTACTACCTAGTTATTATATAAGTATAATAATTCTGTTCTCTACAACTAAACATTAAATTTGGATTTTATCAAATGTCCGTGAAGCCACGTTTAAAAATTATACTACTCTAGGTAATCAAAGTTTCTAAGAATACAACTCGTATTCAGTGCACATGGGTCATCAGTTGAACTGTGGAGTCAGTTAAACAATGAATAGAGATATGTTTATAGTTTAGAAAAATATACAAATGTAAATGTCTTCTGATTATTGTGTTACTTTCATACAATTATCAGCCCCGCGGGCTGCGGCGCTTATCCATTACACCATCGAGCTGCTTACTATAAGGTTAACCATAATTAACTAGGGTTAATTAAATACTTCTAAACCTTATTTTAGGTGGAGATCCATGTGCACCGAATTCAACTTTCGTAGAGTCCTTGATTACGTGCCCATATCATTTTTGTCCCAGAGAGACTAGTATCAGAATGTATCCTTGTGATCCGGTTTGGCCAACTCCATCCGGATGCGCTTGTAAGAACGGTTATAAAAGACTGTATGATGAAGAAAATAAATGTGTCCTAGAGTCTGATTGCCGTATGTATTATTTTAATTTTAGAAAGATAGAACTGTTATAATTGATTAAACTTTTTTTTAAAAGAAGATAATATTATTACAATTGTATGTTCGTAGCTTGGATATGTCCTGTTCCACAAGAATGTTTACAGACATGTGCAAATCCATATCCAATGTTTGATTGTTCCGATATCCAGCCAGCAGAAAAAAATATAGATGGATGCCAATGTCAAAAAGGTTATATCCTTTCAGAACTAGGTGGTAAATGTATCAGGATAGAAGAATGTCCACGTAAGCTGATACTCGTATTTGCAAAGACTACGTTTACAGCTTTTGTATAATTTTTCATACCCACCTTAAATATTCTAGAAAATCAAGGCTGTAACGGTGATCCTAATGCCGTGGTCACCTCTTGCCCATGGGCTTGTCCTGCTACTTGTGCTCAACCAAATACTGTAACGTGTCTTAAGCAATGCATGCCAGTTGGCTGTCAATGTGCACCTGGTTACATACTTTCTGAAGAAAACGGTAAATGTATCTTGCCAGGGGATTGTACGGGTATGTAGTTCTTATAGTTAAAAATTACGATAATAGAGAGTTGATTGAACTGCAAGTTTTTTCGAGAAATTCTGTAGCATAAGGATCATTTCAGGTGGAGACCCATGCGGAGTTAACGCAACATTTTCCTACTGCTCACACGGTTGCCCAGAATTATATTGTCCTGAGAATGATGACGCTCAGCCAGTCTGTGACCCAATCTATCCATGCCCTCCTGGATGCATGTGCAAACTTAATCACAAAAGATTAAGTCGCAATGATGAAAGATGTATCCTTTCATCGGAATGTCGTATGTATTTCAGGAATTTATCCAGAAGTTTTATATGATTTTGCAAAAGAATTTATACAATAAATGATGTGTGCAACTGTCAGTTATGACGTTTGTTATTGACGTTATTCAACGCCAATCTCAAAGGATTTGGGGAAGTTCTAATAATAATAACTGAAGAATTTGACATTTCGTTTATAAATTAAATTGAAAATTAATAGTACCTACTTATATGCCTGAGAACTTGGGCTTAAGATAAGCTTCGTCATGGATATAAGAGATGTTCAACGGGGTGAAAAAAGAAGGTTTAGAAAAACCTAGGGTGTTAAGGGCTTTATTTTTAATTGATTATTTTGAATGCGTATTGATGTGATTATGGAATCTTATATAACTTTCTTTTCAGCTCCAGTAAATTGTTCAAGACCTAATGAGGTGTGGTCCCCATGTCCCTCTGAGTGTCTTGCAGAAAACTGTGAAAATGTAAACGATCCCCCGAGAGTATGTTATCCACTTGTACTAAACTGTCAGCCAAAATGCACATGCGCTGATGGGTACTATAGAAATTCTAATGGAATTTGTATTCCGGCCAACAAATGTCGTTAGTATTTTGAATTGTTTAATGCACCAAATTCAGAATGGTCTTTTAAAACGAGTACATATATGAAATTGTATATTAACAGTGCTTTATTTTTAGCTGGTTATAATCCGTGTCTATCAAAATGCGCTCCAACTTGTGCTGAGCGAAATCCACCGAATTGTGGGTGTGAATCTAGAAATAATTGCTGTAAAAAGGGCTACATTTTATCTGAACGAAACGGAAAATGTATCAGGATTCAAGATTGTCCAAGTAAGCTAATAAGCCTCAATGTCTTTTTAAATATGCTTATAGTATTGAATATGAATTTAACAATTATTTCAAAGGTTCTCGATGCAACAAACAGGAAAGATATGTCGTAAACAGTAACACTTGCCAGAAAACATGCGCTAACCGCAAATACTTCAATACGGTAGGCGCTTGCAAGCCTTTCACTGGTTGCGTCTGCAAAGCCGGCTACGTAAGGCTTAACGATGATGCAACTGGCCCTTGCGTTAGGGAAAACAAATGCTGTAAGTATTCTTTAATATATGCACCTTGCAGGATAACCTGGATATAAATCCAGTCGGTAAATCTATACGACTTACGCTGTGATTCCTGATTGCATCAGTAATTCGTCTCTAATATCTAATTTCACAAAGCACTGGAAACTTTACTTATTAAAGGCTTCAATTAAACTTTGCTCTTCATTTTAAAATACATTGTAGAATATGGAACATTTTAAGCATAGCGTTAATCTACCATCAATACTCCGCGAAGCCTGCGAAGATCCTAAAAACTGGGCTTCTGAGAGGAGTTGCATCCCAACTTATTACCAATAAAGGAATCGAAGTGTGGGAAATTGGAAGCCCTATACCTAACCTAATTTTAATCTGTGTTTATAAATATGATAATATGTACGTCTTAAAGATCATAGCACTTTTACAGCTCGTGAACCAGTATGCGGAAAAAATGAAGTAGCAACAAAGAACAAAATTGAATGTCCCCCTCAAACCTGTGAAAGTATATATACTACTTATAACTGCGAGAATAAAAATAAAACACCTAAGTCTGGTTGCAATTGTATTGACGGTTACCTGAGGAACTCTAAAGGTATCTGTATACCTAGCGAAAAATGCCCTCCACCTAGTAAGTACATCTCTAGATATTTAGTTGCTTATTATGTCTAGATAGTCGATAACTTAACCAGTTCTCCAGAAAAACGTGAATTTAACTACTCATATAATACATCAATCTAATAAAATCTTTAAAATATGAGTTCCAATAAGTAAAAGATAAGAAGAAAATAAATATTATCTGTTACACAGCTCCAGAGCATTAGGAAAATGAATGAAAATATAGTATCAATAATAGTATCGTATCTCTCTCTTAAACTTGTACAATGTACAAATACACATTATTTTTGCAAGTATATCTTAAAGTTTTGTATAATTACAATTCTAACACTAGACGCAAATCTGATATTATCGCATCTGAAAAAATCTGCAGATGTACACCAAACAAAAAAATCTCCACCAGCGCATAGATGGAGGGACTGATGGAATCTTTGAGTACGAATGTACGTTGATTTATAAAATTTTCACAGTGCCAGGATGTAACGGAGACCGAAACGCTACTGAGAAGCTTTGCCCAAACCCATGTCACCCAACTTGTGACAATCCGAAACGAAATTTAGTCTGTAAAATGATGTGTCCTGAGTCAGGCTGCGAGTGCAATCCAGGGTTCTTATTATCGAATGGAAAATGCATTTTACCTGAGGACTGTCCAGGTATATAATTAAAAAAATATATTTGAAAACAATGACACTACCTTATAGTTTGGTTCTCATTGTATTGTGAAATTTTGTAGGTCGTCAACCAATATGCGGAAAGAATGAAGTAGCTACAAGGAACAAAATTGAATGTCCTCCTCAAACCTGTGAAAGTATATATGCCATATATAACTGCGAGAATGAAAATAAAGTACCTAAGCCTGGCTGTAACTGTATTGACGGTTACCTGAGGAACTCTAAAGGTGTCTGTATACCAAGCGAGCAATGTCCTTCACCACGTAAGTAAATTTTTGCAATATAGTTGCTTATACTGATTTAGTTTAACATTTCACTTGATTATACAAGAGTAAACAAATAAACACCCTCCAATTTCACAAAATCTTTTAAACATGGGATAATTTGTGAAAGATGAAAAGGAAAGTAAATATTATCATATTTGACCTAATACTAAAGAAATAAAATAACAACTAATGACAGAACCGCATTTCTCTCTTAAACTTGTACAAAGTGCCAGTACATACTAAATACAATACCTATTGTCTACAAAACTTCAGTAGGTACCTATATAAGTACCTACTGAGGTTTTGTAGACATATAATTCTAATACAAAATGCGAATCTGATATTATAGCATCTGAGAAAATCTGCATGTATACACGAATCGTCAAGTCTCCATCAACATATAAATAGAGGTATTGATGGAATTCTTGATGTCTATATTAAATATTTTTTTACAGTGCCAGGATGTAACGGAGACAGAAATGCTACAGAGAAGCTTTGCCCAAATCCATGCCATCCAACTTGTGATAATCCGAAACGACATTTAGTCTGTAAAATGAAGTGTCCTGAGTCAGGTTGCGAGTGCAATCCAGGGTACCTATTATTGAATGGGAAATGCGTTTTGCCTGAAGACTGCCCAGGTACGAGATTAAAAAAAATCGGAAGAATGTGGCCTAATCATTTATTACAAATTGTATAATGTTTTGTTAGAATCACAAAGTTTTTTGATCCATGACATTAGTCTCTTCTAACACTCTCACAGCTTCCATGGGCTTCTGCATGCTCAATGTGTTTTGTTTAGAGTCCAAGGTTTTAATTACGGTTCAGTGATGGAAATCTTTGTTGCGATCATAACGAAACATAGGACTTATATTTAAGTGGTTTTTATCATTTGAAAACCAGTGGATTTAGCAATTCGGCACTTTTGGTTTATTATTTAATTTTATTATTTTGATCAATTAGATGGTGGCATTTGTCCAGCTAACGAACAGTACGTGAGATGTAAAATTGATTGTCCAACCAATTACTGCCCGGTCAACGACGTACGAGCTACTCTTATCTGTGATCCGCGTTACCCTTGCCCTTCAGGTTGTGTGTGTGAGGGTGGTTATTTACGCAAAAGTACAAAAGAGAATTATTGCATTGAAGCTTCCAAATGCCGTAAGTAATATTTGATATCTACTTTTAGACGCGGCTGTATTTCAGATTGCAACAATATGTCAAATTTCCACAGCTGATTTTCAATTTTACCCACAATATATTAAGGCTTTAAATCAAGTGGAGAAATGTAATAGCTTTTTTAAACCTGGTATGCTGTTGATTGTTGACATTTTGTACAAATTCCCATACTGAGTATGTATTTGGCGGACCCGTTTACAAAAACTAAGAAAATTTGAAAAGTATAACAGAATATATGTTGCGTGAATAAATTCTTAGTCGCTTAACTTTTTAGTTTGGATAGACATATGGAATTGGATGTAAACATCATATTTTAAATATATATATTGAAGAACAATCTTTGCAAAAGTTTTAAAATATATTGTTTTTAAGTTTCTTGGTCATCGGCATAAAGATAATTGCTATCATCCTGTATGTAATAACTATAACTCTAAGAGGTTCAAATTATTTTATCTTTGGTCTTAGACAACCAAATAAAATTTCTGCTTCAGGTTTTCATATGTTGTAATCACAAACTTATCAATTCATTATTTTATACCTTTTCTTTAATAGCTCCAGTAAAATGTACAAGACCGAACGAAGTTTGGAATCCAAATCCTTCACGCTGCATCCGGGAAACGTGCGAAGAAGCAAATGCTCTGGAAGAACCTTGTAATCGACCTAATAGAGATCTTAGGCCTCAATGTGTATGTAAAGATGGCTTCTATAGAAATGCTTCTGATATCTGCATACCCGCTAGTGAATGCCGTAAGTATGACATTAAATATTTTACATAGCCAATGTTCATCCGCCTATTAATGTTCCCATTTTGGATTATAGAATCACATAGAGAAAATTGTCGTAAAGTGGATTGCTGGTTTTAATATTATAGATTTGACCAGAACTTTTGAAATACGGAGGAATTTTAGATCTTAATTTTTTTGTCATCTAGTTGATGACCGGCCATTATGAAAGTTTTTTAAGACCGGTCGTGCTATCACTGGCCCATCGTGTTCCACCAAACATAAATAGTAGTTCTTTAATTCTATATATCACAAGAATTATTATACTTAATTAAATATTATTATACCGAATAGCTTAAGAATAGCGAGGATAAGAAAGACGATTTGGATATTTAGTACTAATTACCCCTCTGATTAAATCCTTCGTTTTTTATAAGATGCTTAAACAAAATCCTCGATGCAGTTGTCTCCCAATGCGTTCTGTGGAACATTTGTAATCTATAAGGTCCCCTGACAGCAATGGTAATTTTGTTTAAGTGAAGATAAAACCTTTGGATAAAACCTAATGTGACCTACCAGCCCAATACCAATAAGCCCTAATACAACTTGTTTTAAGGGTTCCGTACCTAAAGTGTAAACTAAGACTTCGCTATCCTTCTTTTAATCCTATTTTGGCAGTTGTGTTAAGGCATTTTTTTTATCGTAAACTTTTTTGTAGCTTTTGTATGCCCGATTTCCACGGAATGCAGACCAACTTGCGCAGTACCCAATCCAAAAAACTGTCCCGCTAGTCAGCCAGCGAAAAGCAATATCGATGAATGCCAGTGTCAAGAAGGATACATCCTATCTGAAGCGGGCGGCAAATGTATCAAAATAGAAGAATGTCCACGTAAGGTTTACTCTCAATAATTAGATGAAAACTGTGTTAAAGAAACAGTAATTCAAAATTAACATATTAATTTGACAATTTTTTGGCATATATTTAATGAGAATGCTTCGTGGGAGAGCGAAACAAGTATACCTTACGCCTTTTGGTTTTAGATAATATAATATTATGACATATCACGTGATTTCAATAGTTAAATAATAATAATATTGAATAGAATTCTTTTTTCTGTCTGTCAGGTAGATTATTGAAGAATATTAAGTAATCTTTTTATATTTATTTTTTATATAGGTAGTGTATATGTATTTGTATATTTTCTACATAGTTGTGATGTAGCGATCCCCCACTCCTCAACTTTAAAGGTAACAAAAAAAATTGACAGTCCTTGTAGGTCCTGGGTAGCGCGGTTAGAGCAGTCGCCCTGATTGCGAAAGGCCGGGAGGTGAATCCCGTCTCAGAGTACCAGGGATTTTTTAAGCATTTTTCACTAATAATATTATCTAATATAGCATTGTGAATGCAAAATTGATCAATTATAATTATAGGTAATTATTTCTAAGCTTATGTGTTTACACTTTGATAAAATGACACGAGTAAAACAGGGTTCGTCATTTAACGACTATCGCGTCTAATACCCGTTTATAATAAGCTATAAATGTTTAATGATAATAATTTTCCGCACGACTTCAGTAAAATAATACAGTTCGTTTTTTATTATTAAAGAGTAGTCATGACTGCAAATCTTTGTATAATAGTGATAACATATTTATTTCTGATTCTAGAAAATATCGGCTGTAACGGTGATCCTTACGCAGTTGTCAGGAAATGTCCTGCCGCGTGTCCACACACTTGTGACCAACCTGATAATTTAAATTGCAATCGAGCGTGTTCAACTGTTGGCTGCCAATGTGCACCAGGATATTTGAGTGGACCTGATGGAAAATGCATTCTGCCAAGCCAATGTCCAGGTAATTGAATTGAACTTTACGTTATGATAAAATAGACGTTTGTCTTAAAAATACTTAGTAGTTGGACAAATGTAACTTTGTAGATGCAAAGTGAAATATAGTTTAAGGCACCATTTAAGTATAATTAATTATTATCAGCATATTGATGCCCCATTGCTAGGTTTAGATAGATGAATGGGTCCATATGGACTAGCCATAATCTATTACGCGGGCCCAGCCCGGCGATTCTGTAAAAATTTAAACGCTAATTTGAATCTACTCAGGTGGTAATCTACGCAAATTTGAAAAGCGGCATCCGCTCAATCTTTGATTGGTTATTACGTTTGGTGGCATGAGTGAAGTGGATTTCGAATTTATATAGGAATAGAATATCTGAAACGAGTAATTAATCAATTTTATTTTGTATTTTTACACAAAAAATGGAATCAATAGATTTTTTTCACTAAATGACGTGATTCTTACAGAATCGCCCTGCGTGTTTACGACTGCAGATGTGGCTAGAACCAACGTCTAAGCTCTATCACGATAAATTATTAGTCACCTATCCTATGAATGGTCCTTGTGAAATTCGATTAACTTTAACATTGCAGATTGATCCCACTAATCACTCCACTGTCAATCATCATCAACTTTATGAAGTTACATTGAAAATTAATTACCGTGAAAATATTTTTGCGCGGTCCGTCTGCGATATGGTTGTTAAGAAACATTCGCAATGTTCAGTTATAGGATGGGTGACCAAAAATTTATCAGGAACTCCCCCGTGCTTAGAAAAGCTAGTTAGGCCGTTGGTCCCTGCTGCATCTGCAGTCGTAAATTTATAGGGACGGCCTGGACCCCAACAATGGGGACATCAATAAGCTGGTGATGTGATGTGTGTGGTGTTAAAATATTTCTTTCGGGTGTAAGGGACACCTGAGAATTTGTGAATATACGCTCACTAGAGCAAGAACTTGAGATATTCAACGATCACTGGTATCTCAAATGACAGAGCAGTCGCCCGCCGGCGGCGATATCAATAGGCTACAGGACGTGTGGTCTCAACATTGTAGCGATAGCATTTGATAGCTGCATAATGGTGTTAACTTCACCACATTTGAACACGTTCTGCGTCTAATAAAAACGATATACTTGCAGACACCTCCAATCAGTGGCGTAACTTTACCTTCTGAGGCTCGTGGCAAATTTATCTGACATTCTATTTCTTTTTACTTATTGTGTAATAAATGTCTGGAGAAATTAGTCTCCTCTGACCGGGGGCCCCTTCCAGCTGGGGGTTTTGCATTTTGCCGATTTGCCACGCTGTAGTTGCGCCACTGCCTCCAATAACCGTTGAAAAATGATCGTCACGAGTTAGGAAACTCTAGTTCAATTTGCGATCTCAAACACTATTGTGGCTGCAAGCCCAAGATATGTTATGCAAGAGGACATGGATTGCTTGAACTTTATCATTTTTTTATGTTTTCTGTTTAAATTTATGTGTTTTGAATTTCTAATAATGTATTTTAATTAACTCAAGGAGGCGATCCATGTGGACCAAACAGCACCTTCGTGCAATGTGCATTCCGCTGTCCAGATCAATACTGTCCTAAGGACGATACAGGACAAACAGTATTTTGCAGACCGGGACCTAATTGTCCCTCCGGTTGCGCTTGCAAGTTCAACTACAGGAGATTGAGTTACAATGACGACAGATGTATATTTGCTTCAGACTGTCGTAAGTATTTTAGTGAATTACTATAATATATTTTATAAACTAGTTATTCAAATTCTAAATCTATCTTATTATATTTTATCAATTTTCTATTCACAATGCTACACTGAAAATTATACTTAATGAAAAAAGCTTAAAAAATCCATTTCGTCCCTGGCACTCTGAGATGGTCTGAGTCCTGTTAGGTCCTGGGTAGCTCAGTGGTTAGAGTAGTCGCCCGGATTGCGAAAGAAAGATCAAATGCAAAATTGATAAAATATAATACTTAGAACGAGTTTTCATCTTTATCGAAATTATAAATATTTTAGAAAATATTTCTTTCGGATATTGGGGTGGATTGCCTCAATATAATATTGATGAAATACGCTCTGTAGTAGCGAAAACGTAACAAGTGCTTGAAAAATTCGTCAGAATGGTCATGGGTTCGAGTTCCATCTCAGAGTGCTAGGGACAAAGTGGATTTTCTTAGCATTTTTCATTAAGAAGATCTATATTTTTTTGGTTTCCGTGTCTTTTCTGAGACTTGAAAAAGGAATGGAACCCTTTAGGATGATAAACTGCATCTAAAGATGTGTATAAAAGTTATAATATAAAAATCATATCTTGTCAGATATCAAACGAAAGGGTTTGTTGTGAATTTTTTTAATATTGATTTTATGGTAAATAATTTGGTAGTTATTTTACAAAAGAGGCAAAATTTAATTACCCTTCTTACATACGACTAGTACAACCTGGTAGTTTCGAACTAAAACTTAATCAAAATATGTAAAACAGCTCTATATATTTATATCATTAGTTATATATTACATTAATGTCAACAAATCTATGACTCTTAAATGAAAGTTTTTATTTTGTTAAGTACACACTTGTACTTCTACCCTCGGACATTTGAATTGAAATTTGCTGTTAATTTGTTTTAGCACCAGTGAAGTGTACAAGACCAAATGAAGTATGGTCTTCGTGTCCATCCGCTTGTCTAGCAGAAGACTGCCGAAGTGTAAATGATCCAAAGAGTGTTTGTTATACACTTATATTGAATTGCCAACCGCGTTGTATATGTGCCGATGGCTATTTTAGAAATAAATTTGGTTTTTGCATACCGGCCAATAAATGTCGTAAGTACACAACAGTTTTAAAGAGTACACGAAGATGATGCCAACAAAAGAAATACGAGTTTGTTTTCAATAATCTTACTTAACCTTTGTTTATTTAAGTGACGTTAAAGATGATTTAAGTACGGTTTGAGACGTGTTTAACTTTTAATCTTCATTCAGAAACTTGGTACTAACATAATGTTTGTTTTTCAGCTGGTTTTAATCCGTGTCTGTCAAAATGCACTCCAACTTGTGCTGATCCAAAACCAAAGAATTGTGGTTGCGCATCTCAATACAACTGTTGTCCAGATGGCAAAATTTTATCAGAACGAAACGGCACATGCATCAATATTAAAGAATGTCCTAGTAAGTTAGCAAATAAAGATATATCAATGATTATATTTGATATTCTTTAGAGTTTAGATTCATTGGTTAGCGCTGTAAGGTCATGTTACTCCATGGAAGGGTAAAACACACCTATGCAATGTGGTGATATTTTGCGAAATTTGTTATCGTTTATAAATGTAAATTTGTATACAGGCCATGCACAGCAGGTTTTGTAGATTCTGAATAGGTGTGGAAGTTGCTAGCTATTCGTAGTCATAGTTTCATAGTCAATGGACTTCCATCTAGACTAGATAACGCCCGATTCTATTAAATTTTTACAATAGTGATGGGTTCACTATCGATAGTTAACTCTATCATCTTAAACACCCATAGGGAAAGCTTGACCCCCTGCAGTGAAGACGCTAAAGCTGATGATGATGAAAAGTCATTCCATCGATAAGGCTTGCAATAGGAATGCAACACTCCTACTAGTAAACAACTATCAAAATTTACATTTATCAAGATTTTCTTTCTAGACTCTAAAAATAACAATACAGAATAACAATGACGATAATTATTGCATTTTTTTTCAGATCGACCTCCTGTATGTGGTAAGAATGGAGTAGCATCTAACAACAAAATAATATGTCCACCACAAACTTGCCAAAGCCTCTACATTAAGTACAGATGCAGGGACGATATAAAACCTGTACCTGGGTGCAACTGCATTAAAGGCTACTTGAGAAATTCTAATGGTGTTTGCATACCACGGTCCCAATGTCCGCCGTTAAGTAAGTTTTTTTTTGTAAACATATTGATATATCATAAACTTTAACAAATACTTTCTTTTACTGGTGATGATGATACATTTGACGTACAGAAATAAAGTATCCTCATTTCACCCTCAAAATCTTACCTAAATAAAACATATACCTAAATAGAAGCAATATTAACTACATTGTTTACTTAACCTCCTTTTTGTCGTGATTGTAATAAGTCCCGCAAAATGCTAATGCGCTGGAACCTTGTCTCAATAACAACCGTATGACGTCTCTTGAAAATAGAAAGTATAGATAGCACAAAACACAAAAGATATATTATTAATTAATTACTGAAACATTTATGCATAATCCCCAAAATACTATTTTAATAGTTAAATAATTTACAAACTTTAAGTTTGTAAATTTATTGTAAGAATTTTCGAAAAAAAGTCAATTATGTGTTAATATTGAGGTATATGGAAAACTTTAAAAAATATTAAAAAAAAACATTTACATTGTAATAATAACGCAATAACACAAAGAAAATAAAGATTTTTTAAAACATCGCCAAAGTAATTATGAAATGAGAGACATTTGATATATGTATTTGAATTTTAATATATATTAGTGGCAGTCATAATAACAAAACTTAACATTAACATCGAAAACATAATAAAAATTGTGTGATCTCAACATAAACCAACACAATGAGTGTACTCTTCAACCAGTGTTTATTTGTTAACGGTACCGATAGTTGCACACGATAACGTCACTAGCAATTTGCGGGAATTATTTTATTTACTTTAGGTCTACAAAATTCTGCTGTAATTTATTCCCTATTGCACGTCAGACTATCACATTATGTCAATTTTCCTCAATTGATTTTGAATTTGCTAATTTGTATAGCCTGATGGATATATATATATATATATATCGCATTGAACTATTAAGTTTGATTCATCCAATCTGTTTTCCTTCCATAGCACCAGTATGCGGGAAAAATGAAATACCAACCGATGATGCAGACATGTGCCCTCCTCAATCATGTGAGAGTATATATACTTCTTATTTATGCGACCTTAAAAGAAAACCAAAGCCTGGTTGCAAATGCATTGATGGCTATCTGAGGAACTCCTCGGGTGTCTGCATACCAAACGAGCAATGTCCACCACCACGTAAGTTAATATTACTATTATAATACTTATTTACGCTAACTCTTGCGTAATAGGTTAAGTGTTTGGATTAAATTGTCAAGAATTGTTAAATAAAGAACTAGAATCAGTAGTCGCAAATAGTCACCAATCCGCATAGGGACCCGCATGGTGGGTTATTCATGGCCCATTCTTGTAGAGGATAAGCGCCGCGGCCCACGATCGTTGTTGTTAAGCAACTTTTGCAAGGGTCGGTCACGGGATAGGTGACCAAAAAATTATTATCTCGAGCTAATTCGTGCTTTGGAATTCACGTTAAGCCGTTGGTCCCAGCTGCATTTGTCATCCTGGCCCATCCTCCTTAACGATCCATAAGAAAGGCCTGAGCCCCTGCAGTGGGGACGTTAAAGGGCTGATGATGATGATGATCAAAGTAATTTTTACTTATGTTATAACCAGTATTTTTTATTCGATAATGGGCTACTTTGACATCGCTACGGAATCCCTGACGAGTCTCTCCTCTACAAATGCAACTCGGCGCTTTCAAAGGAAGAGCGCGGGTACTCACTCCCACATGCATGAATATAGAACTTCTTAATATAAAAACAAATTATACATATGTAGGTAGGTGTAGGTGGAGCAGAAGACCCAGTTTTGGTCCCTGACCCCTTTTTGACCATTTCACACTTCAAGGCGTTTTTACTAATACAAAGGTAAGTATATTATTTTACCGTGAACGGTTTTAAAATTGCTGTGATAGGTCACATTTTACTTATCTTAATATTTAAAATAGCCAAAACAAGTCGAAATATTAAAATGGCCAAAATCGTGTCATCAGCCATCTTATATTATACTCAAATAGTGCAAATAAATAAAACTTACTCTTGTAAAAGCGGCCTTTTTTCCACAGTTCCTGTGTGCATGGAGAATGAAATAGCAACCAACGATAGTGACCCGTGCCCACCGCAGACATGCGCAAGCATATATACTTTATACTTTTGCCAAAGCAACAGAACATTTATACCCGGTTGCAAGTGTATCGATGGTTACCTGAAAAACGCTAGAGGTGTCTGCATACCAAGCGAGAAATGTCCACCACCCCGTAAGAAAATATCAAAATAATTAGCTCTAAGTCGATAAGGAATTCAACGGCGCAGTGTAAAACGTTGTTGCTGAAAATTACTTAAAGTGAAATAAAATTAACAAAAAAAATATATTAAATCACAGACGGCATGGGGAATTGATATTGACACTAATTTAATGATACTATACTGATATCATAAAATGGGAAAGATTTGATTGTTTGTTTACAACGAATAGGATTCGAAAGCACTGGACCGATTTTAAAAATTCTATCACCTACGGTACGTGATATAATTAAAAAATAGAGGTGACAAAAACTTACGCGGCTAAAGTCGCTGCAAAACAGCTGTTTTTTTATAAAGTAAAAATAAGTATCCCAGTGTTGTGCGATTGCCGAGGTAAAGTATTTGTCGCATGGACTTGACTCCGGATAGGTGACTGAACATTTGTTTGGAAAGTCTGTACCCTTGGACAGGGAATATGTCCATAAATGTCTCAATTCAGCTAATGAGCCAGTCAATGGACTGGCTTCATAAAATTATGTAAGGTCACTCGATGACCGGCTAAAGATGCTTAACTTCATCCATGTCAAATCAAACTATCAGCTGTGCCATTGAACACTAAATATTGTCTTTTCCAACAGCCCCTATATGCACTGGGCCGAATGAAATATCTACCGACGACAAAATCGTGTGCCCACCTCAAACTTGTGAAAGTAAATACGCTTTGTACAAGTGCGACCCTGATAGGGAGCCCGAACCTGGCTGCAATTGTATTAGAGGTTATTTAAGGAATGCTACTGGTGTCTGCATACCGAGCGAGCAATGTACACCAACACGTAAGCATTCGATCATCCATTTATGTGACTAACGCTAAGCTATAGTTATCTAGATTAATGATGAAATTAAGTAACATTAACCCGTTTGAAGAAGACATGTTATGATAATTTATGAATTTATGGCATGTTTACTTGAAAGATAGTAGTATAGTACGTAGAAGAATGTACGAATACGAGCGACGGTATAGAGTTTTAAGGGCCTTTATTACCTTTATAAGTAGGTTTTATTTAATCGAACTTCATTATTACGAGAGTGCTGAGCTCAACGCCGGGTTCAAAGTAGTTAATAACGGAATAGCAATGCATGTTTTAGGCTATTTAAAACTACGTTATGACTTTTATAGCTGAGTTATAGCGAAACGGAAGGATACCTATCGAAATAAATGCTAAAATTGAACCAATAACGTACACGATTAAGGTTCCTTTTGGCTCATCGATGAATATATTTCATAGATTTACGAGGACATGCCACTAACCAGAACCGACTATAATGCATCATGAATATTAATTTTATAAATTAATGTCCCTTTCGGTTTGGAGTCGAACCAATTTGGCAGAGGTTGCTAACAGCTGTAAAAATAAAAATGTACTCAATGGTAATACTTAAATATCGTTTCAATTGTAGGAACTACGGCTGGGTAGAGTTAAAGTATTAGTCTCGCTTAAAATGTTTTAATATAGCTATTTTTAGTAAAAATAATTAATTTATTTGTATTCTTATATGGTTCACATTATTATTCAAAATTTTAAAAAGGAATATGCAGTTGTTTCAATAAATTTTCAATCACAAAAAGAAATCGGTTTACACGTAATACAGTAGTAGGTAAGGAGATTTTTAACTTAATTAATAAATGCTTAAATACAAAATAAGTAATAATATACAAGTTAATTTTTGATTCTAATTATGCTCCAAAGTAGTTTACTAAATTAATAATGCAGTATAAAAGCGGAGGCTTTCATATTGCCGTCCTACTTTTGCATGGTATATAGCAGCTATCTGATGGAGTGGTTAGGGTCATTATCACGGATCCTGAAGGCTCCATGCCGGATCCCGGGTCCTTCTCCCCCGGAGGGTACTAGCAGTTTAACAGATAGGCCGACCTCGCTTGAGCCTGTCCTTTTCAGAACGGGCGGGGGGTAGTAGAGACCCGGTTTAAGGCTTAAGATTGCATTCTCATGCGTTAAAAAGGGGTCATTCTCATCATTCTCACAGGGTTCTAGAATAAATTTGAATCTGAACTTAGCCTTCAGCCATCTTCAGCAACGGGAAAATAAGTTTATTATTATATTTTCTTTTTTATAAACATTTTGTTTTGTTAAGATATTTCTATATTAGCGGGTTATTGGGCTCATAATATATGCATTTTTGTTCTTATAATTGTTTGAAGTTGAAAACGTTTAGTGAACACACACAATTACATATTTAACAAAAAAAAAAAGACATTACACATTAATTACAATTTAACTGTATATGTATGTATGTGAGTTTCTTTTAACATACTTGTTCGAGTTAGCGACCCAAACTACATTTACGTGTATATTTTTACACGACTGCCCAAAAAGGTGTGTATTGTGTTTAGAACTTAACAGATATGAATGTATTGGGTATTATTGGAAACGTTACATCGTTCCGAGTGACATTGACATATACTTTTTAGAATATTCAATATGGCGGATGTTTGACGTTATTTACATATGGTCATGTTCTTTAAATTTTGTAAATTATTCATTACTACTAATGCAGCACAAGGATGCAACGGAGACTTAAACGCTACTGAGAAAGAGTGTCCAAATCCGTGCCCAAAAACGTGTAGCAATCCGAATCCAAGTGGAGTTTGTATCAGGGCGTGTCTAGTGAGGGGCTGTGAATGTAATCCGGGGTACCTTCTGTCAAACGGGACCTGCGTCTTGCCTAAGGATTGCCCAAGTATCTGAAATTATTATAAATATTGATTTCTTATATTTTCACGCGCATTATCCATAGCATGTCCATATGGTGTGGAAGTTGCTAGCTATCATAGTTTCATAGTCAATGGACTTCCATCTAGGCTAGATAACGCCCGATTCTATTAAATTGTTACAATAGTAATGGGTTAACTATCGATAGTTAACTCTATCATCCTTAACCACCCATAGGGAAGGCTTGAGCCCCTGCAGTGAGGACGCCAAAGCTGATGATGATGAAAAGTCATGCTATCGATAAGGCTTGCAATATGAATGCAACACTCCTACTAGTAAACAACTATCAAAATTTACATTTATCAAGGTTTTCTCTGTAGACTCTAAAAATAACAATACGGAATAACAATGACGATAATTATTGCGTTTTTTTTTCAGATCGACCTCCTGTATGTGGTAAGAATGAAGTAGCATCTAACAACAAAATAATATGCCCACCGCAAACTTGCCAAAGCCTCTACATTAAGTACAGTTGCAGGGACGATATAAAACCTGTACCTGGGTGCAACTGTATTAAAGGCTACTTGAGAAATTCTAAAGGTGTTTGCATACCACGGTCCCAATGTCCGCCGTTAAGTAAGATTTTTTTATGTAAACTTATTGATATATCATAAACTTTAACAAATACTTTTTTTTACTGGTGATGATGATACATTTGACGTACAGAAATAAAGTATTCTCATTTCACCCTCAAAATCTTACTTAAATAAAACATATACCTAAATAAAAGCAATAATAACTACATTGTTTACTTAACCTCCTTTTTGTCGTGATTGTAATAAGTCCCGCAAATTGCTAATGCGCTGGAACCTTGTCTCAATAACAACCGCATGACGTCTCTTGAAAATAGAAAGTATAGATAGCACAAAATGCAAAAGATATATTATTAATTAATTACTGAAACATTTATGCTTAATCCCCAAAATACTATTTTAAAAGTTAAATAACTTTGTTAATTTATTGCAAGAATTTTCGAAAAAAGTCAATTTATATGTTAATATTGAGGTATATGGAAAACCTTAAAAAATATAAAAATACAACACTTTGTAATAACACGATAACAAAAGAAAATACGATTTTTTTAAACATCACCAAAAGTAATTATAAAATGTGAGACATTTGATATATTTATTTTTTATGAAATCATGTTTACTTATTGTGGAAGTTATATTAACAAAACTTAACATTAGCATCGAAAACATAACAAAAATTGTGTGATCTCAACATAAACATAAACGGTTGAAGAGTACACAATAAGTGTACTCTTCAACCAGTGTTTATTTGTCAATGGTACCGATAGTTGAACACAAATACGTCACTAGCAATTTGCGGGAATTATTTTATTTACTTTAGGTCTACAAAATTCGGCTGAAATTTATTCCCTATTGCACGTCAGATTATCACATTATGTCAATTTTCCTCAATTGATTTTGAATTTGCTAATTTGTATAGCCTGATGGATATATATATCGCATTGAACTATTAAGTTTGATTCATCCAATCTGTTTTCCTTCCATAGCACCAGTATGCGGGAAAAATGAAATACCAACCGATGATGCAGACATGTGCCCTCCTCAATCATGTGAGAGTATATATACTACTTATTTTTGCGACCTTAATAGAAAACGAAAGCCTGGTTGCAAATGCATTGATGGCTATCTGAGGAACTCCTCGGGTGTCTGCATACCAAACGAGCAATGTCCACCACCACGTAAGTTAATATTACTATTATAATACTTATTTACGCTAACTCTTGCGTAATAGGTTAAGTGTTTGGATTAAATTGTCAAGAATTGTTAAATAAAGAACTAGAATCAGTAGTCGCAAATAGTCACCAATCCGCATAGGGACCCGCATGGTGGGTTATTCATGGCATATTCTTGTAGAGGATAAGCGCCGCGGCCCACGATCGTTGTTGTTAAGCAACTTTTGCAAGGGTCGGTCACGGGATAGGTGACCAAAAAATTATTATCTCGAGCTAATTCGTGCTTTGGAATTCACGTTAAGCCGTTGGTCCCAGCTGCATTTGTCATCCTGGCCCATCCTCCTTAACGATCCATAAGAAAGGCCTGAGCCCCTGCAGTGGGGACGTTAAAGGGCTGATGATGATGATGATCAAAGTAATTTTTACTTATGTTATAACCAGTATTTTTTATTCGATAATGGGCTACTTTGACATCGCTACGGAATCCCTGACGAGTCTCTCCTCTACAAATGCAACTCGGCGCTTTCAAAGGAAGAGCGCGGGTACTCACTCCCACATGCATGGAATATAGAACTTCTTAATATTAAAACAAATTATACATATGTAGGTAGGTGTAGGTGGAGCAGAAGACCCAGTTTTGGCCCCTGTCCCCTTTTTGACCATTTCACACTTCAAGGCGTTTTTACTAATACAAAGGCAAGTATATTATTTTACCGTGAACGGTTTTAAAATTGCTGTGATAGGTCACATTTTACTTATCTTAATATTTAAAATAGCCAAAACAAGTCGAAATATTAAAATGGCCAAAATCGTGTCATCAGCCATCTTATATTATACTCAAATAGTGCAAATAAATAAAACTTACTCTTGTAAATGCGGCCTTTTTTCCACAGTTCCTGTGTGCATGGAGAATGAAATAGCAACCAACGATAGTGACCCGTGCCCACCGCAGACATGCGCAAGCATATATACTTTATACTTTTGTCAAGGCAACAGAACATTTATACCCGGTTGCAAGTGTATCGATGGTTACCTGAAAAACGCTAGAGGTGTCTGCATACCAAGCGAGAAATGTCCGCCACCCCGTAAGGAAATATCAAAATAATTAGCTCTAAGTCGATAAGGAATTCAACGGCGCAGTGTAAAACGTTGTTGCTGAAAATTACTTAAAGTAAAATAAAATTATCAAAAAAATATATATTAAATCACAGACGGCATGGGGAATTGATATTGACAATAATTTGATGATACTATACTGATATCATAAAATGGGAAAGATTTGATTGTTTGTTTACAACGAATAGGATTCGAAAGCACTGGACCGATTTTAAAAATTCTATCACCTACGGTACGTGATATAATTAAAAAAAAAGAGGTGACACAAACTTACGCGGCTAAAGTCGCTGGAAAACAGCTGTTTTTTTATAAAGATAATATAGTAAAAAGTAAAAATAACTATCCCAGGGATATTACAGGTGTTGCACGATTGCCGAGGTAATTGTCGCATGGACTTGACTCCGGATAGGTGACTAAACATTTGTTTGGAAAGTCTGTACCCTTGGACAGGGAATATGTCCATAAATATCTCAATTCAGCTAATGAGCTCAGCTAATGAGCCAGTCAATGGACTGGCTCCATAAAATTATGTAAGGTCACTCGATGACCGGCTAAAGATGCTTAACTTCATCCATGCCAAATCAAACTATAAGCTGTGCCATTGAACACTAAATACTGTCTTTTCCAACAGCCCCTATATGCACTGGGCCGAATGAAATATCTACCGACGACAAAATCGTGTGCCCACCTCAAACTTGTGAAAGTAAATACGCTTTGTACAAGTGCGACCCTGATAGGGAGCCCGAACCTGGCTGCAATTGTATTAGAGGTTATTTAAGGAATGCTACTGGTGTCTGCATACCGAGCGAGCAATGTACACCAACACGTAAGCATTCTATCATCCATTTATGTGACTAACGCTAAGGTATAGTTATCTAGATTAATGATGAAATTAAGTAACATTAACTCGACATTGAAGAAGACATGTTATGATAATTTATGAATTTATGGCATGTTTACTTGAAAGATAGTAGTAGTATAGTACGTAGAAGAATGTACGAGTACGAGCGACAGAATAGAGATTTAAGGGCCTTTATTACCTTTATAAGTAGGTTTTATTTCATCGAACTTCATTATTACGAGAGTGCTGAGCTCAACGTCGGGTTCAAAGTAGTTAATAACGGAATAGCAATGCATGTTTTAGGCTATTTAAAACTACGTTATGACTTTTATAGCTGAGTTATAGCGAAACGGAAGGACACCTATCGAAATAAATGCTAAAATTGAACCAATAACGTATACGATTACGGTTCCTTTTAGCTCATCGATGAATACGAGGGTCAAACTGAAAGTTCTTAGAAAATCAAAAACTGATTACATTAGCCAGTTATTAGTTTTATTATATCTTTTCAAAATATTGTCCATTCACGTCAATACACCGCTGCATGCGATGGAACCACTGGGAAAAGCACTTTGCCCACTCGTCCTTAGGGGTCTCTTCAATGGCATCGCGATACGCAGCCACCGCTTCTTCAGCATTCATAAACCGCTTTCCTTTAAGTTTTTCTTTAATTTTTGGAAATAAATAAAAATCACAAGGCGCGAGGTCGGGGCTATACGGCGGGTGACCCAGTAATTCAACGTTTGATGTCGCCAAATAGTCGATCGTTCGCTTGGCGGTGTGCGACGAGGCGTTGTCGTGGTGAAGGAGGATCCTACTGCGAGGTCGTTTCTCTCGAACTTTTTCCAAGACAAGTGGCAAACAATTGGTAGTGTACCATTCTGCAGAAACTGTTTTTTGATCCTCTAACACAATTGTTGCAAAATGACCTATCCTTCCAAAGAACGAGGCCACCATTTTTTTTCCCGCACTTCGATCTCTCTTCACTTTAGTTGGCAACTCCTCGAAAGGAAACACCCACTGAGCAGATTGTCTTTTGGTTTTAGGATCATAACAGTAAATCCAGCTTTCGTCACCTGTTAGTATGTCGAACACAGCATTTGAGTCACCTCCGTTAAATCTTTCAATCATTTTACGACACCAATCCACACGATGGAGTTTTTGAGTCTCAGTCAAATTATGAGGTATCCACCGGGCGCAAAGCTTCCTGACCGCTAAATGTTCGTGGAGGATTTTGTGCACTTGACTCATACCGATGCCTAAGCTTGTCCGAATCTGTTGATAGGTCACTCTTTTGTCAGTCTCTATCATACGCCGCACAACACAGATGTTATCTTCAGTCGTCGCCGTAGAAGGCCGTCCCTCACGTAAATCATCAGTGAGATTAGTGCGACCACGTTTAAACTCATTAAACCAGTTGTAAACAGTCGCACGAGATGGGGCTTCATCGTGAAAGGCCAATCGTAGTCTATCATAACTTTCTTGTTGACTTAAATGACATCGAAAGTCATAAAAAATCATTGCACGAAAATTTTCTCGTGTTAAATTCATGATGACGTGACACAGACAATTTTCAATTTGCCGCCAAATCGTAAAACAAATGACAAATGAATGAAATATATACTCAGTAATATTGGCAAAGAGTTATATTTTCAAATTTTAGAATTATTTTTTTATTATATTGTTTATAAGTGGCCAGTTCTAAGAACTTTCAGTTTAGATTTACGAGGACATGCCACTAACCAGAACCGACTATAATGCATCATGAATATTAATTTTATAAATTAATGTCCCTTTCGGTTTGGAGTCGAACCAATTTGGCAGAGGTTGCTAACAGCTGTAAAAATAAAAATGTACTCAATGGTAATACTTAAATATCGTTTTAATTGTAGGAACTACGGCTGGGTAGAGTTAAAGTATTAGTCTCGCTTAAAATGTTTTAATATAGCTGTTTTTAGTAAAAATAAGTAGTTTTTGTCAAAATAATTAATTTATTTGTATATTGTTCACATTATTATTCAAAATTTTAAAAAGGAATATGCAGTTGTTTCAATAAATTTTCAATCACAAAAAGAAATCGGTTTACACGTAATACAGTAGTAGGTAAGGAGATTTTTAACTTAATTAATAAATGCTTAAATACAAAAAAAGTAATAATTATCAAGTAAATTTTTGATTCTAATTATGCTACTAAGTAGTTTACAAAATTTTTAATGCATACTGCATTAAAAGATAAAAAAGCGGAGGCTTTCATATTGCCGTCCTACTTTTGCATGGTATATAGCAGCTATCTGATGGAGTGGTTAGGGTCATTATCACTGATCCAGAAGGCTCCATGCCGGATCCCGGGTCCTTCTCCCCCGGAGGGTACTAGCAGTTTTAACAGATAGGCCGACTTCGCTTAAGCCTGTCCTTTTCAGGACGGGCGGGGGGTAGGAGAAACCCGGTTAAAGGAGTGTATTGTATTAAGAGATTATTGAAAATTGTAATTGACATTGAAAACGTTTATTGAACACACACAATTACGTATTTAACAAAAACAAAAAAAAAAGACATTACACATTAATTATAATTTAACTGTTTATGTATGTATTTGAGTTTCTTTTATCCCATTATAGTTTTTTAACTTGAATATTTTGTTCATAATAAGATATTTATTTTACTAGCGGTTTGGCTCATAGACTCATAGGCATTTTTTGTTCTTATATTTATCAAAATAAATACGACGAAGTTGATTGTTCGACTTAGCGACCTGTACTACATTTACGTGTACATTTTAACACGACTGCCCAAAACGGTCTGTATTGTGTTTAGAACTTAACAGATATAAATGTATTGGGTATTATTGGAAACGTACATCGTTCCGAGTGACATAAACATATAGTTTTTTGAATATTCAATATGGCGGATGTTTGACGTTATTTACATATAAACATAATGGCAGTAGCTTGGTGGCGTAATGGATAAACGCCGCAGCCCGCGATCGTTGTCGTTAAGCAACTTTCGCAAAGGTCGGTCACGGGATGGGTGACCAAAAAATTATTATTTCGAGCTACTCCGTGCTTCGGAAGGCACGTTAAGTCGTTGGTCCCGGCTGCATTTGCAGTCGTTAATATCCTCCAATCCGCATTGGGCCAGCGTGGAGGGTCATGGCCCATCCTCCTTAACCATCCAAAAGGAAGGCCTGAGCCCCTACAGTGGGGACGTAAAAGGGCTGATGATGAGATAATGGCAGTCATGTTCTTTAAATTTGTAAATTATTCATTACTACTAATGTAGCACAAGGATGCAACGGAGACTTAAACGCTACTGAGAAAGAGTGTCCAAATCCGTGCCCGAAAACGTGTAGCAATCCGAATCCAAGTGGAGTTTGTATCAGGGCGTGTCGAGTGAGGGGCTGTGAATGTAATCCGGGGTACCTTCTGTCAAACGGGACCTGCGTCTTGCCTAAGGATTGCCCAGGTATCTGACATTATTATAAATATTGATTTCTTATATTTTCACGCGCATTACCCATAGCTGAAACAACTTTTAAACGGTTTCACGCGCATTATCCATAGCTGAAACAACTTTTAAACGGTTTCATCGCGTTCGGACCCTTTGCAGGTTCAGTGTTCACATAAGGCTAAATTGATCAACTTGATCAACCCTTAATCAAACACTTACTCTCATGTGAACACGGAACCTTTAAAGGGTCCTAAACGTGAATAAAACTAAATACAAGCGCGATGAAACCGTTTAAAATTTGTTTCATTTATTGTAATAAATTTTGAATTTTTACACATTATATCTGTCTACTAGTGAAATTTTATTATTTAGTCGGTAACCGTTTAAGGTAGAAGTTCTTATTTCCTATAGGTAATATAAAGTTTCTTCGTCTGTCATGTATAAAATATATGGAGATGTGTAGTTTCGGTTCTAATGAAAAATATATTATAAACATAGATATTTTGATTTCGTCTCATAAAATAACATGATTAAAATTTAAACGTCTCATTTGTATTACCTTCAAAAATCAAATTCAACAATTATAACATATACAAATAAAATACTTATAGCGTTTTCGCGAACATCAAACCAAATAGACCACCTTTAAAGACTTTTATATAAATGTTGTTATGTTACAAAAAAAAATTTACAGAAACAGCAGCGTTACTTCGTCAAATCAATATGATTTGACGAAGCCGGATCAATAAGAGAATATCGATTATTACGGGGTAGAAAAAAAAGAAATTCTATTTGCTTCCATTTAACAAAAAATTACGTTTACGCATTGTATTTGAGGAGTCTACGTTACCGTTTCGTAGAAAATATACAAAAGCGTGACATCATGCGACATTTCAACTCAATTTATCGCCGTAATTTATTGATTTCGATAAAATAAACAGTTCAATTTTCCTCAATAACCTGACGGACACACAAATAAAATTTTGCTATCTTCCCCATTTATTTTCCAGGTGGCGTAACCTGTCCCGCCAACGAGCAGTACGTGAATTGCAAAGTTGAATGTCCTAATAGCTATTGCCCAGTGGACGATAATCGTGGCATTCTTATGTGCGATCCGCCTTATCCTTGTCCGTCTGGTTGTACTTGTAAAAGTGGCTATTTACGCAAGAGTAGAACCGAAAATTATTGCATCGAAGCTTCTAAGTGCCGTAAGTGATATTATACATTATTGAGTATGTATTAGTATCGATTTTGCTGCACAAACTAGACTAAATTTAGTTTTAATACTTGTCATATTGTTGTATACAGTAGAGCACATTGATGAAATTGAACGGGGTACCGTATTGAGTAAACTCTTCTAAAACTAGTTGTCACGACTCAGTAGTCATTTTATGGGGCGTAAAAGACGAACATGTTTGACTTTGTGAGGCGTGATGCACCAGCAAACTTTTAAATGATAAATATTTCCTAAAACGTTACCTTTCAATATTATGCACCATAAAAGTAACTTCTTTTGGTGTAAGAATCATATTTATAGAATAAAAAGCAACAAAATAGTGACAATTAATTTGTTTTTTATTTTTTTGCCTATCCCGAAAAATATTGTTTTGTTGATTCATCATCATCATCAGCAGCCCTTTTACGTCCCCACTGCAGGGGCTCAGGCCTTCCTTATGATTAGTTAAGGAGGATGGGCCATGACCCTCCACGCTGGCCCAATGCGGATTGGAGGGTATTAACAACTACAAATGCAGCCGGGACCAACGGCTTAACGTGCTTTCCGTGGTACGGAGTAACTTAAAATAATTTTATGGTCACCCATCCCGTGACAGACGTTTGCAAAAGTTGCTTAACGACAACGATCACGGGCCGCGGCGCTTATCCACTACCCCACCGAGCTACTCCACCGAGCTACTTTGTTGATTACGCCCTTTGAATTACAAAATATCGATATTATATAAATTTGTACATATTTTTATAAATTTTTTATTAGCTCCGGTAAAATGTACGAGACCGAACGAAGTTTGGAATCCGAGTCCACCAAATTGTCTACGAGAGAGATGCTCTGATGCTAATAAAGTCCAGGAGCCTTGCAACTTGCCCTATAGAAATTATAAACCTCTATGTGTGTGTAGAGATGGCTTCTATAGAAACGACTCTGACATCTGCGTACCCGCTATCGAATGCCGTGAGTATAATAAGAAAATTGTTATGACTACTCAAAAGCTTTTTTTAGCTTTAGTGGTGTTAATATAATATTTTTGCAAAAAAAAAAGTATCATTATATAAATTGATACTTTTTTAAAGTATCTAAATAAGAATCATATTTATAGGATAAAAACAAAAACTAATTTATAATTCTAAAATTTAAACATATTAAACAAAATTAGGAGTTTATACAATTTTATATTATGAGTTATTAATATTTTTATATATTATTTAATTAAAGTTATTAAATTATTATAATGTTAATTTATTTTATAATGTTTATATATTTATTTTATACGTTTTGGTTATCCTGAAAAATCGTGTTTTAGTTATTACGCCCTTTGAGGCGTAAAATATCGATATTACATAAATTTGTGCATAACTTTATCCATTTTTATTTTATTAAATATGTTTATTTTAACACAAACTGTAGGTATGACAATAAAGGTCATTGATCTCCCTCCGTACTGAGCGGCTTAAGTAGCAACGTTAGCACATATTTATATACACCTCCATATTTTTCATCTTCAATGTTATCGGGTTAAAAAAATTCAAAAAACAAAAAATATATGTTCTTCGTAATCATCAGAATATTGAATTTTGTGTACTATCAACAAATTTTCCCTGTGAATTTTTATTTTAATATAAATCGACTTAAAAAATTGAAAATTATCACGCACAGCAACAAGAAAGATTATACCGAATAATCTATTAGCAAATTAACAACATCACATTGGACGTTGTAAATACATTTGCACAACTGTCGTTATTCAATATCATTTGTTCTAGCATATGTTCTTTTAAATGATATCCTTGTTTAACGAGTATAAAGATATATAAAGGTTGGTTCTTTGGTAAAAAAAGTTATTCAACGAGTTGCCGCCATGCTATTGATATTCATTTTGTTCGGGTTGATGAATCATTCGTGGGGTAGTAGCTTAGTCGAGAAAACATATGGTAAGTAGCGCAATAAAATAATATCAAATTTTAGCTGGAAATAGCAAAGGTATATATTTGAAAATGACTAATACTAGCTATCTATATATACGTATATATATCTTGTCGCCGTATCTCTTGCGGGGTAGGCAAAGAGGACCGAGCGCAAAAATATATATTCGACCTAATTACTATTTTCTTATTTAGTTATGTACTTTTTAAATTTTCTTGTATTTATTATATTAGTTTTCTTATATATATTACGGCTTCTGACAGCACCTTCTAAGAGCACGAGATCTATTTGATCGTGAAAGGTGTGTAGTGGCCTTCTTCGGCTTCTGCATCCTTCCACTTCAGAGTTGTATATAAGTTATACGAATCAAACTATCGTCTTAATTATTAGTTTAATTTAATTATCTTTAACACAAAATCAAATTAAATAATGACATTGATATTATATAATAATTATCTACATTTTTATTAGTATTACAATCTATGTATTTATATTTATACTCAAATAAATGAATTATTAGACAACATTATATACATTGCTGCAAATCGAGATATAGTATAAAGTAATAAAGCCGCCAATTGTACAGTTCAATATATTGTATAAATGTGTTTTTTGTCCAAATATAAACAGTGCGGATGCAGAAAAGTATATAATCTAATTTGCTTATTTTGGTTAAAATTAAGTATATAAATTTTATGAGAACAATGAAGCTATAAATTTTAATTATAATTTTAGTAACATTTCCATGAAATGAGTTTGAATATAAAAATATTGTAGCTCATTTCAATATATAAACGTACATTATACTGAGAAAAAGGGAGCTTTGACTTTGATCCCATTGAATATACTAAATTGCTTGTTAGCTAAAACAATACGTGTTATTTCCTATTATATTTACTGGGTCATATGAATTTCGTCTTTCGTCCCGATTCTTATTCAAATAAGCTTTTCGTTTACTTCGTGAAGTAAGGATTTATAACTTTCTTCTCTAGCTCTACCTTATGATATTGTTATATAGCACTTGATTTCAATAAACGAAATAAGTTGTACTTTTATATTTGTTTTTTTTTTTAGATTTCCGTAGTCAAAAAGGAACCAAAGAAAGTTTCACCTTGTCCGTTCCTCTGCGGTTAAGCTCGGAAACTGTTGTTACACCGGTTCCACTCCGCCATGTTGTAGTTTGGCATGAGTACATGTTAATCTCGTACACAAAGTTGTAAAATAAAAGCTTAAAAAATGTAGGTTAGGGGAGAATAGGCAACAGTGGATCACTTTTTTTAATCAATTCTACTTCTTAATTTTTGAGTGAATGAGTCGTCTTTGAAATTGGATCTTAAGATAGTATCTATTCTTAAAAGAAAAAATATACTAAAAGTGAACAATTTCTATATTATTAAATGTTCATTTGCAGTGTTAAATAGCCTTTTATAACTAAAATTAAACAGTATACCGAACTTAAAAACAGATAAGTTTATCTGAAACCCAGAGATAAATTGTATTACATTAATCTTTTGAAGTATACATAATAAATAATAACAGCAAAAAGAAGTAACGAATAAATCTATCTTCACGGGTAATAGTAAATTACGAGTCCACTGTGACCCACTCTGAAATTTCAAAATGAAAATGAATAATGAATAATCGAGTAATGTAACAACCCTATGGCAAATCAACAAATCTACTGTTGTGCAATCGTAGTGTAGTGTACTTTTATATATTGGAATAGGGTTGTCGCAAATTTTAAACACGTAAAAAGCACGTTTGATATGTGTTAAGATTTTTCGTATGTTACAATGCCCTGTCGCCATTACGTGTTCCAGCGTCTGATCTCTGCACTGTGTACTGAGTGATGTTATACCCTTAGTACTTTAACATACCGAAATATCAAGCTTTAGAAAGCTCTTGCACACTTTAATTACGACCTATTAGAATTAGACTAAGTTTCATTCAGGAAATGTTTTTAGTCTACAGCAAAGAACTAAATTTATTCTTCAGTATTATGAGTTCAAATTCGTCATATAATTTACTAAATTATGGATTTGTTTTCTGTAATATATTTATTGTATCATTCTTGTACTTACGATCTAATTAATCTCGTAAATTCTGTGCCGCTTACACTTTTAACAATATATCACATTTATCAATCTAAACATCACATATCTTCTTTGTAGCATTAAAATGCCCCCTTATAAAGGGATGTAGACCAACATGTGCAGTGCCTAACCCACAAAACTGTCCTGCTGTTGAGCGCGTGAAAGTCAATATTGAAGGCTGCCAGTGTCAAGATGGTTACATTCTCTCCGAGGAAGGCGGCAAATGTATTAGAATAGAAGATTGTCCACGTAAGTTGATTTATTTTTAATATTATCCAAGCATCAAAGAACTTTGGATAATTTTGTACCCTTGTCAGCTAAGTTTCGAAAAGCTTTATCACTCCTACGTATCAGTTTAATATTACGTAACATTAGTACGTATATTTAAGATGATTACGAAAATGGAAATGATAAATACGAGTTTATAGGTCTATTGCTAATGCGCCGGTTATCCTGCCATCAAAAAAAAGGAAATCTATGATTATAGCTCTTTATATTGCGTACGTAGATAAAATTATAACCATTAATATACAACGTGTCCCAAAATTCAACGATAAGCGGGCGCCAAGAGGTACCCTTGCTCATGTGTACTTATGGAAAAATAAGAAAAAAATTATATCTTATTAATCTTTTTTATTATAAAATAAAATTCGAAAATTTTCGAAAGAGTTGTAGCGAATAGTAGTGCTACTTAGGTATCCGATACCAAAAAAAGATAGAACATAATTGAGAAGTTGTGGTCGTGGTAGTTGAAAATATCGTAAAAGGTGTAAATTTTCGAAGATTTTCGAATTTAATTTTATTATAAAAATGATAAGATATAATTTTTTTCTTATTTTTCCATAAGAACACATGAGCAAGGGTACCTCTTGGCGCCCGCTTATCGTTGAATTTTGGGACACGTTGTATAATCGGGTTAATTATTCTATGAGATCCTACTATTAAATTAATGATTACAATTGTTGTTGACGACAGTTTTGCCAGCCTCCTCAGGCAACGTTTTTTATATCTTTTTTTAAATTTGAATATGACATTTGTCAATTATTAATTTTTTGCTGTCTGTCTTGTATCTTGTGATTTTATACAGTATTCATAAATAAATCTTTTTCTTTGCTAAAATTATCGTATTGTTTAATTATCTACAGTCCATTATGCTTGCTGTCGATTACAACTGTTGAGGCTTTCGCTGAGATTACTGTTACATGGCCAGGATTTTTAGTGGGTAGGCCCCACAGAACATAGAGAGAGATCTATGTTCTGTGGTAGGCCCCCTACCCTTTGACCTGCTCACTGGTCACTCAAGATGTGGTCTGGTAGTAGAGGATAGTCTCGTACACCCCCTGCTATACCATCGAGTGACATAGATAGTGCCGATTGCATTTTCCCTATTCCAAGAAAAGACCTTCCCCTGAATAGAAAAAAAAACCCTGGTTGGCTGTATCATTGATACAGCCATACTTTATGCGTGGATACGTCTATGTATGAATGGATATATAAGTAATTGATAAAAAAATAAATAAACAAATTGAAGACACTAAACACTAAATAAATAAATTTTCGTTGCGTTAATTTGTTGAATGAAAAAAGTATTCACTAGCGCCAACAGATGGCGTTAGTGCATATACTCCTGCTGACAGAATGCCCCTCCCCCTGCAGAGCAAGCATAGTTTACTTATACGCCAATAGATGGCGTTGGTGCATATACTCCTGCTCACAGAATGACCCCCCTGTAGAACGAAAACATAGACGTATCCACGTCAAAAAAAATCACCATAACCCAATACAAGCGAACTCATTAGAGGTTGATGTGTGGCAATATTACTTTCGGGACCAACTGCTTGATGTGTCTCTTTGAAAACTTTGGATAAATGAATTTGAGATAATGAATTTCTGGGCCTGGCAATGGATCTTTGCGAAGGCTTATTAAGAGTGTGCATAGAGGTATCGAGAAACCAAGATAAAATGGCGTAACTTGTAAATGAAATTGCAGAGAAAATCAAACCACAATGTGTATCCATTCATATAATGAGTAATTAATATAAATTATTGTTGTGTTATTGTTATAGCAAGTTTGAATGCAATTTTTTTGGGTCAACAATTTCTTTTCCTATTTTAGAAGATATCGGCTGCAATGGTGATCCTCACGCAGTAGTGAAATACAGACCTGCTGCTTGTCCATCTACTTGCAGTAACCCTGATAATGTCAATTGCAAACGATTAAGCATTTCAATTGGCTGCCAATGCGCATTTGGCTATATAAAATCTGCATCCGATGGAAAATGCATTCCCGTTGATCAATGTCCAGGTACATAATTGTAAATGAAACAACCTTGAGAATTCCAAAAACTAGCTTTTTAAACTTCAGGTAATCTAACAGCCAGTTGCATAAACGTCCATTAAAATTGTTATTGGTTTAAAGCGATATTACTCATACAAATTTGACATTCATTAAACCTTAATGGACCTTTGTGCAACTTACAACACTTAAAGTTGCTCCAATTATTATAGAGAATTGGATTTTGATAGTTTTAAGGCATTAATGCGTTTAATATCTTGAACATATCATACCGTTGACAAATATTTTGTGGTAACATGATGTGTATATTTGAAAGTTTAAATTATTTAATAGACCTACATGATATAGTAAAATCATCAATCTTATATTATTAAAAAAAGTATACACAGAACAGGTTCCTTTCAACTTTGCTATTTCGTAGTTCAAAATACTTATTCCCTCATGTACTTATATATTTAGTTCCTAAGCATACTGCACAGTATTTAGTCAATTATTATTATCGTGTGATCATTAGGAGAATAATATTAAACGTCTCTAATTCATTAAGGAGGTGATCCATGTGGACCAAACGGCACATTCGTATATTGTGGATTCCGCTGTCCAAATCAGTACTGTCCTCAAGATGATAGTCCATTCCAAATCGCTTGCAAGCCGGGACGCGACTGCCCTCCAGGGTGCGGTTGTAAAATCAACTATAAGCGATTAAGCTACGATGACGATAGATGTATCCTGGCTTCAGAATGCCGTACGTATCTTAGGCATAATAATAAAGTAATTTATACTTACTTGTATACTAACAATATATCAAATCGAAATTAGGTCAGTTTCTTCTTTGTATACCAATGACAGCTTTGCAGTTAGAAGTCAATTCTATTATTAAAAACTCATAATTGTATGTTTTTTTTTTTTAATCAATGGTCAGATTTTAATATTGTCATCAAGAAACTTTGTTACTCATGATCACCCTACTGTATCCGATTCTGTATAAATAACAAGTTGATAAATATTCAAATAGGAAACTATTTTAAATCAACTTGAAAATCGAAATTGAGCAGGTCATTGAGTATGTATTTTTATGTAGGTTTATCGATTTCTTCGGGAATTGTAGACCAATTATCAAAATTACATCGTTTTCATTTAAACGTTTATTTACTTTTTTTATATGTAAACTGGCCAATATTTATTACATTGCTTATTACATTGCCATTAAATGAATATTAAATAAAACCACTTTATATAAAAGTAAAAACGCGTTTATATTTGATCATTTTAAGAACTTTCGGATAACAGGTTCTGTGTTTTTATTGTCTTTTTATAATTAACAGCACAGGTTACTTCAAACGATCCTTATTTAATGAGTACTGGTCATGAAAATATAAGAAACGAATAAATATAAAAGGATAGATAGAATATTAAAAGAAAATATCTGTTTTCAGCTCCAGTAGAATGTACTAGACCGAATGAAGTGTGGTCGTCTTGCCCATCTGATTGTCTCGCAGAAAACTGTGAAAACGTTAACGATCCATTTACCGTTTGTAATACTCTTTTGCTTAACTGTCAACCGAAATGCGTATGTGCTGACGGTTACTATAGAAACAGCAGTGGTATTTGCATACCGGGCAAAGAATGCGGTAAGTATTACTTTAGATAAACATGGTATTAGGTAAACTTTGAATTTTACTCCTACTAGTACTACCTTTATAACAGAAAAGTCATAAACTTATTCTCTATGAGTACAGAATTATACCCTGTTTCTGAATTGAGAATTTGAAGTCTTAAAATTTACTCAAAACATTTAAAACGTCACTTAAACCGGTTTTCGTTTAAAATTTTAAATTTTTTAAACAATCAGTTGATATCAGTTTAACAAAACTAGGACTTTTTACCATGTAAAACGTAAAAAACTTCAGTTAATGAGAATAATCAGTTAAGATTTAGTTCTTTTCTCAATTCAGTAACCGGCCGTTAGAGTTTTTGTGATATGTTTCTTGTATTACGCACTTTCAGAGGGCTACAACCCATGCTTATCGAGATGTGCACCAACTTGCGCTGATCCAAATCCACAGAACTGCGGCAAGGAGTTTAACAATAACTGTTGCCAAGACGGCTACATTTTATCGGAACGTAACGGCACATGTATCAGAATTAATCAATGTCCCAGTAAGTTCTGAATATTTCACTAATATTTCTAAATACGTACGTATTAGTAAATATATATTTATATAAAAAAAATGTCCTCTCATTCAGTATATACGCCATAATTATATATATGTATAACGTCAACCATCTACACACCGTATCAGGGTAAATTACCAGCGCCGTATCAGGGTAATCTACACTGGTATAGCTTATGCTGAGTCCTGATTGGCCACCACTTTTAATAAATGTTTTTATCTTTAAGTTAAATCATTATTGTATCAACCTATGTGGACAATAAATGTATTTTCTTTCTTTATATATAATATAACATGTCTCAAAAAATTATGTTTGTAATAATGTAGATGGCTGCAACGGTGACCCTAATGCAGTGGCGAAACAGTGTCCAGCAATTAGACCACCTACATGCAAAGATCCTAAAGGTGCCAACACTTTAGAAGCATGTTTATCATATGGCTGCGGTTGTGCACCAGGCTATATTAAATCTGAAACTGATGGAAATTGTATACTACCGAGTCAATGTCCAGGTAATTTAACACGAGATGATAACTGATTATGTTTTTAAACTCCGAAATCATGTGCGTAATATAAAATTACGTTCCTTTTCTATATGAATAGAGAACTTAGGTTGTATATCGTCATATATTAAATACGCATTGGCAATTGTGGAACTTAAGTTTTTACTACCATTTATAAACAGAAGCTAAAAAAAAAACTGCTGGTATTCTATATCAAGGAAGCAAAAGACTTAGTTATATAAAGATTGCGCTTTGTGGCGTTGAGTCCTCTGTATTTACTCTCGTAAGATATGTTTTATAAATATTCTAGCAATCTTGTATTTTGTAAATCTTACTACCAGTAAATTTTTGATCACAAATATGAGCTACTCAAAGCCTAGCCTATACAATATAAAAACTTTCCTCAGTCGCAATTTTTTTTACCTTCGAATTATACACACCATATTTAACAGAGCTCGATGTCGCAGCGCGTTCAGTCTGTTTTACGGTTGTTAAGCAACTTTCGTGGGGGCCGGTCCTAAGATTGAAAATTATTATTATTCGATTCCATCCACAGGGAAGACCTGTGCCCTAACAGTGGGACATTAATGATGATGATAATACCAGATTTAGCCGCTTCTGACAATGATCTGCCAACATTGATATAAACGCACCCAAATCCTTATCGTGTTTGTTGAATTTTCTATCAACGTTTCTTTTTCATTCTGGTACATATTCTATCCTACGACCTGAGTCCTAATTTGGGTAAACAGATTTTTTCAACAAATAAGGAAATTGTTTGATAGTATATTGGATTTTATTTAAGGTGGTGACCCATGCGGACCTAATGGTACTTTCGTACCATGTGCATTTGGCTGTCCAGACCAGTATTGTCCTCGAAATGACAACCGTTTCAAAGTTGCGTGTATGCCGCCATATCCCTGTCCTTCCGGGTGCGCTTGCAAAAGCAATCACAAGCGATTGAGTTATAACGATAACAGATGTATCTCGACTTTAGACTGTCGTATGTATGATACTGTTAAAATATTTAAAAGTTTGCGTTTAATTAGGTAGATAAGTTTTCAAGCTCAGTCTGATTCGAAAAAAATATTAATTCTGTTAATTTACAGTGTAGTGTTTATGGATAAGGTAAATTTAAATTTAGTATTTCCAATGATAGCGGGTTCTTTATTGAATTATGAAGCTTATTATCTATAAATAGTCCTAAATACAATAAACAACTGTAAATTAACAGTAAATATATACAGTATTGTATTAAAGCATATCAACTGAATTTGTCTAACAGCACTTGTCTTATTATTTCAAACGAGTGTAAGTGCATTTAGATACGTTTTCATTCTAAGATTATCACCAAGTCGATAAAAATAGTAGTGAAACTATAAGAAGACAATACAGCTGAACTTTAAAAAATTGAGATTACAGTTGGGTGTAGATCATTCGCATATTGGCGTAAAAGAAATAACGATAAAGATAGTTCAGCAATGCCCCCAAATTCATAATATTTTTTTTTAGCACCAGTAAACTGTACAAGGCCAAATGAAGTATGGTCACCTTGTCCGTCTAATTGCCGCTCAGAAGATTGTCGCAACGTAAATGATGAACCACGTTTTTGCATTGCACTTGCGACAAACTGTCAACCAAAATGTATATGTGCTAATGGCTATTTCAGAAATGGTAGTGGCATTTGCGTACCAGCTAAAGAATGTGGTAAGTTGTATGTTAGATTAAATTATTTGATAAATTATAGGATATAGGATTTTGACAACTACTTACATATGTAATAAGAAGTCGCAATTGAAAACTGTACTTTAGTATTGAACTCTTTAGAATGTAGAATTAGTGCATTAGTTTTATTTACCTAAAATTATATACTTTTCAGATGGCTACAATCCTTGTTTATCAAGTTGTGCACCTACTTGTGCTGAACCAAATCCAAGCTGTGGGAAATCAACAGTAACACAAAAAAATGACTGTTGCGCGGAAGGCTACGTTCTATCTGAGAGAAATGGCAAATGCATCAGAATTGAAGAATGTCCTAGTGAGTTTTACTTTTCACAATATTACACCATTTTATTCTGATGGTAAAATATTAAGTATGTGAGACTCCTATCATTATTATAGACACCCGATTAATACAAAGTCTGCAAAGTTAAATGGCAAATTAGATGGTACTGTACATTTATGCATCGCCTTATTTTTAATTTTCGTTATTTGTACATATAACATGGTTTCCTTTTGTTATGGCAATTAATTCGGAACCCGACCCTACCGTTCTAGTTAGTTTTTTTGCTCTTAGGTGATGCGGTTTGCTACATCTGTAGTAAAGTCAATTTGAGTAAATTATGGTCGTTTTTCACTTCAGTAACACCGCCGTTGAGATGAAATCTCCTCATCATCATCATCAGCCCTTTTACGTCCCTACTGCAGGGGCTCAGGCCTTCCTTATGGATGGTTAAGGAGGATGGGCAATGACCCTCTACGCTGGCCCAATGCGGATTGGAGGGTATTAACGACTGCAAATGCAGCCGGGGCCAACGGCTTAACGTGCCTTCCGAAGCACGAAGTAGCTCGAAATAATAATTTTTTAGTCACTCATCCCGTGACCGACCCTTGCGAAAGTTACTTAACAACAACGATCGCGGGCCACGGCGCTTATCCTCTACGCCACCGAGCTACTTATTAAATATTCATAACTAGCTTTCCGCCACCGGCTTCGCCCGCGTGGTCCGCTGGTATCTGGTACTCATAGTCCACTTCGCAACTGGCCGTGCAGCAGAAATCGTAATATTTTAATTTCGCCATAACTTCACAACCAAACGTCTAATTTTAGACCAACTATTATCTACATAAACTGTACTTAATGATGAAATAATTTATTTTGATAAGGATTAATAGCATAAGTAAAATAAACGCGTTTAAGTATAGTCCAAAGAAAAATCAAGATTATTAAATAAAAAAATGGTTGTTGTGCCTCACTCGACATAGATAGGTATAGTGTGTCGCGGACTTTTTTGTAGATATTTATAAGATCTACAATTAATTAGAACATTTTATAGTTATATCTATTATAGTTAAGGCAGCGTACGCAAAATAAGTAACTTTTCTGGTTGATTTTTTACACCTTGTGTCCGAAAAACCCAAATATCTTACGGAACCCTTTTTTTTCCTAAATCAAATATAGCCCATGTTACTCGTGGATAATGTAGCTTTCGAATGGTGAAAGAATTTTTTAAAATCGGTCCATTAGTTTTTGAGCCTATTCACTACAATTAAACAAACAAAGTTTTCCTCTTTATAATATTAGTATAGATAGATAAACAGCCAGTTGCACAAACGTTCATTATGATTTTCATTAGTTTAAAGCGACATTACATTACCCATACAAATTTGACATTCGTTAGAGTTTAAAGGCATCATTAAACCTTAATGGACGTTTGTGCAACTGACCGAAGATCTACAATTTATTTAATATCATTATTTAGATGGCTGCAACGGCGACCCTAATGCAGTGGTGAAACGTTGTCCAGCTCTTACTCCGGCCACATGCAAGGATCCCAAAAGTATTAACCCTCAAGAAGAATGTTTATCTTTAGGCTGCGAATGTGCGCCTGGCTACATCAAATCTGAAACTAATGGGCAATGTATTTTGGCAGACGAATGCCCAGGTAAAAGTCTTTAATTCAAGAGAGTTAACTGATAGTTTTGTAACTATTATAGTTATTATAAAAAAGTTCAATGAATATCATGCTTGCATAATTCATTATTCTGCTTGCCTTGCATGTTTCGAAAAATTTAATTTTTCTACATAATGACAGTAACTGTAGCGAGATTTTCCCTGGTTTTATTTATTTTTCATTTTTTTCAAAGCCTTTATCCATTTAGATACGTTAATCCATTTCCTTAATTCATAAGCGAAGGGAATTATTGGTGTTGTATGACTCTATTATTTGTATCTATCATTTTCGATTTTTCCGCATCAAACAATTTACCAAGATTACTAGAAATGTAGAGGCAAACCCTTTTTGTTTTGTTTTTAGATCAATGCTTTTTTTATTTTCGTGCATCCTGGGACCTAAGTCACAATATAGGTTTTTTTTTCCAACAAGTGACCAATGTATGATAACGTATTGGACTTTATTTAAGGTGGTAATCCATGCGGCCCTAACGGTACCTTCGTGCAATGCGCATTCCGCTGTCCAGACCAGTATTGTCCACGAACTGACAGTCCATTCCAGGTTGCTTGTTTACCACCACTTAATTGCCCTGCCGGTTGCACATGCAAAAGCAATCACAAGCGATTGAGTTCAAGCGATGATAGATGTATTTTGGCTCCAGACTGTCGTATGTATAACTTATTATTTCTGTTCGTATAAATAAGTTGAAATCGTGAATTTACCACGTACCCGAAGAGCGGTTTTGATTATGATAGAGCATATGTTGAATTTTCACAATTTATACTCTACCATTAATGCGTTAAGGTTTAAAACCAAGTAAAGAAACTTAACAGATAATCTGACGTGCTTTTGACTGTACTTCGCTCTATTCATTTTACTGAAGCTAATCAGATTTACAAATTTATCATGTTAAATATATGTGTTTGATTTTACCAAAAATACATACACACACAGCAGCATACTAGATTACCATAATATGTCAAATTATCGTAATTGGTTTTCAACTCTTCCTTTCATACAGGCTTAAAGACAAGTGCAGAAATTTGTCAGATTTGTATAACTTGACGAGCCGTTGAATATACAATAAATCAGGTTATTTATGGAGTTTATGAAAGGCCTTAAAGTTTTAAAAAGGAAAGGAAAACCGAAATAATTTCTAGTACTAATCAATATAAGATTGCAAAGACTTGACACTTTAGCCTTGACCTTCATTGATCATTGTAAATTTTTTTTGGTAACACCTCCAGTAAACATATGGTACATATAGGTATTGGAAATCCCCTTAACACAGTAATTCTTTCATTCATTTGTATTGCAACATAATGCAATAAGCATGATACGTGTATTTGGAAAACCCAACGGGTGTCTGTCTGTGACTCATCATGTCTGTTATATTTTAGCACAAGTTAAATGTACCAGAAAGAATGAGGTATGGTCACCATGCCCGTCTAATTGTCGCTCAGAAGATTGTCGCAACGTAAATGATGAACCACGTTTTTGCATTGCACTTGCGGGGAACTGTCGACCGAGATGCATATGTATTGAAGGGTATTATAGAAATAGTATGGGTGTTTGTGTACCTGCAGACCAATGTGGTAAGTAATGTTATTTATAAAGTGATACATACGAAGTACATAGAGCGCATTATAGAGTCGTAGCGAAATAATAAAGAAACACAATAAAATATTTCTGATTAATCAACATTCTTTGATAAAAGTTGTTAGTAAATATCCTAATTTTTTTTGCTATTTGAAGCAAACGGTTTTTTTTATTGATTTTTGAACTCATCAAATTAAAATAACTTTTAATGAGATTAAGCCTTAAAAAGCTTTAATTTTCCACAAATACGAAAAATATATACAAAAACTATCTTTATCCGAAAAAATTGTGTTTCTTTAAACTTTTCTTTTATTTTTATTTGGGTTAAAAGTTTGTTCTGTTTAATAATATTTAAATAAATATAAAAAGGAATCTGTCATAATTTTGAAAGTGTATGCATTTTTTCTTTACATCTATTAAATTTTCAGAGGGGTATAATCCATGTTTGTCAGAATGTGCTCCTACTTGTGACAACCCTAATCCACTGAACTGTGACAGTTACGTCAAAAATTCGTGCTGTAGACAAGGCTATATTTTATCTGAACGAAGAGGCAAATGCATCAAAATTGAAGAGTGCCCTAGTAAGTTTTCCTCTAATAGTGACTACATGTTGTGTTTTAAACTTTCATGTCATTAACATTGGAATTATTGTTAATTACGTAATTGCCACCTTGTAATCTACAGTTTTAAGGTAGATGACAGCATTCCCGTTCTTCATTCTCAATAATTACTAAATTTCCATTATAGTTATGTAATCAGAAACAAGTTAACCTTTTAATGTTGACCTAATTTATTTAGGGTCGTTGCAGTGTGTTCTTTTTTCAAGCTACTGTTCTAGAAATGGTTAATGTTATGATAATGTTTTTTTTATTATTTTATGTCAAAGCTGTATTTATTTCGAACTGAAATTATAGTCGAAAGGTCTTAATAATGTCTTAATAGACATTATAATAATAGCTTCCAAATGTAATGAAAAATGATTCCAAAAAATAGACCATACTCATAGACCACCTTTCGACTATAATTTCAGTTCAAAATAAATACAGCTTTGACATAAAATAATAAAAAAATATTTAAAACAACCTTTTCCTTACAAATTACTGTTAATAATATACAGTATGCTATTTTGATGGTAACAATATTAAAGGTTTCATTTTATACAGGCATCAAAACTGCTTTAAAATAAATATCCCACTTTCTAGTAATTTAGGAAAAAAATATATTTTTTTAATACCATTGCTTTTTTAGCATGTATTCCAGTAACTTTATAAATACAGTTTTTGAATACATTTCTTATTGTTATAAACAGCAAACGTCGGTTGTAATGGTGATCCTAATGCAGTCGTGAGAACTTGTCCAACCCCTTGTCCATCTACGTGTGATCAGCCTAATGCTTTCCCGTGTAAGAAAATGTGTTTAGATGTAGGCTGCCAATGTGCTGATGGTTACTTACAACTAGAAGCAGGTGGAAAGTGTGTTCTACCAGACGAATGCCCAGGTGAGTTACTATGATCGACTGACTTTGGATCTTCTGCTCTAAAGAGTCATTTAAAGGATACTAATTAATAAAAGACAACAATAAATTTCACCCATATTAAACTATAATAAGTTTCTTAATAATAATAACTTTATGTCTCACTACAAAGACATTACAAAAAGATGTACACTTTATTTGTGGGAGTCTGGTGCCTATTTAGGTTCAACCCCGTATTACAGGTCACCAGTGAAAATGTTTATTTTCACAATCCATATGTTGAAAATGTATAATTAAGATAACATTACATTATGTAACTTTTAATAAGTTTCGACATTTGCAGAGAACTAATCCTTGACAATAAATGTTTCTGCTGTAGAGTTTTCTTCTTTCGGTCTTTATTTAATTTTGATTAAAAGCATAAATAAATGTGTCATAATTGTATTTAATGGTATATATTTTTCCTGTAGCTAATAGTTTTCGCGTATTTAATGATGGATTGAGTTAATGAAATAAGGTTATTTGACAAAATAAAAAAAAAGTTTTAACAATATTAGGTTTAAATGTAATAATCGTGTTCATGTATCTACACATTCGCCTTAAATTTTATTTTAGTTGGGAATCCGTGTGGAAAGAATGCAACCTTCATGCCTTGTAGAAGTGACTGCCCTTCAACTTACTGTCCAGTAGATGATAGTAGAGCAGTGGAAGATTGTAATGTCCCTAATCCTTGTCTCTCTGGTTGCGTATGTCGAGTGAATCATAGAAGATTGCGTCGTGGTGATGATCAGTGCATAGTGTCTTCGGATTGTCGTAAGTATAATATCGTTTTTCGGGTTTCATATCACATAATTAAAGAACGGAATCCTCGTAAATGTGAAATCTGTCTGTCTGTCACAGTTTATTTGCTAAGAAAGTAATAGGAAGTTTCAATTAAAATTATGCTCAAATAATATTATATGGGTCGGATTTGTATTGGAATGCTACCATTAAGGAGATGGTTACAAAGCGAATCTATATAAATAAAAAATAATTACAAATAATATTACTTTGCGTAAAATTCTAGAACAGTTGGACTAAATTGTAATTTATATATTTATTGAACTCTTATTTTCTTAAGGAGAAAAGAGAAAATAGTAAAACAACTCTCTTTTTCTCATACAAATTGAACAGACGGATAAATTCGATCCGCTTACGATAACTTTTGACAAGCAGTCCTTTCGAAAACTTTATTTTGGAGATGGTATTAATAAATTTGCGCCATTAAACTAGAGCCAAATGTGGGCGCCATAATTTTATATAAATAATTACGTTTCTTTTAATAAAAACTATTTATCGAATTGAAAATTAATTCTGTTTACAGCTCCTGTAAAGTGTACCAGACAAAACGAAGAATGGTCTTCATGTCCAAGCGCCTGCTTACAAGAATCGTGTGAAGATGCCGGCAAAAAACCAATAACCTGCAATACCCTTTTGTTGAATTGTCAACCTAGATGCGTTTGTTGTAAGGGTTATTATAGAAATGATACAGATATATGCGTTTCAGAAAAAGAATGTGCATGTCAATAAAAATTGACGGCAAAAAAAATCTATATGTATTAAAATTTTAATAAACGTGCATTTATTTCTTATGTTTATATTATTGTTGGCTCGATCTTATGTTTGATATAATCTGCTGTTAGATTAAAATTACAAAAAGTAAAATAATATTGTTTTGATAGCAGAATGAAGTTTCTATAAAAAAAATCTTCCAAAAAGAATAATTAAAATTAAATTGTTTATTTCCTTTTTGAATGTTGAATTTAGCCGCCTTTAATAGTGAGCAATATTGGAAAAAATCCAACTTCATTTATGTTGTTTATATTCAAAGTATTCAAAAAATAACACCATAAAGAGATGGGAAATACTATTCCGAATTAATATTAATACTAAATAAATATGCACCTAACTACTGAGTATGTACACAGCCGCACAACAGGTTACCCCAAAAAATACGAGTACTTTTGCAATTAATTTTGAATTTAACAACAAACAGAATGAGAATCAAAATTGATTGGAGGATATTTTGTTGTTACCTAACGTGCTCAAGGGAATCAAAATTATCGTTAATAGGGTACTTCTCATTGGCATTACTATAAAATTTTGCAAGTTACATCATTTTGTAGTATAAGTTCAAGGAAAATTTTCGGTTGAAATGTATCATTGATGCTATTAGAGGCCATTAATTTTTAGTCAACAATACATGGTAGATATTGAAAGTCTTTAGGGTATCACCACAATATTTATTGTTTCTTAATAGTATTCATGTTTAATTAAAATTAACATGGAATGTTATTCTTTTCATATTGAAAATTACCTTAGCAAACACATATTTTGTTTAAACCACTTAATTTGTTACCTAGGCCTTGTCATTTTAAGAAAAGCTGCTTTATTTGGCGTCAGTAGAGGTCGAGGGAATGATAGCATCGCGATCATTACATGGATTAAAAGTAATAAGTCTGTATCTGCTTCATTATGATAGCGTTTGAATTGATATCATTATTGCTATCATATAGTAGGCGTACTGTCTAATAATCTTACTAGAAAATTATTTAACTTCAGTTTGCTATCTGTTAAAAATACAGAATAACAGCTTTGAGATCAACATCGAGCTTACAGCATAGAGCTTCAATTTCATAAGTAAGTATAATTTGAATGAATATAATACTATTACAAAACTATTTTATAAACAGAATAAAACTACTGCGATGGTTTTGAACCTACATTGTATTAACAGAAACCTATAGGACTATCACTAACTTCAAATCAATGTTGACTATAAAAGCCCTTTTGTTAATTGGTCACACTACGTAGGAAAGAAAAAAGATACTAAGGCTTGATGTGGAGCAGTTTCTGCTGAATCCCAGGTCCAACCCTCGAAAGTGAGGGTGTATAGTAAGGGGTTAAGTGGGTATGCCACGCACGATTTGACTAATCGTTGGGCGTGTCTGTACAGATGGGGAGTCCCCCTGCCGCCAGTCAAGCGGTAGGAACGGTTCATAATGCATCCTCATTCGAACACAAAAATGCGTAGCTAGCCAAAGTTAAAATGTCTATAATTATATGTTTAAAAAATTCGTCTTGGTTTAAACGATTATAGAAAATAAATTCAAGTCGGTAAATTATTTTGTCTCATAAAATTTATTTATAACATAGCCTGTTTATATCTAAAAATAATATTAAACACAGTGACTCCAAGTTTAAAGTTATCAAACTTTAATAGACGTTTCTAAACTTCTAATGTTGAATCATAACATTGATATTTTAATATTCAATTGACAATTTGAATCGACTTAAATATTGTTATTATAAAACTTCGCCTCGTACCATAAATTTGATACTTACGTGTTTGCTATCGCATGTTATCCGAAATATTTGGCAAATGTAGCTTGATGTGTACGTACCATTGTGTTTATGTCAAGTTCCGCAATAAAGGTTATAAAGTGTATAACAATACGTATCTATTAAATAAATGTAAGACAACATCTTGAGCAGTTTGTTGGCGTAGTGGATAGTGGTCGGTCGGATGGGCGAATAAAAAATGATTATCTCGAGCTACTCTGTGCTTCGGAAGGCACGTTAAGCTGATAGTCGCGGCTGCATATGCAGTCCATTAATACCTTCCAATCCACATTGAGCTAGCGTGGATAGACATAGCCCGTCTTTCTTAACCATCAAGGTAAAGGGCTGATGATAATGATGAAAACAACCACTTCAGAGCCCTAATTAGGTACTTTTTTGTATTATGGAAATACGAAACAACGAAGGTATTATTACATATCCAGGCCCATGACAATTGAAATGTTCGTTTTCTATATTAACTCAATTGAGAATCGAACTTGGGAACTAATTGATGGCAACACCTTGAAACCGTGTGCGAGCCTCTCAACACAGAGTTTGCCACAATATTAGTCTATCTCTAAGAGATAAATTAAATATTGCCGTAATACAATTGGGTATTGTTTTAGTACAATTAACAATATTAATAGAATAAGGTCTCAAGGGATAAGGTCTATAAAACTAAATACATGAAACCCCAAATTACCTAATCCAAACTCATTTAGGTCCAGTATGAGCAATAGTTACGCAAGAAAAAATAAATAACTACCAACGTTTTCAATTACGCCAAACTTCCAACGCCAATGTTGATTGGTCCTATTAGTTTTCGGGCGATTGACTCGCCATAAGAACATTTTCCAAACTACATAATTGGTTAGAAAAAATGTTATTTTGCCAACTGTAATTGATTTTGTTCTATCGTGTTTGTGTTCGTGTTTATCTTGTATTTCCTGTTGGATTCTCCTTTTTTGTTCCACGGCGCGTCTTGTTTGAACAGTCTTGCATTTCTCAGAATTATTTGTGTTCTCGTGATCGACGAAGAAAGTTCCCGGATTGACTTTTTACGAGATTCTTCGAGTGTTTGTTTGGGGTAATCGGGAAAATGAAAGATGGCAGACGAGAGGAAAGATATATATATATATTTTGTAAAACCTTTGAGTTAATTTCTTGAGTTTAATAGCCATTTGCAGCAATGAATGCAATGTGTTTTGTATGCAGTGCATTTTGATATAGGTGCATTGTGTTCATAGATAAAATATCAGTTCATATTAAAATCAATTACAAAGGTAAAGATGAAAATATTTCTGATATTATTCATGATCGTTTGAATTAGCACAATTATTTTATTACAAAAAGTTAAGTACATTAAGCGGTATGGTATAGAATACAACTCTCGTCTTATTTATAACAATAATAATTAATTTTCAATCGTGTTTTGAAAATAAGCAAATAGACTTGTAAATAAAAATGAGTAAATTACAACATATTTCTTGTTCCACGCAATTTTAAAAAATAATAAAATTTTTCTTTTAAAATTAATTTTTAGATGCTTATATTTTTCCCGTAAAGAAATATTTTAGCTGTAGGAAAATATATAAATAGATTATAATATATAAAGTGATAACAAATGGTCACAGATATATTACACCTGATGCCTAGTACTCGGCTTTCGGAGTAAAATTTCATAGGCATTATGATGTTTTTTGGGAGAAAACTAGAAACAAATGGTACGTAAAACATTCTGTGTGATATGACATCTTTTGACCACGTTCATAAATTGTCAAGTTATATAGAAATACATTATATAATACAATCTGCATTGAAGAAACTTTTTATATTAGAAAAAGTGGCAAGAATATTTTCTTTTTTGATTAGTATTATGTATAATCTTATAAAAAGAAAAGTGAAGTTAATTTCCAATAGAACATCGGAAAATAATTGGAAGAGTACAAAATTAGTTTTTTTTACAATATAGTCTTACTCTAGATTCTCTATATAATTTGAATAGTAAATAAAATATATTTCTTAATCTAAAACTTACATATTTAAATTAGCTATCTTACAGAGACTCGCGTGATGTCATTTCACGTAGGCGAATGAATTTTTAAATTACGAAGATTATATTCACAGATAACACAATATTGTGTTTGGGGTACCTGTGTTCTTTTTTAATTCTATTTAGAACTAGCCTAAGACTAGGAAACAAAATTTACAACCGTGTTATTAATTTCTTGTCAAGTATTCGAGTTTCTTATTCGTGTTCTGTTATACAGGAACTCTCCACTTACACAAAAGGTAATCCATAGAATTCCCTTTGCCTTTTCCTGCGAAAAATGAAACGGTTATTTTTAATCTCGTAATTGATTGGATATTGTTTTTGAAATCAAATTGTTCCGTCGTCAATAGGACTAACAAAACAGCCAGCGAAAGATAAAAGAGGACTAAAACATCATCATTTGAAGTCAATTAACTGATTCTCCGATATTTTGGTGAGATACACAATTTCAATACAATTTGTTCTCTTTGTTAGCTGTATTGATTTTTAAAATTACGCAGGTGACGTCATGGCCTAATTATCTCAGCTTAGTTCAATTTTATAGGAATTCTAGTAAGAGTAAAATTTCATTCTCAATATTTACTACCACTTAATTAGTGTTAAAGTGGTTATAAGTGTTAGGTTTTTTGGGTATTTGGGTTCTTGCTGTTGATGGTGTGGAACTGACGTAAAATACAATGTTCTGATCATTTGGTAATCAAAATCATAATAATGCTATCTAAGGGAAACAGTAAGAAATCACGAACCGCAGTGTAGACATTTGTGGTCTTAACAAAGTAACGGATATAGAAGTAAAATGTAGGGAAGCTGGGCTTTTGCTTGGCAAGTGTGGTCCAACAGATATAGATTTGAAAGAAACTTTGAAAGCGCGATGCACGCTCTATAGGTAGACATCTCAGCGCCATCCAGGAACTTGTTATCGTTTTGCCGTTAATTAGATAAGCATGGTGAGATAGATGTCGCTTAATGAAAGTCACCACGATTGTATTATACATTTACTGAATCAACCAACTAAACCTAAATATTTGCTATGTGTTATATTAATATAATTTGTAAGGTGAAGCTTATCTCTCTTTTTGGTGTGATTATTAATGTATATCTTTGTTTGTAGACTAAGAATATTTATAAGGATTTACATCAATTGTTTTTTTTTATTTGCCTTAGAAAAAAATGTCGGCATTGCTATCTAATAAAGATCGCTTGGTTGTCACACTGTCAGGACCCTTCTTCCCAGAACCAGATGGAGGCATCGATTTGTAACTCACTAAAGTTGTGAAACGTCGGGACAATAGGTCTGATAAGGGTTTTATTCGAAAAATTTTGAGGTCATTTCATGTAAATCCCCATAGCATTTCTGTAAAGGTCCATGAAGAAGCCATGTTTTTGGTATAAAAACTCGTTTTGATACGGTGATTCCCTGGGAGCTACATGCTCAACTTGCAGAATAATTAACTTGTTTTTTTTGTGAACAACTAGTTTTATGAATACAAAATTTTGAGACAAACTTTACGAGATAATACCATGAAGCTGTTTGGCGAGTTTGTTGATGTTAATTACAACGTTTAATATTTATATAAACCAACTTTTTAGACTCATCTAATATTTTAAAAGCTAAATTTAGTATTTTATGTCCTCAAGTCGCTTTTGTAGAAAGTTTCGCATGAATAAACATTGTCTGAAGAATAATTTGTGTTACGCACAAAAGCCATTATGAATTGGAATTTCTGAGATGGAATTAACCAAAAAAGTGGAAATAGAAATTTTAGGAACAGACGTTCATGCGTTAATTATTGTTTTTTTTAATTTCGAAGAAAGTATGTATATTTATAATTATTTCGTAACGCCTCATCCTTTATGGGATAGATCGAGAAATATGCGCGTAATTTTAACACACGTTCTTCTTGAAATTTATAGGTCTTTTCATACATCGTGGTTCTTATTTATTTATTATTTATGCACAATACCGTACGTACGGTACAATACGGTACGTAATACCGTACATGACTTATGACTTCCGATACCATGTGATAAATTTCATTGTTAAAGGTGTAATTTGGCCGAAAGTAGTTTTCACATTCATACAATTTTAAGTTGTATATCAAATTAAGTTTCTTCAAAATAAAAAAAAAATATTACACCCATCTTCAGGATAATTTAAAGCTGTGAAGAGAAACGGACAAAGCAAACACAAAGTTTTAATGAGTTTGACTAAAATTCTGTGAGTTAATATTAGCTTTCTTTGAAACTTACAGCAATCTGTTGGTAGAACACAGATCAACAGAGTGTCATGATACACGTATCCAGGTTTACAGTCGCAGCTGTTGCCTCTACAACCAGTCAAACAGGTCTTGTTGACTTCTTTGTAGTCGGAACAGTAGTTGCCGCAGTGATTGCCACAACCAGAAGTAGCGTTTCTGTCGCCATCGCAGCTTGCTGAAAGAAGATAATATTGTCAAACTTTTTTTTTTTCATAAGAGAGAGTATTGGATTTGAAGCAAAGTAGTAGAATTATATATCAGGAGTAAGAAAACTACATAATCGTTATGGCATTTCTGATTAGATGCAGTGTAAAATGACGCAATACCATGTTTGTTACGGCATTTTGCACTCGATGATGTAAGTGTAAAATGCCGTAGCGAAAATATTTTCTTCTTCGTCATTCAACGGAAATAATCTTGATAACCATGCCATCTGTTTAAAGCCATGATATAAGCAAAGCAGGCTCGGAAAATATATTTGTCAAGTATCGGTTCAAATGATGAAAGGTGGATTGTCACAGATCTAAAAACCAAGTAAAGATACTACTCATAAACAACTCTCGTTATAATAATGTCTAGATTAAAAGGGACAGATATGTTCTTTTTATTGTAATTCACATAAAAATCAATAGTAAAACTTCTTCATATCAAGTTAGGTTTAAAAAAGTTCTTATATCTTGTTCCACGCAGAATTTTGTTCCGGAACAATTCAGTTATTTTGGACATCATTGATCATTTTATATCAAACTCAATAGCCAATCCTTCATTCAATTCAATTGTGGTTGATATAAAGTACGCCACTAAAATTAATTGTTAGTGAACCAAATATAATAAGGATTGATACACGGTCAAAATTTTAATAAAAACCAGAGCCATAAAATTTTAATCAACTTGAATCGATGTTTATACTCATACTCAAAGGATCGTAGTCATAAAAGATAATTTAGTGTAGTATAAACTAGGATCATATTTTTATTGCACCTAAGTTAATCTTGTAAACGTGCAGATAAATAAGGTGTCCAATCTAGTGAAGCGGTACTATTCGAAATCAAAGATATTTAATATAAAAACAGACCGGAAAGAAGAGAAAAACAAAACGTCAATCTTATATAGCCCACGTCGCGTGACACGGGGACGAGGCTAATATAATCACTTCAATACTAAATAAATGGTTCCCCTGATTAAATAATAGTTATCGTAATTCTTCATCAGCTTAATTAATTACAATAATTTCTATTAATGTCCCCATTGCTGCAGCACAGGCTTTCTAAAGAAGGGTGTTCAAAATTAATAATTACTTTTTTGTCTACTAGATAGCGTTGTATTATTTATACATCGCGGTAATGTTTCGTTTATCTTTGTAAATATAGATTCTAGACAGTTTTACATAATTATAAATCTTTATCTGACAGTATTCACATGGAGGCTGATAGGGTGAATTGACCATAATTTACTACGTCAGTGGAGTAGTGGATAACCACCGCGGCGATTGTTTTTGCTAAGCAACTTTCGCAAGGGTCACTCACGGGATCAGTGAACAAAAAAATATTATCTCGAGCTACTCCATGTTTCAGAAGGCACGTTAAGCCTTTGGTCTCGGCTGCATTTGCAGTCGTTAATACCTTTCAATCCGCATTGGGCCAGCGTGGAGGGTCATGGCTCATTCTCCTTAACCATCTATAAGTCACTAAAAACTTACCTAGATCCGTCGAAAGATTTCAGATAGCATTTCGTTTGACGCTTCTCAAGAGCTTTCAAAAATATTTGTGTCAAACGCTTGCTTTAGATAATTCCAATTAACTTAAGTAAAATAAACGATAACGTTCATTTACTATCTATCAATCTCATTTCAAATAATATCTTTCAAGTGTCAAATTGAAAGGGAATACGATAGAATTTAAAATTAGACAACGACGAAGTATTTGAGAAAACATTAGTTCCCGAAATCAAACTAGATGTCGCTTCGGTACGTTCGTGATTTCTCCATGACAACCTTTCCGATTTTCTTTCGAGTTTAAAAGTAAATTAGTTTTCAAAATTCAATAAACAAGTCGTATTTGTATTGATATCTAAGTTTCGCACTTTGCAAATTTCAGTTTTTTAATATGTTAGTTAAACGGAACGGAAATGAATGCCTTTGGTCCATTCGTTTCCTGCAAAAATCAACTTTAGCTAGAGTCGCCATCTAGTGGAGGTGCATTTTTAGTGCTTTCGTTTTTTTTACTTCCTCATTAGTCCTCTAGTAGTACTTACGACAATCCGTTTTAGGTATGCACGTGTCGTTAGCATTCCGCACATATCCATCTATGCATACACACTCAGGGTTGCATCGCGCGGTAATGCCGGCGCACGGCACTGGTTTACCAAGGTCGTCGCAGTGTTTCGGTCCACAGTGCGAGCATTCCACTTGCATTTCATTATGGCCACACGCCTGTCTCTTCACCACTTTAAAATAAGAAAAGTAGAACAATTATCTAAAAAAACAGTCTCAGGTACCAGGAGTGAGATCGCCTATAAATCTAGCTATAATTCTAGATCCCATTTTACTAACCTAAAAAACTAGAAAACGTCTAAACTTACAAATCACCCAATCAATTAGTTTAATTCCGAATAAATGTTTTTTTCTGTTATCTCTTATATACACATATGTGACTTGTCATATTACATTAATGAACAAAGCAAATGCCTAGCGCAAGACGTCGTATAACGCATGTCATAACTTTAGACATTGCTTAATGTCATTAGGTGGTCCATAGTTATCGACACAGTTGGGAGGCTCCTAAGTTTTGTGAAAACGGGCATTATTACGAGTAATTTATCCCAAAGGGTTTAGCCGGATACGTATGACGAGTCGGCCCCCAAATGGGAATCGATATTGAAACTTATGTTTTAATATAGACTTGATGTTCAAACACGATTTATGTACTTTTCGCGACCGACTTCCGCTTTGACCTTGAGATAGAGAGCAAAATATCCGTATGCTTGACTATTACTGAATGTGATATATCTCTGAAGCTAATTAAGATAAAGAAGTGAAACTAACGCGAGGTGTTAGGTTACATTACAGAGTATATCACATATATTTTTTTATAATTTTTAAAATAAAAAATTACATTAAAAAAATAAAAATGAAAAATATCATGTTTTTTTTTCTGACTTCTCTGTGACTTACAATCACGAAATTAATATATGTTATGCTCCTTTGTATGCTCTATCACCCATAAAAATTGCGTGAAAAAAAAGTTGGTGCAACACAACGGAAAAAAATTATATGTGATTCGCGCCTTATAGTGTGAGTGTATAAACAAACAAGTTCGAACTTGTTATCGAGCTGTTTACTGCATCGTTTGTTTAGCTAAAGTAGCAGTCATTTGTATTACACAAGAAAGCAGTTTGGGACTCAAATTCTGTCATAGGTATTTTGTATCAGCATTTTGAAATTATTAACTATCGAACCAAATCATTATTAAGTAATAATGTCGAGAAAGTGTAAAAATTGTAACAAGTACCTGTGTAAGATTCCAGGAGACCAGGATAACCAAGATAACCAGGAGGTTATAAAAAAATTATAAAGAATGAAGAAGAAGCTAAAGTGTTTAGTGACTGTTTGAATAAAATCGTAATAGTTAATGATATTTTTTGTAAGAAGTGTCGACTTATCCCATATATTAACAAAAAAGCTTCTACTTCTAAATGTGCAGCATTTAACTTGGCCGAAATAATGGACGATCAAAATAATCTCTCAGTACAATATGTGAAATCAGCACCTAATATCATCAAAGCAGAAGTAAAATCAAGACATATAAATAGAAAAGTCTATCGAATTTACATTCACTATATTTCCGAAGGTAATGACTACAATAGTATTCTTCGTTATTGCTGTGATTGCCCCAATGGCAAACGTACAGTGGGATGCTGTTCTCATGTAGCAGCTATTATTTATTATCTATCATATCGATGATATTTGTCCAAAATCGTACGTCCTGCTGAGGTCCTAACTAAGTTATTTGCGACTCAAAGTGTTCCGATTGTAATTAATTACAACAGTGACGATGATTAATATTTTGTTTCTTGTATTTTGATAGACACGAAAAAGTAATAATAATGAGTATTGAACACTGGCTGTTTTTTTTTTCATTTCTTTTTTAACTATTATCCCATCTCTTAAGACTAGTTACTTATGTTTTAAAACAAGCTGATGTGAAATTTCGAAAAAAAAAACAATGATGTAATGTGAAAACCTTATAATACAGGGGTATACCATAAGACAGAAATCACATATAATTTTTTTTCGTTGTGTTGCACCAACTTTTTTTTCACGCAATTTTTATGGGTAATAGAGCACACAAAGGAGCATAACATATATTAATTTCGTGATTGTAAGTCACAGAGAACTCAGAAAAAAAAACATGATTTTTTTATTTTTTATTTTTTTAATGTATTTTTTTATTCTAAAAATTATAAAAAAATATATGTGATATACTCTGTAATATAACCTAACACCTCGCGTTAGTTTCACTTCTTTATCTTAATTAGCTTTAGAGATATATCACATTCAGTAATAGTCAAGCATACGGATATTTTGCTCTCTATCTCAAGGTCAAAGCGGAAGTCGGTCGCGAAAAGTACATAAATCGTGTTTGAACATCAAGTCGATATTAAAACATAAGTTTCAATATCGATTCCCATTTGGGGGCCGACTCGTCATACGTATCCGGCTAAACCCTTTATCCATCAAAAGATAAGTCCAAGTAGTAACATGAAATATCGTTATACCTACGATCGCTAAGATGTCATATCCTATGAATAAAATCGACCCTAGAGAGTTAGGCGTTGACTCCTCGCAGTCCGGGCAAGTGATCTCGCTAAGATGCGAGAGCACTGCCAGAATTCTAACGAGATTAGCGAATTTTCCAAATACTTGTTATCCATAGCTACAAGTAAGAAAAATTACTTAGAGTAATCCTAGTTTGAGTTCAATTTTAATAAACCTAATAAATATTTCTGGGTACCCACTAACCTCCTTTTTAAATATTCTATTATTATATGTCCTTAATTGTATCTAGTGTTGATACCAAAATAAAGAGAATAAAAAGAAGTTATTTGTATCGGTTAGTAATGCTGATTTCTAAATAAATCGAACACTGGTAAAATTGAAAACAATTTTATGATAACAATGGCAAATGGAATACAAATTACTTCACTTATAAATATTCAATAAATCAAGCAACAAGAAATTAAACTCGGATATCGAATCTAAACTTTGACGGCGACGCAAATAACATTTAGGATATTCGGACGTTTTATTACTTTCATTTCCTTGAGAGAATAAGATGCTTTCATATAATTAATTATTTGAACGTTGCTGTTTTAAATACAGATCAAAGTCTTATATTGTTTGTTTGTTAATGAAAATAATATTAAATTTTAGAAATAAATCTGTAAAAAAAATTCTTGCTTATATACATTACATGGATACAGTTTCAAAGCAACTCAAAATGATCTGAAGCGTGTAAATTTATTGTTAGCTCTATATTTTTCTTGTATCTAGCTGGAGTTCTTAAATTATTACTTTATATTTTCACACTTATCGCGTATATGGGCTGTTAATTGAGTTTAATCTACAACCCGTTACGACACAGTTTTTGTTACAAAATAACATATATACCTGTCACCATTGATCTTACACCTTATATTATCACCGTTATATTTTGGTTCAGAATTTTTTTTTCAAGTTTCAGTTTCGGTTAAAAGTTTACTAAAATTGTTTAGTTCATTAATAACATGAAAATGGAGGTCGATTTGAAAAAAATATTGATGTTACTTTATTGGTTTAAAATCACAGCTCTAATTTGCAGAGTCACTTTTTGTATTACAATTGGGCTTACACTTGATCAAGGGAGAGAGGATGATGATGAGATGGACAGTGGTACAAACTTGCCCAAAACGAAACTTATGACTCTTTTTAAAGAAGGAGTTTTTAGAATGAAGTATTTATTTCAAAGAAAAAGTCACAATGCCTCATGGCTTACAAACACTGATTATGATTAGAGAACCAAAAAAAAATACCTTCAGAGTAATCTATAAATAGCGGAAATGTTCCAAATTTAAACTCATGTCTCACCTTCACTACTTATGACATATAACCAAAAAGAAGCAACAATTATCACAATAACTTTTTCCATTTTGTTAACAATGGACACACACTTCCTGCGTTGGCGGTAAAAAGTATACTACAACATTTTGCCGCACTTTTTGCTGACTATCCACTGGGTACTTTTTAATTTTCCTGTTTCCTTTTGGAATGGCCAATTCATTGATTCATCAAAGACATAATTGTTGAAGATAACCAACACATCCTTAGCACTATAAAAATAAAGGTCAAAATAAAACAAACAGCAGTGTGCAAAAACGATGAAGTTTTCTTTTCCTCATTCTCGAACAAAATTTCCAAGTAAATTACATCATGACGTTGTCGTTTCCAAGTTCAACCAATGACTTAATTATTAGGAATTGTAATTTATTAGAAAAAAACCGTAGTTCTAGTTTGAAATTTAATTCGTTAACAATAGTACAGACTACAATATTAAAACAAAATCAAATATACATCAACAATAAATATATTAAAAAAACTATAAAACATAGAGATATATAAAAAGAAGTCAGTTCAGCTGGCACTATATTTTAAAAGTAATGAATGAGTTTTGTAGTAACTCTATATACATTACATGTTGTTTTTAATGATGTTAGCTATTTTCCATTGTTTGGGCACAGACATTCGCCATGGATGGATGGAGGCACTCGAGCCATTTCACTACCTCACTTGAGTCATACTGTCAATTCAAGATTGAGCTGATGCCGCTTTTTGAAGTGAATTCAGATACCTGAGTTAATTCGAATTTGGGTTTAGCGCAGTGGTTGGTGCGCTCGGTTTGCGATACGGTTGTTAAGCAACTTTCGCAATGGCCGGTGATAGGATGGGTGACCAAATTTTTTTAAATTCCTCCGTGCTTATGATGGCACGTTGAGCCGTTGGTCCTGGCTGTATCTGGAGTTGTTAATACCCACAAATCTGCAATGGGCCTGCGTGTTGGGTCATGGCCCATTCTTCCTACTCGATTAAAGGGAAGGCCTGAGCCCCAGCAGTGGGGACTTCTAACTTTATAAAAATTACGTTCTGATTAGATGCTTTATTTGTTAGACTACTCTGGGCATAGATAAAATATCAGAATATTGGTCCTTTTTCTTTATTATATCAGTTTAGATAAATTATGTAGCTTCATTTTTAATATCGGCAGATACTTTTCTTCAAAGCATTCTCAACAATATCCAATAAAATCCATTAGACTTTCCATTCAAAAGTAAATCCACGAGAATCAAATCCCTTTACAAAGCTGTCCATTGGACGATAAAAATGTCTAAAGGCACCAGCCAGTTTCTCCAATTTTGCCCGCTTGTTTCAGTATTCGAGCCTCTATCGGATTTTCTTAGGGAAGCCTCTTATCCTCTCGCCTTCTGTTAGTTTTTTGGTCCGTTGTTGGCTCTGTTTATATTTAATTTTATTTATTTTTTTCTGTTTGGTGTCGTATCCATTGTCGCTTCTTTCTTGGTAACCTTATTTTTTGTTGTAACAAGACTCTTGGGGATGAAAACTACATAAGATATATTCTTTGTTCCGTTGATGATATATCAAAATGCTATGTAAAAACTTTCAATGAAGGTCGTAACAGACGGTTAAGATGCTATTATATGATATCTTAAGACAAAATATCGTTCGCCATAGATTCCAATGGCCCAACACACCCGGCTAAGTATCATATTAAGTATCTTAAGATGCCAAGCGATATGAAGATATATATTCTATAGGTTATCTTAAGATGCGAAATGTTATATTTTATTTTAAGATAAAATATTATTATAGCATCTTAACCGTCGGTTATGAGCTTAAAGGTAAATGCCGAATATCAACTTGCTTTAAGAAACCTATTACAAACTAACTCGCTTCACGGCAAAACAAAATGCGCTCAAGCAGCCAATGTGACGCATTTTGCAGTAAATTTTCATGTATACTTAGTGTTTTTTTTTTGAAATAGCTTTATAAATTTGGGGATAAAAATTATTAATACCTTATGAAATAATGTTTATTCAAGTACAATTTTTGTTCAATAATATTTTTGTGGACAATGAACTTACGGCTATTTTTTACTATTTTATTTATAATATTTTGGTTAATGATAAGATTTTTTCTTTATTTAATCATTGATAACATCAAATTACGAGGCCACTACAAACTATATGACTATATGTGAGATTACGTTCTATTTTTTATTTCATTTGTTTAGACTAGTTGCTCAATGCAGAAAAATAGTGCCATCGCGCTTTTTATAAAAAAAATTCTGTGCAATTTTAGGTTTAATTAAAAAGATAAGCACCATTTACAAAAATCGAAGCCGCTACGAACTATGCCAATAGTTTAATAACTGCAATATCTGCACTATTTAATAACTCAAAATTATTAATAAATTTTTGATTTCGAGAATAAGAACACCATAGTTCATCTTTTCACGCTAAAATAGTGCCCTTAAGGAAAAGGAGTTTAGTAAACAAACAAAAACGGTTACTAATTATTTATTTTCTCATTTCAATTATATATCTACATAATATGTTGTTCTCTGCACAGTATTAATAAAGACTATAATTGATTATGACGTTATAATAGGCAACATACAGATTCTCTTCTTCATCTACGTACTACACGTACAAATTAAAATGACACTTAAATGCTTATTGTATTTCTTCGAAATTTCGTCATTTTCGAAATTCCAAAGAAACGATTTTCGATAGTTTTTAATGCAACAGAGATAGGACCTGTCACTCCTTGTGATACTATTAACAGATATGATTTTAACAAAATTATAAGAAAATTTTCGAATTTTCGCTCGAGGACAAATATAACAGGTTCCCGGTCATGTTAATTCGTAAGAGTAACTAAAAATCGAAAAATCTAACTATAATAATCTAATAATAATCACAGAAAAAATTTCTGTGATCACAATATAATAGACGATCAAACGAATTTACCAAGTGTTCGATCAAAATTATGTGAGCAGTTTCATTATCTCATATTTTTCACCATGTTGTGAATTGGGATTTGCTATTATCAGACAATTTCACACGTAAAGAAAATAGTGTACCCGTTTGTTCGGAGAAATTTCGTCGTCCAAAATGTATTTACCGCAATATAATGCCACCTATTCACATACTCTAATTTAGTGTATTCATCTCAAAGATGGTCTAAAATTGCTTTTGACTGACTGCTGAAATTTGATGTTATGAATAAAATAATTATCGGTCTATTGAAGCAAATACATATTTCATATTAGTTTATGTTCTTACTTTTCATAAAATATCATTACTTCACATCATAGTAATAAAGTCGTATTTTCTATGTTAATGATCTCATTATGTGTTTTTACGAACTTTGAATAACATTTTCATGTAAAATATTGCCAAGATTCAAGACTCCATTTCTAGGATTTCAGAATAACCCTCTTTTGATGATCATTAGTGTGAGTGAACCAGTAAGTCTATTTTTAGCAAAACATCCCTAGAATTTTGTTTATTTAAGTTATAAGGTTTTAATAAATATTTGTCTTTGCGTTTCATTGTATTGACGATATATCTGTAGTCCTATTATGTTTTTGTACAGTGCTGTCATAATGGTCCAGAGGTTCAATCAAATAAAAGCCATTCTTAATGTAAATGCTTAAAAACACCTTTTGTCCCTGTCATAGCAATGTGGATGCAAAATTATTAAAATATAATAATACGAACAAATTTTCATCTTCATCGAAAGTATAAATATTTGCAATAATATATCTTTCGGCTGTTTGGGTGGATTGCCTGAACATTGATGAGAATACGCTCTGTACTAGCGAAAAATTAACAAGTGCTTGAAAGATTCGTCAGTCCTGTTAGGTCCTGGGCAGCTCAGCGATTAGAGCACTCGCCCGGATTGCGAAATATTGTGAGTTCGAGCTCCCATCTCAGAGTGCGAGGGACTAAATGGATTTTTTAAGCATTTTTCATCAATAATATTTTTCAGAATAGCATTGTGAATGCAAAATTAATCAAATATAATAAATAATACCTACTTTAAAAATTATTAAAGGTATCATTGATTGAACATCTAATGCTTAATCAAAATCATGTAGAAATTAAAGTTGCCTTCTCCGAAAACCGAATTTCGATATATCGTCAACTTCGTCGCTCTCCTCTCCTCCGTCATAACCAGCTTATTATAGCCCCACTGCTGGGGCTCAGCCCTTCCCTATAGTTGAAATCCAATGAAAGAAAATAGGGAGAATGAGTTATGATCCACCACGCTAACCAGTACGGATCCGACAAGCAGGCCCATTACGGAATGGTGGTAGTTAACGACTGCAAACACAGCTCGATTCAACATGCCTTCCGAAGCATGGACGAGCGAAAAAAATTTTTGGTATCCCATCCTAAGACCGGCACATGCGAAAATTGCTTAAAAACCGTATCGCAGACGGAGCGTTTTCTACAAAACTGTGACGCAGCGAATCCCTACCCCTCAACTTTAATGCTTATTATCTAAGTAATTTTCGTTAAATTGAAGCAAAAAATGCGTATCCAATATTTTTCTATTATCTGACTGAAGAACTTAATAGATTTTTTTTTCATCCAGACGTCATCCCTATTTAAGAATAAAAAATATGCGCGTAGCGAATAACCTAGTGCTTGTTGTGACTGCGATAGCCTTAAAATAACACATTTTAAAATATAAAGAACGTTACTGAATATTACAATGGTTATCAACAGTGCAGCCGACAATTAAATTAACGTTTATAGCGTTTACTTTGCGTGAAAAAAACATTTTATTAAACATCATAAAATTTAAGTAAATATTTTTTTATATTTACACGACAAATGCTGTTATTGTTGTAACAAGTGTACAAACAATGGTATTCTGCGAAACGAGAATCTTGAATTTAAGGAAGAACAATATCGTATTTTTGGAAACGTGTATTTTAATTAATAACTATGAAAAATTTATGAAAAATATAGTAATATTGAATGTGTATCTGATGTCGATAAGATATACTCAGAGTGGTAATTAGCTTCTCTACTCTATTCTTCTCCTTCCCTCTTCTCCATCTTATCTTAAACAGTGTTTCGCTTTCCGTTCTTCTTCATCACAGTGTACCTTGCGATCCTCCTCTTATCTCGCCTTGGACATTCCTCGTCATTCTACCGAATTTTTCTCCTACTCCTTCTCAGTGCATGCTGTGCGGTTATGGAACTCACTTCCGGAAGATATCAGGAAATGTTGCTCACTAGGTTACTTTTGGTGATAGAGTTAAAAGCTATTTCCTTTCCTTATCTTAATTCTATCTCCTTGAATATAGTTTTTATTATGATATATCTTGTATCCTTCCTATCATTGCACTCAATACCCCATATAATATAATCTTTATCCTTTTTATCTTTTGTCCTCCATATTGCCTGGAAGAAATTGCTGCTTAGCAATAAGGCCGCCTTTTGTATACCTTTTTTATTATTTTTTTGTTCTCTATAACTTGTTTTGTTCTGTTGCGTGCAATAAAGTATATTATTATTATTTATTATTATTATAACTTTTACGCTAACGCGTTCACTAGTGAGCGCGTTAAGATATTGTATGGAGATTTGTAGTTCTTGGTAGTTACCGCTAGGGGCGCTGTACCGGATTCCATACTACAATCTTAACGCGCTCACGATCGACAGTGAACGTAAACGTCAAAAAAACTTACACTAAGCGCTCAGAATTCAATATTTGATGAACATTTTGTAGATTTAAATGTACATGAAATATTTGGGCTAATTGATTATTTTTTTAAATTTATCGCCGTCCCATTCCGATGGAATTAAAGAGCGTTTAAAGTCGCAATCTCTTTTAGAACGTATGATGATTTGAATGATCAAGAAACACAATGAAAAATTATTTAAAACCGTAGAAAGATTGCAATTAGCATTTAATGGTGGTAGTTAACGACTGCAAACACAGCTCGATTCAACATGCCTTCCGAAGCATGGACGAGCGAAAAAAATTTTTGGTATCCCATCCTAAGACCGGCACATGCGAAAATTGCTTAAAAACCGTATCGCAGACGGAGCGTTTTCTACAAAACTGTGACGCAGCGAATCCCCACCCCTCAACTTTAATGCTTATTATATAAGTAAGCAAAAAATGCGTATCCAATATTTTTCTATTATCTGACTGAAGAACTTAATAGATTTTTTTTTTCATCCAGACGTCATCCCTATTTAAGAATAAAAAATATGCGCGTAGCGAATAACCTAGTGCTTGTTGTGACTGCGATAGCCTTAAAATAACACATTTTAAAATATAAAGAACGTTACTGAATATTACAATGGTTATCAACAGATTAACGTTTATAGCATTTACTTTGCGTGAAAAAAACATTTTATTAAACATCATAAAATTGAAGTAAATATTTTTTTATATTTTCACGACAAATGCTGTTATTGTTGTAACAGGTGTACAAACAATGGTATTCTGCGAAACGAGAATCTTGAAATTAAGGAAGAACAATATCGTATTTTTGGAAACGTGTATTTTAATTAATAACTATGAAAAATTTATGAAAAATATAGTAATATTGAATGTGTATCTGAAGTCGATAAGATATACTCAGAGTGGTAATAAGCTCCTCTACTCTATTCTTTTCCTTCCCTCTTCTCCATCTTATCTTAAACAGTGTTGGCTTTCCCTTCTTCTTCATCACAGTGTACCTTGCGATCCTCCTCTAATCACGCCTTGGACATTCCTCGTCATTCTACCGACTTTTTCTCCTACTCCTTCTCAGTGCATGCTGTGCGGTTATGGAACTCACTTCCGGAGGATATCAGGAAATCTTGCTCACTAAGTTCTTTTGGTGATAGAGTTAAAAGTCATTTCCTTTCCATATCTTAATTCTATCTCCTTGAATATAGTTTTTATTATGATATATCTTGTATCCTTCCCATCGTTGCACTCAATACCCCATATAATATAATCTTTATCCTTTTTATTTTTTAGCAATAAGTCCGCCTTTTGTATACCTTTTTTATTATTTTTTGTTCTCTATAACTTGTTTTGTTCTGTTATTATTATATTATTATTATAACCTTTACGCTAACGCGTTCACTAGTGAGCGCGTTAAGATATGATAATGTATGAGATTTGTAGTTCTTGGTAGTTACCGCTAGGGGCACTGTACCGGATTCCATACTAAAATCTTAACGCGCTCACGTTCGACAGTGAACGTAAACGTCAAAAAAACTTACACTAAGCGCTCAGAATTCAATATTTGATGAACATTTTGTAGATTTAAATGTACATGAAATATTTGGGCTAATTGATTATTTTTTTTAAATTTATCACTGTCCCATTCCGGTGGAATTAAAGAGCGTTTAAAGTCGCAATTGCTTTTAGCACATATGATGATTTGAATGATCAAGAAACACAATGAAAAATTATTTAAAACCGTAGAAAGATTGCAATTAGCATTTAATGCTTTCCTTTGATATTTCTCAATAGCTTTCGAGTCAATCTAATTATAATGTTAATTCAATACCTTTAGAAGTCAATTTAATTATAACGTTAATTCAATACCTATAGTTGTATCGTGAATATCTTTCAAATATCAATTTGAGCCCGTTCCGCGTGGCGCCACGGCGGGTAGGTACTGTTACCTTTACTCGACACGGGAGACAGGTTTGCCCATTCCCATATTAAATATATGAAAACGACCCGCACATTCCGGATTTGGAGTTAGATGTCGCACTGGTTAGAGCGCTCGGTCTGCGATACGGTTGTTAAGCAACTTTCACGATGGTCGGTCATAAGATGGGTGACCGAAAATTTATTAATTCCCCATTGCTAGGGCTCACTTATGTAAGGTTTAAGAGTGTCGTGGAGTGTCCGATATACCAGGGGCCTAATTGTGTAATTATAAAATGTATCTCAAACCTTTCAATTCGATATTTGAAAGACAGCACGAACTTCACGCTACAACCACTTTTCATGTGGCAGCGAGTGGGATAGTGACTTTCTAAACGATATCTTTACTTTCACGTTAATGGGAATTATCTAAAGGAAGTCGGTAGACACAAATATTACTGTAACTTTAAGTTTTAACACGTTTTTGGATCAATCAAACCATGACTTGTTTCGAAAACGATTATGACTTTTAACGTTACTTAATCCCATAAATCGCCGTTCACTATACGTAAGAAAAGAATTGTGATAGATTTCGAAATTAGACTTTTAGAGGAGTTGCCATCTTTACCGATTTGATCGCCGACCGGTTTAATTTTTATCAATTTGTTGTCTAATAATTACTAAATCAGTAAAATATTAATACTGTTTTGCATTACAACAAAACAGTTATTATGAGTGTAAGAAAACACACAGCGTGTTGAAGGAACGAATGTCATCATCACCAGCCCTCTTACGTAGATAGTTAAGAAGGGTGGGCCATGGCCCTCCACGCTGGCCCAATGCGGATTGGAAGGTATTAACGACTGCAAAGCAGCCAGGACCAACGGCTTTACGTACGTTCCGAAGCACGAAGTAGCTCAAGATAATAATTTTTAGGCCACCCAGCCCGTGACCGACCCTTGTGAAAGTTGCTTAACAACAACGATCACTGGCCGCGGCGCTTATCCTCTATGCACCTCTACGCCACCAAATGTAAACATAAATAAAATAGACTGGACAATGATATACACGAAAATATTTATTACTATTTGTCCAAAAAGAATAATCATTATGTATACATATCCAATATCATTCCGGTTAATTAATCCCATCGTTTTCTGCCATCGGAATAACGGAATGGACTCGTATCTTCATTTTGAACAAATTAAAAATAAGCTAAAAACTAAAGTGTTTAAAAAAGTTTTAATAGTATTCATTTTTATGTTCATGGGAAAAGATTTGATGGGTGTCAATCGTAGTACCTTCTATATTTAGGCACAAGATGCTGCAACAAAAAGAAAGTATGTTAAAAATGTATCAGAAACAGAAACACGTGAAATTCAAAGGGGAATTATATAAATTATATGTTTAATACTCTCATAACATGGGACGGGACTAATTTAATCAATGCTAAATATTTATCATCTTTATCAGCCATTTTAGCCAGCTTTTACGTTCCCACTGCACTTCTGCGGTGGGGAACTTCCTTCAGGTCTTCCTTATGGATCGTTAAGGAAGCTGGCCTATATAATTCATCATCAGCCCTTTACGTCCCCATTGCAGGGACTCAGGCCACCCTCGTCCACACTGGCCCAATGAAGACTGGAATGTATTAACGACTGCAAATGCAGTCAGTACCAACAACTCAATGTGCCTTCCAAAGCACGGAGTAGTTCGGGATAATAATATTTTGGTCACCCATCCCGTAACCGTTACGAAAGTTGCTTAACAATAACAACAACAATAGAGGGATGGTCACCGGTCGCTATTGCTAAGCAACTTTTACAAGGGTCGGTTATGGGATGGGTGACAAAAATTTATTGTCGTGAGCTACTCCGTGCTTCGGAAGGCACGTTAAGCCGTTGGTCCCGGCTGCATTTGCAATCGCTAATACTCTCCAATCCGCATTCGACCAGTGTGGACGAGAGAGGCCTGAGTCCCTGCAGTGGGGACGTAAAGGGCTGATGATGAATTAAATAATTAATACTGCTCCTGTACCTTTGCATACGTATGTTATAGCCTATGTCACCTGTGTTCGTGCAGCTTCCGTAAATGAAAGAATTTTTAATACGGATCCAGTAGTTATGAAGCCTATTCGATGGAAATTAACAATCAAACTTTTCTTCTTTATAATATTACTATAAAATAGTCTCTGCCAGCAGCCGTGCCCATGATTTTTACATTTCTTGATGATACTTTCATACCTCGAGAACCATTTTGTGTACAAACTTTCACCTTTATGGTATTAGTAAGATGATGACATTCACCTAGACATTCAATCTTGCAAACCCGTTGATGATTTGTCTATCGCCAACGTGTATGTAGGCATATTGAAAGAAACCCCGTGGAAAGCTCATGATTTCTGCGCGATATGAACTATCCGAAATTCCCTACTCGGAAATCGTGCGGAATTCCTGTGATTCGGCGTTCTAATTAGTTCGCCCGTACTAGCGTTGAAAACAACACTGCTTACCAATGGTTATAGCCTATGTCATCAATATAGCTTGAACCATACCGAATAAAAAAATGAACAGATCCTTACCGTGACATGGATAAGTCAAGATATCATAATATGGTTTTCGCACGGTAAAATTCAAGTGTGAATGAAACTCGATTGTCATAGAGTATAAGGGATTTGTAACGAAACATTCACAACACGTGAATCGCGAAAAGTATTCAATGAAATTTGACAGTACTTCTCGTATAAATAGTACTTACTCACTTTTAGTGGTAAAGTCTGGTTTTATTTGAAATATTATACCTCCTTATTTTCTTACTGAGTACTATGAGAAGTTAAACTGTTAAATATAAGATACTTTACTTGGTGGACAGTCTTGTACACATTTGCTGTAACACTCAGAATACATATAGCCTTGTTTGCAAACGCAATCATAACTGCGGGCTTTCACCGTGCAATTCTGCTGGCATGGATTAGGATTTTCACATGTGGGTCGGCATCTTGGTGGGTTTTCTTGGATTATGGCATATTTATCTTTCCCGCATGTTCCATCACCTGAGTATTAACAAGATATATTAATATCTTCAACTAGTTTTATATGAAACTATAGAACTTTTATTACACTGATTAGGTATATTTTAAAAATAGCTGCTTCTCCCGATTTAGTCCAACTAAATTATTTTACATAAATAAAGAATTTTTAATTTCTGTTGAGGCTAATTGAATTGTAGTTAACTGGCAGTTGATCTGTTTTTGAAACTTGGAATTGAGAAACGCAGTTTCATATTTTACCGATATAAGTAAAAAAAGAACTTTCATACCAGATCATCCCATCCCATGTCACATGTAAATTTTAAGTATTTTATTTTTAATACGTTAATTGCCGCTGTGGCCGGTAACGTGACCGTCAAGTTATGGTCCCTTGCAATTTTGTACGTGCCATAGAACAAAATTTTGTATTGATTTTAAGTGTTTGTTTTGGCTACTAGAGTAGACAATGAACTTTTGACAGATGAGCATGGCCTATGAGTAACCGTATTGTTTTAGTTTTGCTCACGCTCTCTAGTTGTTGGCCATATAATACGTATGTCCAAAATTTTGGCTTGGTAATGAACGAGTTAGGTTATCGTTTTTATATTTCACTATCCTCATAAGAGCTTGTTAATTTTAAGATAAGTATCTGTAAAACTTACTTGGACATTGACTTATTGGAATACATTCCCCTCCTCTGCATGATCGTATTTGTCCACATCCACAGTCGTTTACTGGATTGTAACAGTCGGTTGGGTAGGGGTCAGCACAAGTCGCTACACATGGTTTTGGCTGGTTACATGGTTTAGGCTTAGGACGAAATATGAATCCTGGCGATAAGAACAGTTAAGTGAATTTATTATTAAAAGTGCGCCTTCTAGTTCAGTTAGTCTACAGGGTAAATTCATAAACACCTTCAACTTATTAATGTCCCCATTGCTGGATTACAGACCTTCCCTATGAATAGAACCGAATTGACTAGGGCGAATAGACCATGACCCAACAGGCTCAGTGAGGTTTGGTGGGTGTTCATGACTGCAGAAGCAGCCGAGGCTAACGGCTTAACGTGTCTTCTGCACAGCACGAGACAGTAATTTTTTGGTAACTCATTCTATGACTGATCTTTGCGAAAGTTGCTTAACTTCCGCATCGCAGACTGAACGCGTTATTCACTCGGTCAAGTGGACAACTTCTGTGATATAAATTTCTAGTTATTTGACGTTTGATGCTATTTTTATACGCTTCAAAACGCACAATGTGTACTTACACTTATATACTTGCCGTGACTTACCTACCTAGCGTGGGTTGTGACAGAAATCCTATTTTCCCGATATTAAGTTATCTAAAAGTTTGTATAATAATGCATTTATAACTTGAATGACAATAAAATAATATAGAATGGATGTGATTTGCTACAGATGAAGCTATCTCTGGGACATATGTGACTTAAAGTAAGTTCTTATACATGATGATGAGATAATATCCAATAAGTGTGATTGCTCAAACTATTCAAAATATTTTGCTATACAATGAAATTACTAAATTGGGTAGGAACAGCGCCATCCAGAAATCTGCTTTATAAAAATTTATTTTTCATTTCATTTCATTTCATATGCTGCTGCTTACAAGCACAAATTCTAATGAAGTCACGTCACTCTATGGCTGGCCGTGTGGCACCAGACTGAAAACCTGAACCTTTAATTTTAACACATTAACATAATCATGCAATTTTATGGCTAAAAATTGAAACATCTGTATATTTTAATTATTTTTATTCTGCAAATATGTGACGTATTTTTCGTAATTAATATTTTTCTCACTAACCATATAACAAAAAGCTTTAATGTCATCCTATAACCGAGAATTAGTATTCTCGATTGTACTCTTATGTTACCTATGTCCAGAGAACATAATTATGTTATATCGTTAAAGACAAAGGGAATACCTATTACTGGAAATCTTTACTATTTTAAATGAACCTATCAGGTTTAATACATAATAGTTATATTTTAGAGTGCTATTTTTGCTTCCAGTGACTAAAGAATTAATAAAGACAACGTGGTACTACTTGGCGCGTTGATACTTGCTTTGGAAAGTATATCCAACCGTTTGTCCTGGTTGTATACATAGTCGTTAGTACCCACCAACCTGCACTGGGTTTGTGTGCTTGTTCATGGCCCGTTGTCCCTATTCGATTCGAATCAGTGGGCACATTAATAGGCTACCTGTTATAATTGATTTCAATATAAAAAATTATACCTGGTACGAAGCAGCCACAAGCAATACCACATAAAAACAGAAAGGTGAAACAGGTTACCAATGACATATTGGTGCGTTTAGTCGGAAATAAGTGAAAGTGCTATATTTATAGCCGCTTCTTATCTAAACGTGATCAATAATATTAGGGTTCTCTATACTAGAGCGTAATAATACCAAAGAATTAAAAATATACATTGAAATAAGTTAAGAGAATCCACAAGAATATCGCAAATTTATTGAACTTATTGTAAAATCACGTATTTTCGATTATCCAGAAGTGGATTCCCTCTTCGCCAACGTGTATTTTATTCCATTGATTTGTAAGAGTAGATTTGTTAGTTAAAATTCAATGTTTTGGTACTCTGTGTGTCTTAAAAACTATATTACATTTAGAATGGTGTCAAAATGTCATCAGTTGAAATCATCGTTTGTGACGTGCCGTTTATATGATCCGTGTATATTATAATGCAATTGTGTGTAAGTTCATTATGATAAATTCTCAATATCATTATTTTATAGTTATTTCAGGTTTCTATAGTTTCACTCCTGTCGTGCCGGGTGACTGGCTGAAATTCTGTGTTTCATTTGCATTCCAAGTTCTCAGGCTGCTTTTTAATTCGCTGGTGCGATGTAAACTTGGAGCTAGTTCTTGTGTAGCTAGAACCTTTATGATGAGATATATTATTGGTGGAAAAAAAAAAAAACTTAGGTATCTATACAAGCGGTGGTACGGCTACTATCCGTATATGTCCTACAAATTTTCTTCTGGGCGGTCTGGAATAAAATTCGTTAAAGGTTAGGCGCAATTTTCACCAAATTATAACCATGATCCACTCCTACGTAATAAGATTGACGTTTCTGATCTCCATGGTGAACTGGCTAGATTTTGTGGCCCATTTAACTACCACACACACAGGAACCGAATACATAAATCGTTTGCAACACAGGCCTACCGAAACGTTGCACGTGTGCACTCTTCCATACCGCGCATTCTAATGGCGTTAAATACTTTCTTGAATACAAATACAAATATACACATTATTTGTATCGATATACAAAAGTTACGTCATTGTCGATGATTGGAAGAATTTATTGTCAGCATGTCTTAATTTTTGTAATTTGTATGAAGAATGAGCTTTGAATGTAAGATTTAACTATTGTTTTTCATTTAAATTATTGTTATTGTTTATTTTTATTTACTTCTATTGTAATATGAAGTGTAAATCGGTGACGTAGTGGAGAAGCGCCACGGTAGGGGTAGGTCACGGAATAGGTGATCAAAAAAACATCGCCGAAATTAGAGTTTCACTAAAATACTTAAAATGTTTCAAACACAGCATTCATTTGCAGTTTTAAATCATGAAAAAGATAATTTTTTTAAACTATAGGGTAAACTAAACTAAAACTAATGTATTAAATGTGAACGAACGAACATAAGTAATAGATCATTTTCTATCACTCAGTTCGCAATACTATTTTTTATTTGCTATAAAGAGGGAGGGAACCCGACAAATATCAATTAAGCCCATCTAATAAAAAATCAGAGTATATATAAATATCTATTGGATGCCATTCTATGTAGGCGACTCTACGCTTGTGACCCTGGAATTCCACCAGGCAGTCAGAGTACACTACAATTACTTGCAACAACATACTTTAACAATAACAGATATGTTGAAGTACCGATTAAGTAAATAATAATAAGTTATCATTTGTCAACGGTTGGATGACGTCATAACTCGAACTGTGCCAAGAAAGAGGATGGTGCAACGTTCTAGGGTCAAGGTTAAAGTCACTGTGACAGATATTGTCAACTTTTGACATAAACTTTAACATAAACTAACTGTAATTATGGTGTATTTTGACATAAACTAACTGTAATTATGGTGCAATCCAACCTTATTGTCATAGAGGTATTTATTAAAAAAAATATATAAAGTCACATTACACTAAACATGTCGATGTTGTTGAACCTTTAGATTTTTTTCCAGTTTCTGTATTTGCAAAATTTATTATTGTCATCATATGTATGTTACCTATTTATTAACTTTCTTCGTATAAAATTATTTTATCTACATACGCAAATTATACAAGTCACGATTTTTTTTTATTCTCGTCATATGAGGAAGTAGTAAATAAATAGTTCTCCAAATAAACTGTTTAGTGGAATAAAAAATTCTTAAATAATTTTCTTAATATCATATTGTTAAAGATTGTTTATGTTTTAAAAAATGCGTGTTTTTGGAGTTTTATTAGCATTTCGAAAACAGACAAAATATTTTCGTTTTCAGATAAATAAAATAGTCCATAATGAAACCATATTTGTGTATTCCATCACTTAACTGCTTTGAAAATATGTTAAAAGAATGTTATTTATCACTTCAATTATAATATGTTACCGTTTTCATCCTATTTCTGTTCTATATGTATATTTTAAAAATGATGTACACAGTCCTCTGTCAATCGGTACTGAGCTACTGCATTTTGGCCTGTGATGGCGGTCTTCTTCTTCTTCTTTCTTCAACTAGCGTCTTCGCAACTCGACGACCAAATTGCGCCTATTTTGCGTGTGGGGGTGTGTGTGGCCGGATACTACTCCAGCAAGCCCAGCTCTGCCGGAAACGCCCCCATCGCCTTCACATCTGCGATGGTCTCTTGGAGTTTGCCCAGCGAGCCGAGGTGCTTTGCCCGGTAGTTGGCCACTCCGTTGCATTCCAGCAGGCGTGAGTGGCTGTTTCTTCCGCCTCCATGCATCCTCTGCACAAGGGGCTGTCAGTGACACCTAGATTGGCAAGGTGCCTCTTAAAGTTGCCATGACCAGTAATAGCACCCGTTACCAGGCGCAAATATGGTTTACTTAGGTAGGCTTTGGAGAGGCGAGTGTTCACTCGGGGTAGTGCAAGTTTTGCCTGCCTGCAGGTTTCCAAAGTGTGCCAGTACTGTTGATGCAGTTTACTCGAGTGTTCACGTATCCTACCAATTTACCAGCTTACCGGAATAGGAATGATCGGTTCCGGGGCCATTGGTATTGCATCTGATCCTCTGCGTGCCAGTTCATCAGCTGCATCATTTCCACGTGATCCACTGTGTCCCTTTATTCATTGGATTCTAATTATAATGTTTGTTGAGGTCCTCAGAGAATACGCCAGCTCCTGTGCATGTTGAGGTTTTGGAGCCGTCCGTGAAGACTGTGAGGGCCTTGTGTGTTACCTTTGGATCGTCACTGTCCGTAAGATGTATCTTGTATTTCTTGACAAAGATGAAGGTGGATTCGATTCTGTCGCACATCGCCTCAACAAGCGGGGTGTTAAGCCATTCCTTCAGTAAGCCATTGAGATGTTTAGCGGTATCGAATCTTACCAGTTTGTGATTTTTAGTCTCAACGCTGTCTTTGCCGCTTCCTGTCTAATATAAATATGTAGCGGTGTGATATTCATCATTACTCCAGAGCTGCCGTAGGTGCCCTGCTCATGCATCCCGTCAGGGAGTAGCACGCCTGCCGCTGGAAGCTTTGCAGTTTGTTTTCACAGGAAAACTGAGTAATTTTTGGCCACCAAACAATGGCACCATAACTAACTATTGGTCGTATTACTGTGTTGTAGAGTCACAAGCACAGTTTTGGTGCAAGTCCCCAACGCTTCCCGATCATTTTGCGGCATTGCCACAGAATGACGCTCGCTGATTTAATTTTGTGTTCTATGAGGCTGTTCCAGTTTAACTTACTGCCAAGGGTTATGCTTAGATACTTTACCTCCTTGGACAGTTGTAGTGTTGTACCAAATAGTTTCGGTAGGTGATACGTGCCTACATTGTGTTTGGTTGTAAACATTACCAGTTCCGTTTTTGCAGGATTCACGGTCAGGTCGCACTTTTCACACCAGCGTTCGACTCGCTTCAGGGCTTTCAGGTTTCAATATATAATGTAATGCAATGAAGTTAATAATCTAATGTTGTTGTGCCGTATGTAGTGTAAATTTCAAAAACTGTAACTGGTACCGGTACTGGTACTGACTGGTAACATTGATGAGAATACGCTCTGTAGAAGCGAAAAAGTAACAAAAGCTTGAAAGATTCGTCAGTCCTGTTAGGTCCCTGAGTAGCTCAGTGTTTAGAACAGTTGCCCGGAATGCGAAAAATCATGAGTTCGAGTCCCATCTCAGAGTTCCAAGGACAAAATCGAATTAAAAGTATCAATAACTAAAGGTTAGACAAATAAGTGTTGGTACGCTTTCACGCCTACAACTGAACCCATCGTAATGAAATTTAATACATAAATAGACTTAAAAAAGAGGTGGAAATAGTGGATGAAAGTTTGCATGGAAATTTGTCAATATCAAAATTTGTTTTTAGGCAATTGATAAGTATAAATAAATATTTAATAACAGAAGTAATAATAAAGAATAAACAGAAGATTAACATAAGTAATTTAGTGACACTCGATGCCTTTCTCGTATTTATTGTAATAAAATTTGAAATGACTGTTTGTGTCATAAATAAATTTAAAAAAAGAAGTATTCTAAAAGGAAAATAATTCTGCTCAAAGAAAATATACCACGCGTATAAAATTATGCCTAAATAATTTCGATTTGTTTACGAAATGGCGCCAACATTGATCATCTCTGTAATCGCTTAAAGTTGTTTTTACAAAACTTCGAAAAAAATAGCTCTTTTATAAATTTAAACATCAAGTACTAGAACATTATCAGTAATTTTATACTAATGTCACAGATATTTTTAGCTTTTGGATGTGAATAATGCTGTTCCTAAAATTAGTAAGGTTATAAGTTTTTACATCTGATAGTAGTCATCCCATTGTAGTAAAAAAATGCTTTCGTCTTGCCTTAATTTATTGTAGTTTATGTATAATGATCAGGTCATTATTTAGGTACCTCTCCAAGTCTTCGCATGTAGAGTAACAAAGCAAGCATTTACCGACGTTCCAAAAATCTCATCGTACCTAGCGTAAGTAACGTGTAGCTTCAAAGAAAGCTGCCCTACACTGCGCCGCTCCGATCAGGAAAAAAACAGACAGGTGCCCAAGCTACTCATCCGGGTTTTTCATGTCATTCCGCACCGGAAAAAATTGGGCCGCCGGACCTGAAAATTCAGTGTAGTGCACAAGTGCCCTTTCTCGATGGTTACAAACAGTTTTGTAACATAAGAGTCTAGCTTTTGCCTGCGATTTGTCCGAGTGGTATACTTACTTTGAGCAGCATTTCTAAAACGAATATTTATTCATTATATCGTGTAAAATGCCTGAAATTAAGTTTCATGATTTTATCGTTGACAATGACGAACTTCCGTACAATCTGTTTACCACAATAATAGCAACTTATGTCCTATCTCATGTCAACTCTGATTAGTGGGTTAGGTGTGAGAGCGTAACTAACATATACACAAACCTGCTTTGGCATATAAAATATTAATATGGAATAATTAAACGATTCTCCTTGTCGCTCATTACATTATCATATATTATTACTAGCTGTGCCCGCGACTTCGTCTGCGTGGGAAGTATTTTGGTAGAATATTTTTTTTCCAATGAATGCAGACGAATCGAATAATATCAATGGGCCATAACCCACTACGCGGGCTTAATGCGGATCGGAGGGTGTTAACGTTGCCAATGCAGCCAGGACTAACGGCTTAATGTGCATTATGCCAGTGTTGTGCACAGTGCTCAAGATAATAATGTTTTGGTCACTCATCCTGTAAATGGTCGTTACAAATGTTATTTTTCCATATTTTTCTCGTTTCTCGCGCTCTGGTTGTCGCTTGTGTCTGAGCATTTTATTCGTACCTTTAAACGGTACTTCTTTTGTTTTTGATCTTTTTAAATTATTATTATTTGTCTGCAAAATCGGTTATTTATTGTTCTATTTTCCATGTAATGCTAGGTCGGTTGGAAGAAATCGCTGGCTAGCGATGAGTTTGTCGTTTGTACTTATTTATGTAAAATAAGTTTTCATGTATGTCCTTGTTGTGCAGTATTGAGTTACTTATTTAACTGCAATTTAAACTGAATGCGCTAACCCACTACGCCATCGGACCCCTTATACCTAAGCTATACTAATATTATAAAGAGGAAAGATTTGGTTCTTTATTTGTTTGCATCGAATTTGTTCCAATACTACTGGACCAATAGTTGCGGAGCGATTCCGACCTACGGGAAGCTACATCAGACGCGCATGTCATAGACTATAATTTTGCGGCAAAGTCGTGGGAAAATAGCCAGTTCATTTTACCCTGTGAAAACTTATCTGCGGTACGCCTGTGGAGTATGAAGTCAACACGGGTTGGCGATAATCGAAACTACTTTCTCGATCTCTATTGTGTAAACTGCGAGGTCTTTAAAAGACCAAGCGCATTTCCCTATCAAAAGAAGTTTCATACTCATACCATACTGCATGTATGTAAATACTTCAGATTCAACTTTATAGTGCATGAGCCTCGCGATGGGCCGTTAAATACGCTTCGCGTTTTTCAGGTGGCTCCCGTGACCGAGCGCTTTCTGTCTGATCTCTTTCTTTGTCTATAAAAGTCGGTCAGTACATGTCTGACGGAAGATACGTGGAGTTTTATTTATTAATATAAAAAAAATATATACATATTTTAATTTCGGCTTTCCACGGTCGAAGGAAATCATCTACTAACATACTTCCGTGAGGTGCTTAACTGAACTCAGATTTGAACGGCCCTTCTCATCTCATCATCATCATCATCATCATCAGTCCTTTTACGTCACCAACTGCAGGAGCTCAGGCCTTCCTTATGGATGTTTAAAGAGGATGGGCCACTGCCCTCCATGCTGGCCCAATGTGGATTGGAGGAAATTAACGACTGCAAATACAACTGGGACCAATCGCTTTACTTGCTTTCAGAAGCTTGGAGTTGCTTGAGATAATATTTTTTGGTCATCCATCCTGTGCCCGACCTTTGCGAAAGTTGCTTAACAACTACAATCGCGGGCCATGGCGCTTATTCACTACGCCACCGAGCTACTCTGAACCGACCTTCAGACTTGCGTAATATTATATGAGTGTTGTGACCAATGAATAAAGCATTGTTTCCAGCGAAGACTGCAAATACCAACTTTGAAGTACGTATCTACAGCAATTTGTATGTTAAAAAAAAAACAAAAAAGTATTAACATAAAAAATAGCAATAAGAGAAAAAAATATATATATATAACTCGAGTTGTCTTTACGTTCTTAACTTCAGTTGACGTGAATCTAAGTTTTTTAACGTCGTGGAAAAACTTCTGACATTGTCTCTGTTACCTGGCAAGCAACAGGGGTGAGTAGGATTCTCCTCCGTGAACCCAACAGTGAGCTGCCCGGTGGGTCCCCAGCGACCTAGCCACCAAAACCCGTACTCTACACCCTCTCATGGGAAATGAAAACTGGCAAGCTATGGCCGAGTCACCAGGACACTCAAATATTGGACCATTGGTCCCCTTGCAGATGGAAAATTGGATAGACTCGGGTAAACCGAGTGCCTCTCCCAGACAAACGAAACCGTGCAATGCGGGAGCGGCTGCCAACCACCACCGCTGGCCCCGACGACGACGTGAACCTAATCTGATAAAAATATGCGTTCACTGTAAACTACTCGAGGCTTAAATGTATCATCAGAAGGCTCTATCGGCTTGTTCTCCTACTCGCGTGTTCGTATACCACATGTCTATTATAAGCTGCACCCTATTTAAAATGATTGGCCATATATAAATGAGGTCAACTTACTTCGGAGTTGTTGTAAATCTTATTTTTTTATTTGTCATCATACAAATTATCATTTTATACACAATATTTATACAATATTAATTCATAGCTCACTGGCGCTACGGATATGCGCCGCTGCGCACGATCGTTATTGCTAAGCAATTTTCGCAAGATTTGTTCACGGGATGGGTGACCAAAAATTATTAAACAAAGGCCTGAGGCCCTGCAGTTTGACTGTCAAAGAGTTAATGATGATGATCAATATATCAAAGACGAAAATTTAATAAAATAGTAAATATTTCATAGCAATTTAGGCGACCACGTCACTTCAAATTGACATAACTTTTTTATTTGTGAACCGATTGAAATAAATCTTACACTAAATGTTAACGGAAGAATGCCGCAATATAATAGTGAAAACTGCATTTAAATCGGTTCAGCCGTTTCGGAGATTATCGTGCACAAACACACAGACAAACAGACAAACCGACAAACAGACAAACAGAAAAAAAAATTTAAAAATCATTGTTTTGTATTCTATTACTCTTATTAATGTCCCTCATAACATTTTTTTTCATATATCTTCAATGTACAGACATCGATCGTTTACGTTTTTATTATAGTATAGATAATAGATTACTGTCAGTTACCGAAATAAATAGACTAAGAATAATATAAATCACGATTGATTGGACGTTTAAATTCACAGCTGTTAAAATGGAAATTAAAAGTTTAAACTGTTAATATATAATGGACTAGCTTTCCGCCAGCGGTTTCCCCCGCGTGGTCCACTGGTACCTTACTCATAGATCTAAATTCCCCTCCCGCACGCGCACCCCCCGCCTCGGTGACGTCCTCTTCGCAACGGGCCGTGCAGCAGAAATCGTAATATTTTAATTTCGTCATACATAACTTCAAAACTAAACGTCCAATTTAAATCATTCACAGACACAATATTATCTACAAAAACTGTACTTTGTATAATTTATTTTGATAAGTATTAATAGCATGAGTAACATTAACGCGTTTAAATATAGTCCAAAAAACTCAAGATTTTCATAAATAAAAAAATGATTGTTGTGCCCACTCGACATAGAAAGGTATAGTGTATCGCGGACTTTTTTGTAGATATTTATAAGATCTACAATTAATATGAACATTTTATGGTTCTATCTATTTTTAATTTAGGCAGCGTACGCAAAATAAGTAAGTTTTCTGGGTGATTTTTACACCTTGTGTCCGAAAAACCCAAATATCTTACGGAACCTTATTTTTTTCCAAAATAAAATATAGCCTATGTTACTTGTGAATAATGTAGCTTTCGAACGGTGAAAGAATTTTTAAAATCGGTCCAGTAGTTTTTGAGTCTTTTCATAACAATCAAACAAACATAAAAACGAAGTTTTCCTCTTTATAATATTATATATATTATATATTATAGTATAGATATGTCGTAGCTAAGTGAGAAAAGATTCGTCCAATTAGGCAGCTAGCCATATAATAGAATAGCGAGCGCCATTTATTTGCACGGCTAAATATTGATCAGCTGATCACAACGTTGTTCTACAGTGCAGCTATACCCAGGAAACTGGTAAGCTGTCAAATATCTCTATACGAAACACACTTATTAATAGCATAATGTCAGTGATATTCGAAAAAAATACTTTGATGTTCAACTTCGAAGACACTACAACAAAAAGCTAAATGTATTTATTTATTCAAGGTACAGCATCAGCTATACATGTAATTAACCAATATGTTCCAGTATTTTATCTCTGAAAACTTTAAAGCTATTTATTCGATTTGAAATACAGATTGAAACAAAAATCAAATCTAATGTCCACACAGAACTTAATCGTGAACTGTTAAGAATAAACCCCTTCTAATATAACCATCATCAGCCCTTTTACGTCGCCACTACAGGGGCTCAGACCTTCCTTATGGATCAGTTAAAGTTTGTAACGGTGTCTCATACTAACGTTTATTTTTCTAGGCATCAGTAGGCTTCAGTATGCAAACTCTTCGTCTTTGAAATTCAACATGAACTTTTTATTATTCGCCTTTCGTAATTTAATATTTTGACTGATCAAATATATTCTTTATGGATGTCAATTGGTTAAAAGTTCTTCTATTGTGAATATTTCAATCGTATAAATAAAAAAATATATATTATAATTATGAACATATGCGTCGAAAATAAATAAATATATATATATATATATATATATATATATATATATATATATATATATATATATATATATATATATATATATATATATATATATATATATATATATCTATAGAATAGATAAATTATATCCTGTAATAGCGTCCAAGTTTTTATCAAGAAACCCAAAAAGGGGTATGTATTCGTTTTATTTGGTAATTTAAATATTATATTTAACAAACGAACTGTTTTTATATTCATTTTCTGTTCAGTTTGTTTATTTTATCATTTATACTATAAATAAATCCATTTTTAAGCTAGTCAGCCTTTCATTAATTGGTCCAAGCATCGAACCCGTCACAAGTTGATAGGCCATGACCCTCCATGCTTATTTTTGTTATCAATTATTTACTCAAATATCAATTTTTATCACAATATTAGGAAATTCTTAAAAATACTATTATATAGATTTATTACAATAACAAATCAAACTGATAACAATGTTTGCTATGGTAACATTTTGATTCCCCATAAAAACTTTCACTCCCATTTTTATCCTTTTAAGTACTAGTTTTCGGGATAAAATATATGACCTTCATTACGTATTAAACTACTCAAATACCAGTTTTTATCAACATAGATCCAAAAATAAAGAAGTTTCATACAAATGTTTCACCCTTTTTGACCCCATTTGGGTGGAATTTCCAAAAATCCCTTCTTAGTACATCTCTACATAATGAGAGTAATGTATCCTACACATTTTAAGTCGCTACCGACCAGTGGATTAGGCTGTGCGTTGTCTGCCAGTGAGTAAGTCAGGACATCTTTTATATGTATATGTATAGATTTTATAAGTATCAAAGTATATTCCTGTATTTAGTGCTCGAATAATAGGAATGGCGACAAATACTTGTTTGTTTGTTTATCAGGTAGTTTGAAGAATATTTAAAATGTTTTTTTTTTTGCGTAATCAATAAATTTAGTTTTCACGCTTTTGTTTAGTTGAGTTGTCACGCTTTTATACATTTTCTACAAAACTGTGACGCAGCGAGTCCCCACCCCTAATTTTTAATGCTTATTATCTAAGTCATTTTCGTTAAATTGAAGCAAAAAAAATGCGTATCTTATATTTCTCTATTATCTGACTGACTGAACTAAATAGATTTTTTTTTTCATCCAAACGTCATCCCTATTTGAGAACAAAACATTGGCGTAGCGAATATCCCAGTGGTTTGTGTGACTGCGATAGCGTTAAAATAACAAATTTTAAAATAAAAGAACGTAAATGAATATTACAATGGCTATCAACAGTGCAGCCGACAATTAAATTAACGTTTATAACATTTACTTTGCGTGAAAAAAACATTTTATCAAACATCATAAAATTTAAGTAAATATTTTTTTATATTTTCACGACAAATGCTGTTATTGTTGTTACAGTACAGTACAGTTACAGTTGTACAAACAATGGTATTCTGCAAAACGAGAAACTTGAAATTAAGGAAGATCAATATCGTATTTTTGGAGACGTGTATTTTAATTAATATCTATCAGAAATTTTATGAAAACTATAGTAATACTGAATGTGTATATGATGTCGATAAGATATATGTACTTAGAATTCAATATTCGGTGAACATTTTGTAGATTTTAATGTACATGAAATCTATGGGCTAATTGATTATTTTTAAATTTATTATCGTTCGATTCCGATGGAATTTTAATTCTTTAAACGACTTTAACGTTCTTTAGAACGTTTAAGTCGCAAACGCTTTTAGAACGTATGATGATTTGAAAGATCGAGAAACATAATGAAGAATTATTTAAGCCCGTAGAAAGATTGCAATTAGCATTTAATGCTTTCTTATTCTTAACACAAAATGCTTAAATCCACTTGGTCCCTGGCACCCTAAGATGTGAATCGAACCCTCGACCTTTCGCAATCCGGGCGACTGGATTTTTTAAGCATTTTGTACGTTTCGGTATAGCATAGAGAATGCGAAATTAATCAAATTCAATGATTTCGTTTGATATTTCTCAAAAGCTTTCGAGTCAATTTAATTATTAAGTTAATTCAATACCTTTAGAAGTCAATTTAATTATAACGTTAATTCAATACCTATAGTTGTATCGTGAATATCTTTCAAATATCAATTTGAGCCCGTTCCGCGTGGCGCCACGTCGGGTAGGTACTGTTACCTTTACTCGACACGTGAGACAGGGTTGCCCATGGTATGGTATGGGCAGGTTTGCAAATTCCCAAATCACATATTTATTTATTTATTTCATTGCATTGTATACATGTGTTAATATTTGAATGAATTACAATACCGAGCAATGAAATGGAAGGAGTACAATCAATTTTTATTTCATAAGAGAATTTAACGTGTATTTCGGCCTCCTGACGTGGTCTAAATTGCATTAATTTGGTTTTAGAAAAATTAATTTCCAAGTTTTGGTCTTTCATCCATTCTAAATTTTTTTTCAAGGTGGTTAATATTTTATAATCTAGGTTTGTGTCCTTATAACAAGATAGTAGCAATGAAAAATCGTCAGCGAACATTACGCACGTCTCTTTTAAGATTTTCCGGAGGTCGTTGATATAGATGATGAAGAGAACACATCCGCGGACACTTCCCTGAGGAATGGACCCCTCCACCATCCTTACTGCGACCTTACCGATGAGACTGTATGTATTTTTTCGTTATTATTTTCAATTCCGACATATTGCTTCCGGTTATCGAGATAGGATCTGAATCAACCGTGGACTCCTCCACGTACTCCTATTCCGTATAATTTATTTAAAAAGGATATCGAATGAAACTTTTTCATAAGCTTTAGTCATATTAATTGAAATACCTATAGCATATTTCTTATTATTTAAAATATTTAGAACCTCATTAATGTACTTGAAAGTGTCCAACGTTATCGATCGATTTTTTCGGAACCCTTTTTGAGCATCGTCAAATACATTATTTTTATCGCAAAAGAAATATAATCTACTAAACATCGCCTTTGCGAATAGTTTTGGAATTACTGGTAATAATGAAATTGGGCGGTAATTAATTGGATCATATGATGGGTGACCGAAAATTTATTTATATCCCCACTGCTAGGGCTCGCTTATGTAAGGTCTAACAGTATCACGGAGTGTCTGATATACCAGGGACCTAATTGTCTAGTTTTAAAATGTATCTCAAACCTTTCAATTCGATATTTGAAAGATATCACGAACTTCACGCTACAACCACTTTTCATGCGGTAGCGATTGCGATAGTGACTTTCTAAACGATATCTTTAATTTCACGTTAATTGGAATTATCTAAAGGAAGTGTTAGACACAAATATTACTGTAACTTTAAGTTTTAAGTTACTGTAACTGTAACCATAACTTGTTTCGTAAGTGATTGTGACTTTTAACGTTACTTAATCACGTAAATCACATAAAAGAATTGTGATAGATTTCGAAATTAGACTTTTAGAGGTGTTGCCATTTTTACCGATTTGATCGCCGACCGGTATAATTTTTATCAATTTGTTGTCTAATAATTATTAAATCAGTAAAATATTAATATTCTTTTGTATTACAACAAAATGAGGCAAGGAAACACACAGCGTGTTGAAGATACGAATTTCATCATCATCAGCCCTTTTACGTCCCCACTGCAGGGGCTCAGGCCTTCCTAATTAGTTAAGGAGGATGGGCCATAGCCCTCCACGCTGACCCAATGCGGATTGGAGGGTATTAACGACTGCAAATGCAGCCAGGACCAACGGCTTTCCGAAGCACGAAGTAGCTCAAGATAATAATTTTTAGGTCACCCATCCCGTGACCGACCCTTGTGAAAGTTGCTTAACAAGAACGATCGCGGGCCGCGGCGCTTAACCTCTATGCACCTCTACGTCACCGAACGTAAACATAAATAAAATAGACTGGACAATGATATATACGAAATTTATTACTATTTGTCCAATTAGAATAATCATTATGTATACATGTCAAATATCATTCCGGTTAATTAATTTCTCATCATCTTCTCCCATCGGAATAACAGAATGTCTTCATTTTGAATACAGAAAATTAGAAATTAGCTAAAAACTAGTGTTTAAAAAAGCTTTAATAGTATTTCATTTTTATGTTCATGGGAAAAGATTTAACAAATGTCATACGTAGAACCTTCTATATTTAGCCACAAGATGCTGCAACAAAAAAAAAAAAAAAATTAAAAATGTATCAAAAACAGAAACACGTGAAATTCAAAGGGGAATTATATAATCCCCCACACCGCGTGACATCACGCATGTTTAATACTCTCATAACATGGGACGGGACTAATTTAATCAATGCTAAATATTTATCATCTTTATCAGCCATTTTAGCCAGTTTTTACGTTCCCACTGCACCCCTACAATAGGGACCTTCCTTCAGGCCTTCCTTGTGGATCGCTAAGGAGGCTGGGTCATCACCCTCCATGATGGTCCAACACGGATTGGAGTGTATTAACGACTGCAAATGTAGTCAGTACCAACAGCTTAATGGCCTTTCCAAAGCACAGCGTAGTTCGGGATAATATTTTTTTGGTCACCCATCTCGTAACCGTTATGAAAGTTGCTTAACAATAAATAACAACAACAATAGAGGGATGGTCACCGGTCGCTATTGCTAAGCAACTTTTGCAAGGGTCGGTTATGGGATGGGTGACAAAAATGTATTGTATTGAGCTACTCCGTGCTTTGGAAGGCACGTTAATCCGTTGATCTCGGCTGCATTTGCAGTCGCTAATACCCTCCAATCCTCATTAGACCAGTATGGACGAGGGAGGCTTAAGTCCCTGCAGTGGGGACGTAAACGGCTGATGATGAAATTATATAATATTAGCTGCTCCTGCACCTTTGCACACTTATATTATAGCCTGTCACCTGTGTTTGTGCAGCTTCCGTAAATGAAATAATTTTTAAAACCGGTCCAGTAGTTATGGGGCCTATTCGATGCAAACTAACAATCAAACCTTTCTTCTTTATAATATTAGTATAAAATAGTTATCTGCCAGCAGCCGTGCCCATAATTGTTTACATATCTTGATGATGCTTTACTGAACCATTTTGTGGGATGAAAAATAGCCTATATATTAATGCACGTTTAGAATTATCACTAATATCAAAGTCCGTTCAGTAATATTGAGTATAAAAGTAAACAAACATCCATATCTACAAACTTTGACCTTTATGATATTACTAAGATGACATTCACCTAGACATTCAACCTTGCAATGATCTGTCTAACGTCAACTTTCCTTGTTCCACTCATCTGATTATCCATTATTCGTCAGGTCCCTTATTCGCTACGATCATATATCGATTCCTTTCTTCTAAATCACGTCAATATCGTATTAAGATAAGACATTTGCAATATTTGTATTGTGTATGTATGCACATTGAATAAAACCCCGTGGAAAACTCATGATTTCTGCTTGTTATGAATTATCCAAAATTCCACACTTGGAAATCGTGCGGAATGCTTGTGATTATCCAAGTTTAAAACACGACGGCGTTCGAATTGGTTCACCCGTACCAGCGTTGAAAACGACACTGCTTACCAATAGGCAATATAGCTTGAACCATACGGAATAGAAAAAAAAAACAGATTCCTTACCGTGACATGGATAAGTTAAGATGTTATAATGTGGGGTTTCGCATGGTAAAATTCAAGTGTGAATGAAACTCAATCGTCATAGAGAATAAGAGCTGATTTGTAACGAAACTTAGTCTCAACACGTGAATCGCGAAAAGTATTCAATGATTTTGACAGTACTTCTCGTATAAATAGTACTTACTCATTTTTAGTGCTAATGTCCCCGTTGGAGCAATTGTAATTGAACGTTAAATGCTTATTTGGTTTCATTTGAAGAATATTTAAAATATTATTACCTCTTTATTAACTTTTTGAGTACTATGAGAAGTTAAACTGTAAAATATAAGATACTTTACATGGTGGACAGTCTTGTACACATTTGCTGTAACACCCTTTAACTAGTTTTATATGAAACTATAGAACTTTTGTTATACTAATAAGGTGTATTGTAAAAATAGCTGCTACCCCCGATTTAGTCCAACTAAATTATTTCACATAATAAAACAATTATAATTTGTGTTTAGGTTAATTGAATTGTAGTTAACTGGCAGTTGATCTGTTTTCGAAACTTGAAATTGAGAAACGCAGTTTCATATTATGATTCCTTTCAAATACACTTTTTTACCGATATAAGTAGAAAAAGAACTTTCATACCTTTAGGTTGGTCACATGGTTTAGGCTGGTCAGGTGGATTAGGCCGGTCACATGGTTTAGGCCGGTCATATGGTCTAGGTCGGTCACAAGGTTTAGGCCGGTCACATGGTCTAGGACGGTCACATGGTTTAGGCCGGTCACATGGTTTAGGCTTAGGACGACATTTGTATTCTGGTGATATGAAGAGTTAAGTGAATTTATTATTCAAAGTGCGCCTTATAGTTTAGTTAGTCTATACGGTAACTTCATCAACATTGTCGACCTATTAAAGTCCCCATTGCTGGGGTACAGACCTTCTCAATGAATAGAACCTAATTGACTAGGGAGAAAAGGCCATGACCTAACAAGCTCAGTGAGGTTCGGTAGGTGTTCATGACTGCAGAAGCGGCCTAGGCTAACAGCTTAACGTGTCTTCTGCACAGCACGAGACAGTAATTTTTTGGTAACCCATCCTATGACCGATCTTTGTGAAAGTTGCTTAACTTCCGCACCGTAAACTGAACGCGCTATCCATTCCGTCAATCGGATAACTTTTGTGATATAAATTTCTAGCTGTTGGATGCTCTTTTTATACGCTTAAAAACGCATTATGTGTACTTACACTTATATACTTGCTGTGACTTACCTACCTAGTGTAGGTTGTGGCAGAAATCCTACTTTCCCGATATTAAGTTATCTTAAAGTTTATATACATAATGCATAGGTATATAACTTGAATCACAATACAATAATATAGAATGGATCTGATCTGCTAAAGATGAAGTTAACTCTGGGATATCCGTGACTTAAAATAACTTCTTATACATGATCTCTAGCCCGAAATAATATCCAATGAAAGTATGATTGTTTTATTCAAACCATTCAAAATATTTTGCTATAAAATAAAATTACTAAATTAGGTAAGAACAGCGGCATCTAGGTAAGGTCCTTATAAAAAATATGCTGCTTCTTACAAACACAATTTCTAGCGAAGTGACGTCACTCTATGGCTGGCCGTGTGGCACCAGATTGAAAAACTGAACTTTTAATTTTAACACATTAACATAATCATGCAATTTTATGACTGAAAATCGAAACATCTGTATATATTAATTACTTTTTTCACATTAAAAAAAACTTTTTATGTCATCTTATTATAACCGAGAATTAGTATTCTCGATTGTACTCTTATGTTACCTATGTCCAGAGAACATAATTTTGTTATATCGTTAAAGACAAAGGGAATACCTATTACTGGAAATCTTTACTATTCCAAATGAACCTATCAGGTTTAATACATAATAGTTATATTTTAGAGTGCTATTTTTGCTTCCAGTGACTAAAGAATTAATAAAGACAACTCGTTCTTACTTGGTGCGTTGCTACTTGCTTTGGAAAGTTTATCCAACCGTTTGTCCTGGTTAATAATTATAATAATTTTATAATTTTATTTAAATCGAATCGAAAACGGATCAAAACAGAACGAAATCGAAACTACAGTTTTTAATGGTTTTTGTATTGTCACAATTCCAGCAAAAATAGAACTGGAATTGTATCGTATGTTACTTTGTAGAATAGGAAAACCATTAAAAACTGTAGTTTCATTCGGTGTCGATCCGTTTTCCATTCGTTTTCGGTTCGATTTAAACAAAATTTATTTAGTAGAATTGGCCCCCTGGTTGTATAAGTAGTCGTTAGTACCCACCAACCTGCACTGGGTTCGCGTGCTGGTTCATCGCCCGTTGTCCCTATTCGATTCAAATCAGTGGGCATATTAATGGGCTACCTGTTATAATTGATTTCAATATCAAAAATTATACCTGGTAAAAAGCAGCCAAAAGCAATTCCACATAAAACCAGAAAGGTGAAACAGGTCACCAACGACATATTGGTGCGTTTAGTAGGAAATTTGTGAAAGTGCTATATTTATAGCCGATTCTTATCTAAACGTGATCAATAATATTAGGGTTCTCTATACTAGAGCGTAATAATAGCAGATAATTAAAAAATACATTGAAATAATTAAGAGAATCCACAAGAATATTTGTTGAACTTATTGTAAAAACACGTATTTTCGATTATCCATTCATTTATTTGACAAACTGCCTAGTTCGGCGTACAAATATTACATAAAAATGTCAAATTATATTAAATTATGTCATAGATTCATAATAAATGTCAATAATTAAATTAAACAATGTAAAATAATAATGTTATGTCATTTAGATAATCTTTTACAGAGTAATGACATTTGTCAAGTAAAAAAATAAACAAGTTAGTTTTGAATGAGCGGAGAGTCTCAATTTTCAATACATCTGTATTATAGATACGAACGGCCATGCAGTTGATACTTCTACTGTTAATTTGCAATGTAGAGATGGGACATATAATCTAAATTTATTTCGGCAAGTTCTTTTTATAACGTCACAATTTCTTTTAAATAAATCTGGATTTTTCTTTATAAAAATTCAAATTTCATAAATGTGAAAACAAGGGAGCGGTAGTATATTCAATCTTTTAAATAAAGGCACTCGCTATCACGATACCCCGCACCACACATAGGCTTAATATTAATCGTTATAATGTTTATATTTCCATTGAATTGTGAGAATAAATTTCTTACTTAAGATTCAATTTTTTGGTACTGTGTGTCTTAAAAAGATCATCGGTATATCATTTACTTCTTTTATATGTTCTGTGGTTCTGTCATATCGAAGGGAGACCAATAAAATCTACGATATTATATTTAGAATGATTTCAAAATCTCATCAGTTGAAATCATCTTTTGTGACGTGCCGTTTATATGATCTGTGTATGTTTTAATGTAATTGTGTGTAAGTTTATTATGATAAATTCTAAATTTTATAGTTATTTCAGGTTTCTGTAGTTTCACTCCTGTCGTGCTGGGTGACTGGCTGAAATTCTGTATTTCATTTGCATTCCAAGTCCTCAGGCTGCTTTTTCATTCGCTGGTGCGATGTAAACTTGGAGCTAGTTCTTGCGTAGCTAGAACCTTTATGATTAGATATATTATTGCTGGAAAAATAAAAAATCTTTTCTTAGGTATCTATACAAACGGTGTTACAGCTACTATCCATATATGTCCTACAAATTTTCTTCTGGGCTGTCTGGAATATAATTCGTTAAAGGTTAGGCGCAATTTTCACCAAATTAGAGAAACTTAGTTAATATGATCTGGCTTCAATTTAACAAGAAATCATTTAATAATCATTCAGTTTTATGTGACTCTATTGATATCACTATAAGGAATTTACTATAAAAAGATCTTTGATTATATAAAACACACACGTGTCACTACAATAACTGGATTACGTACAACAACTTACTTAAACAATAACAGACATGTTAAAGTACCGATTAAGTAAATAATAATAACTTATCATTTGTCAATGGTTGGATGACGTCATAACTCTATCTGTGCCAAGAAAGAGGATGGTACAACGTTCTAGGGTCAAGGTTAAAGTCAAATATTGTCAAATTTCACATAAACTTTAATTATAACTGCAATTATGGTGCAGTCCCACCTTATTGTCATAAAGGTATTTATTAAAAAAAAAGTCACATTACACTAAACATGTCGATGTTGTTGACCCTTTAAATTTTTTTCCAGTTACTGTATTTGCAAAACTTATTATAGTAATCATAAAACATACCTGTTTATTAACTTTCTTCGCATAAAATTATTTTATGTACATACGCAAATTATACAAGTCACGATTTTTTTTATTCTCGTTATATAAGGAAGTTTAAAAACATAGTTCTCGAAATAAACTGTTTAGTGGAATAAAAATTCTTAAATAATTTTCTTAATACCATATTGTTGAATATTGTCAATGTTTTAAAAATGCGTGTTTTTGGCCATTTATTAGCATTTCAAAAACAGATAAAATATTTTCGTTTTCAGATAAATAGAATAGTCACAATGAAAACGCCATATTACTTACATTATGAAATTAAGTTGAAATAATATTATTTATCATTTTAAGTATAATATGCTATCGTTTTCATCCTATTTCTGTTCTATATGTATATTTTAAAAACGGTGTACACGACCTTCTGTCAATCGATACTGAGCTACTGCATTTTAGTTACTTTAAAGAGTGTTATCATTGTATTAGAGAGAGCACAAAGAGCGGTACTAATAATACTCTTTTCAAAAATCGATTCTTTTCGACCACATCGCTCTATCATGAAGCTGGGGTACTGAGCGCGAGGAAGTTGATTTTATATCTAGTAGTAATTTCTGTTCACAAAGAAGTTGTAGCATCCAGCCAGTATAAATCGCTACTCGGAAAAAGAGTTTTTAAGATACCATGCCATGTGATCAAAACTAGCTACGCGCAGCGTTTCAGACTTTATATTTTGCCTTAAGATACCATGCCATGTGATGAAAACTAGCTACGCGCAGCGATTCAGACCTTATATTTTCTCACACATTTACAATAAGCTTGCTAACGCCCTTCAAATTAAAAATAAATCGATTAGGGAAATAAATGTTCGTTTACCCAAGAAGATTCTGGGTCTTCACTATGAGGATACTAAAATTCTGTCGAGGATCCAAAGCATTAACAATCTCACTCACTCATATAGTCCACTTGTAACTACACAGAATCCATTGTTGGACAATATACATAAATATAAAACAAAATAAAAATTTTGATTATAATGTAGGTAACGTTTCATTCAGTATATAATGCAATGAAGTGAGTAATGTAATCTAATTCTGGTACTTATTTAAATCAGTCGAAACAAACTCATATAGTCTTAATCTGCTTCAAATGCTGGATCTTTCACTAATTCACACGCAATAAGAATAACAAAGAAAATTTATTTATATTTCTAAAAACCTAAATACAGGAACAGTAAGAAACAACTAATGTGCATTCCCATTGAGCAGAGGACTATATTTTCAAGCGCAAACGTTAACCGACCAATGGAAGCGAACCACAGAAATCGTCCGTACCCTGTACACAGACGTTATCTACTAGTGGTTATGCCACAGTATTGTAGTAAAAAACAAACACTAATATTATAACAAAAATATATATTTGTTATCTAAAATTCTTTCAGGATTCATAAAAACAAAAGATACTTCAAATAAATGCAAGAAAAAATTCCGAATAATTTATTATGACAAGTGTTTTTTCTTTACTAACTTTCCAAAAATAAAACAAATGACAATAATATTGCTTAAGTAGAACGAATGTTGAAATTTTAGATAATATTTAATTGTACAGAGACAGGTTTGGAACCAAGGTGAATTGAAACAGTACAGTATTAGTATCTCTACAGTAACACAGTAGGTATAATTGTAAATAAAAAAATCTAGAATATTTTTTTTTTTACAAAAAAAATATAATATAATATCAAAATTTTTATGAAACAATATTTCGATGTTTTTTACATGTGACGATCAGCAATCTTCATAAACATACTTATTCTGTAACAAAAATAAATCATATTAGTTCATTATATGATTTATAACAATTTTTGTTTTAAAGTCTTAATAAAAGTCATTGAATTCGCATTGAAAGTGTTGCACGCAAAAATATTTTCAAACTATTTACGAAGGGTGGGTTTTTATTTCTTATGATAATTGCATTTTATCTGTGATCCTCCAGAAACAGTTAATTTACACAGAGTTGCATGTGTTATGTGTTGCAATTCTCGAAAAGTGTTCTTAGATCCTGTGTACATTTCCATTATAAATATCAGGAACTCTTTATTTTCTATTCATTTATAATATTTGATAAATTTTGCATTGTAATGAAAAATATTCTTAATGAAAAATGGTTAAAAATCCACAATCATCCAAAGCTCCACGTACTATGAGATGGGACTCGAACCTACTATCACAAGCCGGGCGAATGCTCTACCTCTCAGCTATCCAGGACCTAACAGGATTGACGAATTTTTCAAGCACTTGTTACTTTTCGTTACTAGTGAGCGTATTTTCATCAATGTTCAGGCAATCTACCCAAATAGATGAAAGAAATACTTTCGATAAAGACTTTTTTTTCTCATTATTATATTTGACTAACTTTGCATTTACAATGCTATACTGAAAAATAATCTTAATGAAAAATGGTTAAGTCCCAGTAACTGGGACAGGTGGATTTCTAAACCATTTTTTTTTCATTAATTCTCATTAATATCATATCTTTAAAGTTCTCTTGATTTTTACTTGCTATGTCATAGTCATTACAGGTACTATTTACCATGCTGTCCACGGATCCGATTCTAAGAATATTTTTTTAGGAATTACCTGGGTAATACAATTATCATCACACAAAAAATAATGATGGGTATAAAATATCTATTGTTATTCTTTTTATTTTGTAACGACGATAAAATAAAATCTTTTTTTAGGACTTAGAAGAATTACATAATAGATTGTTTACAGCCATTATTCTTTTTTGGAACGATGATCAAATAAAGAAAACATTGTAAATTTAATATTTACAATTTTCTTTTTAGGTACCAAACCGGTATTTCAAATGGATTTTTCAAGTATTATTAGGATAAATAAAAAAAACATCTCCGTGGTATATAAACGGTGTAGATTAAGACAAAGATATTATAATCATTCGATGATATTAAAATATTTATAAAATGCCATGTGAAGTTACTTACTGCATTGTTCTATAGGAACGCATACGCCATTGTCGTCTCTTCCGTATCCTTTTGCGCAGACACATCGCGGGCTACATACTGGTTTGACGAAAGTATTACATACAGGTGCTGGGTTCAATACATTCGCACAATCGTCCGAAAAACATGCAGACGGACAACGATCCCAAACTTCGTTACTTCTTGTACACTTGACTGGCTCTGAAATAGTGAAACGGTAGATGTACGAATAAAAAAAGAAATCATTTTATATAAGCGCCTATCTCGATATCATAGCAAAAGTAACTATGATTAGTTAAATGTCATAAAAACAACAAGCTAGGCAACACTTTTGTAGTTTGCAGTGAGGAAGTTTTAAAAAAAAAGAAAGCACTAAAAAGCACCTCCACTAGATGATGACTCTAGCAAAAGTTGATTTTTTGTAGGAAACCAATGGACCAAAGACAATTTCACTGCTCGTAGGTGAACAAAATGTTCTTTTTAGAATACAACCTGAAAGTCCACTAGATTAAGCGATATGTCACGAAAAAGTTAACGCTGTTAAGTGAACCAAGTAATTGAGGCAAGTATGAAAAGAAGGACTAGTTAAAACAGTTGTGTTCAAATGTCAAAGTACCTAGTTAGATTAACCTAATACTTGATATTATTTAAATAAATATGTCACCCAAAATTTTTGCCTTCTGAAATCACCCCTTAGCGTCAATTGATAATTATCTAACGCATATGTGTTGATAAAACATAATTTCCTCATAATTTTTACGAAAAAGTTGCTACTTGGTCATTTCGTTGCCGTTTTCCTAACAACTGAATTTAAGTTTTTATTATCTAGATGACTAGAGATAATAATTAACCTACGCACGTAACTTCAAAATGTCACTGGTAACTTTTCGAAAACGTTCCACTTTGATTTCTTTGCAACTGTTTATGTATTGAGTAAAATTGGGTTTCTAGTGTAATGATTCCATTTACTATTGCACGTAACATCAATAGCCTACTAGACGTGTTTGGAGTTCTAACATAATATGCAATTGGAATCTCACTTTAATATTGAAGGTCTCTCATGTTTATTTATAACGATAGCTTAATTATTTTTGATACTTACTGCAATCTTGTGGTTCTATACAACTTCTGTCGTTAGGGCTCGCTCTTATGTAACCATATTTACATGTACATCCTGGAGGGCAATTTTGCGGAGCATCACATACAGCTATTTCACCTGAGTCATCTTGAGGACAAAAATCAGAAGGACAGTCGAATGCACAACTGGCCTTAACTGAATTAACTCCACAAGGATTGTCACCTGAAATCAAAATTCTATATTTTTATTACCAATCTAGAGAACAGTTCTGTCAATATAGGCAAACTAGCAAATATGTGTTTATTTAACCTAGAAAAATAAAACTATGAATTTTCTGATTTGCTACTTTCAACCAAGGTTATTAATGAAATCCGATTCCATGTCTAGAAGTTTTCAATGTGAAAATACATTCTCTGACGTTTTGATAACGATTGTACGTATGCCAAAAAGCGATAAGAACACATATTCCTCGGACGACGACTGAAGCATCACTACCACAGAATTGAAAGCTGTGTACAAGCTCACCCATAGCGTCTCGCATACATATGGTTTAATGACATGGTTTTTGTGAATGTCATTACTCCTATTAAAGCTGGTGAGTTTCTTGCTCGTTCTTCTTATCAGCCAAAGTACGTCCTGAACGAGTGCTAGAGAAAAAATGTTGGACGTTGTATCATCTAGTACTTTTAAGAAGTCTGTTTGAATAAAGATAATTTTGACTTTGAATATGAATTGAACTATCTAGGCAGTCATTTTTGGGAGGGCGTCATGGCAGACAGACTATGTTTGCTCTAATTACTTGAACCTTAAAAATGCAATAGTTTAACAAAATAGACTTTTGTTCTTTAAACGTGAACCTATCTCTGCGGTACTCAAAAGCATAAAATTTCCAGACTTCACTTAAGGAGTGTTATTGCAAAATACTCCAAAATACTCTCGAATCGGTGTATCTACATTAATTTTATATATTGTTGTGATTTTTTATGGTCATCGTTCCAGTGTTTTGCCTGGTAATAATTGGCGTTAAGTTGTCAGCAAAGCATCATATAAGATTTTAATACCAGTTTTTGTGGAACTGAATTCAAGTGTACATTCCTGTACGTTATGTGCAGAAGCAGAAACTAATTTTCAGTTATACCCAGCTCGTTTTTTGTTGCCTACATGAGTTGTAATCCACTATTATAAATTAATATGATGTAGAGATGTGTACTTATGTATCATATTGACGGTGACTCCTGAGAAAAGTATTCTTGGTTAGATCCATGACCCCTATTTGTCTCACTACATGTATAAAATGTAACATAAATAAGGTAATTACGTTACTAACAAGTTTTTGTGGAGACCTAATTATGTGTTCTTAACGAAAAATATTTAAAAATCCACTTTGTCCCTGGCACTCTGAGATAGGACTCAAACCTATGACCTTTCGCGATCCGGGTGACTAACCACTGAGCTTCCCAGGACCTAAAAAGACTGACGAACTTTTCAAGTCCTGAACGAGTGGTAGGGAAAAAACGTTGGACGATTCAAAAGTACTTTTAAGAAGTCTATTTGAATAAAGATTATTTTGACTTTGACTTTGACTACTACAGAGCGTATTTTCATCAATGTACAGTTGGACGATTCTAATAGGACGTTAGATTATACAAAACTAAAATTTCTCCACTTGATTTTATTTTGAACCTTAAGACCTACGCTGAAGGTAGAGTTCAAAATCAATTGAGGTTATTTGACATACTATTGTAGCATGACGTATAAGCGTGTGATCACAATTAATTAATAATAAAAAAAAAAACTTAAGATGGTTGCTTTCCCACAACTTCATCCGCATATAATGTACCTTCTTGTACGTAAAGTAATTAAAATTAATCAGATCGTTACTTAGTATAGATATAAATAATAATAAAAGCAAAAGATGTTGTTTTACTTTATAAGAAACGGGCGGCCTTAGTGGCCACATGGACTGAGTTTCACAATATTTGCCAATTTACTTCAAAACCGCCAAGCATTAAAACCAAAACAATATTTAAATTAACAACACGGAGGAAAAAACCTCGGCTTCGCCACTCTAAAAACTTATTTTCCTTATATCGTTAGTTTCATCATCCTCTATCCTACTCTGACTTTAAAAGAACGTAAGTTAGAGCAGAACAGATGATGAACAGACCACTACATATTGAATGTCGTTATTAAGAGCACCTGCCTAGTTTTTGACTTCCCGTTTCACACTAATTAATAACACATCCTTGAGCAACTAAATAATTATAGTAGTCATTAAAATATATGTAAATAAATAGTGTTACTAATAAATAACACAGAAAATATATATTTTAAGATACTTTTATGCACCTCAATTTCCTATTAGAAGACTATTGTTTTTGTAACTGTGAATATTGTACAAGAGGAGTACAACTCAATATTTTTTAATATAAAAAATATAAGTTTCATTATTTAAAAGTAGCTACTTTCCCGCGACTTCGCTCGAGTAGATTATATCCTATGTCACTCTCGCATGATGTAGTTTCTCGTTAGTGAAAGAATTTTTAAAATCGGTCCAGTGATTCTGAAGTAGATTCGATGCAAACGAACAATCATATCTTTCCTTATAATGTTGGCGTATACAAAAAGACATGTACTTACATATTATAAAAAAAAAAACAATAACACAACACAAGGAAAATATCACGAATTTTAAACCTTACTCACTTATTTCCTCGACCAAGCTCCCACCAAATGTCTGACTCATCAAAGCAAACAAGATGATTACTAGACGCATGGCTGCCACTCGACGAATAACTTTTTTTTTTATTTCAAATCTATCTTATATACACTCCGCACAGACCAACCACACAATTTTTAAAAGAACAATAAAATTATATTATAGTGACAGTTATATTATAATAACGAACGTATGCCACAACAGTTTGTTTTGTTATGATCAGTGGCATCGACTACGCTGTCCTTCGGCCAACGCTGTTATAATAAAGCTATCGCAATAGTCGGGTTTTTCTTTTTGAGCTTATTTTTTATATTGAATTAATTTTCGGGTGCATTTGAGCAAAAGCTGTCTATATAAATATATTGGAAATGTGCTAATTGAGCCCCTTCATTATATGAAATATTTCTATGGATTTAAATAAGTTTTTTATTATTATATTTGATCAATTTTGCATTCGCAATGGTATACTGAAAAATATTGTTAATGAAAAATGTTTAAAAAATCCACTTTGTCCCTGGGACAAAGTAATTTTTTTATGATTCTGATCATTCGAAATTGGTAGGTCTGCTCTGCGCAAACGAAGGTTTCTATTATATTTAACTAAAGACTCAGTTACACTGGTTGACGGGATCTAAAAGCGGAGCGCGGGCGACCCCTTTGTCTTATCTTATTGGTCAGTAAAACATTGTATATGTCTGAAACTAACTGTATTAAATAATATAAACCGCCCGTACACGCGCACGCGGACGTTGTCGACGCGTGTAAATGAGCCATATATACAAATCCTATAATAAAACAATCGTGAATTTAATAAAATTTTATTTGTTGTCAAAAATTTCTAACAGGATTAATAAAAACAAAATACTTAAAACAAATCTTAAAAAACATAATTAAAAAGATATAATTTTTTAATAAAATAAATAATTCTAAATCATTTAATAAGACAAGCTGATGTTATTCTTTTGAAAAATAAAACAAAAATAAACTTTCCAAAAATAAAACATAAGAGTAATGATTTTGAAATAGACATAGATTTGAAATCAAGGTGATTTGAAACAGTATTGATTAGGATCTCTATTGCTACGCATTAGTTGGTATAATTGAAAAAAAAATATTTTTTTATTGTTTAAAAAAATGTTTGAATTTTATAAAATACCCAATAAATATTTCAATGTTTTTCACAAGGGACGATTCAGCATTCTTCATGAACATATTTCTTCTGTAACAAAATTAACCTATATTAGTGAATTACATTTTTATATATATTTTTTTTTTGTTTAGAAGCAGTCTTATGGAATCTTGGGTTTGAAAAAATTTGATTATCAAGAAGCATGCAAAAAGGTTTGCAAACTATTTGCGGGTTTCTGCATTTAAAAAGCAGTTTGAAGTGATGGGATTGTGTAGAACTCCGAGGGAACTAAAAATTGTTATTTAATTTTAAGATTAACTGTGTGGATCTGTTACTTGTCAACGATATTGTAAAATCATTGATACAACCGTTGATCTGCTATGAACAATAAAAAATGACGATCGCTATGAATAAGTAACAAAATTTGATAAGATTGCGATCGCAAACTTTGTTGAGATTGGGGATATGTGGGTAGTAACAAAAATCTCATGAATTCAGGTGCAATGGCTTAACGTGCCATGGTACTCGAGCGAAGTCGAGTTCCATTTGTTAATTGAAACGTAGTACAGTCAACAGCACGTCAGACTGTACAAAACTGTCAAATTGTTTCCACTCCATTTCAAACCTCAAGACAGTGGGGTAGAACATATTATATTATTTTGACACTTGGATTTATAAAAGTAATGAAATAACTTGTTGTAAGCCGTACAAATTGTGCTTTTGCTTCTTTGTTTATAAATAGCTTTATGAGTTTATAATATTTTATCCAAATTAAACGTATTATACAAAATTTAAAGCTCAATCGGTTGAAGATATCTACTTCACAATTGAGTTTGAAAATTCCACCGGAACAAACAATCTTTACATCATCAAAGAAACTTACTGCATTCTTCTAAAGATACGCATACACCATTGTCGTCTCTTCCATATCTTTTTGCACAGACGCATCGCGGGCTACACACTGGTTTCACGAATGTCTGACATACAGGTTTTGGGTACAATACATCTTCGCAATTGTCTGAGAAACATGGTTGGGGACAGCGGTCCCATACTTCGTTACATCCTGTACACTTGACTGGCTCTGAAATAACAAGTATGCATTAATAAGTGCAGGATTGATAAAAGTAACAAATCATTCGTATTGTAAAATTTAATTCCAGAACTGGGGCTGTTACTTATGGGACTTAAAATTTCAATTCTAGAACGGGGGTTCTAATGTCTAGTCTTCAAAACCACATCAATTATATCCTATATCACCCGTGTATGATCTAGCTTTCTGTGGGTAAAAAGATATTTAAAATCGGCCCAGTATTTTCTGTACTGATTTTACACAGTAGCATAGACGGTTTTATGCTGTAGGATTGTTGAAATAAAATGGATTGATTAAAAAAAATGTAATGTTCCCCTTTTATAAGGTTTTATTACATGAAATGTACCGGTCGTTTTTTTTTGCTCCCTTTTATATTTATTAAATAAATTAAATAGATGGATCTGTCAATTATTGACATCTACTTTTTACGCATACCTACATTGAGTGTGGATGCGAAAAGTCAAGTAAACCTAAGGTTCCAAGGTTTATTTAAATAAAAAAACTTATCACATCGAATGATTCTTTAAGTATTGCCGCTGTTTTAATCCGCTTGAGCATGCAGTAGATTTGCTTTTAGTCTTTTTTATATAAAAATTACAGTTTACTAATTGTGAGTATAGCCTGCCTTCATCGAAAATATTCGTTGCCCTTGTACTACTTACTACAATATTGTGGTTCTATGCATCGCCTGTCTTTTGGTCCTGCTCTTACATAACCATATTTACAGGCGCACCCTGGATAACAATTTTTTGGCGGATTGCATGCAACTACACCCCTCAAGTCAGTTTGGGGACAAACATTCGAAGGACAATCAAATGCGCAATTGACGTAGGTTCCATTAGCTCCACAAGGATTGCCACCTGCAATTGAAAAATAGTCAGAAATTTATGCATAAACTATACACTACACTTATAAAAGCTTATTGATTTACTTTTTATGCACAAATATATAAAAACTGACATATTGAAATTGCATAACTTCCTGAAACGTTAAAGTACTATTTGCAATTGATTTTTTTCATCTACAACAACCGCTATTATATTTCAGCCACTATACATAAAATATATGCCCGCTATAATCCCGCTGGATGCGGGAAGCGTAGGACCGATCACTTTGGAGATCTTTGGGACAGCACTGCGTATCCCGTGGAGTTTCTCAACTCATTAGAATTGACGTGCGTACCGTCCCACAAGCTGGAGCTGAAGGTTGGCGTCCCAGTTTTGTTGATGCGTAATCTTGACACTCCGCGATTGTGCAACGGCACAAGATTACAAATCAGCGAACTGGGAAGAAACATTCTGCGAGCAACAATTCTTACAGGAGCAGCTAAAGGCGAGAGCGTGTTGATTCCCCGCATACCCATTATACCCCACAATTTACCATTCCAGTTCAAAAGGCTGCAGTTCCCATTGAAATTGGCATTTGCTATGACCATCAATAAGTCCCAGGGACAAACCCTAAAAGTGGCCGGCATACATTTGGGCATTCCCTGCTTTACCCATGGCCAGCTCTATGTGGCATGTTCTCGAGTGTCAAGTGCAAGGAACCTGTATGTACTTGCTGCAAATAGTAGATCATACAACATCGTATATAGATCAATATTATAAGATAGTCATAATCGATGTTGTATGATTTATTATTATCAAAATCTGTTCAGTGGTTGCAGCGTGATTGACTGGCAAACATGAAATTGTTAATGAAAAAAAATAGAAGTAATTTAGGTCAGATTTACTTTACTCTGGATATACCTACATAATTATTTAAATTATTTTTTTTTCTCACTAAACATTTCCTTAGGAACCACGCGGGCGAAGCCGCCGGCGAAAGCTAGTACTATATAAAGATATACCTTACCTGGACATTGTTCCGGTTTCACGCATTTGCCACCTATTTTTGACAGTATATAACCAGGTTTGCAGACACAACCCACTAACTGCACCTTTGTGTCACAAATTACTACATCGGGTTTGTCACAAGTTGACTGACAACTGCGCACGTTTTCTTTGATCACTGCGTTTTTGTCACCGTTACAGCCGACATCCTCTGCAACACACATTAAAAGTCCTTGAATAAAGAAGTTGAATAATTAAATGAATCCTCTTAGAAGATGCTTTACTAGCATTTGCTCGAATAATATCATATTTTTTGTCGAGTGTCAAAGTGCAGAAGAAAACCAGAATTTAGAATTTGTGATTTTATAGCATGTGAACATATGTACATATGTTATTGTGAAAATCAATCAAACTTAGTGTAGATTTAATTTGATTTTCAGCTAAGTTCATTGAATAATCAGTAGTCTTAAATCAGTTGATACTATTATTAAAAAAATAAATTATTATGTTCTTACTTGGGCACTTATTTATCGGTATACATTTTCCATCCTTGCTGTTGGACCAGACTTCGCCATGTTTACAATTACATACCGGGTGTTGTGAGCAATTTGGGTTTGGATTAGCGCAGGTTGCTTTGCATTTATCATTGCAATATTTTGTACCTGTGGACAATAAATTAACAACTGTTTCGTGTTAAATTTAATTATTTCAGAATTTTGATATAAATAGATCTTTACATATAAATATCAGGTAAAACTAATAGTAATGTATATTTTAATCACTTTAATATTCATGTGGAATATTGGAAGGTTTTATTTTGTAATAATAATAGATACCCGTTTTAATTCAAGTACCCAAACTTAAAATACAGTTCAATTCAGTCTTGTTAAACTCTGAAACAATCTCAAAAAATATTAGGAAAATAGATTGATTATTATACGTATTTACTATATAATATTTAGTTGCATATTTATTATTCGTCAAAGTCTGCATACGTCATTTTGACTGAAATTTCTATTTTTATAAAGGCGTTTTTAATCATTTTTTCTATTAAACACGGCTTTAAATTTCTAAAACCACACACTAATGGATGTTACTTACGGCATTGATCTATTGGTACGCAAACACCCTTGTCGTTTCTACCATAACCTTTTGCACAGACGCATTGTGGCTTACAAACTGGTTTGGCAGGAGTTTGACATACAGGTTTTGGTATCAACACATCCTCGCAGCTATCCGTAGAGCATGCTGACGGACAACGATTCCATATTTCATTTTGTCTTGTACACTTTACTGGCGCTGAAACAATAAGGGTGACGTGAATACTTGATAACAATAAATAAATTTTAGTTCTTTATATCGTTCAGGTACTGTTGCAAAAGAAAAAAGATAAATTTGTCTATAGTAAAAAAAAAAAAAGAATAATTTGTCATAAATTATAAATTGAGTTTGTATTAAGTGTAAATAACAAATGTGGTATTGATATTTGCACGTTATTTCATGCAAAGAAACCAAAACTATCTTAGGAACTGAGAGCTATAGGTCACAATATTTTCATAGAATTTAAAATGTTAAATATCTGCCGTGCATAGTCGATAAAAAAGCAACACTTTAATCAAATACCAACTCGGATGAGCCGAATTAAAGTGGCCTGTAAACCTGAAGTATTTTGTACAGTATGCTGTAGGATTGATGAAGTAAAATGCATTAATTTAAAAAAAGTAACGTTCCTTTTTTATAATGTTTTATTACACAAAATGGACCGGTCGTTTCTTTCATGCTCCTTTTTGGTGATCATTTCATTTTTAATTTTAAACTATTTTAAATATATATATATGGATCTTTTAATTTTTGCTGTTTACTTTTTATGCATGCATGAAGTGTGTATGCTAAAAGTCTAGATAACCTAAGGTTCAAAAGTATACTTTGAATAAAAAAAAATATCACATCCGATGATTCTTTAAGTATTGCCGATGTTTTTATTCATTTGCGAATGCAGTATATCTGCTTTTATTTTAATGTGTTTTCAGAAACAGAAAATCAATGAGCTATATTACATCTAATTATTCTTTTTATTTAACTTTGATATAGAGGTTGACTGATCGTCAGTATAGTCTGCCTTCGTTAAAAGGTATTCGTACCCCTTGCACTACTTACCACAATTTTGTGGTTCTATGCATCGCCTGTCTTTAGGTCCTGCTCTTATATAACCATATTTACAGGCACACCCTGGAGGACAATCTTTCGGTGGATCGCATACAACTATAGCCCTCGAGTCAGTTTGGGGACAAACATTCGAAGGACAGTTAATTGCGCAATTGACGTAGGTTCCATTAGCTCCACAAGGATTGCCACCTAAAATTGAAAAGGGGTATGAATAATGTGTATATTTTTTAATAAAAAGCATTATAAATATGTTACATAGAATTCATAGAGCTTTGTCCTTATGTTATACATTACAGTATAAAGGTATATTTATTTGCTTTTTACGATCAAACGTATAAAGGCGGACTTATTAGAGATGCGTCTTTTTTTTCAACGCATACTGATTGGTGGATGTCCTTAGATCTAAAGGAGAATTCAATAGGTAGAGGAGAAAAAATGTTATTCAATACAGATCTTTGTATAAATATAAATTTAAAACTATTTTATCTTAAATAGTATATACACATAATGAATTTGTTAAAATATCAATTAGGTAAAACGGTGTTAAAAATAGGTAAATAATTTTAGAAGTAATATTTACAATTGAATTTTTTACATCTACAAAAACTGCTGTTATATTTTATCAACTTTACATAGAATATACACAAAAAGTTAGTTTCTTGATTGCTCGGTGCTTTGTTTTATATTATAGGCATAAATCATACTATTTGATAAAGATATACCTTACCTGGGCATTGTTCCGGTTTGACGCATTTGCCACTTATTTTTGACAATATATAACCAGGTTTGCAGACACATCCCACTATCTGCACCTTTGTGTCACAAATTACTACATCGGGTTTGTCACAAGTTGGCTGACAACTGCGCACGTTTCCTTTAATGACTGCGTTCTTGTCACCGTTGCAGCCGACATCCTCTGCAATAAATAAAAAAACGGTGAAACGATTGCTTAAATAATATTTATTCTATTGATTGGCTCTAAGGTAATAAGCAATTAAATAAATTAAGTATATCTTCGAGTAGCACTTTTTAATTAGATCGAAAAGTAAAAAATCAGATTGTCGATTTGAAGAATTTCGTTATTACTTACTTGGGCACTGATTTATAGGAATACATTTTCCACCTTTACTATTGGACCAGACTTCACCAATTTTACATTTACATACCGGGTCTTGTGTGCAATTCTTTGGATTTGGATTGGCACAAGTTGGTTTGCATTTATCATTACAATATTTTGTTCCTGTTGACAAGAAATCGACTACAAATTTATCGTATATTGTTGGACTATATCGTAATGTATCAAGTGAATAATTAACGTATGTTTTCATTTTGCCCACTGTGTAAGTGGAGTTCATTCACTTAATGAATGCGACTGGTCTGTTTACTTGATAATAGATATTTAAACCTTTATCTTCACTTTGAAATATTGTTTCATTAACTTCGTTTGCATCTACTTGTTACACACTATTCCAATCATTAGAAATTTATTAAGTAAAAGATATATAGAGTAACTGAATAAGTTTTCTACAAGGTCAGGTTAAAATTTGAATGAAAATAAAGGTAACCCTGATATCACCATTGTATGTTGCTTTGTTTTTTATTTTAATGTATTTATTTATCTGTTTAGGATCTAAATTCCAAAATCGTATTTATTTCTTATACTAAAAGGTCTGCGTTGATGGTCACCGTCGAAGCGGAAGTCTTCTGTAGGTTGATTATCTTATTAAATGATAGGCGCCCGATTTCAATAGCATTTTCTTTAATTTATTTATCACGTTTTTAAAGTTCGACGTCGGTTCCTTTTTTAAAGTTTCATTTTATGGTTTTTAGTGATATTTATATTTTTATATACACAATAGGTAACACTCAAAATATTAAATACTAGCTTTCCGCCAGCGTCTTCAGATTATGATGATAATGAGATCTATATCTTTACCCATATTATAAAGAGGAAAGGTTTGATTGTTTGTTTGCAAAGAACAAGCTCCGAAACTACTGGCCCGATTTTAAAATTCTTTAAAATTGGTAATTAAAAAACTACCTACCTAACTACATCATATGCGGTGAACATAGGCTATATTTTATCCCGACAAAAACAGCAAATGAAAGGATGAAAATGGGAGTGGAAGTTTGTACGGGGGCTAAAAACGTTACCATATTAACGATTGTTTACTATTCAATTTGTATTTATATCCGTGTCATTATGTCATGACATGAATTGATATCTAAATAAACAGTTCCATAGGGAGTCGAAGCCGCTGGTGGAAAGCTAATATTTAATATTTTTTGTGTTGCCTTATTATGTATATAAAAATATCAATACCAGTAAAAAACATGAAAAAAAAAAACTTAAAATAAAAGAACCGCCTACATACTTTAAGAAAGTGATAAATAATACTTACCTCAAAAGCGATTGATTCAAGAAAATGCTATTGTAGTCGGGCGCCTATCATTTAATTAATAAGCCTACAGAAGATCTCCACTTCGATGGCGTCCATCAACGCAAAACTTTTAGTATATAATATACACGTATTATAAAGAGTAAAGATTTGATTGCTAGTTTATTTGCATTAATACATGTTGAATATAGCCTATAATTTATGCCCCCGAAGTCGCGGGCTAACAAACAGCTAATTTGATAGATGACTTGGTTCATAATTCAAAAAAGAATCTATTGACATAACAACTTTTATAAAAAATATACATACTCCTTGAACATAGAAAATCCTACCTTCGGATTTTGAATGCATTAAAAATAGGCAATCTTTTGTTTTATAATTAGCTGAGATACATGAAGTTATAATACATATCATCTTAACATTTGTATTATATATGATGAAAAGCGTATTTTGCTTTGTTATAAAAGGAAAACTACTGATTCTATTTTTTTAATATCAATTTAAATGGGACTACCTCGGTCCATTACGTTGTAGAATAAAAAACTTTTAAAAATCGGTGAAATTACACAAAAAAAAACATACATTCCCGTTGAATATATAACTTCCTCCTTTTAAAATAATAATATTTTATTTGCTTTCAATGAGGTACACTGTCGATTAAAATATAATTCGGGGTCAGCCCATGTAGCCATTGGCGATAGCATGCAAATATTGATAAAATTACAAAGTCATATCATCTAATGTCAAAATTATTAAATTATAAGTATTGTTGTTTCATAAAACTTTTATTGAATACAATTACTATTCCAACTTGCAAAATATCAAAAAAATTAAAATTTTAATTTAATATTTGAAGTCGTTAAAAAATATTTTTCATTAGTTACCGTCTGTAAAATTTTTACAAAAGTGATTTTTAAATATTTACATCTTCAAATATTACTTCATAAGCCATTAGGGCTTTCTACCACCATATGTTCATTAAAGATACTTACGACATTGATCTAGTGGTACGCAAACACCCTTGTCGTTTCTTCCATAACCTTTTGCACAGACGCATTGTGGTCTACAAATTGGTTTCACGAGAGTGTTACATACAGGTTTTGGCTTCAACACATCCTCGCAGCTGTCCGTAGAGCAAGGGTCCGGTCCACAACGATCCCATACTTCGTTTTGTCTCGTACATTTGACTGGCTCTGAAACAATATCGATGTTGATTGGAACAATAAAACGTATTGACTTAACATAAGTCTTACTTCTTTAGCGTTATCATTTATATTTAAAACTAGCTTTCCACCAGTGGCTTCGCCCGTGTGGTTTTGTATAATAAATAAAAACCGTCCTTTTAAATCACCCTATCTTTTGAAAAAAAAAAACAAAATCCGTTGCGTAGTTTTAAAGATGTAAGCATACATAGGGACCGATAAACGGAAAGCTTAACTAGCTTATCTGAATCTATAGCAATAGGAATGTAAATTAATTATTTGAAGATATTTATTTACTTAGAAGTCTTGTGTTTCTAAAAGAAAAGCCATACTGAAAAGTACCCCTTGTAATACTTACTACATTCTTGTGGTTTTATGCATCGCCTGTCTTTAGGTCCTGCTCTTATATAACCATATTTGCAGGCGCACCCTGGAGGACAATCTTTCGGTGGATCGCATACAACTATAGCCCTCGAGTCAGTTTGGGGACAAACATTCGAAGGACAGTTAATTGCGCAATTGACGTAGGTTCCATTAGCTCCACAAGGATTGCCACCTAAAATTGAAAAGGGGTATGAATAATGTGTATATTTTTTAATAAAAAGCATTATAAATATGTTACATAGAATTCATAGAGCTTTGTCCTTATGTTATACATTACAGTATAAAGGTATATTTATTTGCTTTTTACGATCAAACGTATAAAGGCGGACTTATTAGAGATGCGTCTTTTTTTTCAACGCATACTGATTGGTGGATGTCCTTAGATCTAAAGGAGAATTCAATAGGTAGAGGAGAAAAAATGTTATTCAATACAGATCTTTGTATAAATATAAATTTAAAACTATTTTATCTTAAATAGTATATACACATAATGAATTTGTTAAAATATCAATTAGGTAAAACGGTGTTAAAAATAGGTAAATAATTTTAGAAGTAATATTTACAATTGAATTTTTTACATCTACAAAAACTGCTGTTATATTTTATCAACTTTACATAGAATATACACAAAAAGTTAGTTTCTTGATTGCTCGGTGCTTTGTTTTATATTATAGGCATAAATCATACTATTTGATAAAGATATACCTTACCTGGGCATTGTTCCGGTTTGACGCATTTGCCACTTATTTTTGACAATATATAACCAGGTTTGCAGACACATCCCACTATCTGCACCTTTGTGTCACAAATTACTACATCGGGTTTGTCACAAGTTGGCTGACAACTGCGCACGTTTCCTTTAATGACTGCGTTCTTGTCACCGTTGCAGCCGACATCCTCTGCAATAAATAAAAAAACGGTGAAACGATTGCTTAAATAATATTTATTCTATTGATTGGCTCTAAGGTAATAAGCAATTAAATAAATTAAGTATATCTTCGAGTAGCACTTTTTAATTAGATCGAAAAGTAAAAAATCAGATTGTCGATTTGAAGAATTTCGTTATTACTTACTTGGGCACTGATTTATAGGAATACATTTTCCACCTTTACTATTGGACCAGACTTCACCAATTTTACATTTACATACCGGGTCTTGTGTGCAATTCTTTGGATTTGGATTGGCACAAGTTGGTTTGCATTTATCATTACAATATTTTGTTCCTGTTGACAAGAAATCGACTACAAATTTATCGTATATTGTTGGACTATATCGTAATGTATCAAGTGAATAATTAACGTATGTTTTCATTTTGCCCACTGTGTAAGTGGAGTTCATTCACTTAATGAATGCGACTGGTCTGTTTACTTGATAATAGATATTTAAACCTTTATCTTCACTTTGAAATATTGTTTCATTAACTTCGTTTGCATCTACTTGTTACACACTATTCCAATCATTAGAAATTTATTAAGTAAAAGATATATAGAGTAACTGAATAAGTTTTCTACAAGGTCAGGTTAAAATTTGAATGAAAATAAAGGTAACCCTGATATCACCATTGTATGTTGCTTTGTTTTTTATTTTAATGTATTTATTTATCTGTTTAGGATCTAAATTCCAAAATCGTATTTATTTCTTATACTAAAAGGTCTGCGTTGATGGTCACCGTCGAAGCGGAAGTCTTCTGTAGGTTGATTATCTTATTAAATGATAGGCGCCCGATTTCAATAGCATTTTCTTTAATTTATTTATCACGTTTTTAAAGTTCGACGTCGGTTCCTTTTTTAAAGTTTCATTTTATGGTTTTTAGTGATATTTATATTTTTATATACACAATAGGTAACACTCAAAATATTAAATACTAGCTTTCCGCCAGCGTCTTCAGATTATGATGATAATGAGATCTATATCTTTACCCATATTATAAAGAGGAAAGGTTTGATTGTTTGTTTGCAAAGAACAAGCTCCGAAACTACTGGCCCGATTTTAAAATTCTTTAAAATTGGTAATTAAAAAACTACCTACCTAACTACATCATATGCGGTGAACATAGGCTATATTTTATCCCGACAAAAACAGCAAATGAAAGGATGAAAATGGGAGTGGAAGTTTGTACGGGGGCTAAAAACGTTACCATATTAACGATTGTTTACTATTCAATTTGTATTTATATCCGTGTCATTATGTCATGACATGAATTGATATCTAAATAAACAGTTCCATAGGGAGTCGAAGCCGCTGGTGGAAAGCTAATATTTAATATTTTTTGTGTTGCCTTATTATGTATATAAAAATATCAATACCAGTAAAAAACATGAAAAAAAAAAACTTAAAATAAAAGAACCGCCTACATACTTTAAGAAAGTGATAAATAATACTTACCTCAAAAGCGATTGATTCAAGAAAATGCTATTGTAGTCGGGCGCCTATCATTTAATTAATAAGCCTACAGAAGATCTCCACTTCGATGGCGTCCATCAACGCAAAACTTTTAGTATATAATATACACGTATTATAAAGAGTAAAGATTTGATTGCTAGTTTATTTGCATTAATACATGTTGAATATAGCCTATAATTTATGCCCCCGAAGTCGCGGGCTAACAAACAGCTAATTTGATAGATGACTTGGTTCATAATTCAAAAAAGAATCTATTGACATAACAACTTTTATAAAAAATATACATACTCCTTGAACATAGAAAATCCTACCTTCGGATTTTGAATGCATTAAAAATAGGCAATCTTTTGTTTTATAATTAGCTGAGATACATGAAGTTATAATACATATCATCTTAACATTTGTATTATATATGATGAAAAGCGTATTTTGCTTTGTTATAAAAGGAAAACTACTGATTCTATTTTTTTAATATCAATTTAAATGGGACTACCTCGGTCCATTACGTTGTAGAATAAAAAACTTTTAAAAATCGGTGAAATTACACAAAAAAAAACATACATTCCCGTTGAATATATAACTTCCTCCTTTTAAAATAATAATATTTTATTTGCTTTCAATGAGGTACACTGTCGATTAAAATATAATTCGGGGTCAGCCCATGTAGCCATTGGCGATAGCATGCAAATATTGATAAAATTACAAAGTCATATCATCTAATGTCAAAATTATTAAATTATAAGTATTGTTGTTTCATAAAACTTTTATTGAATACAATTACTATTCCAACTTGCAAAATATCAAAAAAATTAAAATTTTAATTTAATATTTGAAGTCGTTAAAAAATATTTTTCATTAGTTACCGTCTGTAAAATTTTTACAAAAGTGATTTTTAAATATTTACATCTTCAAATATTACTTCATAAGCCATTAGGGCTTTCTACCACCATATGTTCATTAAAGATACTTACGACATTGATCTAGTGGTACGCAAACACCCTTGTCGTTTCTTCCATAACCTTTTGCACAGACGCATTGTGGTCTACAAATTGGTTTCACGAGAGTGTTACATACAGGTTTTGGCTTCAACACATCCTCGCAGCTGTCCGTAGAGCAAGGGTCCGGTCCACAACGATCCCATACTTCGTTTTGTCTCGTACATTTGACTGGCTCTGAAACAATATCGATGTTGATTGGAACAATAAAACGTATTGACTTAACATAAGTCTTACTTCTTTAGCGTTATCATTTATATTTAAAACTAGCTTTCCACCAGTGGCTTCGCCCGTGTGGTTTTGTATAATAAATAAAAACCGTCCTTTTAAATCACCCTATCTTTTGAAAAAAAAAAACAAAATCCGTTGCGTAGTTTTAAAGATGTAAGCATACATAGGGACCGATAAACGGAAAGCTTAACTAGCTTATCTGAATCTATAGCAATAGGAATGTAAATTAATTATTTGAAGATATTTATTTACTTAGAAGTCCTGTGTTTGTAAAAGAAAACCCATGCTAAAAGGTACGCCTTGTAACACTTACTACATTCTTGTGGTTCTATGCATCGCCTGTCTTTAGGTCCTGCTCTTATATAACCGTATTTACAGACACACCCTGGAGGACAATCGTGCGGTGGAAGACATAGAGCTATGCCCCTCGAGTCAGTTTGGGGACAAACATTCGAAGGACAGTCAAATGCGCAATTAACGTAGGTTCCATTAACTCCACAAGGATTGCCACCTGAAATAAAAAGAAAAAAGTTAATATCAGTAACAATAGCATGTGTTTTACATTCTTATAACAAGGAGAACTATGTGGCTGGAACATATCACATAGAGTTTTATGCATATCTCATTATAATTAATATAAATACTCTTGCATACATGTCTTATTGAATACTTCAAAGTATGGATGTGGTAATCGAAGACTAAATAAGATAATTTTATTTTAAGTTCAATTACTACACGAGTAGCTCGATAGCGCGGAGGTTAGTGCAGTCGATCTGCGATGCGAAGATTAACTAACTATTGCTAGGATCAATGATAGGAAGGATGATCAGAAATTCGTTATCTTGAGCTCCTCTTTACTCCATAGGTCTTGATTTCCTCTAGAACCGTTTATTATTAGTTCATGTTACCACCAATTATTTTTATTTATTCGATTTAAATCAGATTCTATCAGCCTTTTAGTGAGTACATTAATAGGCTGATGATGAAATTTATTTACAACTGTGCAAAAAGATAAAAATGTAATTTTATTTACAATGTTTTTTTCAGATATTTATAAAAATCAACTTTATAGTACAACGAGTTATAAGCCAATGTTTTATAATGTGAAGGATAATTATAGAGTTATTTAAATAAAACGAAATACTTTACATGAACATTGCTCCGGTTTTATGCATATCCCACCGATCTTTGACAATATATAACCGGGTTTACACACACATCCCACTAGTAGCAGTTTTTTGTCACAAACTCCTACATTAGGTTTGTCGCAAGTTGACACGCAACTGCGCACGTTCTGTTTGATCACTGCGTTCTTGTCACCGTTGCAACCGATTTCCTCTGCAAAACACATTAACGATGTTTTTAAATATGACTTGTAAGCAAACAGCAGCTTATATTTCGAATAAGCAATTTTCTTAAACATTGATAAAATTTCATTTTAAAATTTCGCTCAAATAATATTTTCTAATTTCATTTAGCAGTCACCAGCATTAATGAGTATCTGTGTCCGAGCTTCATCGATTTTGTTAGATCTTTGATTAGCTTCCACTAGGAACACTTTCCATTCTTTCATCCAAATATTATTTAACTAATGGTTATTTTCATACAGGGCCATACGCCATAATTTGAAAATAACTATTGATATTAAATGTTTATGCTATTATTTGAATAATACTATGCAATTTTCTGACTATACTTGAATAGTTCGATAATGTCTCATTATTTAATGATTTTATTTAAAACAAAATTTTGTAAATCGAAATACTTTGGAGTGTATATTAGTTTTTAGTCATCTTGATTTCGCGATGTGTTATCTGTTCACAATTTCACATCAGCCGAGATTCATTCAAAATAAAACGCCAAAAAATGTAATAGTGTTACCAAACGATTCTGTACTTACTTGGGCATTGGTTTACTGGTATACATTTTCCATCCTTGCTGCTGGACCATACCTCACCAATTTTGCAGTTACATATCGGGTTTACGGAGCAATTCTTTGGATTTGGATTAGCACAAGTCGGTTTGCATTTGTCATTACAATATTTGGTTCCTGTTGATATTGTTTAATTAAATATTGTGTATCATAGCGTATAATTATTTTAGAGTTTCATTTATTTCTTTATTTTAGAATCACTGCTAGTGATATTACAGAATCATTTTTAATTATAGGTGACTATGGCATGCACCAATATTTTTTCAACTCTAGGAGTTACTTCTTATTAGCTCAGCTCAGTTGAAAACATTTCACCTTAAGCTTACAAAGTGACAAAAAGAAATACGCTTATAAATAGTATTTGCTTCAGATGTGAGTCGATCTATTTTAAATGATGATACATGTTAGACATTAATATTGAATATTGTATGTTCTCTGTGTACAACACAGAGTACCGTAAACTGGGGTTACTTTGAATCGCGGGATTACTTTGATCAAAACTTCCTTTTCACATAAAAATTCAAATTGCGTAAAACAGAACTACTATTGTCAGATTTCTTTTTTGCATGGTAATACTGAGTGAAGTGTCAAATTCATTTCTCCGGCGGCGTTGGCGATATCACTGCGTTTATGTAAAAAAAAGGTATGTTTTCCGTTATTATCTATTTATTTGGAAAAAAATGTGTTGCAAAACTTTATGTGCATTGCAGTGTGTGTTGGTATCATGATTTTTTTGGATAAAATTCATTAAGTATTGTGCATTCGTGAACCCATAACAAAATATTTTATTGTTCTAACCTTAAAGGTTGCATTATGGCGACGCTTTATTTTATGCGGGGTGTCATTGATAATGTGCATGGTGTAAGATTGATCAACTGATCAAAGTCAACCCAACCGCTTGCAGCAAAATTTGCTTCGAGGCTTTGTGTTATGTTTTTTTTTTAATTTCTTTTCCAGAATAATGCCACGAGTATACAAAAAGAAACTGGGCTCTCGTGAGTACCGAAATTACTCACAAGTTAAGTTAGAAGAGGCATTGACTCAAATCGTGGACGGTAAACTTTCGTTTAGAGGGGCATCTGAACTATAAAACATAGCATATGGAACGCTATATAATAAATTTAAAGGGATGCATGTAAAAAACCTGGCGCTCAGACGGTTTTCTCAGAATCTGAAGAAAAAGCTATACTGCAATCAGCCGCGAAGTGTTCAGACTGGGGTTATCCTCTGACTATTATGGATTTAAGGTTCTTCGCAAAAGCTTTTCTCGATGGACAAGGACGAGTGGTCTCAAAATTTACTAATAATCTGCCCGGAATTGAGTGGGCGTTTTCTCTTCTACGACGCCATAGAGATGAATATTCTCAAAGGGTCTCATCCAATATTAAAAAAGCTAGGGCAAATATTTCCCATGAAAGTGTAAATGCCTATTTCGAAAAGCTTACTACCGTAGTTAAAGATTTACCAGCGTCTAATATATTTAACTACGACGAGACAAACATGAGCGACGACCCTGGAAAAAAACTAGGCATTTACAGGCGAGGGGTCAAATATCCCGAGAAAGTTACGAATTTCTCCAAAAGTGCCACTACAGTGATGGTATGCGGATCCGCGGATGGTGTTCTTTTACCGCCCTATATAACTTTTAAAAGTGTTCATCTCTATGACACATGGAAAGAAGGGGAACCACGCGGTGCACCATGTTGTCAGAAGACTTGCTGTTCTCCTGGATCTCGATTTAATAGGACCAGCAGTGGCTGGATAGATAGCGTGACCTTCCGTGATTGGTTTCGGACTTCTTTTCTGCCCCATGCCAAAGCATTGCCAGGTAGAAAAGTTTTGATTGGCGACAATCTGTCTTCTCACATGGATAATGCCGTACTAAATGAATGTGGAAAAAATAATATTGACTTTGTATGCTTGGTTCCGCATTCAACTCATTTGTGTCAACCATTAGACGTTGCCTTCTTCAGGCCGATGAAAAGCGCTTGGAGAACCGTGTTGGCTAACTGGAAAATGCAAAACCCTCGTTTGACAACTGTTCCAAAGGATGTTTTTCCACGCCTGCTCCAAAAGGCACTAGAAAAAATTGATTCTGTCAAAGCCAAACCGAATGCACCTTTTGAAAATGTAGTTGAAGGAGTAAAAAGAAATTTAATGAGTGCTTTTAAAGCCACTGGTATATTTCCTCTATCTAGAGAACAGGTGCTGAAACGACTGCCTGCTGTGGAAGAGAGTGACCTGACTAATAATATTGAAAGTTGTTTAACTGAATATCTCAAAAAACAGCGTTACGGTGCTCAATCATCGGATGGACCTAGAAAAAGGACAAGACTAAATGTTGAGCCAGGTATTAGCGTGTCTACTTTTAGTGCAATTGGCACGCCTGCGTGTGAAGATGCCAATGACTTAATCGGCTCTGATAGTATGGATCAAGAAAACTTATTGTCAATTGGTGATGCAGAAAAAACGCATAACGTGATCCCAGCGGACGAGAGCAGTGAGTCTGATAATCCCATTTCAGAGGCACAAGATGATTTAGAAGTGAGCAGATTTGTCTTGGCAAAGTTTTATTCACATCGAGGAAAGAAAACTTACAAATATGTGTGTCGAATTACCTGCGTGGAACCTTTATTAGTCGAAGGTTTTAATCAATGGGTAATAAAAAAGATTTTAGACTTGTACGCGACGACATTTCAGAAATTGAAGAGACTGATATTCTAAGCTATTTGCCAAGGCCTAAAACAATTGCTGGGGAAGATAACGTTGAATGCGTCCAGTTCAACTTTGATGTCCATATCTTGGAACTCCCGTGAACTAACATTTTTTAAAGCCTCTGTGGCTATTTTGATATATCTTTTTTTAAAGAGTTTGTTTGTTTTTGTCATTTAATAAAAGAAAGACTGAGTGTGATCATATATTAGGTTATATTTGATTAAAATAAAGACTGATTATATTATTTTTACGTAGTTTTATTCGATCAAAGTTACCCCAAGGAATAAAAATTGCAATATATTGTTTTCCTGTGAACCGATTATATTTTTGTTTTTTTCTTTATAATAGTAATGGGGGTTACTTTCCAAATTCATCATAAAAACATGGGGTAATAAAGTAACCCCAAATCCATTTTAACTTTGATCACGATGTTTTTATTTTTTTTCTCTAAAAGTATCAATATTATTTTACTTTTTTTGCGGTTATCGGAAGAACTATAAAAACCGATAATTTGATATTTTTTTATTTAAAAAATGTCAATAATTTTTTAAAATACAGGCATCTAAACTTAAAAAATGATCAAAGTAACCCCGGTTTACCGGTTTTAATCTTAGCAAAACAGGTGGTAACTTAAATCAGTTTAAATTTTAGAAATTACTAAAATAAGCCAGTGAATTCAGTAAAATCTGTTTAGAATTAGAAAATTCTGTATTTTCATAAACAATATTTTTAATCACACGACTGTCGTTGATAAAACGTTTCTTTATACCGTAATAGAAATTACTTACGGCATTGCTCTATAGGTACGCATTCACCCTTGTCGTTTCTTCCATAACCCTTTGCGCAAAGGCATTGAGGTCTACAAATTGGGTTTTTGGGAGCATGACATATGCGGTTTGGATGCAACACGTTATTACAACTGTCCGAATAGCATGGTCCAGGACAGCGGTACCATACTTCGTTTCGTCTTGTACACTTGACTGGTTCTGAAACATTATAAATGTTTGATTAGCGGAATAAAAACTCACAAATTCAACTAAATATTCATTTAATTTCAAATAAGATTTCGTAATGTAATCTGAGTAGTTCTATCCGCTTGTAAATTATCTCCATTGATTGTTATTTTTATTTACAACAGAAATAATACCAAAATTAGTTTTGAAATAATCTTTAAGTTTTCTGTCATTTAAAAAAATATATTCTATGTATAGCTTTATGAAAGGACTTAGTTTCTACGTTATAATATCCTATCATTCTGTTTTTAAAAACGAGTTTAGTAAATAACTTTCTATATGAATTGTAGAAGTTATATAAATAAACAGTATTTATTTATTTAAGCGTTATTGCACAATATTAGTGTAATATTATGCCTTAAAAGTCAATATGTAATTCTTGATCCTATTGATCTTTTTATTCAGCTATAATTTTTTTCGATGCTATATTAAAAATAAGGAAAATGGTAAATTGGTTCTCTATCCAAATTTTATTTATAAAAATCCCGAATAATACTTTAAAACTATTGACCGTCTCTGGTACTTAAGATGTAATTCAAACCCACAACCTTCGCAGCTTTGGTAACAGTTATAACTAATATACTCGTATTAATGTAATGTTATAATCTATTTTATAACTTACTGCAATCTTGTGGTTTTATGCATTTTCTGTCTTTCGGGCTCGCTCTTATGTAACCACTTTTACAAGCACACCCTGGAGGGCAATCTTTTGGTGGTTTACATAAAATTATACCCCGCGAGTCAGTTTGAGGACAAACATTCGAAGGACAGTCAAACGCGCAACTAACAAAGGTTCCATTGACTCCACAAGGATTGCCACCTGAAAGAATAATAGTATAAGCAACATCAGGATATGTGCAATCGACAGCACGTCATGTTATACACAATTGTCAAATTAATTCTTTTCTTTTTTAAACCTTATTAAATGTAATGAATTCAATACACTCCATTGAACGTAAAATTACTGGCGGAAATATGACATATTGTGGTAGCCTGACTTGCAGCCGTGTGTACCATGTAATAATAAATCTCGTACAAATAATAATATGTAGTCACATATTATTAAGTGTAATAATAAATCTCGTACAAATAATAATATGTAGTCACAAATTTTTGTAGGCATTGAGAATTCTCTATAAAGCTCGTTATTGAAAAAAATTATAGGTAGGTCATGTTTTCATTTAGAAATACTTTTCCTGGTAAAGTTTTTCTATTTAGTATGGTTGACGAGTAAAAATTAAACGTTTATGCTAGATGCACAAATACATAAATGTGTTTAGATAGATAAGGGAAGCCGACGTCGCGGGTGTAACGACGTCTCTGTCCACAAATTGGTCATTTTGCAGACAAGTGCTATATACTGTATATCAATATTTTTGCACTAGGCTATCTAAAACATATATTTTCCTTATTTTTCCTCAAATAATATTATTATATTTAAACATGGTGATTAAACAACCATCCGGTATTCAGAAGATTGAAAGTATTTATTTTGCTACTTATGTTCAATTAATAAAGAAATACTTTACATGAACATTGCTCCGGTTTTATACATTTCCCACCGATCTTTGATAATATATAACCAGGTTTGCACACACATCCCACCGTCTGCACTTTTTTGTCACAAATTCCTACATTAGGTTTATCACATGTCGGTAAACAACTGCGCACGTTTTGTTTGATCACTGCGTTCTTGTCACCGTTGCAACCGCCATTCTCTGCAACATACATTTTAAAAATATCTATGCTCGCTTTCACAAAATTTAGCATTCGCTTAAATATTGAGGCATCGCCTAAGGTGAGATGCATTAAATGCCAGTGATATTTTTATCAATGACTAGGAACCACCTAGCGACATTAAGCGATATTAAGCTTAATATAAGCGCTAAAGTTATGACATGCGTCACGTGGCACCTTGCGCTAGGCGTGATATGACAGGTTACAAATGTGTCAAGGTATAAGGAAAAAAAAATATTTGGAATCAAACTATTCTATATAGATAATTCGTAAGATTAGGTTATTCCTAGTAGTACTAGTAGTGTACGGTGGTCGATTAATTACTTTTTAAATTTATCATTATGTTCATCTAAGCCGCCGTCGCTCGATTCGATTGATTATTAACGATTTGTTTTAAAAATGTTTTACTTGGTGCAGTAACTTTCATTGATCTCAACAAATAAATTGATGTGTTTGAGGAACAATATTTTATATCGTCATTATTAGCGTTCCGTATGTAAATGGTAAAACGGGAGACAGCAGGTTCCCGGTCCGTTTGTCACCAGGCCGTATCTTATGAACCGTGAACGTTAGACGGTTGAATTTTTCACAGATTATGTATTATTGTATCCGCTATAACAACAAATAATAAAAAAAACAGAATAAAATAAATCTCTGACTTATGAACTCTTTGAGCACGAGTCCTACTCACATTTGGTCGGATTTTCTTAACAGAATAAGGATAAGTTGTTTTAGAGCTCTGCTCCAAAAAAAGAGAACCCTTACAGATTTGTCTACCCGTCTTTTTTTGTCAAATTTTTTTTTGTCAAAGTTACTTAACCGATTGTATTTGTATTTGGAACATTTATATAAGTTAGTGATCCAAAGATGGTTTTATTTATTCATGAAACTTTATTTACCAGCAAAAATTAATGAATGACATATACCTAATGAATTTAAAACATAGCGGCCTTTTTGTGGGGTAATCTGTACATATTATGAAACAAAGTCGCTTTCCGCTGTCTGTACGCGATATTTGATTAGTTTATATGTATAATATAGGATCACATTTGCGAAGCCGCTGGCGGATAGCTAGTAATAAAAAAAGGTTTTATAACATATAATATATGAAATAGATAATTATAATATTTTTTTTTGTCTTTCTGTTGTTTTGGCGTTATTTAAACTGTGAAACTAATACACTAATTTTTAGATTTTTTATCATCCACACAAAGCTATAGACACGGGTAACATAGGCTATCATTTACGGACGAAACCGTGGGAAAACGGTAATAAATAATAATACTCACTTGGGCATTTAGATATTGGGATACATTTTCCTCCCTTGCTGCTGGACCAGACTTGACCAATTTTACAGTAACAAAGAGGGTTAGGTTTACAATTTTTTGGATTCGGATTGGCGCAAGTCGGTTTGCATTGATAAGGGCATGGTATGGTCACTGTCAATAAAAAAATAATAGTTTTAAATTAAAAAAAAAAAGAAAATTGTTTTTACACAAAATGTATACTAGGTACTAGTCTCCTAATGATAGGATTATTTTCTAACTTAACTTTTCAAAGCTCTTGTTTGTGAACACAAATAAATGCTTATAGGACGCAACCAAAGTTGGTTTATATCATTTGAAATACCTACATCTTTAACAATACTTATAACAGAAGCTTCGATTTAAATTTACAATTTATTTATATTATAGAAAATTGCTTAAAAATTCGAAATTCCCAGTTGAGATATGATTTCGAACCTTTATCAATTAAAACTTGTCTTCACCATCCAAAAGTTCAAATTCAGATTCAACTCCATTTATTCAGTCAAGACCGGACAAGGCTTTGTGCATATCAAAAGCTACGCCATCGGTCGTAAATCTACGGCGGGAGACCTTGTACTGAGAAATACCAGTACCACTACCAGAAACTCAGTAAAAGCTGCTTTTTATCGTCGTGCTAATACTTTGTAATGTGTATACTAAACTAGAGAAACAAATAAAAATCCAAAAATAAATTTTCCTTAAGCCATAATCTGAATTTGTCAAATTTTTGTTTAAAGAAAATTTACACTAATCTATAATGATTGGATAGATTTGAGATCGCTTTTAAAAATTCTTTCACTTACAGGAAGCTACATCATATGCGGTAAGTATAGGCTATGTTTTATCGCGAAGAGCATATACACGGATGAAAATGGGAGTGGAAGTTTTTATAGGGAATTTAATCGTTATAGTAATTCAATTTATTATTGTAATTATATCCGTGTTAAGCAATGCTATGAATCGAGGCCTAAATAACCGTCCCCTAGAGACCACGTGGGCGAAGCCGCTGGCGGAAAGCTTATATTAGATAAATTCAGTTTTTAGCTAAATTTTAAAACGTTTCGTAGGTATTTGACACTAATAATAAATACTTAATTGATAAAGTTTTACAAAACTTTGACATAACAATAATTTCATCTGGACATCTTTGTACAGTATTTAGGCAATCGGAAGGTCTTCTAATGCAAACAAGTCATCGTGCTTAAGTTGCCTTGATGCATATTTGCCTTAAGAGACGTTCTCTGTACCTATACACTAATTAGTGACAGGAGTGACAAATTAGACAGGGAAAAGGTATTTGTGGTTAATTAGAATATTAAGAAAGTACCTGGTGGCTTAGAGCAGTCATGAGTAGCTACTACAACAGATAAGACAGTAAAAAAACTAGCTAATATCAACATCTTGATTTCAACTGATATTATTTCTCATCATAAATTGTATTTATAGTAAATTCTTGGTAAACAATAAATACTTTATAATACAATACAATAAAATAAATGAAATAGGGTTCGGTTTTAAATATATCTAAGACTAGCTTTCCGCCAGCGGCTTCGCCCCCGCGATCCCTAGGGAACTGTTTGTTTGGGTATCGATTGCTGTTATCATAGCATAGTTTTTCGTACATATATTTTTGGTATCTTGAACCTTGAAGCGCACGCAACGGAAGCCCTCAAGGATTAATAATTTTACTCGTTTTTTCCATATTTTCCATTATTTCTTCCCTCCTAATAGTTGCAACGTGATGTTATATAGCCTAAAGCCTTCCTCGATAAATGGTCTATTCAACACAAAAAGATTTTTTCAATTCGAACCAGTAGTTCCTGAGATTAGCGCGTTCAAACAAACAAACAAACTCTTCAGCGTTATAATATTAGTATAGATTTTTCAGTAGCTCGTAGAATGATTGAGGAATGTCTATTTTCACACCATATTCCTTTATAGAATTTGCCGGGATTCGATTTTTTGTTCTTTGAAATTCATAATCGTTGTTTAATATACGCGCCGGTTATTATATGATCATAGCAAATGAATTCTTACAATAAAGTCCTTCCATTACTTAAAGTGTATTAATCAAAAATAATTTGATTTCTGTTGCTGCTAATTTAAGGTATTATTTACTTTAAGCTTTCATCATTACTAGCCCATTAAATTTCCCACTGCTGGGGCTCGGGCCTTTCCTATGGATGGAATCGCATCAAATCGAATAGGGAGAATGAAAATACACCACGCGGACCCAGTACGGATTGGTGGGTGTTAACGTGTCTTCCGAAGCACGGGGGAGTTTAATACAATAAATTTTTGGTCACCCATCCTTAACGAGCCGTTGCGGAAGTTGCTTCATATCCGTATCTCAGACCGAGTGCCCTAACCACTGCGCAATTGAGCTTCTCGCTTAAGCTTTTAAATTTAATTTGAAATTCCCGTGCGGAACCTTCAAACCAAAATACCTATATAATTATAAAAATGTAGATATTTGAACAAGTGTGCTATTACATAATCAATCATGAAAAGTCAATGGAAAAGTAATTGTTTCAGAATAATGCATAAGTCATGTACAGGTTATGATATTTCTTTATAATGTATAGTCAACAGCATATTATACTATACTAAACTGTGTGGGGTGTGAAGCAATCCCTGCTTTATCACACGTTTTTCCCTTTTTAATGGGTTTAGTGGCTAGACAAAATGCGCATGGTATATACACATTTTGACTAGCTTCTGTGGGTCTGTAAGGCAGGAGAGTCCCTGTAAAGTTGCAAAATATGTATTGCAGTTACAAAATATCGATTATCAATAAGTGACTTATACGTGATCGTAAGGCTGTATGCACTTTTATATAGGTGAACGACCCGATGATAAAACAAAATCCATAAATGCTATAGAAGAGTAACAAAAATTTCATTTACGAAACAAATGGGCATTCAAACTAAACTAAAGAAAAGGTTATACAAAACAGTCAAATTAATCCACTATATTTTAAATCTTACTACATTGAGAGTAGAGTTCAAAGTCATTTCAGAAAATTGACATATTGCTATAATCTGGCGTGCAGCCGTGTGTATAGTACAGAAATTCAGGTTATCCAACACTGAAAAAAAATTCAATATTAGTAATAAGGCTAAGTGTTTATTGACGTATTTGAAAAGTCTGTTGTAATTTAACCTTATATATCTACCTATTATTCATGAGAAACTCGCCGATTATATATTTTTATTTAATGGAAAAACATTTTCCATAACAGCTTTCTTTTCATATACCTTTATTATTAACATGATACATAATACGAACTTGGAATTGTTTATTATATAAAACTATTTTATGCGGGTTTAGCACATTTATATTTTATTTCATGACGTTTCGGAACCTTTACAGGTTCCGTTTAAAAGAGTTTCATTTAATGAGTAGTGCGCATACGAAAATATAAGATACCAGTATTATTTATTATATACTAGCTGACCCGATGAACTTCGTATCACTTACCTCTTAATAAAAACCATATTAATATTGAAAAATATTACTTAAATTGACCACTGCACGACCATAAGTATTGATCGTCAACTGAACGTTTGACAGCTAAAAACAGTTTGTATGGGAAAATCAAATTGTCGTTTTTAGTGTTATACTCTCAATTTTGTTATATTTTCTTCCAGGACGGAGGGTTTAAACGATAAGAAAATATAATAAAGTTGAACGAATATTTCAAGACTAAAATTTGTCAAATCGGTTCAGCCGTTCTCGAGTTTTAGCGAGACTAACGAACGGAAATTCATTTTTATTTATATAGATTTAAAAGACTAACATGACCTCCGAAACAGCGAGAACTACATAGTATGCGCCTAGTTCTTACAAAATTCCGTATCTTCATTATCCTATTAATATTCCCACTTTTGAAGCACAACAGGCCTTTCGTATTGATGAAATCAAATCGAATCAAATATGGAGATCATCCACACGGCCATAGTGCGGATTTGTGGGTGTTAATGACTGCAAATGAAGCCAAGACCAACGACTTAACATGCCTTCTGAAGCACGAAGAAGCTCAAGATAATAAATATTTGATCGCCTATTCTATGACCGGGTCTTATGATAGTTACGTCATTTTCGAACCTCAAATCATATACACTAGAGTTCCATAGAACTCCTCTGTACGAAGTTCCTACGGCAGCTAAAAATGGGATAATTGTTTGAAGGCATATTTTTTATTTTATATAAACTAAAAAATATCTGCGCCTATAGCTGTCTGTATTCTACGATGTGGACATTAGAGTTTTACGAAACCACACTTGTAATGAAAGAAAGCGTATAGTTGTGTATATAGAGGTTCAATCATATAAAACGTAATAAAGGGTTTTATTTCATTAAAGCCCTATGCTGTCACAATACTACGATCGACGCCTAGTTCAAGACTGAGCCTAAACAAAATAGCTAATTAACAGTTAACATGATCAGTCTCTATGTAACATCATGGAACAACCGTTCAACCTACTTCAAAAAAATCTTCGACAATCTCGAACTTATAAACTAAATCAAGTGCCGAAAACTGTCTAATTTTCACGGTTCGATGAATAACAAATACAGAGTTCTTCATCTTATAATTCTAGACAGAATTCTGGAGAAACGCAGCGATATTCTTGGCTCAATAACTTAAGGGATTTGGTTTGATTAGAGCACTACATCTCTTCGTGCAGCAGCCTCTATAATGAAGATAGCCACGATATCCAACTCGATAGGAGTGGCATATAATAAAGTAGAAGAAATTGGCTGATTCATGATGGTAGCTAGAAGATTATATATCAAAGAACAAATAAATCACACTTGTGCAAAGCCGTGGAGTAGCTCTCCTCGGTCTTAAAAATAATGTAGTGTCAATTAATTAATTATAATATTCATTGAAACCTCTATGAGAAGTAAACAATTATTGCTCATTGTTCTTTAAAAAAAAACACATTTCGAACAATACATTCAACTTATTATTGTTTTTGCGACAGCTGTTCAAAGGTCTAGTATAGATTTGTTTTGTATTTATTGAATAATCGTTAATAACAACGACCATAATTATTCTGTTGCTATAGTATATTATAATATTTCATGGTTATTATAAAGTTGGAAAAGGCGGCGACATTTTATGAGAATGTCATGAAAAAGTTTTTATATAGTTATGCGACCTTTTCGGAGCTTTTAAAAAGCATATAAAGTCAACAACTTTATAAGCCGTCGTAGATTTTCAAACCACACTTTGTAGTTTTTTTTTTTTACTTTGAATTATATCATAGATCACATTGGATCTGATTAATCAGTTTGCTTCTATTTTCTGTTAAATATAAAATGCAAACCTAATCCATATTTAAGATTAATTTATTTACATCGCGTGTCCGCTATCATCGCGCTAAAATGATAAAACAATAGTATAAAAAAGGAAAAAAATTGTGATCTTAAAAGGGTATTGTTTTTCCTTTTGAGGTACACAACCCTAAAATGCTTACAACATGACATGAATTCACAAAAAAATAAAAAATAAACAAACAAAAAACATGATCAACTCTGCAACACAGACACGGTTGCCTATACAAAACTAATAGCACATTTGTTCAGTCTAACCTCAATTTGTTTTCATTTTAAAAACTAGGTCCGTTACGAGCTTGCATCACTAGATGCAATTAAAGATGGCTGGCACGGTGGCGCAGCGAAAAATCCGACTCCGCTCTGTCAACATGAAACTTTATTATGAGGAATGGAAAGTTTTAATAATCCCAAGCGACAAGGGATGACTCTGTCCGAATCGAGTGAATACTCGTTTCACACTGGATGAAGATTTGATTAATAAAGTTGTAATGTTTTTACAATAAGTAAAGACGCTTATCTATTAGATCAGTCTTACGTTGGAAACATGTTTTCGGGGGTGTAAAACTTGTACGCAAGTTTTATTTATGTACAGACAAGTGTTTACGCCAATAAGTTTACAAATTTTACAAGGCGTACTGCTGTAGCAAGTGCTGCTTACGAGTCATTTCCGAGATTTTAATATCTGCTATGAAAATCAGTAAGAAAATCACCGTTTTATCTAGAGGGTTATAAACTGGATTCAAAAATATCTTGATTGACACTCACACTCACACTCACTCACTCACATTCTCACATGAGAATGGGCCCTCCTAAAGCAAGTTTAAATAGCGACAGTTTTCTTGAAAATATTACATAAATTGTATGTAATATTTTCGGTTTTTATTTTCCAGCATTTCCTACTATAAGTATTTGGACAGATTAAACAATAGATTGTTATAGAACGAATTAAATGACCCATTTTATGTAGTGATTTTACGAACGTTACTTACACTCGTACGAAAAGTAATAACTTGAGAAAATAACATAACTTAAGCAAATATTTTTAACCAGGAGACGAGAATTTCAAAGAATAGCTAATAATAATAGTATTCTAACTAATAACAATTTTTACTTCTTGTTTATTTGGTTAAAATAGGTGCTTAATTTATAACATATGAGTAAATAAAAGCACAGTTCAAATTCAATATTAGTTATTTGGTCATAGTAGTTACAAGGACTTGTGAAAGTCGAAAGACATATAGGAAGTCTTCTGTTACAAATCTACGGCGGAAGACCTTGTACTGAGAAGAACCGGCAAGATGATCAGCAAGGACTTTTTGGCCCCTTTTTTAGAAAACTTCAATTCGAAAATGACTTCAACAGACTATGAAGTCGCTTACTATTAGGAGACCAGTCCTGCAATTCTGTAAAAATCTAGACCCAAATTCTAATTCACTCATGTATCAGAATTCACGTCATACAGTGTATAAATTTTATTCCATTTTTTTTTGTATAAAAATACAAAACAAAATTGTTCGAATATACGTGTCACAGATATTCCTATGTTATTTCGAAACAAACTTCACTTATGCCACAAAGCGTTATTACCATTTCAAGGTAAAGCGATTTCGTTTTTTGAAGTTAATCCGGATACCTGAGTGAATTCGAATTCGGGTTAGAATTCTTATAGAATCTCAGGGTAGATATAAAAGAGATTTTTTTTTGATAATAGTAAAATAAACACAAGGAATGAAAATTTAATGACCTCCTCAACGCACTTTACGCAATGGATGCATTCCGTTTAATCGTGGAAATCATTACTTTTAGTTCCATTTTCAAAAATAAAAAATTCTTAATCGAAAGTTTTTTTAACTAAATATGAAGACTTTTCTGTAGCCTCCTTTCTTCACAGACATACAATTAAAAAGAAAACATTTACCCTTAAGGCAGAATGCTATTTAAGCTTTTAGCTTTGTTTTTAAGTTTTTAAGCCAAATATATTTTGATATACTTGTACAGGTAAATCAGAAACAATAATAGTTTTAATTGCAATGTGATCATTCTTCAAAAAAATAAAACTACTCTTTGTGTTGCAAAATACCTATTATTTCACCTTCAGCGAAGTTGAAATTTCGAATTTAAAAATTAGTTTTTAATGAAAAGCTGATTAAAAATAAAGTCAAGGTCATTTCATAACCTCATCTACATTTTTGTTAGTTGTAAATTAATTTAAGAAATCAACTAATGTGATGTCGACGTTATCTAAAAAGTTACTGAATGAATGAAACACAAATGGATATCTGATGTATAACTAGCTGTAAATTCAATATTTTCCTTGACGACTTGGGTAGATTATAAATCTCATGTATTATTTTTTTTTATCAACAAACAGTTACAACAAACATATATGAGCGAAATAAACTTAACAACATATAAACCTATAGTGCCATACATATATACCTAACATGAGGAAAACGGTAAACAAAACATATTTAATATAAAGTGCATGCGAAACATATTTAATAAATCAAATGAGGTATACATTTAGGCATATCGTTATTAATAAAAAGTTTCTTTCCCACTACTTGCGGAACCCGCACGGGGAACATTTAGGTAGATAGATAGATAGATAGATAAATAGTTTATTCATACAACAACACACAATTACATCACAACTTGTACAATACAAATAACATTTGAGAACAGAACACGTAATTATATAAGTGATATACCTGTGTGCAGCAGTAAGATAAGGGTCAAGGCTCGGTGCACGTAAATCACCCAAGAATGGGTGAAGCACCGATTTTCAGCCGTCACCCAGTCCAGAGTGAGCGGGGCAGATAATTGTCAATGTCATATCAATAAGAAGAATTCAAAAATGTCCAAAATAAAAGATAGAAATATTATTAATGTAATGTAAGATAAATAATGATAAATTAGATAACAAGTTAGTAAGTTAGTTAGTGGTCAAGTTAGTAACAAATTAATATTAAATAGATTTAAATATATACATGAGATTATAATACGATGAAATAAAAGAATGTCAATTGTGTCAATGTCAAAAATATAAATTAAAATTAAGATTATAATGTTAGCTTTCAGGAAAAATCAATATTTCAGTCACCTAACTAAACATATGTTCTGAAGCTCGAATAAATAGGTCTTTAATTTTTTTTGAAAATATTTATTGAAATGAGGTTTCTCAACGGGGGTGGCAGATCATTCCAGCACTTGGTTGCCTGAAAACGAAAACTACCTCTGAAAGCCACAGTGCGATGATGATAATACGCAAGTACGGGTCGAACAGATCTAATACCGTGCTGCGATGTGGAAAATAATAGTTTGTCGTACAGGTATTTGGGTTGGCGATATTTGATGACTTTATACACAAGACATGCCAGGTGTAATTGCCTACGGGATTCCATACGAAGAATGGCAGCCTTGTCTAAAAATGGTGAAATATGAGTACGTGGAGGCACGTGGAAACAAATACGCGCAAGTATACCTAAATATTCCCCTTGCGGGCACCGTAAGTATCTTAAACAGACAGGACATTGCGCCAGTATGCCACTGGCCGTCCGAGGAGCAGTCGCCTCGCTTACGTAATTCTAAATTAAATACGCACAAAGTGACAAACATAATCTATTTTCCACGCCATGCTGCCTCCCAAATACGAGCACCCCAGGCAGCTGCTTATATGGATGGGCCGGCCCTGGTACAAAAAAGGTAGTTGCCCGCGTCCAAAATTAATAGGCTGACTGTCAACGTATAATATAACAAATTATGTATGTACGCTAGGAAGAAAATATATATCTTTTTATTTATTACTATTGATTTCCGGTGGGTTTGTAACGTCAACCAATAAAAATATTTATAAAAATAGCGTTCCGTTTATTTGTGTCTGAAAATACTTCGATAGATTTATGTAGGGAATTAAAAAAAAATGTTTTACAACTGTAACGAACAAGTCGATTAAAGTATTGACGTCCCGATTGTCGTTGCGAAATATTATGCCATTATATATTCAGGAGACATTTATATATTTATCAAGTATGACAGTTTCCCAGAGGAGTGGCAGCAACAATTCATCTTCATTTCCTAAGATCCCAAGATACCTTTTTCGTTTCGGCGATATTCGAAAGTGGATATTTAAAAACACAAAATTGTTGGGGCCATGGGCACAGATATCTAAATATATCAGACAAAAGTGACGTCTGTACATTATAAAAGTAATGATGAGCTCAATAGCGTTAATGTGCGCAGTCTGAGATATGTTTGTTTCGCAGACCGAGCGCGCTAACCACTGCATATTTACATTGCAATAGTAATACCAAAGAAACTAAGATCACGTTGTCCATACGTTTATCTTATCAGTGATCAAATAACACCCCAGGAATTCCTATTAAACCTTTTCCATTAATCAAAACAGAATAATAGATCCCCAAAGAAAAAGACATCAAGGTATTGTAATCCTATTATCTATACTAATATTATAAAGCTGAAGAGTTTGTTTGTTTGTTTAAACGCGCTAATCTCAGGAACTACTGGTTCGAATTGAAAAATTATTTTTGTGTTGAATAGACCATTTATCAAGGTAGGCTTTAAGCTATATAACATCACGCTGCAACTATAAGGAGCGAAGAAATAATGGAAAACGCGGACGAAGTCGCTGACGGCCACTAGTTTACTATAAATTCGTTTAATAAACTATCGCTGGAATTTGTATGGATTAAGTTTGATAAAATAATTTCTTTACATAAATCCATTTAGTTGGAAGGAATTTGAAATTAATAAGTAAAATAAAATGAAATTAGTGTTTAATCAAATAAGCTTATTGATAGCATTCGTTCAAATTCTACCTAGTCACGAACAGATCTACCCGATAAACCTGTTAAGAAAAAAAGGTGAGATAAAATTAATATTAATACACTTTAAGAAAGTCTGAGAGCTCTAGAGAAGAATTTCTCAAATGTATGGGCAAGTCCTTCATTTGCTTTATATTAACCCTCTGGTTTTTTATTAAATAAAGGCATTTATATTTAATCTGTTAAGGCGATTCTTAGGATTACGCTTTTTCTAGTCAAGCTTTGTCTTACTCTAATGTTAGTGAATACGGGTGTCAGTGAATTTGAATTTGGTTTTGTATGTATCGGAAGATATGTTTTGATTATTTAATTCATTTTTTTGGGCCAAGCTTGAAAAACAATTTTGTCACCAATAAAATTTTCGCGGTTTATGATGACTTTCTAATCAACTAAAAGTTATAAATAAAACAGTTTTAATTATACTGCTATTATCGATAAATTATCAGCTTATAGACAGAGCCTTTGTTTATCACTATAATGTGAATTAAATAATTATTTTGGCTATGAATAAATTAAAATAATAATATACTGATACAAATTTCACATAATATTCGTCAGAAAATCAACTCTCGATCAGATTTTATTTACGTTAATGGACCTATTATTTAAATAATTGTAGTTTGCCCCGCAGCTCAAAGAGCAGAGTGAATTATTGTCAACCATCCATTTTGGCCAGTTATTACTGCATTAATGCGTATTTTAGAACTACTTAGCTTTTGTACTTCACTATTTGAATTGCTCTAGAGTACTTGAATATTCCCGTTGCCTTTCATATGTAGAGAGGGGTGTATTTGCATAGCATTATTTGTGTTGCCTATTTGAATATCATCTTATAAAAGTTAAGTTGATATTTAAACTGGACACTTTGTTATTTTTTGAGGTAATATTTATATTCTTAGTTAAAAGTGTTAGTACTCTTTGCTTTTATTTTATTATATAAACATATACACATTAAAATATGTTTTGAATCTTAATGTTTTTAGCTGTCAAACGATTTGATTGTTTAGAGATGATAAAAGTGCCTAGCGTCTTAATATGTGTACACCAGGCTTTATATTTCAAATTGAAATCCTACCTAGTTAAAGAAACTCTAAAACTTTTTCTTCGATCATCATTTTCTCGGGAAAGAATAGGTGCGAATATTTTTTTTAGATAGAAGAAAAGATATTTTTTTTTGCATGCTGTTCAAGATATCTAAATAGGTCAAAGCTCTTAAACTTAAATATCATCACTGTATATATAACCTTATTTATTGCAAATTAATTCATTTATCACAGAGTAAATTTTTCGCGTCAACGTTATATCCTGATTTGTCATCTAGTGATGGATCATTCACTCTATTTAACGCCATATTACGAAACGAAAGGTTTCATCTCGATTACGACTAAATATTGCACTAAAAGGAATATGCATACGATGCCAAAGTGTAGAAATTATGATTTCCTTTTAATTTAAGATCGATACTAATTCTGAGGTCGCTATTTTATATATTACTAGCCTTCCGCCAGCGGCGGGTGAAACTCTTAGCACTTGTAGTTTATCTAAGAATTCGTGATGAGTGAGTGAGTGACCTTTCGCTTTTATATAGAGGTATATATTATACTAGCTTTTGCCCGCGACTTCATCCGCGTGGTAATGTTACTTTGAGCAGCATTTCTAACGAATGTTTATTCATTATATCGTGTAAAATACCTGAAATTAAGTTTCATCCCCGTTTTATCCCCTTAGGAGTGGAATTAATCAAAATCCTTTCTTAGGGAAGCCTAAGTCATAGTTGCTTTATGCATGCAACGTCTCAGCCCGATCGGTTTAAAATTGACAAAGTTTCATACAAACTTCCCTCCCCTATTATATTCGCTTTGGGGTAGAATTGATCAAAATCCATTCTTAGGGGATGCCTACGTCATAGTAGTGTTATGCATGCAAAGTCTCACCCCGATCGGTTTAAAATTGACAAAGTTTCATGCAAACTTTCATCCTCTATTTTATCCCCTTGGGGGTAGAATTGATAAAAATCCTTTCTTAGCGGCTGCTTACGTCATAGTAGCTTTATGCATGCAAAGTCTCATCCCGATCGGTTTAAATATCACAAAGTTTCATACAAACTTACCTATACCTGCATGCCAAATTTCAGTCTGATCCGTCCAGTGGTTTGGGCTGTGCGTTGATAGATCTCTATATCAGTCAGTCACCTTTGAGTTATATTTATATAGATAGATAACTACCCGCAGAGCGATTCTGTAAAAAGCCGAACCCGAATTCGAATTAACTCAGGTGTCCAAATTTACTTCGAAAGCGATATCCGCTTTATGGAATCGCCGTGCTGAACTTTCAAACCCTGAACTGTCATCTCTTAGAAAAGTCAAGCTAGGATCGAACACTTATTAGTTACGTCTCTATCAGAGTTTAAAACTTTCACAATGATACAAATAGAAATATTTACTGATAAATATAATAATTTGGTAGTTTTTAAGACTATAAAAATATAAAACTATATTGTAAAATACTATAAAACTATATTGTTTATATTAATACGCGTATAATATGTAAATATATAACGAAACATATTTAGAAACAAGCTAAATTTGACCTAGAATCAAGCTGCATTTATTTAGATAAAAATACTAGTGATATCAAATCATATATTAGTCCAAATTGTAGAAACTGTATATAAACAAAAAATTGAAGTATATTTTCGTTATGAGAAAAAGAGGTACAGTTTGAAGGAAAAAAAAAAAAACGCTAGGAAAGTGGCACTTTTACAGAGTTTCATGAAAATAATGCCGGCGGAGTTTGTTAGGTAAGCGAACTGAGTGACCTTTTATTTTCTTTGAGATTTATTAAAAGTGTCGTTGAAACTAGCCATGGGTCGGACGGACTGTCGTTACTTCGAATAAATATAACTTTGTTGCTCGGGTGTTCTTTTAATTTTACGCTGTTACTTTGAATTTGTATCGATGAACGAAGAGCTAAAACTGTTTTAAATTTATTGCAGTACAATTTTACAATCACTGTTACAGTTTTATGTCATAGTTGACTTCATGGCAAAGCGGTACACTGGTTTCCAAGTATTGCCAACTCTGAGGTCCTGGGTTCGATTCAATATAGGTTTCATTAATGGTGTGAAAATAAAATCACTTCAAATCTTCACGAAAGCCTATTCCTAAGCTCACAAAAACAAGTGTCAAGATCCTCAATTAATAACAAGAAAAGAACAGCGTCAATATTAGAAACAAAAATCAAATAAAGGTAAATCAAAAACTATAAAACATGGACAAATATAAACTAGTTCGTCCTGCTACCGGTGCTTCATATGATAACGAAAGTATGTACTCAATTTAGAGAAATAGGTTATTATTTAAATGACGACGTCAAATCATAAATATAAAATTGTTAGATACATTTTTTTTTGTGCATGAATAAATAAATAAAAAATAAAAATTGTCTGTAACCGACTGCGAGAAATACTTTTAAAGGTGTTTCTTCGAATCATTTATTTCCTAAAGGTAAAAAGAAGTCATGACTAACTAAAAGGTAGTTTCTTATCTCAGACCCCTTTAATAGACATAATGCATCACGCCAAAAATTCAGATAGTGACGTCTAACCAGAAATAAATTTGAGTCCATTATCAAAATTATGTTTCATCTTTATCTTGCGTTTTGTCGAACTTCTTCACCCATTGTTTGTGGAGACGAATACTTTGTCAAGTTACAAAATGGTTCCGCTTCTCCGACATGTTTAGCAAAGGAATTTTCTCTCTATACCTTGAATATTTGAGTCCGTTGTGGTTTGCAGTCGTTGATTTGTTGATTATTTGTGGTGCCCCCGAGCGTTTCAAGGCTTCTTGTTGGCTTTGTCGTAACAACAAAGTATATATTGATATTCCAATATCAATTCGCTTTGTTAACAAACTAAAATTCGAATGAAATGTTTGTTCAAAGTTTAAGTGATTTTAAATGAAACAAGCCATTGTTACATGTAATCAACTTCTAATTATAGACGGTTTTCCTGAAAACAATCTTATTTTCGTCAAATTAATGTTTCGTCAAAACAACGTTGGTATTATATTTATTTTTTTATAATAATTGGATTCAAGCATTTTGTTGGAGTCTTTATTTTATGTTGTATTAATTTTCATTTTATTTATTTTCCTTTTGAGAGATAAAAATTATATCGACCGTTGAAACCAGCTTGATTAGGTTCAAGCGATATATTCTATCGGTATATGCATATTTGGAATCAGAAATTTTGCTACGCTTATTTTGAAATCATTGATATGTATAATTTCATTCTATTATTATTAATAGAACAAAGTTTTTGTAAATAGTAAATGTCCAAAACTATACGAACAGATGTAAAAGCCTATTCTCTCGTTTATTTCAGTTATTAAATCAATTTAATAGTCAGTTGCATGAACGTTGATTTATGTTTTAACCCTGTTTTTTCTCGAGTCATTCATGTGAATTTTTCAAACTAGCAAAAAAATAGAACTCGATTTATCGAGTTAACTCGGCTATTCTATGCCGCTTATCTTTTATTTCTTTATTACTTAAATAAAAAAATCATCATCATCATCAGCCCTTTTACGTCCCCACTGCAGGGGCTCAGGCCTTCCTTATGCCATGACGAGATAATTTTTTTTCTTTTCCTTTTGGTCACCTATCCCGTGACCGACCCTTGCGAAAGTTGCTTAACGACTACGATGGCGGGCCGCGGTGCTTATCCACTACGCCACCGAGCTACTCAATAAAAAAATGACAAAACTATTTTAATGCGTATTTTATTTGTTTATAATTACTAAGAGAAGTCTCATTCGAGTAGCGCGTTTGCATTTTTTTACACGAGTGACTCGAGTCACAAAATCCTACTCGAATCGCATCACTTACTTATAGATGGTGCAATCGCTATTATAAACAGAATAAACTAAGCTACCAAACTACGTTAAATATTATTATTAATAGATCGACTGTCTGAAAAGAATTTTAATAATTAAAACTTTATGATATTTTACGATACACAGCATGCTTAAATAAATCTATTAAAACCATCGTTTATATATGCAACATTAAAATACAAATTCAAAGCTGAGATGGGTAGCTAGTACCATCCATCATCATCAGCCCTTTTACGTCCCCACTGCAGGGGCTCAAGCTTTCCTTATGGATGGTTAAGGATGATGTGGCATGACCCTCCACGCTCGGCCATCGGTATTAACGACTGCAAATGCGGTCAAGACCAACGGCTTAATGTGCTTTCCGAACCAAAGAGTAGCTCGAGATAATCATTTATCAGTCACCCATCCCGGACTGACCTTTGCAAAAGTTGCTTTACAACAACGTTCGCGGGCGGCGTTGTTTATCCGATATGCCACCGAGCAGCAGCTAATATGTATATTATTTATTATTATCAATTTACAAAATGTCCCTTTGATCACTCACTCTTTCAACAGTCCATGTGGTTTTTGTTTAGAAAACACGCAAGTGGAAAGATGTGGGACACTCAGTTGCACGTATACATCCATTAAAATTGCCATTCGTTTAATGCGACATTATCAGTAGATTTTTTTTTAATTTAGAACGTATGTTAGATCTTAGAATCGTCAATAATCGTTGTTATGTTTTATTTACACGTAAGACAGTAGTAATTAGATTTCTAATTTTAAATTTAATCAAGCTCGTAGTTACCTTAATTTTTACTAATTTAGGTGTTTAAACGTACAAAATCACTTGAAATTAACTTAAAAATCTACTTACTACTTATTAACTTGATTACGTGTAAACCAGCTATTAGACTAAAAAAAGAAAAACATATGACGAATAACCTAGATCTTTACTTAGTCTCTTCAAATACAGCTTGATACGACGCATGTATATGTGAAAATTACGAGTCATTCCGATTTATATATGAATTTCACCATAATAATACGTACAAATAAATGTTTTATTTTCCGCGTGAAAAGCTCCGGAGACAACAAAAGATCTCGGCCGTTACGCGAGCGTGTATGTGGACATATGTAGTCCATTAGTGAAATGATATTTCTTTTAATGCATCTACGGGGCAAAAAATTGTAGGCTTGTAACATTAGAACTTTAATAAGATGCTACTGGAAGGAATTCAAATTTTTTATTGAATGAAATCATAATCGATGTCTCTCCGGGGGCCTTCCCTAAAGATTGAATTGCCCCAATCGAATAGGGAATATGGACCATGATGGATCATGGTGGATCATGTGGTGGACCACACATGCCCAGTGCGGATTGCTGGATGTTAACGTGCCTTTCGAAGCACGGAGCGAGATAATAAATCTTTGATCACTCATTAACAAATTTATCACAGCTTAACAAAATTATCACGGACCGAGCGCATATCAAATAACAACGTATATCTGCTTACTAATATTATAAAGACATCAAATTTTTTTTGTTTGTGTTATTTGTGTATATTTAAAAATACTGATTTAATCATGAGTACTCTTTTATCTACAGGACACTACAGCATATGCGGGGGCAATAATTTACGCAGGCGAAGTCGCGGGTAAACAGCTACTCATGAAATAATGTGGTTCAGTATTTTAAAAATGTTTTTCATCTATTTTAAGTCCAAATATTTTCAAACGTAACTTATTTAAATATAATATTTGTGTTACTTAAATCATGTAAGAGGAACTCGATGGCTAAGTGGTTAGTGCGTTCGGTCTACGACGACGAGGCGGGACAACATTCGCAATAGAATGGGTGATCAAAAATTTACCATTTCGAGCTACTGAGTACTTCAAAAGCGCCACAAGCCTTTATGCATTTGTAGCTGTTATCACTTACAATCCGGACTTGTCCTTTGTTATATTTATCGTCATCGATGACGTCGTTATACTGATGACCGTATGTTGATGACAATCAAATAAATAATAGAAATAGAACTTCTTAACTGTAGAATTGTAAACTATTTTTTTTATTTACTACTTCACTAACCGAGCCCGCAACCATAACTTCAACCGCGTAAATTATAACCTATGTATGACTTAGTTACCCGTAGATGAAATAACTTTTAAAATTGGTTTCGTAGTTTCAGAGCCTATCCAATACAAATAAACAATGAAAATGTTTTGTTTTATAATATTAGATAGCGTTCAATAATAATGTAATCTTAATATATACAAATTAGACCAGATTCAGATTATGGCTTGTTTAAGGGAATTTACAAGTGAGTCACGACCTCCACTTTAATGTAATATTGCAACAACATACACAGAAACGATAATTTTCGCTATTATGTACCTACTTTGTTAACGCATACTAACTCAGGACTAATATTTGCAAGTTTTACTGCTCGTTGTATAAACGTCCATTAATATTTAAAAATGGTGCCATTAACGACACAAATTTTTTAATTTAGAACGTACATTAGAGCTTATAGGTTTAATTAAACTCTAATTACTACTTCTATATATTAAATATTACCTACACTTCTAGATAACATGTTTATCTACGTTTGTCATAACAATAATGGACTTTACTAAAGAAATTGCCAAGTGACACCTACAATACGAAAATTATTGTGTCATCTTACAACAAAATTGCAGTTTTATCTAAGAAGTAGCCCGTTATTTTATTATAGGGGCATAAAGTGAAGTGATATAAAATTTGTTAATATCCCATCCTCCCTGAAGTTGTACTTGTACTATATTTATAACGGCTCTAATTCAGGAAAGAGAAAGTTCCAGTATAACTAATTTTATGACTTTATGCGTAGGAAATTGATACATGTTATAGCATTTTATTATGCTGAACTATGCTTTGAAGTTAAGCTTGACTCTCAAGACGAGTGGATTAAAACGGTGACACTATGGAAGAGACCAGAAGGGAAGCGACACAAAGGGAGGCCTTATTTGCGATAGGAGGATCATATAACTTGTTCTTCTTAAAGTGTTACTTTCGTCCACTTTCATTACCCTTTTTATTTCTTTCCTAATTATTTTTTATTTTAATAAAAATCCACGTTCTGCTGTCGATAATTTGTCAAAGAAATCATCAAGAATGTCAAACAAAAAATAAATAATTTATAAATTAAAAAATCGCTCTAAACCAAAAGAAATAAGTTGTAATTCGTTTGGTTAATTATGTATACAAGTTATACATTTTTTGCAATTTACTCATGACCTTTAAGTTGATACCTTCACTGCTATGTTTAATAAAAAAACGTTTTTCACTGTTTTAAATGGCGTCATACATTCGCCATTTTGAATATATAGTTAGTGTCCCTCGGGATGATGTAACGTGTATATCCGTTAAGTCTTTCAAAAGATATGTTGGTATAAAGAAACCCTAAATACAGTATACTCCTTTTTAGGGCAGTCGTGTAAAAAGTTTTTTGTTGTTAACGCCCCTGCTTGTTTTCCATTCTATTACAGCTACCTAATTTAATCGTTCGAATTAGAACGGAAACTGGTATACGTAAAGCAACTTAACAGCATGAACTTTTAATAATTACGCCTATCGAGTTAAATGGGGAGGTAGGAACGTGATTTTCTCGAACTTTCCAAGTTACTCCCAATCTATTGCTGTTCCGCCATCTTTAATTGTTTAATTTGATCCTTAGAATCTGAAGAATCCTAATTTTGGCGCCGTGCGTAGCTTTAATACTTAAATTTAATTGGATGTTTAGAACGCGAAGACATCTTAATAGCAATTTGTAGAGTAATTTATGGTATGGAAAGAGATTTAAGTCATTCAAACGTGGCTAATATGTAGTTAGATTGCGTATTAATTTGCTTTAATTATTCATACGAACTTTATAGTGCGTTATTAGGGATATGTATTAATAACTGATAATCACAGGCAACCCAACAAAAAAAAGCGGGCGTTTCCAGCAACCAGAGATCTAATATTTTTTTGGTGGTATATATTTTTTGGAGCGTATTCTCATCAATTTTAAGGCAATAGTTTAAAGAAATACTGCTCACAATATTGACAATTTAGTATTGCACTGGGGAAATTAGTATTGTATTACTTTATGTAATATATCATTTGAAAGATCTCGTTTACATAAACATTTCTTTTTTGCTGATGCTGAAACCCGATTCTATAAAACATAAAGATCCATTATGCCAAATTGAAACTACACATTTATTTATCGTATATGTTAGCCTTTTTTTAGGAATACTCTGCATGCTCTCTATACTGTGGTATGTAGAAAATTATATACAGCCCACTAAAAATTGACGTAACTATATTAAAAATAATACTTAGTCATTAAATGTCCAAACACTCTTACTTATTATTTTAAATCAAAATGATTGAGTTAAATAAAGTAAGTTGTAAACAATAAATATAAAATATTTAGATTTTCAAGTAAATTTATCTATGTGTGCCTCTGAAACGTTTGTGTAGCTCTCGAATAGATTAGGCTTCTAGGGTGAAATGAATTAAAAGCATTATTTTTGCTGGAAACTTGGACGTTATATTGCATATATCTCGTGTTCTCCATACAGTCTACTGAATTTTGTAAAGGTTAGTCTTGACTGTAGTGTTATTTAGATTGCGTCATGAATAGAAATCTTTGAATTAATTTTTTTACTTTTACTTTGGTAGTTTCGTACAGCAATTTCGTTATACTCAGCCATTATTTTCTTAGTGAAGAGGTCCCGGCGGACTCGTTACTGGATCCCTGGTCCTTCCCCCCAAAAGGGTACTTTGCAGAGGGTTTTATCAGGTAGTCCGACCTTGCTTAAACCAGGAAGGGTGCAGAATCAGAGAGCCCTGGTTTAAGGCTTAAGACTCATTTTCCCTGCGTCATCAAAATAAGGTGTAAACGACTAAAAAATAACAAAATAACAAAAAATCGGATAGTTATGCTATCAACCTTAGGTGAATAAAAAATGGCAGTAATGATCATTAATATTCTTAATGAGAATTTCATGTTGTTAACACATTAGCTAAAATATTACCCCTGTTATGTGGTAGAAACTCTGTACAAAGTAGTGCATTCTAATTAGTAGTACAATTATAACACAAAGTGCTCATTGTGTGTCCGTAAAATGAGGTTACTGAAGCACAAATATAAACTAGCATAGTTTTAATGGAAGTTTAACATTTCATTATTAAGAATTAGGTAGTGATTTCATAACTTACTGAACCAAAGAAGGCAGACGAAATGAGTTTTATTTACACTTTGCAATAGTACCAACCAAAGTTTTGCTATATTTCACTTTGACAACTAATTATTAGCAAATTTTTGTAGGGCAACGATTCATTTGATAGGATTATTGTTAAGCTGATTATTATAATGACAAAAAACATTTGGGATATTTATCAGTGATGCACGAGTAGGTCGGTGACGTAGTGGATAGGCACCGCGGCACGCGGTCGTTGTTGTGAAGCAACTTTCGCAACGGTCAGTCACGGGATGGGTGACCAAAAAATTATTATCTCGAGCTTACTCCGTGCTTCGGAAGGCACGTTAAGCCGTTGGTCCTGGCTGCATTTGCAGTCGTTAATACCCTCCGATCCGCATTGGGCCAGCGTGGAGGGTCATAGCCCATCCTCCTTAACCATCCATAAGGAAGGCTCCTGCAGTGGGGACGTAAAAGGGCTGATGATGATCAGTGATGCAACAGACCTCTACTTTTAATTCCGCAACTGCAGAAGTTCCGCATGTTTTCTGACGTCCGTTTCTGCTTGAAGCTTGTTTGATTGTCTATTGGATGCACGCGGGAGAGGAGGAATGCTTAGGAATTTAACTTGTTGCGATTTATCGCTACGGGTATATTAATTATTAGCAAAAATAATACTAATTATAATAGTGCGATGATTATGATTGCATTAAGAATAATACATATAATATAATACAAACATTTTTCATGGTATTTTCACTTCCGTTTCCGCATCCGTTTTCGTTTCTGATTAAATTTTATTTTGACTTCCGGTTATAATTCAGTTTCCGATATGTAGCTTCCGTTGCATCATATTTAACATTGCGATAATATTTATCATTTGTCCAATCTTTCACTAGCCTTCACAACTACTAGACGACTATACGGAACTACAATCAAATTGCACTGCAACTCCAAACTGTTTACATACAAAATTATTTTTAATACAATAGTATAGTTTTAATGGAAGTTAATTGTATTAAGAATAATTTTCAGTAAGGAATTGTGAATGCAAAATTAATCAAAATATAATAATTGTTTACATACAATTTTCAAGCACTATAGTTGTTTATGTATTTTACAACATTATTTGTCTTTTAACCACAGAGGTTGTTAGAATCCTAGTATAGCCGACACATTAAATAATAAAAAAACTATTTTTAATTAATTACACATTACACATGACACGTACCGTCAGAAGCCCGCACTCCGCATTCGGACCCTATCGACCAATATATTTGAGCCATGCTCTTTATTATATCCTGTGAGTATATAACGCTTCAGAGATGCCTTCTACCGGTGCTCAGACACATTACGCTTATAAGAACATGGCGAAATAGGTACATAATAATTATACATTTCGTTGAGTTTGCATTTTCAATTTACACTCGGTTGCGCTCGCCAGTTATTCCCGCGGTTCTTACACACAACACTGTAATAATTATTTAAATAACCATTGTTTTTTTTGTGAATGTCCATAAAATGGGCTTACTCTTGATTTCAACCTAGTGGACAACGATAAAAGTGTGACCTTATACACACTTGATAATATAGACGCCGGCGCCGCGGCAACGCGCCGGAGGGAATCTTACACCCATATGCATAGTTATCTCTATGAGGACCATAGTATCTCAGTGACAATTTATGACTTATATTGCACCTTCCAAGATTATGTTTTCCTAGTAGAACATGTTATACTCATACAGTTAATAAATAAGGTTTAGCGTTAGAGTAAATTTACGTTGATACTGCACTTAGTATAAGTCAAAATTCATATTATTAAATAGAGACTTAGCTAAGATTAACCTAGTACTAGGTTCTTCGGGAGTAATATGTACTCCTAGAAGGCAGTAGGTTTGCTTATTCTTTGTATAATATGAAGTTGGAACAATACTAAAATTGCAATTTTAGCGTAAATTTACTCTGACGCTAAATCTTGCTTATTAATAGCACTGTTAGAATTTATTGTATCCTAAAAAAGTATAATACTATGAATACCATTCTTGTGATAAAACTATTGTCGATATCTTATTAAATATTCGGGCATGCAAAAGACTTCTAGTTTCTTTGACATTATTACTTTATAATATCAACAAAACTGACAAAATAAAGACCAGCGGCTTACAGTGTCTTTCGAAGCGAGGAAAAAATTTTGGTAAGTTATCCTATGTCCGGCCTTTGCGAAATTTTCTTTAAAACCGTATCACACAACAAACGAGCTCTAAAACATTTGCTCATAACGTAAATAGACTATAACAGTGTAAGTCTGATATATTTTTACCTACCAAAATGGAGCGCTTTTCATTTTATCAAAACAAACACTGAGGTGATCCCGTTGAGCATGTTTCACACAGAAATGGCACGTCGTATATTCTGTTTACACGCCCTCTCGTTGCTCTTTGCATATCTATTTTCAAGTGTCATCTCTACAGTTTTCACCTCCAACGTTAAATTTAGTTCCTGGCATTGCCTTTTGTGGTTTCATGAATTATATTCACATTGAAATATATCTAGGAACTCAGTGGCGCAGTGGTTAGCGCGTTCGGTTTGCGGTTGAAAAATGCTTAAAGACCTTACGCAATCGTTAGTCCTGTAAGGTCCTTGGGTATTTCAGTGTTTAGAACTAGCGCTCGGAATGCGTATTGCCTGGATTTTTTAAGCATTTTCTCATTAAGAATATCTTCCAATATGCAAATTGATCAAATAAACCATGATTGGTTAACTTGAGTTCCTTTTGCTATGGAAATAAGTATTGAAGATGCCGCCAAAAAGCGTATCAACAATTGTGAGCATCCTCTTATCCGCACAGGGCTCGATGGTCACTTATAGCCCGTTAATTATGACCTATGTGCACTAGCAGTACATTAAAATTATGTCTCTATATGAAAGATGGGATCCTGTATTTTCGCCAAAAATTGTTTAGCCGTTTAAAAAGTGATAATCGGCCAAACAATATTCGGAGTTTTGTAATGTGTTTGTAGTGGCGTATATCACATGAATTACATTATGTAACGTTAGATATATTTATAGCAATAAAATATACTTAATTCCAATTTGAGAAAAAATGGTTTTAGGTATTTACCAAACCAGATATTTTTATGATAATAAGATATTTGAAAGCGTAAAATATTAAAATATCTGAGAGATTGTTAGTCTCAAAATAATATAAGGTGTAATAATATTGAAATACCAAATTTAAATCATCTAGTAGACATAGTTGAAATAATAATTTTATTTATTTAGCGTCTGTTTTAGATTAAAACGAAATAAACTGGAATGTCGAATAATGGATTCTCCGAATGTTTCTAGTTTAGTTTTAATTAAATATATATAACTTATTATTTATAAAACATAATGAAATAATATTTAAATATTTATCAGTAAATAATATAAACATTCAGTATAAATTTATATTAAATGCTAATATTAATATACAATATTTTAGATAAAGCTTTAGTCGTATCATGAGTAGGTTTAACAGGAAAAAATAAGAGATTCTTTATTAAATTTGGTCGTTCTTTATTACTTTTATGATTCGAGTTTGATGAATGTTTTTATATATTTTAATCGTTTATATAAATATCAGTTTAAGTATACTGAAAAACTTTGTAGGTAGAATTTTCGTAAAGTGTGCATACCTGGTATTTAAAACAATAAAGCATGGTTTTTGTGGTGCATAACCGTATTAAAACACAACGTTTTTAGAAATATTTTTAACTATTCCATGACCACTAGTTTTGGAGGGATATACTGAATAATTTTAACAAAATTACGAAAAACCTTAAAGCCAGCCTTGAAATTTGGGTCGTGTTCACAATTGTTTTCGGAATTTGGCAACTATTAAAATACCGTTCTGTGACGCAGAAAACTGAATAAGATGGCGCTTATAACTCATTTTGGTGTGAAGGTGGAAAAAATGGATTATGATTATTTCAATAAAAAATATTATTTCAACAAGAATATCTGCGTAATATTTTGACGTCTCACCACATATTTCACTTGCACCAACAAACTTACAATACCAGAAAGATGATGGTACAACGCAATCCACAGTCAATGTTAAAGTCAGCGTGACAGATATTGTAACCAAATTTGTTAACCGTAACTTTAACTGCAATTATGGTGCAACCGAGACTAAGGTTGGATCTAATTAATAGCTATATCTATTCATTTAATATCTTTGTATTTACAATACTCTAATAGCAGTCTTCAGTTCAAAATGTTTGCTCAGACTACTAAGAAAGAGGCTGTGGGGATTTATGGGTTGTCAGGTGCATTGTCTACATGGTAGTCACAGAACAAAAGGTATTTGGAATGCACGTCCGGGATTATGTGATATAAAGACTATGTCACCGGAAAATAACAAGAACCAAAAATCAATAAATCTCCTAAGAAATTTATAAACTTTCGTAGGATTCAAAACAAGAGATAAATTGTATTACTTTATCGTCCACATTTTCGCAAATTGATAAACTTTCCGAACTCATGCGTAAAATAATAAGTAAGCAATAACCAAACGCCATGTGCGCTCTAATTGGTTGAATAAGTCACGTGTTACTTCTATTTCCTCTACACCGAATATATTCGCCTTCGTAAAAAATAAACCTGTAATGATACCTGTAGTTCTAAAGTAGAAACAATGTTAGGTAATCGAAACTAATAATTGCAAGTCCTACTCACTACGCCTGAGACAGAGAAGGACCAGGCATTGCAACTACAAATTATAGTTTGGTAAGTCTATTGATTGCACCCAAGTCTATGGACACAAGCACTGCTACTGTCAACATTGACTTATCAGAGAGCAGTGTATTATTTGCTGTATTTCAAACAAGCGTAAAATTAAAACTTCTGTGATTGGTGAAACCGTTCAGAATCTACGGAAATCTATTCCGTAGATTCTGAACGGTTTCACCAATCACAGAAGCTAGCTTATAAATTTTCCAGGAGACGTCGCAAATTGATAAATTTGCGGAAATGTGGGCGTAAAATAATATAATTTACGTCTCGTTTAGAATCCAACGAAATTTTATAAACTTGGAAATTTATCGACTTGTGGATCTTGTTTTCTTCCAGTGACAACTTTATTTATTACATATTTAATTCCACTATATATTTATAGGTTTTTATTTCTACGGACTGTGTGTTCCTGATTTTATTCGTTTATTAACTTCCCCTTGGGACTTGGATTACAAAGAATTCTAATCTGTTATCCCTAAGGAATCTTTTACTTTTACCAAAGTATTCTTTAAAGCCATCATCGTCAAGACTTCCTACTTTTCTCCATAGAGAAATTCGTTGAAAATATCAATTATGGTAAGGAATTTTCCATAATACTTAATTAATTCCCTCATCTAAAGATATTGCCTTCATTTCCGATTCTAGAACAACATAATTATTTTTTTTATAGTGACATATTCTTATTTATTATAGAACTATTCTTTATAAAGTACGATATGTATCATGTATGTTTTGATTAGCTATTTGTTCTCGTGGAAAATGTAACATAAGATATTTTCACACTACCTCGGATGAAACCAATATTGATATCTCAATCTTGATTAGAATAACAAAATCTATCAATCATGGACAAATAATTAAGTCTCTCATAAGCTCTGGGATATATTACTCAGCAAACACAATGGGATGAGTTATACTTATATTACTGCCTCATATTGGATTGCCGCGAGGAAATAAGACTGAGGAAAAATATGCATTAAACAAAAGATAAACACCACTAAAAGTCTAAATTGTGTTTGCCGTTCAATTTGTATATAGAACAAATGAAAAAAGTTGTACGCTGATACCAATTTGAAAGAACGGGTAATTTAATACAGTACCTAATATTCAATGTTCCGCTTCACTTCTCCGGTTCAAGCGAAGCTTAGAGCAGCATTGCCAACGGTAAGATTGCTATCTCCCGGATTAGACTTCCGAAATCACCAGAAAACTACTAAACAAGAATCGAATCTTTCGGAAGAAGACATTTTGATTTTTCTCCAGAATAGCCTAGTGTTTACCAAACATTTTCACTAATAGAAAATTGCGACAGAAAAATCTTATAACAAAATTTAAATGCAGTATAGGAATAATAGTAGATCTAACTGGAGGCCTCTCGTATCAGATTTAACTCTTTTGAAATTTATTTTTCTTTTCATTTTGTAAATTAAAGCCCATGTAAATAAATGAGTAGTTGAGTGATTCTACTTATTTTATCTTCCACTAAAACCAGTGACTAAGGAAAATTTTTCACAACCACAACGGGGATTGAAACCACCAGTATTAGCGGAAAATCCAATAAGTTGGCAATACTGGCTTAGAGAGCCCGTGTTTTCGTACAAATATATTGGTACTGCCTAATTGTATTTGGTCGGAAAAATACATTTATCCAGTTTATTTGAACTGGTAAAAGGTGTACGTTAGATCTGGTTTCTTAAAGGTATTAGAGTGATGTGCCTTCTAAAACAACGTGAATACAACTTTTTTTTGTGAATTGTTATTTTGCGAACGGATTTCAGAATAATAATCTTTTTTTTCGTATGTCCCATGATATATTGTTTTTCAATAATATTAATAAATGTTTCCTATTTTATTTGAATTGGTACAGGAATGCCATACAACCTACGATGGTTAATTCGCATTTTAAGTGTTTTGAAATGATAGTTTCTTACATATAATTAGCAAACAAGATTAATGACATCTGTATATAGTATAATGTAAAAGTTGTTTTATGCTGTATGTATACTGAGATCTTTTAATCTTCACAAAGGGTTTTTGGTTATCGTCAGTTTATAGAGTTATTCAAGAGAAACGCGGACAAAGCCTCTGGCAGAAAGTTTAGAAAAAAAAAACTTAAATGACTCAATTTAAGTCGCGCACAAAGCTCCCTTTTATAGTATTTTTTTTAATTCTAAATGGATTTTCTAAACATCAGTCTTTTAAGTCAATATAATAGGGAAACAATTTTATACGTTTCATAAATATAATACTTACTACCAAAATAATTAAATATTAATGAGAACAGTTATAAATTAACTCAACTCAAGCCTTGAAGTCAGATGGTTAATTATCCTAATAAACTCAAAACAAATCTTTAATTCCCATGAAGTTTAATTGTATATTACTTTGAGATTATTGAATTCGTGTTTATGTATATTATTGAATATACTCGCATTATAAATCGAACATTAATACTTTTAAAATTGTCTGATTTTTAATAATAAAATTGTTAATATTAAAAAAATGTACCATTAGTTGGCCAATTTACAGCATTAAATTTTGTATTAAAAATAATCAGTAACTAAGGATAATCAGTATAATGCCGGACTATTTGGTATCATAAAACACAAATTCAGATGCTAACAAAAACGTATTCTAAACGTTACTTATGAAATCCTTAAACGTTATTATTCATTTAACATATTTTGAATAATTGTATAATAGTTTTTAATATCTCTCAAAGTAATTAAAAGTTTAATTCTAAAATCTGTCCCGTATAGCTTGTAGCGGTAGTGAATGGATCTGGAGACGTGAAAAATGCCGATGGCGACTAGCGATAGGAGAACCCTTTGGTCTCCTACTTCGCAACTAAAACAAAAGCTACTCTTACCTGTTTTGGGAATCCAATGAAACTTTTCTATCATTTTTATTTTACTTTTACCATACAAAAAAAGCGATTGATTTTGTACAGTCCAAATAGATACCAATTTTGATAATAGGAATAAGGTGTTTGGGATCTTTATCACTTGTTGTAATCCCCCGTATAGTGAGAAGAGGGTTCTCTTTTTAAATTAGAGCATTTGAATAGGTGAAAAAAGTAACGGATATTTATATCTGTATTATAGGTGGGAATCGTTGAATAATCCATTTCATAAGATACTTGGAGGTTTATTTTTATTATCTTTTCTTATAAGATAGAAAGTACTACACGTTCAATGTTTCAAGAGCAAGTAGTCACTATAGTAGGCATTTGTAGGGGATAGTCTACGGAAATACAGATTTGTAGATTCTGTAAAAAAACAAATCCAAATTCGAATTCATACAGGTGACCGAACTCTCTTCGAAAACTAATCCGTTATTCTTGAATTGGTATTCTCTAAACGTTTCGTAACACAAATAAAGTGAAGTGAGATTCGAAATGAGCTAGGGATGGAATATCTGAGGTATATATGAATCATTTAATCTTGATTTGTATTTTTAAATTAAATACGGCATCAAAAAAGTTATTCTACACAAAAAAAACATTAAATCAAAAACATAAAATCTTAAAATCTTGGCTGGGTTGATTTGTCGATGTTTTGTTGACTCAAAGTTTAGGTCAAATAAGAAGTGCGATTTAATTTTGTTCTCAAAAATATTTTATGATTCTATTAAGTCTTCAGTTTTCTTGGTTTATCGGAAGGAATAAACGCGTATTTGGTGTCTGTTGCCAAAAGTGATGAGCTTTTGTTTTAACGTAACGTACTCTAACTTTTTAACGTAAAAAGTAACGACTTAACATGCCTTCTGTAGTCCGGAGGACCTCAAGATAGTAGTAAAGTATTGGTCACCTATCATATGATGGGCCCTTATGACAACTGCTTAACATCCGTAGCGCCTACAAAAATAGTAAGTATACTGAATCTTTCATGCTTTATTTCTAATTTCAAACATTTACCTAATCACATAGGTAATTCATGATTCGCCTAAACATGTTTAGGCGTAGAAAATTATCATCTTGACGTCGACTGTTATATTTAAGGCATAGGAAGCCTATTTAAAAAAAATTAACGAGATATTATACAGCTTTAGTATATTTTACCGTAAATATGATCATATGATCACTACTTTGTAACTGCTTATTTGACAGTGAATTCGTGTTTCGATCGTCGAGATGACTATCGAGTTTTCATTAAGAGTACCCTTCTTTATGCATGTAATATCAAAACCTCACTTAGTACAGTTCACCCCGCATCCGACAGTGAGGCGCTAGAGGCGTTTTATACATAATACGAAATTAGAATCGCACCGGGGATTTAGATTTCCGATGTTCGAATTGCATTTACAGAATCGCATGGCTGGTTTTAAAAATTATTTCAGCTACAAGAAGCTATATCATATGCGGATGACAGAGGTTATAATATACGCGGGCGAAGTTGCGGTCGTCGTAGTAAATCACGTAAGGTGACCTTGTTCTCAGGTTAGTAGTTATCTATAAAGGAAATAATAGAATTAATTAACAGAACTAACGTATATAGAAATATTGGTATACTAATTAGGCAAAATTGATAACAATATTCGGTTTAAGAAGTATTATTTTTTGTTTTTAAATATGAAAAAAATTATGTCAAAATATTATTAACTATGAAGTAGTTTCCTGTAAATCACACTTTGAGGAAAATAACAATTGTAAGCTATGATAATGATTTTGTTACTAACTTGAATAGTTATATAAATAGCATCTACTTGTACTTTTTGCATCATTTGTGTATTAATGATACTGTAATAATGTCGTCTTCTGTGTTTTCTTTATGTTTGGTAGCTGTTTTGATTAATCTGGTTTATGCAGGAGCGGTGACAGATGAACGGAAGCCTTTTGGTAAGACTTTTCATAGATTTAAAAAAATAAATGAGTCAGTTCGTCAAAAAACAAGAACTGTTTTTATTATTTTGCCTAGTATAAAGCAGAAATATTATTTTATACACAACGTAATTTGATTATAGTGTTCATTGTAATAATTTATTTTTGGGTGGAACGCAAAAAGATTTAACGAATCACATTATGTTGGCAATACTAAAAATAACTATCCAAAAATGCAGAAAAACACTATCAAACAAATAAAGTGGTCCATAGACGATAAGGCACTATGACATGCTTTACTTGCGAAATAATCGATTTGGGGTAATCGATTAAAAACAACGAATATATTTTTGTTTCAGATTGTCCGGAAAATGAATATTATGATTTCTGTGCTCTGAGAGTCTGCTACAAAAAGTGTTCAGATTTGAAATACACCCCTCCTTGTCCTTCGATAACACCTGACTGTTTCCACCCTGCATGCTTGTGTAAAGAAGGACACCTCAGAAACAAAGATGGCGTTTGTGTAACTACGAGACAATGTTATTCAGATATACACAATAATAAGATATAGATAAAAATACTTTGACAATTTTTATCTAGGTGTTTTTATATATCAAAAAAAGAAAATAAAAATCTCCAACAGCGAATGTGTGTTAACACATCTCTTTTAATTTGTTTATCATTGAAATAAATAAGATTTTTGTCAACGTCATTTTTTTTTACACTTTATCAAACTGCACCGTTATTTTAATTCGTCGTTGTAATTTGAGTTCAAATAACGAAAGTGTACCATCATCATCAGCCTATTAATGTTCCCTCTCTTACGGCTTAGCTTAGCTATGGATGTAATCAAACATGTAGAACGGGCTATATATCCCACCAAGCAGACCCAGTGCGGATTAGTGGGTGTTCACTACTGCAGGTGCATCCGAAACGAATGTCTTATCGTGCCTTCGATTTCGAGATTTTACTTAAGTTGCTTAATCTCTTAACTTTTTTTTGTGTGGACAATAAGTTATATTTAGTTTCGATATGATTTTTTACCGACTCACAAATAAAAAAAGTATTACGGCCAAATTTGCCGCCCATAAAATTTGGCTACAGCCTACTCGGCCTACTGGTAAATCCGCTTGTGACTATTATCATATGCTCGTAAAAGTTGTCGTTATCGTGTTCGTACCCAGTAGGGTACGCCTGCCTTACTACTAAGAAATGGGTTAACTCAAATGGCCAATGGGGTGGGGTTGCGAGGCGATGGAGTATAGGGTAGGCAGCAATGAACAATCCAACTACCATAGAACTCAATAATATTGTTCTAAAACATAAAATATGCCACGCTTATGGATGATTTGCTCTTAGTTTGTGTACCTACGTTGGTCGTAGTTAAAAATCAGCATCCATAGGCAGCATTAAACGCAGTGTCGGCTATGAGAAGTTTGTTTAGTGATTATCGGAAACAAAACCTACTTCATAATATAATAAAAGTTTTATAATATCGAACCTCTAATGCCGCTTTGTGTTCAAGGCTGTATTTATTACAGAATATCAAGACATTCATGGTCCACTGTATAATGTGTATCCCTTTTATTTAACATCAATGAGATAGATAAAGAAATGTCATTTCTACATTTACATGGATATTTTTTGAGCTTTTCCCCTTTACTGGAATTCTCAATAGATGGAGATGTCATAATGGGTATGAGTAGTACAACAGACCTAATAAGAGCTATAACCGTAGCTATTTGTGTATAATAGATGATGTAGATTAAATCAGTCTCTATTCTTGTGACGTCAACAACCTTGCTAATCATAGTAAAATGAGCCCAATATAGGGGAGGACTGATATATCGATTTCTATTCTCGTCGTTTTCACACAAACATCCGCTTGAGACTAGGGATTGATGAATATCGACAAGAAATTTCGCTTCTATTCATAATTTTATTTTTCATGAACTATTATTACATTTTAATGATTATAAAATTCTTTATTTACACGTTTCAAGTATTAATTTGTAATAGAAACCGAATATAGTAAGTTTTTGATTACCTTGTGGCGCTAACATCGTCACAATAAAAAAGGGAAGGCGAAACCAACACATCGATTAGTCACGAAATGGTGCCGCGAAACCTGCATCGCGCTTTCTATGTTTCGCTGTGATTTAATATATCTATATTTAACTTTCGATCTACTTCAACTACACTCAGTGATTTTCCTTCTAGTCTCCTTAACAAGCTGCACATCCAAGTAGGACTATAACCATCTGATCCAACTAAACAATAATAGTAAAGGTAGGTGTTATTATAAAAAAGAACTTTCTTTAGTACCAGGTTTAAACGATTATCCGACCAAATTAATTCAACACGTCTCAATTTGATGTTTTCTCTTCAGTCATTGTCATTTGCTTTAGGGGGTCAATGGTTTAAAGTAAGTGCTCATTTCAGTATTCGTTTTATAATAAAACGGATAAAATTTAGTTTCACAAGTCAGATAAATTGATTTTCAATTGTGTAAAATTGTTTAATGAGTATAGCATCGTGAATACAAAATTGACAAAAAAAAAATTAAAATTAAAAAAGCTTTTTTCTCAAATTCAATAAATGAAGAACCTTTAAATAAATAGTTTGAAAATATATGCCAAAATCAAACTATAATTAAAAGAGACAAGTTGTATCAAAGCTTGGCTTAAACTCAATACACCATTTTTGGGCAATCATGTAATAAAATATAATAACACTTATAACATTTTTTATCTATACTTACAGAATTTTATCGATACTCTTGCTTCACTAAATCCACATTACAAATGTATACAAACACTAGATCAGAAGCGAGACAATAAAAGTTGCATTCCGCCTTACAAGCTCCATTGCCACAAGGAACGGGTGAAAGTTTTATAACCCGACTCATTGGGTCAGAAATGGGTTTATTGTGATACGGATCTCTGGGGTTCTTACAATGGACCCCGCAAATGTTCCTAATTAATTATGGGAAACCATTGAAAGGATTTCCGAGGTGCGATTGTACATTGTTTTAAAATCTATGTGTCTATTATAATGTTCAAATATATTTTAGGATATCACTATTTGCTTTTGTAAAAACCTTTGAACCTGCAGTGGTTAGTGCGCTTGGTCTGTGATACGGTAGTTAAGCGAATTTTTCAATGGCTGGTCATAGGATGGGTGACCAAAAATCGTCTTCCCTTCCTCCTTCTCCTCCTCATGTTAACCGTCGATCCCGGTAGCATCTGCAGTCGCTAAATCCGCACTGGGCCTAATTGGTGGGTCATGACCCATTCATAGGGGCGATTTGTTCCTATTTGACTTAAGCCCCAGCAGTGGGGACATTAACGGGTTGGTGATGATGATGATTTCACATGTATATAGACTTTTCACTTTTTATCTCCAATGGTAACAAAAAGAGAGAAGAGGGAAAAATAACGTGTATATGCTTCATCATTAGGAATACAATATCAAATTTTGTGCACTGATTACAATATTTTACTGTACCTATACAGTAAGGGTTTAAACTTACAATACTTATATTGCAAGCACAAACCCTTACCGAATCAGGGAAAGAAAAAATAAGGCATAGGAAAAGAAACGGAACAGATTAAATCTCCTTAGTCGACTGGTTCGTACGTCAGTTTCACGGTAGCTACTTATGAGGTCCGATTCGATTCCCGGCGGGTAAATGTGGAAAGTTTCTGTATTGTCTTGGGTCTGGGTGTTGTGGTACCTTCGTTGTCACAGATACTTCATAGTAAGAGAGCATGATGATGTCTAAGATTTTTATTATTTCAATACATTGTGATTGAAAATATCCTGTTGTAAGAATATTTAGAAATAAATAATAATATTGTAAGTTTAGTATTGGATAGAGACTAGCATATAATCTCTTACCGAAACTTTCCCCTCCGTGAACTTCGGAATTAAAATCTCCAGGGAATCTTTTATCCGAATAAGATAGTCCTGTAGGAATCTACTAACATGCATGCCAAACTTCATCCAACAAATAATTGAGTGACTCATATACTCGGAAAATTATTCATATATATCTCTTTGGCCTAATGTTTTTTTTTACAAGACATTGCATTTTAAGTAGGTACAGTCAAGGATAATTCAAAACTGTCAATTTTCTCCATAAGGTTGCATACTGTGGTAGAGTACAAAATCACGTGGAAATATGACATTGTTGTAACCTTACGTGTATCCTAAAGCTCACGCGGATTGTTGAATAACAGATAACGATTAATGGTTAATTTTTAGGGTTCCTTAGTAAACAAAAAGCCTTTATAGTTTCGCCACGTCATGTCCGGCCTTCCGTCGGTGGTTAAGCTCAAAACATATTGGTACTAGAAAGTTGTGATTTGTAATGAGTATACATTTTAATTACGCTGTTAAAGTGGTAAAGTAAAATTACGAAGAGAAAACCGTTTTTTTTCTTTTTTAATTGATAATAGTAAGGACCCCTTCGTGGGCGAGTCCGACTCGGAGTCGGTCGGTTTTTATTGATCGTTGTGGTATGCATACGGATGTAGGCGTTTACATTGGAAAGTCTTTGGTTTACCGACCAATGAAATACAAGAGCTAACCCACTGTATACAATTGGGTGTCAACTAATCTTAATGAACCATTATGTAAATTAATAAACGATAATCGAAATTCCACTCCACTGTAAAGTCAAGATACCTGCCCGTGGGTGTACTTCACACGCAATAGCAAACAGGGCAGGATCTAAGGGGAGCAAATGGGGCACTTGCCCCGGGTGTCAGTGACAGAAGAGCGCCTAAATCAGGGGCGTTATAATATATAGTAGTTAAAAAAGACATATTTTCACAAAGGATATGTTTTCGAAGACCTAAATAAAATAAAAGAAACAAAACATCATTCACTGCAAAAATATGTTTTTATAAAATTTGGTCTAACTGAGTTGACGAGTTGCAAAAGCGCAATATCAAGTTTCTAGCCCTGTTGGAAAAAATGTTTAAAGCCTGATAACAAATGTTCCTATTATTCATGCAGATCCTGAGAAATAATGAATCTAATACCCGTTTTCTCTAAATTTAGGTGTCGCCCAAATCTGTCACCTAAATACTTAAGAATCGCCTAGGGTAAAAATTCATTTCACTAATGACTAGTAATAACCTAAGGACGATAAGCAATATCTAAAGTTATGATATGTTATAAGCTGTGCCTTGTGCTAGACGTTTGCATAATTTTACAAATGTGTCTAGGATGAAAGAAAAAAATATTATTTAGAAATAAACCAATTTGCTCAGGCCCGTCGTAAGATTAGGCGCTTCCAATTTATGATTTGTTCTAGGTTAGTGAAAACGGGTGTTCAAATTTGAATATCGGTGCCATGAGATGACTTACAGAAATTTCTAATAAAAGCCGATGGATACACCATTAAGATACATGTTAGCGAAATATTTCCTCTTGAAATTAAACTTCCAACCACATGTCATTATATGTAGAGACCTAAATGATAGCGCTTTGGAAAAAGTCAATATCAACTCTGCAATATATTCAATACCTATAAGTATACAATCTCGCCAAACGAAAACTAGCTCCTACTAAAAGCAACATTAATCGTAGGCTTCTGATAGTAAAGTGAGAATTCTCACTAGAAACTGCTTTAAGATGTACCAATAAGATTGACTTTGCAACAGCAGTTTTAAAATGTACAAAACATAGTCCCTTGATATACATAGCCTAGTATTTTACATGAGCGGTGGATAGATACATAAAAATATAGAAATGGATAATTAAAGAAATATTTGGATCCCTCTTATAACGTTGGAATCAATTGCAAAGTATTGCCAAGAACATTATCAATTAAATAGTATCTAAAAACAATTTCATAAATGGTTCCCTGTAATTGGAGAAGACGAGGAAGACCTTCAAGTTATTTCCATTGTTGAAAGCCATGTTTCTAAGTCAACGTGAAGTACACTAAGTAAGTTTGATATCGCCTTTGATAAAAAAAAGGTTAATCTTTTCTTAGAAAAAAAATGTATTTTTAAGAAAAGAACAAGAAAATAATTACTGAGTAAAGAATCGTGATATAAATACAGATAGCCAATGAAATGATAACTTAGAGTTATATTATATACAATATGGCTGGAATATTTTTGGTCAAGTACTGAACATTTATTGTATATATATATATATATATATATATATATATATATATATATATATATATATATATATATATATATATACATATATATATAAGGAAACATAACAACTTCTACAGTTTACTTAATTATTTTTTTTAAATGCTATCCACAGTCATACAAAACAATTTGCCTGTTAATTACATTTCCTGTTCTTGATGGCACATAAAGTAATACAGCGAAATGTATTGTACAGCGAACAATGCGATATTTCCGCATATAACGTGAATTTCACAGTAAAGCCTGATGCACACAGAGACAATCCGCGGTTGCGATTATCTTATGCGATGTCTGCGTGATCTTCTCAATGTATAATAGCAAACAGGGAGCAGGGAAATTTCAACTAAATCGGTTTATGCCCACACAGCACATTAGACAACAATGTGGCTATTGGATTTGGCTAATATGTTGGAATATAAGTTCGCGCGACATCTCTCGAAACCAACTGAGAGATTTCCAGCGTGCGGACATCATCTCAGTCTAACTTAGCCATTCGCCACCGTGTTGGCTAAAGTATACAGCGAGCTTTTCTACTTGAATTTAAACCATGAATGTTTTGAGGATAGAGTTTAAAAACAACTGCAGAATTTTGATAATTGTGGTAACCCGAAGTTACAAATTACTCTTACCTTAACGTATTAAGGTTTAAAATTGAGTGGGCAAATTTGACAGTTTTGTGTAGTCTGACGTACTGTTGACTGTCCATTGCAAATGAAATATACAGCCAGCAAATGAAATATACTTGAAATTCTTCATAATTAATAAATAACGTCTAACTTGGCTGATAACTTTTGCTAATAAAAGTGATCGCGAGTCGCTTATGTTTGCACCAGGCATGAGCTATTACCATACGATGGGCGTATTTCAGTGACGAACCTTTTAAAAATGGTGTTTCAACGATCTCATTTTCTATTGTGGAACAATGCTGAAGTATTTTAATTTTGTTGGGAATTGTGTAGGGAAAATTGTTTGTATCACGTGACCATCATAGTGTATAATGACCAGTGATACTCCTTCCATTTCAATAAATCTATATATTTATTAGACAACTATGTATCGTTTTTGCTGAATATCAAGTTATCAACGTAAGATTTAATGATATCTTTTTATTAACACGAGTAGGGTACTTTTATTAAATAGTGCAAAGCTTACATGTGTTTTAATCACAAAAACAAAAGGAACAGAAGATGTAAAAATCTTCTTACAAATCTATACATACTATGTAGTATCGTATATAACAAGGCGATCTTTAACTACACGATGAAAAATAATATAATTTTCATCAATAGACAGAGTGATTCAAAAGGTTTATATATACAGTAGAGCGTCGATTATCCGAACGTCGATCAACCGAACGACCGCTTATCCGAACTCACGACTCGAAGCCTCTGACGGAAAGTTAGGAATATAAGGTTCACGGTCAGTTACTTGTGTAACTTAAAGACATCATTAAACTCTAATGGAAGTGTGTACGTCCATTAAGTTTTAATGATGTCTTTAAGCTCTACTGAATGTCAAATTTTTATGGGTAATGTCGCTTTAAACCGACAAGTTTTAACATACGCTCTTTGACTAGCGTATTGGTTCGTGTTCGTGGATGTTGAGTTGAGCCACATATTACGTGCACTGTGCATTTCAGTGAGTAAAACAGATAAGAAAACAACAACAAGTGAAAAAATATGAATAGATTGTTAGAGTCTACTAAAATGTAAATGTGTAAACTGTATACTTTTACTGCCGTGTGAGCTAATAAAATGTAAACTAAAGTCATATTTATAGAATAATTATTAAACTAATGTAATGCTTTTTCTTTAAAAATAATTTACTCTATAAACTGTTTCATGTTTATTTGGTTATCCATATAAAATACTTTGCATCATTAGGTTTTTAGAAATCTTTTATATTTGTTCAAGCTAAAACGCGTGTTAAATGAAACGTAATAAGATTGTTTACCTTATATTTCTATTATGTTGCGAATCTCACATAAATTTAAGTACGCCTGTAGATATTTATTTTCCTCGTCGTTTAGTATATTACCAAATTTGCTGGGCTGATAAATATTTACACGGAGATTTCATGTTTTTGGCATATAATTTAGTATAATCTAAGATTGAAAATATAAAATCTTAAATTTTTCCAGTAATACGTTATAAATTAGCTTTATTTTCCATATATATTGGCAGATAAAGGAAACTACATCTATCATCAAAATCATCAATATATCATCAAAATAATAAAAAAATTAAAAATGTGTTAATAAAAAAAGTTTAGTAAGCTTAAGGCTGCCAACAAAAAAAAAAAAAACCACACGCAAAAAGAATAAACAGTACACACACCACACACATACACACATACTGTTTACATTACATACATATGTACCGCCATTAATTAATACTCGATTATAAAAATTATATTTTTAAATTTCTTAAAATATTTATATTAATTATCATCATTATCTGCCTTATATGAGAACAATATATTTCCTAACATAGAAACATAATAGCCTCAATTTTCACATACCTATAGTCTTTCTATGAGAATCTATGAATACCTTACATTTATTAGGCCTATTATATAATTCCAGGAATCTTAATCGAAGTTTGATTATTATAATGCGCATTACATCTTCAAGAGTAATCATGCTGAAACTGTTAGGATAAAGTTAATTTGGATTGAGCCCTCCGCTGAGGGTACCCCCCCCCCCCCCCCCGGCAGGTTTATCAGGTAGACCATCAATTTTATCAGGTAAAAAGAACTATCATTGTACCATTAATCTGTGTATCTTGTTATTAATTATTGAAAATTGTATATTTTTGGAGTCGATTAGTGTTTCCAAAATGTATGTTACATTTTTCATTTTTCATCAGATTCGTATACCTATCAGGCATTTCGAAATTGAAAACATAATGAATTTGAATATCTTTATGATTTCAAAAAGTTTAGATGGCGACCAACACCTTTAGAAATATGATGATCTTTTATTATATTCAATTGAAGCTTATGAGAACCAATTGAAAGACACAAAATCAATTGAAAGATAGTAATTGTTGGTGTAAGGAACTTTCATCAAGGCCAGTCATAAGACTGGTTACCTTTATTACCGCGAGCTCCTTTGTGCTCTGAAACTCACCCGCCCGTTTATGGCGCGTTCTTTTTATTCAATTTTTATACATATCTAATAATATAATTAACATCACATACATTGCGGAGATTCCAAGATGAGTAGCTAAACCATGGAGTGTCTGAGCCTTTTTTTGTTATTACTCGAACAATACTTTACATAAAAGTATTTGCGAAATTTCTTATCTTAATTGAAAATAAAAATTAATTTCAATACATTAACATCGCTTTAAACCGACTTATAAACTATTCCTCCACGTATTGAAACTTTTATTTTAAACCTTTTGACCTAATTAATAATGTGATTTGTGTCACGAGCTCGTTAAAAGGAGCAACTTTTTTAATAAAATCCACTTTTTAGACCCTCTCGTTTCAAGACATAAATTTGGATAAGGGAAGAAAAACTTGGGGGTTTGCTAATAATTTATCTGTTTGCAGAGGATAAAAGAGTTTAGTTTAATTAAGAATTTGGCGAAAATATTCGGGACTTCTGAAAATTTAGCAGCTGTTGCCAATTAGAAATGACTATTTTAAACTTATTATCTGTTAACCCTGAATATTAATAAAACGCAAGCTTTTAACATATACCTAATTTAGCCATAAGTTAAGTTACAAAAAAAACTGATAATTAAAAAAAACATTTTATTTTAAATATGATTATATAGAGTGAAAAGATATGTTAACGTTCTAAACTAGTTATTCAAAGTGTCCACTCTTAGCTAACGCACGCTTTTAAACGATTGGGCCATTCGTCGATTAATTTACGAACGGCTTCCATTGGAAACTTGGTCACTGCTGCCTCCAAAGATTTCTTGAGCGACTCAATATTTGGGTGACGCTTAGATGGCCATGTCCTCTAGTACAGATAACAATTTATAGTCCAAATGGTTTAAGTCCGGACTAACCGAAGGCCAATCATCAGCCTTTACGAAGTCTGGGACATTTTCTTCAAGCTAAATTTGGGTAGTGCGCGTCTTATGACCCGGGGCTGAATCCTGTTCGGCTTCAGCCTTGCTATATTAAAAAATATATATTACAAATCATCGCATACATTGCTCACACTAGTAATTTAGTATCAAGAGCACTGGTATTATGAAAATCTGAAATAACGAAGACACTCAAACCCAAAAGAATATAATAAAAAGTTCATTTTCTATATTGATCCGACTAGTAATCGAATGCTTGCTTCCCTGGTGATGATTTGTAATAATTATTCATTTACGTTGCCATTAAGGACTTTTAATGTATAAATTGAATGACTTTTTTTTTTTTTTTTTTTTTTTATAAAAAATGGAGGGCAAATGACTGCGCTCCACCTGATGGTAAGTGGAGGCGCAGTCCAAACGCGAGGACAGCTAGTGTAAAACAGTACGTAGGTACTGCACTAGCCAACCTCACCTTGCCGACCTGCAAGATGCTTCTTCACGCCCCGCTTGAAGGACCCCATGTCATAGGATGGAGGGAATACATTGGCCGGGAGACAATTCCATTTTTTGGAAGTACGACAAAGAAATGAGTCGCCAAATTTCTTTGTACGCGAAGGAATCGTTGCCACAGTTAGTTGGTGGCAACGCAAACCAGCACGTGTGGTCCTGAGGAGGAAGGGAGATGGGGGGATAAGGGAAAAGAGTTCTTCAGAGCATTCACCATGGTAGAGACGGTAGAAGACGCTGAGCGAAGCAACGTCTCGGCGCAGTTGCAGGCTTTCTAGGTTCTTGGTGACTTCACCATTGCCAATAATGCGTACTGCACGGCGCTGCAATCTATCCAAAGCATCGAGTAAGTACCTAGCGGAGCCATCCCAAAGGTGCGAGCAATACTCCACGCATGACCGGACCTGCGTTTTGTATAGTAGGCACAGTTGTTCGGGCGTGAAAAAACGCCGCACCTTGTTCAGGACACCGAGTTTACGTGATGCTGTTTTAATAACAGACTCGATGTGGTTTTTGGGATTCAGATCACAGCGCACTTCCATCCCGAGCATGTTGATGCTGCTCTGTAGAGGCAAGGTTGTGCCCTGAAGAGAGGGAAGGGAAGGGAATGGGGGGGTCTTGGCGGTAAATACGCAGACCTGAGTTTTCTTGGCATTGAACTCAACCAGGTTTTCAGCACCCCATTTCGATATGAGATCCAGAACGTGATTGAGCTCAATGACAAGATTCTCTCTTTTCTCCAGGATTTCCGCCCGTCCGACCGTAGGAGCCCCGTGATATCCCACATGCACTGTGCTGTCGTCTGCATAGCAATGGATATTTCCAAGTGGAAGCATGTCATTGATATGCAGCAGAAAAAGTGTAGGGGATAGAACGGAGCCCTGAGGCACACCGGAATTGACTGTCCTTAGCTGCGAAGAGCATCCGTTAGAAAGAACACGGATTTTACGCTCACGCAGGAAGTCGGCTATCCAGGCACATAGTTGAACGGGCAGACCGTAGGCCGGAAGCTTGGAGAGAAGTCCCTTGTGCCAAACCCTGTCAAATGCCTTAGCAATGTCAAGACTGACAGCCAAGGACTCGCCGCGCTTGTCTATAGCTTCACCCCAGAGGTGCATGACGTGCGCTAGAAGATCACCCGTTGATCGTCTTGGTCTAAAGCCATACTGACGATCATTTACAAGGGAGTGATCTTCTAGGTATCGGATCAGTTGGGAGTTAATAATCCTTTCCATGACTTTACACAGCACAGAAGTGATAGCTATAGGGTGGTAGTTTGCAGGGTCTGACCGATCTCCCTTTTTGGGTACTGGCTGCACAATGGCCTCTCTCCAAGCCTCAGGTACACGACCCGAAGAAAGAGATAGCTGATATAGGCGCGTAAGTACGGGAGTCAACTCCGCTGCACACATTTTTATAACAACCGCAGGTATGCCATCAGGACCACTAGCTTTCCGGACATCGAGTGACTGTAGTTCCGCACGCACATCACGCTGCCTGATATGAATATCAGGCATAGTGAAGCCACAAGAAGGTATCGTTGGTGGCAGTGCATTACAGTCATCGATTTGGGAATTAGCCGCGAAGAGGCTTGCCAAGAGGTCGGCTTTCTCCTGCGGCTTGTGAGCTAATGTTCCATCTGGACATCGAAGCGGTGGCAGCGAGGGCTGGCAGAAATTGTTTTGCACGGCCTTGGCGAGACGCCAGTAGCTACGGGAGCCCGTAGGGTGCGTAACTAACTCATGGCCAATACGTGCGACGCGCTGGGCATCCGCTCTGATGTAAGCCCTCTTACAGGACTTGGAAGCCTGATTGTAGGCCGCTTTTATTGAGTCAATATCGGGATCCCTCCGAGCACGACCCCTGATCCAAGCTCGATATGCCAGCTGTTTAGACGCAACAGCGTTAGCACAATCGCGATTGAACCAGCGGTTGTGTTTGCCCATACTGATCAGATTGGAGTGCGGAATGTAGTATTCCATAGCAATACCGATCTCCTCAGTAATAGCAACGGCGCTCGTTGTCGGATCCTTCTCACAAAAGCAGCGCTGCTTCCAAGGAACGGATGCAAGGTACTCGCGCATGCCGTCCCAATCCGCTGAGCCATAGTGCCATACGCGTCGTCGAGTCCTCGGAGGTTGAGGGGGCTCAATTCGTGGCACTTTGGTGGATATCAAGCAGTGGTCGGAATTGCCCAGTGGGGCACGAACATCAACCTGATACCCGACGGGATGGCTCGTAAGCAGAAGGTCCAGTAAGGAAGGCGCTTGACCGACTATATCTGGGATCCTGGTGGGCTGATCGACCATTTGAGTCAAGTCATGCGTGAGAGCGAATGCGTGGGCTGATCTCCCAGCATGGTCCGTCTTGGAAGAACTTAACCACGATTCGTGGTGAGCGTTGAAGTCCCCCAAGAAAACCAGTTCTGCGTTAGGATACTGCTCCTGCGCGTAATCTGCCGCCCGACTGAGGTGGTCATAAAGTCGAGTTGTCTCCGCATCGCCAGTGTGGGATCTGCAGAGGCACACATAGACTCGAGTCTGATGACCTAAGTCCATATGTACCGCTAGGAGGGAAAAGGAAGGGTCCTCTAGGCAGCGCAATCGGTGACAGCAAACATCCGCCCGGACAAACAAGCATACACCGGCTTTCGCTTTGAAGGAGTCTTCAAGTGCGTAGCCGGGATAGTGAAGGTAGCTTGTATCGTCCGGGCGGAGAATTTGCGTCTCCGTCAGAAACAACATTGCAGGCCGTGCTGTCTCTAGGTGTTGGTGGACAGCATTGAGGTTGGCATGGAGTCCCCGTATATTAGAGAACTCAACCTCAAACAGCGAAGGCGTGGGGTTGTGCACCGCTGTACGACCAGAACGTGTTGCTGTGGCTGCCATAACGATAAGGGGTGAGGGGACGTGAAGCAGGAGGGCATTGTCGCGACTGCTCCAGTCAAAAATATGGGCGCCTGTTTCCCCAGGTGTTGCCCACAGAGGAGTAGCACCGATCCGCCAGACGGAAGGGCCCCCGTACCCCCCCGGGAGTGGCCGCCGGGACCCACGCTCCGGTCACCAACCGGCACGACGGTCCACCCCAAGATTATGCGTGGCATGATAGGGCAGCCTCACGAGCTGGTTAGGCACGCTCGGGCCCCTGTACTGTACCACGGGCGGCCAGCGGTCAGCCGTTTCTACGGGTCTCCCTGGCTGGCGGGTCGATGCAGTCCTCCTGGCACTGGTTCGACGGAGGCACCCACCGGACCCAAACAATCGCGGCAATGTCGTCCCGAGCTCTGGTTGTACGTTGGCTGATCCCGAAACGCGCTCTACGAGCGAGCACTTCACGGGTTTTTCACCATGTGTGTACGGTGGTAACTAACCAGGCGGGATTAAACCCTACCACCAGTTGCGAGCAGATCTGAACTCGAATTCCTTTAGTCGCCTCTTACGACACCCACAGGAAAGGAAGGGGCGGTGAGTTATGTATTCTTTCTCCGTCACCGCACGGATAAGACATATTATAATGTGGAGTACATTTCACAGAAATTCTTTTGCTTCTTAGGTAGTCATTTATATAAAAAAATAGACGCCGTTCTATCTATATACCCAATATCTCGAGCAGAATGTAAGAAAAAGATTGTTAATTGGCTACAGGAACTAGACTATGATGACACTGAGTCCTTATTAAGTGTCACGCTTTGACGCTGGAGTTAGACACATTACAGTTTATGTTATTATTAAGTCCCTGTCAATGATCCCAAGATTGAGATATATCGTAGGGATAGCACCAGTATCGGCGTGTAGTATTATTTGTTACTTGCTTTCCTCCAGTTCTATGCATCCATGTGGTCTCACTTTGGTAGGAACAAATAGTGGCTTATACCAGATTCAGGCATAAAATTATCAGTGTACCAAATTTTATCAAAACTCCTCATTTGTTTTTGCTTGAAGATGCAACAGACAACCAAACGTACTTGCATGAGTACATACACGTATGTTTCTTTGTGCGGGTATTTGTGTGCGTGTGTCTGTGTCTGTATTGATTCATATACAACATAAATGGTACTAAAATAAATAAAGCATATTAGACAAATTGGCAGAATCGATGAGAGAATCACTGATGAATCATTAAATTTTTAACGAATATTTTTATAAATTTGTGTATAAAATCTACACTTATATTCCGGATGTTGGAGGCCTGGTGACCTGTAAAACGGGTTTTACACTCAAGTGCAGGCACCAGTCTCCACGATAAATTCTGATGTCCCTGATACGCTCTGTATTTTTGTACATTTTTTATATTGTGGAGAAAAATAAAGAAATATTATTATTATTATTATTATTTAAGTTGCCAGCAAAGGTAAACTTAGGAAAATTTACAACGAACATGCTGCAGACAAATTTGAACCAAGTTTTGGGTCCTCTAACTTTGATTTATGATATTAAGAACTATGTTTGGAGTTGATTTTGTGTATATGTAAGTATATCGTACAATATCCATTATCATGATTATATGTTTGTTTACGGTTTTATTAATTAAGACTATCAACTATTTTGGTATTTAATACAAAGTCAAACACAGCATTAGTTCAATCGAATAAAATCTATTTCAAAGCGTAATATATATTTGTATATTTAAACTTAATGCATTCAATTTAATATTGACTTACGATGAATCTTATGCATGCTTTTTTTACCTGCTAACAGCAGAGAATAAAAAAAGAAAATGTGAATTATATTATAAAAGTCAATAATAAAAACGTTGCGTCTTATGTTATATTTATGGTATTGTGGTCGATGAAATTTATTTTAAAAGAAGTCATTCTTTTAAAATAAATTTCATTGAAATGAATAAGTTGAATGAAATAAAATTACCGTTTTTTAAATTTATAGAGGAAACGCAAAAATAATTTTGACAACTGACCTAAAATCTTTCCTACGTTAGTTTTTTATTTGCTTTTTCATATACTGTATAGTTAAAAATATTCTTTATTCTACGTTAGTATAATAGTAAAGAATATTAGACATAAGACAAACTTCTCCAACTGAAATATAAACTTTAAAAGTATAACTCAGAACCTAAAGACAAATATTTATATTCCATTAAGATAAAAGTTACTAAGGAAATTCGTTTCCAGTCCTCGATAATCTCATTAGTAGCGAAGTAAAACGCGAAGAAGTGAACACTCCTGAAATACGATAGTCGGTGAGACAAAATGCCTACTCTGTTTCATTGAAATTGTAAATTTTTGTAATTCGGAAATTCCATTAAGACAGTTAAATACTTTTTTTTTTAAGTTATTGTTGCTCGTAGCACCTTTTCGTCGGAAAATACTTGAAGTATGATCCCTGCCACCTGGCGAGCGATAGGGAGGGGTGACGGAGGAGTCTCATACACTCCTCCTTCACGTGAGATCTACCTACCAAAACCCCTACTTTGTACCTTCTGCTAAGAAATGAGAATTGGGAATCCAGTGTCGAGTTGCCAGAAATTTAACCCTCCGACACTATTAGCACAAAAGCAATGCCTTTTTAGTACTTTCCAAATTGATCAATCATAATAATAGCAATGTTTTTAATTTAAATTATAGGTTTTTATTTATTTATGTAGCGCGGTGGCGTTGTGGTTAAGCAACTTTCGCAAGGGTCGATCACTGGATGGGTGACCAAAAAAATATTATCTCGACCCCTTACTTTAGAAGTCACGTTAAGTCGGTGGTCCTAGCTGTTTCTGCAGTCGTTAATACTTTCCAATCCGTATTGGGTCAGCGTGGAGGATCATGGCCCAACCTCCTTAACTATCTGTAAGGAAGGCTTGAGTCCCTGCAGTGGGGACGTAAAAGAGCTGATAATGGGTAATTTAAGCCGGTTGAATTATTATGATCTGTCATAATAAAGATCTAAATTGTGGGCACTATCTAATAAAATCATTAAAAGAGAATATCTTGCTATTTTTGACAGCAGCAAAATTCTTATTAGTTTTGTTTAGAAAAGAGAATTGGAGTTCTCTCTGTAATTCTGTAACTTTAACAATGCTATGTATATTGATATTTATCTCATAGAAAAATTAACCAATTTTATATAAACATTCCACTAATAATTTTTTTATGTTAACTTTGTTATAGTTAAAATATTGGGGAACTGGTGAGTTTTAAAACAGAGGTGAATTCAAACAACCCTGACTTCTCGAAATTTTAAAACCGTTCGCATATCAACTGCAACCACCACAAGTATTGGACATGACGCTGACTTGTTAACGATTTTTAATTTCATAAAATCAGAGTTGTTTTAGCTCACCGGTGTTTTAAACCTCTCAGTCTCCCACTTTCTGTTTCTTTGATCCACGGGAAATATCCCACGCACTATCCCTGTGGTTTGACGGGACGACACAAAGCGTTGGATACTCACCCTCGCTGAGGGCGGGGGTGTATAACTTAAAACCCGGAGCGTACCCTCCATTGGGAGTGGCACTCAAGAACCCGAGGTTATTCACCAAGCCAGCCATTACCGGTGACTATGGTTAGCCTTTTCCCAGTCGGGTTGAACCGTGCAATGTGCAGACGATAGTCAGCCGCTCATATAGTCCAGCCAATAGAGGGTAGGAATGTGCTAACATACGATCCCAACCGGAAGAAAGAGTCCTTCCCGTGGAGAAAGTACATCTAGGCATCTCCCAAGGCCAATTTCTTAAGTATGTTTAATGGAATCCCGATATTAATTTACTCATTAAGTGCCCGACAATTTTTCTCAGGCACACAAATATTATAATTATATGCAATCGGGTCTTGTTCGTGCATTTTTTTAAACAATTAATTTACCTCGACGTTTCGGCTACGTTACAGCAGCCGTGGTCACGAGGAGACTGGAGAACTGGCGGGTGTCGTCTTCTGATTTTAGTTGAGGGTAATCCGGTAATAATGTTTTTAACTGATTTTCAGATGTACCCTCCACTTGATTTTATTATACGTAAAGGTGGCGACACACTGCACTTACGGTATCCGAGAATATTGTTCGTGGTTGTTTGCGATCGCGACACTTATACATTTTTATAACCGGATTCCACGTTGGTGAGAGTTTATATCCACTTTCCCGGTTGAAATTGTTGTGTTTTTTGATTTCAACCGCTTCACGAACAATCCTTGGATAGTAATGTCGTTCAGTGGAAAGGACATGAGGTGTATGTAACTCGATCCAGTGGTTTGATCCAGATAATAATAAGTGCTCTGCAATCGCGGACTTCTCCACTTGACGATTTTTGACCGCTGCTATGTGTTCTCTTACACGTTCGGCGATAGTCCGCTTCGTTTGTCCGATATATGAACTACCGCAGCTGCAGTCAATTTTATAAACGCCAGGTTTTTGGTAAGGAATACTATCCTTTGGTGATCGCAATGTACATGATGTGATGAGTTGTCCCATGTACAGGACGTGCTAAGGAAAAATGGATACAGCGCAAGGAGGTCATACCCTATCCGAAGGTGTAAGGAAAGACTACCTAAGGTTCCCAGGCAACGGGCATTTTTAGGCTATGTTAAGGGAGTAACGGACAAAATCGGTTCCATTTTGAGGAAAAAATTTTCTATAGACACCATTTTTACTCCTTTATCAAAAATGTCACACCAATTGCGATCACCAAAGGATAGTATTCCTTACCAAAAACCTGGCGTTTATAAAATTGACTGCAGCTGCGGTAGTTCATATATCGGACAAACGAAGCGGACTATCGCCGAACGTGTAAGAGAACACATAGCAGCGGTCAAAAATCGTCAAGTGGAGAAGTCCGCGATTGCAGAGCACTTATTATTATCTGGATCAAACCACTGGATCGAGTTACATACACCTCATGTCCTTTCCACTGAACGACATTACTATCCAAGGATTGTTCGTGAAGCGGTTGAAATCAAAAAACACAACAATTTCAACCGGGAAAGTGGATATAAACTCTCACCAACGTGGAATCCGGTTATAAAATGTATAAGTGTCGCGATCGCAAACAACCACGAACAATATTCTCGGATACCGTAAGTGCAGTGTGTCGCCACCTTTACGTATAATAAAATCAAGTGGAGGGTACATCTGAAAATCAGTTAAAAACATTATTACCGGATTACCCTCAACTAAAATCAGAAGACGACACCCGCCAGTTCTCCAGTCTCCTCGTGACCACGGCTGCTGTAACGTAGCCGAAACGTCGAGGTAAATTAATTGTTTAAAAAAATGCACGAACAAGACCCGATTGTATATAATTATAATGTATACAAATCGTGTGAGTTTAAAAATATTATTACACACAAATATTATCGTCATTTTTAAGGTATCCAGTTTTACACAGGCATGCAGGCTGAAAACAACCAGGTTTTATCATAGCGCAAAAATTTTTATGTTCCAACTCGTAACATGTTCTTATACATTTAACTAGTTCACAAGGCTCATAATATTGGTTTTCCGGATTATCTGAAACAAAATAAATTATAAATGTCTATAATACGAAACTAATATAGGCTAGTTTTATTCTCGATCTTGAATGCAAAAAATGTATAAATAAGTAATTAAAAAATTATATAAATTTGTAATATATTCTGAACTCTACTGTAACTAGCATTTAAAAGTTATGGGGAGTTTATTTAGTTGTTATGTTAACAATGATCAAAATTAATAGAATAATTTTGAGGCATTCGATTTAAAACCCTTTAAAAAAAAATTAACTTGACATTATGACCCTACATTATTACAGATAGCGTAGTAGCTCGGTATCGTAGTGGATAAGCGGCGTGGCTCGGGATCGTTGTCGTTAAGCAATTTTCGCAAGGGTCGGTCACGGAATGGGTGACTAAAAAAATATTATCTCGAGCTACTCCATGGTTCGGAAGGCACGTTAAGCCGTTGGTCCCGGCTGCATTTGCAATCGTTAATAACCTGCAATTCGCATTGAGCCAGCATGGAGGGTCGTGACACATCCTCCTTAACCATCCATAAGGAAGGCTCGAGTCCCTGGGGACTCAGGCCTTCCTTACAGTGGGGACGTAAAAGGGCTGATGATGATGATGACAATTACAGACAACAGCATGTCAGACTATTTCACTTTGAACTTGCCACTAATAATTGAACTGCAAGTAACTTGACCTCGATCGGGTCGCTACATTTGATAACAATCTGCCCATTACGATCCTCCCGCGTCAACGCGGACATGCGAACTCAAAAAAAACAATATTTATTAAATTTGATGACAAGTCTATTGGCAGTTCTAAAGACGAAAACGGTTGGATTCCCATACGACCACAAAGTATAATTTTTCAAGGTCTCAGAGGGTACAGCAACAATGAGAAAACATTTTTTTCGATTATTTTAAGTTGGGCTGTAACTGTACATAAGTTGCAAGGAACCACAGTTGAAAAGGTTACAATATATTTAGGCAAAAAAACTTTTGATGAAGGTCAAGCCTCTAGTCAAGTCTTTAAGTCACGTAAATAGTTAAATTGTGTCACTATTAGCGAGCTAGACCAAAGGAAGCTGTTTAATAATCCTCGTGACAAACTGGCTAAATTGCAAACACTGAGAAGCAATAAAGAATAAACATTGGTCATTCCCACTTTTACCCCCCTCAATTTGAACAGCTACACCGATTTAAATATAAGATCAAATAACTTCACGCTTTCAATAGGTAATCCATACGTATATTATAAAGCTGAAGGATTTGTTTGTACTGGTCCGATTTGAAAAATTATTTCAGTGTTAGATTGTGGCAACCCAACATGTAGCTGTCTGTGCCTATTATATGATTACATATTTTTATGATGGCGACCATCTTGGACTTGTAATTTGTCATAGTGTACTTATAGTATTCTATTTGATATCCGTATTGAGGGAATCGCGACAAAATATGTAGGTAATCCAACATTTTTAATGGCGGCCATCTTGAAATTGAAATTTGTCATAGTATATAGTATTCTACTACTCAAGCCCTTTTATTTGATACCCTTATTGAGGGATTCGTGACAAAACATGTAATCCAACATTTTGTGGTGGCGGCCATCTTGGATTTAAAATTTGTCATAGTATACAGTATTCTTCTACTCAAGCCCTCTTATTTTATATCCATATTGACGAAATCGTGACAAAATATGTAATCTGACATTTTGTGGCGGCGGTCACCTAAGATCGATTTCCATCAAACATCAAAATCGGTTCATCCGGTCGGGAGCTATGATGTCACAGACAGATACACACACAGACACGTCAAACTTATAACATCTCTTCGTTTTCGAGTCGGGAGTTAAAAAACCATATGTACAGGCAGTCCTCGTACTTACGGCATGTTAGGTTCTCGAAATACGCGACGTAAAGCGAAACGACTTAAGTCGAGACATATTTTTCATATGTTTACATGTAAAACTCAAGGGTCAGGTTCCACACGGACTCAAAATAAACAAAAAACAATTTACAACAAAGGATATAGATACTTTATTATCAAAAGTAAGTCATTAAACTTAAAATAATTATAAATGTACCAATGACATTGCTAGTATTTTTGGTATTTCAATGACTTTAATAATCAAAATATGCAATGAGAAATAATAAATTAAACTTTTGGCTTAAAGAAACTATCGATTCTCGATTGCTTCGCTTCTTTCTTCTGGCTATGTAAAACTATTTTGTTTTTATAAAAATTTACAGTAATATAAGCATAGTGAACAAGTATTTCCGGCGAGGGTGCGATATTAATTAGATAAAAAATGTTAACAACAATAGCAACTAATTTAAATGCTTACCAAAAGGGATTTTATCATCTATAGGTCCAGAATAAACCAAATTAACCAAAACAACGATCAAACATAAAGAAAACACACAATACGACATTATTGCAGGATTATTAGTATACATCTGATGCAAAACGGGCTTGTGAATAATACGGATAACAATTGACTTTAGTAACACCTTATATAATAAGTTCTGAAATTTCAAAACATTAAAATAATACCTAAACGATAAACAAATATTGTTATCATTTAGCTTCTGTGTGATACTAATTATGTCATTTTTATTTATATCATATGCGAATACAGTAAAACCAATTGTGAATTTATGTTTCCGCAAAATGGTTTATCAATTTCTGTGAATGAAAAGTATATATTTTAAGTCGGACGGTTAATATTATCAATCATGTTGAAATGTATAACAAAATGTAACAAGTAACGCCATCTGTGCTCAACTATGTTAAAACTTTTTAAATAAAGTGTCAGTCGTTGCCCGTCTACTGTGCGTATCATTTACAGGTTATGGGCTATCACGCGAATTAAAAGTTTTTTGGTGGAAATATAGTGCGGAAATTGCTAGTATTGCAAAGTTAAGGGGTAGGGAAAATTACGAAGATTGGGCGTTTGCTGTGGAAAATTATCTCGTATTGGAAGGCGTGCAACAGTGTATCATGACTAGCGGTGATCCGAATGACGCGAAAGCGAAAGCAAAAATAGTGTTAACTATAGATCCCAGTTTATTTGTGCATATAAAAAGTGAATCAACTGCAATGGGACTATGGCAAAAGCTAAAAAAGCTATTTGATGATAATGGCTACACGCGACGCATCGGACTACTTCGTAACCTCATATCTATTCGCCGTGAAAATTGTGATTCAATGTCTCAATATGTGACTTCATTGTTAGAAACAAGCCAGCGATTGAATAATACAGGATTCAAAATTAGTGACGAGTGGGTTGGATCTCTGTTGTTAGCAGGATTGCCTGAAAAATTTGAGCCGATGATAATGGCGGTGGAACATTCAGGTATTGAGTTAACGGCCGACGCCATTAAGTCAAAATTATTGGATATGGAAGATGGGAGTGAAGTTGGTACGAGTTCCACACAGAATGCGTTTGCGTCGAAAGGTTGGCAGCACAAAGAAAAAAAAAAACAAACGCATAGACAATCGAAATCGCGTAACGTCGACAAGTCAAATGTCAATGTCAAATGCTTTAAATGTAAACAATTCGGACATTTCATGAATAAATGCAAATTGAACACTAATAACAAGGAATCTAATGCATTTAGTGCAATATTTCTCAGCGGCAATTTTAATCATACGGATTAGTACATCGACAGTGGCGCCAGCTGCCATTTAACGCCGAACAAAAATTGGTTGTTGAACGCAACAAATCAACACCAAGTGAGAGACATTATTATCGCTGATAAAACAAAAATTACTGTTAACGGCTGTGGTGACATCCAAATAACTACTCTTGTTGGAGATATCGAACACGAGAATACAGTTATGGGAGTGTTATGTGTACCAAACTTGGCTACGAACTTATTATCAGTCAGTCAGTTAGTGAGTAAAGGAAACAATGTGACATTTGATGAAAAGCACTGTTATATTTATAACCGAAATAATGAAGTGGTAGCGATCGCAGATGTAGTCGGAGGTGTTTATAAATTAAGAATCAAGCAAGTGGACTGTTTGTTGACCTCCGTGTCTGGAAATGTATGGCATAGAAGATTTGGCCATCTTAACAGCAAAGACCTTAATGTAATGAGGGATGGTGCTGTAAAAGGAATATCATATTCAGACAAGGCTCAGGTTAGTAAGACTAACTGCATTGTGTGTTGTGAGGGGAAGCAATCCAGGCTGCCTTTCAGTAATGTTGGCAACAGAGGACAGGAACTTCTCGAGATAGTGCACGCAGACGTCTGTGGACCTATGGAAGCCAGATCTATTGGTGGAATGAAATATTTTTTGTTGTTCGTCGATGATTTTAGTCGGATGGCATTTGTCTATTTCTTGAAGACCAAAGATGAAGTATTTTCTTTTTTCAAAGCATTCAAGACATTAATAGAAAATCAGACAGGCAGAAAGTTGAAAGTGTTGAGGTCAGATAATGGTACAGAATTTTGCAGTAAGGAATTTGAAAATTTCTTGCAATTGGCCGGAATTGTACATCAAAAAACTTGTGCATACACACCGGAACAGAATGGTCTCTGCGAAAGGTACAACCGTACAGTAGTAGAAAAAGCGAGATGTTTGTTGTTCGATGCAGGATTGGCAAAACCGTTTTGGGCAGAAGCAGTAAACACTGCAGTTTATCTGCGTAACAGGTCAGTCGCATCAGGATTGGATAACAAGACGCCTATAGAGATATGGACCGGAACTAAGCCAGATGTTAGTAATCTACGTATCTTTGGAAGTACACATACCAAAATAAAATAGGTTAAAATTCGACAGAAAAGCAACTGAGTGTATTCTTGTTGGTTACTCAAACAATGTAAAAGGTTACCGAGTTTACAATCCCAAAACTAATAAAGTAATAATAGCAAGAGATATTGTTGTGATTGAGGAGGGGATTGAAGAAGTGATACACATTGATATTAGTGAGGGCACTAATGATATTCTTCCTATGAAAGAAGAAAGAGAAGAATGTACCCAAGAAGTGGGGAACATGAAGCACACAAAAACAGAGAAAGATCAGGAGCAGGAAGGGGTACTGAGCCCCAAAGAAAGTTACAGCACTGATGAAGACAACTTTGAGGACTCTAAAGACATATTAGCAGCTGAACCTGCGGAGCCTGTGCCAGCCAGGCCACAGCTTTTGTCTCAGCCAGGGCACTCTCCCTCGTTGCCGGTGGAGAAGCCTGCTAAGCGTCTGCGCAAGCAGCCTGATCGTTATGGTTTTGGTGTGGTGTGTGAAGGTCTAATTAGTGAAACGAGTGCTAGTGAAATATCTCTAGATAATGTGTTGAATGGACCAGAAAGTGAACAGTGGAAATTAGCTATTCAAAGTGAACTTAAATCATTTAAAGACAATGACGCTTGGGAGTTAGTGGACATTCCTCACAGTGGCACTGTTGTACCGTGTAGATGGGTCTTCAAGCGTAAAATTGATAATGATAATAATATCAGGTATAGAGCCAGGCTAGTTGCTAAGGGCTTCACCCAAAAGCCAGGCATTGATTTCGATGAATGTTTTTCACCTGTAGTTAGGCATTCTAGTTTGAGATTGCTATTTTCTTTAGCAGTTCAGCTTCAGTTGGACATTTGTCACTTGGATGTAGATACTGCATTTTTAAATGGTTTTCTTAATGAAAATGTGTATATGATGAAACCACCATTTTTTCATGTAAGTGATGATAATGTGAACAAGGTTTTGCGTTTAAAACGTGCTATTTATGGGCTAAAACAATTATCAAGGGCTTGGTATAAAAGAATTGATGATTTGTTGCAATCCTTAGGTTATAAAAAATGTAAACTAGAACCATGTTTATTCACAAAAATGGATAAAAATGTAAAAATCATTATTGCATTGTATGTTAATGATTTCTTTGTATTTTCAAATAATCAAAAGGAAACAGATTTGTTAAAAGAAAATTTGTCAGCTAAATTTAAAATTAAAGATTTGGGATCTATAAAAAATTGTTTAGGTATGGATGTAGCAATGGATAAAGAGAATGGTACTATAACTTTAAGTCAGGAAAGATATATTGAAGAATTACTGTTAAAGTTTAATATTTCTGATTGTAAGTTTGCAGATACACCTATTGAACCTAAATTGAATTTAGCTAAAAGTGAGAATTGTGATAAAAAGTTACCTTATCAGCAACTAATTGGTTCGCTCATGTATATAGCTGTTCTCACACGTCCTGACATTGTATTTTCTGTAAATTTCCTAAGCCAATTTAACAACTGTTATACAAAAGAACATTGGGCCTGTGCAAAGAGGATTCTAAAGTACCTGAAGAAAACTAAAACTATGTGTTTAAATTTTTCAGCTAGTGGTAATAATCAGTTAGAAGCTTTTGTAGATGCAGATTGGGCCAGTAATGTAATTGATAGGAGATCCTATACAGGATATTTTTTCAGGCTGTCGAATTGTGCAATATCTTGGGAAACTAAGAAGCAGCTTACTGTAGCACTGTCAAGCACGGAAGCTGAATATATGGGTATTTCAGACTGTTGTAAAGAGGCTGTGTATTTGCGAAATTTGTTATTTGAATTAACTGGCATAACTTATCCAATACCAATATTTAATGATAATCAGTCGGCCCATAAGTTGTCAGCAAATCCTGTCCACCATAAAAGGTCAAAACATATAGATGTGCGGTACCATTTTTGTAGAGAGAAAGTCGCTAATGAAATTGTAAAAATTAAATATTTGTCGACTTCAGAGATGACTAAGGGTTTATGTAAAATGAAACATTATAATTTTTTAGGAATGTTTGGTTTATTTGATTTGGTTTGTTTGATATATTGTTATGTGTTTGCATCTTTTATTTTGTTAAGTGGGGATGTTGAAATGTATAACAAAATGTAACAAGTAACGCCATCTGTGCTCAACTATGTTAAAACTTTTTAAATAAAGTGTCAGTCGTTGCCCGTCTACTGTGCGTATCATTTACAAATCAATATTAATAATCTCCGATCGAATTTAGTATAATTTTCATTTACATATAATATGTGAAATATGTTTTTGTTAACAAAAACAGTTTAAAAATTCATATTTAGTTTTGAAATTGTTTCTTTCATTTTATTCCTTTTTGTAAGTAGTTAATTATACATCTGGATGAATGCACTTATCAAAACGATTAATTTGATACCTTATATAAACATATCAGTAAGTATTTTAATAGATAAAGTGGAATAAAGGAACTCGCTAAACACATACATACATTAGCCCTAAACGCAACCCCTAAAGCCTTTTGGGCAGTCACATGATATTAAAACATGTGCTTACTCGTATAGCTTGTAAATAGTATAATTTAAATTGCTAAGAAAGGAATTGAATTCAAACAATTACTACAGATTTAGTTAAAAGTTAACAGTGGGTTAAAAGGTTACAGTAAAAAACGCAAAATATTGCTTAATTTTTTTTATTGCAAATAGTGTTGTAGTTCTACTGCATAATGCAATTCAAGGTCAGCGGCTGATATGACCTATACATAGTCATGATTATCTTATAGGTCAACATAAACAAGATTCTCGGTAATAATACAGTAAGTGGTTAGTATAATACCTATATATATGAAAATATTCCCTCACAGCTGAAACGGTACTTTTGAATGACATTGTTTAATCGGTACGCAATCATTTTTATCGTTCCGAAGGTACCCTTCTTTACACAGGCATGCAGGCTTATAGCAATCAGCTGATATTAAAGGGCAAGGAGGTTGGAATTCCAAATGTTTGCATGTTTTCACACATTGTGAAAGTTCACAGAATTCATAGTATTCGTTTTCTGGACATTCTGAAACAAAACAATTCATAAATGTGATGTTAGCGGATACTCATATGGCGCTTTTTATTTAATTAGATTTCAAATAAAAATTGACATTATCGTTTTCACTCTAGGATGTTCAAGCTCTTGCGAAAGTCAAAAGCTATGCTATCAGTTCGCGAATTTCCGGCGAGAGACCTTTCACTAAGAAGATCCGGCAAGAAACCCAGCAAATCAGGTTGATTTTTCTGAGATACTTCTAAGACCTATTTCCACTAACCTAGCCCAAGACATAGCTTAACTAGGAAACGCGTAATCTTTTGAATCGCCTAAGTAGGTAAGTTTATAACCAAAAACATTTTTTCTTTTATTGCTTCACTTATTTACATTACGCAAATGCCTAGCCCTAGTGCAAGCCGCTGCATAACGCATGTCATATCTTCTAGTCATTGGTGAAATGCATTTTCATCTTAGGCAATTCCATAGTATCTCAGCGACAGATTTGAGGGATCCTAAGATATGAGAAAATGGGCACTGATGTCTTATTAGAGAAAATTTTGCGAATTGACTATGTTAAAACCCAAAAAAAAAAAATCTCAGAAGTTTCCTAATTTTTAGACTCGGCATACTTTTGACGTTATTTCTTTGTAAAAAAAATTTCGAAGGCGTGTGCACCAAAAATTATTAAATTCCAAATATTTTAATGATTTTTGTGTACGCGCCTTCTTAAAATTAAACATTTGAACTCACATTTTATTGGTAGACGTTATGGATCATCTAATAAGATAAATCTGTTTATCACTTTAATTATATCATGTAGCGTATTATAAAGTTAATGTCACGATAATATACCTGTTTTTAGGAAGAATTCTATTCGATTTGATTCGATTTCATCCATAGGGAAGGCCTAAACCCCAGCAATGGGGACATTAATAGGAATGAAATAATAATAATAATTTTAAAGTTTTTGTTAGTAAAAACTAATAACATAATTAAGTATATCAAAGTTTTTGTTAATGAAACACCTTAAGGTCTTACCTAAAGGCTTTCGGTCATCTACTGGTACAGTATAAGCCAGATTAACTAAAACAGCAATCAAACAAAAATAATACACAGAAGACGACATTATTGTAGGAATATTGGTTCACAAATGATACCAAAATAGCTTGTAGGCTCTATTTATAACATTTTTGCACCTTGTAACGTCCACCTATTTTCCTGGTTAGTCATAAAATCTAATAAATCTTGTATTCATATTCGATTTTGTTAAATAATGATCTTTGTTGCTAAGTAGTTGCATTATAAGTTCCATACTTTGTCTTTTTTAATCTTTTTAATTTATACAGTCACGATTGGTTGTTGAACGAAACATAAGAAACAGGATATTGAAAAGTTTTCTTAGTGAGCTCCGGTAAATCGCTGTTTCAGTAGTTTCATTTGGGAGGCTTTTATTGACACATTATTGTCGTGGTATTTTGCTTTAGAAAGAGATGATGTCGGGGTGAAAAAAAAGAAATTCTGTTTAGTCAGTCAGATAACAGATAAAATTACATACATATGCTTTTTGTTACCCGACTGCGCGACGCAAAGGGATTATGTGTTAATCAGTCTATGTATGTATGTATTATGCATGTTTGTTTCTATGTGGCGTTCTAGAGACCAAATGCGTAGGCCGATTTCTATGATTCTTACGTCAATCGATTCGTCTTAACCTTGCAAGTGTCACTAAAGATATGACAGTAGTCAAAATTCACCACAGCGACAAACAGACGCCATATTATAAAAAATGAAAAAAAAATCGATGAACTATGTCAAGTGGGGTGTGGTTGAATAGGTATTTTAAAATCCCATTCAAATTTTACCAATCATATCTTCCGACTATGTATGAGTGAACTACTCATAGTTTGTTCAGTATTAAAATTGATGAATTGTTTTTTTTATTTTATTTTATTTTATTTTTTTATTAGAAAACCAACAGCTTGTTCTAACACTAGATTACACTAAGGATATTTCATAAAGCTAAGCCAATAACAGGTTTTCCTTAAATTATATCAATTGTAGTCGTGTCGTCGATTATTCATTTTCCGTAACAGTACATTTTACCACACAATATAATCAAATATACTATACACATATCATACATAATATTGTCACTAAATAAATTATTTAAATATATATACACATTACATTCCAAATTTCATAAATATTCCTGCATATGCTATCAGTAAAACTATTCATTCTGTCTTCTTTAATAAATTTACAATTTGTTCCTTGAACTTCTGCTTATTGTGAAAAAAGATATCAACACTATTAAATTTTACATTATATAACCGACCAATACGTGCTAGAACTGAATTCTTAGAGTAATTGCTGTGGCATAAGGGTACATGGAATAAAGAAGTGTTGCGTGTTCGGTATTTCGGTGTACGAAAAATTATCTTTGATAGTCTACCCTACCATGAAAAACATCATGCAATAAACACATATCCATCAGCAAACGTCTCTGTTCCAAGGGAAAAAGGCCATGCTCTATGCAATCGTTCTGATCGCAACGAAAATTAAGGTGATTAACAAATATCCTTTGAATGCGCTTGAGTTGTTTTTTGTAAATGCTATACTGTGGAGACCATATGGTGCATGCGTACTCCAAGATGCTTCTTACGTATGCATGGTATACCGTCTTAATAACTGCTGTATTTTGGAAAGGTTTGCATACACGTAGAACAAAACCCAAATTCCTAAAAGCTTTATTTGCTATATTATCAATATGAGTTGATAATGTCGAAAGTTGAACATTGAAAATGCATAAAGTTTGCATTACCTAATGTGAGGCATGTTAATACACCTATAAATGTAAATAGTGAAAAAGTTGAGTTGGTGGAATCGACAAAGTTCCTTGGTATTACACTAGATTCCCGACTGCAATGGGATCCTCATATTGATAATTTGTCAAGTAGACTGAGTTCTGCAGCATTTGCTGTTAAGAAAATTAGACTCTTGACAAATGTTGAAACGGCAAGATTGGTATATTTTAGTTATTTTCTTGGTGTAATGACGTATGGTCTATTGTTGTGGGGTTCTGCGGCTAGCATTCAAGATATTTTTATTTTACAAAAGAGAGCTGTCCGCGCTATATATAATTTACGGTCTAGAGAATCTCTCAAAGAAATATTTTGACTGTTGCCTCTCAACAGATATATGAAAATATTATGTACGCAAGAAAACATAACGATTCCTTCACAAAATAAAAGTAGTGTTCATAATCTTAACACAAGAAATAAAAATAAACTTGCCGTTCCAAGCTCCAGACTTCAGAAAACCAGAGGATCATTTCTGGGTAAATGCATTGCTATGTTCAATAAAGTTCCACAAAATGTAGTTGACCTACCCATAAATAAATTTAAAATTCATGTAAAGAACATACTTATGAGTAAAGGCTATTATAAAGTTGATGATTATTTTAAGGATCGTAATGCATGGAATTTCTGCCTTCGCTTTGTTCTATAAAGAGTAATTATATTAGTTCAACCTATGTCCTACAGACTTTGAAAGTTGTATTTATTATTGTGATAATACATATTATTTTGGTAATGACATGATTTATGTAAATGTCATTACTTATGATAAAAAGCTGGTAAGTTTCTTTCGCTTGTTCTTCTTATCAGCTAAAGGACGTCCTGAACAAGTGGTAGGGGAAAAAAAATTTTTTTGGTCGATTCAAAAGTGCTTGTAATAAGCCTACTTGAATAAAGATATTTTCATGTCATGTCATTTCATTTCATTTCGTTTCGTTTCGTTTCGTTTCGTTTCGTTTCGTTTCGTTTCGTTTCGTTTCGTTTCGTTTCGTTTCGTTTCGTTTCGTTTCGTTTCGTTTCGTTTCGTTTCGTTTCGTTTCGTTTCGTTTCGTTTCGTTTCGTTTCGTTTCGTTTCGTTTCGTTTCGTTTCGTTTCGTTTCGTTTCGTTTCGTTTCGTTTCGTTTCGTTTCGTTTCGTTTCGTTTCGTTTCGTTTCGTTTCGTTTCGTTTCGTTTCGTTTCGTTTCGTTTCGTTTCGTTTCGTTTCGTTTCGTTTCGTTTCGTTTCGTTTCGTTTCGTTTCGTTTCGTTTCGTTTCGTTTCGTTTCGTTTCGTTTCGTTTCGTTTCGTTTCGTTTCGTTTCGTTTCGTTTCGTTTCGTTTCGTTTCGTTTCGTTTCGTTTCGTTTCGTTTCGTTTCGTTTCGTTTCGTTTCGTTTCGTTTCGTTTCGTTTCGTTTCGTTTCGTTTCGTTTCGTTTCGTTTCGTTTCGTTTCGTTTCGTTTCGTTTCGTTTCGTTTCGTTTCGTTTCGTTTCGTTTCGTTTCGTTTCGTTTCGTTTCGTTTCGTTTCGTTTCGTTTCGTTTCGTTTCGTTTCGTTTCGTTTCGTTTCGTTTCGTTTCGTTTCGTTTCGTTTCGTTTCGTTTCGTTTCGTTTCGTTTCGTTTCGTTTCGTTTCGTTTCGTTTCGTTTCGTTTCGTTTCGTTTCGTTTCGTTTCGTTTCGTTTCGTTTCGTTTCGTTTCGTTTCGTTTCGTTTCGTTTCGTTTCGTTTCGTTTCGTTTCGTTTCGTTTCGTTTCGTTTCGTTTCGTTTCGTTTCGTTTCGTTTCGTTTCGTTTCGTTTCGTTTCGTTTCGTTTCGTTTCGTTTCGTTTCGTTTCGTTTCGTTTCGTTTCGTTTCGTTTCGTTTCGTTTCGTTTCGTTTCGTTTCGTTTCGTTTCGTTTCGTTTCATTTCATTTTATTTCATGTCATCTTTGAGTCTAGATACACTCCAAGATCTTTTATAATCTGAGTTCTTTTTATCTGCTCGTTATTAAAATTATACTTATTAACAATGAGTTTTATCTTGCGCGTATAAGTTATACATTCACATTTATTAGTATTGATAGTTATCCTATTTTTGAGGTAGTATTCAAATAGACAGTCTAAGTCTTTTTGCATTGAGAAGCAATCTTGCTCAGCGATAATTTTTCGAAATATTTTTTGTCGTCTGCATACATGAGAAAATCGGAATGATTAAGGCAGGATCCTATATCGTAAACGTAAGCATTATAAAAAAGAGGACCTAGATGTGGGCCCTGTGGAACTCCAGTGGGCACGCCGATAAAATCAGAACGATATCCACCCATTACAACCGCCTGAGATCATTTCATCATTTAGTTAGGTATGATTCTGTCCACCGAAGCAAATCACCGTGGATTCCGAGAAGTCGTAGTTTATTCAAGAGGATCACGTGATCAACGCGATCAAACGCTTTCTTGAAGTCTGTATAAATCACATCGACCTGCCCGCCACGCTCCATATTCTCAAGGTACTGGTAGATCTTTTCCTGAGAAATCCATGTTGTACCTCCGGAATATAATAATAATAATAATATTCTTTATTGCACGCTAGACAGGACATAATACAGAGAAGATAGAAAAAAGAGAAAGATTACAAAGGGCGACCTTATTGCTACGTAGCAATCTCTTCCAGGCAACCCGAGGCAAAGAAATACATGAACTATGTAATAAAAAGAGGGGGGTGCAAGATGGAGAAGTAAATAGATAAATCTGTATAATGTATAGTACATTATACAGATTTATCTATTTACTTCTCCATCTTTGTGAATAAAATAGATAAAGATATAAAGTCATAAAACATAAACATATTAACAGTTTTCAAGGAAGTGTTTTTTTACTTTAACAATAAAACAATTTAAGGTTCGAGCCCTTCTTATAGCTTCAGGCAAAGAATTCCAAAGAGGTACCGCATGCACGGAAAATGAGTAGGATAAGAAGTCGGAAGTATGACGAGGAATATTAAGGGTTAAGTTAGAAGATGAGCGTAGAGTACACTGTGAAGAGGAGGTTCGGAAAGAAAAGCATTTTTTAAGATAAGGAGGGGCCGTAGGTAGAAAAAGGATGGAATAGAGGAGCGTAAGAGTATGTAAGTCTCTGCGCCGGCGAATAGGGAGCCAGTTTAGCTTGGAGCGGAAGTGTGACACATGGTCATATTTGCGGAGATTGAAGATGAATCTGATGCCCAAGTTCTGCAGACGCTCCAGCTTGTTAAGAAGCTCTTCCGACAAATCAGTGTAACAAACATCAGCATAGTCAAGGACTGAAAGCAAGAGGGTATGAGCCAGGGCAATTTTCGTGTGTGTGGGCAAAAAGTTGCGCAGACGGTTGAGTGAGCTATACGCGGCAAACATTCGCTTCCTTAGCGATTCTAAGTGAGGCTTCCAAGAAAGGCACTGGTCAAAAATCACACCGAGGTTTTTAACTGATTTAGAATATGGTATAATAGTGCCGTCAAATGTAACAAAAGGCAAATGTTCAAAATCGATCCTCGAAACGAAATGAGGACTGCCAATTATTATTGTTTGCGTCTTCGAAGGGTTGACAGTAAGACTAAATGATTTACTCCAATTAGAAATTTTAGAGAGGTCGGAATTGGTAACTGCCACCGCATCGTGAAGATTCGTCAACGATGCCTGGGTATAAATTTGAAGATCATCAGCATAAAGGTGATAGAAACTAGAAAGTGATTGTGAGATAGAATTTATAAACATAGAGAAGAGTATAGGAGATAAGACACCACCCTGAGGAACTCCGGCATTTATAGTGCACCACGAGGAGAAGTTGTCTTCACCACGGATGCGTTGTCGACGCCCTAGCAGGTAACTTTGAAACCAAACCATTGCTGCTGGAGATATGTTAAGAGAATGCATTACATATACCTAGGAGGATGTCAAAGTCGACCGAGTTAAATGCGCTACTAAAGTCAAGTAATGTTAACAGCGTTAGCTGCCGATTTTCCATACCAAGTCGGATGTCATCTGTTATCTTTACCAGTGCAGTAGACGTGCTGTGCCCCGTACGGAAGCCAGATTGAAAGGGATTAAGAAGTTGGTTTTGGTTGAGGAAAGCAGTTAGCTGATAGGATACAAGCTTTTCAAAGACTTTAGAAAGGAAAGGAAGAATGAATATAGGGCGATATTCGGAAAACGTGCTTGGATTTGGTTTTTTTGGAATGGGGATAACATAAGCATCTTTCCAGGTCGCAGGAAAAACACCAGTGGAGATCGATGTGTTTAGAATAAAGGTAAGAATAGGAGTCAGGATATCTATGATAGGTAGGATCATCTTGCGACTTATGGAATCACTACCTACTGCACTGGAACTCATAGACAGAATAGTTCTCTTAACATCACAGTCAGCCAATTGGTGAATGAAAAAAGAGAAATCAGGTGTAGGCAGATTAGAGAGACTATGTAAAGTTTCGGCTTTGCGAGTGCCATCAATAGGCATACACGAAGAGAAAAAGCTATTTAGTTTATTGATATCAATGTTATGGTTAAGACCGGGATCGCGAGATTTGCCAACACCCAGTGATTTTAAGAATTTCCAGGTTTTAGCCGGATCTTGATTTTCAATGGAATTATGGATATGGCGTCTCTGGGCGTCCCTGACCACCGTATTACACCGATTTCTGATGCTGTTATATTTCATTTCATTTCGCTTCGAAGGATCGAGTTTAAACTTCGTTTTAGCCCTATTTTTCCTCGTCATAATTTCGCGAATCTCATCAGTTAACCATGGAGCTGGAAGGTGTTTCATTTTGATAGGGCGAACCGGAGCATGAATCTTATATAATGAAGTTAATGCATTATTAAAGTGCTCAACCTGTTCGTCGGCAGAGTTTGTGGCGAAGATAGCTGACCAATCCATATTTGAGGCGTCCTCCAGCAAGCGGTCCATATCAATAGCTGCAAAACTACGCTGAAGTTGTATTGTAGGTTTCAATTTTGGGGGACGAATCCGATATGACAGATACACCAAGTCATGATAAGAGAATGCATCTGCAGAATATTGGCCATGTTTTATTGCGAAGGTGGGTGAGGAAACAATTATTAAGTGGGTGAGGAAAGAGAAGGAGTGCAGTTGGGAAAATGATGAGTTTCCTTGAGCGGAAGAATATGTAGATTCGAGGAATTAACTAATGAAAGTAGTTTCTGGGATCTGATATCGTCTTTAACGAGACATGTGTTGAAGTCACCCATAATTATGGTTTGAGAATAAGAAAGTGTAAAATTTTCCAGAAGTTGTTCGAATGACTCAAAGTAGTCAACTCGAAGAGAAGGGCTATAGAAAACACCTAATAGAATTTTGGTATGGGACAGTGATATCTCGAGAAAGAGATGCTCAGCGCTGTTTTGGGGCGGCGGTTGTGGAGATTTACTAAGAATAGAAAACGGGATATGTGAACGAAGGTAAATTGCCACCCCACCATGGGAAGAACTTACACGATCGTTACGGATAAGTTGAAAGCCAGGAAGACAGTAGGAGGTAGAACTAAGACAAGGATTTAGAAAAGTTTCTGAGACTAAGATAGCATGAATATTTTTGCTATCAAAAGTTGCAAGCATATCTGGAAAGTGTGCTGGGATACTTTGAGCATTGATATGCACAACATTGAAATTCTTGGGTACGACGTAAAACGTATCATTCAAAACTTCATTGAGAGGAAGGTCAAGGCTCTAAAAGCTTACGTCGTTAATAGAAGAGGACGAACATGATCGGAAAATATCATAACTATTATTTAAAGATATATCCATAACACTTTATTGAGATAATAGATTATCAGATATATTATAGTAAAAAAAAAAAAAATAATAATAAAAAATAAGTAAATAAATAAAATAATAATAAATAAAATAAGTAAAAATAAAATAAATTCACTTGCAAATACAAATATAATACCTACCCACAGGTTGGCTGAAAGAGATTAAACAACAATATTATAAAAGAATTAGACAAAGATCACAAACAAAAACACACAAAGATCTAAGCAAAAAGCACAAGCGTAACAAATGCAAGTAGCAATGTCACCATTGGATATCCAGCAACACTACAGCGACTACATGAGCATTGAAGAGCACAGCGAATACCACCTAGTATTCACTAGATATATAATAGTGAATACTACCTAGTATTCACCGTGACATCTCAGTGACAAACGTTAAAATAGTGATCGGCATTAGCATGAACTTCTGTGCACAGAATAACGAAACGTTAAAATAACATTGTGACATGTTGAGACCGCTTGTCAATGTCAAGAATTGTTTTGCTTGCACATATTGATATTAACAACATGCAATTATTAAAAGGCATACTTAAACAATAAAATTAATTACACATCAGATAACACTAAAGGAAATGAATCATATATACACAAAGCCTACTGAAGAAGTCAGCGAAAAACAAAGTAAGTAGAAATAGACTATACAGAAGCAAATAGCGAAAACAAATACGAAATACATTAAGCAAATAGTAACAAAATAAAAATCTTACACTTATTTTCATTTCGCAGAGGCAGCCCGTTTACCCCGCGCAGACGTGGCCACCGGGGCCTTAGTAGCACCAGAAAAGGACGTACCAGCCTGCAGTGAAGATTTCTCTGACTCACATAGCTTCTCGACATCATTCATGCTGACGATTCGGTGCCGCTTTCCATCTGCATCTAGGGCAATTATGCGCCCGGCGGTGGTCCAACATTTGGAAACACCCAGACGCTTCCGTGCAGCAACAAATATATTGTGTCTATGTTTTGTCAAGAACTCGGACATAGTCACCCCAGTCCCTTTGAGACCCGTTTTCGCTTTCCAGAGACTATCTCGGACCGTCTCTGAGCCTAACTTAATCAAGAGAGGCCGTGGCTTATCCTGTCGAGTACGTCCCAAGCGGGTAACACGACTCAAATCTCCAGCGCATAGCTTTTGTGGACCCAGGTGATCAGAAGCGAGTTTCAAGAAGATAGCAGTGGAATCTTCATCTTTCGACTCTGGCACACCGTGAAACAGGAGCATATTTCGTCGGCTTCTCATCTCCATATTGTCACTCTCCATGTGAATTGCAGTGACTTGTTTCTCAAGATTCTTGAGGATAGCAATCACAAAGTCCCGAAAGGCATGGAAGTCCGCCGATAATGATGGCAATGAGGGCTGCTGAGGGGTGCTTACTTTCTTGAGTTCGCCTTCAAAAGCAGCCATCCGCTCAGTGAAGGAAAGTGTCAGTAGCTCAATTGTTCCCTGAATATCTTCCATGTTCAAATAGTGCCAATGTGAAATTGTGAAGTGCAGTGCAAATTTGTATGAAGATCTTTAAGAGAGGAGATAATAACTGCAGGTATTAAGCATGCATTAAAACATTCTTCTTGCGGTAAAAATTAGCACCAATTATAAATTTGTAATATAATAAAAAATAATTAAATTACAGAGCTTTTCAGAATATGTGTGAATGGTTTTCGAGCTACCCCCGAATGAGCATCACAAATGTCTTTCCCTTCCGTGTACTCAACGTCGCCCAGACGGATAAGCAGATCCACCTCGCATCCCACCAGCCCTTTTACGTCCCCACTGCAGGGGCTCAGGCCTTCCTTATGGATGGTTAAGGAGGATGGGCCACCTCGCATAGCCTTTACAAAAGTCCAAAACGCTCGGGGGTTGCGTTTAATGTCGATTTCACAGAACGATGTGAAGCTTTAAAAACAGTCTTTTTGAACACGTTTATCTCTTGAACGTAAAAGCGAAAACTCATGATAATCTACACGAAACTTTTCCATCTCGAATGGGCTTTAGCTTTTTCTTTTATTATTTTGATTAACGCCGGTGAATACCACTTAGGATATAAACATTTATTAGGCTTAAATGTAAAAGGCACATTTAGCTCTATACAAGTATATATGGTTTTGTAAAAAATGTCAACACTGTCATCGACAGTACCCGTACACAAAAGATACTGCCAGTCCTGTTTAGAAAAATAATCATTTATACTGTCATAATCCGCCTTTCTGAAATTACGTCTCGGTATTTGAATTTCGCGGACAGGGATCACCGCTAAGTCCGGTATATCGAGGTGAAAAGATGGATGGGCACGATTTTCCTTAAGGAGTGGTATCGCACATTGTGTATATTCAAGGGAAGATTTGAGGAAACAAGATCGAGAGTGTTACCAGCATAGTTTTTTAAGTAATTAAATTGAGCTAATCCACAAAATGTTAATTCCTCTATTAGCTGGATACCTGCGTCTTGAATTTCAATTGACCCTTTTTTTCAAAAATGTGTATCCGTTTATATCTTGGTCCCATAATATAAAAGGTAAGTTAAAATCTCCTGTTATTACAAAGTTATCTGTTGGACAAACCTCAAATACATTTTTAAACCGTTGCACTATTAAATGTAAATCGGACGGTATTCGGCAGGAGTCAGGGGGAACATAAACTACACAAAAATTAAGTCTGCAGTGGCTGCACAAACATAAGATGGTACCGTGACCCACAGAAGTTCACACGGTGTACAAATACCAAAATCACGGTGGGTGACGACAAGAGAACGCTTAGTCATTATTAATATTCCCCCACCGATGCTCTTTCCAGAAGCAGTCAAATCCCGATCAGTCCTAAACACATCATTTCTATCATCACAAAATTCGGCGTCAAATATGCCTTCGTGCAGCCATGATTCAGTCAACAATATCACATCATAATTATTACGTAAAATACTTTGTTGTAAGTCATAACATTTCGTCCGGAACCACGAATGTTTTGGTAATATATATTTAACATATTATTAGTAGTCATTTAAATAATAAAAACCTTGAATAGTTTGCGTCAATACAGTCTTCAAAATTAATACTAAATAAATAAGATCAAGAACGAAATGTATGAAGTTATGTTCATAAATTGATTGTACATGTGTCACAAAAATAACATATCTTACCGGCTTACACACGAACACACAATCCACATCAGAAAAAAATATTTTATGAGCACCCTTAAAATGACGTCGACTTTGTCCGTAACTAGGATAAGGCGCTATAATAATACTTAGACAATTATGACGCATAACAAATAATATCACATAGTCGAATACATTATTCTGCCTCAAAAGATGCAGTTTTCAGAATAATTTAGAATAGGGTAGACTCCAAAAACTATGATTGAGACTGCACTGCCCCGGTTCCAAGTTCAACAAATAATGTTGCGATTTCGTAACAATAATGACAAGTTTCACAAAAATATAATACAATATAAATATAAAATATATTATTCAAAAGAAATGACGTAATTGTACACCATAAAACAATATAAGACAAACTATAAACATGTATAAGAAATAAAATGTGTTTAACCAAGCATTCTTTTCCAACTTGCATGCACTACCATTAACAGCATGCGCAATATGTCTAATAATTCGCGTAAAAGTCAATAGATACAAGAAATATAATTCGAATATCAAACAAATCAAGTAAGTACCAAAGACAACGTAACGGTTATGAGCGAATTTTCGCACATGCATTGAGTGCATCTTTAATAATATCAACCTGCAAGTCATTGTGCATAATGTGCTTCGTACGGACGGCGTCAAATAATAGCTAGAAAACAGAATAAACAATATGAACCTAATACAACCAACAATTGCCTTTATAAAGTTGTTATGAGCTAATTTTAAAATAATGTGTTATAAACCAAAGGTAAAAGAAATTAAATAATAATTTGAATGGCTGGAGAAATGTCGTTTTTCCGTATGTAGATTCTTCCATTTTTCGTCCACACATATTGATACTGCTTTTGTTTCGCGACTTCTTTGCATTTTTTCAATAAAAACTTGTTATATTGAGTGAGATGTTCGTTAATATACACCGGTCGGCTATCGGCATGAATATTAATATCTTTTGTAGTTAGGCGGTTCTTACGTGTGTCTGAGATAATATTGTATTTTAAGAATCGTGATTTCATTTTTACTACTATATTTCTTGGTCGACCCGGTTGCTAAGTTCTAGAAGAGACTCGATTTATTTCTACAATATCTTCAGGAGAAATTGTCAACATTGCATGCTTTGTAATGGACATCATAATGCCTATAAGGTCTTCATCCTTGTCTTCAGATATTCAACAATTTCCAAATTTAAGATACGATCACATTGATTATTTGCATTAAGTTCTAACTTAAGCTGTTGATTAGCAATCGTCAGATCGTTTATTTTTGATTCGAGAGGTGAAATTTTCTTATTTTTAAGTGTTAATAACTCAGTCTTTTTATTGACACTCTCGTACTGATCACTATTGAATTGCACCGAGTTCTCCAGATCATTTACCTTTGCCAATGTTTCCTTTTGTTTGGAATCCAGTGATTGCATCGATTTCTTAATGTCTAGATACTCCTGACGTACACTGTTAATATCGGACTTAACTGCAGTAAAGGTATCGTTTAATTTTTATTACTTTTCAGTACTGATTCAAAATTAGTTTTAATTTCAGAGATATCACTATGTATTTCGGCCTTTCAATTATTCAGTGTATCCATAATTTCAGAAGTAAAGTTATTAAAGGCCTCAAGGAATTCATCACCATGCTTACGTTTCCGAGTTGTTATACTTCCCGTTTCAATGGGTATACTGAGGTCGGGGTCCGAACTGTATTGCTTGTTAGGTGATCGAAACATTATGCGATGTCACTTCTGCTGGCAACTTACTCTTTTATAAAAGTAAAAATTAATTATTGTGCAGTTTTAGCTGTTATGACCGTCTCCTAAGAGTTATAATTGTTATCGCAATAAGTTGTAAATAATTTGTAAAAAACCAACAACACGTCTATTCAAAGCAAGCTCAACGAGCGAAGTTGTTTTATGTGTGTATCGATTATGAAACTATTTCAGTTGTGTAGTTATTTAGTATTACTTAACAAAATTCTAAACTACTGGGCTTGTTTCCTTTCTTTTTAGTTTTTATTAAAGTTAATTTTTTAAAGTATTTTTTATAATTCGTTTTTACGCAGTCGGGTTTTTTGTTTTTTTTTATAATCTTTTTTTTTATAAGAAAAAAGAATAAAAGGTAATAGGCATTAATTGTTGAGGAGTGGGTGGTCACAGCTATGTAGAAAAATAGTACTTATCTCAAAAGCGACTTATTCCAGAAAATGCTATTAAAGTCGGGCGAAGATTTTCTGTAGGTTATTCATTAATTTATAGGCGCTCGATTTCAATAGCATTTTCTAGAATAAGTCGCTTTTGAGATAAGTATTATTTATCACTTTTTAAAGTTTGAAGTCAGTTCTAATTTTCTAAAGGTTTTTTTTTATTTCATTAAATAGTGACAATGATATTTTTATAAGATAGGTAGCACTAAAAATATTTTTCTGAATACCGCGTCAAAACCGTGTTAAAGTGCGAACCTCAATTTTTTTAGTCTCTTAATATACCTCAAACCTTCTCCAAAGTCTGAAAAATACTATACTGATAATTGAAATGGGAGCACCATACCGGAAGCACCAGCTTCCAAAGGATGGGTTCATGGAAAAGAGTCTTACTTACCCTCTGTTTCTTGCCGGGTAACAGGAACAGAGCCAGAAGCATTTCCTTTTTTTATTTTATATTCAGATTGCTTTACTTTAAAGTTGGTATTTGCAGTTTTCACTGGAGATAAAGGTTTAGTCACCGGTCATGAGACTCATGCAATATAACATGAGAGTTGGTGCAAAATTGTTGGAGCTCAATCAAGCACCTCACGGAAGTATATATTAGTACACTATTTCCGTTGAGTGTGCAAGGTCGAATTAATATCATTTATTTTTTAGTTCTCTGATGTTCTGCCACAAATATGACACGCCATGTCTGACAAAAAATACGTGGCGGCATGTCTTTCTATCCTAAAACTTTTATTGGCAAACAAAGTTGCTTGAACTCTCAGAAAGTTCGGACACGAAGCACTCGATCACAGGAGATACTTGACGGGCGCGAAGCGTATTTAAATGCTCATCGCGACGCTCATGCACTATCAATTTTAATCTGGAGCATTCATTGTTAGGGAAAATATATTGGGCTCTCAGAGATCTTAGAAAACTCCTGAAGATAATTTAGCACGTCTAACTTCTAATAGTGACACAAATGCGTTTGAGTCTGAAACTTCTTTTGATTAGGAAAAATGTGGTCGAGCTCTTAAAAAGCTCGGACTTTGCAGTAGAGAGAGCGAAAAAGAAGTTTCAATTTTCGTCAATCGGTGTTGCCTTCAACCTGCCTGTACCCCTGAAGCGTAACTATATAATTAACTGTTAACTAACGCGTAAATTATAAACTGTGACACCCAAGTATGACGTTGCTTCCCGTAGGTGAAAGAATTTAAAAAATCGGTTTAGTGGTTTTGGAACCATACGATGCAAAAAACAATAAAATTATTCCTCTTTTTAAGATTAGAAGTTTACAATGCGGTTAAGTAAGTAAGTGAAATCTTTGCAATAAAGATTGCACAAAAAGAAACTGGCACGAACATACATATATATTTTTCATACATAATATTTATAACTATATATTAAAGACAAACTTAGCGCTGACCAGCGATTTCTTTCAGGCAACCTAGCATTGGATAGAAAACACAACAAAAAATAATAGATTGCGCATACAACTAGACAGATAAACAAATAACATTTCAAAAAGATCAAAATCAAATGAAGAACGGTTAAAACAGCACAAGTATCCCTGACATACTTTCCCACGCAGACGAAGTCGCGGGCACAGCTAGTAAATATATAAATATTAATAGGTATTGTAACGTTTGGAATGTTACAATAATAATAATTCTAACGTAATATTCTTGCTTCAAATTAAAAACTTCTAGCACACAAACATTAATAATGAGCAGAGAACATATAAAATAGAAATAGCATAATAAAGTTACGTTGTATGCCTGGTGTGATCTGAGAGACCGCGCGCACTTTACGTCGTCATTTTAAAGTCGATAGCTCGCTGAAGACTGAGGAAGCAGGTGGAGGACGTAGACGAGTTCGTAACAGCCAGCTACTGTGAACGGTAGCGCGTGAAATTTAAATTTATGTGAACTGTGGGTTCGAGAGGCCCTACCAAGTATGCCGAGGGTTAAGACTATGACCCTATTTCTGATATTGGTCTTTGATAAATCGCACTAGCATAAAATATTTTAAAGGCTGTGTACGGTAAAGTCATATATTTGTAACTCACCAAAAGGGGAAAGTTGTCAAAACCGGCTCATCTACTCTACCCAATGCAAAGGTTGGGTGCTGGAAGGTATCCCATAGGGCATTCTCCCACATATTAAACCTATCAGCACTTTTTTCGCTACGAGCTCTTGTAACTACTACAAAGATTGGATATAGAAGATATTAGTTAGTTAGATTAGTTTTAAAAGCTAAAAAGTCTAACGCCATAAAAGCAGTTTTATAGAAGCCACTTTGTCAGCAAATATTGTAAACATTATTTTTATAGGTGTCTTTATGACAAGGGTGGTACAACAAGTTTCTATATTTTTATCTAATTTGTCTCGGAATAATGTCTACACGTTTGCTCCAGTAATTGGAATGAGAGTGAACAAATACACAGATATCTTTTATGTACACGGCTATAAGTTAAGTTTTCTATATACTTGCTCAATATGCTGTTTCTAATTAAAATATTTGTCAATAATGATTTCAATTAAACGTATTGAATCTACTTCTTCTATCTCGTCATTTCTGAAATTATTTTTTAAAGGAATAAGACTTGCATTGTATGATATGAATTAAAATAACTGTGTTTTACTTATAGTATTTAATTTTAAATATTTGAATCCAACTACTTAGTAACGTCTGATAGTGCTTCGGTTATTTTACATTCAAATGTGTTAGCAATATACACATTTAATAACAATTGTTGTGTCATCTTGGAACATTATAGAGCTACATTATCTATGTGGTATGTCAAAACATCTGAATCTGTCATTCAGATCTGTATATTTTTATCTATTTATTAGATTCAGGTTCAAAAGCACAATGATCAAATGTTAAGCGCGTTCAGTCTGGAATAAGAAAATTAAGCAACTTTGGCAAAGGTCGGTTATATGATGGGTGACCGAATATTCACAAGGTTGAACTCCTCCAAGTTCCAGAAAACACGCCAAGTCGTTGGTCCCAGCCGTATCTGTAGACGTTAACACCCATTAAGGCATTGAGCCCACGTGGTGAGTTATAGTCCATTCTCCCTATTCGATATGGAAAGACTTCTGTCCCAACAGTAGGAACATTAATATAATGTTGATGATGATGATCTTGCTCACTTTTTCTTAACATAATATTCACGTCGATCAATTTTAAAGTTTTATTTGTCGTTACAACTCCACACTGACGAAGGACATAAACATAATGAATCATAATACCTTACACATATGCCAAAACGTATAAGTCAGAATATTAGAAATAGATATAAAAATGTGATTTTTCGAAAACATATTTATTATTAAAATATCTTTAAACATATTTAAAATATCTCTATCGAAATTTTCTATATTTGTAATAATATTTATTTCGGCTGTTTGGGTGAATGCCTGAACATTGATGAGAATACGCTCTGTAGTAGCGATAAGTAACAAGTGCTTGAAAGATTTCTCAGTCCTGGGAGTTCCTGGGTAGCTTAGCGGTTAGAGCAGTCGCCCGGATTGCGAAAGATCGTGGGTTCGAATCCCATGTCAGGGTGCCAGGGACCAAGTGGATCTTTTAAGCATTTTGTATTAAGAGCATATTTATTATGTCAATGGTATCATGTTAATAGCTATGAAACGGATGCGGTAGCTTAGATGTTGGTAGTATATAGAACGGCTGACTAAGCTTGAAATAGTTATTTAAGATACGAGTACGGAAAGTAAGGTTTTACGAATAAAGCCCAAATTGAAAACACCAGTGTAGCGACGGTTTTCATTGGCACGAAGTCGAAAAAACTTTTACGCTCAAGTTTTTTACAACATTGTTCAATGCTTTTTGCGAGGAAATAAAACAAATATATAGGTTAATAAAACTAAGTAGCTATTAAAGGTAAAAACTATTTGTTAAAATTAAACGTGATATTTGAACATGTTTTCCTTTCATACATTTTTATTTGAAAATATTCGTTCTAGGCTCCTTGAAATACTTTTGCCAATGGTGCTCGGCCAAAAAAATATTAAAAAAATACTTTTAAGCACGTGTGCAGTAAAGGATTTCAGTACATTTTTATTTAACACGTGTTTAAAGACTCAATTTCGGTGTTTATAATGGATTAATAAAATAGCGCTTTTTGAGCAACTGCATTGAAAAGAATATTTATGATATAAACAAAAAACTGTTACAACAAAAACAAAATGTATGTAAGAACAGTTCGTGATGTATCAATAAAATGATAGTAGAATAACTACTTAAAAAAAACAATTACATACTCTGTTTCTGGATTTTCCTTAATAGCTGCAACTTAGCCTCGTAAATTCACTTAACATGTTTATTATGTAGAAAATTCACTTTAAATATATTATTTAAAATATTTTAATAATTACAATATTAACATGATACGTGCTGTTAGAAGAATTTTCAAGAACTTAATTGAAATTTCAAATAACGACAATCGAATAATAAAAAAGGAATTATCTTAAAGATCAAAGACAAAAAGTTAGGATGCGGGAACCAAGGACAAAATAAACGGTGTGGTACAACGCACAGATACAGCTACAAATCACAGGAATAAAAACACAATAATTTCACGATAACCAAATAGAACGATACATCATTCACTTAAATCAAAACATCAGAATAAACTCATAATATATGTAGGTAACCAATACAAATAGTTAACTGGAATAAATCCATACCAAAAAGTGTGTAATAAATCTGATTGTACGGCGGATACTGAATAATAAATGATCCTCGTAAATCTTGTATGAAAACCCTATAAATCTAAACGGGTAGTTCCACTGGCACCGCAGACGGATAGACAGATATCTGCACCTTGATAATAACTAGTATAACATGCAGCAGCTAAAATACTATCGGAATTGTCACAGTAATATGACATTTTGTCTCTAAGAATACATGGCGATATCCGTAGCCGAATAGCTCGCACGCCGGTTAAAGCTGTTACCATCTCTGAGATCTCGGGTTCGATTAGTTCGTTATAATTTACCAATATCTCTCACATAAATTTGCTTTGTCGTTTATTATTTTTCACGTGCACTCTTAACCGTTAAGGCTTTAACGTTCAATTAACTTACTGGAGTTACCACGTAAGCTGTATACTATATACTATTACTGATTTGAAAATACCATATCAATCAAATCGAAGTAAATCGTGTTACGCGGTTATTTTTAAAAACAAATGGCGGATAGCCAAAACATTCGAGGCCAAGTAGATGGTTATTGGGCATTCTACCCCACTTTCGTTCGCTCGGGCTTGCGCCCTCACTCCTCGTGGGGTGAAATGCCCAATAACCATCTCGGATATTTGTTACCTCGTTTTTTCATTCCACTTCAATTATCTAATAAATAAGAAACCAAATCTACCACCAGTTCGTAAATTGAGAGACCCTTTGACAGAGAAGAACTGGCCAAAGAAACTCTGAAAGGTTAAGAAATCTCTCCCTAACATTAAAATCGTATAATTAGCGATCTAAAATCACGCACCGATCGCCTCCTAAACTGTTCAGTTGGAAGCACCGTGGTAAGTCACTCCCTGCGAGCCCGTGATAAGATCACGCACTGAACAGATTCCTAACTAGTGTTGGCTGAGAGAACCATGGTAAGTATCTCCCTGCGAGCCCATGGTAAGATCACGCACCAAACATCGCCTAAACTGTTCAGTTGGAAGCACCGTGGTAAGTCACTCCCTGCGAGCCCGTGGTAAGATCACGCACTGAACAGATTCCTAACTAGTGTTGGCTGAGAGAACCATGGTAAGTATCTCCCTGCGAGCCCATGGTAAGATCACGCACCAAACATCGCCTAAACTGTTCAGTTGGAAGCACCGTGGTAAGTCACTCCCTGCGAGCCCGTGGTAAGATCACGCACTGAACAGATTCCTAACTTGTGTTGGCTGAGAGAACCATGGTAAGTATCTCCCTGCGAGCCCATGGTAAGATCACGCACCAAACATCGCCTAAACTGTTCAGTTGGAAGCACCGTGGTAAGTCACTCCCTGCGAGCCCGTGGTAAGATCACGCACTGAACAGATTCCTAACTAGTGTTGGCTGAGAGAACCATGGTAAGTATCTCCCTGCGAGCCCATGGTAAGATCACGCACCAAACATCGCCTAAACTGTTCAGTTGGAAGCACCGTGGTAAGTCACTCCCTGCGAGCCCGTGGTAAGATCACGCACTGAACAGATTCCTAACTTGTGTTGGCTGAGAGAACCATGGTAAGTATCTCCCTGCGAGCCCATGGTAAGATCACGCACCAAACATCGCCTAAACTGTTCAGTTGGAAGCACCGTGGTAAGTCACTCCCTGCGAGCCCGTGGTAAGATCACGCACTGAACAGATTCCTAACTAGTGTTGGCTGAGAGAACCATGGTAAGTATCTCCCTGCGAGCCCATGGTAAGATCACGCACCAAACATCGCCTAAACTGTTCAGTTGGAAGCACCGTGGTAAGTCACTCCCTGCGAGCCCGTGGTAAGATCACGCACTGAACAGATTCCTAACTTGTGTTGGCTGAGAGAACCATGGTAAGTATCTCCCTGCGAGCCCATGGTAAGATCACGCACCAAACATCGCCTAAACTGTTCAGTTGGAAGCACCGTGGTAAGTCACTCCCTGCGAGCCCGTGGTAAGATCACGCACTGAACAGACTCCTAATTACCTAACAAATAAAATGCTTTTGGGATTCTCTGAATCTTACTTTAGATTTATTTATTTATACTTACGTTACCATTACCTTCTTGAAACATTACCACAATACCTTTACCGATTTATATTTATACTTACGTTACCATTACCTTCTTGAAACGTTACCACAACTTCTTTACCTTCATGATAAAAAGTAATCCCAAACTCGATGTAATCTCGTATGAGAATACTTTAATTATCAATTACCTCTTAATATCTATAGGAGAATGGGATGGGGTTTTTAATTTTATTTCAATGTCTACATATATAAAGAAAAATGTATTAGATTTCTTCAGAGATTGATCTTCGATGTCATCATGCAATGCACAGCTACCTCATGTCTGGTTTTCTGAAATAAATAACAAAAAATAATTATATTACGTAATAATACGTATTATATAATACAATTAATAACACTCTAATAAAATTAATGACCTTGCTCCTACATAAAGAAAAATCCATAAGGGGTTATTTTTTGCGACCATGCGTGATGTAGTAATTCATTAAAAATGTTGAATAATCTTTGATAAAAGATATAATTAAAATGAATAACAGTATTTCTCTACATTAAAGAATATTATCTGTTTTCATGAAAAACAAAAAAATACTATATTTTACTAATCTTGGAGAAAAATGCATAAAAATACATTTAACTTTCAAATCTAATATTTTTCTTGTTTTACTGATGTCAATTATCATAGACATTAATTATAATTTGTGTGAACTATGATTTTGATAATAAGTCTTACTTTATAAAATCAGGCTGACATGGATTTTTAAACTAAATTAAAATCATGTACTCACAAAGACATTGTATTGGCTTCACAATACGTAAGTACATATAGTTTGTGAATTATTAAAAATGTATAATTTTGGAGAATTTACCCTTTATAATTTTTCTATAAAACGGTATATGAAAATTTAATTTATAATTAAAAATCGAATTTTGGATTTGCTTTCTGTCACCTTCGTCATTTCAGATAATACACAATACGAAGGCTTTAACTCTTATCTTAGAATCTAAGCAATGTATTTGATTTTGCCTAATATATTTTTATATATTTTACTTGAATCTAAATTAAGTATTTTATAACATATTAGTAATTTATTTAGAAACATAATCATTACTTACTTGATCTTCTTTTTTCAACAGTTTTAGACCACTTAGTGATGATTTTTTGAATTCACAAGTAAAATTTTTATATTTACTAAACAGTTAAAGTTAGCTATTGTCGCTCGAGTGTCTTTGCAAATGAAGTAATACGTGGGAATCACTGTGGGAATAGAAACACGAACCCGATGGAGTTCGGTTGCACTTACGATAGTCCTAGAGCAACACATCAAAGTGCGCTTTAATACCGGCTTAGTATTTTATCTACATTAGAGTTACAGTTTATTATCAAATAATGTCAATCATTTAATTAGTACAGTAACTTATTTATTTGAAATAGTAAAAAATAATATTAAATGTTGTATGAATACTATATTTAGTTATTTAATTTCAATATAAGTATTCACATGTCACCTCGACTAATTGTATGAATTACTTTATTTCTAATTATTATCAATTTTAAAAATAGTTCCGGAAATATTATTTTGTGTACTCCAGTATCACATTTTACATGAAATATTTAATCCAGCTCTAAGACTTTAAAAGAGATGCACAGAATTTATCGATTCTTCTGAAAATGGATTAACTCGAGATGTATCGATTCATATCATTATGAATATGATTTTGGTTGATCAACGAAGCTTATATACGTAAAATATTATTCATTTATTAATTGCTAAAGTAATATAGAGATGAAAATAACAATTATCTACATATAAATAAAATAAATTGTAGGTACATTATAAGTATATATACCTAAACTAGTGATAACATTATTTTGTAAAATTATTCTACCTTTAATGGAATTTGCAATTAAATTGTTAGTACAAAGTAGCAGCTCTCTACTGCATACTCATTCAATGATATTGATTGCTAAAATTTAGACAATTCTCTAGTAGCACATCGATTATGATTTATGTAACTACTTATTATAACTCGAACATCTCTACGGATACAAATAGCAAATGCAGCAAATTTGCAAGTAGCGGTAAATAAATTAAGTTACAAAGCAATATCGTTAAATATCATCAACATTATGTGCTCACATGCAGAATGTCCTATGTCATATTAATCAACAAGGGATCATTTTATTGTGTTCTAGTTGTTAAAGTTAAAAATTAAATGGAAGAAAATTCTAACATTCTAATTTTTATTATATTATTATTTCGTTTGACAAACCGACATGTTTACGCTAAAAATATAATAATTTATCCTTGGTTCGCTTGTATGATTTAAGTTCAACATTTAATTGAACATTATATATGATTATCAATAGACTAAATCAATATAGGTATTTACGATTGCAGTAGTAAGTAAAACAGATGAGTTAGAAGTTCTATAAAATTTCAATATTTTATTTTTAATCATCATTACAATCAATTAAACTTAATAAATATGTTGTTGCAATAAAGCATTCGCGCTTGACCAGTTAGGTGTTTATTTTGATGACAACAACGATTTTCTTGCATAAAAACTCGGTGATCAAAGAAAATTATTCATTTTCTGAAATTTATAGATTGGTAATCTACCTATCTGCATTGGTCAACTTAATATATAAATTATATATATATATATATATATATATATATTTTAAAGTGACGCAAATACAAAGTATAGAAAATGTACGTAAGTAAAATTTATTTCTTTACAAGGCTTTCAACTGTATCTCCAATGTTTTTAGAGTGATATTTAAATAAGTGTTATTCCAACAGGTCTGACTCTGAGTTTGAAGCGTCTGTTATCTCCGAAGTTCCAATTAAAAAAAAGAAGACATCGTCTGCTGGTGTTGCGACAGGCAAGCGCAAAACCATAGGTACAACAGTTGCCACTGTTGACACCAAGAAATATCGCTCCAAACAAGCCCCATATGAATTTTCTCCACCTCACAAGTAAGTTATTTACCTATCATTGAATATTACTTTGTCAGTACTTGCATTATGTTAACCAGACATTTATCGATCTAAATATAACATACTCCTTATTAAACTAAATTTTAAAGATATAGTGTTATAATAATAGATTTTTTTTTTACAGTACATATACATAGTTTTTTGATCTCATTGTGTTTTTATTATAATGTTATGTACGGTCATTTAATTAATTTAATAAAATGTTTGTTTCTACTTTGCAGAGTGAACAAGAAACGGGACTTGTTCAATATATTGCAGTCGGAAGAGATAGCTAGCGGCCGACCGAGGAGTGGTGGAATCGTGACGTCCAGTTTCGCCAGCCGTGTATCAACGGGTACAAGTCGTCGCACCGCAGCTACTACAGGCGAGTTTTTTGTAGACCTTAAAGTCTACAAAACAGGAGACTACACTTCCAATCCCGTCGATGTGCGCTACAAGACAGCATTAGTAACAGTTAAGTTACAGTGTGAAGACTCGTCACCATCGTGGGACGCTCTTCAAACCTTCCTAGGACAAGCTTGGACGGTATTTGAAGACTCAGAACCTATACATTATTCAGATAAAATTAATTTTAAGTAAATTGGGTACCAAATAATTGTTTATTTCATTAAACAATCAATTTATGTAAGTGCTTTCTATTTTTATTCCATTATTTAATGACATTCGTTTTTTATCGTAGCAATTTATTACTATAAGATGCCTTTCTGTGCAACGTGTAACACAGCTGTTCTTAATAAATCATGGGTGGGTCATTTGAGAAGTAATTTGCATAAGCAAAATAGTCGCTCAATGAAACATAGCGAAGGTGTAGAAATCATAACATCTGCATTTCGTAATCGTATAATAACATATAGAATAGTTGCTATAAATGATTTTCAGTCGGGTTCTGTAGATGGATTTTTTTATGAGATTCGTGATAAGTTAAAAATGATTTTAGATCAATTTCTCAAATCGCATACATGTGTTAAAGTAAATTTAGAACTATTCGCAACGTTTTTAAAATTTAAAGATAATTCTCAAGAAATTAAATCTTTTGGAACAAAAAACAAAATATTATATTCTAATTATGAATTTAACAATTTTTACATTGAAGTAGTAAATTACCTCAAAAAATGTATTGAGGAATTCGAGGATCGCGATAGTGGGTGGACATTTTTGAACAATTTGCATATGGAGGTCAATCTCAATAAATATCAACCACTTGGTGGCTCAAGCTTTATACCGTTACCTAAATCGATTCAATTAAAAAAGTCATGTTTGAATATAGTTAATAAAGACCAGTGCTGTTTCTTATGGTGTGTGACCGCTGCCCTTTATCCCGCGAAATATCATCCTGAAAGAGTTTCGTCATATCCTCATTATAAAGAACTGTTCGATGTTAGTGGAATGCGTTTTCCTGTTTCTTTACATGATATAAAACTCTTTGAAAATAATAACCCAAATATAAAATTTGTACTATATGGTTTAAAAAATAACAAATCTATTATAGGGCCTTTATACAAATCAGATATGGATAAAAAACATAATAACAAAATTATACACTTGCTTTTGCTTGAAAATAATAATAATACTCATTATTGTTTGATTAAAGACTGTTCTAGACTTTTCAGAAGTCAAGTTACTTCTCATCATGGGAAGTTGTATTTTTGTGATTTGTGTCTCGTATTTTTTAATACCGCAGTGGAAGTTGATAGCCATTTGTGTAGCGGTGTAGTAACTAAATTACCTGATAAGGGATCGGTAATTAAATTTAAAAATTATAATCACAAACAAAACGTACCATTTTGCATCTATGCCGATTTTGAATCGATGTTAGAAAGTAATTCTGGTAGTAGTTGTTCAAAAAGTCAGAACACCACCATTTTGCATCATCATGTGCCTATCGCTTTTGCTTATTATATTGTTTGTCGTGATGACCCGAGTCATAATCATTTTGTGTCACATCGTGGGCCTGATTGTGTTGACAAATTTGTTAATTTAATAATGAAAGACGTGCAAAACATTTATGAAAAATTGAATTTTAATACGCGCATGATATTTACCGAGGAAGATAGAATTGATTTTATAAACGTTAAAGTCTGTCATATCTGTCGAAATTTCCTTTTTTCAGATAGAGTGCGTGATCACTGTCACGTGACAGGCCGGTACCGCGGGGCAGCGCATTCTTATTGTAACTTACAATTTAAACGACCTTCATTCGTTCCTATATTTTTCCATAATTTAGCTGGATATGATTGCCATTTGTTTATAAAAGCTTTGGGGGAGGTGCCTGGTGACATAAAAATAATTCCTAAAACAAAAGAAAACTATATTTCTTTTACAAAATTCGTACCAGTATCTAATAAAAAGTTTTTTCAACTTCGTTTTGTTGATTCGTTTAAGTTCTTAGGGACCAGTCTAAATAAATTAGTTAATACTTTAAAACCTGAAGAATTTAAACATTTAAAAAGTTTTTATCCGAGTGATCATAAATTTAAATTACTTACTCGCAAGGGTATATATCCTTATGAATATATGAACTCATGGGAACGCTATCAAGAACAATCCCTTCCAAAAAAGGAATGTTTTTATAGTTCACTCACTGATGAAGTCATTTCTGTTGAAGATTATCAACATGCGCAATTAATTTGGTCAATATTTGAAATACAAGATTTAGGATGTTATACTGATTTGTATTTGAAAACCGATGTCCTTTTATTAGCAGACATTTTCGAAAATTTTAGACGCACTTGTAAACAACATTATCAGCTAGATCCTGCCTTTTATTTAACTGCACCTAGTTTGTCGTTTGACGCGATGTTATTGAAAACCGGGGTACAACTCGAACTTATTAATGATCTATCTATGGTGCGAATGTTGCAAAGCGGTATTAGAGGTGGTGTGTGCTTATGCTCTCATAGATATGCTAAAGCAAACAATAAATATTTAACAGATTACGATTTGTCTAAACCAAGTTCTTATATAACTTATATTGATTGCAATAATCTTTATGGCCATAGTATGTGTCAATATTTACCTTTATCAAATTTTAGATTTTTAGAAAAACATGAAATAGAAATCCTCGATGTGACTAAAATTCCAACAGATTCACAATATGGTTTCATATTAGAAGTGGACTTGGAATATCCAAAAAAGTTACATCACTTGCATAATGATTTACCTTTTTGTCCAGAAAAATGTATTCCTCCTGGAGGGAAAAATAGTAAACTAGTTCCAAATTTGTATGATAAATTCACTTACGTTATACATTACGTGTATTTAAAAACTTGTATAAAACATGGGTTAATATTAAAAAAAATTCACCGAGTCATTACTTTTAAACAAAGCCCATATTTGAAACAGTATATTGATTTGAATACAGCTTTACGACAAAAGAGTACATCAGTATTTGAACAAGATTTCTTCAAACTTTTAAATAATAGTGTGTTTGGAAAAACATTAGAAAATAATGAAAATCGAGTTAAGGTTGATCTAGTCAATCGATGGTATGATAAAAACAATATCACTAAAAGACGAAAAAGTGCTCAGCAGCTCATTGCTCGTCCAAATTTTCATAGTGCAGCAGTATTTAGTGAAAATTTAGTCGCGATTCAATTAAAACCTGATGAAATTATTTTGAACAAACCAATATATATTGGTTTTACTGTTTTGGAGTTATCAAAGAACTACATGTACGATTTCCACTATTCTGTCATTAAGCCTTTTTACAACAATGATGTACAGATGTGTTACACGGACACAGATAGTTTTGTCTATCATGTAAATACCACAGATTTTTATTATGATATAAAAAAATATTTTTTAACATATTTTGATACTAGTAATTTTCCTAAGGTGAATGAATATGGTCTACCAATTCAAAATAAAAAAGTACCTGGTTTATTTAAAGACGAAATGGGGGGCAAAATTATATCAGAATTTGTTGGACTTCGTTCAAAGTTATATTGCATTAAAACTCTAGACACTACAATAAAAAAAGCGAAAGGTGTCAAAAGAAATATTATTAACAAACTGAATATCACAGATTATGAAAATACATTATTTAAAGGTGATACAGTGTGCAAAACAAATATTTTATTTAAATCAATTAAGCACGAAATCTTCACTTGTGCTGTCAATAAAATAGCTCTGTCAGGTGATGATGATAAGAGGTTGATATTGAATGATAAAGTTTCTACTAAGGCATGGGGACATACTAGTATATTTAATTTTTAATTAATTTTGTATAATTAATATAGTAATTTAACTACATAGTGTTAGTTCATTTAAACTGATTATTTGTCATTATGTGTATCAAATAATATTTAGATAATGTTCTTTTAGTTATCGAAAAATGTTAACATTAATAATTAAAAATAATATTAATTTAATTCTGGTTACTATATAATATAATAATAGGCTAAATGGAATACATGTATTGTAATGGAATAAAAATAATAAATAAAATTTCATTTGTTTGTTTTAGCGCTCTTAACAATCCTTTTAAAATCGTTTAAACGTCTACATATGTACTAAAATTATGAATTAACACAAAATCAAGTTCAAACCTGTTATCGAAGTGCAGGTGAATATTAGTAATATGAGATGTCAATGCCATTTTCCATGGTAATGGGTGTGAGTGAAAGAACATGAGACAACAAGCTCAAACTGGAAAGTAAGCAAAAAGACAATACAGTGGATTATAATTTATTATTCATTTACATTTATTGTTTTGCTATCATTAGACTGGGTCACAGCTACAGCTAGTACAATCAAATAGCAATGGTACGTATGTATTTAGTTAATTTCAAATATTTTAATTTAATTTATTATCTTTTTTGATCAAATATACATTTAATTATTTTTTATCTTGTTTCAGAATATAGAACAAGAAAATATCACCACTGTTTCGGACGAAGAGTGTGCTCATTTTGACCCTCACCAATATTTGGATTCATTTCAATGTGCTCAAGATCCCCTAGAAGGGTTTACGGAAGATATTTTAAAAATGCAGAGCTCATCTAAGTCATTAAAAAGGACTCGACACAATCGCAAAATAAAGTGCAAGAGGAGGCAGAGCATTCAATTAGATCAAACAGCAAAGTACTGTGGCCCAGTTTCATTCGTCATCAATAGCGCACCAACAAAAGGACTTCGCCTAATCAGGATACAAGTTATCGAATTGGATCGATTACAACGAATTAGTGATAGTGTAAATGATAACAGTGTTCTGTTAAATTCTCAATATGTAGTGAAGGATGTTGGTGATGAAATAATGGATCAGACTGAGAAAATTATCAATAATATATCAAAAAAAATATGTGGTTATAGTTACACTAATTGTTTTTAGAAGTGTGGTTATGTTAACAAGTAAGCTTGGTTGCCCCGGGCTGCGAGCAGCCCGGGGAGGTAACGAGTAGCTGGTGGAATCGGGGCGGTGGGGTTTCAAGTCCGCCTCGTGTTATGTCGGGTTTACAGTTTGAAATTGCCTAGAAAAGGTCAGTAAGTTCTATCTTCAAATAAAAGGTGTTAAACGACACAAAGCACCATACATCAAAGAAAAAGTGTTGCCAGTTGACACTTAATAGAAAAAGAAATATTCAGTCGAAAAACGCAAGCAAAACTTAAAATAAATTTTGTATAGATCGGCTTGTTATCTTTTATTCTCTTTTTCTTATTCAATAGTAAGTTAACATTGAGTTAATACAGATATTGGGGCTTTAAGTCCACCTATTGTTATGTTGGGTTTACAGTTTTAAATGGCCTAGAAAAAGTCAGTAAGTTCTATCTTCAAATAAAAGGTGTTAAAGGACACAAAGCACCATACATCTCAGAAAAAAATTGTTGCCAGTTGACACTTAATAGAAAAAGAAATATTCAGTCGAAAAACGCAAGCATAACTTAAAATAAATTTTGTATAGATACTTAAAATAAGTCTTGTCTTTTTTTCTCTTATTCTTATTTATTAGTAAATTACTGTATAGTATTAAAAAACAATCGAACATATATTTCCATCAGTGTTACTATCATTAATTGATCAATTAAATGTCAAGAAATAGTATTTATTTTATTTGCATTATTACATTACATTATTTATGTAAGATTTATTTATTATACGAAAAGGGAACCGATGTCGTGGCCAGATATTAGAATAGATCCGCCTTCGTTTCAGAATAGAAGCTGTCGCTTGGTTTGTTTTAGAGCTTAAAATCGCCTACAAAAATTTAGTAAGTTCTATCTTCAAATGAAAGGTGGTTAAGTACACAAAATACCATACATCAAAGAAAAAGTACATGATAGTTTACACGCAATAGAAAAATAATTATTCAGTCGAAAAACGCAAGCACAACTCTAAATAAATTATAGTCTCTTATTGTTATTCAATAGTAAGTTTATATTTAGTATGAAAAAGAATCGAGTAGATATTTTCTCCAGTGTTACCTTAAGTAATACCCCAAATAAATAAATGTCAAATTTCAAACTCATACCTACGTAGAACACTTTCATTTTGAATATCAAAAGAACATGTTTTCTCAATAATCTAAAAGTATAGAAAAATATATTTTAAGTATAAAATATTATATCAAAAATTGTTTTTTTTTTCTCCATACTTATATACATGTGAAAGTGTGGGTAAAGATACCTACAAAAATGGTCCATATATACACGCTATAAAGATCCCGAATTGTCAAATCCATCGAAATCAAAATTGAAATTGATATGGTCACAGCGCGGACGCGATTGCTCATAGTCAGCCTTACACGATCATCTTTTAAACATTTTAAACTAAATGTTACCATCAACAAAAGCGATTCGTTTCTGGCACTTCGCCGGCCGCTGCCGCGGCACGCTCGCTACGCTCGCTCGGCTCGTGCGTTGTTTTTCATACACTAACCTAACCTAACCCATATGTTATAATAAACCTATACAAGTTTTTGTTGCTTTACTTATTACAAAGTTCTTGAGCATAAACGAGTCGCTTGTAGAATCGGAGCGGTGGGGTTTTAAGTCCGCCTCTTGTTATATTTACAGTTTGAAATTGCCTCGAAAAAGTTAGTGAGTTCTATCTTCAAATGAATTGTGTTTAAGTACACAAAGCTCCTTACGTAAAAGAAAAAGAGTTGTCAGTTTCCACTAAATAGAAAAAGAAACATTCAGTTGAAAAACGCAAGCAAAACTAAAATAAAATTTGGTATAGATCGGCTTGTAGTCATTTATTCTCTTATTCTTATTCAAAAGTAAGTTAATATTTAGTTAATACAGATATTGGAGTTTTAAGACCGCCTCTTGTTATGTTGGGTTTACAGTATAAAATTGCCTAGAAAAAGTTAGTAAGTTCTATCTTGAAATAAAAGATCTTTAAGTACGCAAAACATCATACATAAAAAAAGGTTGCCAGTTTACACGCAATATAAAAAGAAATATTCAGTTGAAAAACGTAAGAAAAACTTAAAATAAATGTTGTATAAATCACCTTGTATTATTTTATTCTTATTCAATAGAAAATTTCCTAAAAATCACAGTAACAAAAAACAACAGTTTTTTATCATCCGGCAACACTTCAACTGAATATATTTTTTTTCTGTAAGTAATCTGAAAAATGTTACCAATAACGCCAAAATCAGCTCTATGAAGTAAAAACCGTGAAAAATATATACATTTTCTAAATAAAATGGTCGCTGTCTTAGCCACCATCTTGAATTTTAAAATTTCAGCCTCAGTCTTAAATAGCACACTTATAAGCACATTTCGTCACAGTTCCTTAACCGATTGACCAGGTCTCCATTTATTATGGCTCGCTTCACTCGCTTTTTCTTTTAGTTTTTTTCGCAGTTCTAATCTAACCGATTGACCAGGTCTCTATTGATGGTGTCCTTTATGGCTCGCTTCGCTCGCATTTTACTTTAGTCACAGTTCTAACCCTACCAATTAACCAAATCTCTCTTAACAGTTACTCCTTATGGCTCGCTTCGCTCGCTTTTGTTTTAGACACAGTGCTAACATAATCGATTGATCAGGTCACTCTTAATGGTCTAGCATTATGGCTCGCTTCGCTCGCTTAAGCAATTGACCAGGTCTCCATTTATTATGGCTCGCTTCGCTCGCTTTTTATTTTATTGAAAGTTCTAATCTAACTGATTGACCAGGCCTCTATTGATGGTGTTCTTTATGGCTCGCTTCGCTCGCATTTTATTTTAGTTACAGTACTAACCTTATCAATTAACCAAATCTCTCTTAGTGGTTACTCATTATGGCTCGCTTCGCTCGCTTTTTGTTTTAGTCACAGTGCTAACGTAACCGTTTTGTTTTATTCACAGTTCTAATCTAAATGATTGATCAGATTTCTATTGATGGTGTTCTTTATGGCTCGCTTCGCTCGCATTTTATTTTAGTCACAGTTGTAACCTTACCAATTAATTAAATCTCTCGAAATGGTCACCATTTATGGCTCGCTTCGCTCGCTTTTTGTTTTAGTCACAGTTCTAATCTTACCGAATGACAATGTCTCGCTCGCTTTATTTTGCTGGCTAAAATAGTGGAATTTTTTTCTCACCACGTAAAGATTAAGTAAAGATACACAAACATAGATCTATATATGCAAAGTTTCCGAGTCGCCAGCTCATTCAGAATCATTCTGAAATTAATATGGTGACTACTTTCAGTGTTGTTAGTCGATCACTCAAATTATTCCATCAATTATGTTATAAATGCAACAGTAAAAATTTTATGAAACAGTAAAATCATTGTAAAAAAATATTTTAATATTTTTCATCAATGACATACATGAAAGTTTCTCAAAAATCTCGGTATAAAAAATTTTACAGTTTTTTTCATCTGGCAACACTTCATCTGAATACATATTTTTGTTAAAAGTATTCTTAAAAATGTTACCAAAAACGCCGAAATCAGCTCTATAAAGTGAAAGTCGTGAAAAATGAACAATTTTCTAGATAAAATGGTCGCTGTTTAAGCCGCCATCTTGAATTTTGAAATTTCAGCCTCAGACCTATGTAGCCCATCTATTGGCGCATCCAACGCAGTTTCTATTATTTTCCTAGCGGCGATAATGACTGCGCTAGAGTCCTAAACGTGAATAGTGGGCACTAAATCTTCATACCACCGTAGCTGACAGGGTTGCCAGGTGTAGGCGATGAAAATAGTCCAAAGTGATTTTGGGATGCGCTTTCCACCGACGGATACCAATTTTCAAGTTCTAAAATTGTTCCTTTGACATTTACAATTTTTGGGGTAAATCTCAAAAAATACCCTAAATTCGGGTAAAATTTTTCCATGATACGAAAGAGTCTATAGAGATACACAATCGCTCCATACATGCCAAATTCCTGAGGGGTTGCCAAGTTGGTGAAATTCGAGGTTGAATTTCAAACGTTGTTTGCTCTCAGTGTTGCCAGTCGATCGTTCTATTTTTTCCATCGGGTATCTTGAAAACTTAAAATTAAAATAATTGCATCGAAAAAAATCCAAAATTCGACAAAAAGTATTTCCTCAAAAAACTCACATAGTATCAAAAATTTTCAAGTTTTTTTTTCACCTAGCAATACTTTAGCTACTTGCCTAAAAAATGTTTCCCCGGAAGTCCTCTGACAAATGTCGGCGAGTGCGTCAAAATCGGCTCGATGCGGTGACGATACCCAATTTTCCGGATAAAACGGCCGCTGGTTTGGCCGCCATCTTGAATTTTGAAAATCCGGCTCCGTACCGGTGTGGCCAACTCGATAGCGCATCCGATGCACTTTTTATCATTTTCCTAGTGGCAATACCGACTGCGCTAGAGTCGACAAAGTAAAAAATGGGCAAAATTTTTCAAATCGCCGTAACCACCAGGGTTGCCAGGTGATGACGATGAAAATGGTCAAATGTCATTTCGGGGAGAGCCCTCCGTCGAGGAAAAGCATTTTTGAAATTCCCAAACGGCTCCTTCTACTTTTCACCTTTTTGGGGTAAATCTCCGAAATTACCCTAAAATCGGGGAAAAATTTCACGTCATTCGAAAGAGCCAGTAGAGACTCACGACCAGTCCATACCAGGCGAAGAGCTCGGATGTTGCCATGTGTGCTAAAAGTGCGTTTGAATTTTTCGAAAAAGTGAAAAAATCACAAAATGGCCGCTGCCGGCGCCGCCATATTGATTTTCCCGAGTTTCATAATTTTCCCATAGTCACGACTATATCAGGCAAGGGACCTCATTCACAGATTTTCTCCGCTGGCCATCCAGGTTCCCAAACAATTCGGGTTATGAGGGCATGTCGAAAAACACGTTTTCTACCGTGGAGCCCAGGGTTGTCAGCCCGCAGAAACGAAAACTACCAAAAGTCATAGGGCTCCCCGGCACCACACCGCACTGAGCCTGTTTTCCGCGAAAAGTGCGTATTTCAAAATTTCACTTTTCTTCCAAAATCTCCTAAACTACCACGAAAATGGTAGAAATTATTACCAACTTAAAAAGTTAGCAGCGAGCCCCACGACCGCCCCATATGACGCGAACCCGTCCGACGCCGCCATCTTGGAGAAAATCTCACAGGAAAATGGCGATTTTTCATTGCCGAAACAAAATGGCCGCCACCGCCGCCGCCATGTTGACAGCGCGAATAAAAACTCCCCTACGTGAAAATCGACTATACTTCCGAGCTGAAGAAGCAAAAATCCCCCCTCCGAACCCACCACAAAAACAATTGACGATTGCCCGAACAGAGGTCGAAAAATGTCAATTTTCCAGGTGAAATATCTCGGCCGCCATTTTGTTTTTTTAATCAAACCTTTTTCCAGTCTCATTTTTTTAGCCAAATCTACGACATTTTCGAATATCGTAAGCGTAGAGTGAATAATGTAGAAACTAAAAAAAATATCTCGCCGCCATTTTGTTTTTTGGCTGTACCGATATGCCATTTCAACTCGAATTAAAAAAATATTATCAGTCTCCATACATGAAAACGTCATTTTCCCCCTCCTTCTACCCGAAAAAAGCATGGAGTGAGTGAGTCAGTGAGTCAGTGAGTGGTAATTGAGCTTTATATATTATAGATACTAGCTTTCGCTTGGTTGCCCCGGGCTGCGAGCAGCCCGGGGAGGTCACGAGTAGCTGGTGGAATCGGGGCGGTGGGGTTTCAAGTCCGCCTCGGAAGCGGATTTTAATATTTTTCTTTTTTTTAACATGTTGGGTTTACAGTTTGAAATTGCTTACAAAACGTTAGTAAGTTATATCTTCAAATGAAAGGTGCTTAAGCACTATACATCAAATAAAAAGGTTGCCAGTTTACGCTTAATAGAAAAAGAAATATTCAGTCGAAAAACGCAAGAAAACCTTAAAATAAATATTGTATAGATCGGCTTGTAGTCTTTTATTCTCTTATTCTTATTCAATAGTAAGTTAATATTTAGTTAATACAGACATTGGGGTTTTAAGTCCGCCTCTGGTTATGTTGGGTTTACAGTCTAAAATTGCCTAGTATAAATTAGTAAGTTCTATCTTCAAATGAAAGTTGTAAAGTTGTAACAAAGCACCATACACTCAATAGAAAAACAGTTGCCCATATACAATCAATAGAAAATGAAATAACGCTAGATAGGCTTGTAGTATTTTACCCTCTTATTCTTATTTAATACTAAATTAATATTTAGTATTAACAACAACAGTCGAACATATATTTCCGCAAGTGTTACTATTATTGATCATTATTTATTGTTTTTGCATATACATATATTTAAAAACTTGGAAATAATACTAAACTTTGAGAAAAGGTGGTTACGATTATAGAAACTTTTACACAGAAATTAAGTTACAATATTAAATAAGTTTGAATAAAAAAGGACATAATTTCTCATTAGTCTAAAAGTATAGAAAAGTGTACTTTAAAAAAGTAATTATCGTGTCAAAAATTGGAAAAATTGTGAAATGAAATGATCCATATACACGCTATAAAGCTCCCGAATTGTCAAGTGAATCAAAATAAAATCTGAAATTAAAATGGCCATAGCGTGGGCTGGATTATTCATAGTCAGCATTACACGATCATCTTTTAAACATTATAAATCAAATGTTCACCATCCACCATACCATCAACGAAAGCGATTCGTTTCTGGCACTTCGCCGGCCGCTGCCGCGGCACGCTCGCTACGCTCGCTCGGCTCGTGCGTTGTTTATCATACACTAACCTAACCTAACCCATATGTTATAATAAACCTACACAAGTTTCTGTTGCTATACTTATTACAAAGTTATTGAGCATACATAAAAAAAATATTTGTGCATTGCTGTCAATTTAAAGTATACACAGTATTTATTTAAGTTTTGTTTATTATATGAAAAGGGAACCGATGTCGTGACCAGATATTAGAATGGATCTATTCATGGGGGTGGGGTTTAAAGTCCGCCTCCGTTACAAAATTTTAGTTATTCGATTTTTTTGTTATGTTTGTTTTATAGTTTGAAATCGCCTACAAAATGTTAGTAAATTCTATCTTCAAATAGAAGGTGTTAGACACCATACATCAAAGAAAAAAGGTTGCCAGTTTACACTAAATAGAAAAAGAAACATTCAGTTGAAAAACGCAAGCAAAACTAAAATAAAATTTGGAATAGATCGGCTTGTAGTCATTTATTCTCTTATTCTTATTCAAAAGTAAGTTAACATTTAGTTAATAAAGATATTGGAGTTTTAAGACCGCTTCTTGTTATGTTGGGCTTACAGTATAAAATTGCCTAGAAAAAGTTAGTAAGTTCTATCTTCAAATAAAATATCTTTAATTACGCAAAACATCATACACAAAAAAAAAGATTGCCAGTTTACACGCAATATAAAAAGAAATATTCAATTGAAAAACGTAAAAAAACTTAAAATAAATGTTGTATACATCGCTTCGTAGTCTTTTATTCTTATTCAATAGAAAATTTTCTAAAAACACAGTATCAAAAAAAAATTTTTTTTATCATCCGGCAACACTTCAACTGAATACATTTTTTTTCTGTAAGTAATCTGAAAAATGTTATCAATAACGCCAAAATCAGCTCTATAAAGTAAAAACCGTGAAAAATGATACATTTTCTAGCACACTTATAAGCACATTTGGTCACAGTTCCTTAACCGATTGACCAAGGTCTCCATTATATGGCTCGCTTCGCTCGCTTTTTCTTTTTGTTTTTTTTCGCAGATCTAATCTAACCGATTGACCAGGTCTCTATTGATGGTGTCCTTTATGGCTCACTTCGCTCGCATTTTATTTTTAGTCATAGTTCTAACCCTACCAATTAACCAAATCTCTCTTAACAGTTACTCCTTATGGCTCGCTTCGCTCGCTTTTTGTTTTAGACACGTTGCTAACATAATCGATTGATCAGGTCTCTCTTAATGTTTTAGCATTATGGCTCGCTTCGCTCGCTCTTTATTTTGGTCCCAGCACTTTAAGCAATTTACCAGGTCTCCATTTTTATGGCTCGCTTCGCTCGCTTTTTGTTTTATTGACAGTTCTAATCTAACTGATTGACCAGACCTCTATTGATGGTGTTCTTTATGGCTCGCTTCGCTCGCATTTTATTTTAGTCACAGTTTTAACCTTGCCAATTAACCAAATCTCTCTTAATAGTTAACCTTTATGGCTCGCTTCGCTCGCTTTTTGTTTGAGTCACAGTGCTAACATAACCGATTGATCAGATCTCTTTTAATGGTCTCGTATAATGGCTCGCTTCGCTCACTCTTTATTTTGATCACAGTCCCTTAAACGATTGACCAGGTCTCCATTTATTATGGCTCGCTTCGCTCGCTTTTTGTTTTATTCACAGTTCTAATGTAACTGATTGATCATTTCTATTGGTGGTGTTCTTTATGGCTCGCTTCGCTCGCATTTTATTTTAGTCACAGAGTTCTTACCTTACCAATTAATCAAATCTCTCTAATTGGTCACTCTTTATGGCTCGCTTCGCTCGCTTTTTGTTTTAGTCACAGTTCTTATCTAACCGAATGACAATGCTCGCTCGCTTTATTTTTCTTGTGAAAATATTGAGTAAAGATACACAAACTATATCTATATATGCAAAGCTTCCGAGTCGCCAGCTCGGTCAGAATCATTCTGAAATTAATATGGTGACTACTATCAGTGTTGCTACAACTCAAATTAGTCCATCAATTATGTTATAAATGCAACAGTAAAAATTTTATTAAACAGTAACATCATTGTAAAAAAATATTTTAATATTTTTCATCAATGACATTCATGAAAGTTTCTCACAAATGTCGGTATAAAAAATTTACAATTTTTTTTTCATCTGGCAACACTTCAGCTGTTATATTTTTTGTTAAAAGTATTCTTAAAAATGTTACTAAAAACGCCAAAATCAGCTCTATAAAGTAAAAGTAGTGAAAATTCATATATTTTCTAGATAAAATGGCCACAGTCTAAGCCGCCATCTTGATTTTGAAATTTCAACCTCAGACCTATGTAGCCCATCTATTGGCGCATCCAACGCAGTTTTTATTATTTTCCTAGCGGCTATAATGACTGCGCAAGAGTCCAAAACTTGAATAGTGGGCGTTAAATTTTCAAACTGCCGTAGCAGGCGGGGTTGCCAGGTGAAGGTGAAAAAAATAGTCAAATGTGATTTCGCGATGCGCCCTCCATCATCGAATATCAAACTTCAAGTTCTAAAATTGTTCCTTTGACAGTTACAGTTTTTGGGGTAAATCTTAAAAAATACCCTAAAATCGGGTAAATTTTTTCCATGATACGAAAAAGTCTATAGAGATACATAATCGCTCCATACATGCCGAATACCTGCGGGGTTGCCAAGTCGGTCAAAATCGAGGTTGAATTTTAAACGTTGTTTGCTCTCAGTGTTGCCAGTCGATCGTTCTATTTTTTCCATCGGGTATCTTGAAAAGTTAAAATTCAAATATTTGCATCAAAAAAAATCAAAAATTCGACAAAAATTGTTTCCTCAAAAATCTCATAAAGTATCAAAAACTTTCGAGATTTTTTTTCACCTAACAACACTTTAGTTACTTGCCTAAAAAATGTTTCCCCGGAAGTACTCTGACAAATGTCGGCAAGTGCGTCAAAATCGGCTCGATTTGGTGACGATACCCAATTTTCCGGATAAAACGGCCGCTGGTTTGGCCGCCATCTTGAATTTTGAAAATCCGGCTCCGTACCGGTGTGGCCAACTCGATAGCGCATCCGATGCACTTTTTATCATTTTCCTAGTGGCAATACTGACTGCGCTAGAGTCAACAAAGTAAAAAATGGGTGAAATTTTTCAAATCCAGTTACAGTTTTTGGGGTAAATCTCAAAAACTACCCTTAAATCGGGTAATTTTTTTCCACCACATGAAAGAGTCTATAGAGATACACAATAGCTCCATACATGCCAAATACCTGCGGGATCGCCAAGTCGGTCAAAATCGAGGTTGAATTTCAAACGTCGTTTGCTCTCAGTGTTGCCAGTCGATCGTTCTATTTTTTCCATCGGGTATCTTGAAAAGTTAAAATAAAAATATTTGCATCAAAAAAGTTTAAAAATTCGACAAAAATTGTTTCCTCAAAAATCTCATAAAGTTTCAAAAATTTTCGAGATTTTTTTTCACCTGGCAACACTTTAGTTACTTGCCTAAAAAATGTTTCCCCGGAAGTACTCTGACAAATGTCGCCAAGTGCGTCAAAATCGGCTCGACGTGGTGACGATACCCAATTTTTTGGATAAAATGACCGCTGGTTTGGCCGCCATCTTGAATTTTGAAAATCCGGCTCCGTACCGGTGTGGCCAACTCGATAGCGCATCCGATGCACTTTTTACCATTTTCCTAGTGGCAATACTGACCGCGCTAGAGTCGACAAAGTAAAAAATGGGCAAAATTTTTCAAATCGCCGCAACCGCTGGGGTTGCCAGGTGACGACGATGAAAATGGCCAAATGTCATTTCGGGGAGTACCTCCTTCGAGGAAAAGCATTTTTAAAATTCTTAAACGGCTCCTTCTACTTTTCACCTTTTTGGGGTAAATCTCCGAAATTACCCTAAAATCGGGGAAAATTTTCACCTCATACAAAAGAGCCGGTGGAGACTAACGACCGGTCCTTACCAAGCGAAGAGCTACAATGTTGCCATGTAGGCTAAAAGTGCGTTTGAATTTTTCGAAAAAGTGAAAAAATCACAAAATGGCCGCTGCCGGCGCCGCCATATTGATTTTGCCGAGTTTCACAATTTTCCCATAGTCACGACTATATTTGGCGCGGTACCTCATTCACAGATTTTCTCCGCTGGCCACCCAGGTTCCCAAACAATTCGGGTTATGAGGGCATGTCGAAAAAAATGTTTTCTACCGTGCAGGCCAGGGTTGTCAGCTCGCGGAAACGAAAACTACCAAATGTCATAGGGCTCCCCGGCGCCACACCGCATCGAGTCTGTTTTCCGCGAAAAGTGCGTATTTCTAAATTTCACTTTTCTCCCAAAATCTCATAAACTACCACGAAAATGGTAGGAATTAGTACTAATATGGAAAGATCCCACCGAGCCCCACGACCGCCCCATACGACGCGAACCCGTCCGACGCCGCCATCTTGGAGAAAATCTCACTGGAAAATGGCGATTTTTCATTGCCGAAACAAAATGGCCGCCCCCGCCGCCGCCATGTTGACGCGCAAATGAAAACTCCCCGTACGTGAAAATCGACTATACTTCCGAGCTGAAGGAGCAAAAATCCCCTCCCCGAACCCACAAAAAAAGAAATGACGACCGCCCGAACAGAGGTCGAAAAATGACAATTTTCGAGGTAAAATATCTCCGCCGCCATTTTGTTTTTTTTAACAAACCTTTTTTCAGTCTCATTTTTTTAGCCAAATCTACGACCATTTTGAATATCGTAACCGTAGAGTGAATAATGTAGAAACTAAAAAAATTATCTCGCCGCCATTTTGTTTTTTGGCTGAACCGATATGGTACTTCAACTCATTTTAAAAAAATATAGTCAGTCTCCATACATGAAAACGGCATTGACCACCTCCTTCTACCCGAAAAAAGCATGGAGTGAGTGATAATTAAAACATAGAAACAATAATTAAACATAGACAAGAGTAAATTTACTTTATTAATGTGAATTAAATTAAAATTATAGATTTATCTTAAATTTTATTGATTGTATTAATATTTAGACTGATGTGTCTATTTAATTTAATTACAATAAACAGTTATTATGTAAACTTCTATTTTGAAAATGGAGAACCGATATATATAAGTAGATAATTTATTTAGGTAGGTTAAATCTTAAATAGAATAAGTAATTAAATAAAATATCATATAGAATATTATTTGAAATATTTGTAAATTAAAAATATATGAAAAATAAAATTTTATTAAAATTATCATATATTGTTTAATTTTTTCACCCTATACAAAGAGTTCTGAATAAAAAGAAAGAGTAGGTATTTTAATTAAATTTATTTATTAAAAATCTGACACAGAAATATTATTTTCTATAAACCACTTTCTAATACATATAACATTTCTCAATGCACAACATTTCAGATGATTAAAACAATTGTAAGCGAACATATCTTTACAATAGAGTTTACTTAAAGTTTCTAAATTAGGTATACCTTTATCACTTATATCTACAACATTTTCATGACCACATATTTCTCGTACCCACTTAACTTTTTCTTCACCTTTTACTATGATTTTATACTTATTTAAATAAGGTTTTATTAGTCTTCTGAATTCTCTATAGTCAATATGACCCTCACTCCATCGGTACCCTCTATTTCTTTCTATCCACCATACATGTTTTCTTTCTTCAAGGGTCAGAGTAGAGTATGGATAAGGTGGCTTTATCAAAAATATTTGAGTATGTTCCGATGTACCTATAGCTAATTCTTTTAATATAAATTCATTTTTTACGCTTTTAAAACCTTGCACATCTACTATAATAATAGAATTCATGATATTTTACGAACTATATTACTAAGAGGTTTATATTCCACTATGCAATCATTTAAAATTAAACAATATGCTGACGTCTGGTCCGGTATCTCCTTATGACTCTCTAACTCTAAGCGAATATTAATAACGGGTCCTGTTTTTATATTATCGTTCTGTCTTGAACAATCGATTACAAATAATGGTGCATATTCTCTAAATTGTTGAGCACTTAATAAACAACTTGATTTACGTGAATAATAAGACTGTTGGAAGTTTACGAATTGTTCATATATTAAAGCATAGTTATGCTTCGCGAAGTCGGTATTATAGCTTTCATATGGATAATAAATAGAATTTAAATAAACCTTTACATCACGGACATTACAATGATCAAATTGGGACATATCTTTTGATCCATTATTTTTTCTGTTAGTTTGCAGGCCAAGAATAACATACCTAGGTTTTTCAATCTGAGTAGAAGTTTTAATTGACCATGTATGTTTAGTAGTCTTTGGTAGCATTGGGTATTCGTAAAGATCCCAGTTCCGAAACGTTAATTGAATTGGTTTATCTTTTTCCAAAATTTTAAGTAAATTGATTTTTTCTCTGTCAGATACTTTGACATGAGGAACACGCCAAATTATTTTATGTATATCAATGCTTTCTATTACTTCATCGTTGTCAAGTTTTAAGGCATTGAGGTTTGTATTGCTTCGTAATAGAACAAGCTCATGTTTACAATTTGCTATGACTTTTTTATAATCTTCAGCAAATCCTAGTACGTTACTTAATGGAATTGATACAGAGAAGTGACCACCGATAGTATTTTTTAAACCCTGTATATTCCAACCCCATACTTCAGATATCTTCGATTCAGTTTCATTCATGGAGAGTAAAGATTTCATAGTCGTTGTTATACCAGCATTTTTCACTTTGTCTATTTCAACACCATTTAATTCATAACGTATGTCTTGAAACAAGTACATTAACGCGTTATTAGTAAATTGAAAAGATGGTACTTTTTCTCTTGTACCCTTGTCTCCAAATTTGATCACATTTACCACTCCTTCAATATACAAGGTGCTTGCACTTGGAAGCACATATAAGTCTTGTTGATTTATCGGTATTCTTATTTCATCATTTCTATTGAAACTTGTTATATATGGTTTATAAGAATGAGTTTCTATGCACTCTATAGAGTTGTCATAAGAAGGCGGATTTGTTATATTTAGAATATTCATTTTAACAATCCGATTAATCTTAAAAATGCCTTATTTTGTGGAGTTAGTTTAATATTAGCACAAGAATGTGTGTTCTTGCGAACGGATCGATTACCACTAAACTTCTGACTATGAGATGAAAAGTTTTTATTGTACTCAATCATGTTTCTTTATGTGTAAGTATAAATTCACTTCTTCCCCTCGAAGATCAACAGGATTATTATAAATGTCTAATATTCTTATGGTGATACTATTGATAGTATCTCTGTTTACTGGAAAATATATAGTATTCTTCGGTATTTCTATTATTCTGTAACCCGGAGGTACTGTGGGTGCAAACTCATGTAATATGTGATTTGGTTTTCCGTTTATATAAGACCCGCTTATGATATCACATTCGACTCTCACCACAGTCGTTGATAAAATGTTTACGGGAAGAAGTGAGTCATGTAATATATGACTTTTTAGAACTTCCTTACCATAACCCAACAATTCTCCGAAGGAACCATGTTTTTCAAAATGAATATCTTTAGTACAGAATATAGTTGTCTTAAGTGTATTGTTATTGCAATATAATTTTAAATCACAATCTTTTACTTTAAACTTTAAAAAGTCGTAAAGATCTTGAAGTTCATAAGCTCCTTCAGGAATCTCGACCACTTCATTAGTACCATAGTGAAATTTGTTATTAGCTTTAGTGATATTCGGTATAGAATTAAAAGTAGAGAAATGCAATAATGCACATTCATAATCACCATCGAGATTTAAAGTCGGTGAGTAGTTTGTGGTTAATATGGAACTTTTGCCAGTTATAGACAATGTGAAAGACATCGTGAAAATGTATATAAAAAGATCAAGCCCATCAATATATACTAAATTGATCCCAAAAGTTGTGCAAAAATTTTAAACATAAATGTCCACAATTGACGCTATTATATTTTTGATATTGATTATAATTGTAATAAATATCACGATGACCGAAATATTTCAATAATTCTTTTGGTGGTTTTAAATTACCAAAACTATCAAAATATTCACAATAACTGTTTATTATTGCATACGCTACCCAATGCGTTCCATTATTATTATGATTATCTAAATTAACGATTCCACATTCTATTGGTTTTGACTTATTTGGTAATCTATCTTTCATGTAAACTCCACGAAAATGTGGTATATTTCTAGAATATTTCATTAACTCTATATTAGATAAAGCTTTATTGGGTAGCTGGGAAATTAGTTTTTTGAACTTTTTATAAATAAACCACTGCCTTTTTTATACGGTTTGATGTAAAGACCTTTTCCCAATGCAATTGCTTCCATAGTTTTATTATGACGTTCGGATTCTTTTAAATTTTGTTGTGCAGTTTTGTATTCATTTACCGTTTTCGCAACACCTGCCGCACCTCCAGCTAATGCACCTAGAGCAGACAATCCCGCAAAAATGGGTATCAGAGGTAATATTCCTCCTGTCTTTGGAATCGGTATTATTCGCGGTAGACGAAAATGACAATTTTTGGGAAAACATTTTTTAGCAGCTTCATATGCATACTTAATTGCAGCTGTTTGGCTCTTTGGTTTCATTTTTTTTATTTGAGATTGAATTTTCGATACAATGGTCTTGAATTTTTTAACTCCAGAACCTGTTTTTACTTTAGCTTTCATAACCTTACTAACTAACCATGAAGCTAGTTTTTCACCTCTTCCAGCGTCTTTCGAATGCAATCGTCTTTTAGCCATGCTGAGTAGTTCCAAGTCTGCTTTATGTCTACTATTTGAATCGGTGTTTGTGTATGCAATATCATGAAATTTGCAGGCTTCGTCTAATTTATTGACTCCTTTATCACCTCTGGCTAATCTTTGTTTTAACTTTGTCCCTGGTCCACAATAGTTATATCCTGGTAAATGTAGTTCGAACGGTAAACTGTCAATTATACTATTGACTAGTCCTCCTCCTTGCATATCTGGATATGCAATGAGTACAACATATATTAATTAACTGTTATATTATACAGTAATTGAACTGCGATCAATCCAACTGTTTTCACTATTAGGGAGACCTAACCACTTAACAAACAGTTTATTTCCGTTCTTTTTTATAACTTTTTCTATTAAATAAACATCGGGATGATTAGTTTTTTGTAACTCTTCCTGGTAAAACGTTCCTAATATTGGTTGACTCCTTTGATCTTGTAAATTAAATGTAACAGGATTAGTTTTATTGACCGATTTAATAGTAAATAATTCTGTTGACCAATTCGGTGTATAACCCTTTTCAAAACTGCTTTTGTATTTGCTTATTCTAACAAAGTCACCTTTTTGAAATTTATTTTTTTGCGATTTAATTCGTGTGTTAAAAAACTTATCAATGTTGTTTTTAACCTTTGCTTCATTTATCGAATTAACATTAACTGGTTTATGTTTAGTGACACTATGCTTGCTATTATTATAAGTATTCAAAACATCTTCTAAAGTCTTTCCTACCCACTTATAACTACCGTTATAGCTAAAAGATACATGCAATTTGTTCTTTAATGTTCTTATCAATCTTTCAACAATAGATGCTTTTTTTGTAGAGTAAGTTGAATAGTGGTTTATATTTAGTGACTGCATGAGTTCTTTAAACGATTTATTGTAAAATTCTGTTCCCATATCAGTTTGTAAGTGAACAGGAAATTGATAACTTGTTTTGAAAATTTTTTTAAACGCATTAACAACACATTTTCTAGATTTTGACTTTAAGGGAACACCCCATGCGTATTTGCTGAAGCAATCAATAACAATTAAAATATATGTGTAACCACTGTTATATTTTTTTAAAGATTTAAAATCAATTAGATCTGCTTGCCATAGATCGTTAATGCCTTTTAGTACAACAGATCTTCGAATAAAGTTTTTACGTGCAGACCTATGGATTTCTTTTACTACTTGGAGCTTGACCATTTTTTCTGTTGGTTACATTCTGTTCACTCGAGCTCTTAGTGTTAAACTTCTCTTCAAACTGTTTAATTTTGTTGGTGATATCAGCTTTTATTGATTCTATCCAAACATGCAGTTCATGCTTCGTGCACAAGGTTGCAATTTTTTCATCTACGTATTGTTTATTGACAGCGTCATCCTTTTCCAAAGGTGTGTTGACTCCAGTTAATCTAGATGATTGTAAATTAAAACACCCACTTTCTGATTTCATTAAAGAGTTTTCCCTAAAATCTAACAGTTCAGACAAACGTAGCCTTTTGTGGACATGATGCCCGAATTTATCAATATTCATTTTTATTTATTGGAGATCCGATGCAATCAAGGGAGAGTGTGTAAATAAAAAACAACAAACTATGACAACTATTTTATAATTCCGTTTTCACGCAATTCTTCAATAATAGAAATTATTTCATTTTCTACTCCAGTATTTCCTGCATCTTTAGAAGCTATCAGTAACTTCAATCTTTCAACTAACTCATTAGGATCATCCCAATAAATGTAGTCAGTATATTTTTTAAATTTTTTCTTGAGTCTTAACCCTTCCCCTTCACTTAATTGTTCTGTTCTAGAAGAAACAGAAGATGTTGACGGTTTGCGCAATTTAAACAGTGGTTTGATAATTTGCAAATACTTTCGACCTCGATTTGTTTTTATTGGTTTATTCGAATCATAATCTCTACGATGAGCATTTGTTTCTAACAATATTGCTTTATAAACTTGTGAATCTTTATCTGTAACCAAATTTAATTCAGGAACTCTCTTGAACAAAAGTTCACATAACCCAGGAGTTTTCTTGTATACTCGACCTGCTACGGATATATTCTCCTCATGAACTGTCACACGTGAGTTACCCATGAATAGTTTACCTCGTTCTCTTCTAACACCAAAAGGGATATCCTCAAACACTTCCGAAGATAATGACCAAGATGAAACATCTTGGTTAGGACTGTGGAGGGACTCGACAGTTGCAAACGATGCATCACTGGTGTTTTTTTTATTTTGACCATCGAGACTGTTTTCATCAATATTGTCATCAGAATCGCTATTGTGGGACATGGATATGGAATCGTTACGTTTAAAATATGTATCCTCCGGATCTTTATTCAAAACATCATCTTCTAGTACTCCATGGACTTTAGATTTGTTAGATTTTGAAGGGTTTGTGTTATGATGTACTATTTGATGAAGTGGTTTGGTGATAGGTTGAAAAACTGTATTTAACATGTTTTCTTGATAAGATTCCCTCATACGCATTTCCTTCAGCTTCTTTTTCACACCTTCTGCAGCTCGAACAACCTCAGCTTTTAATTCCTTTTCCATTTTGAAAGAAAAGAAGTTAGAGTTATGGAACGTGTTGTATCTTATAGCTTTATTTCTTAAATGAAATATTTTCTAGATTGAAAGTGACTTTATTTGGTTACTTGTCGAAAGTAACAAAGGTGTCAAAGTTCATTCTGTAGCAACCGTCATTTTTTGCACAATCTTTATTAATGACTAAAAAGTTATATGTTTCTTTCCAAATTTTTGAACACATTTCCCGAAATTCCAGCCATGACATATCTGTATTCACATGTTCATCATATACATGTCGTAAATTTATATCATCTTGTTTGAATAATATTATAAGGTTTGCATTGTCCCTTACTAGTTGTTTTGGTATTTTACTATATGTTTGGTTTAAGTAAAAACAATCAATAAATTTATGTCTGCCCATAGCGAAATAATCTCGCATATTAGTTTGATTCTCACATGCCACATCATCAAAAATTATTATAGAATAGGGCTTAGCATCGTGTGGACTGAGAATCAATTCATTATCACTGTACTTTGCAAACGTAACGCTAGGTATCAATTTAAAGACGTTCTCTAAATAAATGTACTTAGTTTGATACAGTGTTTTTGAATATAAATATACATTCTTAAAATGTAATCCATTTTCATGCAACAGAAGACCTATTATTAAATTTGTTTTTCCACAGTTTGATGGACCGCAAACTAAACACCGAATTGAATTAGGAAGCAAGTTTCCATGTCGAGAAATAACTGTCTCAGTATCTGAACAAATTTTATTAAATTGCAACGTTTGAGATTGTTTTACAAATTTCATAGTAGTGTTTCGAGTGTTCTAGATATAATGAGTCAATTTGTACAAATTCCACTATTTATATAAAGTGTGAATAATCAAAAACATTCTATGCTTTTAGTCAAAAAGCTACGCAATCAAATGAATGTAATATCCTTTTGTAATATTTCTATCATCTCGTGAGTGCATATCGGCAGAGGGTTCTTAAATTTACAAACTGGTTGGAGATTTGGTTTTTTATTTATTAGATAATTGAAGTGGAATGAAAAAACGAGGTAACAAATATCCGAGATGGTTATTGGGCATTTCACCCCACGAGGAGTGAGGGCGCAAGCCCGAGCGAACGAAAGTGGGGTAGAATGCCCAATAACCATCTACTATAAATCATCGAATATAGAAAGACGTAGAACTTTCAGTAACGAAACTCGTGCCGCATTTCACACCAGATGTTACACAGAAACTTGTTTTGTAATATTATTTGTTCTAGTGTTGTCTTCGCAGTCTTCTCGTGAAATGTCAGTTGAAAACACATTTAAAATGCACTAAAGAAACTGGAAACTAAAATCTTAACTTCTGCAAGCTTCCATGTGAAGTTCGTCCAAGTTAACCGCAACATTTTTCACACAGCAAACGTTCAATATTATAAAATAAAAATTTATGTGATGATCACTTTTATTTCATAATATTTCTATGGTTTCTTTTTTATATGTTATTTGTGTCAGTATATTGTCATAAATTGAATTGAAATCACGACACATGCAGAATTGAAATACGAGAATCATAAACGTAAAAAGATTGAATATTTTTTTAACAAACATTAGATAATATCACATTTATTGCTCAAATTCCATGCGTTCTTACTACGGAACACGAAGGCACTACAACACCCAATTCCAAGACAATACAGACCTTCTGCAAAGACGCCTACCGGGTACCCTCAGAGTTAGCGACACATGGAAACCAACGTGAGAACTACTCAGCTACGGAGTTCTTCAATATACAACTCAGGAACAAGATCAAGTGTTAACACAAAGAAAGAGTTCGGTGTCCATTGTACACACTGTCACAAAGCTATAATAAACATATCGGGATAACTACCTTCCGAATAATATGCTGTTTACGCTAACAACATATCCAAATCCTTTAATTAAATAAGGGTCGTGTTAAAATTATACAATTTATCATATCACTTGAGCGTTACTCTGATCCCCATTTAAGGATCAGAGTAACGCTCAAGTGTAAATTAAGCGGAAATTACTCTTGCCACATTGTATTAAGGTTGTTGCATAAGTTCTTACCTTGTGTAGTTTAAGCTTAGTACAAGACCACAAACATGATGCTCTCCACATCCTAACACATAACTTTGAGAAAGTCGTTTGAAGCTTTGAGGTTGCTTTAGATTTATGAAGCAGACATGGTTGAAACTTGTTGAGCTGTATTTGCACTTATGAGAAGAATGTAACTTCAATGTAATTTCATAATAAGATTATTAGAAAAGTCAGTACTCGATAACACTGATAGGTTTTACGACAAATTTTTGTTTGTCAGATTATTTTAAGATATTAAACACGTATTTTTTTGCAAAGTTGATAAATTACAGCGATACGTTGAGTTGAAATGTTAGACGACGTCACATCTTTGCACACTTTCTACATAGTTGTAAAGTAGCGAGCCCTCATTCCTCAACTTTAAAGCTAATTATCTAAGTTGTTTCTTGTTTAATTGAAGCAAAAATAAGTGCGTATCTAAAATTTTTGTATTATAATACTGACGGACTAAATATAATCTCTTTGAAACACAACCCTATTGTTAACCTTAAAAACTTCTTAAACGTTGCTTATGTATTCTATGATGTTAAGTCTGCAGCGTACACTCTTGGTATAAACTTTTGTTTGTTTTGACATGTGAAAGCTTTTACTTTATTAATACAATCAAGCATATATTTAGTACCGTATAATGTTTGAAGTTCGCTTTAAATTACATATTATAAGCTAGTATAAAACACAATTCAGTGTGCCAGGGACAAAGTGAATTTATTAGCATTTTGCATTAAGAATACTTTTCAGTATAGCATTGTGAAAGCAAAATTGCCCATTATAATAATCCAATAAGTATTAAGTTAGCTTTTACTATTCTGATGGTAATGTCCCTGTTCAAATTGCTTGGTATAATTTCTAACTACACTGTAAAATACTAGAAGCTAGGTATTATAACGGTGATTATCGTTTTGGAGTTTAGCTATTGTTAGGGTCTAGATTTCAATGAGGCCTTTTAACCAATTTATTAACGTAAGATATTGGAAATTAAGGTGAAATTCACTATTTGGATAATGGGTTTTGTGAATAAGCCCAAGCAGAATCAGTTGAAGGCCCAAAATAGGTGTATATTTATTATATGTAGACACATCAATGTGCTAAATGTAGTAACTAATGTAGGTTAGAGTCCACGTATCTCGGGGTACCTGGTGCTTGTGGATTTTTTAAGCGTTCTCTATTAAAGTTATTTTAATTAATTTTTATTTTAATTTAATAAGTATAGCATTCTGAATGCAAATTTGATCAAATACAATAATCAAAAAGATATCTTTGATATAACAAGTTCTACAAATCAAAATTAAAATATTTATTGCGTGTCATATTACAAAAAATGAGATGTAATTAAGTTTTAAATATAATAATAACATAATTTTAGGCAAAAACTTATTAAATTGAATTGTGATTTAAACTATCGATAGTGTAACCTAAATACACTATTCAAACCATTACTAGAACTAATACTTTCGATACTTTTGTAGTCACTACTCTGCGTTATATTGCTTTATCTATATGATCTATATGTATGAATACGACAGCACTATCGATATCGTTACAAGTTTCATCTTTGTCTTGTATCGCACTATCGGAATTATAGTGAAAAACGTTAAACTATCAATAAATACTATTTAACGTTAACCATCTATAGATGAGCGATTGTGGATTATGAAGTGTTATAAAAAGCAAACTTCGTAATTCTCACACTAAGAAAAATATTTTAAAAACAATGAAATACATAATCAAATTGGCAGCGAAGCAAGAATGTTAAGTAAATTTATAACACGACGTAATAATGTCACTCGCATCGTGACGTCATGTCGTACTCGTAAATTAATAAAACATTTCTCAAAAGTAATTAGGAGCTATTCAAAACAAAACGAAAAGTGATTTCTGAACTGTCACGAATCTATAACTTTCTTATTAATGTAAAAGCAGCCTTGAAATCTTTATTAAACACGTACAAATATGCCTCGTATTTCCTTGCCTGTGTCACTGACGCTAGAGACCCTATTCCCGAAGTTGATATACGATAGTAATCCCTCGAGATTATTCGTTCGAATTTGAAAATTATAAAGTCGTGATGTTGATTTTCTTTGCTCATAGATGGCCCTTAATGTACAATCAACAGCTCGTCAGGTTACTGCAAAATCTCGAATGAATTTAAAAGATTTTAGATCTTCATCTATCAATAGTTAAGTTCAATCTTTATATCTGAACTAAAAAGTGAGTACAATGGCTAAAAACATAAAATTAAATAAACTCAATTCACAGTTTAGGAGAATTTCTATGATAGGTATACGTTAACTACAAAACTGAAAATGTTAATAAAAAAAAATCAAGTGTTACAAAGAAGAGATAATTAAACTAGACTTTTATTTTTATTTAATTAAAGTGCGTATATAGGTTGAAGTATAAATAAGTTTTATTATGTTTTAATCTCCATATTGTAACGGTTAATATATTATATTGTCAATTTTATGTTCCACCATACAATATTTACTAGAAAATCTAATCTTATTGTCTAGATAGCCATCATAAATTACACTCGTCGAGAGCAGTAATTATTTAAGAAAACAATAGAGTAAAAATATCTGCTTATGTTACGTCATATTCTCAAGCAATTACTTATCTCTACTATAGATACGAATATAATTGTAAGACATTTGTTCGATATCGAAATTGTCGGTACAAAGTTACGTCTGTTTTTTCGTAGTAGGCCTCCATGTGAGTGTTTTATTCCTTCACGTCTAACGTTTGATGTGTACCTATTTTTCTTTTTTTCTCCGTAAGGCAACAATTTATTATTTTAATATGACATCTTATTTTTCAACGTTTGATAGCATGTGTATTTTTTTCATTTATTCACAACAATCATAGATGGTTAGTGTCATTGTTTTACTTACACAATATTAGATGGAGAGACTTAGTATTGATTTCATCATCATCATCATCAAATCAAATCGAATAGGCAGAATGGGCCGGGACCCATCACGCGGGCCCAGTGCGGATAGATGGTTGTTAACGACTGCAGATGTAGCTGTGACCAACGACTTAATATGCCTTCCGAAGCATGGAGGAGCTCGTGATACTAAATTTTTGGTCACCCATCCAGTGATTGGCCATTGCGAAAGTTGCTTAAAAACAAAATTGAACACCGAGCCCTATTCACTGCACCATCGAGCGTCTCAGTCTTATTTTACATAAACAAAATACATAAAAGAGAGGTTAACTTTTGACTTATAGAATAAAAAAAATAATAAAAAAACTGCGGCTACGATAAACGATAGCACTTAATTGATTACAATTCAACGGAGATTTTTACGTAATTAAAAAGAATGATTATGTATAAAATTTTAAGAATTAAGTACTAACAATTTTATGTGCCAAAGTTTTTATTAAAATACTAAGAGATACATTAAAAAATGTATTTTAATATAGTTACAATATACTATAAACGATTGCACTTAATTTATTACAAATCAACGGAGATTGTAACGTAATTAAAAAGAAAGATTAGACAAACGACTTGATTTCTATATACATATATCAAAATCAATAGCTGTTCTTATATATATAGAAAGATAAGAATCATTTATTTGCATGAATGTGGTATAAACGTTGGAATTGGAGAGTTTAAAAGTTGGAGAGACAAGACACATTCACGCCGTTTGGGCATAATCACATTGAAAAATCACAATTATAATACACCGTCATTGTATTAATAAGTCATTTAATTACTAAGAGTTGTTCGCATTTTAAAAACAATTATAAAACAGAATATGTATGCGTAACCACGAACCCGAGTCTGTTTTTCGACTGTCTCGTTTTTTGCCGAGTAAGTCAGCGACGAGGAATGCAGTAGTATAACTTCTCGATACCCATCAACAGGAACTCGGTAATGACAATGAGCACGATATAGGTATTTATAAGATCAAGTTACACAATTAAATATAATAGTTTAAAATTCTAAAATTATGAATGTCCATACACATAAAATATATACTTATTACACATGTCATACAACTAACATTTATAGTCAAAGAACTCACTTAAGTTATAAAAACAATTTTCCATTTATGATTTTTTATATCAATTGGCAATTTTAATATACCCACTTATAGCCATAGAATGTCTTATATAGAAGATACTGTGTTCTTTTGTATAACTTATTGACACTGTATATATTCATGAAGAGAAAAATAGATTTTATATTTTCACCACTAACGACCTAAACTCAATAGAGTATATTGAAATAAAAAAATAAGATTTCTTTGCATTGACTACATTTCGTAGATATATAATCTTCGTTTTACACAAGGTTTCAGAAATGTTTCATTTGTCAAGTGAGAATAGTTTCACAACTGTCGGCAGGTGGCGTGTACGTTTCAATATTTTACCTTGACGGTTGGTAGATAGCCAACCAACGGAGATCGTGCTGAATTTATAGATTTCCTTTTTGTGTTCTTGTTGGTTTATGTCATTTGGGTATGAAAAACCTTTAACCAAAATATTTATTTTTATTTATGAGTTACACAGAACGAGTGTTTTTAATTACTATAAGAACTCAGAGCTAATAAATGAAGGCTTTTATTAAATGTGTGTAATCTTAATTTTATTATATTCATAAACAACTGAGTGATTAACAATTGTTTATATCTCAAATTATGGTTTAATTTCTAGACATAATTTTAACCTATTCATAACATAAATGTTCAATCAAACGTGTCGTCTCGTTCTATCGGTCGGCGAATGTACGAGATGACATGATTGACAACGATCAAACTTTGTAGATTCTGTATGCCTGCCTGTAGACAAAAAGATGCAGTTGCATCGATGTGCGAGCGTGTTACATATCCACATACCACTAATGGAGCTGAATATGCATTTCCGTAAACCTACATTTTTCTAAATATTGCATCAGCCGCCAGCCACGATTTGCTGACGGCGCTCAACTTGACACCGTGCCGCGCATCGCAACCGAGGCCGCAAGGCGTCTTTTTGTTCATACATCGAGCAATTTGTCGTATATATATTTTTCATTATAATAATTTGTAATTTCTTCATTTGAAATTAAATAGACTTAGATTTTATTGTATTTTTTTTACATCCTACGGCTGTAGCTTTCGTAATTAGCGCAATAAAGAATTCAAAATTCTCTGTTCCACTACCGTGCCTCAGCATTCATACATTACCGGGCATTAAATTTAAAGAATGTATTGTATGTGTATACATTAAGTTGTATCGATAATCTTTTCTTTTGAATTCAGTTAAAATAAGTTTCATTTTCACTTGATTACCGAACCCAAAATTAATATGAATATCTACGACGTGAAATATAAAATGCTGAGAACATTTCACCCTGGACCGGCAGGGAATCAATTGATAAAGTTGAAATGCGGATAACTCCCCTGAAGTGCGATGAATTTTCATTTGTCCGGCGTATATATGACTTTATTATACGTCTGCTTTCAGAAGTACAATTTTGTTATTTTTTTATTGACAGTAATAGGTCATTTCAATTTGTTTAGATTAAGTATTTATTATATCGGATAGAAACGATTATTTTTATTAATTAATTTTAATACTCTAATATGTTTTCACGCTCACTCATTATTCATATGATATTATAAACTGATCATTTGAATAATCTGACTTTTTAGGGTTCTTAGTAAACAAAGAACTCTTATAGTTTTGCCTTGTCCGTCTCTCCTTCCATCCGCGATTTAGCTCAAGAACTATTGGTACTAGAAAGTTTTAATTTCGCATGAGTATACACGTTAATACGCCGATTTTTATTATAAAAGGATAGGTTATTTACCTACCTACTACTAAAAAAAGGTAAAGTGTGGATGATTTTTATTTCATCTTTCCCATTGTGGGTTTTTGTTAGATAGCTCTTTCAAAAACATTGGGGGTGCGGAAAGGCCATTTTTCGATTTAGTAAACCATTTTTTAATTATTAAGCTTTAAAGCAATAATTTTCGTTAGTCGGTTCCCCCCTCTACCAACTAAAGTGTCGGTGGTAAAAATTCAAACTTTACCTACAGTGAATATAAAAGTGGGCCAATTATAGAATTGATAAAAATAGTTTAACTATTATATAATAGCTGAAGTATGAATAGTTTCATTCGAAAATTTTGAACATCTCCAAAGAAAACAACAAACGTGATTATTTTTATTTTTTAATGGAATTGGTACGAAACCATTTAGTACTAGAGCCCGACCCGCGCTTGGCCGGTTTTCTCTCTTATATTCACTATCACACGAGGATTTTCATTTTTAATAAATTAGTCGATGAAAAGTGTTAAGATCGGTTTTTTTGTGTGTAGTTAGCATCGAATAGCCTCCAAACTATTGGGATGAAAAAATCTAAGGAGAGCTACACCCTGAGACATAGGCTGTAAGTTACGCATTCAGAGTCGGGAGAAAACCACTAGTGTATTGATTACATTTTAAAGGTTCAGTTGTTTATCGATTGTTTATAAGCATTACCAATAAGACAGGCGTTGAAGTTAAACATAAGTGGTATATTTGGTACATTGCAAGATTGCATTATTAATGTCTTTTTTCTATTTACTCAGTACTTTAAAAAGAAAACAATGTTTTGATATTCCAGAGTTTATGTGATTGTATCTCATTTTAATCAAACTGGCAAGTGGAATAATGATGTTGATTATTTTGCGGCGAATCTCTTTATCTTTGTTAATCTTTCAATTAACGTTTATATTATTTTAAAGCTTCTTCCGAGTATTTGTGCTGAATGAGAGAGATATTTGTTGTTTGCTTTTGAAGTTTCTGATCGGATGATGAACTGGTATTGGTATTTATCTTTGGGTACACAGAAACCAGTATTAATCCGATTGTTTTATCTTAAGCTTGCATTTGGTTGATTGATTTTTTTCGATATCACCAGCAAATACCGCTTGGATCAATAAGCCTTCCAATTGTCAAATAGGAGTTAAACAATTTATATTTTACTAGTTTAAAAAAATGCAGTAACGAATCCTGTATATTTAAGGACAAAATTTGTGAGATATTTGGGAATATTGTTTAGTGAATGAGTATTATTTCATTCATTTTTGAGATTCAAATGTATTTTTTTTTATATCAATGAATGAATTAATGAATGAACACTTTATTGTACTTGAAAATAAAATCAACATAACAATTAATAACAATTAACAGTACAATTGGCGGCCTTATCGCTGAAAAGCAATATCTTCCAGGCAACCAAAAGTTAGACTGGACAGTTACATAAAAAAGATGGGTAGTAAATGGTGTCTTACACAGTTGAAATAAAAAATTTCCATACTAATATATACACACATACTTATCTGAGAAAAAGAAAAATAGTAACTGTTTATTATGATAAAAATAATCAACTGTTTCAGGTTTTCAAAATGGGGTTGAACTCACGATTTTTTAGTATTGAGATTGAGATGAACCATAATTTATGCCTTTTTTCCATAACTTTTTAGATAATCTTAAACTTTCACTAGTTGTTTCTTTTTTTAAACTGGCAAATAATTCTTAGGGTTAGTATATACATATTTCTTGCAAGGTACGTCAAGCGGCGCACAAAAAAATGGATTACTATGTGACAGAGCATCCATCTAGAGTGCAAGATTGAATGTCAAATCATATATTTATACTCGTATGTTCTTACGTTCCACAACTGATGATACACACAGTTTGTCAACTATTAAGTTTGTCTGTTATGAAATTCTTTAAGTATCCTTTTGGAAATAAACTCTATAAACCAAATAGCAGATAATTATACATTATATATCGTATTGAGTGAGTATTGTATTTATATTCTTTGAAACGTAGTAGAGCTCTGAAATACTAAGAATTATTTATGAAGCGAGTAGTGTAGTTTATCTTTGATATAAGTGGTTGGGCAATAAGAAACATGCTATATTAGTATCAGTATCCAACAGAGCACACCTAAGCTATTGTAAAATTCACGCTTCATCCACTTGGATACATTTAATATTTTGTGACGACAGAATCCAGGGGATAAAACTTCATTTATTCTTTGGAATAAAACCATGTGATGTAATAAAAATAAAACAACAGTTACTGAAAGAATATATTTTGATGTATCAATCACCACACTAAAGTTAATAAAGAATTTTTGTAACGTGATTATACAACATGAGACTGACTAATAATTATGATAATTTCATTATTTGCAGGTCAAATATCAATTGATTTTGATTTTTACCTTAACTAATTCTGAACTATAAAATAAATACTTAAAAATTGACCATCTAAAAATTAAGTTGAGATTTTGTAAATGTATTTATTCTTGAAAACTTTAACAACGTATAGAATGAACGGTCCACTTTAATGAACTCCATTAAATTACTTATCAACGAATTAATTGGGCCTATTTTTCTTTTATTACATTTATTAGTTTGTTATCTTATACTTTAATAAAAAGAAGAACAAAAAATTAATAAGCCTACCGAACATCTAACAAATAAAAGTAAATGAAATTATTTATAAAACAATATCTAATTATCGTTTAAAAATAAATTCTTTAGTCATCGATGAAAAGTTATTCAAATTCGAACACGGCATTAAATAACGTAATCAAGTACGAATTTTCTACTTAATTTTCAATGTATCTTAAAGTTAAAATTGAATAAAGCTCATTATCTTTGAAAATTAGCAGTGTTATTCTGTTAAAAATACCCTCGAAATACTTTCTTCAAGTGATAATCTCTTTGGCTTCTTATGATGTGATAACGCTGTATTTAATAACAGAACACAATTGTAAATCGATTGTTATTTTTAAAACAACTGCCAGTTGATGAAAACCGTGCAGTCACAAAGTCGAATTAAATATACTGTGTATTTGAATATGCACTGTTGAATTGTCAAAGTTATTTTACCTTTCAATCGGAACATCTTTTGGCTTATGGCATGAATGAACGTAAGAAGCTCTGAAGTATTATAACACAAGAGGCTGCTCAATTCAGGCTACCTGGTGCTTGTGGATTTTTAAATTAGGGTTCGTAATGTGAGCGTCAGCGGACATATTTTCAAGATGTCGACGACGGCGTTCTAATTCTCTATCAAGAACTCTAAAACCAAACAAACGTAGCACTTTTGGATTATGTTTTTTATCTCTTAATACTTTTAATAAGTACACTGCTAATGCAAAGCTCCTGCGCACATGTAATTCATGGTATCCCACCATACCTAAAATGAAGAGTGTAGCATAAATTAGGGGTTAAAAAGAGTACACCCCGTATTGCCTCAAGTATATCGACGCTGGAAAGCAAACACGTAGTAACCCGCAAAACCAAAATTGATCTTCAAAGCAGAAAAACTTTGATTTTTTTCGATAAATAATTCCTATAAACGTCCATGGTAACAAATAAGGTGTTCCTTAGTCAATTTATACAGAAATAAGACATATTTTTTTTGGGAAAATCGAAAGATTTTCCATTATAAATATCCATTTTGGTTTTGCAGGTTACTACGTGTTTGCTTTCCAGCGTCGATATGTACCTAACAAACTTACTCTGTATGCGTTCTAACATGTCGCTATATCGAATCATTGCATTAAATTGCTGACTTCATACCAAGGCATTATATAATGTGATAATTGCCTTCATGTCGTGAATCCCTGGCATCTACGCAAGATTACCCCCAAATGTCGGTATGCTTTTTTATAAATACTAGATAATGTGCTCTCTAAATAACAGTTCCGTATTAAATGATACCCCGAATTGTTTACTTCTGTTACTCTTTTCATTGGTACCATGTCAATTTTATCATAAAATTGTTAAGGTTTACGAGCTATTGTAAATGAAATTGTGTGACATTTTGAAATGTTAAATTGAAGTTTATTGTTTTTACTTCAATTTACCACTTATCTATGTCGCTTTGAAGTTTCAAGCAGTCCCTTTCCCCTTTTACAGAAATATATAATTTTAGATTATCTGCAAATTATAAACAATTTGAATTTGTTACCACATTGGGTAAATCGTTAATCATAATAATTAATTTTAGTGGTCCAAGATTACTCCCTTGGCTTACTCCTGATCTAACAAAATATGGCTGTGATTGATGACCGGCAAATTAAACATATTGTTGTCGATCCTCCATGTAGCTAGCTTAGAATTTCATTAAATAGGGAGAACAACCAACGTCAGCTAATTCTCTAACCAAGACATCATTATCCACCAGATCAAAGGCCTTACGAGAGTCGAAATATGCGACATTTACCTGTCCTCGATTATCATCAACTAGCGGTGAAATATAGGTCATATAATTTAACAGGTTGCTTGCGGTACTTCTAGCTGGACGGAACCCATGCTGTGCCTCTGAGAGTTGTGCACTCACTTGTTCAAATATATTTCTTTCTAATATTGCTTCGAAAGCCTTTTTGTAATATTGCCTCGAAAATATTTTCAAAACCATTTCAAGTGGTTTTATCTCTCATACTGCTCTCTCCATTCATACGATAGTTAACAGAAAGGCACTGGTGATATTTTACGATTGTGTTCCGATTTTAGATATAAGTGTACTGTTTTCTTTTTCACTATGTCGATACCATTTTTACGATGTAGTTTTTTGCGTCTAGTAGGTGATGTTCGCCTTCATTAATCTTAGCCGTTGTAGCGTACATTCTTCATATATCTGATCAGATACTTGAAAAATGATTTTATGAATCCGGGTTATTTTTAATGATGTTTCGACACGATTTTAATGATGCCAGGTAAGTGATGCGAGAAATAAATTAATTCTGTTATATAATATTACTAGCTTTTAGCCAGTGGCTCCACCACTATAAAACTGTTAAGTGATATATAAAGTTTAAAATTATCCGTATACCAAATTTCATCAGAATCCATGCGGTAGTTGTTACGTGAAAGAGTAACAAACATCCCCACAAACTTTCGCGTTATTAATATTTGTAGGTTTTGAGATGCAGAATTTATACCAAAAAGCACAGAACAGATAGTATTTGAAGGCTTAAAAGTGATAAAGACTAGATATGTTTTTAGATATCATTCCATATAACCACGAGAGTTTGGACGCGGCTAATATCATCATCAACAACCCTTGTACATTCCCACTGAAGCGGCTCATGATGGTTAAGGAAGATGGATCATGACCCTCCACGCTGATTCAGACCCTCCAATGTTAATAACGACCACAAATGCAGCCGGGACCAATGGCTTAACGTGCCTTCTGAAGCACAGTGTAGCCCAAAATAATAATTTCGCAAGAGTCGGTTACGGCTATCCCTTGACCGACTCTTGCGAAAGTTGCGAAAGACCATAACAGTCGCGGGCCGCAGCACATACACCCAGCTATGACCGTTAATTTTCTACGCGGATAACAACTAGTTATTATTTCGTTGAGTTAATATGTTATATTTTTACTAAAGCAATTTTTTTTTACGTCAAGGATTGACAAATATATTTTTGTATATCACACAAAAAGTTTATTGACTTACTTGTTATCTTTACTGAAAATCAAATAATAAACTTGTTTATTAAAATTTCTTAATTGTAACCAATTCTCACTTTGAAGTTATTTGTTGATTAATTTCAAGTAGTTCTAAGTTTCAAGTATCCAGTAATAAACAAGACCATTTCTATTTTTTAAAATTTCTTTACTGAAAAGAAATTTTAATAGAAAACTAAATTAAAAAAAAATTAACACAAAATTGAAAATAAACTTTGAGTAATACTAAACTTTAGTAATAAACTCAAATAATAAAGCATTTGGAAAATTAAACGTCACGATTACTTTTTGAATAAAATAAAAACGTGAATAAAAATGACATAAAACGCTAGAGGCATTATTGTCTTTTAAATCATTTTTATTGTCTTTAAGAGAATACTTTTTGGTAAATATCAAACGAACACGAACAAATTTCAACCGAGGATTGCCTGTCCACCCATAATTTTATCTTAGAAATGTACTTGTCTTACATACTTAAAATATTCTACGAGGGCAGTAAGTAGTCTTACAGTGGCTACCGATTACTCAACCAGCGTACTACACACAATAGAAGATATGTACTTACCTTTCATTTCAACTCGTGCGAATTAACATGTCATGATTTAAGGGCGTATTCTTTTTGACCTTGAACGAAAATTTTAGGTCATTACTTATATTTCTTTTATTTCATTCATATTTTTATCCATATTTGTTGCATATTGTAACTATTTGTTGCTTAGGAATTGGTTAGTACTGTGAAACTAAATATTTTAAAGTAAATGTATTTAATTATCTTTATGTACAGTCGGCCAAGAAAGTGGTTCACCAGTTTTGACAACACTGCCCGTGTCTTTAAAGCATCGCTAAAGGCGAATCTTAGAATTGCATCATCATCATCATCATCAGCACTTTTACGTCCCTACTGCAGGGGCTCAGGCCTTTCTTATGGATGGTTAAGGAGGATGGGCCATGACCCTCCACGCTAGCCCAATGCGGAGGGTATTAACGACTGCGAATGCAGCCGGGACAAACGGCTTAACGTGCCTTCCGAAGCACGGAGTAGCTCAAGATAACATTCTTTTGGTCATCCATCCCGTGACCGACCCTTGTGAAAGTTGCTTAACGACAACGATCGCGGGCCGCATATAAACAATAAAAAAGATGCACAATGCTGACGTGTTGTCGTAGAGCACAAATGTTATTTTGACTTTTGCAACCTATGCATTAGATAATAATTTGCAATAACAAATAGACTCCAGAATCTTTCATAAATTTAAAATTTAAGTGTGGTGCGCAGTGGAAACTATTTAGTTACTCAAGAAAACTCTTTTACTGAAAAAGAAAATATCACTCGACAATTCATGTCAAAATTTTTCTTAGAATTTTCCGTAGGTATTTTCCTAATTCATTTATACTACAATGTCCCGAAATTTATCCATTAACGAGACAGCTCAAATAATCGCATTACACAATGATGGTTTAAATATTAGTGAGATTTCTAGAGAATTAAATGTGTTCGGTAAGCATTATTATGTCTGACGTGAGTTTAATGTAAAATCTCAGACCAAGTCTGATTGTAAAAAAATCTTTTCTGTTCATATTTTATTTTTGATTATAGAGACAAGCGTCTTTGGATAAGACGAGAAAGCGAGGAGGGGAATTTGAACGCTCGCAGTTGTAGCGGTCGTAGACCTGAAATATCAGATACTCAGCGAGTCTTCGTGAGACGGTGTTATGAGGAATCTGACTTTAAACCAACGCGTTGTATTGCCGACATGTTTGATGTCTAATGCTTTGGAGAGCCAAAGCATTAGATACCATTTATATTACATGGGCTTACATCACAGGCGTTGTGCAAAGAAAATTTATATGACTGACGCTCATGGCCAGCCGAATGGCCAGATTAAATTTCACCATAGAATATTTGGATTTTGATTAGAGCAACACTGTGTTCTGTGACGAGAAAACTTTTAAATCCCGTCAACACGGGCGTCTACACTTTTGGCGATTCAATAAGACGCGATACAAATAAAATCATGTCGTGCCAAATAGAGAATCGGGTCATCTCTGTAAATTTTTATGGATGGATGACTGCTGATGGTTTTGGAGACTTGACCTTTTTTGCTACCACGAGCAACGGCATCAGATTATGTTGATGTCCTTCAAAACGCTATATTTCATCCGTCCGGAATGTTTACCCAGAAAATGAAATGCGTCAATTTAAATATTTACAGGATAACTGTCCCTTACATGAAGCAAAGGTAACACGTGCTTGGTTTGATGCACATTCGGAAATAATCTTGATACCATGGTCTGCAAAATCGCCAGACCTCAATCCTATTGAAAATATGTGGAGTCTTATGGTTCAGAGATGGTGCAACCGTAATGAACGAACAGCAGAAGCACTACAAGAGCACTGCAATGGGGTTTGGGAGGAAACCCGTGGGTCTGATATCTGCTTAAGACTGGTGGGCTCGATGAGGGAATGTCTCCAAGCTGTCATAGAGGCAGATGGCGACTACACAAGATTGTAATAATTATAATTTTATAAAAGAATTGAATATATTTTTAACAACCAAAGAATCAGCATTTTCACTACCTTTTCTAGTTTTAGCCCTTGTCCCCCACTAAGCAGGATCGGCACAATATGTTTTTCTTCTCTATTCATTTCTATTATCCGTCATCTCAGTATATTCAAACCTATAACACGCATAGCTCATTACTTATAGCATTTCAATACATACTGAAAAATTTTATTTGCATTAGAATATTTTATAATTAATCTACATTCTAATGTAGGATATTTGTAGGATAAGACTTTGTTTACGATATTATAACTCTAAAGTATTCTCGGTTTTTCTAAATTTTTCATTATGAATTATACATTTCTAGCTTTCTGCCTACGACTTCGTATGCGTGGACCAGTTTTGTTGGTTTTTGGAGAAATAGTCTATTTTCTAAGTTAGACTTCAAGCAATACAACTGTGGAAACCGCATTTAATTGAGTTCATTAGTTTTGGCGTGATGCCTGGACAAACATACAGACAGACAGAGAGAAAAAATTTTTTTTGCCTTTCATTAGTTTTATAAAGACCGTCCTTAAATTTTTTCCAAAACATCTTACAGACGTAACCTTGTTACATTTTTATTATAGGTATAGATAATTACTGTCAAAGGTTACGTCAAAATGGTCAAAATGATGAAGATAGCAATAATGACGTGTCCTTGACGTGTCAGAAAATTAAAGCCACGGAAAATCAATCTTGTTGTTAGTTGACGTACACGCGAACTTACACCTTAGGGTGTTAAACCACTTTCTTGACCGACTGTACAATAGTCAATGCTCAAAAAATTCTAACTATTTGCTTTATTAAATCTACTTCCAATTTATTACGAATATAAACAATGTAATCTTCAAAAAATAATCTTTCAAATTGTGAAAAAAAAACATCAGAATCACTTCCAGTTTGTTAATCACTGTGTCATTCAAACACTGATGAAATTAATGATACTTTCAAATTTCTATAAATTCTTGGAAAATGAAAGATATAATAAAGTCTACTGGGAATACTGATTCTACACAGACTAAGTTACAGGCAATAATAGCAAGTCGTTTTCAAACAGAGAACTTAATGCGAAACATCGTTTCATTCTTATTAAACTCAAAGTATAACGGTTGATAAATTATAATGAAAATTCCTAACATTATTCTCATCACAAAGAGAACTTCTATCACAAAGTCGATAAGAGATCGTATGACAAAAATGCGGTGATGTAAATCATAGTAATTTCTCGTCTCATTTGACGTCAGCGGTGAATAGTCTCTGAAATAATATCTTTTGGGGAATGAAGAGTTCACACCTCATCTCGACAAAATTATCTACACAAAACCGCGTAGCAATTCTGCTACGGTCGTAGTCAGTGAGTCCGCGAGCATCACGGATGACAGACGTGTTTACCGTGATCACGTAGCAGTCGTAGCATTAGATCGCAAATGTTCGTAGCAATTTCGCTAAACAACTTTCGGCATTTTCACTTTAAATTAATAAGTTTTAATGAGTTCTGTGAATCCAGTTTGGGGATTTCAAAAAATTGTAAGTATTTAGTTTTTTTCGAAGACAATAAGAAGTTAAGTTTTTGAATTAATTTAGCCAAAGTTACTGTCAATATCATAATGAGTTAAAGTACATTAAATTTCGTTTGTTATAAATTATTTCAAGGGTCACATGTTGAACTCTAATATTGTATATTTATTAGATAGTAATTTAAATAACGGATGATATTTAACTACGGACACATCAAATCTATATCTACCGATATTATAGGGAAGAAATATTTCACTGCATGTTTGTTTGCATTAAATATATTCAGAAACTACTAGGTAGGTAATTCTCACGGACGCAATTGCGGGAATACAAATAGAATTCTATATAATATTAGCTATTTTCCCGCGACTTCGCGCGTATAAATTGAAGTTTATGTCAACCTGGCAAACATGTAGCTACCCATGGGTGATCGAAATTTTAAAATCGGTCGAGTAGTTTTGGGACCTATTCAATGCAATCAAACATAGAAACAAACAATCATATCTTTCCTCTTTATAATATTAATGTAGTTAAATATTTTTTTAAAATCTGTTTATTAGCATCTGCTCGAATAATCTAATGGAGCTTCGAAAATGACTTATTTATTGTCTTAATGAAAATTATCCAACAGTGCATTGAATATTTTTGACATTTTTTTACAATTTTAGATGTCTTAAGCTTTTCAGTCTTGTTACGTTTAATATTGATTTTTCATTTCTTTGACTCTTCATAGCAACAGTATTTTTTTCTGTATAAATTTAAAAAGTTGACGCCTTTGACAGAAGTATAATGTTCGTCAGTCGCCCGGATTGTAAAAAGTCGTCGTTCGAATCCCATCTCAGGGTGCCAGGGACCAATTGGATTTTTTAAGCATTTTGTATTAGGAATAATTTTCAGAATAGCATTGTGAATGCGAAATTAATCATAAGTATGATGGTTTGCTATATATATCAGAATTCTTAACATCCAGTCACCTTCTGGTAAAACTTTTTTTTTTTTATAAAAATTTTAGTTAACAGGTTTTATCAGCATGGGTACGATATAAAAGTATGCCAGTTAAGATGATAAACGAATCCCAACCAACGCACATATGGAGTTTTCCATGTCAACGTTAGTAAGAAAACAGAACATGTCAAACGCATGTCAACCCGTCTGCGTCGTCTTAAGATACGGTTAGAGTTTTATTTATAGGACCAAGTTTTTGTTTTTCTTTACAAATATGACAGGATATCAACGTGCCACTATTTGGGATACGGTGTGACAGGATGAGCTGTACTACTTATTTGTGATATAAAATTGAAGTTTACGTACAATACCTATATTGTCACATTTATCTTAACAACCGGGAGAGCATTAAGCTAGGTGAACTAACAAGCACCGTGTGTCCGACCATTTCCAGTCACTTTTGACCCCCTTGTAACAGAAAAACTATTCCACAAAAACTTGTCAATTTATCTCATAAAAACACAAATTTTGTAAATACACTCCAAGCGGTTTTTTTGGTTATTAACGTTTAAAAATCGTCATTGTTATCACGTATAGACCAAAATTCTAACCAAGTTCCAGACAACCTAAAGTGAAAGTAAAACAATATTATTAAAGTCTAAGACTGACTTGGTTAGTTAGTTTGTTCAGAACTGGCGAGCAGCACCGTGTGTAATTACCACCAAAAATATAAATTTAAAATGAGAGCCAAGTTAAATATTATGGATACATGACTTAGTTGTTGAAATTTATTTTTAAATACAAAGATATTTTGCAGTTTAAAATGTCCGTTCTTTATTATATTTGATCAGTTTTATATTCACAAAGCTATAGTGAAAAATGTTCTTAATGAAAATTACTTAAAAATCCATTTGTTCCCTGGCACTCTGATGTGACTCGAACCCATGACCTTTCGCAATACAGGTGACAGCTTAGGACCTAACAGAAATTTTCATTTAGAATATGTAATTTCTTCTGAAAATTAGGAATTTTAAGAAGGCATCGATGGAGAAGAGCGTCTAAGAGTAAGAGAGCAAATTTTTTTTCTATCGTAAATACATGTGAAAACTAACCAAGTCAGATCTTTGACTTCAAATATTGTTCTAAATTGTAAGAAGAAAGGACATTTTACGTTGCTATAAATAAATTTCCGAACTGACCATTGAACTTGGGACCCATTATTTTGTTGTTGAAATCAACAACTAAGGCATGTATCATAATATTGAACTTGGCTTTCATTTTACATTTATGTTTTGATGGGTATTAATGTCACATGTAATAGATGCTCTATTTCACATGAAATATATTATTATAAAACTGTATTTTAATCGGCAAGTTTGTCGGTTTTAGTCAGTAAGTTCGGAAGGCATGTTAAGCAACTGGCCAACGCGGATTGAAGAGTATTAACGACCGAGGATAATATTCTTCAATCCGCGTTGGCGAGCATGGCCTATCCTCCTTAATTATCTAAAAGGAAGGCCTGAGTGCCACCCGTGTGCACATAACATAACATTATGGTAAATACTGTATTTTAACATTCAAAATAGACTAATAAATAAATCGTCGTCGTAGTCTGTCCAGTATTAATTTTTGGATACTGACCTATGTCAATTGCCAACAAGTTTGGAATTTTTAGCCCATTTAATACGGTACCTATCTATCTGAGGAATTATTTTGAACAACCTGATAGGTTTATTAATTTACATGACGATAACATTGAAAATATAACTTTTTAAAGAACTATCAGCTAGTTTCACTAACGTCTATTAAAGTTTAATGACGACTTCATGTTCTAAATTTGAATATTTGTATCAATAATGTAAGAATAGCTATAGAAGGTCAGAAAATACAATATTCAATATACGTAGACGACACTTCCCTCCTAGCGTCAACCAGAGACGAAATCGAGATACTACTTCGATAACTGGAGACCACAGCAATAGATTTTGGACTCACAAAATGATGATTGTGTCAGGTAGTCTAAAATTATATTTATCTGGGTTTTGATGGAGGATCTGGGTGGTACTGGGGGTTGCGAACATGAGATTCGAAGGCGATGTGCCGTAACTAGATCTGCGGTAGCGAAACTTGCTAAGATTTGGAAGGACCCCGCCCAGAATAACCATAAAAGACCCGAGAATCACCATAAAAGACGTCCTGAACAAGTGGTAGGGGAAAAAATTTTTTTGGACGATTCAAAAGTACTTACTTTAAATAAGCCTTACTCGAATAAAGATATTTTCATTTCATTTCATTTCACCATAAACACAAAGGTTTGATAAGGCCAGGTATCTCGGCCTTTCCATTCTTCCTTTATGAAGCTGAGACATAAACCCTAAGGATACAGGATCGTCGCAAGATTGTCGCTTTGAAAATGTGGTGTTAGAGAGGTCTGCTCACAACCACCTGGACCGCGCATCGTACTAATAAGTCGATCCTGAAAGAATTGAATATCAAGGAGAGGTTATCGCTGAATGTGCAAATACGAATTTTAATGTTTTTCGGATACATTGCCGTATGAGTATTTCTGGGAACGACTGGTGGTACAGGGAAAGTCGAGGGTAAAAGATCCCGCGGGCGCTCGCCAACACGCTGTACAGATCTCGTAAATTATGTAACGCACTCCGGCATTAACAAGTGCAATTATCTCGCTAAGCATCATACTATATGGCGACGTAAGGCCAATGGTGTCTGAGGACTCGACTTTGAAATAACCACGACCACTCTGGCAAGAGTGCACAATTAAGAAGAAAAGAAATATCAATAATGTCTCTTTAAACAAATATTAATTTTAATGGACGCTTGTGCAATATCTCATGCAAGTATTTATGTAAGTTAGTGCTGGCGGCACTGGCTGGCTTCCCTACCCCCTTCCCGCTGGTCTCTCTTCCTTGACGCTCGCGTGTTACTTTACTAACGTTACTTTACACATAATATTATTTAATAAATATAAGTATACTCCACTCAGATCTAGCTTACTTCTATATAAAAAATAGAAAACAGAATAAGTACGTGATACAATGGACATACTTTCTCATGAAACCAATCGCTTCATAATAATGACAATTATAATGGAAGTTTGTGCAAAGAGCAGACTGTCACTTTAAACTAACGACAATTATGAAGGACTCTTTCGCAACTGGGTGTTACTTTTAAAATGTGTTTCCAGTAAATCAATTAAGTATATTCAGGAAAAGGTAAATAATAAAAACCGGCCAAGCACGAGTCGGACATGCTCCAGTGGGGTTCCGTACCGAAAAATGTAAGAGAGTCCTCTTAAATATTTATTTTATTCTGACTTTAGTACTGCTATTGAAGCGGCTACAGAAATACACCAAATGTGAAAATTTAAACTGTCTAACTTCATTTCGCTCTTGAGATACAGTCTAGTGACAGACAGACAGAAAAATCACCGTTATACCGTTTCCGATTTACCCTTTCGGTACGGAATCCTAAAAAGGAAATTACCTCCGATGAGCATGCTAAAAATTTTCAATACCCTTCAGTCAATATAATACAAACAACGTCAAAAACCAAATGCTTCCCCTTTTAGAGTAATTGACTTATATGTGTTCGACAGTAAAATTACGTGTCAATCAGAATCACTTGCAAATTAGGTACTGTATTACGTAATTTACTCATCATATATGGATTAGACTTTCTATATTATGATGTTTGTAATTAAAATTGTCATAAATTAATTAACGCAACAATCACCGCAAAATATCCAAACACATTTCCCCAAATAAGACAATAAGAAAACATATAGGTATTGAAAACTCTTTTAGAGGTTTGTATGATGACGTCATTTATAGTAATAAATAAATCAGCCCCATACAGAAACCACAATCAAATATATAAAAAATACGGCAGAATCGAGCGAATTCAGGATTGCCCACAAGAAGTCTTGGTATAAAATATATAAAAATATATTTTATACTGGTATTCAGAGCCGCTTCGCGAATCTCGTGTTACGTTTTTTAACTTGCTGATAATACAGCTTTGTATTGATGAAAGAATTTAGTAGTTCTTGATCCATTACAATAAAACTAATAAAAAAAAACTCTTTCTAAAACTAACTTTCTCTCGCGTCTTTCTTTGTGTATGATGTAACTTTCCATAGGTTAAAGAATTTTCAAAATTGATTCAATCGTTTTGAAGATATTCAATGCAAACAAACAAATCTTTCCTCCCTTTAATATTAGTACATTAATACACAGAAGTAAATCAAGGTTGTTTCTAAAAATAACTTTATCGAAAATTTAAAAATAATTATAACATTCGGGAACAAAAGAAACATAATGTATGTTTGTTTAAAAAATAAAGCTAATGAGGGAACAAGACGAATTTACGAAATTTATAGTCAACGCGAAAGATAGAGATAAACCATTGGTTATTTCGTAAAAGAAAGAATCAAAACTTATATTTGAATAATTGCTCGAACTACAACGATTATAATTTTATACCAAAAATATGTTATCCGTGTTCAATTACACTGTGCTAAAACTTGATTTGTCTCAAAACTAATTTAAAATTTAATAAAATAAAATATTTTATTAGAACTTGTGTTGTGGAATTTTGTGTAATAATAACCGTCCGACTTCAATATATTCAAATGTTTTGAATTGAAAGTGTCCGGTTCCAAGGTGTCAAGGAGTCAATGTAGAATGCGATGTAGAGCGAATGCAGAAAATGAAGTTCCTTTTGGCCCGGGGTTTTGTTGGATGGATAACTAAAGCGTTTCATACAAACGCTTTAGTTATCCATTCTGGTATCACAATGTATGCGATGTTGTTTAAAATTTTGTTTTATTTTATTTACCATCTTATTAGCCTCTTTTTTTACTTTTATTATTCAGCTTATACTTTTATAATTGCAAATTTAACCCGTTAGTGGACTAATCATCAAGTTCTTTTATTGATAACAGTAAATTATAAAAAGATGTCCTCATTATTATATTAGATCAATATGCATGCAAAAAGGCTTAAAAATTCCACCAGCCTCAGCTACTCTGAAATGGGATTCGAACCCACGACCTTCCCAATCCGGGCGATTGCACTAACCAATGAGCTACCCAGGACCCAACAGGACTAATAAATTTATCGAGCACTTATTACGTGTCGCTCCACTCCACCAAAAACAGCCAAAAGAAACATTTTTACAAATATTTAAACTTTCGATTAAGATAAAAATTCGTTTGAATTATTATCTTTGGTTAATTTTGCGTGCACAAAGCTATACTGGAAAATATTCTTAATGAAAAATGCTTAAATATTCCACCAGGCCCAAGTACTCCGATGGAACTCGAACCATCTCAGAGTACTTAGTCCTGGTGGAGTTTTAAGTGTTTTTCATTAACAATTGCCTACCTAATATGTAAAATGTAAGTATATTACATGTTATAATGGCACTAAATACCTCTTGACAGGTTTATACTGGGTTACTGTCAAGGATTGAATCTTTCACGTATTGAGTCGAGTCAAAACGTATTAACAAGGAACTGTACGGAATTTCAATATGGTGTCCATTGTTGTTAATCGTAGGTAAGATTCCTCTTTTATTAGCCTATTAACATTGGAGAGAAGAAAAACCTGTTTGTCAACACAATATTACATATGATCACTCTACTGTACATTGTGTATGTTTGACTACATATGACATTTGTGCAATTACATGTTCCCCAATTACACAAACGTCCATTACGGTTTACAATACAAATGATCAAATTAAGAACATCCATTAGAACTTAAAATCATTTTTAAACCTTAGTGAACGTTTGTGCAACTGGGGTTATGTCGCTTTCAACTAATGTCAATTTCAATTGCCTTTTGTGTAACTTATAATTTTAATTGGAAGATTAGACATTAAAGTTATGTCGGGCGTTCAATAGGAACAGAAAATTTGGTGCAAAGCTTTACTTCTCATAAGGATTCAACCACCCATTAGCTTTCCGAGTTATCGTCTACACAATATGGCCCAATAGACGGCTATTTATATTATGAACATTGGGTCGCGTTTGCAGCTCTTACAATTTCCGCGTCGGATGTTTTAAAGTTTGTTCCCGACGTAAATCGGATAATACCAACGACCGAACTTTTTAATTCTTGTCAGTGTTTTTTTTTTCTGAATAATAGCTGTCAAAATAATGAGACGGGCGTCGTCCAATAAACGTATTTTAACTTTCAGAATAGTCTTTAGGTCAGTACGTATAATAAAATGTTTATTTATAAATTTATTTAGACACTAGTTTCCGCCAGCGGCTTTATCCACGTGGTTCCTAGGGATTTTTAAGGGGACAAGAAATAGCCTTTATGTTAATTATCGGTATCCCAATTTCCATCAAATCGTAGTTTATTCGTGAAGAAGTAACAAACATTCACCTTTATAATTTAAATAGCTAAAATAATTTTAAAATAGTGTAAATAGCTTAAATAATTTTATAATTGATTTCAATATAATAATTTACGGCTTTTTAATTGAATAGCAAACAATGGTTACTATGGTAACGGTTTAATTCCCTATACAAACTTCCACTCCCATTTTCATCCCTTTATTTTCTGTTTTTCGGGATAAAATATAGTTTATGTTCGCCGCATATGATGTAGCTTCTTGTAGTAGGTATTTTTTTTAAATAGTTCAGTTGTTTCGGGACCTATTCGTTGCAAACAAACAAACAATCAAATCTTTTGTCTTTATAATATTAGTATAGATATAAAATACTACTATAATTTAACGTCAAGTTTTACGTTTAGTATTTTCCGATGTTTAATAGTGGAAACTATAACTAAAACAATTATATGAGTACTTTATCGATTTATTTATCTAATAGATTTTCCTGTGACTTTGTCTGCGAGAAATTTTTGTTTTTAGAAGCTATTTTTTCTTCACGATTTCACCAATCTACATTCTTATAAAATAATAATAATAATAATAAATATTCTTTATTGCAAAATAGAAAAGAGACAATATACAAAATCATACGCAAACATAATAACAACACCATACAATAGGCGGCCTTATCGCTTGATAGCGATTTCTGCCAGGCAACCTAACAAAGTACAGAAATTTAACTAAAAACAAATATAAGCAGATAGTGCAAATTTAAAATAAAGTAATTACGCGGACAAATAGAACAAAAGTTATAAGAACAAAAAAGTGACAAAACAAATAGATATATAAAGCGTGAAAGCATACCAGCGACAAACACAGTGCGACATGTGGGGGAGGAAAGAGAGAAGAAGAGAGAAAAAAAGAGAGGAAGAAAGGAAAGGAAGATTAATCTTCAGGCAGGTAAAAAGATTTTAACAGCGATTTGAAAATGTCTAAAGACTTTGCCTGTCGTATTAACTCGGGTAAGGAGTTCCAGAGTTTGGTGGCCTGTAGTGTAAATAAATTGCTGTAAAATTTAGTCAGATTAGGTGGTGTATACAAACAATAATTATTAGAAGAGCGAAGAGATAGATCATGAGAAGATGAGAGAAATTGAAATCGAGTTTTAAGATAGAAAGGAGTCATGGGGTTGAACAGTATTGAGTACAGAAGACAGAGCATATGCATATCCCTTCGTCGACGGATGGGAAGCCACTGGAGTTGCTTACGGAATTCGGAAACATGGTCATATTTACGTAAGTCAAATATAAACCGTATTGAGAGATTTTGGAGACGTTCAAGTTTATTTAGAAGGTCAACTGTAAGGTCAGGATAACATGCATCAGCATAATCAAGAAGAGGTAAAAGAACTGAATGCGCAAGTGTAATTTTGGTTGAGGTAGGCAAGAAATTACGCAGTCTCCTAAGAGAACCAGACCCAGCAAACATCCTCCGGCTCACCTCTGCTACTTGTTGACGCCAAGACAACGTATTGTCAAAGATAATACCCAGGTCCTTAACAGCATCAGCATAAGGCACACACACCCCATCAAATTTAATTGGGGGTAATTGGTCAGTTTTAATCCTAGAAATATAAAAAGGACTACCGATTATAATACATTGTGTCTTGTAAGGATTTACTTTAAGACCAAAATAGTTACTCCAATGGACAATTCGATCCAAGTCTGAATTAATAATGCTAATTGCATCAACAAGCTGCTCAAAGCACTTCTAGGCGTAAATTTGGAGATCGTCTGCATACAAATGATAGGGAAAAGAAAGGTGTTGAGTGATGGAATTAATAAAAATAGAAAACAATAACGGAGAGAGCACACCGCCTTGAGGGACACCGGCTGTCGTAGAATACCACGTAGAAACCGAATTTTCTACACGTATACGTTGCCGACGACCTTCTAAGTAGCTGCGAAACCAGTCAACCACCGTTGGAGATATGTTAAGGGAACGCAGAATACCTAAAAGGATGTCAAAATCAACCGTGCCAAAAGCGTTGCTGAAATCCAGTAATGTTAACACAGTAAGCTGCTGCTTTTCCATTCCATGCCAGATATCGTCGGTGATATTGACCAGAGCAGTAGTGGTACTATGCGCAGGACGAAAACCAGAAATTAAAATTATTGTAAACGCTTGTTTCATTTTCAAAGTAATATTGCATAAATGGTGTTAAAACCTGTTAATCAATTTATTTACTTGTAAAATCCCGTCGTTTTTATAAAAGTTTCAGATAACCAGTTTTATCAGCTTGGGTGCGATATGTGAAGGTAGTAGTTAAGTATAAAAATGTAGGCTCTGTCCTTCCCAGTTTCTCTGCCTCCAAATTAAATTTCAATTTAAATTTCTAGGTCATTACTGGTTGAAAGTCCGTTTATATTTATGCTACTGTAACAGACAGACAGTTACTTTCGCATTTACAGCCTTATTAATATTATAAATACCAAAGTTTTGTAAGTTTGGATATATTTTACCTCTTCACTTAAAAATATAGTTTGATATACGGACAATTCTAAGTCTGAATTAACATATAGGCTACTCTTTATCCCACTTAACACTACACCGGGACCACAAGCCACTGGCAGAAAGCAAGTTATATAATAAGGAAGGATACAGAACTAGTTGCACTTTGCTGAATATTTCAGATGTACCGTACAATATTTTTATTTTCTTTTTTGTGGGTTGTCCCGGTGATACCCATGAATTTTATCTCGTGCGTCCATTTTCCCCATTTCGGGAGCACTAAAAGGTTTTCGCCATGAAATTTCACCGTAAAAGGAGGCAAAATAATGGAGTCAAGACTTTGCTACAGATATAGAGTATGATAGTCAATTCTAGTACCAACCATCTATTCTTTTAAATCGGAGAATAAACAATTTCGTTATAATAAGTCTTTATTTGTATATGAAGTGTAAAGAAAAAAGACATTACAAAGAAATAAATCTGCACTCAACTTTTAAATTTAATACTAACAGAGTTATGCTTAAGATAAATTGGACATATTTGAAAATATATAGGAATAGAGTGACCATACTAACATATTATAAGAAGGAAAATTTTTATTGTTTGTTTGTTTGCATTTAATACCTCCGAAACTAAATACCGATTTTTTTAAATTCGTTCACCTACAGGAAGCGTCACTATACGTAGGTGACACAAGCTATAAAAAAGGCAAAGAGACATATAAACAAACAACTAAATATTTCCTTTTTTTAATATTTGTATAGAAGACCATTTCGAGACTGATTATTAGACGTATAGTTGAAACTGTAAAAAATCGACTTAAACGAGGAAAAATAACTATTCCAGAAAACTAGAAATATAAATAAACCATGTTTAAAATACATACTCATATAAAAGTTTTAAGAGTTTCGGGTATATTAAACTTGGTACTCAGTTATACGGAAGAATAATATACTCTTTTCCACTGTTGAGTAATAAAAATGGTTGAAGACGAGCAAAGCTTGAGGAGCTATCACATATTAATAAGTTTGAGAATGCTGTTCAAGCAGTAACTGTACGAAATAAAATATTTTATATTTACTCTGAAACTTTATTATTAGGTAAGACAGAAAATAACTATTTTGAAAATATATTACTAGTGTATGAAAGTTTATTATTCCGTATTTTTTAGGGTCTGAGAGTGATGTCTGTCTGTTACCTCGCTGCATCTCGTGAACCGTGATAACTAAACAGTTGAAATTACCATAGATGATATATCTCTATTGCCAAAATAAGAATACTAAAAACCGAATGAAATAAATATTTAACCACTGAACTACCCAGGACTTAACAGGATTGACGAATTTTTCAAGTACTTGTTACTTTTTCGCCAAACTTTCGATTAAGGCGAAAATTTGTTCTTATTATTTTTAATAATTAGATGAAATATTATAATTAAAATAATATTGTTTAAAAATTGATTATTACCAGAATAGACGCAATTTGAACCGGATTTATTGATATATACAATTTAGTTTACTGTTTGACTCTGAGTACTTTGCTGAGTACAATGAAAAACAAAATCAGTTAATTTTCGTTTCTTCCTTGATGCATGGTGGTTCTCAACGGTAAGTCATGTGGTGATTTCACAAATTGACGGAAGTAAGCTCGAGTTATTTATTATTTAATTAATATAAAGAGCATAAAACAAATACAAAATGTGTATTACTAAGACAAGGCGCAGGAATAGCTCAGTGGCTTAGTGGACGAGCACCGTCCGTAGCCAAGATCGTTGTTGTTAAGCAACTTTCGCAAGGGTCGGTCACGGGATGGAAGATCAAAAAATTTTTTTTCTGGAATGAAATAATCTTTATTCTAGTAGGCTATTACAAGCACTTTTGAAACGTCCAAAAAACTTCAGAAGGCCGTCCATCCGCTGCACTTGCAATCGTTAATAACCTACAACCCGCATTGGGTCAGCGTGGAGGTTCATAGTCCATCCTCCTTAATCATCTACAAGGAAAGCCTGAACCTTGCAACGCAGACGCAAAAGGGCTGATGATGAAGACAAGGCGCGCTCTGGTGATATTTTAACATCGCGACTAGTTGTTTCTGTCATCGTGCTCCTGTTATTTGTATAGAACCCATTTGATTGTCACGTGTTCAAGTGCGCGCGTCTCGACAAGGATTCTAAGGCACTGGTTTTGTGATCTAGTAACAAGAACTGTGCCGTAAAGGATTAAAGTTGAAGCGCTTTTCACTTTCAATAATTACGATATTATTAGCAGAATTGCCTTACTGGTTCTTGATTGATCTGAAATTTACAAGAAAACCGCTGAAAATTAACCCTCGTGACTAGAACTAAAATTTTGGGAAAAATACAGACATTAATTTAGCAAAATTTTAGTTCTAGACACGTTCTTTTTTAAAATTTATAATTGTTTACTCACTTATGATTGTTCACACGTCGTTTCCAGATTAAAACAGAGATTGAGTGTAACAACAAATTATTAAAAGCTCTCCACGAATCTTTTGTTCTCTCGTCGTTATTCGGCTTTGTATGATCGTATGTCTAAAATGTTCATTGGCTCTGAAAAAGGGCTCGATCGTCTCTTTTTCTACTTCCATTGTTTGAACTCCTGACTGTTCCACTAGAGATAAAAGCGGTCAAATGAAAATGTCGGTAGGGCGGATATTACTAAAGCGTGGCTTGGTGAAAAAAACTATATAAGGTATAAAATTAAAACTTAATTCTATTACTCGTATAGATAAATATCATGTATCTCTGAATGCTAGAGAATAATCAAAAAGAATATTTTTTAGTATAGCATTGTGAATGCAATATTTATCAAATATAATAATCATGTACATACGTAATAAATTATCTATTTTTATACTAGCTTTTGCCCGCGGCTTCGTCCGCATGATATAGTTACTTTGGACAACAAATATTTTTCAAGAACACTGTTGTTTTTTGAGCTGATGATGAAATGACCTTGATGTTTAAGTTCGAAAATAGTACTACAAAAAAACCAACAAATGTCCAATATGTTTCAGCACTTTATCTTTGAAACTTTAGATATAATAATCCAATTCAATGCAATGAAATACAGATGAAAAAAAAACAGTTCTGAAGTTTACAAAAACCTTAATCGAAAACGTAATCTACGCAAAATTCTATGAAAGAAACGTTACCGCAGATAAGTTTAGAATAAACGCCATCTAGAATACAGCGCCATCTATTGGGTGTATTTGCAACCTAGATGTCAAACGATATTGAAGAATTTTATCTATGAATCTCGGTACACCGCCATCTATGACAACTTCATAAAACTAAACAGTAAATAAACACTTGCTTAAGAAACAATTAATTAGTACATTTTATTCGTTAACATTCACGACATAAGCGAAAAATTGAGATGATAACTATCCTATCCAATAAGTTAGACCAAAATACGGGTACATGTACGGGTACAATTTGATTGAAATCGGTTTAGTAGTTTTGGAGTTTATTGGCAACATACATCGTGACACAATTTTTTTATATATATAAGATTATAAAGGCTCCGAAAGTGCTGGACCGATTCTTCCGAAAACTTCTGTCACCTACAGATAGCTTAATTATATGCATCTGACGAAGGTTATTATTTAACTGCGGGGCCGGCGGAAAGTTAGGTTAGTCAACATCCGCAATCTGACTAGTGGTCGAGATATTCCTTCGAAATAAGATCGCATATAGATCACAAATCAGTTATTTAGTTGAATTACTTAATTATCTAATCGGAGTACATTAATAATAACTCGATGCAAACGAATTGCAATACGAAACGCGGAGAGTTCTGCGCTTGCGTCCGCTCAATATGGCCGCACAACGTAAAAGTGCCATCTTCGAACAAGCATAGACCACTCCCAAGCGATGACAGCCGTCAATGTCATAACTTGACGTTTCGCAAAGCACCATAGATCTTGACAGATGACAGCTGCAGGTGACAGATGGCGTTTCGCACAATCGAAGCGCCTTCTCGCCGACACGGCCATCCTGCTGCATCACACGTCCTCGTGTGAGTCTAAAAATGAAAACACTACCAGTAGCTTTTGCCATCACTCGGTCATCTCTGACCAGTAAAAATACCGTCACATAAGCACACCGATCACAAACTATGTTTACTGATTACAACTATGTACAATGATCAAATACTGTAATGCCTTAGTAAATCAACTTCGAAGGATATCTGAAGTTCAAACTTTAAATCAAGTCTTACACTCATCAGTACACAACTGAACACATATCGCGATTCTATACAGTGATAGAACGCACACATCAAGTCACATAACGCCTCCATCGAGCATTATGTTCTCTTCGTGCCTCTAACAACACAAGCAAAACTCCTGCTTCGAGCGTTATGCTACCAGTGTCTCCATCGAGCACATAAACAACCAATGCCTCCATCAAGCATTATTCCCATGAGGAACTCCATTGATCGCTCAAGTAACACCTCCATCGAGTTTTACCCAACTTAATCACGCGATGTGCCATGAACTTCGAACACAAGATCATCACTTTGATCCACGATTCTTCTACAACCAACTGACCTTCAGGCATCCTTCTTAGTCTATCATGAGCATACTTGTACGTCCTCTTAGAATTTAACGCCTTTAACAAATAACGATCACCATCTAACAACTCCATGACCTTAAACGGTCTGTTTGGTCTGATTACGCTCCTCATTTTGTAACAAAACGAAGTCACTTCAGTCAGTCAGTCAAATTAATAATTCTCTCTACTCTGCACATCATCAATTCTATTAATCACAGTCGTCGCATCACCTAATTCGAGCGATGTAACTCATGTCACCTTCAAGTGACGATGTCCTAGAAACAGTCGTCACATCACCTAATACGAGTGATGTAACTCATGCCACCTCCAAGTGACGATACCTCATAAACAGTCGTCACATCACCTAATACGAGTGATGTAACTCATGCCACCTCCAAGTGACGATACCTCACAAACAGTCGTCACAGAACTCGCGAAATTCGCGGCTAGTCAAGCAGCGTCCTTGGTCCGCGATAATACGCATTGGCGCGGCAAATAGGGAGATAGCTAATTTCGAAGCTCGAATGCTGTTCTTAGAGTCAATGTTGGTATGGAGTATGGACAAGCAAGGAAAATTTGGTAAAAGCATCGATCAAAACAAAAGCGTACTCCTTTTTATCATTTTTGCCGCTTAGTTTTCCAGTAGCATCTAGTTGCAAAGTGTGCCACGGAATAGCAAGCTTAGGTATAGGGTAAAGCTCAGCCTGCACTTAACCTATGTGAGTTTTAGAAATTTTGCAAGTGATACAGTTGTCAACGAATTTACGAACATATTTTGTCATGTTTTCAAACCAATAATGACTATAGAGCTTTTCCATAGTTTTCTCCCAGCCCAAATGCAAAAGAGACTCATGCGCGCCAAAATGGCGGCAACTTCAGTGTTACCATTCTAATAGAATTAAAAGTATCGATAATCACGCCCTCTTTACAATCGAATAATTAAGTAATCGAGTAAATAAAAATTAAAAAAAAAAGAAAACTAAACCAAACGATCTTCGTAAAGGTGATGGAGATGCTCTGCGAAACGGCTATTCTGATAGCCTCACGCATCCTCGCGTGGGGGTTCAATCTGAAAGGGAAAATATGCAGCGCAGTAGATTCTTTACTACATTTTGTATAAACTAACTCAAAATTGTAAGTCTTCGAACAATAATATTGAAAGTAATGAAATCATGCTACGATCACTAAGCAGTTCAACGAAACTCATCAGACAAATTAGCTTTCTAAATAAAATTGGAAATCGTGGATTACATAGTAAAACAGTGTCGTATGCAATACTCTATAATTTCAGATGCTTCCATCCAGCACCTTGTGACAACCTCCATCCGGTCATCACAAAACAATCACGTGGTTGGGTGACCTCCATCCGGTACCCTTCCACAACACAACACATCCACGGGTGACCTCCATCCGGTACCCATACACAACCGTCGTCTCTATGCGACGAACCAACAGCGATCGTTTACATCTGCTAGCCAACGCACGCCACTCACAAACGTGGCCGCAATGCGACGGGAAATCTAGCCCGATTTACGCCTACGACTACGAAGGCCCGGAAGATGTAAACAACCTGAGCAACTTACATACTACTGCTTTACAAATAAAAAAGGAGAGAAAAATAGTTACAAAGAATAAGTTTTGTTGAACTACCAAATAAAAACTAGTTGAAGTTAAAGGAGAACATGAAAAAGAAATTAAAAAAACAATATCGTCAATCTGAACCAAAACTTAAATCTGCACGATACTATAAACATTTCTATCACCAATACCAGTTATTTTAATAGTGTTACTAATTCGATTGCCATGAATTATTCGCGATATTAATTACATTATAAGGGAGCACTCGACTCCAGTATCAAAACAAAATGAAAACGACTCACCAAAATGCTGCAAAATACTAGCAAGGGTATCAATCAAGCTTGCCACCGTTGCATCTTCTTCGGCTACAGGCATCTTGAGAGTAGTGACCATCTGCTCCACAATTGAAGAACGTGACAGCAGCGTTCAGGTTTCTGTTCTTCATATTAGGAACGCTTTGTTCTTCTTACGAAGGCTTCAAGTGATTCTTCTTGTATTTTGTCAGGATCGAATTCGGGCAGATACACATGTGACTCGACAACGGCCCAGTCATGACGTAGATGAGGGCGAGAAAGTTTTGATTTTGTTACTGCAATACGATTCTCCATATCCATGATATCTGTGTGTCCACTTGGTCGGTTACATCCCACTTCTGATGTCGGAAAGTCATGCGGGGCCGGCGGAAAGTTAGGTTAGTCAACATCCGCAATCTGACTAGTGGTCGAGATATTCCTTCGAAATAAGATCGCATATAGATCACAAATCAGTTATTTAGTTGAATTACTTAATTATCTAATCGGAGTACATTAATAATAACTCGATGCAAACGAATTGCAATACGAAACGCGGAGAGTTCTGCGCTTGCGTCCGCTCAATATGGCCGCACAACGTAAAAGTGCCATCTTCGAACAAGCATAGACCACTCCCAAGCGATGACAGCCGTCAATGTCATAACTTGACGTTTCGCAAAGCACCATAGATCTTGACAGATGACAGCTGCAGGTGACAGATGGCGTTTCGCACAATCGAAGCGCCTTCTCGCCGAGTGCATAGCAACGACAAACATTTTGTAATATTCAAATACAGCTAAATTTTTGTAGTTTTATTTTTCTTCGTTCAAGATTGGAAGTCAATTTTTCGTTTAGATGCCTTCTCAAGAAAAAGATGCAGGCTACTTTGTATTTAATAATGCAGCGCGATAGTTTAAAAGTGAATACTTTGCAAACCTTAAAAAGGATGAAAGTTTGTATACGGAATCCATTATTTCTCCATATACCAAAAATTATATAACTTATAGTGTAAAACTCGTAAGGAATAATCAGCTATTGTATATTCAATTAACCTTAAAAAAGTAATTACATTTCTTATGGTAAGATAACTATATGGTTTTCGATGTATACAAAAATGAGTGTAATTTTGAACAACGCGAACTGCTGGATCACGTAGGCCAAGTGATCGAGCGGTTCGCACTCCGGTGTGTGGTCGTCATCTGTGGGGTCTCAGGTTTGATTTTGAATAATAAAATGATCTTTTCGATATCTGTCTAGGATATGGGTGTTGGGATACATTTGGAGTTAAAATTTCCATAATACAAGGGCTTTAGCTACTTATTTTGGGAGCTGAGCAATGTGATGTAGTTATATACCTATTTATTTAAAAAACAAGCACACTTAGAATATACATTAAGTACTCCTATTAATCCTATTATTAATATTATAAATGTGAAAGTTTCTTTGTTTGGATGTTTAGACGTTTGGACGTTTGGATGTTTGTCCGTCAATCACGCCGAAACTACTAAACGGATTTTGATGAAATTTGGTACACAGATAGGGTATTAGCTGACTTAGATAAATTTTTATCCCACTAAACATTTCCCTATGGTCCACGCGGGCTAAGCTGCTAGCGAAAGCTAGTTAATAATATGTCCGAAATGTCCAAATTTATATTACCAACTTCAAATGAGATTATCAATTTGTGGTGTATTAGTGTGATTTCTTTGGAATGGCGTAATATTCATATTATTTATATATAAGTTTATTGTTTCCATAGGTAATTTAAAAATAATGTTATACAATTAAGTTAGTCTCACTATGGATACTGTCGGGCACAACAATAATAGAAAGGAAGAGCATTAGTTTTTATTATTGTAATTTATCAAAAATAAATAATACATAATTATACATTTTTAATTTCGCTAATTATAATTTAAACATAAATATATTCCGAAGGGGCTATTGCGAAGCCCAAATAGATCGTCCATATCGGAGGACTATCTTTAAAATAACACTGCAGGCGTGTATACCAACGTGGATTTGTTCCATTTTATCACTTTTCATACGAAAATATAACGAGATGAGCGTGATGTCGTCGGATGTCTTTACTCCTCGGCGTTCGGAAACAGAATGTGTGCCAAAATGGCGGCAACTTGGTTTTTATAAACGAACTGTCAAAGTCAGTGTCACCATTCTAATAAAATTAAAAGTATCGATGATCACGCTCTCTTTACAATCGAGTAATTAAGTAATCGAGTAACTAGCAATTAAAATAAAAGAAACTAAATCAAACGATCTTCGTAATGATGATGCGACACGGCCATTCTGGGAGACGGTGCGTGCTCTGCGCCAGTCCCGTTTCTGTAACAAAATAGAAGAGCTTTTCTGAGCTAGGTATCTGTAAACCTAGTCATTTGGGAATTTTGATTTGAACTAGATTTCGACCATCATTTCTTAAACATCAAATTTATTACCAACGGGTATTTTATCACAATTGTTATAAAAACGGTAGTTAAGTTGTTTAGGAAAGGTTTAGGAAAATTTAGAAATTGTTTAGGAAAATGAGCTGTTTTATCAAGTATATTTGGTCAATGCAAATGCTCCACGCATACTTGCATTGATTATTGTACTCGTAGCAAGTGTGATGCTGTGGTCATGAGCGGTCCACAGTAGCTCAAAAGGAGATGGGGAAAGGTCGATGCTGGGGTCTGGGTCTTACATGAGACCGTGGTCCCCAGAGGCTCTAAAGGAAACGGGAAGGACGAAGCTGGGGTCTGGGCCTTATTTATGACCGTGGTCCCCAGAGGCTCTGTGAAACGACTTAAAAGTTGGGAAGTTCATAGGATGCGATTTATACAGTCATTTCATAAGAAGATTTTTGGTTTTGAATTGAACTTTCATGAAAATATTATCTCTCTATCAAACATTGAGAAATATTGAGTACCTAATAGTACAACTAACCATTTACTAGGCATCCAATTGATGTGCAGCGCGATAGATTCTTTTCTCGGTCAGTCCTGACTTCAACTAAAGCAAGATTTTGAAACCAATCGAAACTTTAATGATTAGAGACCGTTTTTACTTTAAGTATCTTTAGTAATTAAGAACTTAAGAGTTGATAAATCCTATCATCAAATCTTATTTACAATGAAAGTATGCATAAACAACAAACTGGTTTGAGAACCTCGATTGCACCACTTAACCAGCAATGCAATCACACTTTTTCAATTTTATTTTCACTTAACTAGTGATTTTAAGAGTGTTACTAATTCGATTGCCATGAATTCTTCACGATATTAATTACTTTATAAGGGAGCACTCGACTCCAGTATCATAACAAAATGAAAACGACTCACCAAAATACTGCAAAATACTAGCAAGGGTAGCAATGAAGCAGATGTCGCTCACTAGCAATGCCAGCAGACGAGCCATCAGTTTGGCCACCGTTGCATCTTCTTCGGCTACAGGTATCTTGAGAGTAGTGACCAACTGTTCGTCATAGCAGGAACGCTTGGTTCTTCCCACGAAGGCTTCAAGTGTTTCTTCTTGTATCGACAGGCAGAAATATTGCCAGGATCGAGTTCGGGCAGATGCACATGTGACTCGACGACGGTACATATGACTAACGTGGTTGAGGGCGAAAAAGTTTTGATTTTGTTACCGCAACAAGATTTTCCATATCCATGACATCTGTGTGTCCACTTGGTCGGTTACATCCCACTTCTGATAACGGCGGGTAGTCCGAAGGTGCTATTGCGAAGCCCAAATAGATCGTCCATATCGGAGGACTATCTTTAAAATAACACTGCAGGCGTGTATACCAACGTGGATTTGTTCCATTTTATCACTTTTCATACGAAAATATAACGAGATGAGCGTGATGTCGTCGGATGTCTTTACTCCTCGGCGTTCGGAAACAGAATGTGTGCCAAAATGGCGGCAACTTGGTTTTTATAAACGAACTGTCAAAGTCAGTGTCACCATTCTAATAAAATTAAAAGTATCGATGATCACGCTCTCTTTACAATCGAGTAATTAAGTAATCGAGTAACTAGCAATTATAATAAAATAAACTAAATCAAACGATCTTCGTAATGATGATGCGATATATTATTTTATATAGTCTTATTACAAATCGTTGTTAATCATCCATTATGGATTGTTTTGATATGCAATTATCTAAAATATAAATTAATGATTTATGAAATATATTATAGTTATAGTTTACTTTTTATATTTATATCAAATAAATTCATCCAATCCATTGATTCTAATTGAACTCTTTATTTTTCTAGTATGAATGGGTTTCTAAACACCACTTTTTGTGTTTCGATTTAATTTAAGATAAAAATTTTGTGTTGATATTTCTTTCTTTTCAGTTGTTTCTTTTTATTAAGATTTTTTGAAAACGGTATATTTTTTAAATAGTTTTTAAATTACCAATTCATAACTATTGGTTTATGCTAGTCGAGAGTATATTGTATAGTGAATGAAATTCACAGAATCGTCAAGTCAAATCTATTTTGTATAATGTTGCGACAGCGTAGTCTAAAGTGAAGAACTTTCAGCCACGTAGATACTTCACAATAGTCTAACTTTGCATACATCGAAAGAACATAATTATGTTCTACAGAATTTATGTACAGAATGTTCTGCAAAATGTGTAGAACATAACTAATTATGATTCTAAAACATTAAAACATTCCTTTCAATAAATTTCGGAATTCTATGTGACACTCATTTTCGCTTTTAGATAGATCAAGATAGGCCGGTTATATTTAGAGAAGTTTAGATGATTAAATTCCAAAAATATATACTTTGTTTACATTTATTGCTCACTAAAAGGAATAAAAATAAGTTTTTTACCAGTACTATGGAACATTTGTAATCTAAAAGGTCCCACAAACTGCTATGTCAATTTTAGTTCAAGTTTGGCAGTAGCGTTTTTGGTTATTAATTAACTATTTTTGATAATTACGATTTAACTTAATTACAATAACGTTATTAATGATGCTCCTTTCAAAATTTAAGATAAAAAACTTTAAATTCGTTTATAATTTGTATCTTATAGGTATTTTATTTTTTTGGATATTTTGACAAAGATATCAGTTTTTGCTTGAACTTTTTTTTCTGACATTACTATCTAACTGTATAATTAATTGGTAGCTGGTAACTAAATTAATTCGATAGTACGATGGTTTCATAAATGTGACGTTTAGTTTTGTTTAACAAATACATGGTTTTCTTATTGTTTGCTAAATTAAGTTTCTTTAGAATCGGCGGGAATTCTGAAAATATTATTCATCGTCTGACTGCACAATTTTATTTTACTTTTTTATCAGAAATATTTGGAAAAAAGTAAAAAAAAAATAACTTTGATGTCATAAATAGCAGTAAAACGGCTGCAGAATAATTGAAGTAATAAATGACGATCTCTGTGACCAAATGCGACTTTCAAAGACCTAGTTCATTCATATTATATTCTCGAGTTAAAAATAAAATATCGTACATGAGTTTTAACTGTATTGTTTTGGATTTGAGTATTAATATTTCTAATATATTCATTTATAAATTACTAAATTATACTTCAATATAACCTTCGTAAAATAAAGAAAATATCGAAAGATGGTATTGGAGATAATATATGTTTTTTCATAAAATATCCTATATTTTATTACGAATGAAAGACTAAACATTTAAGGTAAGTAAATTTATTCATTGGATGAGCGACATGATGACAAAAATAATCATAAAAAGACGGTTCACGGGTGAAGTAAAGTAACCTTAGCATATTATTTAATGTTACAGGATTGAACACAAACTTCTAATCTAACTAACTACATATAATTATGAAACCATCTTAAAAACAAAAAAGCTTTAATGGCACACAAAAAGCCGACATAACGCAAATCGAAAGCGCTTTTGTATCGTTTTAAAAGAAGCACCTAAGTTGTACTTCAATAACTAAGTGTATCATACAATCGATCGCTTTCCCTTTAATAAAGATTAATAGGAACAGGAAGGAATTGATGAATAGTCCGTCGGATATCGATGCTCTATCTTATGAGTCATCAATAGTGACTTCCGCAGTTTATTCCATTAAAAAGTAGTCCGTTTGGCAGTGAAAAGCTAAAGCTAACAAATAAAACGAAACTCGATAGCGCGAGTCATGGACCGTAAACTGGGATGGTCGGTATTGCTGGGATATATCTTTCTTGAGCTGGGTCGCGTGGCTATCGCGCTTAATGCTTGTCCAGTCATGAGCGTAAGCGGGAGCGGAATGAAAAAGTAATTAGTGAACTGCTAATTCACTTATAGAGTAGCTCGGTGGCACAGTAGATAAGCGCTGTAGCCAGTCCCGGGATGGGTGACCAAAAATTATTATCTCGTGCTACTCCGTGTTTCAGAAGACACACGAAACCGTTGGTACCGGCTATATTTGCAGTCATTAATACCCTCCAATTGGGCCTGCATGGAGTGTCATAGTTCATTCTCTTTACCCATCCGCAAAAAGGCCTGACCGCCTGCAGAGGGGACGTAAAAGGGCTGATAATGATATTATTTAACCTCTTCTTTCTCCGTGATAAAGGTAACTAATGTCCTTTCCCAATGTCAGCTCTATCTCTATGCCAAATATCATTCATACTAATTCGTACCAGATAGACTGTCAAAGTTACTTTCGTATTTTTAATATTATAAGGAATGTCTATTGCCATAAGAGATTACCACCTCACGATATTCTTATATGAAATCGCTACCGTGACCTCCTGAAAACTGCCGACCACGCATTAGCTATAAACGTATCAGCGTAACGAGCGTACTGCGGTCGACTCTGAAAGCGTCGGCTTAGCTCGTCAAAGCCGGCCCAGTGAAATGGACGCTAGTTAAGCATTCGTAGTCGAACAAAGTGAAACGGAAAAGTATATACATTTATACATATATTTCGGTATTAAGGTGGGTAAGCATCGAAATTCTCTTCAACTCGTGTTCCGTACCAAAAATGATCCTATGGCAAAATAATGTTCTATTGTGGCTGGATGGAGGTTTCATTGTGAAAAACTCATTGTTGTTCACTCATTCTTTGGTTAATGGCTACAATTTCTAAGAGTTAAAGTCGTTCGATTTATACGATTGTTTCGAATTCAACTACTTATAAACTAAATGTTTTGCAGTTCATTTTATATTATCGAGCAATGAGAATTATTTAATTATAAGATTTAATGAACCTTAGTTTTAATGAAAAATTACCTAACAGGACTAATGAATCCTGGGCGCTCAGTGGTTAGAGTAGTCGTCTGGATTTCGAAACGTCATGGGTTCGAGTCCAATGTCGGAGTGCCAGGGACAAAGTGCATTTTTTAAGTATTTTTATTTAAGATAAAATATAATTAACCTTAATTTGACCAGTATTTTTTCTCTAGAGCATTAAAGTAATCGTTTCCTAAACTTAACCCGTAATGATACAGCCAGCTTTAAGTTTTTTTGCTTTGATCACCACATGAGCATATGGGAATGATATGTATCTTTAACAGTTATTGTTCATTAACTCATATTAACCTTAAGGCCCTCTTGTACCTTCGTTTACATCTACGAAATTACCACTATTTTTTATAATCTTTAAAACCATTTTTTGATATAATGTAAAATGATCAAAAGACATATATAACTGCATTTGATCTTTTTGTGTTATTAAAATATATAAAATCAAACGTAACGAAAAATCAAATATATTTATTTTGATCATTTTACATTATATCAAAAAATGGTTTTAAAGATTATAAAAAATAGTGGTAATTTTGTAAAACCTAGCCTTAAAGCTACGCGCGCACTAGACTTTTTGCCACCGTGACTTTCGGTCTCCTGTCGCCGTCCTTGCGAATCCTTGCGATGGCACGCTCACTTAAACACGTGGCAATTCTGATGATGATTAATATTTGTTTGTCTATCCATCAGGTATATTAAAAGCATTTTTTTTGCGTAAGTAATAAATTATATCGTTACATTTAGTTGAAACACGAAGATGTACAAAGGTTACGCCTTTGTACATTTTTAAGATAGTTGCGACGCAGCTAGCCCCCATTCCTCCACTTCAACACCTATTATCTAAGTCTTGTTAAATTGAAACAAAAATACGTATCTAATAGTTTTCTATTATCTTACTGACGGGCTAACTAGAATTTCTTTTTTTTTTACCCAGGCATGATGCCTGGGTAAAAAATAGACTTCCCGGTAAATAACCAGAAGTAGCATAGTGAGAGAAATATAATAAGCTTATTTGTTTGACGAAAGTCGAAAGTTTTGAGTGCCCGAGTAGCCTTATGACGCAGTCTCAAATTTTTGTAGTCAATCTGTCTTTTTGAGATCTAATCTTGTCACCGCCTGTTGTAGAATACGTCATTTCATTGAACGTAGAGGCCTCCCCTTCGTCGCGTGTTAATCGCCTAAAAACCCGTGAAGTTTTTTAATCAATCATGTCGAAGTAGCAAATTGGATTTTGATGACTTTCAATTGGAATTCTTTTCGTGACAAAAAAAAACACAATTTCTAAGGGAACAGCCACTTTCTGTGCGGACAAGGAGACAGCGAAACTAATCAATGTAAAATTTTCCCTGTCAGCTGTCATACGACGAAAATGTTAATTGCCATTTTGTATTAATACAACAAGGTTTTCAGGGTTGTCTTGTAAGTGAAAATATAGGTTTCCGTTATATATTCATAAAATGAGAACAATTTTAACTTATAATTATTTAACAAAATTAATTTTATGTCACTAATTCTGGAAAATTATAGGTTTTGAAAACTTCAAAAATATAGGAAAATTATATGGCATTAAATTAGATACATAAAACGTATCAACTTTCATTAAAACAACCATACACCTAAATAAGAAAGATACAGTCGACTCTCGTTCATTCGAAACTCGAGTGACTTAAAATATTACGAATTATTGAGTGTTTGAAATATCAAATAGTTCGAAATTTGTGAGAGTAAATAAATAAAATTTCGAATTAATGTTGATCAATTATTATTTATGTACATAATACAAAAATCGTCCAGACGCCTTACTTAGGTGCTCCTTACCGAGTTACTTAGGTGCTTGAATTTGCAGGGAACGTTTTCGGCCGTTCCACAAATATAGCACCATATTTCCGAAACTATTAACCGCAGACATGTTGTTACTTTTACAGAGACACACTAGAAAAATCTATAACATTTCCTTTTTAAAATCAATTTTTTCGATAATATTCTAGAATGTTGTAGAACATTCTAGGTACTTCTGGTGTAGGGTATATAAAGCCGCGCTCGCGATTTATTTAGTCAGTTTGAAGAAAAATGGACGAGCGACAAGTTCGAACACTACACTTATACGAGTACTTGTTAGGCCACAGTGCGCGGGCTGCGGCTGACAATATCAACAATGCATTAGGCGCTGGAAGTACAAGCCATGCGACAGTCTCCCGATGGTTTGACCGTTTTAAATCAGGAGACAGGAGCCTTGAAAGTCAGCCACGCTCAGGGCGACCACCCGCAGTGAATGATGACGATTTGCGCCGCGAACTGCAGTTGAATCCGGATGCTACCACTCGTGAATTAGCGGAAGCACTTAAATGCAGACACCACGCCATGGAACACCATCTGCATGAGCTTGGCTATCGAAAAGTTTTGGCTCGATGGGTACCGCACATCCTTACAGACGCCAGTCGTGCAGTCCGTGTCGCTATCTGTCAGTCACTTTTGCTGCGACCCCGACATAAAGAGTTTTTGTCAGATCTGGACAAAAACTCTTTATGGAGATGAATCATGGATTTATTACGAGAATGATACACGTCGTGCTTTCTGGCTGCCTCGAGAAGAAACGCCACCAACTCAACCGAAGCCGAGTCAAAAGAACCGCCGAAAAATTCTGCTTTGCTGTTTCTGGGATGCGCAAGGCATACTGTTTTATGAGCTATTACACAATGAAACTATAAACGCTGACAAATATTCAACCCAGCTTACCAAATTATCTGCCGCTATCAAGAAAAAACGACGAAGACGAGTCAATGTAGTTTTACTGCACGATAACGCTCGACCTCACGTCGCATCTGTGGTTCGCCGGCAGTTGGAGAACTTGGGCTGGGAGATGATACCCCACCCACCTTATTCACCAGACCTCGCCCCATCAGACTATCATTTGTTTAGAGCCCTGAAACAGCATTTGCGGGGTAAACAATTTAATGATTTCTCTGACGTAGAGGCGGAGTTGAACAACTTTTTCGAGGCACAGCCATCAGAGTTCTGGGCAAAAGGCATCCAAACTTTGCCGGATCGTTGGCAAGAAGTCTTAGATATTAATGGTAATTACATCATTGACTCAACTTTTTTTATTGTTATAATAATAAAAAAGTAAAAACTTAAACCAAGTGTCTCATTACAACATCATACATATTTAACCTTTATAATACAATATTTAAACAATTACAATTTCTGATACATATGACAATTACAGACATACACAACATTCATTCATTTATATTATTGCATATTCAAATCCTAAACACTAAATCAATAGTAATGAATTAAATCAATAGAACCAAAATTAATTCAATTAATCAAGTCAAATTAAATTTAAAAAAAAAACAAATAATTTAATCAAAACAAAACAGCTTAAATTTATATTTATATAATGTAATGCAAATGTCAACACACTATCACACGTCAATATCCCAACATCCATTTGGTCAGTTCCCTCCTAAACTTCACCAACGGGTCGGCAAAGATATCGACATCACCGTGGCACATACTAAATTGGTTATAATTTTTGCATATTCTATAGATTGGAGAATTTGATCCTGTGTTAGTTTTGCAAGAAGGTACGTGGAATATTTTTGCGATAGATTGTCTGGGGTAATTATAAGGAACCGATAAACCAATTTGATTTAAAATGTCTACAGAATCAATCTGACCATTGATAACTTTATGTAGGAAAATTAGGTCGTGATTTACCCGACGTTCTCGTAATGTCTGTATATTAAAAAAAGACAACCTTCTCTCATAAGGACATCTATACGATATACCGGGAGAGCAAAAAGCGAGATATCGCGTAAATGCGCGTTGGACCGATTCCAATCTTTGTGAGCTTATACTATAGAATGGGCTCCATACTGTGCTCGCAAACTCGAGATTACTACGAACTAAGGAATTATAAAGCAGGAGTTTGGTTTCAATTTTCTGGAAGTCCTTCGAGTTACGCCTTATAAAACCCAGCATCTGTGAGGCTTTTCTTGTGACTAAGTCTATATGCGCATTGAATTTTAGTTCGTTATCTATCAATACCCCCAAGTCGCGCATTTTATCGACCTCCTGTAGCTGAATGCCATCCAGTTCGTAAGTATAATCCAACGGGACTTTTTTCTTTGTGAATTTTATATGGAAGCATTTATTGACGTTTAGTGACATGTCGTTAAAAGTACACCACCGCGATATAGCATCAAGATCTCTTTGAAGTAATTCACAATTTGAGGGTGTAGCTTTTATGTACAATTTTAGGTCATCGGCAAAAAGAAGGAATTTAGAATGCTTTATTACATTTTCTATGTCATTGATAAAAATCAAGAACAAGACTGGTCCAAGGTGAGAGCCCTGTGGCACTCCCGATACAGCATAATATGTATGAGACTTGTACCCACAGGTGACAACTATTTGAGACCTGTTTGCCAGATAGGATTTAAGCCAATCCAAGAGCGACCCACAAATTCCGTTTGATTCCAGCTTACGTAGAAGCAATGAATGGCTAACCCTATCAAATGCGCTTTTAAAATCTGTATAGATAGCATGAACTTCATTACCTCTGTCTAATTCCGCACTCAAATCGGACACAAATGATACTAAGTTAGTTTCCACAGATCTTCCTCTAAGAAACCCGTGTTGATGCATAGAAATAGTGTTTCGAATATGATGAGAGATAATCGGAGTTACTATGGCTTCAAAAAGTTTTGCAAAACAGTTCAGAATAGATATCGGTCGGTAGTTTTGGACGTCACTATCATCCCCCTTTTTCAATAAAGGCACTATTCTTGCCTGCTTCCACATTTGCGGGAATATGCCTCCTTGAATTGAGCTTTTAAAAATGATTGCTAGTGGTAAACTTAAAGCAGAACCACACCGTTTAATTACCAAGGGATGAATTCCATCTGGGCCACTACCCTTTGAAATATCTATTTTCTTTATTTGCTTCAAAATATCCATCTCTGTTATTTTTATTCCATTAAGAAAACCATTTGGATATCCATGGAGGGGCATGTGTTCAGACCTATTTGTTTTGGTATAAACAGAAGCAAAATGTGTGGCAAAGAGATTCGCGATGTCCGCACCCGTATCGGCAATCGAGTCTCCCATATGCATATAACTAGGTAGTGAAGATTGACGTTTTCTTTTTTCTTTAACAAATCGCCAGAAAACCTTGGGATTGCGGTTTATATCGGTTTCGATTTGATTTTTATAGGAGGAAAGACATTTTTTGTAAAGCAAACCGCAACGATCACGAAGCAGTTCAAACTCCAGTTTGTCCCGTGGATTTTTTGATAATTTATACCGTTTACGCAATTTGTTTTTCTCAGCAAGTGTCTTTATAAGAGAATTGGAAAACCAAGAAGGAAAGCTGGATTTTCGATATTTGCGTGCTGGCGTATATTTCGATATGGCAGATCCAAGAATAGTGTAAAGAGTAATTACCATATTATCGACATTTTGGCCTTCAAATTCACGTTGCCAACTTATGTCACTTAATTCTGAGGTCATACCATTGAAATCCGACTTGAAGTAGTTATAATCCGAGCGCGGTTTTGGCTGTAAATAAGTCATTTTAGGGAAAGTTAATGTTATTAGTAAGCCAGGGTGATGTGGATCCAGCTTAGACAATAGATCCAGCGGTTTAGTAACATTTGCATTAATCGAACTACACAATACTAGATCTAATATTTTGCTATTAGCATTACATATTTTGTTCATCTGATACAGGTTATTAGCCGCTAGAAAATCTACAAGTCTTATGTCCAGTGCGGTTGTGTAATTAGATGGCATTGCATAGGGCAAATTGTCGTCGTTAATCCAAAATATAGAGCCTTGATTAAAGTCTCCTACAACAATAACTTCATCAATATGATTGAGCACAATGTCAGTATTGTCGAGGAAACGGCATAAGGTTTCCATTTTGGCTGGAGGTGGGAGATATACAGCACATAAAGCCAGCTTTCGAACAGTACCATCGATTTTTATTTGTAACGAGATCCAAAGATCTTCAGTTTCAGATTCCCACTGCGACATTCGGGTCGAAGCCAGGTCACGAGACACTGCCACCAAAATACCTCCCCCATCCAACTTGGAATTAGAAGAAAATTGACGATCACGACGATAGATTACATATCGCGAATCAATCAACTCCCCGTCATAGATCTTAGAATGCAACCAAGTCTCAGTAAATACAATTATTTTATACTCATTTTGTAGGATATTATTGCGGATATTGTTTGTTTTCGTTCGCATACCTCTAACGTTTTGATAATAGATATCCAAAGAATTGAATGCTACCTAATGAGTTCCATAATTATCACACCTGTGTTTTCCTGGGAAAACAAATTACAATCAAATAATCAGCTTAAGGCTATCAAAATTGCGTACCAACAATGCAGAACAGTGTTCATTTTTCCTAGCATAGATTCTTCCATCGCGAACCCACACAAATTTGTATGCTGCCTCTTTGGCTTTCTTACGCGCGGCAGCATGTAATGACTTATTTGTAGGCGTTAAATGTTCAGCAACATAAATTGATGATACCTCTCCAGAGTAGCCCAGGTGTTGAGTATTCAGTTTATCATGTTGTTTTTTATTTTTGTTAAATTTTTGAACTGCGGCCAGCAGCTCATCACGCTGACGAATACTCCGCAGCTTGACAATTACTGCCCGGGGTCTTTTGCTTTCTTTATTCAGTTTCGCGATTCTTGTAACATGCTGTATATCACTGTCTTGTAGTGGGTTTTCAACTGTATTAGCGATTTGTATAAGAGCTTTTCTTAGATTTTCTGATCGGTGTTCAGGTATTCCGTTTATTTCCACGTTACAATCACGCATGTACTGCTCCACACTTTCGACCCTGCTAGTGATTTCTTTGACTGATAATTGTAGGGTTTGATTTTGCTTTTCCAGATTCTTAATAGCCAAATTCTTTTCTTCCAAGATTTTCCTAAATTCCTCGTATTGCTTATTTAGGAATTCAAGGGAATCATTGTAAGTAGTCATCTGGTCTTTGATTCCTTTTAACTGTTCCGTTACTTGCTGATTGATAACTCGAGATATTTCCTGTCGTAGAATATCACGAAGTCGACCCTCTGTGACAAAACCATCCATCGGCGATGAGCTTCCATGACATGATGATGTGGTATTGACAAAACTCATATCTTGCACGGCATCCCGAGAAGGGATACTTTCAACTGGTTTTCTTACACGTTTTACACGATTGGTAACATTTTCACATTGATTACTTAGGTCTTCGAGACTGTCTTTTTCATTCATTACTTCATTAAGAGTCCGTATCGGAGTGTTAGAGTTAACATTTTTGGGTAGTTTACAAGTACACTCTGGGCATTTCCAAGTACTTTTTTGACGTATTTCCATTTGTTGATAACGTTTTGAGCTGACATTTCCGCATTCGAGATCATACTTGCATTTACAGGTATCACATATTAGAAATTCTTTACTTATCAATTTGTTTTTACAACCTGCACAACTTCCTAAGTTTGGTGCCATTCTTTGAATTATTTGCCTTAATGAAAATTTTTGCAAGAACAAAATTGGTATTGATTTCTCTGATTCGCGCAAATTTGTTGATTATGGCAACACTGAGCTTGTATCCGTTTTAATAATTTGTTGAAATCTTGTGGGTAGCAAGATTATGACAGTAAAAAATATAAAAATTCAACTTAACTTTTAGAATCTGTGAGTTGAAACAGCCAAGATTTTCGTGGATAACAATACTGCAGATTTAATGGTGTCCTCTATAACTTTGTACGCAAAATCACTGCAATTTATGTATTATTTCGCTTATTTTAAAATGAAATCACGTTGGGCATAATATAAAAGGGTTTCAGTAACAAATTTCAAAAAGAATACATAATAATATGATAAAATGGATAATTTAAATAAAATATGTATGAAAAGTTTATTTATATAAATTTTATTACAATGAATTAGGGAGCTACATTTAATACCTTGACCTTCAGAAATCTCAAGTGCCTCAGCTGTACTAACTTCGTAGTGGATTATAATCCTTTCTAAGATAAGTCACATTATTTGAGAAGCTTGTGCTAATTATGAATATTATCCTAGATTTAAACGTAATTAATATTGTTAATCTTCTCTTACAATAAAGGCCATAGTCCACTTACACGGTACCACTCCGACTCAATAGTTAACGTGTTATTACGAAATATTTCATAACATCATAATATATATAAAATAAAGTCGCTTTGTTTATTACCCGAAGATAGGGTGATTCAAAAGGAAGGATTTTGGGTATAAAAAAAGACCACGTAAGCGAAGCCGCTGGCGAAAAGCTAGCAAAGCAAATAGCAGCTGTCAACCTCAGACTGTTTGGTAGTAGCTTGTATGCTTCAGCTTGCAAACGGCAAGCCACCCACCAGACGTCGTCAGCAAGCGAAAGACCATCGCATGAGAGTATCGTTGCCGATAGCATCAGTGCTTATAGCCCACCATCATCAAGCATTCCAATTCCTCTGTGTATGTTGAACCTACCTCATATTGCTGTGACATCAATGTATTGCCTTTTCGCTTGTGAATGTCTGTAACTGGTTATATGTGAATTATGATATTGGTTATGCAATTGTGTACTCTTCACAGTCATGTCAGCATTAATTATATATATTGTGTAACTATAATAGGAATGTGAGGAAAACAAAATGCAAGTCGTTGAGATGTATATTTTTTAACCGATTTCTTCGTGAATTGTAAACCAACTTCTATCAAACTAAGCTTTTTCCGCGTAAATTATTGACTAAGTCACCGCGTATAATAAAGCTTCCAGTTGATGAAAAAAACTTTATTATAAAAGCAGTATTTCCGAAGATTACCCATTAATATATGTAACTATAATAACTTTAAGAAACAAACAAGTAAACAACTTTACCTAATTATAATATTAGTATAGATATGCTGCTATAACAAAAACTGAGATAACATAAGAAAGTTTAGTTTTCTTCATTGAACCCAACGGGAACCGAACGTGCGACCTCAGAGACAGAGACGGGATGATTTAAGGAGAAGTTTATTATTAAGATGCTGTTAGACAGAAAAAGATCTAATATTATTGGCAGCACTAATTGTCGATTTCACTACGGGTAACGCTATCTGACAGTTAGCTGTCACTGTTACTTTGACTTTGACGTTTAATGACTTTCGCGCCAATATACTTCCGGTTAGTTATTCTTGAAAACTATTGGAATCGACATTATGATTTTAAATTGAATAGTAAAAAGTGTCTTTAAGTTTGTAGATGGTTTTTAATAGTTATTTTTTATATTGCCTTTTTTATTTATATAAATCTTTATTGGGATATTTTTACTGATTTTTTCTCAGTACTACCCAATAATTTTTTATCCATTAAATATTGTTATTATCCGGTTCGTTGAAATTGGACGTAATAAAACTGGAGGCGTATATTGGAAACAATAAATCGACATAATTCTTGATCCAATTATTTAAATTTTCAATATTAGATCTGTAACCTGTCAATTTTTTTCCTTTAATATTTCCACTGCGCCACCTGCCTCCGTAAAGGCAATTTAATAACTTTGACATTTATGATCGATACGAATTCGATTCGTACTCGGAGATTTATCGTAAATTTATTACACTGACTTCAAGTCGGACTCGCACGCATGGGATTCCGCAGAAACATAATATTTTTAAAATTCTTATGTTTTCTGTAAATTTTGAAAAATATGCAGTAACTTATTTGTTGTCTATAAGATAGATACCTACACCTAGTCACTGTATTTTTTTCAAAATTTTTGGCCTAGTAGTTTTGGAAAGCAGAAAGAAATGGTTTTGTTTAAACAACTTTAATATTTAATCAAGTTTTCATTAACAATGCTATACTAAAAATATTTTTAATGAAAATTAAAAAATCCACTGGCACTCTGAGATGGCATCTGGAACTTCTTTCAAAAATATTAAATAAATATTTCAAATCCTGGAAATTATAAATTTTACTTTTTATTGGTATATTCAAATTTCCAGGCTAGGGCTTCGAATTCTGCAACCTATATTCAATCTCAGTATTTCCGGGACTAGAAATTTTTAGTTCCGCTGGATCTCGGTATTTCCGGTATGCCGCATATAGAAAGCATTACCATATAAAAACAAATAAAACAAAGAATTAATGATTAAAAAAATCAACACAACTTCACATTTATTTAAGTTTTACTATTAGCATGAGATCTTTCAAATTATACTGAATAAATAAAAAATCTTTCTACTACAAAATATGTTACTACCTAATGAAAATATAAATCAATAATATTTTCACCTGAATATTGACAAAAGAAATTATGACTTTAATAATTTTGTTTAATTATCATATTTCTTTCTAGACTATCCAATCCCTCGCATGTAATCCCACCATACGGGATTAAAGTACGGGATCCAATACCGAGATCTCGGTATACCGAGATAGAAAGCCTTAATCAGAGTCAATTAGAACATCAATACTTGACTCTTTCAAGTAATCATGCATTTCATCAATTACTGTTTAATGGTGTTCCGATATTTGTCCTTCAAACATAGCACTTCAATTAACCAATTCTTTTTTCCCTGAGCGGATTTCCTATACTTTTATTAAATAAGTCTCGTTATATAATTTGAAACACTTTTTTATTTTATAATTTACCCCAAAAGTCCATGTTTTAAATTCACTTAATAAGTTATACGTCCGACTTTGAATCGATAAGTATGTCCAGTAGTTGAGACGTACAGATAGACGAACAACCGAGATATTCTATAATGATTCAGTTATCCTAATTTGGTGTGGAACTCCTAAAAATGTTGATACTTAGATATTAATTCTGATGAAAAATACTTAAATTATCTACTTTGTCCCTGGTATTCTTTTTCATTGTTTAATAATCCTGGTTTCACTGTTTAATAATAAATATAAAATGTCTAGGATAATTAATTTTATTTTTTATTCATGGAACACTGGCGTTATTTATGTCCGAGAAACACTGGTTCCAACGCCTCAAAATTCATAACATTATTTTAAGTACACAATAGCATAAAATTCTACTGCATATTTTACTTTATTCTACACCCATGACTTTTCGCAATCCGGGGGGGCCTGCTCTAACCATTAAGCTACCCAGGGCCTAACAGGACTGAAGCAATTTTTCAAGCACTTGTTACTTTTTCGCCATCGTGTATTTATGAAAATTTCTCTGCAATTTTAGGTTTAATTATAAAAATGAAAATGAAAAAGTATATTAGTTTCTCTTTCGATTAGTCACATTTCAATATCAAGTGGGGCTGGACCCGGCGAACTCCTTGTTGGGTGTCGGGGCCTCCCCTCCCCTCCCCCAGGAGAGTACTCATAGCGTATTTTACCAACTGTGGATGCCGATAGTGGAGAAGAGGGATGTTCCACGGATTTAACGCTGTTTTAAGTGCATGGGAACGGGTTATATTAAGGCGCGGTGCCCTGTAGATGAAGACGAGTCTAGACTCTGCTTTTGGTGCGAAAAGAGTAGCTAGGATGGGCAGCAAGTTCTACCGCTCAACAACTAGGAGAATTAGGCCGGTCACGTGCGGGACTAGGCGTTACTTACTCGTGCGTGATGGACACGCATTAGCGGATCCTTAGGTGAGGAGGGAGGGATGCCCATTGCACGATTGTGTGAACGGCTTGCTGAATCAGGACGGCGGGGCCGCCATCGCGGTGCCGCCACCACCGATTCATTCGTCTGTCGTATTCAGCGATGAATGTATAGAGTCTACTGCGACTAGGCGGAGGCGTTCACCACTCCGGCGCATTATGAGTCTGAGGGGGGGAAAGGCCACAAACAGCGGCCAACACTATGGCAGCAGGAATGCTCTAATATACTACTCAATGGGCGCAAGAGGGGCACCGGGCCTACTCAAGGGGGAGGCCGAGATCGATATATACAGAGTATTCGTTAGACGGTAAAGGGAGCCCCGGTTGCCTAGAGGCGCATCCGGACTTTTTATGGGGTGAACTTGGGAATAACCTCACGTTCATTGCACGACCCCAGCTGTTTGGAGACGATTCCTGGTCCTCCACGGTCCGAAACTGTCCGGGATTCCTAGTCATTTACCGGGTACCGGGCTACGCGAGAGGGTGGCACGGAAGGTTTTGCTGAGTAGGCCAACTGCACTGGACCGACGTCCCTTGCAGTTGAAGAGCCCCAGATCAGTCGACCTCCCGTCTAAGTAGATAAAATGTTAAGGCTCAGTTCTCTTCAGTATAAAAAAGCGTAAACCGACCCCGCTTAAAACTGTCCTTTTCAAGACGGATGCGGAATCGGAGATCCTGGTTAAGGCTTAAGGTGCATTTCCCCGGAGTCATAAAAAATGTATTTATATCTACATATTATACGATATGTGGTATCATCAATGTACAGAGTAATTCAAGGAGAAGATTTATATATATAAATAATACAGGCCCATGTGAGAAAAGCCGCTTGCGGAAAGCTTGTATAAAGATAAAGTAATTAAGAATCATTGTTAGTTCTAAGTGTACTTAAGAACACGAGTGGTCATTAGCGCTTCATTATAATTTATCTACTTTTTCATTTTGAACGAGATTCTTCGCCTTTCTTTGTCGAGTCGTTAAGGGGCTAAATTGTCTTCCAACTAACTTATAAGGAGCCTTTCTAACAACTTCAGTTCGATAGCGTTAAGTTGCAACTTATGTGCTAACAAAACAATAACGAATATATTAATATTTTATCCTACCGTATATATATACAAATAAATAAAATTGGAATATCTCTTTGAAATATTAAAATATGTTACATATACAAAAATAACATATTTTACATTTTTGTCTGTCTGTCTGATTGTTCCGGCTAATCTCTGAAACGGCTAGACTGATTTTGATGGGACTTTCACTGGCTGATAGCTTATGTAATAAGAGCTAACTTAGGCTACTTTCGCGGGGACAGCTGTGACGGGTTCGAAGCTTAGGCAAAAAGGCTAAATAAGCTTGACGACTTGATTTAATTAATGGTAAACAAAAAATAAACATTTTGTTGGGGCTTGGTGAATAATTTAAATTCATTACATTTTTCTTGAGTTCAAACTCGTGAGCATAATTTAAACAGGTAATCTATACTATAATAAAAACGTTACCAATCGATGTCTGTACATTGAAGATATATGAAAAAATCTGTAATGAGGGATATTTATAAGCGTAATAGAACACAAAACAATGATTTTTAATTTTTTTGTCTGTTTGTCGGTTTGTCTGTTTGTCTGTGCGTTTGTGCACGATAATCTCAGAAATGGCTGAACCGATTTAAATGCAGTCTTCACTATTATATTGCGGTATTCTTCCGTTAACATTTAGTGTAAGAATTATTTCTTACAGAAAGAAATACTTTTTACAATAAATTGGTATTGATTGAAATGTAATATGTATAATGTAGCTCGGTGGCGTACTGGATAAGCGCCGCGGCCCGTGATCGTTGTCGTTAAGTAACTTTCACAAGGGTCGGTCATGGGATGGGTGACCAAAAAATATTATCACGAGCTACGCCGTGTTTCGGAAGGTACGTTAAGCCGTTGGTCCCGGCTGCATTTGCAGTCGTTAATACCCTCCAATCCGCATTGGGCCAGCGTGGAGGGTTGGACCGCATTGGGCCTATCCTCCTTAACCATCTATAAGGACGGCTTGAGCCCCTGCAGTGGGGACGTAAACGGGCTGATGATGATGATGATGATGATGTATAATGTTTCTAACTCGACGAAATTTCACGAACTGATATTCATAAAGAGCATATTAGATTACTCAAAATTACAAATTACGAAAAGTGAATAATAAAAATGAATGATGTTGAAGATAAAAGACAAAAAGTTTGCATGCGGAAACCTAGGATGAAATAAAAGGTGGTACGACGCACCGTTACACAGCTAGTTACAGGTATAATGTAGTCGACGTAATGATTAGCGCGTTCGGCTGCAAGGACCGGTAATTGGACGGTTGACCATTAACTAGTATCTCAGACCCCTCTGTGTTCGTCTGGTACGTTAAGCAGTTGGATCATAAACACCCACCAATACGCGTTGCGTATAATACCGGGTCGCGTGGTGAGTCATACGCCATTCTCCTTATTCGATTCCTTTAGGGAAAACCTATGCCTTATCAGTAGGGGACATTACTATGCTGGTGATGATGAATAATAAATAAATAATTATTAGACAAAAGCGCATGCATTGCTCAGATTTCAAATGAGTAGTTAAAGCCTCCGTATTAAGGAGAATCTGAGAAAACGAGGATTCCACAACACATTTTCTTTATTGACCAGACCGGGAGTCGAATCCCAGACCTCGGAAATGGCGACAACTTGTAACTGGAGTGCAAACCACTAGGCTACGGAGGTCGTCGACCAACAATAAATTGCTCAGACCTCGAATTAAGTAAATTAAACTTCATGCGCCATGGATATCTGACACAACGATGACACCGACTGCATGATACAGAGTAATGAGTCCGGTGTTCAAACTGATATCTCAGAGATGGCGTCACACCTTGAAACTGCTTGCTTTTGAACGATTTTCAAAACTCAATATTTCAAATACAATAGGCGTTATTTGATGAGTATCCAGTGATAATAAAGGTCAAATCACATTTGAACAGCACATCAGCAGCATGGCATTTTCTTAAAATTTGATTACCGCTATCTACATACTATTTCATTGATACAGATACTTTTTTTTTTTTTTTTTTTTTTTTTATATAGGAGGGCAAATGACTGCGCTCCACCTGTTGGTAAGCGGAGGCGTAGTCCAAACGTGAGGACAGCTAGTGAAAACAGTGAAGATTAGTATACTTCAGTTATTTATATAGTATAATGTCATACGGAATCTTGTTGTGGGGAAATGCTGCCGACATAAAAACGAGTTTCGTGCTTCAGAAAAGAGCTATTATATCAATTTACAATTTTAGGTCAACCCTGTAGTTGACATAGGCTATAATATACGCGTACAAAGTCAAGAGAAAGATAGTGTATGTAATTGAGATGCGATTATTACGTTAACGATTGGCCTGCAGGCGTCGTCAGCGTCAGCGAAAGATCTTCGATTCTATTGATATCGGCATCGCCGCCGATATCAATAGCTCGCGTCTCGCGTTGTGTGAGTATGCATGTCGCGATAGATGTGTAGCTAACACGCTGACAGTCAAAGTCAAAATAATCTTTATTCAAACAGACCTCTTAAGAGTGCTATTAAATAGTCCAACATTTTTTTGTGGAACACCATCTACTGTGGAAACTTTGCCAACTGACATACAAAAAAGTTTTACAACATTGAACATGACAAAATATTTTAATTGATGGATATTTCTCAGAGGTCGTTTTGGTAGATGAGCACTGCTTATTTATGGCTTGGCTGTACGCTGAGATATTTTAAAGTATACAACGGATTCTAATGCGGTTTTCATTAACATACAGAAGGATTCTAAAGAAAGGTTTTTTAGTATAATACAGGACCACGCAGGCGAATCCGTAGATAGAACGCTATTTTTATATAACTTCGTATATAGTACAGTATTGTAATATCTATATTGTTGGTGGATTAATGTTTAAAAAATCCACCAACTCCAAGTACCCCGAGAGACTCGAACCCACGTCTTTTCTCAAACCGTGCAACTGGTCTAACCACTGAGCTTACTGAAGAATTTTCAAGCACTTATTATTGTTACGCTACCAGTGAGATCAATTTCATCAATGTCCACCGTTTAGGCAATCCACCCAAACATATTTTTTAAGCAATTTGCATTAAAAATATTTACCAATATAACATTATGAGTGCAAAAAATTATATCTTTAGTACCATAATCATTTGATTTAGCAAAAGCGTGAGTAGGTTTTTATCATTCAATGACGGCAGACGTTGAAAGGACACAATGGAATTATGAAAATCCCCCTTTTATGAATGAGCTGTGCGTTTGATGACGTTTCACTGGAAACTCTGAATCATCGCAATCTGAATCCAGATGAAGCCTCTTCATCATTATTCAGCCTATCGCACAGATCTTTTGCTGGCTCCAACCAACCGTTGCGTTTTTATTCTTATTCACATTGGCTAAGTAGATTTTAAGGCGACAGTGAAAAATATGTCTTTGCGCTAGAGAGCGAGAGAGAGAGCGCCTCTTCTATAATTTTATGTTAAAACTGTTTATTATTATAAAATGTCAAGAGTGTCAAGAGAGAATGTAAAGAGATCTTTTGAGATTATTTTATGTTTTGATTTATTTAAATTATACAATATTCTTTGAAAATTTTAGCATGGCAGTGTACTCGTACTAATTTAGTATAATATTTGCAAATTGTATAAACAATGATAAAATATATGCTGTTAGATTGACACCTCGCGAAAATTAATATTAGTCTAAAATCACACGGCCTCAAGATCAAATAATTATTTATTTCTATTGCTTAGGCGAATTGAAAGGGGAAAAAGTAAGCAAAGACTAAGACACAGCCACTTTGAATAAGTTTTATTATTTTAGAACTATTACTACACTTAAATAATATGAGTTTTCATGTTACATTTTATATAAGGTTCTGTGCATGCCGTAGCAACCTTTAATTAAGGCAGCATATTGTAGTTGTAATTTATTGTTATCTGCATTGATAGTATTTGACGTTGTTGGTTACTTTAATTAATAAATAAAAAAAAACACAAAGAGCAAGCTTTTCGTCAACTAAGGAGTCAAGTTGATTTGAAAACAAAAAAAAAATGGCAAATACTCCACATAAAAATGATGAGTATTCGTTTTGATTGATTTGATATAGCTATAAAAAACAGCATTATTGGCTACCTGATTTTGATAAACAACTTACCTAACTACACTAGGGAGTAGCTCGGCGGCGTAGCGGTTAAGCGTTGTGGCCCGTGATCGTTGTTGTTAAGCTACTTTCTCCGGGGTCGGTCGTGGGATGGCTGACCAAATTTTTTTTTTATTTCGAGCTACTCCATACTTCGAAAGGCACGTTAAGCTGTTGTTTAAAGGCTGCTTTTGCAGTCGTTAATACCCTCCCATCCGCATTGGGTCAGCGCAGCGTGGAAGATCATGGCCCACCCTTCTAACCTTAATGAAGGCCTGAGCATCTGTAGTGGGCATGTAAAAAGGCTCATGATGATGATTTATTACTTATACGAGCATTCAAAGGAGTATCAATTCAGAAAACTTTGTTACTTCGAAAATCAATGACGCCTGAAGCCCTAACATGTTATCCTACATTATCCTGCTCAAGTTGTAGAACTCGTAACGAAAGATGTGCTACTTAAGTTTGTAGTTGCATAGTTTACGAAGTTACGTTTTACAAGTCTCGTTTACGACTGAGTAATGGGTGTTCTTTGTATAAAATCGCGTTCAGCCTGCCTTTGACAGTGTTTAGTTCCAAAGTTTGAATGCCGCTGTGAAGTTTTGTATTACTATATATCTAGGATGTTAAAAAATCAATTTGGAGTGTGAAATTTTCGCTTGGTTATAGTTTTGTTTTCGTCAAAAAAATTGAAGATAGATATTATATATAGTGACAATAGTTCTTTAATAAGTAATGTCCAGTTTTATCTACTATTTCATTGATAGCGTTTTACTTTAGCTTGTTGATAACGACAGGACATTATTAGCTTCATTTAATTCGGAATTATATCTAAAATTTTGTTTCAATCTCGTAGTTTGTATATTTATAAGATAAGCTTTAGCCTCTTACTTAGATATTCTTGATACGTATATAATACTTACTTTAAGCAATTGTATTCGCTCATTTATTCCAAACGTGAAATAACTATAATTAATTTATCTTAAGTAATAACACGAAACGTATACTAATAATTATGTTGTAATATTTTATTACCTACACGTACAATTCAAACAATATAATCTTTATTTCATTTATATTTGATTCATATTTCGATAGAGTAGCAAAGATGATTTTATTTATGTATTATCAGAAGATAGCCTGCGAAGTAGACATAGAAAACCGAGAGCCATAAGGCACGATCAGATCATACTTCTTTGGTTACCTAGTCATTCAAAACTCGATACAGGGCGCTTCTGACATTATATTCCAAAGTAATGTAATCTTAGATTTGTCTTGAAATTCTGCGACTTATAAATTTGTATAAAAGTTGCGACTTTCTTTGTTATCTTAAGATAATATATTTCTCCTGTAATAAACACACGCTTATTGCATTTATGTAAAGCCAAAGTAACGTAAGTGTATGCTCTAACAGCCGATCATTTTGGAGAAAATCAAGTAGCCGTCGTCGTTGCGCTTGTCGAAATTTCCACTCTTAAAAATAACGCTATTATACACATCCTGGCTCGTACTAATGGAATCATCTTGCAAATTTTTGGTCGCGTCATTCCCAATTTTACTGTCACGTCGGTACCATAAAAAACAGGCATCGATAAGTAGACCGATTAGGACGCCGAGCGCGTACCCTAAATGACTGTCATTCAAAACACCTGTTAAAATAGTCGTATTGTTTGTATTGAATTTTATACTGTGACGAGAATTTATTGGATAGTTATACTGAAATAGTTTTGGTTTAACTGGACTGCAAAATTAAAGAAGCGGTAATTCAATATCCGTCCAGTCTGTAGTTTGTTGACAAGCACTTATCTTCTACTGAGATGGCAAGTTATTTAGAACGGCGTGCTTTGAGATAGTCCATATAAAATTTTATGATCAGGAAGAATGTTCTTATTAAACATTAAAAATAGTTATAATATTGAAAATAAAAACGATTTTCGGTAAACTTTTAGAATTTAAAATTAATATTGAGGCAATAGTAATAGTTTCTTTCTTGATAGCTCTTGACTGAACTTTGGAAATATGGCTTGATTCGAAAATATCGATACTATAAGTGTTTAAATATTTGAAGTTTTAGAGGGAAAAACATCGACTACTACAGGCAGCATTAATTGTCGAATTTACTACATGTAACCCTAGCTGTCAGCTGACGGTTTTTGTCATTTTTGACTTTGACATTAGATCAGTTTCGTGCCAATATGCTGGCGGGTTGTCAGTCTTGTGAAATTATTGGAATCGGAATGGTATTTTTAAATATATTAATTGGATAGTAAAATTATTTTTATGCCTTATGAGTATAAACCAAAAAAAAGTCAAGTTTATTATACCAGAGAGGAAACTGATGAAAAATATGCGATACAATTGAATGTCTAGTGTATTAACAAGCTAAGATAGTTTAATTAAATAGTTATTTTCAATTTTATACAATGGAAATTGATCATTATCAATATTAGGCATAGCGTAAAACTATTGCTCTTGATTAAATAAGTATTTTAAAAATTGATATAGTATTAGGGCCAATACTATCATTGAACTATCTTTACAGTAAAAAAATGGTATATCACTAACATTAATATACTCGTATCATTAACATGAGTTAAAATTATGTTATAACGTCAAAAGCTCTTTGATATAGATTACTGTTCCACATAAGTACACTTTGTATGAGAAAATTAATTACGATTTCAAACCAGATTTCAAGTCTGGTTGGTTTATTCGCTTTAGAATTTGTTACCTGTGTGGAAATATGAATTCGTTTTAAAAGTTTGAATATGGGAATTTTAAATTATATTTATTAAAAGACATTTTAGCAAAAAGTATATGATTAGAAATGACTCATTTTCCAAAAAGAACTCCTGCATTTGATATGATTTGGAAACTGAGTGGTATAGGAAGCCTACATTTTATAGACATAATAGAATTTAAGCATCTTAAAAAACGTGATGCAAGAATAACGGAAAGAATTGTAACTCAACTTTCAATTGAAATGGAAATCGAAGCGCTCTGAAATATGATAAAGAAATCACTTCAGTAGGTATTCAGAAGCTTAATTACAGAAAACCGTTGGAGGTCTGATAATGATATTATTTTCTGCCCGATAATAATATCCACAAAATTGATCCATTTAGAAAATATGCCCAAGTCACTATGAAATTAGAAGCAGCCATGTTACGTTATTAATGAGTTTCCGATATTGCCTCCGCACCGCCTTCGAATTTAATAACCTACCCTAAATTTTAGAGACGGACGTCTTTTTTATTATCAGCATTTTTCAATTTTCCTTTCGTTCTCGCCCGTTCGTCGAATGCATATACCGGCTAAGTGGTTTTGTGAATAAGGCCACAGGTGTTTTAAGAGGCCGGTTTTATATTTAGATGTCATTAGTTAATGTTTTTGAGAAGTAAAATTGATGACTTTTGAATTACATTGTAACTAGAACACGAATAGTGGTAGGTATCAAGAAAATGGAATGAAAGTGTAAGTATGCCTTTTTTGCTTAATATTTTATTCCTAAATATACTTTGGCATAATCTTTTACGCATTTTTAGTGTAAAAATACTTTATCATAATCGTTTTAGGTCTAATAATATTTTACTATGGTTGTTTATTGGCATAAAATTTATGTTGGCGACATATTTTAGGGTATTTTTTTTTTGTATAATTTTCATCATATGAAGGTACCGCTCAATCAGTTAGGTTAGGTTAGAACTGTGACCAAAACATAAAGCGTATGCGAGTAATTGAAGCAAGCGCATTGAGGCAGTGACCGGCGAGAACCTAAAACTTTAAGGGTCTTGACTAGAAAATCATTTTGCAGAAGAAAATCAGATTGGTGATAGAGTATTTGTTGTTAAGATTAAATAAGTTTTCATTCTAGTTAAGTATATTAATATGATTATCAAAATTAAGATAACTACATTTTAAGTTTGATAATATACTATTAATTCTAGTTTACTTCTTTTTATATTAGTGATTTGTTTTAGGCGCTTTCTTTAAGAAAAGTATATTTTTTTCAGACCATGTATTAAAAATTTAACTGTTAGGTCCTGGGTAGCTCAATGGTTAGAGCAGTCGCTCGGATTGTGAAAGGGCATCGGTTCCAGTCCATAATAATAATAATAATAATGATAATATAGCATTGCGCGCAGCACCATATGCGACCCCAATGATACAGTGGCCAATCCTGCTCCTGCTGAAACGGGAAGGGTAGACGACACAACCGCCCAGAATTTAGAGCAGATCAGGGGGTTACTTGAAGAGGCGATTCTCGAATTTCGCGAGCTCCCACTTGAGGAGAGGCCGAAGATCCCGAGGATACCCCTAAGTCGTAAAAATCGGGATGTCGTTGAGGCAGTAAGCCAAATGCTTCTTCCATACTTGGAAGAAAGCGGCAGTCTCAGTGATACCAACTCGATCCTATTTGGCGCCGCATTGGCGGTCTGCCGATTCATCGGCGCCAAAGTGCCCGCTGGGAGAGCTGAACGGCATACCAATGCCCGGCACAGCGAGACTCCGGCGTGGCGTAAGAGGATTGAGAAACGTATTGCTGAGACCAGAGTCCTCATCGGCAAACTGATTAGTTTCAGGTCAGGCAATACGAGGCCGAGGGTGATGCGTTTCGTACACATGGCAATGGCGGGGATAGATTTCAGTCTTGCAGACCCCACCTTAATGCGAAAAGTGTCGGAGCGCGTCGATGACCTGAAACAGAAAATTGCGGCTTGGGGAAGTCGGATACGGCGGTACTCGGAGAGAGTGGCAAGGTTTCGTCAGAATCGTCTCTTTGGGAGTGACCAAAAGAAGTTTTATCGTACATGGGAGACACGAGCTGGCCCCTCCACTGGCGAAGGACCGAATGTCACAGATGTCATCGCCTTTTGGCGGAACATCTGGTCCCGGCCTGTGGAGCACATAGAGGGCGAATGGATGGCGCCTATAGAGGAAGCGTGTGCATCGATAGATGCGATGAACCCCATCACCATAGAGTCGGATGACGTGTTGGCTGCGGTCCGTAAAGCTCCGAACTGGAAAACTCCAGGGATTGACGGACTGCACCACTACTGGTTGAGGAGTTTCAGCTCATGCCACGCATTCCTGGCCCGGCAATTCCAAGACGCCCTAGAACAGCGAAGTCTCCCAAACTTCTTAACAACTGGGGTCACTCACTTAGCTCCAAAGTCCACCAATACCGCGGATCCATCACAATACCGCCCCATAACGTGCTTGTGTACCACCTACAAAGCACTGACATCCATTCTAAAGGCTAAGTTTGATGCTCACGTTGAGCACAATCCTATCATGGTGGACACTCAGAATGGATGCAGGGGCGGGAGCCGCGGTTCAAAGGAGCTTCTCCTGATCGATGCGGTCGTGGCCCAACAGGTCAAACGCAACCGACGCAACTTCTCTGCAGCCTGGATAGACTACAAAAAAGCGTTTGACTCGGTTCCCCATACGTGGTTGAAGAGGGTCCTCGAGCTGTACAAGATCGATAGTACAATTCGAAACTTCCTCGAGACCTGTATGGGGCAGTGGAGTACGCAACTTAGTCTGTTCGGCGTGCAGCTGTCGGATGCGGAAAACCGAATAAAGATTGAGAGGGGTATATTCCAGGGCGATTGTCTGAGTCCACTTTGGTTTTGTCTGTCCCTAAATCCGCTTAGCACTTTGCTGGATAAACCAGGGACAGGTTTTCAGATGAAGAGAGGATTGTCCAAAATATCTCACCTCTTTTACATGGATGATCTCAAGTTGCTTGCTCCAAATGCTCAGAGGCTGGCGGAGCTGCTGAAAATTACAAAGGATTTCAGTAGCTCCATCAGCATGGAGTTTGGGCTGGACAAGTGTGCGGTTATCCATGTGGATAGAGGTCGGATAAGTGATTCCACCCAAGTGGACCTACCGGATGGATCCACCATCCGTACCCTCTCCGAAACTGATACATACCGGTATCTGGGTATGTCACAGAATCTGGGTGTGCATATGGCGGACGTGAAACAATCCGTTGAGGGGGCCTTTTTGGGACGCCTGACTAAGGTGCTTGAAAGCTACCTGTCAGGCGTCAACAAAGTCAGGGCCATTAATGGTTGAGTCATGCCAGTCCTAATGTACACCTTTGGCATACTCAGATGGACTCAGACCGAATTGGACGCCCTGGATCGGAAAGTCCGCACAACTTTGACACTCCATAGGATGCACCACCCGAGATCGTCAGTGATGAGGATGTATATCCCGAGGAAGAGCGGCGGTCGTGGGCTGCTCAGTGCGAAAACCCTGCACAACCGCGAGATACACAGTCTCCGTAATTACTTCCTGGCGAAATCGGAATCCAGTGAGTTGCATAGAGATGTCAAAGCATGTGATGTAGGACTAACCCCTCTCTCTTTGGCCACCGAGCAATGGCGAGAACCAGCAGTACTTAGCACCACTGACCGAGAGGCCGTTTGGAGGGAGAAGGAGTTGCACGGTAGGTTCTACAAGGCGCTACACGAGCGTCATGTGGATCTGAGAGCCTCCGTGCATTGGCTGCGCTTCGGGGACCTCTTTGGGGAAACCGAAGGTTTTGTACCGGAAGTACTTTATTTTATCAACAATATTAAATTAATTATTTACAAATAAATTTCATACAAGTGATAATATTACAGAATAATATCAAATTTATAAATTTGTCTTATTTTATTTATATGTATATTATATTGTTGATGAATTTGAATGACTGTTAGTGATAATTGATTAACTTTATGATTATTATTAAATTGCCAGACCACTTATTTTATTTTTGATATGTATCCTCTCTATAAAGTATTGCTGTGCCCGACAGGGTCCATAGTTTGATACTAATATTATTTTTGTAACATCAATGTAACACTATGGTTTTGCAATAAACATTTGAGTATTGAGTATATCCTGAAGGATGGGACAGAGGACGTTTGTAGAGCCTGTCACCAGCCCGGTGAGACACTCAGGCATATTACTTCCGGTTGTCCTGTACTGGCTAATACCGAGTATTTGCACAGACATGACCAAGCAGCCAAAATACTCCATCTCGAGCTAGCCTTCAAATACGGCCTCATAGGCGAAAAGGTGCCGTACTATAAGTATGTGCCGGAGTCAGTTCTTGAAAACGACCGCGCTCGATTGTACTGGGACCGGTCCATCATTACGGACAGGACTGTTCCTGCGAACAAGCCTGATATCGTACTGATGGACCGGGCGGAATCTCGGGTGTTCTTAGTGGATGTCACCGCCCCATTCAATGAAAACCTCGTGAAAGCCGAATCAGATAAAAAACTTAAATATCTGAACCTGGCGCACGAGGTTACCGATATGTGGCGAGTGTAGTCCACTGAGATCATCCCAGTCGTAGTGTCAACGAATGTCCTAGTCCCAACTTCTCTTCACGACCATCTGAAGAGGTTGGGACTCCGTGACGGACCAATGATTGCGAGGCTCCAGCGGGCGATCTTGCTCGATAACGCAAGGATCGTCCGCCGTTTTCTCTCTTTGTCGCCCTGACCCCCGGCCGTCTGGCCTCCTCTGCTGGGGGGAATCCTCCCCCCCCCTCGAATTGTCGAGGGGTCGGGAAGAGTAAATTTTATCCTAAATAATGATAATAATATAATATTTTTCAGTATAGCATTGTGAATGCAAAATTGATAAAATATAATAATAATATATGAATATTTTTATTGTTTTAATAGAGAATGATAACGACAAGACATTGAAGATTTCCATTGTTTTAATCTTTGCATAATTTCTTCAATATGTTCTTCAATATCCAATAATATTGAATTACAAAAAAGTAACTGTCAAAATTATTTTCTTCTACATACTAATTAGACGTTTAATGTTGTTTCAGAATGGACATTGCAAATGGGCTACAAAAATATGAAGGTACGTTTTAGATTTTTCAAGTGAAAATTATATCTATGGTAATTGAGTCTCTTTTTGTAGAAACATAACTGCTTCATCGATCCTGTCAATGTCTATTGGGATCTCATATTCCAATAACACAATAATCACTCCTGTCATTGCGTGGATAATGTAATAACTCAAACGCTAGAAAATTAGTGGAAGTATCAAATTATATACGATATATAAGAATTGTAACTGGAAGAATATTATTTATAATACATTACTTACACGATAAACTTATTTTCTATAGTTAATATTAATTTATCGAACCTCTAAATCTATTAGGCCTGATCTTTAGTCGCTATATTTTAACAGAATTCTAAACTAATGGAGTTATTACTTTTAGTTTTTATTTTGTACATTTTTATCTTTGCTGTTCTGTAAGCTAACGGTCAATCCAATGACTGATAAGAAGAATTGTTTGTCATTCTATTTAATAAAGTTAGGTCAAAACCAAACCACTTGTGAAATAGAGTAGGTATATATAAATGGGAAAGCGGGGGTATATTTAATGTTCTAATAGTGCATATAATCAAGCGTACATAAGCAGCCACTTTCTGCCAGATAGTTTTAAAAGATTTCTACACTTGCAATGATCATCATAACTGTGACATAAGCAGCCAATTAAAGAAAACCTCTTCTATCTTACTTAAATTTTGGATATTCTATCCATTTCAAAATATTATCTTTCGGTACATACCGATTGACATTATGACCTATTAATTGTATTCGTGAACAACATGATTTTTTCCATAACATGATCCATATTTTGGTGTAAGGTCATGTTCTTTTCATGTCACGCACCGTCCCTGAAGCGATAATCAGAATCATTGAGAAGTTGCGCCCTTACTTTCTTTATTGGAACATAAGTATTCAGTTTGCATGTTACCGAAACGACAACTTTCATTTTCTAGTTAATCTAGCCTTAGTTTTTTTGTTATTTATGTACGAGGACTTTATTTGTGACTAGCTCAAATAGATAACGTCACCTATACATGACGTAACTTACCGTATTTGAAAGAATTTTTAAAATCGGTCCAGTAGTTTCGGTGCAAACAAACATATAAATAATGGAAAAAGTATATAAAAAAATAAAAAGCCTTGTATTTGCTTAAAAAAAATTACAGATAATTGTTAATTGTATGTTTTTTTGTTTTCGTTAGGTGTTTTCTCAGGTGAAGGCCTCTTCCAAATATTGCCATTTGTCCCAATGTTTATCTTTTGTGGTCCCGCTATTTTTGTAATATTATCTCAGCGCGCTTATGGCCTACCTCTTTTTCGTTTACTTGGTGATCCTTGCCATGAAGTTATAGTTTTTGTCCATCTTTGATTTTTGAGTCGGCCTATGTCCAGCCCGTTTCCATTTTAATTTTTGTGCAAGAGTGAGAGCATCTATTTTTTTTATATCTGTATGCCTTATTGCATGTATTCTTTTTATTTCATCATACCATTGCACTTTGGCATGTGGTTATTTTCCTTTTTGTTTTATTGGTGCATTTGAAGGTTTGACTCGCATATTTTAAACATGGGATGAGGCATGAGTCCATAAATTTCTTTTTTAACTTAATAGGTATTTCACTCTTAAATATTTTCTTGAAACTCCAATATTAAGCCCAATTTCTTTTGGCTTTCCTCTAAATTTCCAGTTCATTGCCGTCTCTGTTAAATCCAATTTGTACTAAGTATATTATTCAATGTCTTTTATTATTTTGTTATCAATTTTTTATGTTGGATTTTATGTGGTTGGACATTATTTTTGTTTTACGGATGTACATTTCAAGACCTACTCTTTTACTAGCTTTGTGAAAAGCTTCAATCAGACTCTTCCAAATATAACTCTAGGTTATTCCAGTTTAATTTGCTTATTATGGATTCCGGTATCGCGATCAATATTTTGGCAGAAATGGGGTCACACTGTCTTACTCCTCTTTTAATAGGGAAGCTTGGTCCTCTACTTTTTAGCTTCATTGTAGTAGTAAATTTTTTATATATACACACATCAACATCGTCTAGGGATATTTTAATTATTCTTAATTTTCCCATTTTTTCTGAATAACATACAACATGTTTATATTTTCCGATCGAGGTTTGTTCTTCCACCAGCACGAATTTCCGTCCAAACCATAATCGACTCGCCATGGTATGGATGGACTTCCTGAGGGTGTTGCAGGCGGCTCTCACGACCAGGAGTTCGCCATACGCGTACTCTTCGCTTAAAACGTAAAACTTTCGATTAACACAAAAAATCTTCAAAAACTATGGTAGGTAAATTGAAAACTTCGAACTTCAGTTGAATTATGCCGCGCAAATTTTTTGTTTGATTTTTTTTTTTAATTCTTATTTGGAATCATCAAAAAAGGATTACAAAATAAGTTTTCATCAAAAGATTTTAAAACCGGCCAGTATTTTTTGAATTTAGAACTTTATACAAAATATCCCTAGACGATGTTGATGTGTGTATATTATACTCGTATATGTTAGTATATTGATGTGCACATCTCCAACATTATAATTTTTCAAAGTTTCCCATATCCCTTCATGTGAGGTTGCGTCAAAAGCTTTTCGGTAGTCAATAAAAGCGATATGTAATGGTATATGATATACTTCATATTTTTCTATTATCAGCTCTTATGTATGTGATAATGTGATCCACTATTGAAAACTCTTTTCCAAAACTACGAAAATGCCTACGGTACAAGCTACGAACTCACAAGAAGCCGTAATTTTGACGTTATTGTATGGATTTGTAAGATGTCCACTCTGTTACCCAGCAATTAGTATAACTGTGTCCATACATAAACATTGACTTAGTACATAAAAGTAAAATTCCAATTTTCGTTTTATTATTATAAACGCATTTTCTGATCGGGGTGTATGAGGATGTGCATTATTTCTGTTACACCTTGTACCTATATATATAACACAGTCAGAATAAAAGCTAAGTTAGTATTTATTTATAATAATTATTTATTGAATATATATTAGAAATAAATAAACATTTGAAATAGTCTCATTTGTTCTTTTGTTGGAACTTTTTTATTGAATATTGCTACATAACATTATAGTCTAAGAGCTTCTGACAAAAATATACAGAAGCTTTCTAAAGCTTGATATTTCAGTAAGTTGAAGTAATAAGGGTATCACTCAGTACCCAGTGCAATGGTCAGGTGATGAAACACCAACTGACGATTGGACAATCTAAAGGTACGAAAAACCGTCACACATATTATTATAGGTGCTATTTATAATTTTTAAAATATCTTAAACCTTATTCTTAATAAATAAAGGAGACTAAACTACTTATATTGCATTATCGTGAAATGCGATTACTCAGCAGATCTCAGAAGTAGGTGTTTAAATAAGCACCGCAAATATTTATAATAGAAGAAACTCAATTTACTACTAAATAATCAGTAGTTATTTCATAAGAAAATACTTGGACTTTCATTCAATGGAACAAACACGTATAGAAATAGCTAGAAGTTTCTTTCATACCGCCGCTACCAAGTGTTCCAGCGCCTGACCTTCGCACTGGGTACTTACTGAGTGATGTATACCCTTAGTACTTCGACATACTAAAATATCAAGCTTAGGAAAGCCTTACACATTTTTGTCACGAGCTCTCCGTCTATTATGATATATCTTTCTAATAATAAACAAAAAGTAAGAACGGAACTAAGTGAAGTGAACATGTTATACACGTACTTATGAAATAGACATTAGCACCAACAAAAAGGTCGCAGACGTTACGAGTATTTGATGCGTGAGAACCATCTGTTCGTGCGTAATTATTTTCGTCGGCATCGTGTTATTTTGCGGAACTTAGTATTCGACAGCTTGGATTCGTGTAAAACCTTTACGATGGAGATATCTTGATGACACTACTATTAATAACGCTAAACTTGATGGCGCAATGGTTGGATCGTTCTTGGTCGGCGTTGCGGCAGTTAAGCAACTTTACCGGTCGGTCATAACACGGTAAAACAAAAAAAAACTTAAGTGAATTTAATAAAATACAACATAGGAAAAAATATTAGCTTTCTTTGATTCTAGAAAGTAGCTGCTCCTGAGGCGTTTGCTTTATTACGTGACTTTTGTCACCTATCACTAAGACTTAGGCAAACTGGAGATTTTTATAATCGCGACTTATTGTTTCTTTCACCAATGCTCTTTAAGTCACCAGTGCTTGTGTGACCTTTTTTATATATATAATGATTTATATATGATAAGCCCTTTTACGTCTCCACTCTAGGAGCTCAAGGCTTCTTGGAGGATGGGCCACTACCCTCAACGGTGGGCTAGTTTGGAGAGTAAATAAGTTAAGGGTAATAAATTAAGATAGCATGTTGGTATAAAAGTCTACTAAAATAATTATTAGATAAAAAAAAAATGTAATTATGATTAATGGCCTTTGTTCGTTTGCATTAACACAACGATTAAGTTTCATTTTTCGATACTCCATTTCTCAAATTATATAATAAAGAGTTTCAAAGTTAGAAGAGGGCATATGAACCTACCGAATGAAATAATAAACCTCCTTTTTACTTCGCTGTATTCGGAACAATACTCATTCACGCGTTAATTAAACAACATTTCTAAATATCACCCAATTGTGTAGGGTCGACGGGTCGTACATTATGAAGAGGTTAAAATTATGTCACTGATCCATATGTATAAAGGTTTTGTGTGAGTGAACATAATCAATTATGGTAACACAAAGTAAATGTTGATTAAGTGGAATTTGAAAATGAAATATTTAAGACACTTTGCGGAGCTGCCATTTTTTTATTCAATTTAGATAAGTGGAAATGTATTTGTCTGTTATTCTTTCACATTGAAGACGAGACGCTGGTCAGTCACTAACGTCCATTAAAATTATCAAACTATTTATTTTAATTTACTCTCGTTCAGGACGTTTGATTCTTTAATTTATGCACATTAAAATATTATGATTGGATTTATATGTTTACATGTTTAGTGAATTTAAAACCTATCAGTCAGTCCATCAATATTCTTTCTCTTTCAATTCTTTCCATAATTGCTAATTTCCGTCCAGTCTCGATATGAGTGTCTTCTATTATCTTCTTCTCCAGTAATTTGGGTGAACGTAGCCACGTGATCGAAATATCTATTAGGTATATACAAAAAAGTTTATAATGAAGATTTCAAGAGAGAAATTAGAGAACCTTTTTTTTTGAAAATGTGAGTAAGTTATTTTAATATAGAATATACCATGAAGTGATATGATACTTGAAACTTCTATTCATGCAAGAACACAGACTGATTGAATGTGTGATCATTTTGTAAAATATAGATTTGATATATGAAGTAACCGTAGAACTCTTCTTGTTTTCGGATCTTTCTTGTAAAGTTACATAGTAATGTTATGATGGGTGTCGTTTTTACAAAATAAATCCTATTTTACGCTTAATTTTGGTATTATAAAAGTAAAATGGCATGTCGAATGAGTATAAGTTGGATTACAACATCTGTTACTTTTCCCGGTAGAAGATCGTATCCCCAGGGATTATAGTTTCGAAGTAGAGGCGAACGAAATAGAAATAATATAACGAGTAGGTAATCCTCTACACTAGCTAAGGTTTTAATGGTATTACCTTTTGATACTAACGGCCAGTTAAGGTTTAATGATGACTTTAAGCTCTAATTAATGTTCTAAATTTGAAAAATCGTATCGTTAATGTCACATTAAACTATTAAATGGACATTTGTGCTACTGGTTGTTGCAACATTCTCCGATGACCGCGGTATTTATACACGAATCGTTATACATTACTTGTTGGTAAGGAATAGCGTTACAAATAAACGAAGCGTTTGCGAAATTGAATTTAAAATCATGTCGGATTTACACGGCGAATTCTCTCGTCTATACTAATTTTATAAAGAGGGAAGATTTGATTGTTAATTTTTTTGTGAGAAAGAATAGGTTCCGAAACTATTGGGCTGACTTTAAAAATTCTTTCAATTATGGAAAGTTAGATTTTGTGTATAAAATTGAAACGTTGCCATAGTAACCGTGGTTTACTATTCAATTTGTCATTGATAATTCATAATCAAAATAAACAGTTCCTTATAGACTATGTGGGCGAAGCCACTGGCGGAAAGTTAGTTCTAAATAAGGTCATATAGATCCTACCAAAAAAAAAAACTCGCAATGTGTGTGGAGTTCGTGGAGTCTCTTTCATTCTTCATACGCCTTGCCACAGGACAGCAGCGTTTAGGGGTAGTTTTAGATACAGTGCCACAAAATGTTGGAATGATCTACCACCACCAATGCGTGATTTAAATACTTTGCACAGCTTTAGATCGAAGCTAAAAAATATTTTAATCAATAAACAGAAGTCAAACATATGAAATTAATTATTAAATGTTGCATTATTATTTTTACTATTAGAAATCGTAATTCATAGCAGAATTAATAATCATAATTGTTTTCCTCTATTATTACTACATTCCTATAATTAATAAATAATATTTTAATTTCTATTGGTATTAATTGGAATTCATTGTTATACATATCGACTTAAATGATTTAAATACTGACATATATAAATAAACTTATGGCATAATAATACTCAGTCACCTGTGTACAAATATAACATGTTTGACTTATGATTAGTACTTATGATTAGCACTGTTTTTGTTTTCTTTTTATTTTGTTTTGGCCCAGCGGGGCGTCACCACACCACCTAAGGGGGCCATCTGAAAAGCGACGCTGCAGTTAACTGCAGCACATGTCGAGTTGGCACCTTTTAGACACCACATCGGATGCACTCTATAAGTTAATAATAATTTATTAATGTCTTTTGCAAAATTGCATGTGTGTGTGTTTAATAAATGATTTTTCTTTCTTTCTTTCTTTCAATGTCGTTGACTTCTTCAGACGTACTGTTATAACCATGAAACTATGATATCTAGCGACTTCCACACCTATTCAGTATTAGTAAGGCCTACTGTGTAGCGCCTGCACACAAATCCTTATATACAAACTGCAACAGATCACGCAAAATTGTCTGCGGATGGTACACGGTAGGTCTTGCGGATACTAATTGGGTGTGGAATCAACGGACTACCACAAAATAACGTCTGATTCTATTACATACTTGCAACTATTACGATTTTACAACATTTATAAATGTGATTTTACAACATTGATAAATGTAACACAACAATTATAAATGTTGTCAAATCGAATGTTATCAAAGTTCATATGAGAGCAGTTATCTAACAACACAGTTACTCCCCTAAAATAATTAACGGCCTAATTTATATCACATAGAAGTTACAGAGGGCCGTAAATGGTTCGAATGGCTACGAGAAAAGGATAGTACCGAGCCTTATTGCTCTTTTGTTTGACTTGATGAAGGCATCTCCATGCTCCCACATATTTAAAAAAAATATCCAGTTCCATTAAAAATATCGTTCGAAAAATAAATTATATTTAGTCCGTCAGTCAAAGAAAAATATTAGATACATGTCTTTTTGACTTCAATTTAACAAGAAATGTCTTACAGCCAGATGCATAAACATTCATTAAAAATTTAATTACTTTAAAGTGAAATTACCCATCTAACTTTGACGTTCATTAGATCTTAAAGGCGTCATTAAATCTTAATAGACGTTTGTGCAACTGACCGCAACACATCAAAGTTGCGGAATGGGGGTTATTCAATTTGTAATTATCTAATTACAACACTAGTGAGGATATAGAATATGCAGTTTTGAGTTTTTATGGAGTTTTTCCGTTGCTGATTGTTAAATGGAAATAAAATATCTAATTATTACTATTTATAAGCAGAATAAGATTGACTTGTGATTCATAAGTGCTGGTCATGGAATGAATGAACCAATAAATCTATTATCTCGAGCTTCTCCGTGATCTAGAAAGCATCATAAGCCATTTGGTTCTGGCTGCATTTTTAGTTGTGAAAACCTAAAATTTTACAGGCTGACGAATTGATTAGTATGAGTGGAAGTTATTTATATTTAATAGATATTTTAAAATAACTTGTGGAAGTTTCCGTTCCTATTATTTGCACTATAGACACAGCGAATACTCAAAGTAGAGAGTGAGGCTTAGTAGCCGCTTTCGTACCCCAATAAATCTTATCTTCGGACGTGATGCTAGCCACAAGTGGTGAACCTTGGCTATTTTTAGGATCACTCCATAGCTTTTAGCCGAATAATCTCATTTATAAATGCCAGCCTTTGAAATATACAACCTTAAATGAGCAGGTATTTTTATAAGAGATGATTTGCACTCTTTCATCTTAAATTTCTTTATCTTTTCAAGATAAATAAATTGACGGAGATATTTATTAATCCTCTGTCGAAATATGAAATTACTAGACTTTAAATTTTGAAAAAATACAGAACTAAGTAGGTCACAACGCAGTAGTAAGTCGGAGATGTTTTTATAGAATAAAAGAGGCAGTTCTTCGATATCTCGCGAATTAACAATTACTATTTTTAAAATAAACTCTTAGCTTTTATACATATGCCGGTTCAAACTAAGAAGAAAATAGACTATCAAGAAAAGATAACGAGAATTCGAACAACGCGAAAAGCTAAACATTCAAGTAGTAGCGGCCAGTATTGACCATTAAATCGTTCGGAGAGTAAATCCATAGTAATATACACGGACGTTACAGTGGTTTCCAATAAGTTATAGGAAGTCTATGATCTTTAAACTTTAATCATTATACGAAACCTCGACGCGCGGATTCTACATGTTCAAATCCGGGCTTTTTATTTTATTTGATTTCCGAATAAACAAAAAACCAAAACAGTGTTGTCAGTATTTTTACAAAATAAATAAAAATATGCGAAAATTTTATTTCAGTAACTTTATAAATTGAGTACCCGTGATATTATTTGAGATCAGACTGTGTAAAATAGAAATTAGATTTAGCTAGTAGTTTATTAAAACATTGCCGTATATTTATTGTTAATTTAATATGAAATCTTAAGCGATCCCATTTTTGTTTACAACCACTTCGCCATGGACACAATAAGCAAAAGTTCCAACATTAAGAAAACTTCCAAACAAAATGCTATGTAAAATTGTTGAAGTGTCTCTAAGAGAAAACAATAATTTTCTCACAAGCATTGTTCGCTTTGATTCGAAGCTCGACTATTGTCCTGAAGTGGAATTGACAGCGAAGTAACGAGTTTGTCCTAATAAATTAATTTCCCTTCGGTGAGTATTTAGGTCGGTCCCTTTCTTAGTACATTTTACCGTTTCATCAGAATTTGCTTTTGTCAAGTTCGTACTTGTTACCACCAGTGGTTACTTAGGTAAGTGGTTTTTTTTTCTCAACGTCAATGTCAAACTCATTTAATAGAACCGGGAAATACCGAAGTCTTAATGGACTTCGGTATTCCTGGTTTAAGTATCGGACAAATATTTATAGGTCTCTTTATTTGAATATTTAGTTATAGGATTTTATTTCGATTCAAGTTTTAACATATGTAATGGTATGGAATAAGAAGGCTGTAGGGTGACGCCAATGATGCTTAACTTTCAATAAGGGATATCGTTATATTTGAGTATATTTATATTTTGAATGTACATTAAAATATTAACTCTCAAGACGGCTGTGTGTACAAATCGTACACACTCAATCAAAAATTATTCTAGTATTAATACTAAAATGATAATATTGTAAGTGAAATAAAGATGTAAATAATTCACTCCGTAATAATTCACACAGCAAAAATTTGATTTTTATCAAAAAGTTACCAAACAACGCAGTCTATTTCACTTTAATTTTTTATAAAAGTAAAGTAAAATTTCAATTTATCTATCGGTTATAAGCGTTCGAATACCCATTTTATTACAAAATATAGTTGTGAAACTAACTAAATATAGCTACCATTTGTAGTAAAGTTCTAGTAGAATTAAACGATAGGGGAGCGAAACGCTAACTCAGGTCCTTGTTATGCTAATATATCGCCTGGGGAGGTGACAAATTGTGATGCATTCTCCCTAAAAAATCCAATGAAGAAACTCAGGAAAGCGCGGAGTTAGGGGTTACTCAAATAAAACGTATAAAAGACTTTCCCTCCACCAACTCGAAATCTCACAGGATTCGGTATAATTCTTTGCTGTGATGTTTCAATTTTTTCTAAGGCAATAGATCATTTCAATGCAAATCGGATTCAAATGCAGTTGTAGTTTGCATAGAGATTGAAGTAGTTTGCTAGAAAAGAGCTGTGGTAAATTTACTGGTAGAATGTTTTTTTAAAACATTCTGTTGAATCGCTGAACAAGTATACTTTGTGAGTGATCCTTGAATGAGCCTCGCTGTTAATGGACATAGATTGATAAAAGTAAATGTAAACACATAAACAAAAAGAACGCTGCTGTGACAAGAGTTAAAACCTTAAAATTCAACCTATTGAGCCAGTTCTATCACAAAATGTCTTGTTTCATTGTGCGTCTTGGAGAATTTTCTGAATGTCACCTTTAACACACAGTCTTTTATCTTCAGTTATTTTTTCTGCCCTTATTGTTATCTGTTTTTTTTTTCTCTTTACCAATATAAAGAGAAAAAATCAGATCCAATGATACTATTCTTTAATTGTCTTATGTCACTTTCCATTATTATCACGAATCAGTTGTCCTGTCCATCTCACGTTTTTACTAGTCTTTTCGTTCCAATATATATTTTTGTTTCAAATTGGAACTCATCGTTTCTTATGTATCTTTTTAGGCCCAGTTATAACTCCCTCATTTGCTCTTTGATATGTATTGATTTTAGTAACGGTATATACAAATCAAAAATTTGGACATCTCTTACTAACTTTCTATTAGTAGTATCAGTTAGTTACCGCCGTTATTGCTTAATATCGTCACATTTTGCTATTAACGATTTGAAAACTTGAATATTTAATTATATTCTCATAGGTCTTGAAGGTATTTTAAAACAATTTAGTTTCCTTTACTTCTAAAACTATCCTCCAGTCGTATACTACAAAGATAGATTTCCTTGAACTTCAAAGTGTAAAGGAACTTTTAAACACGTTAATTAGACTTGCTTCAGAAGTTCCGGTTCACAATTAAGTTTATCTTTAGATCGTAACATTTGTTTAAAGGGTAAATTAAAATAGTTTTAATGATGTTACCTTATTTTAAGCACGATACAATTCAATTCAGATACATTGATCAAAACTCAACTGTTGTTATTAAATTTGTTCCTCAAATTTGCTCGCACTGGAATCCGAAATTATTTGAAAAAGATTATATCCGAAATTATTTGAAAAATATGGTTCTTCTTTCTAAGATATAAATCAAAGAACGTATGTGGATTATATGTTTTTTCAGGCTATGACTTAAATCAAAATTAAGAATACTATACTCAAAGTTGTCTACCATTACGTATACCTTGAACAGAATCCATCTAAATAAGTCCAACTATGTAGAATCCATTTTGGTTGGGCAGCGTTTGAAAATCTTCGCATCCAATCTACTTCACTGTCTCATAAGAATTCTCAAGGTCATCCAGCGGGCAACGGAGAGAGTAATGCTTGCTGCCTTCCCTATATGAACAAATAAGAAACGAGGATATCCGTAGAATTACCTTAATTTACATTACTCGAAGGATTGCTCAGACAATGTCTGATTGTGTGATGATGACTTAAATATATTTATATTTCTTTAAACTATGAATTTATCAGTAAGTAACTAGGTATTTTTATTAGTAGGCAGAACGTTATCTCAGCATAGAAGGCAAGTTCTGAACTTGAAGGTGTCAGTTAAACGTTGCAATCATCTGCAATCTACTTCAAGCTAACATTATTTTACTTTTGTTAATTATGTGATTGTGTATGTCGCATCATCTTTACGAAGATCGTTTGATTTAGTTTCTTTTATTTTAATTGCTAGTTACTCTATTACTTAATTACTCGATTGTAGAGAGAGCGTGATCATCGATACTTTTAATTTTATTAGAATGGTGACACTGACTTTGACAGTTCGTTAATAAAAAGCAAGTTTCCGCCATTTTGGCACACATTCTGTTTCCGAACGCCGAGAAGTAAAGACAGCCAACGACATCACGCTCATCTCGTTATATTTTCGTATGAAAAGTGATAAAATGAACAAATCCACGTTGGTATACACGCCTGCAGTGTTATTTTAATGCTAGTCCTCCGATATGGACGATCTATTTGGGCTTCGTAATAGCCCCTTCGGACTATCCGCCGACATGTATGTTAAATAAATATGATTCTGTTGTATTCTATTCTACTTAGAGGTAAAAAACCTTTTTGTGATCTACAAATCTCAAAAACACTTTGTATTAAAATGTAATTTATTCAAAATCTTGCATAATCCCAATGGGCATAAAAATATAAAAAAAAACCCGTTCACGTCCGTTAATCACTGAACTTGTAAAAACTTCGCTCAATTTATTTCTACTACAAAAAGAAAGTTCGCTAAGACTCCGCAGAATATTCAAGGAACCCAAAAAACTTGTATACGTGTAGGTATTACATTTGGAAGAAAAATCTCTCCCGGGATTCGGCACGGCTCAAGGCATTGTTGTCGAAAAGTAGTTGGCCTAAGCCGTGAATACACTGTAGATTTGAGGCCTCACTCCGCAAGAATGTGTGATATTATCATTGTGAGCCCTCCCGGAAATCTTGTAGCTCGCCGTTTCCATTAAATGATGAAATGCGGGTATAAATTAGTTATTTTGTGAAGGCCTGAGCCCCAAAAGTGTGGACATCAATAGACTGGTGATGAAGTTTTTGATGGTACCTACACAAATTTTATCTTTGAAAAATATGCTTAAATAAGTCTAGAAAAAAATTTATATACTTTTGCGAAGCAGTGTTGGCTGTTACTAAAGAATAAAAAACAGTTCATACATAATAACCAGAGAGGAAAGAATTCCAAACATTTTAACGGTTTGCAGCTACTTTGATCAAGGGAATTTCCATAAGGAGTTGAAATATTGAATGGCCCCCCCACCCTGGTGTTTGTAAATCGGGAAAAAGAGGAATCGTGAATTGGACCTTTTTATTTATGAGGATTTAAGGTGATATTTTGTTGGACTTGAGTCAATATCATAACGAGCTCCAAAGTCGGTAATTCAATAAGGAAAGGTATAAAATATGGTGTGCCAATATTTGATTAAATTTTATTAAGAAATGGAACGTTATTTAAAACATCAATTATTGCATAGTGAACATTTTATTAAAGGGTAGATAAGCAAAGCAACATCCATAAAGACAGCACCCTCGGACAACGTGTGAGAAGCCACGAGTTACTACAGCTGGTACGATACAATTATACTTTTATTTTTTGTTTACTTAATATTTTTTGTTATGATAACTTTTTGTAGTGCTTTGTTTTTAATTTTAATACCACAAGTACTTTAATTTAGTTTTTTAATATGGTTGTTTATAAATAAACAGTTAGGTTGTCTACATATTTATCCAAATATCTATCTGTAATTAAATTTGATCATCACTGATTCACGCCTCAAAGTTACATCGTTCCGTCGTACTTCGAACCGATGTTCACTCGCACCACTAATTGTTATCATAATGAATTCTGATTGATAAACACAGTAACAACGTTAACATATGGTTGATTTGTTTATGTACATAACAAGATACAGGTTAAGGGAGTTATCCAGCTGAGATTCGATAAGTTATTATAACTACTAGCTATATATATAATACAAGGAATCGCTCTATTATATGGAATTCACAGCTGAAATCATATAATAGAGCGGTTGTTGGAAATCAATTTAAGTATTTATTAAGTACTAGCTGACCCGGTGAACTTCGTATCACTTACCTCTTATAAAAACCATATTAATATTGAAAAATATTGCGTAAACTGACCATTAGACGACCATAAATATTGATCGTCAACTGAACGTTTGACAGCTAAGAACAGTTTGTATGGGAAAATCAAATTGTCGTTTTTAGTATTATACTCGCAATTTTGTCATATTTTCTCATCGTTTAAACCTTTCCAGGACCTCCACAAATATTTCAAGACTAAAATTTGTCAAATCGGTTCAGCCGTTCTCGAGTTTTAGCGAGACTAACGAACGGATAGATTTTAAAAATAAACAATTATATATATATTCGTTTATTTTCACATTTCTCTCTTTCTTTTTCTTCTTGTTTTTTATCTTTTCCCGTTTCTAGTTTCCTGTCCTGGTCAATGTAGAAAAAGGACTTTTTTATATTGTTTTGGATATGGGTGTTATTATACCTTCACTGTCTCACATACTTCATAATAGGGGGCTTTAGGTACTCATCTTAGAATCTGACCGATGTAATCGATGTTGTCTAATATAATAAAAATGGTTATGGCGCTGCAACTGATGTCAATTAGAATGGAGATTTGTGTAACTAAATTGAGCGCAACTGGCACTCAAAGTTTCAAATCTATTAGTAGGTTTGAAAATTGTCGTAAGTTATGTATTGTTTTGTCACAAAATCATGGAACACAATTATTTTCAACTTACTATAATTTTTTATTTATTATATTCAAAATCCATCTTTCCGTTACATTCATGCACATTCTTATATTTTAAATTAACACCGACGGAAACCTTAGTAATGAGGTCTATGTCCTTGTATTGGAACGTGCTAAGTAATCTTGTTAATGGTGGAATAAAAACAGATGTCCACCAAATCGATCAATACTAATTTCAATCTGCTAGTATGTTTGAAAATAGGCTGAATTAAAAGTTCCTCTATAATATCACATTTGGCGGGGCAGAGCTTAGTGGTTGGAGAGACATGATTTAAGGCATAAGGTGCATTTCCCATGGGTTAACAAAAAAGGGATATCACTATCACCACATAAGTGATAGTGTACTACCACTCAATTATAAAAAACAACAAATCAATTTGGACTGTTATAGTCTGAGTATACTATTAAAACTTTACATGACATTTTCGATCGGGAGATTTTGAAGTCGGTAGTGATAAGCCTGAGATTTATTCAGTATTTCATTTACTCATCAGTCGTCATCACCTAGTTATGTTAGATAAAATGCTAAGGCCAGTTTTCTTTGGTTAATAAAAAGGTTTGGTTATTGTTACTTTATTCATATTGTTTACAAGTTTATACCAGTTACATTAATTTGATAATTTCTGAAATTATGTGAGAAAATTTTCAAGTTTTAACTAAATTAATTCATTATTAATTTGATTTGATAAAGCAAAAAATGTTATTAGCAGAATTTTTTTTTACTGTATATTAATGACAATTATTTGCTCAGGTTCGTTCAGAATATACCTATTGATACACCTAATGAAACACCCCAAAGGTAAAGGTAGATAAGTTTAAAGAATCAAAAAAATATTTATCGTATAACTAACAATAACTAGAAATAATGTCATTAGAACTCCAAATTAGACCAGCTTGAAACAGACTGGCTTGCCTTGAATTTAGCACCAGTATCGATTTTTTGTACTACTCACTGTATTATATGTAGTAAATATTATAAGGAATTCTTCCCATAACAGTTTTATAAACATGATTTATGTAACAAAGCCACAGGAGTATTATAATATCTGTGCCACTGGTAAATATTTTGAAATCCGAATGACGAAAATAAACTGTTTGTCATTTTTCATTGCGTATCTACGTCGTTATACCTCGCACTGTGCCTCGCACCATCAGCACAGGGTCATTTTTGTTTAATATTTTATTTGATTCATACGAAATTCTGAATATCTTTATACTGAATAAATGAATAAAAAGGAATCTTGTAATTATTGGTTTCTTCGGCTTTTTTTTTTACTTTTACGTAAAATTCAAACAATTTCTATTTTTATTGAGTGTAAAAGTGATTTTAGCATACAATAAAGCTAACTCAAGTGCACCTAAATATCAAAATTTCTATATATCTATATCTTCACGCCGTATCCCTTAAAGGGTAGACACAGAAGACCGAATGCCACGAACTACGATCCTTAATACATCTTTCGTTTTTATGAAAACTTGTATACTCGCCAGATTTCTGACATCACATTCTAACAGCACGCGGTTGTTCTGATCGTGAAAGGTATGTCGTGGACTTACACAGCTTATGCGCCCTTCATAACTACAAATATCTCAACATTCTTAATTTGTGTGACGTAATAGCATTTTGCGATTTCCGATTATATCTTTTAACACATATTAAATAAGCCTTTAATTCAAACGCGAAATAATGTTACTTAATATAATTACTTTATCAACGCCCGTCTGTATTGTATAACAGAGAATTAACTGTACCCTGCTACTCTAAATTAAATTAGACACCTACATATTACATTATGCTTAAGATGTTCCATATAATTAAATTTTATATGTTGTGATATTGTTTGTTTACTTTTCAGATTGTACCTTAATTTTACTTTTGTTTTTTTTTTAACTAATCAAGGATAGTGAAAAGTACAAGATCTCATTTGATTATTCTCAATAACTTAAGTTTTTTAAGTACAGTTTGTGTTGCATAGAACTTTAAATTCTTGATTCGGAAACAGGCTGTTAGTCTTTGTTTTATAATAAGACGGATTAGTCTTCAGGCGTACTAAATTTCATTCAAATTCGGCGAGTTCAGTTCAGACACAATTCCATTTTCATCAAACAAATAAATAATATTTGAAACCCGTTAACGTTGAAATTATTCAAAAGAGTATCAATGTTTTTTTTTACTTTTTCTTTTCTGTGATTGTCAATTTTTTTATTTAGGTGGTAACTTTAGTCCTCGTTGTATCATCACCAGCCCTTTTTACGTCCCCACTGCAGGGGCTCAGGCCTTCCTTATGGATGGTTAAGGAGGATGGGCCATGACCCTACACGCTGGCCCAATGCGGATTGGAGGGTATTAACGACTGCAAATGCAGCCGGGACCAACGGCTTAACGTGCCTTCCGAAGCACGGAGTAGCTCAAGATAATAATTTTTCGGTCACCCATCCCGTGACCGACCCATGCGAAAGTTGCTTAACGACTACGATCGCGGGCCGCGGCGCTTATCCACTACGCCACCGAGCTACCTCGTTGTATAATAAGAGTGAAAAGGTTTTAAATTTTCATTAGTGATTGAAATGTCTAAATTCTATGAAAATTATAATCAATCGAAAATTTGTTGCAGTTTTAAATAGCCCTATGTGGAAGGTTAACCATAGTGATTGCATTAACGTTAAAGAAAAATTAAAGAAAGACTACAAGATAGAGTAGGTAGATTATCCCCAGAGTGAAAATAAACAAATAACTTTCGTAATATTTTTTTTTCTTTTTAATAATGCCCTCATGGCTGCAAAGAGTTTTGAGGTTGTGAATGTATGCAACCGCTTTTAAAGTTCATACCCCCCGTGGCGGCGACGTACGACAGCAAACTTTAGAAAGTTAAATATATACTCCTTTAGTTATTCTTAGAATATAGTTTGAGTTTTTTTAAAGAGGAAGTACAGAATTCGACATAAAATGGCGTCAGCAAAAAAAAAATTGGTTGTACGTTAGTGCGGTTCAAATCTAGCAAGTTAAATTTAATGCATTTTCCAGTTTTCTATTTCATATATGATAATATAACTTAGATACCAATGCTATACTAATATGATATGGAGTCGGAATGTATATGAAATCAAATGAAGTAATTCCATAAAGTCCGATCGGTTAAATTTTGATTTGAGATAATATGTTTGATGATGGAACTGGAAGATGGTCATGGGAATTTTTATTATTGAGTTAGTTAAGATCATCATTAACACATATTTGTTCATAGCTGGACCTGGCATTCCAAAACGCACTCAGTCTTCCGCTTCTCTCAGACAGTTTTTGCTATATATTGAGATATGGTACAAAAGCTCGTTTTTTTCTATAATCTCAAAAACGTGATACCTTAAAAATGTTACGATCGACTCAATCGCGTGCTCTTAGGAGGCGACGTCAGAAGCCTTAAAAACCGGCGAGTATGTATTAGTAATGAAAGTGGACGAGTCGAAATATATATTGTGGTGTTCAGTCCTCTCTGCCAGGGGCGTAGTTATCGCCGTATCTGCCATATCAATTATACGGGGCCCCGGACTACAGGGGCCCCCAACGTGCGTAAGCAAAAATTAATAAAAACTTCACATATTTCTTTTTATTTCAGAAATTACAAAAGCCAAAAAGAGCAATTTCCTTTTCTCCTACATCGGTTTTCGCGAGCTGCATGATTTCTCCATTTAAGTCATTAGCTTCAACAAGAGAATCCCACAGTAATCGATGTTAAATCTCGCGCAATTTATACTAATATTTATTTTGCTTTTGTGAGATATCATTACCGTTCATAAGTACTAACACAAACTAATTAATTTTTATACCGTTCACAAACTAATTTTTATACGGGGCTTCGCCAAGGCACGCTACGCCACTGCTCTCTGCCTACCCCGTCAGTGATGCGGCATGAAGATACAGATAGATAGACAGATCTTAAAAGATTTCGTCTAATAAAAATTCAGTTGTCTATTGTCTTTTGTTCTTTATTTGCTCGATGATGCGGTGATTACCGCGCTCGGTCTGCGATACAGTTGTTAAGCAACTTTCGTAATAGCCGGTCAAAGGATGGGTGACCGAAAATTTACTATCTTGAACTCCTCCGTGCTTCGGAATATACGTTAAGCCCCGGCTGCGGTTGTTAACACCCAACAATCCGCATTGGGTCATGGCCCATTCTCCCTATTCGATTTTATCAGATTCCATCTATAAGAAAGGCCTGAGCCCCAGCAGTGGGTCTTAATGTGGGTTAGTGATTATATTGTCTCAGGTAAATTCCTAGGCTACCCACCATTAAAAATCTAAAATATTAGTCCGGTAAATACTATACCTACTAAAATATTCTAATACCCTTTTTGTTTAATTCCTTTTAAGGCGTTTCGTTCTGCCCTCTGAGCTTTGAAATAAATCTCTTAGCATCACAGGGCCTGTACTACCTGAGATAACAGATTGTGGAAATTTTGTATTCTAATACGTGTACTATGGACGTGATAAAAAATGGTATAAAATGTTAGATTGCGTATTAGGTGAAAGCGAGAAGCGAAGCGACTGTGGGAGGGAAACTTAAATACTTTATATATATATATATATATATATATATATATATATATTCGCTACTACTCAAAATATTTTTTCTCGGTCACTACTCAAGTGTCAATCTGATACTGTTGCTAAATAATTATACTATTCAAATAATTAAGAATATTGAAATAAAACACACTATTTTTCCAAAAGGGAATAAAATAATACAACCTTAATTATACAGCAACATTACAGCTTATAAGGACAGTGAACATACAATAATTGAGCAAGTGTTACCAATTGGTATTTTGCTTGTAGAACAAACACTGTTTGGTTGGCGATCTTTTTCATAGGGACAAATATTGCAGAAATTAGATTTAGACGAACCATTGGAAACAATTAAAAAAGGTTTTTCAGTCAGAGGCAATTTTAATATATTAAGGGTAATAATACATATTTTGTCGTGTTTTCATTTCGTTAGAAATTCATTGTCGAGCATAAGGCAAGCAAAACTAGGAAATTTGGCTAACTTACTGGCATTCTATTGGCCACCGTCTCTAGATGTCATTGACTAATCACTAGATATATGTAATATTGTGATAGTCGTACCAGGTACGACTTGGGGCTGAAGGAACTTAGCCCAGCACATACAGTTAGTTTTTTCCAAAATAGTTGAATCGATAGGCTGCAGCCTATTGAGAAGAAGTATCAATGTGGTGGAGAACATCGGATTGTCATTCTTCAATGTCGGTAGAATTAGACCTATAATTATTATATAAGAAAGCCTATTCTGTTTCCCCGAAAACGATTTTGCGTCTATTTTTAAAATGCTAATACGCCTCCAAAGAATATGACAATGCACGGATACGTAGATAATCTTCAATTTGTTAAAAAAAAATTTGAAAATGATATGAAATTCGCCATATTCCTTATTTGTTAATTCGTACAAGTTATAACTAGTTTAGAAAAAAATAGTAAACAAAATACACTTTTGCAAAAACCTTTTATAAACGTGTAATAATTGATTTACTCGCATTCCGCTGTCATCCGTCCAACAACTTTACAGACACGGAGTGAATGAAAATAAACCGACTGGCTTAAGGGGATAACGCTCATCAACGCAGTGCGTGTTCCTTCATAACATGTTGACACAAAGTAATTTTGGGACCTTCCATATGAAAGCTGTAATTGTATTTTTATTAATTTACTGACTGTTTTCACGCGACTTCGCTTGCGTAAATGAGTAATGGCCAGTTGCACAAACGTTCATTAAAATTTTCATTCATTAGAGCTTATAGTATTCATGGATGTTTGTGCAACTAACCGTATGACCCCCGGGTATAATGTAGCTTCTCGTAGATGAAAGTTTTTTTTTTAATCGGTCTAGTCGTTTCGTAGCCTATTTAATGCTAACAAACAACCAAATCTTTCCTGTATACAATATTAATATAGAATAAAAAATATATAACTATATATAGGATTACTTATTTATTTATTTATTCTTTATTGCCTAACTAAGGACAAATGGCGGACTTAATGCCATAGAGGCATTCTCTCCCAGTCAACCAGTTAGATTGTACAGAACAGTAGAAGCGGTAAAGATTAAAATCTTTCCATATTATGTTGATTTTCTGAGCTTTTGAGTGTTATAAATTAATTCAAACACGTTCAAATTACGTAATTTTCCATATTAAGATATGTAATAAACATCTAAACTATAAACATTGAATAATCATAACACTGATGATTGTGATTGAGACCAAATAAAACTTTATTTACGTAATATACCTTCGAAATTTTCAAATTCTCATTCCATACATTCAAACCTTTATTACACTTTGAGCATTTTAATAGCCAGTTTTTGTATTTCATTTTGCAGACGTCAACTGCTCTTATCCTGGTGTTCCACTTATCTCTTCACACGGTTGATGAGGGCCACGCCATAAATCCGAGTGAGTATTTAAATTTTGTTTTATCTGCGTGCCACTGAAAAAAAAGGATTTATTAAAAACCTTTCTGTCGTTGCAAATTGACAGGGTTTGGAATGGATCATAACTAGTTTTAAAATTGGAACGTAAAATATTTAAAAAATTGAATGTTCATTGACAACGACTGGCATTGTTAATTTCACAGGTTCAGGATAAGTTCCATTAACGAATCTGATAAATGAATAAATTTCGTAAAAAATCTGGTATTTATTTAAATCCGAATAAAGTTACTAACCAGTACCTATGAAACTGAACCTTAGGTCATTATTCAAGCTAGGACATCAGGCTAGCAAGCAAAGTGCAAAGCTAACTTATTTTCTAGTGTAGTAGCATTCCGAGTATAAATTACATATATTATTTTCAATAGGATGATATTAATTTCTAAAATTCTAACAGTGCGATCGTATTTGAAATACTGAGAAAATAACTTATAATTTTAGTCAGATTAATCTTAAACTTATTTTATTCATAAATTTGTAATTGTTTATGTCTCTTACTGAGGGATTGAAACCGTGATTTTGATAACATGTATACAACAGTCACAAAATATACGGTATTACAACTAAGGCTACTCACGTACTGGTATTTTTTTGTGATTGTTACCGTGCTTTGTTGCTCGAGTAGCTCGGTGGCGTAGTGGATAAGCGCCGCGGCCCGAGATCGTAGTCGTTAAGCAACTTTCGCAAGGGTCGGTCACGGGATGGGTGACCAAAAAAATATTATCTCGAGCTACTCCGTGCTTCGGAAGGCACGTTAAGCCGTTGGTCCCGGCTGCATTTGCAGTCGTTAATACCCTCCAATCCGCATTGGGCCAGCGTGGAGGGTCATGGCCCCTGCAGTGGGGCGTAAAAGGGCTGGTGGTGGTTACCGTGCTCCTGTAATTTCTTTTGAAGTCGCATAATTGTTGTTACGTGTTTAAATGTTCGTGCCAATAAAAACGGTGACGGGGTCATAGAGTGACGGGCTCGGTGCTTAGGTGTTGGTAGAAAATGAAACGGTTGACTACGCTTGATAAGTAGGTATACTATTGGTGTAAATAAAAAAAAAACCGTTTCTGGATTTCCTTTTAAATGTAGCACTTATTTAGTACATTAAAGATTTTAAGATACTTATATTCACTTTAAACATAAGTCAGTCACATTTAGATCAAACGCGTTCCCGACCGACACCGTGTCATGTCTCCTAGACTCTGAGTTTGTGTGAGTAACAAGTAATGTATGCCCCGCGTCGATACTTCTAAATACTCGAAACGCCTCGGACGCTGATTCAGCCGAACGCGTGTCCGACTGAGCGCGTCCGTTTCCACGTGCCCAAGTCTCCGAGTTTCTGTGAGCAATGAGTAAGGTACTCTGTGTGTCGTCGATATTTCTGAATACTCGAAACCCGTTGTACAGTGAAACGATACTTTATTATTAAGTAAATATTTACTGGAATAAGTATTTGTAATAAGCAAATACTTATTCCAGTAAATACTTCTCAGCTATAGTAGCCGCAAAGAGACAGACAGACAATCCTCAGCTGTCTATTTAGAACATCATAATCATAAAAATATCAAGTTCAAAATAATCGAAGTAATATGCCGGTTTTGAATTATTTAATGTGCAGTTGATTGTCAACAACTTAAAAGAGAAGTTATGCTATTCTACCTTTTATCATTTTGAGTATTTGCATTACACAGTATTTAATTCCATTCCATATTTAACAAGTAATAGATGCGCTGGTTTCTGAATATTGTTTTTGAACAGGTAACAGTAACAAATTACTTTCCTGCGCATATTTAAACTTCAGCCCGATGACCTGAAATCGTTATTCGTAATTTATTACTTGCAATGAAGGCAAAGGCGAAAGATAAATGCTTCAATGAATTGAGACGCACCCCTTGGTAAAATAGGAAATTGCTATTGCTTGAGAAAGGTCCGCACATTTTTGTCTTGTCCAGAATTAAAAATTTATCATTATTCAAAGCGGAGAACGAGAACGCAAACAATGGAATGACGTTAAAAAATGGGTTGATATACGATGGTTTTGTGAGTTCATATTTCTGGAGAAGGAATATGTATTTCACATAATATTTTGCTAAAATTATAAATTATTTTTATATTTAGTAGTTTAATAGTAAAAACTTTAAGTTATATAGTAAAAGTTTAATTACCAGTATTATTGTTGTAGCGATTAGACATAAGTACTATTTATTAAAAGAAGACTTAAGTTACGATTATTTTATAACAATAGGCGACATCTATTCTAATTTCTAATATCTTAATTTACTTAGTATGTTTTTGTAAATTAAACGAATTTTGACCCTACACCTGCACTTGTAATTGCGCGTCTGAGTCAAACAAACCTAGTTTCTCTGCGTTTTAAAATTTTCAATAAATTTTCTGTTGCAGATCTCAATTTTCATTTTATTACACCTGTAGTTTATACCGTATTACAGTAGAACTCCACATCTTTTTTTTACGGAATAGATATGTCACAGTCAATCGATTCAAATAGCCATTCAATTGGATGACTTTCCCTGTGATATGGCGCTATTCAATTGCATGCCTAGTTTTCTAGTCAAATAATTATAACATCTAAAACGTTCAATAATACCGCCCTGTTTACAAGTTACTTCGATAAAAATCTTACTTTATATATGATACCTAAAATTTTATAAACTTAATAGCTTAATTAAATTTCAGGTTGTCATTGCTTACGCTTCACATCGACATACGGCAAGGAGCGTGGCACTTTCAGTAGTCCAGACTACCCTCGGCCGTACCCACCTCGCGTCGACTGCCTGCTCTATACGTTCCTCGCAGCCCCACACGAGATAGTCGAGATCGTCTTCACTGATTTCGATATCTATAAGGAACACCTTGAGTAAGTATCAATTTTTACTTCAGCTCGCTTTCTTTTTATTAATCTTTATCAGAAATTAAGTGACTTATTGTCATAATCGTATTGATGCTACAACGCAAATTTGGAACATGATATGTAATGAAAGGTAAATGGAATATGCATTTTTTGTAATTAATCATTTACATCTTTACCATAAAGGAAAAATATAAATATGATTGAAAATTGGCTAATTATATTTTCAAGTGCAATGAGGAAGTATTAAAAAAAACATTAGTTCCAGAAGATGTTGCTACGGTACTTTTTTGATTTCTCCATGACACCCTTCCGGTTTTCTTTCATGTATAAAAGTAAATTAATTTTCAAAACTCAATAAACAACTCATATTCTATTTGTACTTTATCATATTTGTATTAATATCCAAGTTTCGAACTTTGCGAATTTCAATTTTTTTATATGCTAATTAAAAGGCACGGAAATGTCTATCTTTGGTCCATTCGTTTTCTACAAAAAGCAACTTTGGTAGAGTCGCCATTTACTGAGGTGCTTTTTTAGCATTTCCTTTTTTTCTTAAAATACTTCTTCATGGAAAACATTGAAAAGTCGCCGTTCAAACGCCGCCATTTAGAGCGTACTTTTGATGTCGTCATTGGTCGTGTCCCGTGTTTATTTTAATTTGTTCCCGGTTTTAATTTGTTGTATTTAATAAACACAAGATTCTTTAAGATTTAGATTTGAAACAACAACAATAAATACTTTAAATATTGAAGGAAAATAATTGGTGTCAATCCACACGATATTCTTTTTTGTGTAAACAGATTTGCATTTGACATACAAAACAGAAATTGAGATTAGATGCAAAATATGCCAAAATCATAAATGCAACTATTTTCCATAGATTATCCGATTGTGCTTTTACGAAATCAGTTTCTGTCATCTTATTGGGTTGATTACTAATTGTTCCCCAGTAATCTCACAGAAATACAGGTTTTTGTAAATATCATTACTCTTATTAGAGCTGGTGAGTTTCTTGCTCGTTCTTCTTATCAGCCAAAAGACATCCTGAACGAGTGGTAGGGAAAAAATGTTGGACGATTCAAAAGTACTTTTAAGAAGTCTATTTGAATAAAGATTATTTTGACTTTTTGACTTTTGACTTTTAATCAACTTTTCTCTAAATATTGTATACAGCACAGAATCACAGATGAATATCGACGCCGATATATGTAACGGCAACTTGCAATACTATCACGTTTGGACTGTAAGACCATTGAATGAATGAATGATAATTTCATTCGGTTAACACTACACGCGACAATAAATTGCGAGCAATAAACCAGGAGATTAAATACATTACACCAAAATGCTCACGTTTACTCAACAAATTGACGGTACGAATAAATCTGTTTGCATAAGTCACTGTTCCCAAAACTATCTATCTAGGAGACTAAAACACTGCCATTGTCTATTTACTCTCATGAATAAACCATGCAAAATTAAGGAACAGTGGTCCGGTGTAAATGGAGAAATTCTGAGCTCGTTTACTTGACAAGTAAGCCAAAGGTCACGGAAGGTACAGCCTTGATGTGTAGAATAATGGTATGTGAGGAAATTAACCAGTAATTAAGGGTCACATGCTCAATTTTGATTACATTTTGGTGAAGAGATGTGGTTTCAGGTATTGGTCATCATTAATGATGTGTTCCTTAATAACTATTCAAAATTGACTATCAAACAAGAGTCTGTGCTAGTTTTCAATTCCACTTACTGGTATTTTAGAGTCAGCACTAATACCTATTTCCGACATTTCATCGTGCACGTGTTATCAATAGTCTGGACTCATATCTAGTAGCAAAAAAAGGTTTTAAGGTGTTCATTACCAGTACCACAACAATATGCAGCAAACAAATGCACCTGTCAAGATGTAGGACTACAGATAATGTATGTAATTCGAAGTAATACGAGCTATATCGGTACTAGAACTTTAATCGATTTTTAAGTTTAGAAAAGTTATAGGTTCAAATCCTAACTCAAGCATTTGAAGTGATAAATATCAATATCGCATTAGAAAAGCAAAATTTTCCAAAAATAAGCTTTTCATTTTCAGACAGTGTCTTAATGTACTAAAATAGAAACTAAATTAATTTGCTCTTCAATAGCAATTTAAATTTAATTGTGTCTAGAGAAATATGACGGAGCTTACGTTTTGATTAGATCTTATATGATATTATCGATAAAATTTTGTAACTCAATCACGTTCCCACGTAGTAATATCATTACTAAAGTTCGTTCCGAATATGTCATGTTCATATCACACGGGGTTAGCACTTAAGTGAAAAATAAGACCTTTTTATAGAAATAGAATATACACTTTTATATTTACGACTTGGATACTGAATATATTGGAAAATAATCGCTTTACGATACCAATATTTATATTTCCATCAATTTTATATTTCAATATAAAATAAAATAAATCAACTTCATAATGTCTATTTGACTTGTTATTACAAGGAAATTTTGTAAAAAACATATAACTGAGGATTGAACGAACTTACCCTGTATGTTCAATGTTGAAAAAAAATGAAGTTCTATCACAATTATACGAGTGCCTTCAACTAAGGGCAGCGAGTGGTTCCACGTAAGCGTTACTATATGAGTCAATAAAATCGTTTTTACAGGTTACTAATCGTGAGTACAAATCACGAAGTATAATACATAAATAGTGATATTTAGTAGCCATTAACAATATTATTCTCCCCACTGAAAAATGCTTAAAAAATCCACTTTGTCCCTGGCACTCTGAGATGGGACTCGAACCAATGACCTTTAGCAATTCGGATGGCTGCTCTAACCTGCAGCTAATCCGGGTCGAGTGTCGAAATTTTCAAACACTTATTGCTTATTCGCTAATAAAATATTCATACAAATATTTAAACTTTCGATAAAGATGAAAATTATTCTAATTCTTATAATCGATTAACTTTGCATTCACAATACTATACTGAAAAATATTTTCAATGTGATAGTGCATTTTCATCGGGAAATACTTTTCAGTCCAAAAAAAGTTTATCAAATATAATAAGTATTATTCTTTTCCTTTAATTACTATAATTTTAATTTTGATAATAAAGCTCGAACGACATAATACACTTTATTTTATAATGCAAAAATCTACACTATAATTGCGTTGATAAAGTAACAATTCTATCATATCAGTCAAATGATACAGATAGGTGAAAAAACTTACACGAAAATAATTTACGACCTCCGCATTCGGTCGGGTTATACTTACACTTATTTCCAATTGAAAAGAAAATGATACCAATCAGAATGTTGTATACCCAATAGCCGTAAAGAAAACGTGTATCAATAACAAAACACAACAATATCACGTTTCAATGGATATATTTCTCGTGCTGCCATCAATTTGGTCTCAACAATTAGACAAGCGTAAAAAATACATTTATAGATGGTTATTTACATCAAGTACCTTCACGAAATGTATATTATACATTTATTATGTAAGTAGTAGGTGTAAATTGCCCTATATTAACCGGGCCCTCCTCGAAGGACATCGCAGCGGTTTTAACCAGGTAGGTCAACTACATCCAACCTACTCTTTTCAGGGCAGGGTAGTTTTAAAACCCTAGTTTTAGACTTAAGTTGCATTTCTTCGCGTTGTCAAAAATAGTAACGTTGCCCAAATATCCAAAATGAAATAGATACATCTTAAACTCAAAGATAGTCTAAAATACTTCTATACTAATACCTACCTACTATCATACTCGTTTTTGTCCTCAAGATTAGAATAGATACATGTAGTATCATATACGGTGATGCTACATGGGGCTATTCTAATCTCTTCGGACAAAGCCCTCGTACAATTATGATAGAACGTCACTTAAGCTAAGTTAATTTAATAATTATGTTATTGCATAAATTTATTGAACACCGTGTATCAAATTGAATTTAGAAGTGATGCTATGAACATTACGTGAAAATTAGAGCTACTGCGGTAAATTGTGAGCCTAGAATTAATTTTGTTTGACTAAAAATTAAAGTCGTACTTTTTAACTATATTTATACTTTGCATTTAATTATACTTTACCTAAACTCTATCTGTGAAAAAAGACACTGTTAGCTATATAAGAAATAATTTCATTAACAAATTGTGTAAACGTTTTTATACAAATCACATCAAGTTTCATTTAGAATAGTACATTTAGAGTGAAGTTTTAAAGACAAAGTTTTGGTATTCTTTTCATTCTGAGTTAACTTAAATTATTTCTTATAGCTGTACGACTTCTTACAATCGAAGATAATCTCTATATATCTCTTTCAGGGAGCGTGAAATAGCACCAACATATTAACTGTGAACAAGTAGTGCAGCCTTATTATGAAACCAGTATTGTTGTTATATCGATGCATAGTTATCGATATTCGGCTTTGCATAGTATTGGTACTATAGAAAAAAATAAAGTGATACTTTATTTCATTGCAGAATATTACTTAAACAAGACAGTTGACTCAGGTAGACTGGCTTCGGACAGTGAACTTTCATTCATTGGGCAAATTCACTTTCAATTGCATTGCTTCTTGTAGAGCTAACGAAGTTTTAATGAGACTCAAATTCCTCAAGTTATTATATCTTTTGGTGGTAGTACACATATTTTGTAATCAATGTTTAAAAAGCTTAAATATTCTGATATTATTTGAACGTCAAATTCACAAGTTATATTCATATTCAATAATTTATTTATTTAACAACTTCAAACAGCAATTTTGTTATTTATAATATTGACGACCAATAGTATAATTTATTATATTTTAATTGTATGTGGGACGATAATTACAAAGAAGCTCGTGATAATTTCATTTTATTGTCAAAACCATAGTAGCAATCTAACAGTATCGATAAGCTACTGGAACACCACTGCATGAAACCATGCCGATGCTATTGCGTAACGCCACCCCGAACCCACTTTAGTCTTCACTCGATTCCTTATAAATCGTGATACAAGATTTCTTCTTCGTAGGAATTATCTATAATTAAAATAAAATAATTATATGGAGTTAAAATAAAAAATAACATTCACCATTTTCACCTTAGGCGATTCCTAAATATTTGGGCGACAGATTTGGGTAACTCCTTACTTTAGTAAAACGGGTATAATTGTCAAGTCAAAATATATTTTTTCAAATATACTTATTTAAATTAATTTCGAATCGTCATACTCTTTTTTATTTACCTTTCGTTTAGGATGTCTTTTGAGTTATAAGAAAGAAGAACGAGAAAAATAAATTCACTAGTTTTAACAGAAGTAACGACATTCAAAATTAACGATATGAGTTTATTGATAACTAACAAATACAATGTGTGCCATTTTATATAATGTTTTTTTCTGTTTAATAAAGTGTTCATGTAGTGCGCATTCGACGCTATATTTTTATAGAATATCAAAACTGGTGAAGTCTTTATTCAAATATAATGTCGTAAGAGATGCGTTGATCAGGAACTTAGACACAAAGCATCATATCCGACCCCGATGCTGACCACTATCTTCAGCCCTGAGGAGCTGACTAGGAGAGGAAAACTGAATTAAATCATCATCAATACTCTGCCGTTCGATGCCTACTGCTGGGCATAGGCCTAAAACATTGGTCTCCCTGACGATCTGTATTGCGCTACCTGCATCTAGCAGCTTCCTAAGACCTTCATTAGATCATCGATCGTATTACTTAATATATATTAAAAGTTGGAATACTGGTGCCATTTCATTTACTGTAACTTTATCTAAGGTCGCCTTTACCGTCATAACATAATAGATAAAAAAAAAGAAAAGGAAATTAGGGGTGGCATCAATCCCCAAGCAATTCAGAATAATATCTTCACTACAAAGGACGTTTATGCAGACTAAAATCCTCTTTTGACGTGTGTAAATAGGTTGCTATAGAATTGTGAACTTTGCTCTTATATTATTTAGAACATGTTTGTTGTGTGTAACGTTTCTAAGCGGCTAGTCAAATTAGAAAACGGGCAGGTATACTTGCTTTAGCTAAGAAAGCTTTGCCTTTCTCAGCGCTTTTCTATTCTATGGTTCAGACATGTTTTACTATAGTCAGACCTTTATCATTAATATTCGAATCCTGAAGAACGAGTTTGTTTACTGTAGCATATACAGTAAGCTCTATTGCGTAGAATCGACGATATAGTTGTTAAACAAGCTTGGATATGAAAGGATGAGTCACCAAAAAATATTATCTTGAGCTCGACCGTGCTGCGAACGGTACGTTAAGCCATTGGACTTGCGTTGTGTTTATAGTATGGCTTCCCTAATCGATAACATCATTAGAGTAATTCTTTTTTCCTTGAAGAAATGTTTTAGGCACTTTCCATGCCGCCTGGCAAATGACAGGGTGTACATGGGACTCCCATGACCCTAATGTGAATGAAGCTAACAGTGCTGCGCGCTGCGCTGCTGCGCTGTTGGTTCCCGAAAGTCTACCTAAAAAATCCCTACAATGTACTCTTCCTTGGGAATGAGACCCAGGTAATTTACAACGATCGATCATCAATAGCGTTTCTGTAACGGTTACGTTTCGATTTTTGCTGTAAATTTGCATTCCGCTAACGTAAATTATCAAACGAACGTTTACTAAACTGAAACGTAATCGGAGCCAAATCGCAGCCGAACCAAACAGCTGTCATTAGTGTTACCAGAATAAAATAAATGAAATTATTAGTTAAACGGGAGACGATTAATGATTATTCATTCCTTCATTTTTTTATCATTTCTGTACGTAATGAATCTATTATATTCTTATTCGAACTGGCTTTGTGAGAATGTCTGCTGTTTGGTGAGCTGATGGTATGAATGACACATTGACTTGTTTAGTGGATATAGACTCACAAACAAAATGATGTCTAATATCAATATGTTTTGTGCGGGCGTGATGCGTGTTGTTTTTTGTTAATTTGATGGCACTTTGATTGTCACAATTAATGGTGATGGGTGACGAAAAGCAAAAGATGTCGCTTAGTAATGAGCGAATGTAGATGGCTTCCTTACAGGCTTCACTTAGAGCCATGTACTCAGCTTCTGTTGTTGATGTTGCAACGGTTCTCTGTTTACGTGATTCCCATGACACTGCTGAACCACACATTTGGAAAACATATCCTGTATAGGATCGTCTGTCCACCAGATTACCACCATGATCGGCATCAGCAAATCCGATTAGATCACCACTATTGTTATAGGTCAGTTTCCTATTTTTTATAGCCTTCAGGTACCGATGAACACGTTTCGCAGCTCTCCAATGTACCGAGATAAAACTTCTTCTATACAAACACTACAAATACCTATGTTTGCCGAAGTTACTTTTGTAGGGCAAAATGTTTTTAATTATCAATTCTGAAGATGGATCAAGGTATTTTATTTCACTCAGCAATTGGGGGTACCTAATTGCACCTCTTAAAATTTTAAATAATATAAATTGTTTCACATCTATCATTAAACGCTAACTATCGATCGTCAAAAAGTAGAAATTTGCAACTTTTTAGAAATCGTTAATTTTGACAGATGAAACGTTCGGATTTAGTAACGTTTCAGTAGCGTTTCGATCCAACGAAGTGTCAAAATTTTAGTGGAATAAGGGCCGACGATCGACTCAAGTATATGGACGTAGTTATGCAAACCAGCCACATGATGTCAGTTTTGAGAAAAATGGGTTTCTTGTTTTTAGTAATAATTGTTTGTAGAATATATTTTATTTTATTTATTTATCAAGAAATTTTGTGAATTTACAACATTTGAGTTTAATTGCAACACTTTTAGGCTTCTCTGCACATAATTCGATTTTGACAGATTTGTGGGTTGGTTCCGGTTTGCATAACTACATCTGTATAGTTCTATGTTCGATTGAGCGAGTAGAATACCGTTTACAGTTTCTGTTGATCGATAGTTAGCTAAACTAAAATAGAACCGGAACTGTATCGTTTGACGCCATTTTGACACCGAGTAGAATAGGAAAACCACTAAAAGTTGTAGTTTCGTTCGGTTTCGTTCCGTTTTCGATTCGATTTAAACAAAATTTATTTAGTAAATCCATAACTGAGTCACTAGTCACTAACTGAGTAACAAACACACACCTTAGGGAAGGCCGTTACTCCAGAAGTAAGAAAATAATAGGTTGATAATGTCCAATAAACACCCTTGATAAACATAAGACAAATCATATTTTAGGTTTTCCTCTAATATTTGTTTACAGCTCTGACCTTTATCTCGAGTACACACCAAATAATATTCACAGCTGCCATTTACATTTTCGTCACATTCGTCGCAATAAACCAGCCTATGTAAATGCTTAAAGACGGCCATTGAGATGGCAGAAACGTTCATTTTGCTTTAACATCCCTGACTTCACAACTCCCCAATTGTACATTTATTTTGTTTAATGTTAGTCCTGGTTTAAATGATATCAATGGCAGGCAATAATAGCTTTTATGTATTGTTGTAAATAAGTGCCTACTGATGTTGTCATCAATAAACACTGAGATTTGGGTACTTCAATATACTTCCTTGGCAATTTTCCTCACTCAACATGAACAAATCTGTTTAATTATGAATCTTGATATCAATAGATTGCGATCATTGCTATAATACAAAATCAATTAATATTTTTATTACGTGAATTTCTTCCAGATCAAAATGATAATCTTCTTTGCTTTCAAAAAATAATATGTACGTTGTTAATGTATTTAGGTTTTAGTTCAGTTGTAAATGGACGAAGTTCGTCAAAGTCAACCCATCTGTTTTCATAATGCTTAGTATTATAGTTATTAAACTATTAAGCTACGGGTAACATCAATAAACAAAGTTTGTTAGGGCTTTAGTGATGGAACTGGCTGAAATAAATATATCTTTAGATAAATAATAGTTGAAAGATACTTTGTCGTTTTAGTCATTGCGCAGTAATGAGATAGACAAGTACAACGGATAGGAAATTGTGGATCAAAATATAATAAACGTAATATTGTACGAGTAATATTGATTAATTTAAAACCGTACTGGTTTTGGTATTTATAATTTTTTTTCTATAAAAAACAAATTTAAATACAACAAGAAAACAAAAAAAGTTTCGTATACAAAAAGAGCAAAAATAATCACGGTTGTCATATGGGCACCCCCTTAAACATTTGTTTCATTCCGATTTTTGGTATTTGTTCTTGTAGTGGTAACAGAAATATATCCATCCGTGAAGTTTACAACTGTCTAACTATCACAGTACATGAGATACATCCTAGTAATAGACGGACAGACAGACTGGCAGACGGACGGACAGCGCAGTCTTAATGATAGTGTTCCCGTTTTACCACAAGCTGGGTGATTTATAAATACAAAAGTACACTACAAACAGTAGTTTCTTATTTTTAATTACAGCTTATTTTGTGTACAAATTCAGTTGAATATTCGTTAGATTTTGGAGTTAATACTTTTTTAGTCACATATTTTGATAATTATTTTAATTAAGATGAAACGTATTATAATATATTATAATAGTTTTATTTTTATGAGTTTCGAATTCACATATAACAAAATAAATCATAATAAACAAATTTAATATTGAACTAAAGTTTCAAATAGGTATCAAATTAAAGAGAAGAGTTATATAACTTGAGTACTCCTGAATGAGTCGTTCATTTAATTTACTTATAGAGGGTTCAACTTTTGATATATCCATTCAGGAGTTGCTTTGACGTCAATTTATAAACGCTAGCTTTAATATTTTGCCGGACATAATATATCTCATGTTACATTGAAATCAGTGAACCCGCTCACGCTTCATTATAAAAGTCTATATCCCATCTTTGGGATAAATCATATACTTACAATGGTCTTTACAAATTTGATTTTTTTTCATTATAAAATATATTCTCCTGAAACATTTTTAAGCAAGCTTATCTTAAAAATACAGTCGTTAACATCTCAATTAGTAGATTTAATAGTGAATAGTTATAATTATCCCAGATAAATATATAAAGGCAAATGTCAAATGAACAGAATATATATTTTCATTATGAGCATTACAGATAACGCAGAATACTGTTAAAACTGCTTATGTATTTTACCATATAACTTATATTAACCTATTTAGTAGCTCGTAGTGGATAAGTGTCGCTGCCCGCAATCGTTGTAGATAAGCAACTTTCGAAAGGGTTGGTCACGGGATGGGTGACAAAAATATTTGTTATCACGATCTACTCCGTCCTTTGGAAAGCACATTTAACCGTTGGTCCGTGAAAACGGGCATTAGTCTTCTATTCTCGACAAATCATTCAGAAAAACCGTTTCTATTTTAATTAATTGCGGAAGCGCTTTCGATTATAGCGCAAGTTAGGGATTAATCAATCCCAAAAGTCCCATCACGGGATTGCCCTTTCTGTGCACATACTAATACCAATTACAAGGAAATTAATGTCCTCCGCATACATCCCATACGATGTGTTACTAACGCCGTTAGTACACCGACGCGATCGCATGCGAAAGCGAAGTAACAAAAAAGTTTGTCAGTTGTATGGTGATGATTCGCATGTGCTTTGTCTCGCTCTATTATTAGCTCGACGAAATAGCTCTGTCCTTGTCAGTACGGTTTCGCAGACAAGGCAATGAAGAAGTATTTAAAAAAAAAATAGTTCCAGAAATCAAACTAGATGTCGCTACGGTACGTTTTTGATTTCTCCATGACAACCTTTCCGGTTTTCTTTCAAGCTTAAAAGTAAATATTCTATTTGTTCTTTTTCGTATTTGTCTTGATATTTAAGTTTCGAACTTTGCATATTTCAGTTTTTTTTTAATATGTTCGCCATCGCCATCCAGGAGTCGCCATCTAGTGGTGGTGTTTTTTTAATGTTTTCTTTTTTTAATACCTTCCTCCTTACGCGTCTGTGTAAAGATGTTTCGCAGACAATTGCGCAAAACTTTGTGACACAGACGAAAATTTTTCGCATCCGCAATAGTTTCGCAGATAGTTCGCTATCGCAAGTCGGTGTACTAACGGCATGACGGGAAACATCAATCTCGATCGCGTAAGCAGAACGTTTTGATTCACACTATGCAGTGTTATTTATCATTACGGATTCTGGCGAGTATTTCTTGGGAGCAATAAGATATCCTTATATTTCTCCTAACACATTTATGAACAATGAAAGTAATAGCTTTTCTTGTCAGTACAATAATAACGTTATAATTGACTACATTTACCTATATTGGCTGTTTCTTTGATGAAAAATATATAATAAGATAAGTGGTTTAAGTAAATCATGTATATTATGGCAAAGGACAAATGAACAATAAGCTCTGTCTGTTTAAGTATTTTTGTTATCAAACCCTTATAGGTATTATAACAATGCCCAAAAATAACAAGGCTGCTATCTAGGACAGTTCGCTGTATTATTAAAATAATATAACTTAGCGAACCATACTTTGAATCATTCAAATTAAGCTTGAATGCCAAATTTTAGCTTAATTAGTTCATGTTAATTGCTTTAAAATCCAGTTGCGAGATTTAGCGAATCTACATATAAAGCATATTAAAACAGCATATAATGTATTATTTTATTATAATGCGCTATATAATAAACAACATATATGTTTTAATATGCTTTTAGCTTTTATTTACCTGGTTTTGTATGTGTGTTATGTAGTTTCACTAAATCTCGCAACTGGATTTAAAAGCATTTTTTAGGAACCGATAATCATTAAGCTTCAAGTCCAAATAAAATTATAAAACATGGAAAAATACATAGTGATATAAGATTACTAAAAGGTGGCTTTAGACTTTTCATCCGAAAGAATTGGAAATCATTTTATTACTTCTTTATTATAATAGCTGTTTTCCAGTTACTTCACTCGCGTAAAAGATATACTATATTACATGCGTATGATCAGGCTATATGAAACTCAATCAGTATTTCTGAAAATTTTCCCTAACCAACAAAGAAAAATAAAACCTTACCTCTTTATATTATTAGTGTAGATATAAAAAACAAAAAACTTACGGACATACTAATGGTTTATTATGTACTTTAGCTACAACACCACTTTTACCTAATGCAAAGTCATTCAATACTTTTTTTAAAGTATTATCCGAAAGAGAGTTAGTATTGTTTTCTTATATTTCACGCGCTTTATCCATGATTTCATTCATTTAGAGATGTTTTAACTTTACCGTAATCTGAGAAGATATTTTTTATTCTGAATTTAGATAGTGATATCGTTAACTCATAGTAACGGTTAAGCTTACAAACTATCTTTTGTTAGTTCACCCGTTTGTCTCTGTCCCCGCAACTGTATTGCGGACCATAAATACAACGTGCACACGTGGAACGGGAAAATCCACAGCATATTGGAAACTCGATGACTTTGTGCCGTATTGTACGTGTGATACTTCGTGTGTACACTCAAAATTGGCTCTTATTATAGATATACACACACATAAACCATTTATACTAATATTATAGAGAGTAAAAATTTAATTATTTGTTTAATTCCATAGAATAGACTTCGAAACTACAGGAGATATTTAAAACATTCTTTAGAAGCAATAATGATCACACACATTATTTAAAATATCTGAAATTGTTACCGATTCCTAAATAACTATTAGAATTAATGGTATTAATGTTAATATGTGTGAAGTTGTAAATCTAATAAGAAAATGTCGAGAACTTAGATTGATAAATAATCTAAGGTTGAGAAATATTATCTCTAATTATTTTAAATTACATCGATGAAAATTCTCGCGGCAATTTTCTAGTAACAATGTTGTATGCACCACTATCTCTCATCATGTTACATTTAAATTGCACTTACGGGGACGGACACAAAGTTAGATCGTTAGTATTAAAAAAGCTTGCTTATTGTAATTTAACAAAATGTTTCATATTATATCACTAAATAATATTCAAATTTTGCTTTCTCCTTGTAAACGAAAATAGCAACGGAATTAATTTAAATGAAATTATTCAGTGCGTCTATATAGCTTCAACGGAATGCTCCTAGCTGCGAGGCAGCTCAGCTAACTTTAGTTCCATTGAAATCTGCATTCAATTACGCGATTATACGGTAGGTAATGTCTCGTGGAATACGGTGCGTTCCGCCAACAGTTCATGAAATATTCGTAGCTCCATTCATATCAAATTCACACGGCGTATATATATCATGTGACGGGTGACGTCACAGAGACTAATCGCGCGGAACTAACAAACGACACGCGGCGGAATAGAAATGTGTCGTCTTTTGTTGTTATGAGTAACGGGTTAAGATGGCGGTGTAGAGATGCCATAAGCGACGTGTCAAAACTATCAATGATATTTAGTAAAAAACCGCCTTAAAATGTTTAACGTAAAAATATTTTTAACATATTTTACGATAATAACGTTAGATTACCCTGGAAATGCGTGGAAAACAGACTGGTTTAGATGCTAATTTAGTTTTTTTAAGCGAGTACTATTAATTTCAGTACATCTACTTTCTTTTCTGTATTATTTATTATTTTGCGTTATTAATTTGTCATTATAATAATTTTACCTAATAATTTATTTTTTGATAGTTATATTCAATTTTCTAGCTCAAATAAATACAGTACTTAAAACATGAGTAATAGATTAAAGGGCCTGTTTTTATGCAATAAATTAAAAGGTAATAGATGAAAAGGTCTAAAAGGACATCATTATAATACCACAGCTCAACGTACATTTAAATTAGGTAAGTACCTCTCTTTTTACAGAGTATTTTAATTCCTCCTGCCTTTGAGTAATAAAGCGTTTATAGAAGCGGTTATAAAGAATATTATAGCTATTTTTAGTAGAGATATAAATATATATAAATATGTTCTAAAATAACTATAATATCTAGTAAGATATTTAACTGTAAAAAGGATCGAGTAAGAGCGCACGTTTGGTGCAGTCGAATTTCCAAAGCTGACCAACATAAATAATATAGATAAAAATGCTATCTTAGACTACTTAACACAAACTAAGGACTTGGGGATATTACCATAGTATAACCAGATAAGTACGGTAACTAGAGCCCCGAACTAGAGATAGTAGCCTAAACATGTAGGGCTGTCGCTTATCTTTGAATTTGTAAGTTAAACGTAATGAGCGGTAACACAACGGAGGCGCGGAATACGCACGGGTACGCGTACTAGTCACAAGTTGCCATTCGTACCTAGAGCACCTTTAACACTGATAAATTTTATAAGTGTGTGCGGCCGAAGATGCATACACAGAGGCGTGCTCACATACAAACCATTTTCGGAGCGTATGTATGAAGAGAACTACTCATTGTTATACTCTGATATTACTGTTCATACGTAAAACTGCCAGCAAATCATAAATAGATTTATAAAAATGATACCTAATTATTTTTAAGTCATTTATTCACATCACAAGGGTGCCTCGCGAGGCATACCTCGCGGTTAGTGTGGAGTTGTGATGGCCTCGTTCGCCTATTTCAAAGTTGTCGACGCGGTCGCCGAACAGAGAATTTTGTACAATGCATTACATATCCCTTACACTCGTGCACAAACATATTGATATTTCGCTGGCACAAGTGCATCTTTTTCCAATTTTGTCATAGTAATATTTAATTTTTTTACGATATCAATGTATTAGGCATAAAGGTTAACTTACGTATGAAATTCTATGTTTGGCGACTGGACTATAGCTGGTGGCGGTGATAAATAGGGACACAGCGTAGCCGCTGACTTGCAAGGGACGTGTATTATCTTTTACCTCACACCTTCACGACGTGGAAGACAAAATGCGATTTAGTAACCTAGTGACACTGTATTAAGAACAATGATGATTGTGGGGTTCAAAAAATTGATGGTCAATAAAAACAAGTTGTACACGTAACTAAAACGTTGAGCGAACAGGAGGACAACTGCTTAACAGCCTCTCGATGTGGATACACCTTAAGAACCTCTACATATAGGCAGTGACGGGTTCGATGCTTGGGCGAATTAATGAAAGGCTGACTAAGCTTGAGAATTGATTTATTTTATGATAAATATGTAATGGTAAAGAAAAAACAGTTCGTATGTAAACCCAAATATAAAAATACAATTGCTAAATAGAACTTATTTGGGTTTACTTTAATCCACAAACTTGGACGATATATCAAAATATAATTTTATTTTAAATAATATATAATTTCTATTTTAGTTATAATCACTTTAATATTACAAAATTTCATATTTAAATTTATACGATCGCAATAACATGTTCACACTAGATAGTCTTTTTATGAACTGACATTCATAAAGATATTGGATTAGTCAAAATTTCAAATTACGAAAGGTGAATAATAAAAAAGAAATGATGTTGAATATCAAAGAAAAATGTTTGCATGCTGAAACCTAGGACGAAATAAACGGTGGTACGGCATACCGTTACAAGGCTATTAGCTTCTTCTTTGTTCTACGCCAAGGAAGGCTCATTAATAACTATCATAATATTATTCTTGTTGTTTAATATTGGCATTAAGTGATCCCAGGTTCAGATTTGCTTTGCGATGAATGAGTGTTACATCTTAATCTTATATTTATCTACATGGAAATTTGAAAACGTTTATATGGTTATGAATCTAAATTCATTATTGAAAATATACTAACCATATAAACTGAATCTATATTCATAAAATTTCCATGTAGATAAATATATAATCAACTCATTCATCTTAAAGCAAATCTTATTAAAGCGAAAAAAGATTTTAATGCCTGTATTTTGGGTACAGAGGGCCCTAACCCTATGAGTAAAATGAGCCTCTATTACTGAGACTCCACAATCAATCCGTCTGCCGTATCTTATGAACCGTGATAGATAGTTGAAATTTTTACAGATGATGTATTTATATTGCCACTATAACAATGAATACTAAAAAATGGTTACATAGGGCTCTTATACTGCAAACTCGATTTTATTACGTTTTTTAATGAATAATGGTTCAGAACGCCTCGTGTGGGACTCGCAGTTGGCGAGTTTTTGTCTCCAATGTTACGTATTGATTTATATCGTTATGAAGACAATATAAAATTTTGTGCACTAACTGCAAAATAGAATAATGTGCTCAATAATATTATATGTTTAATAAATTCATTTATGCCTTTTAGGTAATATTCAATAATAGCAATACTATAGAAACCGCTTTATCCGATTACAATATCCATCTTAGAGCAAATCAGTGGATTGAAAATTCTTGCGAGAACAGCGAACAAAGAGCGAATAGATATTAATAGATACTACAATATACTTAAATAATTCAAAATAATTGTAGATACGTTAATATTGGAATATAACTTTTTGTGGAGCCTTTTAACATCCCAACTGCAGGAGCTCAGGCATTCCTTACGGATGGTTGAGGAGGATGAGCTATGACTCTCACGTCTGCCCAATGCGGATTAGAATTGAGATCTTGAGTTATTTTTTGTTATATTGAAATATTATGTTATTATCGATTGACAACAGTTTTGACGAGGACCTTTGCTTTGTGGGAAATAGAAAACTTGTGCAGATACCTATAAGCTTTTATTTTCGCACCTGTGCCCACGCCATTCCACATCACCCTCTTCATCGATAACATCTTCATTAAATGCTGTAGAGATTTTTGTGCCCGATCCCTTCACAGCTAAAAGAAATCTCGAAAAAAACCTATTAGAATAAAAAACTTTTGTCTTTTTTATCGACTAACAAAATTCAGATAAAGCTGTTAGCAAGCAGTTAAATCTAAATTACGTCACCCTTTTACATCTAATCTAAAACCGGTATAATGCTAATCGCTTTCTATTCGGTGAGAATGGCGCTAGAATTGATATGGGTTATTTTCAAAATACACGTTTGGCTTGTTTTTATTTGTCAATATATAAATTTCAATTGATTGATCATCTTAACGTGCCTTTCGATACAAATAGTTGCTCAAAATAATAAATTTTTGATCACACATATACCAACGTTTGTGAAGTTGCTAATTGAAGACCGACCGCGCTAACTATTATGTTATCGAACGGCTCAAGTAAATTTTGTGCCTTTTTATTATTTGTAAATGTGTTATAGTTTTATGGTTATTAACTAGACGAACTTCAGCAATTTTGTTTTTCCCTGAATTTATGCGAAACTATTGTCTCGGCGTACTATTCAATAAAGTTACATTCTTTCATTTAGTAGTGGTGATGAATCTATTATAAATTCCAATTAAAGTACTGCTTGAATAATTTGTAATTTTCGATTAGAAGAGATCAGATTCTTGAAATACTTACTATATAAATCAATTATTAGATTTATCTAAAACAGAACTATCGTGAACCAAAAACGAATAATGTAGCTGAGTACTTAAAATGTGTGAAAGACGTTCTTTGTATTTAAATACTCCGCATATTCAGAAGTAATATATTATTTTGTGAACTCACATGCCTGACAAGTACATATAAGTATGTTATGTTGTAAGAGTAGTATTTCATTTAGATGCCATTGCACTGACTAGGGCAGAATCACTAGAATAAACGTTTAATAATTACGTTACAGGGTCAGCAAAAATCTGACAGAAGATTTGTCAAGGATCTCTTAGTTCGCGACTGATCATCAGTCGTCGGTGAAGTGTACTATAACCTTTTGAGTTGGACGCCATAACATAATAATCGTCAGTTAAACATTATTAAAAAGAAACACAATCATTTTCTGGATAGTCGTATAAAACATTGTTTAACTACAATGCTAGTACAATGTTTATTGGTAAAACCTTTAATGTAACTTTTATACAATATTTCACAAACAGAATGTACATTAGCATATTTTAAATTGCATTCAAAAGTTTTCACTCGTATTTGTTTAAAACAAAATAAGACAACATTGTGTCAAGCTCGTTTCAACAAATTATAGAGGACAAAGGAGTTTCTGGCGCTTCCATTGCGCTCGCGATTTTTAGCGATTCTATTTTTATTACCCGTTGCAGTGTGCAATATCTGGCTTATGTTATTTTTGTTTTTGCAAACATTTATCTGTAGAAACTAATTGTATTATTTACTTTTTAGGATTTTATACCTCATTTATTAGTCTTAAGTCTAAAGTAACTACTGAACCGATCGAGTTGAAATTTGATACAACGAAAATGTCGCAATATAGTTTGTATGTAAAACTGATTTGATAAATCAAAACAATGCAGTACCTTAAAAAAAATTAATTGTGAGCCTTTCCATGTATCAGCTAATTTACCTTGTTTTAAAATAATGTACACATCTACATTGAGTTAAAATTTGGTACTTATAAAATGTCACAATATAGTTTGTGAACATGACATAACATAGACGTATTACGCATGCAACACATTTAAATCAAATTCAAGTCTAGGTTGAAGCCAGCACTTAATATATAATAACACAGCCACACCACACAGCAGGTTCGCAAATCTCATGCAAGAGACCTTGGGCTCTATTTTTGAATCATTCGTCTCGCGTCGAGCGCTCGTTTTCTACTGATTTTCGTTCGACTTAACAAATTCGCCATTTCTAAATCGCTCGACTGCAACGAGTGGTATGAACCACTCGTCGATTAGCGAACGTTGTATGCGAGTGATAGAAGAAAACGAGCGCTCGACGCGAGACGAATGATTCAAAAATAGAGCCCCTTGTAGTGAGAAGAACCGACAAAAAACCCAGTAATTTTATATGTAGTTTCACACAGAGAAGTCTTTTTGATAAATGACATCATTAGGTTCCAAAATCAATTTTCATTAATAAAAACTACTCACACCTACTATTGCTTTATTACAGTGTTATTAATATAACAAAAAATACGATATTTTGAAATATAAAGAAAAGAATATATCACCTATCCAAATAACTGGAACATCTTAAGTCCAAGTGTTCTTACCTGCCACATAATCAGACACAGTATATATGCTTTCTTAATAAATTCTAAAAGCACTGTTTTGATAAATGATTGCTTTACTTATTGTTTACTGAATTTTATGGTCATCTAAAAAGTTTATTTACAGGTAAATGTATTTTGAGAAAAAAAAATAGTTTTTTTTTCTACGAACACGAACATGAATTATTAAATTTGTAACTAGACGTATTTCATGAGATTATTTCACTTTCTCCAATAGTATTAATATCCAAAGGATTAAAATTGTGAATAGCTATGTGGCAAGCATCAAGGAGGAAAAGGATCGTAATACATTTTGGTTTTTTATTTTTGTCACATTAAATTAAGTGCTCTTACTATGAATGAGTTGATCATCTCCTAGAGGGAAGAAATGAATATGTTTTGGTTCGATGCCCCTTTTCTCGGGCTCTTAACGGCCTCAAATGGCCTATTTCCATCCCAACATTAAGGTAATGCTGTTCTGAAGCGTCAAAAATTTACAAAAAACGTGATGAGAGTGTCTAAAGAGGTCGTTTAAAAATGAGAGGCTTATTGTTGAATTATTATATTTCTTTGGCTCGATGAAGAATAATGTATAAAAAGTATAAGAATTTTCGTCACATATTAGTTCAATTAGGTTTTATGTGAATGTCCCTTATCTTAGTAAATTAATTGAAGTTGTTATACTTATTTTTATCAGTCGGCTGTTTTTTGTTTTCATGTCTACGTGTTAACTTTTAATAATAGTATCGGGTTATTATTTTTTGAAATAAAAAGTATTTTTAATCCATATTAGAATTTTCACTTTGTTCTTTACTTATTATTTTATTTTATTTCTATTACATGATGCCATCTACACGGCGGTGCCGCTTAATAACGGCATTAGCAGAGTCGTCCTGCAAAAAAGGTTTATTGAAATAATTGTACAAAGTATTAGGTTGCACAAATATTAATCCGGTATTTAAAAAAAAAACATTTTTTTTTGTATTTATGTTAAGAATATATTAACTGAATATAATATTAGATTACTCACCTCAATAATACTGAGAATTAATTTCAATCTCTAATCTAAGATTTTTTTTTATTTTGAGTTTGTTTTGGCGTTATATTTTTTATAAAGAAAACTACTATTTTTTGATAAAAAGTGGGACCTGTATGAGAATACTCTTCATTAAACAAAAAAAATTGAATCGTTTCATTTCTTACAAAAATATCATGGAATATACGAGTATTTACAAAAAAAAAAGAAAACATTCATTTGAATTGAGAGCTTCTTCATTTTTAAAGTCAGTTAGAAAATGAGTAAGTGCTTACTCGAAGATATTTAATAGTTTGAATACGGTTTCGGTTTTCATTGGGGTCTAATGACATAAAAGGGTACAGAGTTAGGTTACATGCGTCTTTGTTAATGGTGTTTTCAGTTTTGATATGTAACATTTCGAATGTTGATATTAACACTAAAACTGTACCTTTATTACTTTTATTGTTAGGTTGCTGGACTATTTTGTTTTCAATAGGTATAATTTGGTTTAAGTACTTTCATGTTGAAAGGTTTAGCAGTCACCCTGTATAAGTGGAAATTTTAGTGTTTAAATTTTCTTTGATAGAAATATTACAGTATTCGTCCACACACGCACCGGCCACATGAAGGGCATTGCACGGATTTTTCGATGTCATACGTCATAGATGCTTTTATGATGCGGATTTACCCGCCTGATCTCGTATTATACATATAAACCGGCCTCTTGATTCACTCCGTATATTGATTAAACACGTTGTGTAGTTCAAAAAATCTCAGCGTACAGACAGGGGAAAACAATTTTCTTCTAGAATGGTCTGGAATAAAGTCTAGAATAAATAAAGTTGTATAGGAGGCTAATTATTTCGATACGATTCGGGTTCTAGTCGACCCGGGCTTTACTTGTTACTATGTCGTTATTGCCAACTCCTTTATTTTCATATTTCGAATCATCAAATTATTTCATTATCCATACTTTGAGGTTTCACTTTGATCATACTATAGTTACCGGTTCATCAAAAGCATGATGGAGAAATTTTGATCCTCAAAATATTTCAAAGATAATAATTCTCGTACTTATTTGAGGTCATTCATTGAAGAATTTCTGTAGATAAAGTTTCTAAACATCATTTTCAGCGAAGTAAAGGTAATAGAATAAAACTTGAAAAATATCTGTAGCAAGAAACATATCCCTGGAAATAACATTTCCAATAACATTTTCGGTGCCCTAATATTCTAATGCGGGTACGGTAGACCTCCGAACGTATGGAGTCCTTAGAAAAGAGTCATTCAATCATTAATGCCGTCTTATAGAATATTCAAAGAAAAGTTTATATAACATACTGCTGTATAAACGATCTTTCAAACAATTTCTACATCTTTATTGGGTTATATAGATCAGGGATGTTATGGATATAAATTTGTGATCTGTATAAGTATTTTGCTGTGTTCTTAACACATTGTTCACAGTTTCGGATTGTGTTCTTAACACAGCAAAATTGATCAAACATAATCTGTAAAGGTGTGTTTCTATTTAAGAGTAAGGATATTCAGTTTTAATTACAAATCTTAGTCCTTTATCACCAGCTGTAATTTTGGTAATGACTGGGGAATCGTCTGTTTATAATAATCAATTTATCGAATATCTGCTACATACATAAATATTTCTATCCATTAGATATCGAATATTATATATCATATTTCTATCTGTTAGTATAAATGTACCGTCTTCACAGATATATTGACAGTTTGTTGAATAACGTCAAAGTTGCTAATAAAGATAGATATACACTGAGAGAAAGAAACTTTTGTTCAAACTTTTACTGTCATTTAACCTCGGGGCGTCTGTCGCGAATAAAATGTGTCATGTAATATATAGGTAGGAAATTGAGTCGTTGTGCTGATTTAATTTAATTAAGTGAACGACCTGTTATCCGAATTACTGTGACTCATTCTTATATTATCTCATTCATTCTTATTTAATTATTATTCATTGTCTATATATTTCTTTTCCATATTTACTCTGCTTATAGACTATTTTTACAATAGCATACAAGTTATATTTAATAAATTATTATTATTCTTTACAATTATTGACATTACATTTTAATAAATTCCAACACTTAATTTTAATTTAATTTCAGTTTTTTTTATGTACCTTAATTTAATTATACACTATTTCTGTCTCCGTTATTTGATATTTCCTATTTCATACATGCCACAGTCTTATGTTAAAAGTTATTTCATTTATGTTTTTTTTTGAAACCTGCTCCCTCGTTGTTTTATTAGAATCTGTCGTTACAGGAAAAAATATATGTATATTCAGTTCAATTATTTGAATAATTTGTTTTTCGAACATCCATAATGAATAATAATGACCGACGTCTTGCTTTAATTACGTTTGCCAAAAAAAAACTACTATGTATTTCTATGTATTGATATATTATTAAATTAAAACATCACATATTCAAAAACCTTAAAGTAAAAAAAAATATATATTTCGTAATAAAAATAAACATTCATAGTCAAAGTACTTTATTTACATAAATCTGTAACCAGACAACATTAAATAGAACATATTTAAGTTTTCATTAATAAAAAAGATTGACTTACTAGTTAAATATAACAAAAACGCAACGCAGACAACATCGCTCACAGACACAGACCTGAATAATTCTACTATCAAATAAAATTTTCTTAAAAACCAATACCAATCATGATTGTTACTGGGTAGCTGTGCTGTGTTAATTCCATCGTGTATTCTAATTTCAGAAAGTGTGAAATGAAAAACAATAGATTGAATAACAATCGGTTCACGGGCAGACATATACATAGTCATATGGAGCGAACGAAGGATGTGCGCTTCGCGTCGTGGTTAGTCTCACACTGGCGATCGGGAAGGCGTGTCAATAGGGATTCTTTTTCGTAGATTGTTGGAAAATATTAAATAGGTATTTTTTTTCTTAATCATTAAATTACGGCGATACATTGACTTAAAATGTCACATGACGTGACGTCACGTACTGTACATTATTTACAAAAACTGTGACGTAGCAAGCCCCCACTCCTCAACTTTAATGCCTGTTATCTAAGCTATTTCTTGTTAAATTGAAGTAAAAAATACGTATCTAATTTTTTTATTATTATCTGACTGAGGGACTAAATAGAATTCCTTTTTTTACCCAGTCTTCATGTATTACTTGTATCCAATACGTATTGCTATTGTTGCAAAAACAAGCGAACAATAGGATGGCATTAAGTAGCTAGTACAGCGCGTAAGCTATACGTTAATGCTGTGCGTTTTATAGCTTAAGTCGCCTAATATTTTATATTATTTTAATGTAATAATTTGTATATTGTAAATATTATTGTTTTAATTAATAATGTAAGTATACAGATATAAATAATTTATAGGTTTTTTAGCTCGGTGGTGTAGTGGATAAGTGCCGTAGCCCGCGATCGTTGTCGTTAAGCAACTTTCGCTAGAGTCGGTCACGGGATGGGTGACCCAAAAATTATTATCTCCGGCTACTCCGTGCTTCGGAAGGCACGTTAAGCCGTTGGTCCCGACTGCATTTTGCAGTCGTTAATACCCTCCAAACCCTCCAATCCGCATTGGGCCAGCGTGGAGGGTCATGGCCCATCCTCCTTAACCATACAAAAGGAAGGCCTGAGCCCTTGCAGTGAGGACATAAAAGGGCTGGTGATTATGATGATGAGGTTTCTTTAGAATAAGCTAATTTATAAGTTTTAGTGTAAGTTTTTATTATTTTTGTAAATGTAAAATATGTAACTCGAGACAACACAAGTTATTTCATTTCCTTCGGTTTTCATATCATACTTAAATTATGAACTTTTTCATTTGCAAATAAAAGAGAACGTTTAAGTTCCTTGAGAACTCCATTTAAAATTTCTTTCATTCATTACATAAAGGAGTTCTATGGTGCAAAAAAAGTGTTCCGCAGTAAATTACTCTTCGCAATGGGAGGTAGCCATTTCGCCGTTCATTTACCATAGGACGTAGCTACTCTTAAGTTAAGAGCGAGCTTTACAGACGTTGTAACACGATCTATTCAAAAGCTCGGATCTTTATTACAACCGAGATTTTTTTTATGTATTTCAATAATAAGGTTTCATTGCGTTTGTATTTAGTTTTATTGATGTTTCGGACCTTTTATAGGATCCGTGTTCACATAAGACTAAGGTGTAACGTCTTAGTCTTTAAAGAGTCCTTAACCTGTAAATGCGATGAAACAGTTTAAATGTTGTTTCAATAAACGATAGTGTGTAACTAAAGCGTGTGAAAATATAAGAAATCAAAGAGTACTTTATTTAAATTATCGCGTATATGTGAGAGATATGACTCTGAGAAATATAGTTACGTTTCTATATAATTATTAACAAGTTTATTAAGCTAAATATAAAAGGGATTAGTGAAATAATAGCATTCAATGTTGTATCTCTTTCAGGTAAAATTTGTAGCTATAAGATTTATAAAATATTGTAAACGTTTGTTGCTCCATAAACAATTGTCTTTCAGAGCAACACAATTAAGTTATTTCCAAGAAATCCTATAAATTAAATAAGAAACACATTATATGTATTTTTATACACTTAATATTACATAATGAGAATACGTTATAAATGTTTTAGGGTTTCTATGTTAAAATCACTTACAATATAAAGCTGTATTTAAAAAAAAATACGACTAGATTTCCGAACGGGACATCGACCGTGTGATTTTGCTATTATTGCCACTTTCAAGTGTATAATTCGCAATGTAAACTATCCTATGATCTTTTCTATGGTCCACTTCATCTATGTACCAAATTTCAATAAAATTAATTTAGTAGTTTAGGCTAGAAAACGTAATGGACATACACACAGAGAGACACAGACATAGGAGAGAGACAGGAGAGAGACAGATACGGTCACACACACACACATAGCCACATACAAATTTAAATAAATTTCAATTCCGATTTAAAAATTAATTATATTATTTAAAAAAAAACATACTGTCATTTAGTGTACATGCACAAGCATGCAAAATGGATGGGTTACCGCGATCTCACCTCTCTTTTTAGCTACGTTACACTTCCACTGTCTTTCAGTCATGTCTTCTCTACTCTGGCATGTTTTTAGTTTTCAAACACTGGTGCTGTAGAGGCAGGAATAGGTCAATAAAAAAATTACTGCAATGGCAATTGCCACCAGGGTGTTTGTGAAGCGTTACTAATTGTTTTAAGGTAGTGCGGACGTTAATAATGCTGATAATCTGCGAAAATATTGTGCTGATAATAAAAACTCCTTTACCTACTGGAATCTAAGCCACACGTGGGCGCTAAAGAGTATAACTTCCATAACAGAAAGTTCCTCACAAACAAAAGCTCTAAAGACTGGAATCTTTCCATGTAATGTAATATTTCTACGAATTCTATACATAGCATTCAACATAATGCTCACGGCAAGCGAGGCTTTACCAGTCACATTTGGTTCTCTATTTCGTTTACTCTTCATTAAAATGTGTTTTGCTTTGTTCCGTGAATAATCCAACGATTCATATATTAATTTCTAAAATATACTCGTAACAAAAACTATCCCTCCTTGTCTTAAAAGTACCTTATAAAAAGATATATTTACAGCTGTTTTACTAAACTGTAGACAATTATACGCGACCCACGGGGTCAATACAGAACATTTTGGGTTTTAGTGACTTATAATAACAGGGAATCCTACTCAAACTTTGATAATAAATATGAAAGTTTGTGTATTCAGATGTTTGTTACTTTACGTGAAAATTATTAATTAAGTTACTTGAAAGACTTTAATGTAAGTTAACAATTATAGAACAGAGGATATACTTATAATGCCAAAAGTGTATAACATAAGAAATACTTTTTAATTGAAGCTGCTATTTATCCTTTTTTTAGCTTTTATTTAACTTACCTTGTTAGTACGAGTATGTCAGTTAGTGTGCAAATATTAAAACTCAAATTTGACCCACTTCTCAACGCCCGATAAATTTTAAATTTTGCATAGACATATAAGGCAGATGAGAATGCAATATTATGGTGTCAGAAAACTGATATGATGATGAAGTCGGAAAGTGGTCATAAGAACTTAGTGTGAAACAAATCAACTGCATCGTCTTAAAGCTCGTTAGATCCGTCTTTATGAGGAGTTTGGTACTGGATGTTTTCCAGATCAAAGTCTGGTGATGATACAGCTGGCAGGTATAGGAACTTTGCAATTAAATAACGCAACTGCATCGTGTTTGGGCACTTTAGATCCGTCTCTGTGAGAACAACGACATATATAAAATTAACAAGAAAAATACCTTGCGATACGGACGCTATGTCAGCAATGATTAGAAATCGGAGACGAGGAAGTATACATATTCTTTATATATTAAATTTTTAGAATTTATTTATTTATATTTTAGTGTGCACAAATAAAAGGTCGTTTTAAAAAAAGCTTTTTTCTTATATTTTTTTAAATACTGCAAGTATAACTTATATACGATATGAAGAAAATCAAGTGATAGTATTTTTACGGAGCATAAGTGAGAATACTACAGTCCTCGCTCCTGTTGTCTATAACACCAGATAAACATTTTGTTTTGAAAAATTTTACCGCTTTGTTTTAAGTTTGTGGTCGGTTTTATTTTATGAACTTTCTTTTATTTAATTATTTTAAGAGATGTGGTCTTAGAAATTGGTTAACAATTTAGGAAGAAATCGGTGAACATATCTTCTTGCACAAAAATATACATGCCCCTAGAACATAGAAATTATTCTGATTCCGAATGAACGTAAAGTACGTTATATTTAGTTTTTTTTTTTTTTTCGCTGATATAAAGATGACATGAAAATATTTCGATGATATCTGATGGTAAGCATATTTTGTTTTCTTATAAAAAGAAAACTACTGATTCTAATTGGATAAAATTTAGACAAGACCACCTCCATTAACATGCCGTATAAAAAAGTAATTCCTAAATCGATTCATAATTGGCGATGTAATCGTGTAACAGACACACAAAAAAAGAAAAAACATACAGTCGAATTGAGAACCTCCTCCTTTATTGAACTAAAACGAGACATTCTATAGTGAAATATTAAAACATAAACGAAAACAGGACGCAAGTATTTTAATTTAATATTAACGTATGGAAATGGAAATAAAAAATGCATACCACATGAAAGGCTCGGAATGTCGCCTCATGCAGAACCAGTGTACAATTCTAAATAACTTCCGTGCTCATAGTTTTTATGCACTATCATTAAAATGTACATTTTATAATCAATACTTCAACAATTTACTGGAGGACAATAACTATATAAAGCTTCTTTAGAAGTTGTGTATTTTTTGTTATTTTATTTTACAAATATCTATATACATTCTCATTGTTCGATTGCGTTCCACATATAACGCATAGTTATAAAAAATTGGTTACGCTTTTATTACAAGATTACAAAATGAAGTGGCGTTCTTTGCGAAGTATGACTTTTTTGTATTCTGAATAACCATGACAAAAAAAAATGTACTCAATTCCAAAGTGCTTTGTTTAAGTGCATCTGTACTTTGATTTCATAATTAATACTAGTCATAATATCTCTGGAAAAGTATTATGTTATAAAACAGCCCTGAAAACGACGTCGAGCGCAGTGACAGCAAAGAAGTTCAATAGAGTAGTCCTTATTTGACAGACGGACAGACAGTGCTGCGCTCGGCGTTAAGTCCGAGGGAGTTTTTATAATGTGTATAGCACAGCAGATATTTTGCGTATCTGAGATAGAATCAACCCTACAAACACTGTATCGTAACTTATAAAAACAAAAACGGGTGTTTTGTTGAGTTGTATCAGTACGTTGTTGGAGTTGTATCAGTACGTTTTTGGAGTTGTTGGTCGTACGTTGAGCTTTGTGCTTCTGTATGAACAAAGGTCAACGTACTATCTGTATAGATACCGTAAACATTTTAGGTTCACTTTACTTTGACTAAAATGTGTAGACGCATTTGTGCGAGCGCCATAGCAATATCCTTACGCACGAGTGATAGAAATATATATTGCCTAGCCATACTACGAATTTCTCTTTGTTCGGCGGCTGAGCTTATAGCGTTTTGTAAATAATGTGAAATGTCGTTTTTGTGGTAATCTACCTCTGTCTCATTAGATGCCAAAATTTCTAAAATTAATTTTAATCTCAAAATATTACCAAATACGTTCAAATTCGATTGTGCAAAAACACACCAGTGTTTTATGTATAATCTGTTATCCAAACAGGTATCTTTAACTGAAGACGACAAAGTTCCCTGGCTAAAACAAATTTATCAAGTAGATGTTTTATATACAAAGGAATAACAATGTTGTCTACAAGAAATAATATACAGAGACTTTAAATCAAGTTTTTAATATTGACATTTTATATCATGAATTTATTTGCACGAACTGTTAATACTTATAGGTTTTTTCATTACACTTCTCAAAGTATAGTTAATTTTTTTATCGATATTTCCTTGCCTTTCATTCATGTTTTGAATAAGGTAGAGTTTGATAAGCAAGGGCTTATAGGTTTATAATGTTGCCTGTACGTGATCTGATAATTATTTGAGACTGCTAGTCATAGGTAATGGTTTTGGCAAGTCAACATTACATGAAAAAGTGTTTGAAGCGCAATTTTTCTTTTTACAAATATAAAGGCAGAAAAGCCGGCAAAAAAATTTGGTCATTTTAATATAGGAAAAAGTTAAGATTATCACATCGGAACTGGCAAAAGGCTTTGCCATAATTCAACATTTTAAATGGTATGTAAGATTTACAGCTAGTTGCACAAACGTGACATTAATTAGACCTTAAAGGTGTCATTAAATCTTAATGAACGTTTGTGCAACTGACCGAAAGTAATATATTTGCGTTAGTTAGAACACTTCGAAGTGGCAAATAGCCAAAATATAAAAAAACTAATTAAAGGTTAACAATAATCGTTAACCTAACTTCGTGTCGTTAGTTGAAGAGCAAGTTTATTCAATAGTTGATGTTTTTTGTTAGACACGGGTTGAGAAATTTGTAAGTATATTCTCACTCAACTTATAACAAGATCCTCTATTATTTTCTTATGACTTTCCTTTTGTGAGTCTTCAACAAGGGGACGTGTATGGAGTCTAATAATATCCCCAACGGGTCGAAGTTTAATGAGGATACATTACACCTTCATGTTTCAATTATTTATTAGTAACTATAGTAAGTTTCGTTTATTATTACATTTATTTGTTGTATATATTTTGGTATTGAACAAGATAGATATAAAAAATAACCAAGACTATTAATATATAATTTCAACCTTCGTACTCGTAAAACAATTTTGAATGTTAATGAACTTCATTCTACATTATGTTTATTAAAAATATGAATGTTGAAGCAAAAAAACAAAGCAGTCCCCGCATTCATATTATACCGAATGTCGATAAGCCAGATTTGAGTCCTCAATTCATGAGAACCAATGTTGGAATCATATATCCGTTTATGTTATGCATATTTCATAAATAAAAATCATACCGAAATATCAAAAATATACTAAATTGACTACAGTAGATTTGAAGACAAATCTGTGATGCTTCGATTTATTATAAAAAATATTAATTATTTATTGTTAGAAATTGGGTAATTGTATAAATATATATTTCAGTGTCTATTTCTAATAATTTTATTTCGATATTGCAGTCTTTTTACAATATTATGTCTATCAAAATTGATATTTAATTAACCAATTTAAACTTTATTACATTCCGTGTCAGTATATTTTTTTGAAAGTAATTTGGTATCTTGACTAAAAATAGTGAAGGGACATAGTTAATTTACCATTATATCAACTAAAAGGATATCATGGAGGTAAATTATATTTCCAATTAAAATTAGACCAGTATTATCATTGTAACTACAAAGGATATAAATGAAACACTCGTCTGGTAAATGAAATTGAAAAAGCCAAAGATAAACTTATTACGGGCGTCGTGTTTTCAGATTAAACTGTCCGTTCAAACATATTTTGTTGGACGCGAGTTTACTCTTGTGCCACGTGTGTTGTTTTCTAATTAACTTTAAAGGGGCTCACCAGGACCTGCGCGTTGAGGGCGAGGCAATAGAGAACATTTCACACATACAGTTTCCATGAAAGCATTCTATCTATACGGGTGACTTTGAAAATTTCAGAATTTACTACTTGTGATTGTTTAGAAGAAGTAAAACCTAATATAAATAGATTGTAAGAGCGGCCTTAGTTATTAGTATAACTAAAGTTGCTCTAACCTCTAGTAAGACAACAGTTTCAAAATCTTTCTTTACACTCTACATAAAAAAACTCTCTACACAAAAGCTTTCTTTACACTTAATATAAAGCAAAATTACTAGTAACAGAACTGAACAAAACTAAATTTTGGCGAAATCCAAAAAGGGAACACCAATAATAAAAAAAAATAGGGGTCCAAGTCGCTACTAATTTTGACATTCTAATGTCAACGATGGTTTGCTTTACCAGAAATTCTCTATGATACTAGCATAACACGTTACTGGTGATAACAGATAACTGGTAGTTACAACAAAAGGTCAAGTTTATGCAATCAATTTCGAACTTAAAAAGAACAGATTGAGACTTAAAATTGGTTGGAGATATTAGCCCTTATGTACCTCTGACGTACTTTGGTTGTATGCAGTTTTAGTGAAAAATATTACTCACTAGTTGTACATAAAAAATGCATGTTAGTAATGATATCGTTAGTCATACGACCAAAGCAAGATAAATTAAAATAAACAGGTATTAATACAATAATACGTTTTTATGATCATACCATTTCTACTAAACCAAGCTTGTTAAAAAAGGCCCTTAAGAGATCAGTACAGCGAGCTATAATTAATTGACGGAACAATCTGCTTAAGTCTTCATTGAAGTTCGTAAGAACTTGAGGTTCTTCAGTAAACTAGAGAACTGATCAAAACGTCAGGGATTAAATATTTAATTTAAAAATACATTTTATATGTGGTTCACTCATTATTATACAATACATAAAAATATATTCGAAAATATACCTTAGTAGTCCGCCATGTTATATAGTCCACCATATTGTATTAAGAACGAAGTCATTTTAATATTTTCATATTTTTCTTAAGAGTTCCATTCGTTTAATATCCATATCATGATATTGCACAACAAAAATAAATAGGCTGTCAAAGGGTATTCCGCCATATTAGTTTTAAAATAATATAGTTTAGCTTACCTGGATTATCGTCTATGAATAAAAAAAGAATTCAGCCTAATCGTAGATTTTTAGTTGCAAAATTTGACGGTGATACTCTGGTTGTAAGTATATTCTCACTCAACTTCTAATAAAAGCTTGTAAAATAATAATGTCTGATGATAGTTAATGATGAATTTTGAAACAGTCGTTTCGATGAGTATCTCACATTACTATTATACAGTCACTACTTATGTATATGACGTACTTATATTTTCATACTTATATAGATAACTTATTCATTAAAATTAAAAATATTAGATACAAATACCATATTGTCCAATTGGAATCAGTGTCTCCCATGGATTTATTTTGTGATGCACCAATAAATATTTTAACTTTGAAATTTAATGCGTTCCCAATTCTAATTCGGGAAATTGTACACTTTGTTAGACCCTCCAATAGTTTATGGAGTGCCGAACCAGCTAAATGTGTTCAATTTATCTGAGCTCGGTTGTTTTGTATTGTTTGTGGTTTTGAAATTCAATTCGTATTCTATATACGTCCACTTGTAGATGAAACTTATCACATTATCTGTAGTAACTACGATTCTGTACTGTATTTGTTTTTCATTAAACATCAAAAATATACCACGAGTACTTAAACAAGCTGTTACCCAAAGAAATAGACCATGGATCAAAACTTTTTGAATTGAGTGAGCACGAAAAATAGTTGGTGCGTCGCAACGCATGGACTATTTTTATATCGACTGTCACATTAGTCTATGCTAATATCGTTAATATGTTTGTTTGTTTAATTTGAACGGTCTCTGAGCGACTGGACCTGGAGAATTAACTTGGATTCCGAATTATTTTTGAGACATAAGCAGTATTTTCCACTAACTTGCATGTCCATCTAAATTTCGAAAATATTAATAGACCTAAACATGTATTACTTGCCAGTTGCCAATGATGACATACGGTACTGAGACGTGGTCGCTTACGATGGGCCTTATAAGGAAGCTCAAAGTCGCTCAGAGGGCAATGTAAAGGGCTATGCTCGGGGTTTCTTTGCGAGATCGAATCAGAAAATGATGAGATCCGCAGAAGAACGAAAGTCACCGACATAGCCCAAATAATTGCGAACCTCAAGTGACAGTGGGCTGTAAGGTCCTGGAGTGGCGACCGCGTACCGGGAGAGGCAGTGTTGGGAGGCCCCCCACAAGGTGGACCGACGATCTGGTGAAGGTCGCGGGAAGCCGCTGGATGCGGGAGGCGCAGGACCGTTCGCTTTGGAGATTTTTGGGGGAGGCCTATGCCCAGCAATGGGCGTCTCTCGGTTGAATTGGTGATGATGATGATGTATTACTATTTAAATTTGTCTTTGTCCGGATTAATCTGGTAGGGGGTATATAGAAAGTTTGCATACAATTTATTTACTTCAAGGATTATTTAAAACTGTTTTACAATATTGTTCACAGATGTTTTCAAGGAGATTATCTGAAAGTATATTCCGAAGGGGGTACACATGGCCCTGGTCCTCCTGGTGTGAATGAATACTCAGCATGGTCAAGATCCATATGCGGGAACAGGGCAGACGCTCCACCTGCTCTCTACTCCCATGGTCCATTGCTGGTCCTCGAGTTCCACTCTGGGTCGAAGATATCTAACGCCACAGGCTTCGTTGGAACTTACAAATTCATAGATAGACGTAAGTAACATATCTGGAACTTAATAATGGCATCTCAATGGAGTTTCAATACATTGTTAGTGGCTTATATAACTTGGCATGGATTTTATTAATACAAAAATATCTTGATAAGTGAGGGTTCACATATATTTTTGTTATTTTGTAACAGGAATTGTATAAAGAAGCGATGTTATGGAAAAGCTACTGTTACCAAAATTGTAACTGTATTTCATACTATATACCATACGTAACTCTAATTATAAATTCTCCTAAATTATTTAAACGACCGAATGAATATTTGATAGGTGATGATAAATTTTGGAATTATTATGTTACTTTGACACAACATTGCCCAAGCATCTTTACTAGCAAAACTTTTAAAAATTGTACTTCTAGTATCAGAAATTTCTTTCCGAAATTGTTTTTGTTGAAGTCAATGAAATCAACAAACAATTTGCTCTCAAATAAATCTTCATTATCGCTCGTCCAGGCAAGTCTGCGTTTTGTTGCCCTCGTTTCATCAAATAAGCTGGCATCACGAATCAATACACTCACCGTTAATGGACTTGATGAGTTCAAGTTGCTTAATGGCTCGAAATCGTCAATAACAAATTATTAGCGAGATCATTGATTTGAAAATGAGTTTCATTTGAGTAACTTTACATTCTCATTATTCAATAACAGCTTTTTTATAATAAAAGACTAACATCGTTTGACTTAATTTCAATTGCGTTACATATTTATCTGGCTTTTATGATTTATGACTCATTTTAATTAAATTGCAACACATATCACTAAGGAAGTGAAATATGTATTTTAGAATCGTCTTTTGTAACTCTTTTTCTGTCTATTCCAGCGTGAAAATATTCAACATAGATTTTCTTTACATATTTAAAGGTTTCGTAAAGGTTGTGTTAATATAGATATATTTTTGGTTATTTATATTTAAGTGATACTGTCAGAATACAGTTAAAAATGGGCAATACTGCCATTTTATTTAATTAATTATTATTTTAGTGGAGTTTAAATTTGAATATTACTCTAGCAACACTATCGTTCAGTACTATCGCATGAGATTAGCATTGTCTTTCAAACCTTGTCTGTTATTTTAACAATGTTCTAAAGAATGCTTTGCAATATTACTTGGTCGTAAGTTCCCTTCATGATAAGTTATAGGTCAATGTGTGTATTATATTGGTAAGGTTTGAACTATGCCGTCCAATGTTCGGCATTGGAATTTTCATTTAACCGGCTATTAATAGGGAAGAAACTTTAGAGTATACAAATCTGGATTGGTATAGAGCAGTACAACAACTTCAATAAAAGGCCAAACTTATGAACTGAATACTTCAGTTCTATTTTACACTTGTAAACTAATTAAGGTTTAAATTCGATCTAGTTAACAATTTGGATGGTATACAGTAACTTGAGTTCCGTGTACATAAGTTCTTCACGTAAAAATATTTATATTATAATTTTACTTATATACATTCGGGAAGATCACTTGAAAGTAATGTGTGAGTAAGAAATTAATAAAGAAGACATATCGAAGATTTTCCACGGTTAGAATTTTTAATAAAAAAACTCGCAAATAGGCTATCAATAGTAATAATTATAATTGATAAATCATTAAATTTGTTTAAAATATATATATATATATATATATATCTTTGGCGCAGTTTATAGATAATTTTTATTCAAAAGTTCCCGTGGAAACATACCGTAGCAACTCTTGGCTCCATCTAGATCTTAACACCAGATACTCTGATAGGTATGCACTTTTAAAAGTATTTTCTTAATTTTACCATTTTCCTCTGTATAAGAATCTGATTGAAACTGCTCATTGGTTTATGGGTTCTCGAACTTTACAAATAACAAAACATTTAGGGATTAAATTTATTTACAAGTATAAAGAAGATTTAAAGTCTAGACCATTAAGAGATCCGCATCTTATCCCGCTCTTATTTATAGACTATATGTGACTGTGCCTTTTTTATTTCAAATAAATTGGTCAGTTACATTTTAATTTACCTATTTACTACAGGTAACTTCGAAACAGATGGTATTCCAGTGCCAGATACGTGGTGTGACTACGTGTTTAACTCGCAGCCAAATAGACCAGCTCACGGCCGTCTATATAGCCCCAGATACCCATCAAGTTACCCAAGCAACATACGCTGTACTTATCATTTCAATGCGAGGTAATGATAGTTTCAAGATTTAATACCTATGAATAAGCATTAATGATCATAATATTTAAACATTGTATCTTAAGTCTTGTTCGTATTCTATCGAAATTAAAAAACAAAAAGCAACCAAATATAAATTAATCTGATTCTTCTAATAGTAAATATTGAATAATTAAGACGATTTGTATAAAATTGTTTTATTAAAATAGACTATTACTTAACACAGTTAACTTTAATTAATCTAAACTCTAAAGAAACATAAAAGCCGATTAAGCATAATGAATCACCAGGCGAGCCTACATTAATCCGAGCTATACAATTCAAGTACACGCGTAAATAGTAGCAGAGGCTTGGCAATACGTTTGGATACATACAATGGCGAAGTTAATATGCCAAAACATGGACAATATAAATCTATAATTATTATGCCTCTTACCCATTCTCTGTTCATCGCACACACAATCAGTTAGGAGGTGATTATTCAACAACATACCTAATGAACAACCTAATGAACAATCAATTTTTAACTACTTTCACGATATTGAGATAAGTGCGAATGTTTTTAATTCAAACTAATGCACACGCTACGGAAAAATAATCGGTTGATTTCGTTTTTTTTTTCTAAAGAAAGAGGAAGTATTAAAAAAATAAAGAAAGCACTAACAAGCACCTCACTAGATGGCGACTGTAGCAAAAGTTGATTTTTACAGGAAACAAATTGACCAAAGATCATATTCGGTCCTTTTAAGTAATATATTAAAATAACTGAAAGGAGAATGGGCAATTTGCTATGAGAGTTTGGCTATTTTTGCGTAACCGTGCACATTGTTGAAACCAACTGTAAACGATAAAGAATTATTTCTAGAATGAGTAGGAAAAAATCCATTTCAAAATTATGCCGGAGTTTGAGAATATCTGAATATTTAACAGAGTTTTAGAGGTTATGTCTTTATAATATCTAAGTACATAAGAGCAATAAAATGAATAATGTATTTCAAACAATCGATGACTAACGGATATTTAATTGCGATAAAGTACATATCAATACCTGTCTTATAAATAGATAAATTGGATTTTTTATTGTAAAGAAATAAACCAAAAAACATTATCCAAGATAAAATAATTTATTTGGTAGAAGTTCGCATGTCAAGTCGATTAATAACTTGAAACTTAGTAGGTACTCGTAGTTACAATGTATATACTCACCGCTGAAGGAAATATTATATCGCCTTATCGAGTCTATTTTTGCATGGTTCACGTTTATCCAAGGCCATATCATGAGTCTAAATTAGTCAGTTTAGCAAATGTTTTAATACGTTTAATTTTATACGCCGCATAATTATAAAATATTATTTATATAGAATATATTATAGTGAAAGTAAAGATTTTTGTTAATAAAAGCATAGTGCGCAATTTGCGTTATTATATCCGACTTTTGCCCATTCTCCTTTGCAAAGTTTAAAACTTAGATGTCAATACAAATACGAAGAATTACAAATAGAACAAGACTTGTTTATTGAGTTTTGAAAATTAATTTACTTTTATACATGAAATAAAACCGGAAGGGTTGTTGGGAAATATTTTTTTTAAATACTTTCCCCATTATTTATTTGATATAAAAGTTTGCATAAGTAAATTATTTCTTTATCTTATATTTTAGCGTTCACTACTGATTTAATCAAGACAGATAAATTGTGTTTGTTACTACAGAACCTGCAAAGGCTCCGAATCGTTAAAAAATATAATTACACGCTCTTAAGTTCGTTCGAAATCGGTATATTAAAATTTTCAATAGAGATACAACCAGGTAAAAATATAGATAATTCTAAAAATAAATAATAGTCTACGTTCAGTGATTGAATTCAAATCAAATATGCAAATGATAACGTCGCTGAGCAATTAAGTTTTTACGATATTTTATTATTCAGTTGGGATATCTCTTCTATAATAAGACTCGAGGCACTTTCAATGAGCAATACTAAAAAGTTTCACGAAACAAATAATTGAAGTTTCAACTGAACTGAACTGAGTTGCGCTTATATAATATTGATGGAAACAGGAATCTTCACTAATATTATAAAGAAGAGAGATTTTATTTTTGTTTTTTGAAACTACTAGATTTTAAAAATTGAATCACCCAAGGGTCATTTACATCATAATGTCCCTTGTTACATTATATAAAGTGAACATAGACCTATTTTATCCTAAAAAATAGCAAATAAAGAGATGAAAGTTGGCATAGGGAATTACCATAGTAATCATTGTTTATTATTTAATTTGTCATTACAATTATATCCGTATATAAATCGATATCCAAAAAAAAACAGTTCCCTAGAGACCACGCGAGCGAAGCCGCTGGCGTTAAGCTAGTACTAAATACAATTCATTTGAAAAAAAAGAATCATATTAAAAGATTTAAGGCAAAAAGTAAAAACTTTTTTATTATCAATCACTCTATGTTATGTTTGAAATTATTGAACAATTATTTTTCGTTATTAAAGTACATAGACTCACTTCGTATCCAAAAACGTTGAAATTTTTTTAATTTATATATAACTCTTTTAATTTATATATAGAAAGCCATTGTAAATGTAATAGTAGGGTACATTTTAAGAGTTACGAGGACGTGAACTTTGAAATAGCACTTTTATCACCTGTATCAGTTTTTTATTATGTAAGATTTTAAAATCTATCCATGGTAAAGAAATAAATTTGCCTGTTCGTTAGTTAGAAAGCCTTGAAGTACCAAAGGGCCAAAAAGGGGGCACCGGATCTTCAGCCCTATAATGTTAAAAATAAGCATTGGATGTCATTTATTTACACTTATTCTTCTGTTTCAGACAAAACGAGAGGATAAGACTACTTTTCGAAGAATCATTCCTTCAGAAAGGCGATGAGAGGTAAAGTCTTCAGAGGTCATAGGATATGTGATATATTTTGAGACAATTGTTATTTGAAACTTCTTTTAATATTTTTATTTACAGCTGTCTCGACAGAGCCGACATAATTAAAGTTTTCGATGGTAGATTGCCAACAGCTCCCGTGTTGGCTCTAATTTGTAATGAAGTTATAGGTAAGATTCAAAATGTCAAGTTAAATTACGGCTTCATAAATTCCTAATCTGCTCCTTAGTTTATAATTACTTATACACAATATGTTGGTGGTCATTAGACTTCTAGCTATACTAATATATAATTCTTGGGAATTATGTCTTAGTCTTAGGTTTTAGTCTTTTATAACGCAGGTTTTAGTCTCTCGTTCCAACTCCACTAATTAGTTACGCTCATTCTCGGTAGGTGGAAACTTTATTATAACGTTAACACTTGTTTTCACTCACCTATAATAAAGCATAGCTTTACAAGGAAACGCCTAATCTTACGAATCGCCTAGGCATCTAAGATTAGTTTAATTGCAAAAAAATAAAAAAATCTTTTATTCCTTGTCACATTTGTAATATTACGCAAATGCATGTGTCATAATTTTAGATTTTTCATCACATTTTGACAAATTTGGGCGACTCCTAAGTTTAGTGAAAACGGGCGTATATTTTATATTAATCGTTTCATATAAGCGATATGCAAAAAAAAAATACTTTTTTGCTAAACTCCCTCTTAAAGTTCGTCCTTGCTAACTTAAAAAAAGTATCTCATTATTTCATTGCCAGTGGCTCTCACGCCGGTTTCAAGGTGTCACTATATCTAAAGTCCCGGGCTCAATTCTCAGTTGGGTCGATGTAGAAAATTATCTTTTTATATTGTCTCTGGTTTGGATGTTGTGGTACATTCATTGTTTCAGATACTATTATGAAGCTGCGCATCTTGTAATCTGAGCAATTTATGTGATGTTGTCTTATATTTTTTTTTTTTTAATATGCCTACTTCAAAATAGGTTAATAATATTCTATGGAAAATTTTGCCCTGATTTTCCATAATGTTGTATGTAAATCTATTATTATTCCGGGATACCGTATTTAAAATAAACTATTTTGAAGTAGAAAAAATGAGCGACTTTTGTCTCTATTATTAGTTAAGTAGTTATGAAAACTGAGAGTAAGTGAAGTAAAAAGAAATATTTTTATACAGGTTATGAAATTTTATCAAGTGGTCCAGATCTCTTAGTACAATTCACGGCGAATTCTAACAGTCCAGGGCAAGGATTCAAAGCGAGCTACCAGTTTCAAATGGATGACATAATTAGTACAGGTTTAGTAAGCATAACGTTGAAGTTACGTGTCGAAAAATATAAACACAGGAGGATAATACGTGTCAACTAATATAAGAGAGAAATATTATCTTGTTTAAAGTCATAATATATATTTTATAAGTAAAATACTATTCTTATCAAAGGAGCTCTATAGTGTAGTAGTTAGAATGTTCTGCGAGACGATTGCTAAGCAACTTTCTCAAAAGACAGTCATAGGATGGGTGACCAAAAAATTATTGTCTTCACCTCCTCCGTGCTTCGAAATTGCAATGGGCCCGCGTCCTGGCCAATTCTACTTGTTCGATTCTATCCATAGGGAATGTTTGTGCCCCAGCAGTGGGGACATTAATAGGATGCTGACGAAGATTACGATTTCTATTTAAATGACAACGAACTTCTAAATACGCTGTATTTGTTACATCTTAATCAAATTTTATTAAGTTGTACCGAATACAACAACATTTCTAGAACTGAAATTAATTATGTGAGCATCAATAAATAGACGGAGAGCTCGTGATAAAAATGTGCAAGAGTTTTTGCAAGTTTGACTTTAGTATGTTGAAGTAGGCAGTGCGGAGGTCAGGCGGCGGCGGGGCAATGTAAAGTAAAAAGAAATAAAAATGCTTTGTACTAGCTTTAAATTAGGAATAAAAATATTAATATAAAGAAACTAAACCACTCAAATTGCACAATCGCGAAACGCGGTTACTCAGCAGATCTCAGAAATTGATGTGAAAATGAGTTTCGTAATGGTTAAAAGTTCATTTAGTACTAAATTATTTCTTTCATTTTCAACAAAAACATTTTTTATCAATCGCCACCGTCACCAGGTGTCCCAGTGCCTAACCTCCGCACTAGATATTGAGTGATGTAAAGTACTTCAACAAACTGAAACATCAAGCATTCTAAATCTTTTGCACATTTTTGCTATGACCTCTTAGACTATAAGGCTTAATTACCTACTTGGATTTGACTTAACATTATTAATTATACGAATATCATTATTTATATTATAAGCGTTGAAACTATCATTAAGTAATTCAGGTATCAAGTATAAAAGAAACTGAATTTCTCGTGTAATAAAGTTCCCTTTTCTTCCACCAGATTCTGATATCAGAAAATCGAGTACTACTGAACCAATAACTGGCTTGGGACCAGCCGTTAGTGCTGCGAGTAAGTTATCGTTATTTTATTTACTCTAAAATCGCTTTGTTCGCTTCTAAAATCTGGTTTCACGTACAAAATCTAAAATCTGCATTTTGGCGAACTCACAAGCGTGCAATAAATATAACGAGCAGGAAACATGGCACTTTAAATAACACTTTTAGATAAAATCGTGTTCAGCTTATTTAGTCTCGGGTGAAATATTTTAGAACTTGTAGTTTGCATATTTTAAACGTCAAAATATAAGAATAAACACAATATAGGTGGGTGGAACTCTGTTAACGGGTAAATGACAGTTAGGGGCCGTCCATTAATCACGTGTTGTTATTTCAACATTTTTTAACCCTCTCCCCCTTTGTAATACATGATGAGGTTTAAAACTACCTCCACCCAAATCACGTGTATTTTTTGTACCTACAAAATATCTTAATTTTTGACGACACTTTTCAGCTTAGTAAACGCGCGTTTGAGGAGAAAATAAATACACGTGATGTATTACTACATCACGTGTATTTATTTCATGATTTTTGTCGAATTTATGTAACTGGTTAAAAATGATACGATAAGAAACTCATTTAAAGTTAGTAAAAAAGAAAATAAACTCAACAGTATAATAAAATAAAATAAATTCTTCAAAGAAAAACAAATAGTTTATAAACATTTCACAAATAACAAGTTTCACATTCATGATGGTGAAAAGAAATAAAACGCGTGACATTCCTTTAATAGATTACGGTTCGTTCGCTTCTAAAATCTGGTTTTTCACGTACAAAATCTAAAATCTGCATTTTGGCGAACTCACAAGCGTGCAATAAATATAACGAGCAGGAAACATGGCACTTTAAATAACACTTTTAGATAAAATCGTGTTCAGCTTATTTAGTCTCGGGTGAAATATTTTAGAACTTGTAGTTTGCATATTTTAAACGTCAAAATATAAGAATAAACACAATATAGGTGGGTGGAACTCTGTTAACGGGTAAATGACAGTTAGGGGCCGTCCATTAATCACGTGTTGTTATTTCAACATTTTTTAACCCTCTCCCCCTTTGTAATACATGATGAGGTTTAAAACTACCTCCACCCAAATCACGTGTATTTTTTGTACCTACAAAATATCTTAATTTTTGACGACACTTTTCAGCTTAGTAAACGCGCGTTTGAGGAGAAAATAAATACACGTGATGTATTACTACATCACGTGTATTTATTTCATGATTTTTGTCGAATTTATGTAACTGGTTAAAAATGATACGATAAGAAACTCATTTAAAGTTAGTAAAAAAGAAAATAAACTCAACAGTATAATAAAATAAAATAAATTCTTCAAAGAAAAACAAATAGTTTATAAACATTTCACAAATAACAAGTTTCACATTCATGATAGTGAAAAGAAATAAAACGCGTGACATTCCTTTAATAGATTACGGATTATGAGACAGAGACGACCTATCAATAGAAGTCCCACGTCACATTATTTATTAAATAAGTCGAAACATTTCTAAAACTGCTCACGTATCAAGTGAGAACTTAATAAAAATTGAAAGCGGACTACAATTTAAGTTGAAATTTCAGCGTCGTCCTGCGATCAAGTATTCAGAAGTGATAAGAGTAAAAGTGGGAAGCTCAGCTCGCCTTTGTACCCGAAGCCGTATTTGCAGAAAACGCAGTGTCATTACGACTTTTTAGCGAGAGGGAGAGAAAGGGTCAGGCTCGTCTTTGAAGATTTCAGCATGCAGAGGACGACAAATAATGTAATTGAGTAAGTTGACAATTTTTATTTGTAGAAATTTCATCACGCATCGTAATCTTGCTTGAATTTATAAATAAGTTAATAATTTATACACTTTTGAAATGGGTTGGAATATTTTAGTATAAACAGATTCATCATACTAAAGTGTCAATATTTAGAGGTATGTGACATTAAAATTATATTGCAAAGTTTCTTCAAAGTATTATATTGATAATTTATACATATGTTATAAATGTGAAATTAAGTCTGTTATGCTTTCACACTTTTACCACTGAACTTATTTAAATGAAATTTGGTACAGTGAATAGAGACAATTATGCGGCATAGGTTACTATTAGAAATTTAGGATAGCTCCTAGGGAGCACAATGAAACGACCCGCTGTGGTTGATTTGACAGAGACACTAAAATTTATTTATTTTATAAATACAATGACATATGTTAAAAAAGATCAAATACATATTATGAAAGAGTTCGCATCACTTACCTTTAATAACGAAGAAGTATTGCGAGAATTTTGTAATGAGAGATGAAAATATGCATAGAGCTATACAACGCAGGCGAAGTCGCTGGCAAAAGTTAGCGTGCCATAAAAAGGTGTTTGGTATATAATTATATTAATTTATGTCAATGGAGCCCTTTGGAAATGGAAATCATTTGTAATGAGATTGTAACTGATTATTTTGTTGCACCATCTTTCTAAAGCTCTCTGCTACATCTCCTCGGTTGACTTCGGTATAGGACGTCTAATGACAGGTCCCGCCATACGTTCATATTTATGTATAGTGACATTAAATAAATAAATTACATAATCCTTTATACAAATTACATACTTATTTAACGAATTTTTCATTTACGTTGCCATTTCAATTTACGCTAGAGAAATATAAAAAAAATAACTATTTATAATAGAGTTTGTAGAACTTGATATTTGGTTCCTTTCATGATGTAAGTGGGGACTAAGAAATGATTTTTAGAAATTCAACACCTAAGGGAGTAAAGTTTACTTGGGATTTTCCCATTTCTGGACTTAGAAGTGAGAAAATAGATATAAGTTCTTGACTACAATTAAAAATGATATGTGTAGATGAACCAGACAACGCGGTCGTCCGCGTTGTCTGTTTCAGTTTTGGTCTGCGATTTCGTAATCGCAGACCAAAACTAATAAGATAAAATCTGAGTACATAATAATATTTTTTATTTGCAGCTGTGAGAGTATGGACTCGCTCGATGTATTTTTGTATGTAGACGGTCGGTTAGAGAAGATGATTTCATTTTGCGGCGATGAGACGCCTAAGCCAATAATGTCTAACGGACCTAAGTTGTCTTTAGAATTTCGGGGAATGTTCTCTTCGAGACGAAGTATAGGATTTAAGTTGTCCTACTATTTTGTGGAAGGTAAGTGAAATTTCTTTAATTATCTAATTTTTTTGCTTATAAGCAATAAGAAATTTTCATTTCCGTGGGTATAGTGTTTTGACTTTGACAAAATCTTATAGCAACCTAGACTTACTAAATGATTTTGTTTTTAATGGCTCTCACTTAACATCTATCATGATAAAAATATGCAATTAAAAAAATTTGAACATTAAAAACATTAAAAAATAGAACGAAACTAAATAATACATCAACAGTCAAAATATCCACTTTTTAAATTTCTGACAATTTATAAACATTTCTGTTAACGTCGAGTATATTTAAGGTTTCAAAAATTAAAAACGACCTCTCCCATTCAACTTAACAGAAGGATCTACAATAAGAACTTTATTATTATTACGACAATTAATTATACGAAGGTTTACCGAACGTCCACAAAAATTAGACGTTTCCCTTTGTTAGCTTTATAGGATGAAAATTATAATCCTCCATGAAACATCGTCTGAGCAGGGTTGGGAAAGAAATGAACTTTTTTCTAATTTGTATTTTTCATTGTTTTGTTCTCGTTTGAATTCCGAAAGAATAAAAAATATTCATCTAAGATTAATAATTTGGAATGACCGTCAGGGTTGATACTTGATCTGTAAAATAAAATCGTGTTTTAAAAATTGTTTATGCTATTAACAGCAAAAAAAGAATTAGTGACATGGTGTTAATTCACTGGTTTTATATTTTTAAATAATAGATTCCTCATAAAATTTACTGATAATAATTTCATTTGTTTCGCGTTCTCGAGGGTGACGGTAACTAATTATTGTATCCCATAAGGGTTAACAAAGGGCTGTTTATTAGAAACAGGCAACTCATAAAAATAAGCAGAAATCTTAACCCCGTAACTTAGACAAAATATAAAACAAAAAGATGCAAACTAATAATTACCTAATAAAAATTTATAGTCATACACTAAAATGGGTAGTTCCGAATTTCAAAGATTATTGAACGTTTCCAGATTTGACCAGAGTCACGAATAAAATACTTTTTAAAAGTCATTCACAGTAAAGCTATATATTTGCCTATGCATTAATTAGAACGCTTTGAAGTGTCAAATGGCTAAAAGGGGTCATTGGCCAAAACTGGATCTTCTCCGCTATATTAATAAATCCAGAAAAAAAAATCAAATGAAAATCCACAATATTTTTCTACACGCTGTCGTCACCAACCCTACATAAGCGCCGCCCATTCCCGCGATCCCTACAAAAATATACTGGCGTTTCAATAAGAAATCTGCTTCATAGATCAATCTTTCCGTTCAATTTACTTAAGCGGAAATGTAAATACGATTTATTGCCCCCACCTGTTTTATTAAAACGTGGATACAGTTCCATTTTCCATTTCTCTCTCTTACTCTTTTTTTGTTTATCAAGATCGACCTTTGACTTTAAGACCCTTCTGTTTGTTTTGTCAGGTAACTGATTAGATGTCATTTTACCTTTAAATAACATTTTAGTAATATTGTTACGGTTATAGAATGACTGAAGCGTGGGTATATCTTACTGTGCGTGGGCGTGTATTAGCGTCATCTGTGTTTGTTACCTGTGATAAAATAAAAGCATATTGAAAACATCATTCGTAAGTAAGTTATAGTATCACTTAAGTAATATGCCATTTCTACTACGTCAATTTTATCGTAAAAATTGGGGTGTTATAAGTTTGACGTGTCTGTCAGTCTGTAAGACTGCTATAGTACCGTAGCTCCTGAAGTAATGATCCGATTTCAGTGCGGTTTTTTATTCGATAGCTTTGTTCTTTGCTGTATTTTATGGAAATTGGATAAGTAGTTTAGGAGCTACAGACACTTTACTAAAAAAGTAGCTACTTTTTTTCAATTATTTCTACTTACGAATACCGTATCGTATAGCTTGTAAATGAATAGGCTGAATTGATTGGTTTTTTCTTTTATATATAGCCTCATCAAGATCATTGTGAATTATGTATTTTAACAAAATTATAACAACGACTAGTAATATTCCGAATTTTAGTTCAAAGACATTTATTGGTTCATGTTAATTAGTAAGAATAAATTCTGCGGCTGTATGCTGGGTAGTGTCTATAAAGCAAACGGTGTCTGTCAATATATGTGCTGGTGTGTCTGTCACCCTCAATGTCTGTAGATATAAATGAATCTTAAGACTGCTTTCATTTTATACTAAGAGGACTGTTATTGTTTCAGATTACGCCATCACTACGGGGAATCAACTATTGGAATTTCCATGTGCCTTTGTATTTAATAGCAGTGAGAGGACCAGGGGAGTGGTGACATCGCCAAACTATCCCGGACAGTATCCCCGTGATACTGAGTGTAATTACTTCTTCTATGGATTCGAAAATGAGAAGATACACCTATATTTTACGCACTTTGACGTGGAAGGAGTGTTACCGTGAGTTTTCATTGTGATTCCGTAACGCTCATGTTCAAATCCATTATTACATTATGAGAATCAAACTAAAAGGAGTCAATGTAGAAAATTTACTTTTTTTTATTTTTCGTATTAATAGTTTTCAATGCTTAGCTTCAGAGCTATCATCTAAACTAAACGACTGTGACGATATCAAACTTATTTGAATGGAAATCAAGCTATATTATAAAATTAAGAAAACAAAATCTTCCAGGTTTATTTATTGATCCTGTAACATACTTATTAGTGGTGTTTGTGACAGAAATGAATGACGCGTTTATTTTGTTTATTCAAAAACTGTTTAATTGTTATTACCGTTTTTTAAAAAGATTATTCAAAAATAAGTTTTATAACCAAATGTTAATCATTTGGTCTTATTAGATAGTTCCATAAATTTCAAAGTTGGTTGACTGTTTTGGATAAAAAGTAAAATAATAGTACATTACGATATTAGTGCGTTATGGTGGTTATAACATGCGAGGCGGAATTTCAGCCCGAGCCGAAGGCGAGGGCGTAATTGAGCCGAGCATGTTATAACCAATACGCACGTATATCGTACAACGTTTTTTAACACATTTGCGAGGAAACAGGAAAAAAACATAAAAGAACCACAATCTGTGAATGTACACTGTTGCTTTCCCGCCATTTTAACAGCGCGCTAGCGCTGCCTACTGACTGGCGCCGCGCGGCGATTAGTTCGAAATTTGAATAGCAACAGCGCGCGAAATGGCAAATAATACTGTTATCGAAATTGTATGGACTATAACTTAACTATTTGCTTTGGTAACACACGCGTTTTTTATGACCCGCTTTACATATTTAAAACCGGTGGAATTACATCAGCTTTACCAGCAAAGGTGTTAAAAAAAGCATTAATAATATAGATTGTATTAATTGTATATTTTTAAATTATTCATTAATCTTCGACATCGTTTAAGTGATATAGCTGTGATATAAATGTAATTATTGCAGCATAAGCGCAGCGGCCCGCGATCATTTTCGTTAAGCAACTTTCGCAAGTTTCAAAAAATTATCATCTCGAGCTACTCCGTGCTTCGGAAGGCACGTTAAGCCGTTGGTCTCGTCTGCATTTGCAGTCGTTAATACCCTCCAATCCGCATTGGGCCAGCGTGGAGGGTCATGACCCATCCTCCTTAACCATCCATAGGGAAGGCCTGAGCCCCTGCAGTGGGAACGTAAAAGGGCTGATGATTGCAGCAGATCAAGTTCCATGTGATCATTTTTATAATTACCAAGACACAAGAATGGGCGGTAGGTAAAGTATGTTAGACGAAAGTGCATAAAATAATTTCGATAAAGAATTCTTTGTATTTTGTCAGGAACAATTGTGTTTTTCCACACTTTTACGTTTAAACGAAATATAGTTGATATTAGTTCTCATCGAGTATTGGACAATGTCTGAAGGAAAAGAAATAACATTAAGGGTTTTCAAATAGTCATTTATTCTTTGGAGTGCAAATTTCTTTTACCGCCAGCGCCCATATTCTAATATAAGAGAAAAGTAGATCGCTATATTCCACTTTCGGGTCATTCATCACTGTCACTGGTACCAATGTGTTTTCTTGACACTCTCTAATCTTTCTAAATAAAAAAAATCCCAACTTCCGCATGCTCTTCTCCGCAAAACTGGAAAAATAGTGAAACGTTTGTTTCAAAATTATTTTGTATAGTTTAATCTAATAGTTGCGAATAATGTCTCTGTGTTCATTTACCTTTATTCACTTTTAATTACCGGTATTATTCAATTAGTTATATTTTGGTGATCAGAAAAATCGGTCAGCCGAATGTCAATTTATTCTAATGCTTCTTTTGGCTAGTATTTTAAATGCTTCGACTGACTTAAGCTATATAATTTTGTGGCTGTCTATGTAAATTAACCCTTAATGGCTGTATTCTATGTCACTGGTAGGGTTATAACATGAAGATAAGGTAATATATCTCTTGGACTCGTCATTGAAAAACGCTATAAAAACAAAACATGGTTTATTATACAGATGTGAAGCAATCTCAGCCAGTGACTACGTTCAGTTCAGTAGTCAGATGATAAACAGCGATAGTAGAAGACACTGCGGGCAACTGAAGGAACTCCACGTGACCTCAGATAAGAACTTCATGAGGGTCACATTCAAATCGAATGACCGCCTCGACGGAACGGGCTTCAAAGCAGACTACATATTTCTGAGGGACTCCCAAATGAACAGCATGATAATGCCGGACACCGTTGACAGCAGTAGTAAGTTATGAACCATCTTTATAAATCTTTTTCAAGCCCAGTCCACATAGCATGGTGTAATCGAGATATTAGAAAAACGGGCGAGAGCGAGACCGAGTGATGTCTCACTTGTATGGGCATTACTCTCTAGTCATTTCTCGAGTTCCTCGAGTGATTTTCGAATCCGTCGAGTATTTCTCAAGTGTCTCGAGTAACTCGAGCGTCTCACGAGGTTTCATTTTTCATATTAAAATCACACCGTTTAGGAGACGGAAGAGATAATAATAGCGAGATAGGCAGTTGACTGAATCATTTTTGTAAATAGCGAGATAGGCAGTTGACTGAATCATTTGAACGTGTACATTTTTGGTATATTCGATGGCACCTATTTATACGAGTATAATAGAAACAAAACTCGATAAATTACAATTATATAACATTTTTCAGGAGCTTCTGGATCTGTCTTCAAAATTTTTATGCAAATTTTAAACGTATACACTTAATATTAGTAGTTAGTTAGTTAGTAGTATGTATATACAAGTATATTTATTTTTATTTTTTTTTATAAGTAGCTGTTGCTTTGGTCAGATTCACGTTAATCATACTTGCGGGTCGTCATTGTTTAAAGGGAGGTACTTTTTGTACTTTATGAAACTGAAAGAACTGTTTATAGAACTAAAAACTATCATGGATTTCTTTCGGAAAAAAAAAATTAAACTATCATACTATTGGTTCGCTTTGTTTAATAAACCAAATGTTATTAATTACTTTTGCACGTATTTTTAGAATATATCATGTAATTCTTGATTGTTTTCACATAACATACAATCCAAGAAATATTCAATAGAATTTATTAGAAATTTCCTTTTTTACTTCTCCAAATACATTTTATAAGTCGACTGTTATTTATCAACTTATAAGTCTACTTACTGTCAAAGTTTTCCATTTGAAATCGATAAAACAGATAAAAGACGATTGTTTGTTAGTGACTTAGACCAGAATGACAATAAGGATATCATTCGTATATTTTCAAAGACAATTATTTTGAGTATATAAAATGATCTAATTTATTCCGACTTTATTCCGACGTTTTTGAACCACATTATTTTGTAATTCATTTGTTTAAAAAATAATAATACCTCTCCCATCCTTACAGAGCAGCTTTATAAAATATTTAGTCCCTTTATCAATGTACAAGAGGCAATATTACTGAATTTGATGAGTATTAATTTAACTAAATTTCACTTTATTTTGATTCGGGTACTTAACTCGATTTCATTAAATATTCGACATTGTTCATTTTAAGGTAAACTTCCACTGAGTCTGAACTCACGCAACGGACGCACGGTACGCAACGTATTTTCCATAGCTTTATATGAATTTGTGTAGCACTTATTGCTTTTATAGAGCTTACTATATGTTACTCGCAGAGGTATGTCAAAACTGTTAAATAGTACTTCGATTAAAAATCCGAATGCAGTAGATTTTTGTAATCGTCAGATGCATACAATCTGTTGCGTACCGTGGGTCCATTGCGTAAGTGTAGACTTAGTGGACGTTTACCTTTATTGAGTAGGTAGAGGCTAAAAATAGAAATAGGTAAGTCACCGAATTTGTTTGTTCACGATAAAATGGCGGCAACGGTAAATCAGTGTCACTGCGAGATCATTAATAATGACGGTACTTTTTCTTTTTCATGTCATGCTATTGAAAATATTGATTTTCATGAAAAATTAACTATTGTTTACTGGAAGTTTCTTTAGAAATGTGATTGTGACATACCGAATGGTAGTTTTAGGACATTCACTTCATAAATTCATATCATATTGATTTGGTAATGACATGGATTTTGTAAATGCCGTTACTTCTATTTGAGCTGGTGGGTTTCTTTCATTCATTCTTATTATCAGAGAAACTGTACGTTCTGAACTGAATGAGTTTGAATTCCAATAACATAAGCAAATGACTTCACTATCGCATCAATCGAGTAAACGCCGAACGAACCGAACGATAAATACATGCGAGTTTAAGTTAAAATTACGTAAATTCGATTTGCTTTTACTCACCGTGAGAAGCGAAGGTTTGAAATAAACCAACAGCATTCTTAACAGCGTCTATAAGTTGCATGGACTCGTAGAGTTAGCTGTCTAAAATCAAACGGTTTTTGCGTATGTTCCTAACTTTTAATTTTAGTTAAAATATCCACCTATTTTAATCAAAGCTATTAAAACATTTGTACGACAATTTAAATTCGCGATAGTTATCATCAGCCTATTAATTTGACTTAGTACGTTATTATTATTATTGATATGTACCAGGTATTAACAATTGCAGATACAGCCGCGACCAATGGTTCGACATGCTTTCCGAAGCATGTATGACGTATGTGTCTGAATGTTTTTTTGTAAACTAACATATTGTAGATTGTATAATCACACGAACGGTATATCTCAACGCAAACCACGATAAAGTACCTTCACTAACACAGTTACAAATTAATATTCTGCCAACGCGAATACTAATTTGGTATGTTCTACACTAATTAATAATTAAATTCTCTTTGTTTCAGGTTCTCGGTACTCTTCGGAGGCTCTGTCGATTCGCCTTCTCGGATTCGTTCTGATATTGGCTTATTGAGTTGGAAAGTTTATACATACATGGATGAGTTAGAGGTTAATAAATTATCATTGTTATTATAATACGCATTTTTATTGAAAATGTCCATAGTACTGATATGTTTCGATATATAGTCACTTTTTAAATTGCTACATTAACATACTACTCTATCAGTGCTATTAATAAAGAAGGTTTAGCGTCAAAGTAGATTTACGCAAATACAATTTTAGTATTAGTCCAATTTATATTATACAGAGAATAAGCAAACCCTGGCTACCTTCTAGGAGTAAATGTTACTCCCGTAGAACTTTGTACTAGGTTAACCTTTGCTAAGTCTCTGTTCAATAACATGAATTTTAACTAATACTAAGTGCAGTCTCAGCGAAAATTTACTCCAACGCTAAAAGTTGTTTATTAATATATATTATATATATTATATGTTTATTAATATTGTTTATTAATATTATATATATATGTATATATATATATATATATATATATATATATATATATATATTTTTTTTTTTTTTTTGACGTATGTATCTGTATGTTTTTTGTAAGCTAACATATTGCAGATTGTATAATCACACGAACGGTATATCTCACCGCAAACCACGATAAAGTTCACTTCACTAACACAGTTACAATTTAAATACCTATATATATATATAGGTATTTATTAATAACACAGAATAGGTAATTTATTCTAAAAAGGGAACACATCATTGATTACGACTACAGAAGTTAAATAATGTTAATACTCTACAATCCGCATTGGGCCAGCGTGGAGGCTATTAAATGAATGATATCGTTAATTCGACGATAATTTTAACTGCAAATATCTTTGAAAGCTATTAAGAAATGTCAAAGAAATAAGTGGAATTCTGACTGCAATAGACAAATTTCACTAAGTGGAATTCTGACTGTAATAGACAAATTTCACTTAGTGGAATTCTGACTGCAATAGACAAATTTCACCAAGTTTTTATGAGATTTCTTTATCATTCCAATCCACATTCGTTCCTGAAGCGATTGTGACTAAAAGTTTCGTAACTCCATAAATCGCTATCACAGCACCTTTGAAAGGGATAGTAATAGATTTTGAAATAAGGCTTTAGGCCACATTATTTTTCACTTATCGTTTTTGTGTGAAGATAGGAAAATGGAAATTTCTTCTCAAAAAGTGACATGAACAACTCAAAAATATTTTCACATTATATTTTTCTAAGAAGCATAAGGGAAACACAATGTGTTAGACGCCTGTCATTCTACGCATATAATAAGCCTATGTTAAGGGTGTTAAAAGCATGTTACAGTAAAGGTGAGAAATACAGATCACTTGAATATTTCTATCCTATTCTAATATTACAAAGAGAAAATATTTGATTGTTTGTTTCAATGGAGTAGGTTCCGAAGGTACTAGACTTTTTTTTTTCACCTAATCCTAAGGGAAAATTCATCATAAACGGCTGACATAGGCTGTAATTTACGCGGGCGAAATGACGTGGAAACTTAATATTCTATACAATACAAGATAAATTGGACTCAAGTCTTAAGTATCCGAAATGGAATTCGAACTCACAATATTTCGTAATTAGTAGGACTGCTCTAGCTAATCGAGCTAGTCTAGATCTGGGGTTCCTAACCTTTTCATGATTACAGAATGAAAATAAGATAGGATATATACTATCTTCCCATACCACGTTATAGAATAAAATGTGTTGAATGAATGTACCATGTGCGGAATGAAAGTACGAGAGGTGACACAAGCAAGAACTAGTTTGAATGAGAAATTAGTAGAACATCATCCTGCCGGATAGGGAACGGTGTGAAATCCTTTTCTCAATCCAACTCCAGTCACAATGTCTTAACAATAAATAAGCATCATTGGGACTCGAATATACACTAGATGAATATTTCCACAGCTTCTATGATTTTTTCCTTACTTTTGACGTAATATACATGTTTGTGAATATTATTTAAAGAAATAAAATGTAAATATGGAACGCTATATTGACGATTTCCTCAGTGAAAGCGATGATAAAAATACAAATGACAATCAATATCGTTTCTTCACAATGTCATAATGGCGTTTAGGTGGTTTGAGACTGAATATAGATGCAACCTCTTTTTAAGTTCATAACACCCGCAGCAGCAGTGATACAGAACAGAGGTAATATTTCGTGCGCTTTTGACTTCTAATATTCCTTTTGAAGTGAAAAGAACACCAAATATTTGTTTAGTGGTGTCATAGTCATCATCATCTCCAGCCTATTAATGTCCCTATAGGCTCAGGCCTTCCCTATGGATGGATACGAATAGGTAGAATAAGTCATGATCCATCACGTGGGTCCAATGCAGATTGGTGGGCATTAACATCTGCAGGTGCAGCTGGGACCAACGCTTAACGTGCCTTCCGAAGCACGGAAGAGCTTGAGATTATAAATTGTTGGTCGCCCATCCTATGACTGACAATTGCAAAAGTTGCTTAATAACCTTATCGCAGACCGAGCGTACTAAACATTGCATCATCGAGCTTTAGTGGAGTAGTGTTGGGGAAAAATGTAAGTTGGGAAAACACAAAGTATCATAAATACTTTAGAAGAATATAATAATGAGTTTCTCTTAAATGTGAATATATCTTATTAACTGCTTTCCCGCAAATTCATCCTAGTAAATTAAAGCGTAGGTCGAAGTCGCGAGAAAAAAGTTAGTTAACATATAAATGATTTATTAATTTATTTAATATTTTTATTAAGTTAGATCTTGGTAGACGCCGAAACTATCAAGGATATATCGAGTATTGATTTCAAGAGTACAGAACTAACGCTTGGAAACAAGTAGCCAGAATAGATCACCAAAGTCGTCCTAAACATACACAAGTTCTATTTATTAAAGTGCTTTTGCGAGAGATATTAATACGGTTCACCGCAATTTTGGCCATCGGTTATAAGCCGGTTGGAAGGTCAGACTTTATGGCGTAAGTTAAGGAAATCATAATACAGCTCTGGCCAAATGCTCTTAAAATGGAAATTTGGCCAAAATTTTCCAATTAAAATCAATCGGAATCCCTTTTAAAGGTAAAGCGATTGTGGCAGCGAATTATAAAATTATGTAATAAATAATGTCGTAATTGCTTTCGGAAATAATGATGATTAAGATACATAGTAACATAAGTAATATTTACGTGTAATTCTTTCGTTAGTCAATTTCGAGTAACGTCAAATCAGCGATATCGTTCATTCAACATCTTAAAAAACGTCACAATTGCAATCATAAGTCAAACAGTTGTAGTTGAAAGAAAGAAAGAAAGAAAGAAAATATATTTTATTGACCACATAGGTACATAACAATGGTTTAACTTATTACAAAGGTGGTGGTCAATCAGGACTCTGCCTCACCATAAGCCATATCAGAGTAGCTTACCCTGATACGGCGCTGGTTATTCTGGCAGAGCCTGTACAAAAGGTTGGCGTTATAGATATATATACATAAATTATAGGTATAAACTAAATGAAAATCTTTATATACATATATATATTTACTTATACTTACTAATAAACTAAAATAAATAGTAATTACTGAATGTGTAAAAGAAATTGTAATAGTGCGAACATATTTCGCACTATCATTCAAAAGTCAATTTGAAAGGAATTGCTATAGATTGTAAACTAGACAACAGGCCCTATTTTATAGTTCGGCTTACTCTAACTTATAGAGTAGGATAGAACACGATAAAGTTGACGATATCTCAAAAATATGTTTTCAGTGTACTAGCCTTGCTTATGGAAGACTTTCATAGGATAGTAGAATATTACCCCGGTTTTGAAAATTCGCCATATCTGAGTTCCGGTTCGATTACCGGTTGGGTTATTGTAGAAAGTTATCTTTTCTATATTGTCTTAGGTACGATCTTTTTGGATATTTCTATAACACAAATGCTAAAAAAGGGATCTAAGCAATTCATGTAATGTTTTCCAAGTTTATTATTTTATTTCTGAACATTTTGATTCGTTTAATTCTAGAATGTTATCGAAAGAGCGTTTTGAAATAGGAACTTTAGGGAGAAATTTAACAATGCAATAGTAACAAATAGAATTATTTCTTACTTCTGTCGCACAAATTAGTAATTATTTCTTATCATGACACTAATATGTAGTGTTGGTCATGACGGGATCGTATCTTGCGGTTACATTTATCTTTTCGATAAAGAAAAAATATTAAAATTTGATAAGCCTTAAATTTTATTGAAATGTGTCAAGATTTATTTATACATATGACATATTTCGATAGTTACCAAATCCTGTTTAACAAATGGTTTACGCGTTTTACTTTTATTTATTTTTCTATATTATCAAAGAGTCATAACTAAATATGATATGATGATACTTCTAGTAGTAGTAGTGTAGAGTAGTCCAGTGGCATAGTGGACAAGAGCCGTGGACCGCAGAATTTTGTTTTCAGACGATAATCCTCTAAGAAATATGTTTCAGAATTCGAATGGTTCACAAAAATTGCCTCCCAAACTAAACTTAAATAACCACAAACTCAGCAAAAACCTAATTGAGATAAAGATAACATCGGGACGTCTGTATGTCAACATAGGTCACCTATGTTACTCACAGGGAATATACAAACTTTCCATATAAAACTTTCTCACTGGCCATCAATTTTATCTTACCCAGTGACCATATATTCACGAGAACTCGCATAAAATCTGTCATATGCGTACGTGATACTAACTTTGTTAATAAGAGTCCCTCCCAGGATAAGGTAACATTTTCTGATGTAGATATAAAACGCTTTTTAAGATATATACACTACGAATATATACTGTCTAGAAAGTGGCTCTATTGCACGCGAGTCTCCTCTCTTGTGATGATAACTTTTGGCCAGAACCGGGGCTGGAGCACTCCCTGCACGATCCCAGGCCTTTCCCCAGAAGATATGGTTCAAGGAGGGGGCTTAGTGTGTAAGTCATCCACGTTTTGACTAGTATTCGGGCGTGTCTGTGCAGATGGAGAGTCCCACACATCTCTTACCGACTATCGAGTGATGGGAATAGTGCATATAGGAGTTAAATGGTTACCTGGAAGAAATCACATTTTAGTGATCACATTTTAGTGATTTCTTTCAAGTAACCTTGCTATAAGGTTATTCGCAATGACCAAAAATATTATTATCTCGAGCTCCATCGTGCTTCGTAAGGTACGTTAAGCCGTTCGTCCAATTGATATAGTTTTTTTTTTTTTAGAATATTAAACAAGCAAGGTCAGAGATACTAAATGACATAAAGAATCACAGATTGCAAAACAAATATAGAGTAGCTCGGTGGCGTAGTGGATTAGCGCCGCGGCCCGTGATCGTAGTCGTTAAGCAACTTTCGCAAGGGTCGGTCACGGGATGGGTGACCAAAAAATTATTATCTCGAGCTACGCCGAGCTTGGAAAGGCACGTTAAGCTGTTGGTCCCGACTGCATTTGCAGTCGTTAATACCCTCCAATCCGCATTGGACCAGTGTGGAGGGTCATGGCCCATCCTCCTTAACCATCCATAAGGAAGGCCTGAGCCCCTGAAGTGGGGACGTAAAAGAGCTGATGATGATGATGATGATGAAAACAAATGTGAGAAATGACCCATTTGACAGCTAAAATGTTCTTAATAAGAAATTTTTTCTCTGATTATTATTTCTTAGTACTCATTATAAAATTCTAAAAAGCAGTTTCGTCTAGACAGGTTTAATAAGTATCTACATCTAATAATATTGTTCAGATTTCTTAAACTCATTGAACTGTAGTGCATATGTATCATGTATTCTTATTTATGTTCAAATCTTGAAACTTAATTTAATTAAACTTAAAGCTTTATCTTCAACTGGTAATTCTAAAATTTTACATACCGATAAGTTTAGATGGCCATGAATGAACAAACATATGGATACAATAAATTTCAATTAACAATTAAGTTCTAAAATTGTACATACAGATAAGTTTAGATGGCCATGAATGAACAAACATATGGATACAATAAATTTCAATTAACAGTTGGCAGCCTTATTACTAAAATGTGATTTCTTCCGGGCAACCTTGCCATCTGTACCAAATTATGATGCATGGTTAGCTAATATTTACATCATTATGAATCTATTACAGCCAATTATTCAAGAAAGTGTACTAATTTTTTAAGCACCGATACCACTTATACTGCGTGAGTAGTTTTATAATGTGAGAATCATATAAAAAGGTTCGCTGAGAAGATTAGGATAAAATTAAGTAAAATATAAGTATATAAAAAAAATCACACTGGACTAATAGAGATTAAGGGTCAAATAGTTAGCGCGATCGGCCTGTGACGCTCAAATTAACCAACTTTTGCAAAGGCCAGTTATAGAATGGGTGACCAATATTCTCTGTCTACGTACGGCGATGGTTGTGGTTGTTGACAGGTGCAGTCGTTGATCAATCCGCACTGTGATGGCGTGGTGGGAATGACCCATTCTTGCTATTCGATTCGATTCTCTTCAGGGGATTCCCGTGAACCAGCAGTGACTTAATAGACTCAAAGAAAAATATCTACGGAGTATTTATTCCACGTAAACGAAGGCGTGAGTTAAATCTAGTCTAAGAGTGCAAATATATCTAATTTCAATTTATCTTTTCATACTTATAACCACTTAAGACATCGTCCGATAATTTATGGAGGACACTGACTAGCTTGAGCCATGCGTCTACCCACAAAGATTCCCCTTATGTTTACACGAACTCTGATATAGGATGCGATGCTAAATGGTTTGGATAGGATAAGATGCCTCGGCGGTTTCAGGAAAGCCGCTCTGACTTACGACCATTTGGTGCGTATGGATTAATTTTCGAGGGACGCGACAATTCATATTGTTAATCATCGGCTTGGATATTTTGGAGAAGCAATGGAAACAAACTTAATTAAATTATACAAGTCATAATAATATATCAGACAAAAACACATACACTGCACATGTTTCAAGACAAGTAGCTGAAATATTGTGTAGTGTCGGAAACAATAAACGTACTACAACACACACCAGAGACAATATAGGAGTCTTTTTCATAAAATACTTTTCCTCGAAGGTTGTCTCGGAGAAATTGCTATTAGCATTAGGTCCGCTTTAAGTACCAATTTTTTTCATTGGTCTATAAAGTTTAATGAATAAAAATTGATCTAACATGACCCCCGGTAGTACACAGAACAGATAAAAGTTATTTCGTTGTCGTGTTGTGATAGAAGCTCGCTATAGCCTATTATATATTTTCCGCATGACTTGATTTTAAGAATTTCATTATTTTTTTATAAGAATATGTTTCTATCGTCGTAATTCTCCTTTTTTTTTGTGTTCCACAGAACGGTCCCCCGGATGCAATGAGCATTTTGTTTATCCAAGCCATGTGTGTTTTGTCTTAATTTTAGTTCTATTTTGACACTTGTGTTTTTATTTTTTCTTTTTATTAAGTTTCGATTTATTAATAAATCCTATTAATATTATAAAGGCGAAAGTTTGTAAGTATGGATGTATGGATGTTTGTTACTCTTTCACGAAAAAACTACTGGACGGATTTGGATAAAACTTTACAGCAATATAGGTTATACATCAGAATAACACATAGGGTACTTTTTACTGGGAAAACTTCTCACTCCTACGGGATACCGACTTCCACGCGGACGAAGTCGCGGGCGTCCACTAGTTAATAAATAAGTCATAGTATAGGGCGTAGTGGATAAGCGCCGCGACCCGCGATCGTTGTCGTTAAGCGACTTTCGCAAGGGTCGGTCACGGCATGGGTAACCAAAAAATTATCATCTCGAGCTACTCCGTGCTTCAGAAGGCACGTTAAGCCGTTGGTCCCGGCTGCATTTGCAGTCGTTAATACCCTCCAATCCGCATTGGACCAGCGTCACGACCCATCCTCCTAACCATCATAGTATATTTCTTAGGTTTTCGTATTTCTTTCCATTCCGGCCGAGAATATTGCCACAGTGTCACGATATTGTCAATTTTTTATCAATATTTGATGAGAGATCTATTGATATTCTAACTATTTTTCTAGATCAAGACACTGTATTTACGGAGCTAGACGTGAAAAAATTTTCAGCTTAAAGCTTTTACCTGCAAGTTTTTGAGACTAGCCTTGAATGTAAGTTTTCCTATAAAAATTTTGAAAAAATGGATTATAGGGATTTTCTTAAAGATATTTTTTGCTCAAATTATCTTTCTGTATAACACTTGAAAATCAAAGATTAGAATTCGTAGTTTGAAAAAAGAAACATTTTGCACAATTGTGCATTTAACCTGAAAATTCTAATTATTATATTTCATACATTTTTGAATATTTGTGAAAATATTTATTTCGGCTGTTTGTGTCGATTGACTGAACTTTGCTGAAAATTCACTCACTAATACAGAAAATTAACAGATTCTTGAAAAATTCGTCAGTTCTTTTGGGTCCTGGGTATCTCGGTGGTTAGAGCAGTCACCCGGGAAACGTTGTGGGTACCTGGGGCTGAAAAATTTTTAATCATTTTTCATTAAGAAAATATTATTATTAAATATGAGATAACATCACATACATTTATGTTACCAAAAGACGTGGATTCAAGAAAATATAGAAAGTTTATTTTTTACACTGACTCGCCCGGAATTCGAACATCGGCCCTCGGAAATGGAGACACCTTGAAATAAGCGACCCGCTTCTCCACAGATATCGTGTCTTTATCCTTTTATTTCTGCAAATATTGGATTTCGTTCTGTTCGTCGTCTGAAAATGTTAGTCTTGGTTAACAGAGAAAAATGGGCAAACAATATCTTAAGAGTCCACTTATTCCGCAAGTTTTGCCCTTTCTTCTGCTAGAGAAAATTGTTGTATTTTGTAATACTGTTTCCTGCCAAAACAGTTAGGAATGAAAAAATCATAGGAAGAATAAATTAAAGTTTCTGATATAACCGTGCTCAAGTGCACAGAAAAAATAGGCAAACATTTTAAAATCCATGTTTTGAGTTCTATTACATTGATAAATATTATAGTTAATTTTATTTAACTTCATTCATCTACGTACAGATGATTATAATATATATATGACCTCACTGTGGGTTACTAAAATGAGTCAAATTTCTCCATTTTTTTTTTGTATAATTTGACGACTGTACATTACAAACGGTTATATAAAAATCTTATATGAAATATTAACTTTTTATTACAAAATCCATTCTTAACTGACACTATAGGCCTTTAATACTTAACTCATTAATAATTTTAATGAATAATGGTGGAATTTTCCGTGGAAATTGATTATAAATCTTCTTTGAAATGATGAATGTATTGTGGAAATATTTCATTCAATCTCAATCAAAACGTTCTGTCACCGAATTATGGAGACGCTTGTCTAAACCAAAATTATGAAATTGAAATTATTGTAGACTAACGTTGCAAATAAAAGATTCGAGTCCAGTATCTAATCATTAAAAAGGAATAAACTATTTCACATTACAAGTAGGTATGACTAAATTTATTTATACCCTTTAAAAAAAAACTTTTGTTAATGACGGTTTGGGCAATATCTTTAGATAAGTGTTTTAATTTATCATTTTATAAATTTTGTCATTTGTTTATTGTTTATCCATTAACAGATAAACAAATGACAAAATTTATAATATGTCGGGTATAGTGTTAAACTATAAATATAACTATAACATAGCAAAGATCGATCAATATATGCTAAATATAGCCGACGTTTTGATATTGAGAAACTCGACGATTGCAATTACTCATACATATTTATGGAAATAATTTTTGACTCTATTATCTATTGTATTTCTTATAATAGTAATTTCGTCTCACTGAATAATCTGTTTACTTCATGTTGCTTTGTGTCAGCCTTTAAGCATGGTCATAACTACTCTTACAAGAACTTAAGTATTGTTATAGACGGAGAGCTCGTGACAAAAATGTGCAAGAGCTTTCTAAAGCTTGATTTTTCTGTATTTTGAAATACATCACTTAGTACCCAGAGCGGAGGTCAGGTATTTGAATATATGGTGGTGGCGGCGCGAAACATATTTCTAGCAATTGCTGATTTATTTGTTCCGTTAAATAAAAGACTAAGTATTTTTCACACCCACTCTGATAGCTGAGACGCTGCGTTTCATGATTGTTCAATCTGAATAGTTTAACCTTCTTTTTATATTAAGAACAGTTTTATCGTTAATTTTAAACTGTTAAATCACTTTTACATCCGTTACAATATATGTATTACGATTTTTCGTACCAGGTTTTCTAGCACTTGACCTTTGCACTGCGTGTTGAGTGATACCCTTATTACTTCAACATAGTGAAAATCAAGCTTTAGAAAGTTTCTGCACTATTTTGTCTTGATCTCTTAAACCGCTACAATTAATTAAGTTAATACGATAATCCTAATATTAACTTCTCCCAGTGTTTCTGAAGATTACATAGTTAACTGTTTATTTATATTGGACAAACTTAATGAATAACATTTTTGTACTGCCCTCATATAGAAATCGCAACATCGAGGGACCAACTACACAAAAGTTAATAATGAACGGCGAAATGAAGTAACTCGCATAACGCAATATTTATTATAATTATTATGCCGTTACACTACATAAGCATTTTTTTTATGCAGAGCGTCACCACTTGGGAGGCGTCAGCTGAAACTCGACGTTGCAGTTTTCTGTAACACAAGTCGCCTTGACACCATACTGGGTACACTCTGGGTTAAATAATAATAACTGTTGTTTTTAAAATGTCATTGTATGTGTGGTCAATAAACGTTTCAGTTTCAATTAACATACTTATATCAAGCTTTAGAAAGCCTCTGCACTCTTTTGTCACAACCTCTTAGACTACTAGAACTAATTTAGTTAATACGATATTACTAACATTAACTTCTTCCAGCTGTTTTGAAGATTACACAGTTGGCTGTTTATTCATATTGAACAAACTTAATGAACAACACTTTTGCCCAGCCCGCATGTAGAACTTTTTCGACCGCAACATCGAGGGACCGACTACACAAAAGTTAATAATGAAGGGTGAAATGGAGTGACTCGCAAAACGCCCGTTTGGCCTCACAAGCAAATTGGAAGTGATGTGCAAGTAAATCTGGTGAGTTCGTGAGACAAAATAATCTAGAGCTTTGTCAACGCCGCCTTCTTAAGTCTGTGTAAATAAATTACACGGTGAATTTTGCACGCCGTAAGTGCGATAGCTGTACTCGTTTTTTCTCTTGGCAAATGAAAAAGGTGAGCGCTTAAATAAAGGTTGTGATATGGCTTGACATTTTTTTTTTATTTTAATGACAAAATTTCTACCCGAAGTATTTTCTAAATACTAAATAGCTTGTTGTCGGAACTTGTCAGGGAGGTTATTGGTACCTATACTTGATGAAAAATTGCAACATTGCGAAAGGTTCGAGTCCCATCTTAGAGTACCTTGGAACTGGTGGATTTTTTAAGCATTTTTCATTAAGATTATTTTTCGGTATAGCATTGTGAATGCAAAATGGATCAAATATAAATATTAGTAACTATTTGTGAAAAACTTAGTCTATGTACGTTCTTCGGCAGAATTCAAACTGTGTGTAAATCGAAATGTAGTAATTATAATTAACAAGGAACAGTATTTTGGCCATAAAATGTAGCAAACAGTGCTGAATGATTTTGTATTTTAGGTGGATCTGAATAGACTCAACTTCTACTCCTAATAAGTTATGATAGTTGTACCACATTGTTAAATTAATGACAAAGTTATTTTGCTATTATTGTGTAATAGGCAGCCCTGAAACTTTTCATGGTACAAATCAGTTCTCGTGTTCTTACTTTAGTCAACGAGCCGTGAAGTAGAGTTGAATGTTCAGGCTCGAGGTAAGACAATGAGTATACGGCTTTTGTGCCACTGAATGGGAAATGCGGGTAAATTTCACCGCTTCTGACTAAATCTTAAATATAGAGTAACCGTAAAATTGAAAATATCATCAGTTTATAATCTTACATCGTAACGTAACCCAAACCTACGGTTTGTAATAACAAGACAGATTATAAGACGATGATATCTATATTTTTACAATGCCATTATATATTTTTTAATTTTAATTTTACAAACGCCTCAAATCACGAAAAGTTGTCATTGGATTGATAAAAACATAACAATAGAGTATATTTTTACTAATATTTTTTTGTAATTTATTCTATCCCAAAAATCATAACAATATTATTTAATGTAATTCTTTACTGGATATTATGGTGCCTAGGAGATTTCGGTATCTTACAAGTAACTTTGAATGGTGTAAAAAAAACTTTTTTATTTTGTTTCTTCGATCATCGAGCACACAGAAAAGTGTTTACCCACAAGTAAAAATACTCTTGAATTAGAATGTTATATTTTAGGAAATATAATGAAATGGAACGAAAAATTTAGAAAATTTCGAATGCTTAATATATATTTTTTTTAATCACACCCTGCTAATTAGCTATGCATCAGCGAGTCAGGTACCACCTACGTTGCATTATAAATAATAATTGAAAAATACGTTTCTTTGGAGTCGTATTAGCATATTGAAATTAGACGTAATTTCGTTTTCGGATAGTGTAGTACGTATGTGCGTGTGGTAAATATTCAGTTTTTTTTGTTAGCTTATAAAATTATATAGTGAGCTTAGATTATTTCATTTTTTTTTAAGCAACCAATTCAACATTTTAGTTGTTTTTTTTTGTCACCATTTAATTTATAATAACATTATAAACAGGAAAGATTAATTTATTGTTTGTTTGTTTCCATTGAATAGGTTTCGAAACTACTGAAATGATTTAAAAAAAATTCACTTACGAGAAACTACATCATACACGGTTGACATATTGTAATGATGTGCCATACCACTGTTTATTTTTCCTAGGTTTCAACATGCAAACGTTTTGTCATTGAAATTCAATATCATTTTTTTTATTATTCACCTTTCGTAATTTGAAATTTCGATTAATCAAATAGACTCTTTATGGGGGCGTCAGTTCGTAAAAAAATCATCTGTGATAAATATGTAAATCAACATATTATAGTGTTAAATCGTATAAATTTTAATATAAAATTTATAAAATAATCGTTAATAATTATTAATGAAAAATTCAAATAAAAATTATACAACATAGTGAAGTGTAATGTGTAACTTGGACGATCCAAATTTTAATCTAGAAACCCAAAAAGGTTTTTCTTTATTTTATCCTTTTTACAATAAATAAATCCATTCTCAAGCTAGTCAGCCTTTTATTAATTGGCCCAAGCACCGAAACCGTCACAATATTTGCTATAATTCATGCAGACAAAGACGCGCAACAACTATAGTATATTAAATTACGCTAATAGAGTATTTCATGATCACTGAACTAACAATTAAAAACTAGACCTGTGGGCTGGGTTAACTTGAAATCCGCGATATCTATTAAATTACTGCAGCATTTTCTAAATATCTTTTTAAGTTAAAAACGGCTAGTTTCTGAATTGAGAAAAGTTCCAAATCCCAGCTGATTATTCTCAATAGCTTAAGATTTTTAACTTTCACAAGGTGAAAAGTCCTAGGTTTTACCAAACCGCTATCAACTGATCATTAAAAAATTAAAATTAGAAACGAAAACTAGTTAAACTAACTTTTAAGTAAAGTTTGAGATGTGATTAACTTTGTATACTCAATTCGGAAACCGGGTATAAATGGTCTTGGCTATTTCTTAAACTACAAGAACCAGAATGCCAAGCTTCTGAAAAAGTTAGTCTTTTAAAATACACTCCAGTGGTTAATAATAAGGCTTGATTTGATCGGATCTACCGTAACGGCAAGCTTAATCAGTGGCTGAACAATTTGACAATCCCGTAACTAATTCAAAAGGAAAATGAGAGTTGTTTTCTGGAGGTAGGGTTGCAAGATTTGTTTTCGGACCGTATGTTTTCGGAAAGTTCTAGTTGAGTAATTTTTATTGTTTTCTTTATTTTAACTACTTTGTGATTGTTACCCACATATGTACTTGTCTTAGAGATCTGAAATTCATTAAAAAAAACAGGTAATTTTCATTCCAGCTATTTCGAAGGATAGATCGCCTTCAAGCTCCTCTTTTCACTAGACTAACACTAGATACTATCAACTAGACTGTATATATATATATAGACTGTATATATATATATATAAAACTTTATATACAATACCTACTAAAGTATTTGTATTTTGTAATAATATCTTATAAGAATTGTAGAGGCACTAGGTATCGACTGAACAATCAACAAATAGTTTAATAGCGACCAATCGATCGACTAAAAATCGATAATGCGTGCAGATTCTAAACCGCATTTTAATTCATAATTCTCTTTCGTGTTGTTATAAGTACTATTTATTTAAATAATAATTTTCACTGTCGTTATATAGTATAACCACTTTACCGGTTTCTCGGAGACCTAAATCTATGGATCAACACCAGACAACTACATTCATGTAATTCATGCAATCTAGATCGAGCATTAAGCACACACTAAGCAATTCGATCACTATCAAGTGCTGAGTAAATACTTAAATATAATCAGAGATGGGTTAAATGTTAACATTGTAAATTATTATAACAATATAAACTTTTGCACACTCATTTCATTTGGAATCATCAGAATCGGAACAGTTTGTGCTTATCAGTTCAAAATATCCAGTTCCCAAAATATCAGAACTGCTTTGGTCATTCGGCGCAGAAAGGATTCTCAAGATGTCCAACGATTTTAAAAAGTCCAATTCCCAAAATGTCACGTTCTTAAAAGGTCCAATTCCCGAAATAGTCAGTGTCCAATTTCCAAAATGTCCAATCCAGTATCAGGATGGGTTTGTTGAGTACACTACTACTACTGATGAATAATATGACAAATTCAACGAGATACTCTTGTATCTCGTTGAATTTGTCATCGTTGAATTTTGGTACATTTTGGAAATTAGACATTTCGGAAACTCTAACCATTAGCGTAGTTATTGAAGTAAATTAGTTTTATATATACATGATTATCAGTAAACTGTAGGTGTGGTTTATTCATACTTAAAACTAGATGTCGCCATTTGTTTAACATAATATTGTTTGATCTGTTCTGAATCGCGGTATTAAGATTTCTGCTAGTATGTATAAGTCATAGATCATAAGGTTTCTTTTTGAACATAAAATTGAATCTATTCACTTGAACGGTGGTTTCATTGATATCATCTTGCCCCATTCAAGTAAAGTTTTTTGGGATTGAACAAGGTCCCTCAGAGCCGGAATAGGCATTCTTGAGAGATTTGTGAATATCCATTTTCGCACCGATCAGGCGGCCGATTGTTGTCTATGGTGCTTTTCCTGGAGTTTAAGCCAGGCCTTTCAGATATAGTCGAGCAACACACAGGCACTGGCAGCGGAACCGGAAAAGCAAATACGATATCGGTGGCGATATAAAGAGGTGTAAAAGTGCGGGAACAAATTTGAAGTTTTGAAACCAATTGTTTACATGACGGCCAGTAAGTGAAGTGACGTGAGAATTGTAAGTACTTTGAACCTTATATACATAGAAGAATTAACTTGGTGAAATTTAAGAAGAGGATTAAAGTTGGAGCAATTTGAACTTTATTTACAAGAAAAATATTACTTTAAATTTTTAGATGAGTTTTTGGACTTAAAATAATTTGTTATTGTGTAGTTTTAACTTAGAATAATTTCTCTAAAAATTAACAGACGGGGAATCCATGCCCGATTTTTTCTAAGTGTCAAAATTGTAAACACTTAGAAAATTTTAAAGAATTCTTTCTTAAGACAGTTATTGTAAGTTGGTATAAGTTATTTGCGGTTTAAAATTGTATTAAAAAACAAAAAAAATGGAGGCATTAATTAAGCTTCAAAATGATTGTAAATCCACAATATCAAAGGCTAAAGTTAACTTCAAAAAGTCGAGTAAAGATCGTATTACGGTACCATATGTTGAAACACGTCTAGAGGCATTGGATCAGCAGTGGCAAACTTTTTGTGATACTCATCGTCAATTAATAGCCGATTATGCCATTGTTGATTTACAGAAGTCTGAGTATTATACAAATGAAATTTATGAAAAAACAGAGGAACTTTACTTTGATTATAAAACTTTATTAAAGGAAAATCTAAACAAACTTTTAATAATAAGTCGTAAAACAGAAACTGAAGTAGTAGGTGAAGTTCGAAAACCGGGTATATCATCTCATGTCAAATTACCAAAGATCTCAATTCCCATATTTTCTGGACTATATATAGAATGGGCTTCTTTCAGAGATTTATTTGTCTCATTGATCCACAAGAATGATTCGTTAGATGAAGTTCAAAAACTTCATTATTTAAAGAGCCACTTGACAGGCGAAGCAGAAAATCTTTTACGTCATGTACCAATCACTTCGGCCAACTATCAAACTTGTTGGGATCAGTTACAACATAGATATGATAATAAAAAATATTTATCAGATAATATATTAAAACGATTTATGAGTATTAAGCCATTGCCAGTAGAATCTTCTACTGCGATTAAGGGTATATTAGATACTACAAACGAATGTTTACATGCTTTGACTAATCTTGGAATTGATACTACTACTTGGGACATTATTGTTATCCATATCATCAGTCAGAAATTAGATCCGGAGTCCAGAAAATTATGGGAAGCAAAAGCAAGCGAAACTTTTGATCAATTACCGACTCTTGAAACTTTTAATGATTTTATGGAGCATAGATTTAGATCCCTTGAATTTTTAGCACCTAAAGTAAGTAAACTTAATTCAGTTCGTAACATTGCATCAAGTCATATCACGCATGTTCAAACGTCACTTCATACAACTACAGTGTCATGTCAGTTTTGCAATGAAAATCATAAGCTTTGTAATTGCAAAGCTTTCTCTAAGTCGGATTTAGGAGAACGCCGAGAGTTTGTTCAACGAAATAGGTTGTGTTTTAATTGTCTAGGGCCAAATCACTCAGTGTACTCTTGCTGCCAACTCTCAAGGTGTCGTATTTGTAAAAAGAAACACCATTCTCTACTTCACTCCAAAATAACTGTAAACACATCTTCGACTAAAGAAGAGAAGGATCAAGGTGATAAAAATGTTTCAGTTTCGGTAGCAACCACTGAACCCGAAGATTCAAAAGATTGTTCCAGAGTTATTTCCCACTTTTCAAAATCTTCAAGTCAGGTTTTGCTAGCCACTACATTGGTAAAGGCGACTTCAAAAACTGGGAGAGAAGATATAGTAAGATGTATGTTAGATCAAGGTTCACAAGCATCTTTTATTACAGAGGGAACAGTACAAGCACTAGGGCTAAAAAAGATTCCTAGTAAAGTTATTATTTCAGGGATTGGTAGTGGCTCAGACAACGATGTCTCTGTAGCATCGAAATCTGTAGTTTATGTTAAAATTCGGTCACTATACAATCCTCTCATAGTCATGGAAGTCAAAGCTCATGTGTTAAGTAAATTGACTACTTTGATTCCCTCAAAAAAGGTAAGTTTTAAACCGTGGCCCGCCTTGGCTGAAGTAAAATTAGCTGATCCACAGTTTTACATACCAAATAGAATTGACATATTGCTTGGTGCAGAAGTCTACGGCCAGATTTTAGAAGACGGTATTCTCAAAGGTCCTCCGGGTTACCCTGTAGCACAAAAAACCACACTCGGGTGGATTTTATCTGGCAAGATTCATACAGATTCTTTAGATGATTCTACATCATGTCACACTATTATTAGTTTGCATACTCAGATAAATGAAAATGATATTTTGCGTAAGTTTTGGGAATTAGAAGCAGAACCTATTGCTATGAAAGGAAAATGTTTGTCAGAAGAAGAAATTCTCTGTGAAAAACATTTCAAGATGACAACTCGTAGAGACGAAACTGGAAGGTATGTAGTAAAGCTACCATTTCGAACTAACAATCCACAATGCAAATATGGCAATTTTAGAAATATCGCTGAACGAAGATTACAGTTGTTGCAAAAGAGGTTTGATAGAGATCCAATTTTCAAAAAGCAGTATTCAGCTATTATTTCTGAATACTTGGAACTTCGCCACATGAAAGAAGTTCCTCCAGAAGAATGCAAAATGGTAGATACAGTATATTTACCTCATCATGCTGTCATCAGAGAGGATAAATCCACTTCGAAATTAAGAATCGTGTTTGATGCGTCTTGTCCTGGTAGCAACGGCGTTTCATTAAATAGCGAACTAATGGTAGGGCCGACTTTGCAGGCAGAACTTCGTCATATTATTATACAATGGCGTACTCACCCGATAAGTCTGACATCAGACATCGTTAAGATGTATCGTCAGGTTAAAGTTGCCGATTCAGACTCAGATTTTCAGCGGATATTATGGAGAGATGAGTCTGGTTTGAAAACTTTGAAAATTCTTAGAGTTACGTTTGGTACGGCATCAGCTCCTTATTTAGCTGTTAAGGCGTTACAAAAACTTGTCGAAGATGAAGGTGGAGCTTATCCTTTAGCAGCTCAAAGAGTTATTAATCATTTTTATATGGATGATTTTTTGAGTGGTTGTGAAACAGTTTCTGAAGGGATTCAGTTATATCAAGAGATGAATAATTTATTAAATAAGGGAGGATTTGAGCTTCAAAAATGGTCTAGCAATAGCCAAGAATTACTAGATAAGATTGGAAAAAACAACGAAGACAACGAAATAAATATTGAAATAAAGTTCAAAGGAAATGACATAAAAAAGGTTCTTGGGTTAACGTGGGATAAAGGTACTGATTCCTTCGAATATTCCATTAAATTACCTGATGTAACTTCACCACTCACAAAAAGAAAAGTGGTTTCAGATATATCACGATTGTTCGATCCTTTAGGATGGATCGCTCCAGTCATCATAACAGCCAAGGTTTTAATACAGAAACTGTGGATAGCTGGTATCGATTGGGATCAAGAACTACCACCAAATCTGATGCAGGAATGGCTAGTATACAGAAATAATCTCTCACTACTTTCTACCTTCCGTATTCCTCGATGGGTAAATATTCGCCATGATGATCTATGTAGAGAGTTGCATGGCTTCTGCGATGCATCTAATATAGCATATGCTGCTGTAGTGTTTCTACGTGTGGTTGATCGCGAGGGCAGTGTTCATGTTCATCTTATAACTTCGAAGACAAAGGTGGCCCCGATAAAACAAGTAACCATCCCACGTCTAGAACTGTGTGGAGCAGTTCTTTTATCTAAGTTATTACTGGAGGTATCCGAAGTGCTCTCGATACCAAAGTCTCACGTTCATGCTTGGACTGATTCCTCCATTGTGTTGGCCTGGTTAAGTAGTCACCCAAGTAGGTGGAAGACCTTTATAGGAAATAGAGTGTCAGAAATACTAACAAATTTCGATAGAAGTCAATGGTCACATGTTCGTTCTCAGGAAAACCCTGCTGACTGCGCATCAAGAGGTATTACTACTTTGGATGACTCTAATGAACGCTTGTGGAAAGAGGGTCCATGCTGGTTAAAGAAATCCTTTATAAAATACAGTCCACTAGAAAATCAAGACACTAATCTTGAAGAACGATCTACGATTGTTTATTGTGCAATATCTGAAAACAATGAGGAAATTTGGACGAGATTTTCTAAATTGCGCAGATTATTAAGAGTAATGACACTTTGTTTTAGGTTTTTCAAACTAACACATTATTCAGGGTCAAAACCATCCTTTCCGCTATGGCTTACAACAAATGAATTACGTGAAACATTAAATATCTGCATAAAATATTATCAGGGTCAGTTTTTTAAGGAAGAAGTAGAATGTATTCTAAAAAATAAGTCTATACCTAAGTCTAATTCCACTTCGACATTAAATCTTTATTTAGATCAAGTAGGCATAATACGGATTGGTGGAAGGCTACAAAATGCTCAAGTTAGTGAGAATTTTAAGCATCCAGTTTTAATACCTCGAAAATCTCATTTAACAACTTTGATTATAGCAGACGCCCATGAACGGACTATACATGGTGGAGTCCAGCTTACGATTAATTATTTAAGGTCACATTATTGGATAATTGATATGAAAGGGCAAGTAAAGAGTTATATACGGAAATGCACACGATGTATTCGATTCTCTTCACGTCCAAGTCATCAATTGATGGGTCAACTTCCAGAAGCGAGAGTTACTCCAGCAAGGCCGTTTTATCGCAGCGGAGTCGACTACGCGGGTCCAATTGTCGTTAGATCATCAAAGGGCAGAGGTATTCATACTACAAAGGGATATATTTGTCTTTTTGTATGTATGGCTACAAGGGCCGTACATTTAGAAATGGTCAGTGACATGACTTCCGAGGCTTTCATTGCTGCATTTAAACGCTTCACTGCTCGTCGTGGGTACTGTGCTGAGCTGTGGAGTGACAACGGCACTATATTCATAGGTGCCGCTCGTGAATTAAAGAACTTGTTTCAAAGTGAAAGATCAAAGTTAGTAGTCGAAATTGCAGACTGGCTTTCAACCAATAACACTAAGTGGAATTTTATTCCACCTCATTCACCCAATTTCGGAGGCCTATGGGAGGCTGGAATTAAATCTACGAAGTATCATGTAAGACGAGTCATAGGAGAATCAAAACTTACTTTCGAAGAAATGACGACGCTGTTGTCTCAAATTGAAGCTTGTCTTAATTCAAGGCCAATAGCACAGATGTCTGATGTTGGTCCCTCGGATCCATATCCGTTAACACCTGGTCACTTTTTGATTGGAGAACCATTGGTATTGGTGCCTGACCATAATTATGAAAATTCAAATGTTACCAATTTGCGTAGATGGAAATTAACTCAAAGAATGGTTCAAGAGTTTTGGCGACGGTGGTCGAAAGAATACTTGACCCAATTTTTCCATCGGTACAAATGGCGTAACATTTTGTCGGAACCTAAAGTTGGCGACGTCGTTCTGATCATGGAGGACGATTTACCTCCAAGTCGATGGTTGTATGGAGTGATTGTTGAAAAGCATTCAGGATCTGATGATTTAACGAGAGTAGTAAGCATAAAATGCAAGGGGTCCAGTGTAATCAAACGCCCTTTGTCTAAAGTGAGGGTGCTTCCCAAAGCAGAGTAAAAATTCAAATCTAAGATGAGATGGTGGTTGTGTTAAATGTTAGTTTGCTGAATTAAAATATGTACTATTATTAGATTTAAAAAAAAAAAAAACACTGTAAATGTAAAACTTACCTTACATAAAGTTTTTGTTTGTACGCCCTTTGTATTTGCTCGTGGTGTGGTTTTATTTTTATTTTGTATGGACCATGCGGGTCCATGGGAGGCGGTATGTTAACGCATTAGCGTAGTTATTGAAGTAAATTAGTTTTATATATACATGATTATCAGTAAACTGTAGGTGTGGTTTATTCATACTTAAAACTAGATGTCGCCATTTGTTTAACATATTGTTTGATCTGTTCTGAATCGCGGTATTAAGATTTCTGCTAGTATGTATAAGTCATAGATCATAAGGTTTCTTTTTGAACATAAAATTGAATCTATTCACTTGAACGGTGGTTTCATTGATATCATGAAGAACAAATATAGAGGTATATAAGAATAATTAGATAGAGGGAGTAAGACTTACCAAAAAACCTGGCGTTATAGAATGTTATGTTTCTGCTAAACTTTTTTCAAAAACGCAATATTAAAAATATATTTCATCGGTTCGATATTTTCCAAAAATTAAAGGATGAGCCAACTTTACATATTTAATTTAACTTATGAGTAAATCGATCAATGTAAATTAATAGATTATTCTTAATACAAAATGCTTAAAAAATCCACTTGGTCCCTGGTACCCTGAAATGGGAATCGAACCCACGAGCTTTCGCAATCCGGGCGACTGCTCTATCATCGTTATCTTTATATCAAGAGCAGTTGCCCGGATTGCGAAAAGTGCCAGGGACCAAGTGGATTTTTTAAGCATTTTGTATTAAGAATAATTTTCAGTTTGGCATCGTGAATGCAAAATTAATCAAAATATAATAAATTAATAGATGTTAAATACCTAATCTATTATAGATTGTTACTTTCAAAAAACCACAATAAACTGAAATTGTAATCCGAAATATATTAATTTCATTTCATTTTTATTATGATGCGGCATATTAAATTGGCAATAAAACACGTTTCTACTGACCCAAAATATGTAATGAAGCTTTTGTGTCGACAATTTCTAATAGTTATACCATACACAATAGTGAACCCTTATTTTATTAACATCATAACATCGATAGTTCTGTCATGATTAATTGACATATCTAGAGTATTATTCTGTATCAAACGTTATATTTTAAAAATTTTTTTTGTAATTTATTTGGACAAATGCATACTATGGTCCTGTTAAGTACCAAAACACATGCATATCCGCAATTAAGAACGAACAGTACGCATGGGAATAATAAAAACTAAAAACATCACTAATCCAATCTCACCATATTATATCAAGACGTGAAACAATTCAAACATTGGCATCGCATTGTGAAATATGCTACTGATGTCGATGTGCCATGACTCAGACAGTCCAATAAAGTAAGCAGGAAAGGAAGAAATATAATTATTTATCCAGTGCCATAAACACAGAAAAAAAAAAGGTTACCACTGACTATAATGACACTGTTTTCAGCCACTCAGCATGTGTCAGATGCTTCAGACAGCCTGATGCTGGTCATCCGTGGCAACATCCGCTTTTTTAAAGAACAACTACATTATGTTCATAATTGTGATTAAATATGTATAGCATAAATATTATAATACACATATTAAGCAATATCACAGATTCACATAGCAATATAAATATACCAATAGATTTATTATATGCAGGGTTACGACTCCCTCGAAACCAGAGGTACAAAATTTTACAGATTTTTTAAATACTCGTACATTTAGGCTTATAAATATTTAGCGCTATATTTCTATTTTTTTTTAATTCTTTTAATTTTTAAGGGGTTTTTATTCTTTAGAACATGCCAACCCCATCATAGCTATATTTCTTGGTAAAATCAATTTACTTTGCCACTACTGTCCGTGCAATATTGGTATAATTCAAAATTCGTTTAATTCCAACTTTAATAAGTCAGAATACCAACGTGAAATGCAAAATAATCGTATTTCTGCCGAAATACAGTAATTAAGATGGAGATAACGCACGGTAAACCGAATCTCCGAATCCCTCAGTATTTTACAATGAAAATCATAAACAGGACCTTTGTTGCGAAAGCAATTACCGACGATTAGGATCTAAATGAGAAAAATGCGTGGTTGAAGAAAAAAGGTCAACACGTCTCTTAATTTCATATTTCCATTCGTATTCAATTCTCAGAATTTTTGATGTGTACTAAATATATTACCTACTACGTGCAACCACGAAAATTAAATGTGATAGCAAATATTCCCACGATGTCGTATTGGCTAAGGAATAAGGTCTAAAGTAAGTTAAACCTAAACGAACAACGTCATTTGTTTATTGGTTATTTATCACTTATTGTGCCAGGAGCTATACTGAAAGTTTTTTTTTTAACTTTAATATGGATTGCTACACGATGTTTAGATAAATATTTTAGGATTAAAATATTACAATCATGATGCCTGTATAAGTACTGTGGCTCACAAGGAAATCGGAATGAATATTATAAATTCCGAAGAGGTTATCAAACTCTTTTGTAAAGAAGATTAATGTTCTTCTTTTTTCTTCTATACTATAAAGAGGAAAGATTCGATTGTTTGTTTGCTTGCATCGATAGGCTGTGAAACTACTGAACCGATTTAAAAAATTCTTTCACCAACGGGAAGCTACATCATACGCGGCTGACATAGGCTATAATTAACGTAGGCAAAGCTGCGGGAAAAAAGTTAGTTCCATGAATATAAAAAATATCCTTTATCATTACTAAGATGTAATAGCCAATTACAATAAACATTTCGACAAATAAGTATCTATATCATGTCTAAACGGTGGCCATTACACGGCTCTTAGTGAAATATTACAAAGTTTATCGATACTTTGGCAATCGAGGAAATTGTAGTACTGTCTCTTCTGAGCCTGGAATGATATACAGTGCTAACATGACACGTAATGGGAACGAAACGGGAATAAACGTAGTGGAAAATAATCTATGTTTGCAAACTATGGTGGCGAATTTTAAAGCCACATTTGACATCTATCAATTTAATAGCTATTCAATGGAAATTTTCGATAATATTTTTCAATTAATCCGTTACAGTATTGTAAATAAAAAAAAAAAAAAATTACAATAATTATTATTAAAAGGAATATATTTAATAGACCGCAATATACTTTGCTACGGCGAAAATCAGTAACCGTTTTAATTTTAATTTTAAATTGTACTTTAACAAATGTTCAAAAAATCTTACATATATTTAAGTAGGCTAAATGCTTTACTAGTTCTAAAATAGCTCGAAATGATTCCTTTCATATTACACACGAAACGTTTTCAGTACCTTTTTTGCACTTTTAACATCGACTGTTAGATAAATTTACTGTAAAAAAATATTTAGTTTTGTTTCCTTCTTTTAGATTCAGGAAATAAAATCCGCAACTTCAGTAATAAGATTGGTCGCTTCAACGCTATTAGATTCATATTCCCCTGACTAAAGCGTGAATTTAATTATTCGTATCGGTCTAGTTCCGTTGGTTACTCATCTATTATTACGACTAAGCTTTTACCGAAATTCGACGGAGTCCTTAGCTGGCTATATGTGTTTCGTTTTATTCCCACGAATTACTAGAATGTGATAAATAGCATAAAAGTTAGAATTAGCATTTCATGTGCTTGCAAAATAACTCTTAAAAAAATCCTTTAATTTTTTATGAAATAAATCATCATCATTACCAGCGTATGAAGATCTGATGGGGCTCAGGGATAACAGGAGAATAGGCCATGATCCACTACGCAGGTCTTGTGTGGCATTGGTGGGTGACAACGACTGTAGATGCAGTCGAGACCAGCGGCTTAACGTACCTTCCGAAGCACATCATCAGCCGGAAGACGTCCACTGCTGAACATAGGCCTCCCCCTTTGAACTCCACGACGGACGACATTGCGCCAGCTGCATCCAGCGGCCGCCCGCGACTCGGACGATGTCGTCCGTCCATCTAGTCGGGGGTCGACCCACGCTGCGTCTTCCGGTTCGTGGTCTCCACTCGAGAACCTTTCGTCCCCATCGGTTATCGGTTCGTCGAGCGATGTGGCCTGCCCACTGCCACTTCAGCTTACAAACTTTGCGAGCTATGTCGGTCACTCTAGTTCTTTGGCGAATATCCACGTTTCGGATCCTATCGCGCAAAGAAACCCCTAACATAGCTCTCTCCATGCCTCGCTGAGCGACTCTGAGCTTCTCTAAGAGGCCAGCAGTTAAGGACCACGTTTCAGTGCCATAGGTCATCACTGGCAACACACACTGGTTATACACCTTCGTCTTTAGGCACTGTGGTAATTTGGACGTGAAGATATCGCGTAGCTTCCCGAACGCTGCCCAGCCGAGTTGGATTCTTCGAGCGACCTCTTTGTCGAAATTGGATCTACCTAACTGGATTGTCTGTCCAAGGTACACGTAGTGATCGACAACTTCGAGAGTATCAGTTCCAATGACCACCGGTACGGGTGCAACATGGACATTCGACATGATTTTTGTCTTGTTCATGTTCATTTTAAGACCCACCTGATTGGAAACGATACTCAGGTCGCTGAGCATTGTACTGATGTGCTCCATCGATCTTGCCAAGATGACTATATCATCGGCGAAACGAAGGTGAGTGATGTATTCGCCATTGATGTTGATGCCGTATTCGTCCCATTCCAAGAGCTTGAAGACGTCCTCCAATGCATTCGTGAACAGTTTCGGAGAAATGACATCTCCCTGTCTCACGCCTCTGCGCAATTGGATTGGTTTCGTGCTCTCTTCCTGGTAGCGAATCGACATTGTGGCGTTGCTATACAAACGCTTCAACACTTCGACGTACCTGTAGTCGATTTGGCATCGTTGGAGGGACTGCAGTACTGCCCAGGTTTCGATTGAATCGAAGGCTTTCTCATAGTCCACAAACGCTAAGCAAAGTGGCAAATTATACTCCTCGGTCTTCTGTATAATCTGCCGCAGCGTATGTATGTGGTCTATGGTGCTAAAGCCTTTTCGGAAACCGGCTTGTTCGGGAGGCTGGAAGTCATCAAACCGGCGTTCGAGACGATTCGTAATGACCCTCGAAAACAGCTTATAAACGTGGCTCAGAAGCGAGATTGGTCTATAATTCTTCAACAAGGTGATAGAGAGCCAGTTAAAATAGAGCCAGTTGAAGCACAGAGGAGTTTCAAATAAAATAATTTTGGTCACCCATCCTATGAACGATCATTGCGAAAGTTGCTTTATAATCATATGGCAGATCACTCTACCGAGTTTTTTATATAATATATATACACCGAATTTAATAACTAAAAGTTCAGTACAAAAGAATAAAAATAAAATGAACTGAATCATTATTTTTATTGCAGATTATATAATCGTTTACTACTTGTATTTCTCGAACCAATATTTGGTAACCATTCAGATGCTATTTGTAATACGGGTCAACGGAAAGGAATATATCGCCTCGAGCTATCGCTTAATACTACCCTTAGCCTGTATTTATACAGACCTAACAATATATACTAAATAACTATAGTCAACTCAATCATCTCGAAAAACATGAAAATTTGCGAGGGAATACTAATCAAATTATATTAATGTAGTAACAACAATAAAAGCACTTTAAATATCATTCATATATGAACGCAAGAACAAAAAGTCAATAATATTAAAAAATAAAGAAATAACAATAAGATAATTATATATTTACATAATTTACTGATTTATAAATTCTTAATAAATTGAAGCGTCTACAGAATGTTTGCATCAGATTCATTTTCCATCTCCGTAAATTTGACCATGTGTCGCATTTCCGTTCCAAAGTCAACTGGCTCTCTATTCGCCGGCGCAGGGACTTACATACTTTAAAGCTTCTGTACTATTTTATTTTCCTTCCCTCTTCTCTATCTTATCTCAAACAGTGTTTCGCTTTCCGTTCTTCTTCGTCTCAGTGTACCTTGCGATCCTCTTCTAATCCTCATCATTTTACCGACCTTGGACATTCCTCATCATTTTACCGACTTATTCAGCTATTCCTTTTCTGTGCATGCTGTGCAATTATGGAACTTACTTCCGGAGGATGTCAGGAAATCTGGTTCACTTAGTTCTTTTTGCGAGAGAGTTAAAAGCCATTACCTTTGCTTATCTTAATTCTATCTCCTTATATAAAGTTTTTATTATGCTATATCTTGTATCCTTCCTATAGTTGCAACCAATTGCCCATATAATCTTTACCCTTTTTATATTTTTTCGTCCATAGGTTGCCTGGAAGAGATTGCTGCTTAGCAATGTAACTTGTTTTTATGTTTATTCTGTTATGTGCAATAAAGTATATTATTATTATAATAAAATTCATTCATGAGCTCGGTGGCGTAGTAGATAAACGCGATCATTGTTGTTAAGCAAGTTTCGTAGGGGTTAAGCATGTTAAGCCGTTGGTCTCGTCTTAATTTGCATTCGCTAATACACTCCAAGAGGCCGTTCATTAATCACGTGATGTTTTTTTAACAATTTTTAACCCAGAGAGGGTTGGTCTCACCATGTATCACCCCCCTTGGTGATACATGTTTAAAACTACCTACCCCCTCTACCCAAATCACGTGTAGTTTTAGTACCTACAAAATATCTTAATTGACGCCACATTTCGGTTTAGTTATCGCGCGTTTGACGAAAAAATTAATACACGTGATATTTTACTACAAACCGTGTGATATTTCGTGATTTTTGTCAACTTCCTCCCCCTCTTTGGAGCCTCACGTGATTAATGGACGGCCTCCTATCCGTATTAGGCCAGCGTGAAGGAATATAGGCATGGCCCATCCTCCGTAAGGAAGGCCTGAACCCCTGCAGTGGGGATATAAAAAGGTTAATGATGATAATGACCATTCATATCGAATCGAAACTAGTGGGGGCGCAAATCCTAAAGATACCAGGACAAAGTCTGCAATAGGGATGCCTACTAATTTTTGATTGTTTGTCCGTCGGGCAGAATACGGCGATACATTGGGCTTAAATGTCACATGACGTCACGCTTTTGTACATTTTCTACAAAACTGCGACGTAGCGAGCCCCCACTACTCAACTTCAATCCTGCTATCTAAATCACTTCTTGTTAAATGAAAAAAGAAAATATACGTATCTAATATTTTCCTATTATCTGACTGACGGACTAAATAGAATTTCTTTTATTACCTAGTCGTCATCCCTATTGATATTAAACGATAAATAATAGATATTATGTAAGTAAGTTGACCCTACTATAATATATACCTCTTTATTTCAAAATAGACGGTAAAATGAGGTAAATACCTCAATAAAAGAGGAAAATTAATCACATTATTAAATTCAGCAAACTACGAATAACGAATAAATTATAATAATAGAAAGATATCTACAAGGAAAATTGCATTTACAATTTTAATTGTTAGTGCTAATTTGTAATTCATTATAAACAGTCGTGATGATGTTTAAAAAGTTAATGAAAATTCTAAGCTTATTATACTTTGGTAAGTAATAACTTTAATGTTATTAGTTGACTTATTTTAATTATCAATGGCTGATTAATTTGTTTGCACAACTACAAAAAATAGAGTAGAGTTATCTAGTCATCGTTTTATATGTTTATTTAGTGAATTAGGAAATATTCCTCACACTCGAACAAATAAAAAACTTCAGTGTACATGCATCACGGCCATTTCTCCTCTCTCAATATTTATCAGGCCACGGAGCTCACCTTTAACTCCATAGATTTGGTGTTTCCCTCACAGAATTTTGTCCCTGCGACTCTGTCACCCGTCACCCCAATATTTATTAGCTGAATGGCCCAGATTCTCAACAGCTTCACTCTCATATCATTGTCGTAACAGGGTTGTAGATAGAAAGCACCCTGATAGAGCTGAGTCAAAAACATGTGTTCACTGAATTGGTGGTCCGCCTTATATATTAAAAGATATTTATAAGAATATCGGGGCCTCCAACACAAATAAAACGTACAAATGGCGGACTTAATGCCAGTAGGCATTCTCTACCAGTCAACCGGAAAGTTATGGAATAGATACATTAATAAGGCGGTGCTACAAAAAAAATTAATAAAGTCAATATAGACACATATACAATTAAAAAAAAATCAAAATATTGGAATATACATAACAAACATATTACATATCATAAATAATAAAAAAAATTAATACTAACATACAATATATATATACATATATATATATATATATTAATAATTTATTTTAAATTGGATTCGTGTATGAAACCTTGCAAAGTTTTCAAAATGATTAAAATTTCACTACACTGGACTAGTAAAACTTTAATCATTTTGAAATATGTATTATGTATTTTTTATGAATATACTAAAATGTTACCTAATAAGTTAACATTTACTTAATTGGTGGGTGTCGTTGATTGCAGTTGCAATCGGGACGAACAGCTGTACTTTCTAAAGTACATAAATATCTATAGTTCTTTGAATCTAAATCTAACATTAAAATTAAATTCAACTTTCGTTTGTCTAAAATATACCGTCAATGATATTAATGTTATTAAAAAAATTATTAAATTTGATAAATTTTGCATTTTTAAAATCCACTTTGTCCCTGGCACTCTGAGATGGAACTCGAACACATGGCATAAATATTTTATAAATGTCTATTTTATTACAGTTATAGAAATATGTGTTGCAGACAAGGCCGATGGAAGCATAAATGTGGTAGGTCAACTGTACTTTTGTAACTTACTTTATTAACTACTCAATATTAAATATACACATATATATTATTTTTATTCAATTATATATCAATAATTTCTGAATAATTTATACATATTTTCCGAGGATAGAAAACACCGCTGGCGCCTCACTGTCGAACGCGGTGTGAATTAAACTATTTAGACGTTAATCAACCCCGTCACTATTTTTTTTATTTTATCCAACATTAACATTGGCAACATTTTAAGTGGATTCACTTGTGAATTTTAGTCACCTAAGTGAATTCTAAATTCGAGTTCAAATTTTTGCGGGATGGATCTAAAATAGAAATTATCTAATTTTCAAATTCAAGGGCAGTAACGGGTTGCGAATTCAATTTTTTTATTATTATTTTAAAAGATTTTCTCTTGTTACTATTCCAGAAAACCAAATTGGACGAAGGAGATAAAGAATGCACTACCGTATGGAGTAAGTGGAAAAGATAATAAAATTATTTAAAATGGATGATCACATAAAATAAAAATATTTTAATTTTCTCTTTCAGAAGTGTGCGAGCTACAATCGGTAATTGTTAATATTTTTATTTATTGCATATTAATGTTTACATTTAAATAATTTTTTTTTTAATACAATTGCAGGACACTATTCAACCAATTCCTGGACCTAAGGGTGAAAAGGTAAATTTGATACTTTATTCATAATGCATTATTCAGTTATTAAGCTGTAACTTTAGTCTTAGTTTTAATATATGCGGATTAAGTTTAATTATTTTATATCATAAATTTAACTTTTTATATCGATTACAATTCAATTTGTACGTCTATCGTTGGGCCTTAAGGCTTGGTGTATAGACAAAAAGTGCAGCTATCTAGTTAGGTTTTGTGACCTCGCTCTAACCTCCTATAGGATGTATATATCTTAAGTCGTAGCGAAACTTAGTTGGCGCGATGCAGGTATCGCGGCGTCATCTCGTGATTAATCGGTGCATCGTGAAGTTTTCGCATTGCCGTCCATTATTGTGGTAATGTTAGCGCAGTAAAATAGATGTCGTCATAGCTGCGTTAGTTATTTTTCAAATCGACCAATATTTTTCAAGGGTGAACGAGGTCTGGATGGAGAGCCTGGTCTAAAAGGACCGAAAGGACCTGCTGTAAGTTTTTTATTCAATTTTACTAGATAAATATTACAATATTTGATTAATTTTGCAGTCCAAGCTAAACTGACAAATATCTTGAATGAAAACTATTTACAAATTCACCCGGAGATTTGACTCGAACACATACACTTTCGCATACCGGGCTCGAACTATGCTACCTGAGATCCAATAGGACTAACGCTGCGCATTCGCAAGTTTCATAATATAATATAATCCACATTCATTTCATACATTAATTTATACAATCTTCCAAGCTCTTGTTTCTTTTAGTTAAGTTTTAATGTTCATCAATGTTGTTTGGGTGGATTGCCTGAATCCACCCAAATAGGCAAATTAATTAGTTTTAGAAATACATATATTTTAACTTACCATTAAGGTGAATATTTGTTCTAATTATTAAACGTAGGGCACCATTGACTAACTTTTAAAATGTTATTTCACTCCTCTGTGATGACGTGAGATTAATGTTTTTCATACTCTTTGACAGCCTTTTCTGAGTTAGTAGTATCTAGTTATGCTTTAGATCTGATTTATTCACATCGATAATTTCATGTTCAGGGTATAGATGGAGTGCCAGGCAATAAAGGTGATAGGGTAAGTATTAACTGTTTTGACTACTCTACTAATATATTGGGTCATATAAGCATAGGGTTGTCAACTTTTTTTACAAGAAATCTAGTATATTTAGGTCTGTGAAAGATATTAAACATTCAAAGTATTTTGCAACTGACTAAATAATAAAATTAAAGGGGCGTCTAAATCTTACATTCGTTTTTAGCATTTTAATGCAGCAAACGCTCGCAATTGATTTAAATATGAAAGGTTTCGTGGCTTCCCTCAGCTTCTAAGTTCTCGCCTTGTATTTTAAAACCGACGAGCAAAGAGTAGTGAAAGTGTAAGAGGTGAAAAATGTATTAAAAGCCGTGACTTGTGGCACTTGATTCTCTCTGCTTGCCGCTTAAGGGATGTAGTGAAGTGTGATAATGTAGTGCAAAACAGTATACTACTTTTATTAACATGATAGTTTACACAACCTTGTTAAGCGGCAAAGTTTCGTTAATATTTTAGAAATATAATTTTGACCTTATTAATCTCAATCTCAATCAAAATAAATTAAACTTTTTTAATTATAATTTAATAGCAAATCGTCAAGATTATTGTAAGTGTTGCTTAAACACATACCAGTTACAAAGATAAAATAAGTAAGTCACCTAAGAGGTGAGCTAACATTGTCATATTTCGCTTTCTGGAAAATGTTATTAATTCTCTTTTTGTTTTTATAACAAAACTCATAAAATACGACTCAGATTTCTTATTCTTAATCACAGCTTATTTGGTCATTTCTATTTCGTGCAAAACTAATTGAAAAACTAAAGATCATTTTCGTCATCATCATGCTCAGGAGGCTCAGGACTTCTATATAGCTGGAATCGAATCGAATAGGGAGAACGGGCCATGACCCACCACACGGGCCCAGTGGGGGTCAATGGCTATAAACGACTGCGGATGCAGTTGGCGCCAACGGCTAACATGCCTTCCGAAGTACTGAGATATCCGAGATATTATATATTTGGTCACCCATCCTATAACCCGCCATTACATTAGATGCGTAACAACCGTATCGCAGACCAAGCGCTAATCACTGCGCCATTCAGCTCCTCAAAAGTCGATACGTGATACAAATTTTAGTAATAATAAAAATATTTGAGTTCTAGTTGCATCAGGACTGTTTCCACCCTAATAGAGGGATGATTCGCATATTCTGATGTGGATTTCGTCATTATGCAGGGACCATTTGGGCCACCTGGCCTCCCTGGATTGGATGGAGTATGCCATTTGAATTGCCCTGTCCGGTATAGTTCAGGTATTTTTATTTTACTTTTGGTAAACATAAAATAATAATGATGAAAAAAATAATTTCTCTATCGACCGGTACACCAATTCTGCTCAAAAGAATCTTAACTTAATGTTAGTCACAGGTAAGACACAGGTCTTCCTCACTCATCAATGGTGACAGATATATTGGAATTCAGATCGATAGACACAATGGCAAAATGAGATTGTATTAAGACACAATTATTACGTACCTAAACATTAGCAGAATTGGATTACCAGTCGGAGACACAACCTTATAGTTGGTGTCACCTTAAAAACAACGTATAATTCACAAACCATTCCAACCACACAGGTCTTAACCTAGACATTCTATGATTATTTCCTTCACTGCAAATCTGCAATTACAATTATGTTTCGAATAATTTTAGCTTCAACGGAGGATGCCACGAGCTCCGAGGGATTTCCAACGGAGCTTGGAACACAAAAACGACCATCTGATGTGCCTTGTAATGTTCAGCGTAAAGATGATAAGTTTGAAGGTAAGTTATCTTTCTTAATATGTTTTTTATTTGGTTCCTAACTGGTTAAAATGCCGGTCAATAATGCCGGTAACGGGCATAGTATACTAACGATAGTAAATCACACATTCACTGAAACGGATGCAACATCTAATAATAGATTAACATCTCTAATATATATATAACGGCGGGTAGTCTCAGGGGGCTTTTACGAAGCCCCTATAGATCGTCCATATCGGAGAACTATCTTTAAAATAACACTACAGGGGTGTATACCAACGTGGATTTGTTACATTTTATCACTTCATACGAAAATATAACGAGATAAGCGTGATGTCATCGGATGTCTTTACTCCTCGGCGATCGGAAACAGAATGTGTGCCAAAATGGCGGCAACTTGGTTTTTATTAACGAACTGTCAAAGTCAGTGTCACCATTCTAATAAAATTAAAAGTATCGATGATCACGCTCTCTTTACAATCGAGTAATTTAGTAATCGAGTAACTAGCAATTAAAATAAAAGAAACTAAATCAAACGATCTTCGTAATGATGATGCGACATATATATATATATATATATGTAAACCTTTACATTATATTTATATATATATATTTTATTGTCATTGTAAATCAATATCTCATAGACGTCGTTACGCTGAGGCTACAGAACTATGAAATATATCAAAATTATTTAAAATATTGCACAAAGGAGAGTGATGTCCGAGTTTAAGAAGTTTCAATTCGGGACAAGATGATTCTTGTGTCCATTAATTAACTTGAACAAGAGCATGATGTCAGAGACTTTTCTACGTGCATATAGGCGATAATTTATAATGAATGGTACGTAACTGATAAGAAGGAAATCGGCTGCACATACCGTCAGAGAAAGCTAGTTGGTATAAAAAAAATTTTGAAAGAGTTTCTATCTATTTGTATATTAGATAGCCTGTATTAAATAAATATAAGTACAAATACAATATTAAAAGCCCACCGTATTGCTATAGATGATAATAGTCGGCATGGGTTCTTTCTAAACCCTTATCTCTAGCGCAGCAAACTCAGCCAGTTCAGAGGTTTTTCTAAGAATAAAATCAATATTAAACCTAAAACTGAGTGTGGCGTCCATAATTTATAGGTCCCGTTAGAGATTAGATACTCTTTGTACTAATCTATGATATCTTGTCATCGAATAAATGGTCTATCAAACAGTCGATCCGTGTATTTAATTCTAATTTTCTAATAGGTTACGGGCCCAGTATACGCAAAAGATGTCTCGAAAAGCTTTATTTACGATAAATAAATTAGCGGGAGCAGATGATTTTCAAGATTGGAAGTTTTCGATGAAAATGTTGTTAAAAAAAGAAAAGATGTTCCATCTGACAGAGAAAATTCCAGATCCATCAAATGCTGAAGATGTGGAAAAGGACGAGGAAGCTTTAGCTACGATTTGTCTTCACATTGAACCTCAAGTTTTTCCGTTTGTACGTCAAGCTTCAACGGCGAAAGAAGCTTTGGATATTCTCATTAAAACCTTCGAGTGTAAAAGTATCAATCGTCGTATCAAGCTCTTAGATGCATTTTTAGACGAACGTTTGGAGAAGCATGACAATATGCAGGATTACATCGCTGCAGTCATGAACCACGCTCATAAGCTAAGTGACATCGGTAAGGCAGTGGACGATGACTTGATTGCAGTAATTTTATTACGGGGCTTACCAGAGAAGTTCACTTCAATGAGAATGGCGCTGCAGCATTCAGGAACAAAGTTGACTTCTGAAGTTGTCAAAGCAGAGTTACTTCATGAGGATGGCGGAACTTCAAAAACAACAGATCCTGATGCGGCTTTTGCAGTGAAGAAAAAGGGTGGTATAGCAAAAGCGGGAACAAGTAAGAATTATCAGCAGATTGGAAGCGCGTCGAGCTCAAACTCCAAAATTAAGTGCTTCAAGTGTGGACTCAAAGGTCACAAGAAGAGTGAGTGCACGTCTACCAAATGTCACGTGAACCAGATGAACGCTAAATGCTTCAATACCCTACTAGGTGTAGAAGGTTTTACTCCTCAAGATTGGTATTTAGATAGTGGTGCGTCGTGTCATCTTACGTTTAATAAGGAGTGGTTTAGAGACATTAATTCTTCTAATATGGAAAATGCTACTATTACTTGCGCTAACAGCCAAAAGCTCAGTGTATCTGGTGTGGGGAATATATTAACAAAGTTGAATGGCGATGATGTAACATTCACTGGTGTTAAATTAGTCCCTGATCTATGTGCTAATTTATTATCTGTTTCAAAAGTAGTCGAAAAAGGTAATGTAGTTGTGTTTGGGTCGACTGGGTGTAATATTTATAATGACCAGGATTGTTGTATCTCAGGAACATCTGTGGCAACTGCGAGCAAGGTAGCTGGGATCTACAAGTTAGACAGCTGTGTGCCAATTGTAGATAGCGCCTTGGCAGTTCAGGTTGAGAAGACAGCAGTGAAGTTGTGGCATCGTAGATTAGGACATGTTAACTTTCAGGACATGAAACGTGTACCAGGTTTAAAGTTCGTCGGAGACATGGATAAGTTGGAGTCTTGTGAGTCGTGCATTAAAGGAAAAATGCATAGGATTCCTTTCGACAAGGATCACGAGGCGGTGCGAGCTACTGAGAAGTTGGGACTTGTGCACATGGATCTCTGCGGTCCTATGGAAAACAAATCATATGGGGGTCATTCGTACTTTTTAATTGTCGTTGATGATTGCACAAGAAAAATGTTTATTTATTTTTTGAAGTCAAAGACTGATGTTCTTGACAGGTTCAAAATGTTTGTGAATGAGGGAGAGACCTACTCAGGTAAGAAAATTAAAATTGTTAGGACAGACAATGGTAAAGAGTTTGTCAATGCAGAGTTTAATGCTTATCTAAAAAGCAAAGGAATAAAACACCAGTTGAGCGTGCCGTATACACCACAACAGAACGGGGTGGCAGAAAGGGCTAATCGTACAGTAGTGGAAATGGCAAGAAGTATGTTAGCGGATTCAGGTCTGAATACAAAGTATTGGGCAGAAGCTTGTCATACTGCTGTGTATACGAAAAATCACCTTCCACACAGTGCTAACGGTGGAGCTATTCCAGAGAAACTTTGGTCTGGTAATGACGTAGATGTGAACAAATTTAAAGTGTTTGGTTCACGGGCGTTTGTACATATTCCAAAAGAACTTCGAAAGAAATGGGACTACAAAGGAAAAGAATACATTTTCGTAGGATACTGTGACGAAACAAAAGGCTATCGTTTTTCTGATCCAAATATTCCGAGTCGTGTTATCAAATCGAGGGATGTAGTATTTTTGGAGGAAACGAAGGAAATCGAAGCGAAGAACGAGGCAATATCAGAGAAAAGTAAAGTATTGAAAAATTCTACAGTCAATGTTCTAAAGCCTAAAAGACAGAAAGAAGAAAACATAGTAGTATGGGAATTCTGTGAGCCTAAAGTGACTAGAAGAGCAGATCTAGAAGAAGTAGAAACTTTCGAAGATACAGTGGAAATACAGGATAGCTTGACGGAAACTGAAGTAGTGCAACCAGAACCAGATAGTTCAGGTCAAGAGAACAACTTAGATGTTACATCAGAACATGAAGCTGAAGTTGAGGTAATTGAGAACAGAAGATATTCGCTGAGAAGTGGAAGAAATTTACACCCTGATTTTGCACATCTAGTTGCTGAAGAGAAGGAACCGTTGACTATTGGTGAAGCTCGTAGTCGAGAGGATGCTGATCTCTGGGAAGAAGCAATCAAGAAAGAACTTAACTCTATGCGGGAAAATCAAGTATGGGAGCTGGTAGATAAGCCACCAAGAGCGAAGGTCGTCGGTAATAAATGGGTATTTAAATACAAACAGGATGCAGAAGGAGTTACAACTTACAAAGCAAGACTCGTTGCAAAAGGTTTCACTCAATCAGAAGGAATCGATTATTTCGAAACCTTTTCACCGGTGGTGAGAAGATCGAGTTTGCGTTTTTTGTTAAGCCTTGCTGCAGCCCTGGATTTGCATATACATCATTTTGACGTAAATACAGCGTTTCTCAATGGTGATTTAAACGAAAGAGTTTATATGCGACAGCCAGATGGTTGCATAAAACAAGGAGAAGAACAAAAAGTTTGTTTACTGAAAAGAGCTATTTATGGCCTGAAACAAGCGTCAAGGAGTTGGAATATAAAGATCAATGACGTGTTATTGACATTGAATTTCAAACGTCAAGATGTTGACAATTGTATTTACACGAAAAATTCAATAAATTCGGAGGAATTTATCGCGATAGCTATATATGTTGACGATTTGGTAATTTTTTGTAAAAAAGAGCAAACAAAAAGTACTTTGTTAGAAGATCTGAAAACTTTCTTTAAAATTAAGGACCTTGGACCGGCAAAACAGTGTCTAGGCATGCGTCTTGGACGTGAAGGGTCTACGATCACACTGGATCAGACCAAGTATATTGACGCAATTTTAAGTGAATTTGGCATGCAGGACTGTAAACCGGTAAGTACACCACTTGAGTTGGATGTTCACTCGACTCTAGCTTCGGCGGTGGTGGGCAATGCTATTCATATACCTTACCAAGCTATGGTCGGTGCACTAAACTACTTGGCTACCAACACACGACCGGATATAGCTGTAGCAGTGAGTACACTTAGCCAGTATAATTCTAAATATGGGTTGACACATGTAAAGGCGGTTAAGCGGGTATTTCGTTATCTGAAGGGTAGTAGAGAAAAGAAACTCTATTTTAGAAAACATCCGAGTAATAAAATTAACAACATTACAGGGTACTCTGATGCAGATTGGGCCGGGGATGTCAAGGATAGGAAATCCTTTACGGGATACATATTTAAAGTTGGTGGAAATACAATATCTTGGGAGTGTAAAAAACAAAGGTGTGTGGCGCTTTCATCAACGGAATCGGAGTACATTGCACTAAGCGAATCTGCGAAAGAAGCAGTTTACTTAAGAAAATTGGTGAGTAGCCTCATTCCAAGTGATGACAATCTATGTGTGAAGATTTACGTGGATAACCAAGGTGCGATTAAGTTGGCTTATAATCCAGTTCATCATAAGCGCACTAAGCACATAGAGCTGAGGATTCATTTTGTTAGAGACTGTGTTGCCAGTGGTTCCATATCACTGGAATATATCCCCACAGCAGACAACATAGCTGATGCTTTGACTAAATCGCTACCGAAGGCTAAGTTAGGGAACTTTATTGACAGTTTACTTGGCTAGGCAGCTTGTCATAGTTTGTAAGGTTTTATATTATATTTTATTAATATAATGTTATTTTAATTTACATTGGATCTGTGTTTGAGGGGGTGTGTTAGAGATTAGATACTCTTTGTACTAATCTATGATATCTTGTCATCGAATAAATGGTCTATCAAACAGTCGATCCGTGTATTTAATTCTAATTTTCTAATAGGTCCCGTAACTAGGTAAGGCGATACCGTGGATGAAGTATTTTACTCTAGCTGGATATAACTTCCTGAAAAATTTTATATGGAAACATTTGTCGAAGTTAAACATTATTGCGTTATTATCACACTAAACAACAATACTGTCCATATCTGTTTGGAGAGTACATATATCACTTGGGTTTTGATTCTCCGGTAAAAAAAATAATTATTGACATATATTTTAAATTCTTATTTTATTACTGAAGTAATATTATTAATAAATATTAGAAATAATAAAGGCCCTAAATGTGAGCCTTGAGGAACACCGAAAGAAATGCTTTTAATTGAGGTCTTATATCCATTTATAACGGCAAGCGACTCCGAAGATACGACTCACGCCACCTTGAAAGTGATCCATTGACCTATGTGTTCAAGTTTTTGCAACAGAAGATTATGGTTGACAAGGTCAAATGCCTTTTTAAAATCTGTATGCATAGCATTAAGTTCTCCTCGTCTATCAACAACATGGTCTAGATAACTTACATACACAATAAAATTTGTAGACTTACGCGCTTGAATCCCGTGTTCGTTTGCATGCAAAAAACTCTTAACGTGATACAAAAAAATCTTATTTCAAATCAAGCCAGGTACAGACAAGATTGATATCGGTCTATAATTACTAACAATATTTTTGTCACCGTTCTTGTGAACTGGCGTTATATATACAATCTTCCAACAAGCAAGATAAATTCCAGACCTTATCAAAGAATTGCAAATATAATGTAAAGGTTTACACAGATACTTTGCACAGCGTTTGAATAAAATAGGTGGTTATTGGTCTTTTCCAGCTTGATTATTACAGTCCAGAGTTGAGAGGCACTTAAAAATTTCATTTTCACTCAAAGAGGCGTCACTCGGTGAAAGCACATTTAAATCTTGTGGCTTGTAAACAAGGGTCTCTATCGCTGGGTCACTGGAATCATAGACAGTTTCAAAACATTGTGAAAATAGATTGCAAATTTGCTTTCCGCACGTGACTCTTATGTACATTTTCTAATACCATCTCATTCAGTCAGTCAACTGCCAGAAATACTTTGAAAATAGACAAGAAAACATAAATTGTTTAAATTCCAAGTTGGGTTAACTAAAGCACTCCTATAAGATAATATCTGAAAGAACGAATGTACTGCAACAACCAAACTCTTGACAATTTAGAGACGTTCATTTTCTACATTGACCCGACCAGTAATTGAACCTGAGACACTACTATGACTGCAGCTGGAGTCGTTATTATTGAAGTTGAACTAATTTCAAATAGTATAAAGGGTTATTTCAAACATAATGGTGTATATTTTGTTTTCCTGTGGTTTAGTAACGATAATATAACATATTTACGATCAAATTTTTTTAATTCATGTTTTATAATTAAGATTGATATTTTTATTGTAATACATATATTTATTAACATTTTATGTTTGTTTTAATAGGGATGATGAACTATGTATAACCCACTATATAGAAATGTACAAAGGGGTGATGTTATAGGTTCTTTCTCGGCAAGCTCGTCCCACAGCCGATCTCATTTATCTTTCAATGAAAGTCCTAATTTATTGATTATGCAAAAATAAAAAAAAATGTGTTTAATATTCTTCAATATTCTTTCTGGTAGACAGAAAAACAAAAAATAGTCATCACCCCTATAGTGTGGTATATTTACATGATCATCTTAGTTCATCTGAGTTCTCATCATTGCTATTTATGATATATCTAATGTACCTCCGTGTACATTAGGTATAATCATAAGTAGCAATGTGTTTATAGATATCAGTTTTATGTTTTATATTTTATCTCCGACATTAGCAGACCACAAAAAGACAGGAAAGATGTGAATATTGATCATAACATATACAATATTAAATTTGTGTACTCAATAGATCTCGTTTTCAATATTTAATATTTTTCCTAAAAAAAATCTTCAAGAAATATTTTAAAAACAACTTCCTTTTACTGTATATACTAAGCATAGCTATATGTTTTCTTCGAAGCACGTCAAAATGATTTTCCCTCTCCTAGTCGATGTAACCAAACTCATTAAAAATCACATCAATAACTATTAACTATTATTTTACAGGAAAAACTTGGATTAATCCAGAATCCAAATTTCAAGTGGAATGCATAAAGAAAACTGCACAGACCTGCCTTATTTTTGATCTTAAAGACAGTGGATATATAGAATCTAATTCGTATCATACAGATAGAAAACAAAATACGAGCTTTTGGCTAAGCAATTACAGAAGTAAAGACCTCAAGAAACAATTTGATCTAACTCAGTTTTACAATAATGTGAGTATGGAATTATCACATAAAATAGTTTTGTGTACTACAACTTTCTCTTAATATTTAGATAAAGAAGAATAAATACGAGTAAATAACAAATATTGAATGAAGTAGTCCAAAACCCAGTGCACGATAACTTTAAACTACAATGAATGTTCAAAATTTGTATCGTCGTTAAGAGTTGTTAGCGAAAAAAAATGTTTAAAATATTATAATTATTTCCTATAAATAGAGTTGTTAAAAAAGTAGTGGATCGTGGTGTCCTCAATAGAATACATGACCTATTGAGAAACGTCATAATAGAAACACGCAAATGTTAGTATTGCTAAATGTTAAATATAAAATTAATTTATGTAGTCATTTTTAAATTTAAATAAGTCTGTTATTATTAAATCAATTATCTATTTATACATTGTTGATTAATAACCTAACCATTTCCAAATGGTGCAACTCAATATATGCTCCGGAAATTTAACATGTTTGTTATTGTTAAAGTAAGTTGGTGCAACCGAGAGTTTTAAAAGTCACTTTATTAATTCCTGAATAAAACATCTATTAATGTCCCCTATGCGATCACGTAATGTTTTGTGAACATACTGATTGTTATATGTACTTGATCAATTTAGCATTTTTCATTAAGAATATTTTTCAGTATAGCATTGTGAATGCAAAATTGAACAAATATAATATTAAGAGCAAATTTTTATCTTTATCGGAAGTTTATTTTTTTGTAAAAATATTTATTTCGGCTGTTTGGGTGGATTGCCTGAATATTGATAAAAATAGGCTATGTAGTAGCGAAAAAGTAACAAGTGCTTGAAAAATTCGGTAGTCTTGTTAGGTCCTGTGTAGCTCAATGATTAGAGTCATGCCAGGGACAAGTGGTTTATTTATGCATTTTTCACTAAAAACAACTTACTGATTGGTTATGAAAATTTCTGGATATCACAGTTTCATAGTTATGGTAAATAAATCTGTTAAATTAAAATGAACATGTTGTTTACATACTTTTATTTTCAGATCACAATAAAACAAATAGCTTGGCTACAAGAGAGAACTCAACAAGTGACGCAAACAATAAGATATCACTGTAAAAACTCATACGTAATGGAGAATCTAGAAACGGCATTGCATTTGTATTCATGGAATGATGTCGTCATAGGACCAATGAGTACTACTTATACTCCAGTATACTACTCTATACTTCCAGACCATAAGCATGATTGTACAGTAAGTTTTTTTTTATATTTAAATAACTAATGTAAATAATAGCAGATTTATTCTTCCCTATCGATGGATTCAGATAGAAGTCAAGCCCAGTGCGGATTGACGCGTAATGACAGCAGATGCAGCTGAGATCAACTGTTTAACGTGAGATATTTTATAGATAATGTTACAAGATTTTTTTTTGGTAGAAATATGTTAGAAATACCTACAAGAGGCCTTAATCAAATCAATTCTAAGACTAAATCTAATTATAGTTAAATTCAAAATTGGTTGACAAAAATCGGTCTTTTGAACTGCGTGCACAAAGAGTTGAATATACTGATTAGATTTTCATTGCAGGCAGATGCGCCAAAAGATAAATGGCTTTACAGTGACATCACAGTAAGAAGTAATACTAAACGACTACCAATTATCGACTTCCATATAAGAGACAACCGCGAAGAAGATCAATATTTCTACATTGAAGTTGTCAATCTATGTTTTAATTAATATTATATAATATTAAGATTTCTGTGTTATAAACATACCGTTTTAATTAAAATATTATTGGAAAAACTTTTTGAAGTATCCGGTTCGAAAAACCGACATAAAAAATAAAGTTTTATTTTTTCTCTTTAACTTAGACTTTGTGGCTACAATTGACACTTAAAAAGAAACAAATCTTGTTAACTAACAATTTTTATCGTGTCTTTCTTAGTTATACGTCTCCACGTATATACTTAGCAAGAACATGACAAAGCTTTCAACATTATTCAATGGAGCATGGTACTATCTAATGAATTTTGGCCGCAATTGTTCTACTAAAATCTCCGCGAAATGCTACAGTGTAGTTGCTCTAACCTGGTAGTTAGTGTAATGATGTTTCTTTAGTGTAATTCCATTAGATACGTGCATTTAAGAGGACCAAGATGTAATAAAAATTAAGTTGAGATCTTCATTACATATTGATCCTCTTCCAACCTCCAAGTCGAGGTTTGACCAAAATCTTCTTCAAGATTTATTGCAGGAGCTCGATAGCGCAGTGGTAAGTGCGTTAAGCAAACTTTTGCAAGAGTCTGTCATAGGATTAGTGATAAAAAATTATTATGTCGAGCTTCTCCGTGCTTCGGAAGAATACGAACTGGCCACATATGGTGAGTAATAGTCCATTTTCTCCATTCAATTCGATTCCATCAATAAGAACAGTTGCTGATGAAAGCAATCCAGTCGAATCAAAATTTAGTATAAATATATATATGATATGATATAATGCAATATTGTATGTCTTGGATGGTCCGTCATAAAATTTGTCAACGAGCCACAAAGGTTACAATAACATTCAAGTGCTGTGTACTAACAGAATAAAGAAACTACGCTCTTGCAATAGTATTGCAATTTCGCTTCCTCACACGATTGTATCTACTTCTTTCATAAAAAAGCATAATTATTGAAACAATATTCCTATTTCACTGTTTAACACATATTAATGATAAGACATAGAAAAGTGATAAAAAAAATCTAAATAAATAAACTTAAAACGAATTTGATTAATACTTGGTTTACGTTGATTATATCATTCCGCTTACAACAAAACAAAACAATTACAAAGCAAATTGTTGATAATCAACAAAGAGCCTGAAACGTGATCGTTTTACTGTTTCGAAGATTCCACTTGATTGTTTTGTGTTTTCGATGGATTTCATACATGTATTAATTAAAAGAAAGTAATACAACATATAAATTACAAAATTAATAACATTGTAAAGACTTACTCTAAGATATTAACTGTCGATTCACCATTGAAAACAATAAAATAAATAAAGTTACCGTTTCACAGCAAAACGCGTTACGTGCAGAACAGCGGTGAAGCGTAACACGGCTTTAATGAAATTACAATGGTTTAGAAAAGAGAAACTATTCTTTTAATATATAATTATTTAATTCCATCATTTTTTTGAATTCTTAACTACAGGAATTGCCGTCAGACCAAAATTGTCTATAAACCTTATAGAAATCGAATTGCAGATGCTTATTTGACAACAAACGTATTTATTTCTTATATATTCCAGCTAAGGCAATGCTCAAGTAGAATTCAAAGATAAGTGGAATCTAGTATATCTATTCCTTCTAAGGATTCTCTATAAGTGGAGTTCACTCTTTATTTTCTTATTTTCTTTGTATTTTTTTATATTTTTATTTCAAAGCAGCATAATGTACAAAATAAAAGAAAGTGTTGATTCAGCTATTTAATTTCAATGTTCATATCCATACAGTGCTGGGAAAAAAAACACAAAACGCCTTTAGATGTGATACATTTACCAATTTACAAAAAGGAAAACACATATGCATATATTTATTTGAATTGACTTTTTATGACTTTATATGTGTACAATAAAAGTGTTAAAATTTAACTTATCTAATAAAAACTTCGTTTAGATACTTATAGAATACTTGAATTTTTATATTTGAAGGAATACATAAAACATACTCGTAATAAACGACTCATTAATAAATTGTGTCACAGAGTATCTAGAACAATCCAATCACAATTTTGCCAAATTACTTCGCGACTTAATCTTTAACAAACAACTTGTCTCATAGGGAAAGAATGGTGGTAGTGGTTATAGGATAACATCAAAATGATACATGGAAATTGGATGATTTTCCTATTTCCGAATTATATGACATTAACATAAAACGAGATTGCTCGGTATAATTTGTTTGTTTGTTAGATTCTAGTGAATATCAATATGAAAATATTAATATTCACTAGAGTCAGATTCGGAAGTTGATTTTGATAATCATTATCAAAAATACAATAATAAGTAATATCAGGTATATGCACTGATCGAATTAAATAGCCCTTGTTTTTTATGAATTCATTATGATTATATTTGAAATATATTATTAATTCAACTATACATTGAAATACAAAATGTAATTTGGGGGTAAAATAATGTATTTTGTTATCGAGAGGTTTGAGAAGTATCATTGGTGATTCAAAAAATATATACCTACATAATATTTCAATAGTAGAGAGCATAAAATGCATGGTTTAGATACCGAATTAAGTAGCTAAAGTTTATATAAACGACCTGATAGAAAAAAATATATAAAGATGAATCGGAGTCGGTCCGATACGACCCATTTGATCAAGAATCCCGTATTCAAAATATACGTATGCATAATGAATTTTCTACTGATTTATCTAAGAAAAACTTAATCCCTATATAGTCAGACGCCTCAGTGTGATTTCACGCTGAATCTTGGAACACTGAGGCGTGTATTAATGTATCTGAGTAAGACAACGACCATACACGTAAAAGGTACAAATTATACAATCTGTTATATTCCTCTACTCCTAATTTGACCGGCCTACTAATAAAGTTTCCAGTTTAGTTAAATCATATGATTTTATAACACATGTGCACTAAAACATGGTATTGGGGTTTTTTGCATCGCTCAAGCTTTCTCTAGTCTCTAGCAGAAACTAGTAATATTATAAAGTTTTTACTACATCCTCACACGTGTTACATGAGGCTACAGCAAAACCTCATCATATCCTGAGTAATTCACATTCATTAATCCATTTCAAGGCGGCGTGTCGTATCATAATGTACGAATAAATTATTCGCACACACTAAACACTGTGGCACGTGACAAATTTCATTATAATTACACTTTCAAGGGATTAATGTGCTTTCGACGCTAGTTTTAACTAATTTAATACCATCCCATTAGGGGCGGTTTTGCTTTAGTTACCATAAAACGATGTGTTATATAAATTAGATAAGGATGATATGAGATTTCAGTAAAGCTAAATATGGAAGGAGACTAATTCTGCTTGTCTGTCCGTCGGGGAGGTTATTGAAGAATATTTAAGACCCTTGGCGTGTTTTAAACGCGCAGATGACGCACAGATCACGCTCATATGCTTCAAACTAGATTTAAACTTGTAACCTAAGCACCCGGAGTGACCGTAAAACGTACGTCTACTGCGCATATACGAGCAGATACAGAACACTCACACAATTGTTCATATTTTTTGTGGTTCCAATAGTGGTGTAGACATTTTTTTATATTTTTTTATAGACATACATGAAATATATCTAAAAATATATATAATAAAGAATCGTTCATTTAATAAGTTAAAATCTAAAAATAAATATAATTTTCGCAACGCCAACTTCCGACATGGCATCGCTATGACATCAGACCCCTTATCGTTCTATGTATGTATTATGCTCAAAGATCGAGATGGCTCAATGAGCAAAAAAATAATTCACTATGCGTTGTGACAACGAGTATAAAATATTTGTTTAAGCAATATTATAAATATAATAAACATAAAAGCTCGGTGGCGTAGTAGATAAGCGCCGCGGCCCGCGATCGTTGTCGTTAAGTAACTTTCGCAAGGGTCGGTCACGGGATGGGTGACCAAAAAATTATTATCTCAAACTACTCCGTGCTTCGGAAGGCACGTTAAGCCGTTGGTCCCGGCTGCATTTGCAGTCGTTAATATCTTCCAATCCGCATTGGGCCAGCGTGGAGGTTCATGGCCCATCCTCCTTAACCATCCATAAGTAAGGCCTGAGCCCCTGCAGTGGGGACGTAAAAGGGGCTGATGATGATGATGAAACATAAAAGTGTGATTATCGGTAATAGTATATTAAGCTCTACACACTCGTATTGAGTTGAAATGTTGCACGTTTGTACATTTTCTACATAGTTGTACTGAATAAACATATTCTATAATTTTGAAATAAGTTATTTGCGTACAGAACCTAAATCCTAGGCTCTATTGCTAAATCCTAAATCTCACTGAAATATAATATAAGAATTTCTGTAACAACGTTCAACATGACATATTTTCGTTACATTGTGATCCACACACGCAAACTTTTTTAATATAAGAAGACAATTGACCTATTTGCAAAGATTTATTCATTTTCGTTTTGGGCGAATTAAAACCCTCTACTGTGTCTTACTCACTAACTAATCTTGTGTGCATACCTGCTATGATTATAAAAAGTTTGCTGCGTTATTTTCCTTCAAAGTCAAAGTCAAAATAATATTTATTCTAATAGACTTCTTAAAAGTACTTTTGAATCGTCCAACATTTTTTCCATACCACTCGTTCAGGACGTCTTTTGGCTGATAAGAAGAAGAAGCAAGAAACTCACCAGCTCTAATAAGAGTAATGACATTTACAAAAACCATGTTATTACAAGATCAATACATTACAAACAGAGATAGAAAAAAAAACTATGGTCTTATAATGATAACATAATCATTTAATAATAATGGAAACAAGATAATGAGTTTAGAAGTAATCACCTATCCAGTTGCTGGATCATCTCAAGTCCAAGCGTTCTTATCTGTTATATAATCGGATTCCTTATAATAAGCTTTATACTAATAACTAAAATGTTTGTGGGTCTTCTTTTACCATTGTTTTATTTGTGAAAGTTAAATAAAAGCGAGAAATGTCGTCACCAATATCGCGTACGCTAAAACGAATAACTCGTAGTGTGTTGACGACAAAACTATAAAGGGATTCAGTACAGGAACGTACTTTGTATAGAATCGAGCGTTCGACGTATTCGTGTTCCAAAAACTTTCTGTTTCTTTATTAATTGTTATTTTCGCTGCTGTTGAGTGAATATTTCAGAAATAGGATGACTAGATTTTTTTTGTTTGTCCATTAGCTGTGACGCGGCGAGCCCTCTCTTTTCAACTTTAATGCATGAAATCTAAGCTATTTCTTGTTAAATTGAAGTCAAACAATATGTATGTTATATTTTTCTATAAGCTTACTAACAGAGGATGTAACTCAGTAGTTACATGACCACCTTTACCATTTTATCATCGGGAATCTAGACGCATAGCATATTCTTAGATACCGCACATAGCTCTACTCGTCATGCCAAGGAATAGAACTCTCTGTCGGAGTCTATATTCACGAGTGCATATATCTTAGACCTATTTAAGGTTTCTTCTAGGCAAGTTCGTCTCACCGTAGTCTCATTCATATCCTTTGGCTGGATTTAGGTCAAAAGTGGCTCTACCACAAATAAATTTAAGAAGTTAAACTACGGAGTTTTACACATATTTTAGAAGATACAGCTATTGGCTCCAAACATGGGCGTATCTAGATTTTGCTCCAGGGAGGCAGAGGAGCAAATCAATGTTCTGAATCAGGCTAGCTGCCTTCGTCTGCAGCCAATTTACATTGAGTCTGCGTGGTTTATTATAGTCTATTCTCTGAAATGGAATGCAATCCTAGTTAATTAACGTTAGTTAGATAAATTACTGCCTGATGAACAAGGAGGCAGTTCTACTTATTTAAACATACGTTAGATGACTTTTTCCTTATTTTATTATTATTTATGAGCCAGTACTGTCCAAACTGTCACCAATCAAAAAATGGGCAATATCATTGAAAATCTGGTGGAGATAAAGTATCCCTCGATCTTATCATTTTATGCATATTGCTTTTGAAGAAAGATATTCAGAAGGCATGTCATGTTGCAATTTTAAATAGATAACGATTAGATTGGGTAAAACACTTTATTTTGAAAAACCAGCGTTACAAAATAATGTCACAAAGACAACTGATATCATTTACTCTTAGGATTTTATTCGTTTTCGATATCGATATATATCGGATTTCGATATATGGTTGCATCCCTACATCCGAGCGATTCAATGAGCCATTGTGGTTTTTACATATTTGCGCAAACATCGAAGAAGTTTCAATATCTGTGTTAATATTTATTTCTAATTATTTTTTAAATCTGCATGTTTGTTGACTCCGTTTTTATTTTTTGTTTTAACATGGTTACCACTCCTTTAACTGTGTAATTTTTTATCCTTAAAATTGGTTTCCAACATAGTTATTCTTCTTTTTTAACAAAGACTCTTGTTATTTATGAACCATGTAATAAATATTAGATAAAAAGAGCAAAAAATAGCTCTAGAAAATCCCGAGCTTATAACTTAATTTGTAAAAAACAACTTTGCAAACTATAGGAAATTAATTGCGGGCAACCAGTCATCAATGCACAATAGCTCTAATGAAACATGTAACTACATTTTTTGATATCAGATACACAAAATTCAATAACATGGCAAGACGAACATGTCTACAGAGTAATTTATTATTCCAGCAATAGCAACAATATAGTACATTGTATAACGTGTAGGACCAAGAACACACTACCGGGTAGCAGTAGTACGGCGTACCACCATGGTTTACCGCAAGGTACACAACCTTCCGCAGAGGCATGCCTATACTACCGCTAACCGGTAATGGGTTAAACGTCTAAAATATAACATGGGTAGGTACTTCCTTTTAAATTTAATAGAGGATAAACATAATGAATCAGACATCTAGTGGAAATTGGAATGACGATGTCGGTTAAGTAATTAAAGTTATTAAATCCTCAAAAGATGGTTTGATTTCAAAAAAATAAGTATAAACTAATCCTATAGACAGGTTTATATTTATTTTATGAAATCATATTTAAATAAATAAATATAAGACAACATCACATACATTGTTCAGACTCCAAGATGAGTAGCTCCAGCCACCGTATTATGGAATATCTGAGACAACGAAGGTACAACAACACCCAGACCCGAGACAGTATAGAAAATTTCATTTTCTACATTGACCCGTAAGAATATCAAATCCGGGGCCATGGAAATGGCGACACCTTTGAAACCGGCGTGCGAATCACTCGACTACGGAGGTTGTCGTTTTTAGTTAGATTATATAATATAAAAAAATATATATATTAATGAATGGAAGTATGTCTTATGATTTATTTTATTTATATTTTATACTTTAAGTATTTGGCTTTACAAAAACAAAAAACCGTCATCAAATTATCAACAATTTAAACCATAACCCGCCTTTCTTTGTAATACTATTGATTTTCCGTAAAGAATATTTGCCACGCTTTTGTTACAACCTTGAATCCATATCTGTCTGAAGGCAGACACCCTTCTGTACGGCAAAATTTCGCCTCAGTAATGTCGTATCAAGAAGAGATTGATTGATATTCTTACGGTCTTGTCCCGCTTAAGGTCCGTTCATACAAAACATACAATAATAGCAATTTTTCAAGCGACCACCGTACTGACGTAAAGCTTTTGTCATGTTACCACAATAGTTTATCATATGACATTCTCCTGTTTCCGTGTGAACACATTATATATTTACATACTGATACGAGGTGAAATTTCCTTTTATTTTTTTTGTCCACCGAATACGTCCCTGTTCCAATAAATTGATTAACAAAAAGAAGAGAAATTACATAATAATCTCGGTTGAAATGTGACTTGATATAATTTATAACAAAAAACAAATTAAGTTGTTTTAAGTTACCTTTAGAACAATATTTAATTTTATCTCACATCCTTGTTTTATAACGATAATAATTAAATCACTTCATACCGAAGACCTATACAAATGAAATATCTCTTAATGGAAACTACTTAAAAATCCACTTTAGCCCTGGCACACTGAGATGGGACTCGAACTCATAACAATTCGCAATCCGGGCGACTGCTTTAACCAATTAGCTACCCAAGACCTGCACTGACGAATTTTTCAAGCACTTGTTGCTTTTTCGCTACTACAGAGCTTATTTTCCAGGCAATCAACCCAAATAGTCAAAAGAGATATTTTTACAAATATTTAAACTTTCGATAAAGATGACAATTTGTTCTAATTATTATATTTGAACAATTTTGAATTTACAATGCTATACTGAAAAATGTTCTTAATGAAAAATACTTTAAGTCCTGGCTAATTCAGTGGTTAGAGTCGCTCGGATTGCGAAAGGTCATGGGTTTGAATCCAGTCTCAGAGTGCCAGTGCAAAGTCGTTTCTTTAAGCATTTTTTTCTTTAAGAATATTTTTCAGCACAGCATAGTGAATGTAATATTAATCAAATATAATAAATGAAATATCTCTTCTTCAATAATTTATTCCGTGTTATTCGTCATCATCCGTCTTTTTCTCTCTTACTAATAAGAGAGAGTGCTAGTACTCGTATATTCATCTTGTCTTCACATCAACTTTGGTATATAAATTGGTTTTCTTCAAAGAATAACTATCAAATGAGCAAATAGACAAGAATTTATAAAAGTTTTCCGGATAGAACTAAATTACCTCTGAAATTTACCATATTGTAGAGAACGAGAAGAAATTCTCATAAAATTACTCTTTTTCTATTGTGAAAATTGATATACGTGTAAGTTAATTTGTAGCTATAGAAATTACTGCATTCTTTGACAATATCCTCAACTCGTCTTTTCTTTTGTCTTTAAGATCATCCAGTAGAAAAATTTATAAGTATTCAAACAACATATTTCGAATAGATAAATTAAATTGTTTTTTGTAATTTAATACGTACGTTTGGTGTAGATCAACCTTTAGGTGATAAAAACGTGACATAGGTGCTTGATTTCTCTTATGAAAATTGACAAGTCCAATAGAAAGAAAATGTATCTGTCACTGCGTAAATTGAAGCATTACTCTCATTGTAAAATCACATTTAAATCTATATAAATACAGGTAAGTAAGAAAAAACTAAGATAATTAGGTGACCTATTTTACTGTACCCAAACATTTCAGTCTAGCGGCATTAAAACAAAGACCGGTGTGACATAAATTGTGAAATTAGAGCAATTTTGATAATGCAACAGGACTTAAGTTAATTAACGTGTTATATTTTATAAGTCATTGTCCTATAATATCTTCGTTTACTTTATAACCGAGATTATTAAACGAAATGATATAATATACCACTAAATAAGTCATACTAATATTATAAATGCGAAAATAAAGTAAGCGAGAAACAAAGTGAGTAAAGCTTTGTTTCGGTATTTATAAATTCACGTTAAAACTGTAACAGAACTTTTAGATTTATAGAGTTTTATCTTTTTTAATAGTAGCATATTTTGATGTTATTTCTTTGTGCAAAAAGCAAGAGATCAGAAGTGCTATTCTGTTATAAAAATAGTCTTGATAACACACATACCACCAAAAATACGTGAAGATAAGCAAAATCAAATGAAAGTGTAAATATCATGAACACTAAACTATGCGAACACGAGAAAAAGAAAACCCTAGAACTACCTCATTATATATGACAAAGGCTTAAAAAATATTAACCCAGCCTAACATTTAAAAAAGTTTTATTTCATTAAGTTCTGTGACGTGACAGCACTATGCTCGACTTCGAGTAAAGTTATTGTGATAAATATGTTACAGTATGAGTTGCAGAAATGGTGATATTAGAAACAATATCTAGCGGTATTATTAATTGTCCAAAAAATTGTGATCCGTAACACACTGCTTACAATTTGCTATTAGTTGAAGTAAATATATTGGGCATAATATGAAAATATCTGAAAAACCATCATTGATCGTCAGTATACCCTCACCTTTACTTTAACTTTTGTTTCTTATGATGATTTATGTTACAGATATTGCATCTGTTCTTCTTTCAGAAAATTATTGCTTATTATTAATACAGCAACATCTATTAATAATGGTATAACAAATAATAAATTTCCAGTCGAGACATTTAATTTTTCATTGCCTTTGTCTGATTTATATAAATTATTGTGTTGCTTTGCTTTGAGACAATTTTGTAACATAACAGATGTTATTATGTTTGCTCAATTTTGCATTATCAATGCTATACTGACAAATCGTACGGAATTCTATTGTAGAAATGTAGCCGACATACAAACAATTTTTGTTCTTCAGAAAAGAGCAATTAGAGCAATTTATAGTCTTAGGATTAGGCATTCCTTAAGGAATAAATTTAAGGAAATAGACATAATGACTGTTGCTTCTCAATACATATACGAGAACTTAATGTGCGTTCGTAAAAATATAAGTTTTTTTTTTTATAAAAAGCGATGTACACAATTTTAATACAAGAAATAAAAATAAATTAACGGTGCCTGTCATAAGACTGAAAAAAGTTAATAACACATTCAGGGGTCTTTGTGTGCGCTTCTATAATAAAGTCCCACGCAAAATACAACAATAACATATCATGCACTTTAAATTCATACTATTAAAAAAATACTTATTTAAAAAGCTTATTTTAAGGTATCCGATTATATAACAGATAAGTATGCTTGGACTTAAGATGGTCCAGCAACTGGATAGGTGATTTCTTCTAAACTCATTATATATAAAAAATTATCTTGTTTCCATTATTATTAATTTATTATATTTAATTATAAGACCATAGTGTTTACTCCTTTTAGTTACTCTTATACTCCTATTTGAGCTGGTGAGTTTTTTGCTCGTTCTTCTTATCAACTAAAAGACGTCCTGTACGAGTGGTAGGGAAAAAAAGGACGAACTAAAAGTACTTTAAAGAAGTCTATATGAATAAATTAAAGATTATTTTGACTTAGAATATGCCTGATGAAAAGCGGGACCCTTGTGACAAAGTGGATTTTTTAAGAATAATATTTTTTAATATAACAAATTTTCATCTACATATATGGAAAGTTTCAATATTTGTAAAAATATTTCTTTTGGCTGTTTGTGTAGATTGCCTGAACATTGATGAAAACACGCTCTGTGATAGAGTAACAAGTGCTTGAAAAATTTATCAGTCCTGTTAAGTCCTGGGTAGCTCAATGATTAGAGCAGTCGCTCGAATCGCGAAAGATCATGGGTTGGAGTTTGTGGATGAGAAAGTGGATTTTTTATCATTTTTCATTAAGATGTGTCCAGCTAAAAAACTTAATTTTAAATTGAATCTTAACGGGCGTTATTTTTCAGTGCTAATAGCTGGCTTTGGTGTTCTCATTCAATTTTTTTTTTTTATATAAAATGGAGGGCTAATGACTGCGCTCCACCTGATAGAAAGCGGAGGCGCAGTCCAAACGCGAGGACAGCTAGTGAAAACAGTACGTAGGTACTGCACTAGCCAACCTCACCTTGCCGACCTGCAAGGTGCTTCTTCACGCCCCGCTTGAAGGACCCCATGTCATAGGAAGGAGGGAATACATGGGCCGGGAGACAATTCCATTTTTTGGAAATTCGACAAAGAAATGAGTCGCCAAATTTCTTTGTACGCGAAGGAATCGTTGCCACAGTTAGTTGGTGGCAACGCAAACCAGCACGTGTGGTCCTGAGGAGGAAGGGAGATGGGGGGATAAGGGAAAAGAGTTCTTCAGAGCATTCACCATGGTAGAGACGGTAGAAGACGCTGAGCGAAGCAACGTCTCGGCGCAGTTGCAGGCTTTCAAGGTTCTTGGTGACTTCGCCATTGCCAATAATGCGTACTGCGCGGCGCTGCAATCTATCCAAAGCATCGAGTAAGTACCTAGCGGAGCCGTCCCAAAGGTGCGAGCAATACTCCACGCATGACCGGACCTGCGTTTTGTATAGCAGGCACAGTTATTCGGGCGTGAAAAAACGCCGCACCTTGTTCAGGACACCGAGTTTACGTGATGCTGTTTTAATAACAGACTCGATGTGGTTTTTGGGATTCAGATCACAGCGCACTTCCATCCCGAGCATGTTGATGCTGCTCTGTAGAGGCAAGGTTGTGCCCTGAAGAGAGGGAAGTAAAGGGAATGGAGAGGTCTTGGCGGTAAATACGCAAACCTGAGTTTTCTTGGCATTGAACTCAACCAGATTTTCAGCACCCCATTTCGATATGAGATCCAGAACGTGATTGAGCTCAATGACAAGATTCTCTCTTTTCTCCAGGATTTCCGCCCGTCCGACCGTAGGAGCTCCGTGATATCCCACATGCACTGTGCTATCGTCTGCATAGCAATGGATATTTCCAAGTGGAAGCATGTCATTGAAATGCAGCAGAAAAAGTGTAGGGGATAGAACGGAGCCCTGAGGCACACCGGAATTGACTGTCATAAGCTGTGAAGAGCATCCGTCAGAAAGAACACGGATTTTACGCTCACGCAGGAAGTCGGCTATCCAGGCGCAGAGTTGAACGGGCAGACCGTAGGCCGGAAGCTTGGAGAAAAGTCCCTTGTGCCAAACCCTGTCAAATGCCTTAGCAATGTCAAGACTGACAGCCAAGGACTCGCCGCGCTTGTCCATAGCTTCACCCCAGAGGTGCATGACGTGCGCTAGAAGATCACCCGTTGATCGTTTTGGTCTAAAGCCATACTGATGATCATTTACAAGGGAGTGATCTTCTAGGTATCGGATCAGTTGGGAGTTAATAATTCTTTCCAGGACTTTACACAGCACAGAGGTGATAGCTATAGGGCGGTAGTTTGCAGGGTCTGACCGATCTCCCTTTTTGGGCACTGGCTGCACAATGGCCTCTCTCCAAGCCTCAGATACACGACCCGAAGAAAGAGATAGCTGATATAGGCGCGTAAGTACGGGAGTCAACTCCACTGCACACATTTTTACAACAACCGCAGGTATGCCATCAGGACCACTAGCTTTCCGGACATCGAGTGACTGTAGTTCCGCACGCACATCACGCTGCCTGATATGAATATCAGGCATAGTGAAGCCACAAGAAGGTAACGTTGGTGGCAGTGCATTACAGTCATCGATTTGGGAATTAGCCGCGAAGAGGCTTGCCAAGAGGTCGGCTTTCTCCTGCGGCTTGTGAGCTAATGTTCCATATGGACATCGAAGCGGTGGCAGCGAGGGCTGGCAGAAATTGTTTTGCACGGCCTTGGCGAGAGCCAATAGCTACGGGAGCCCGTAGGGTGCGTAACTAGCTCATGGCCAATACGTGCGATGCGCTGGGCATCCGCTCTGATGTAAGCCCTCTTACAGGACTTGGAAATCTGATTGTAGGCCGCTTTTATTGAGTCAACATCGGGATCCCTCCGAGCACGACCCCTGATCCAAGCTCGATATGCCAGCTGTTTAGACGCAACAGCGTTAGCACAATCGCGATTGAACCAGTGGTTGTGTTTGCCCATACTGATCAGATCGGAGTGCGGAATGTAGTATTCCATAGCAATACCGATCTCCTCAGTAATAGCAACGGCGCTCGTTGTCGGATCCTTCTCACTAAAGCAGCGCTGCTTCCAAGGAACGGATGCAAGGTACTCGCGCATGCCGTCCCAGTCCGCTGAGCCATAGTGCCATACGCGTCGTCGAGTCCTCGGAGTTTGAGGGGGCTCGATTCGCGGCACTTTGGTGGATATCAAGCAGTGGTCGGTATTGCCCAGTGGGGCACGAACATCAACCTGATACCCGACGGGATGGCTCGTAAGCAGAAGGTCCACTAAGGAAGGCGCTTGACCGACTATGTCTGGGATCCTGGTGGGCTGATCGACCATTTGAGTCAAGTCATGCGTGAGAGCGAATGCGTGGGCTGATCTCCCCGCATGGTGCGTCTTGGAGGAACTTAACTACGATTCGTGGTGAGCGTTGAAGTCCCCCAAGAAAATCAGTTCTGCGTTAGGATACTGCTCCTGCGCGTAATCTGCCGCCCGACTGAGATGGTCATAAAGTCGAGTTGTCTCCGCATCGCCAGTGTGGGATCTGTAGAGGCACACATAGACTCGAGTCTGATGACCTAAGTCTATATGCACCGCTAGGAGGGAAAAAGAAGGGTCCTCTAGGCAGCGCAATCGGTGACAGCAAACATCCGCCCGGACAAACAAGCAAACACCGGCTTTCGCTTTGAAGGACTCTTCAAGTGCGTAGCCGGGATAGTGAAGGTAGCTTGTATCGGCCGGGCGGAGAATTTGCGTCTCCGTCAGAAACAACATTGCAGGCCGTGCTGTCTCTAGGTGTTGGTGGACAGCATTGAGGTTGGCATGGAGTCCCCGTATATTAGAAAACTCAACCTCAAACAGCGAAGGCGTGGGGTTGTGCACCGCTGTACGACCAGAACGTATTGCCATAAGGATAAGGGGTGAGGAGACGTGAAGCGGGAGGGCATTGCCGCGACTGCTCCAGTCAAAAATATGGGCGCCTGTTTCCCCAGGTGTTGCCCACAGAGGAGTAGCACCGATCCGCCAGACGGAAGGGCCCCCGTACCCTCCCGGGAGTGGCCGCCGGGACCCACGCTCCGGTCACCAACCGGCACGACGGTCCACCCCAAGATTATGCGTGGCATGATAGAGTAGCCTCACGAGCTGGTTAGGCACGCTTGGGCCCGGCGGCCAGCGGTCAGCCGTTTCTACGGGTCTCCCTGGCTGGCGGGTCGATGCAGTCCTCCTGGCACTGGTTCGACGGAGGCACCCACCGGACCGAAACAATCGCGGCAATGTCGTCCCGAGCTCTGGTTGTACGTTGGCTGATCCCGAAACGCGCTCTACGAGCGAGCACTTCACGGGTTTTTCACCATGTGTGTACGGTGGTAACTTACCAGGCGGGATTAAACCCTACCACCAGTTGCGAGCAGATCTGAGCTCGAATTCCTTTAGTCGCCTCTTACGACACCCACAGGAAAGGAAGGGGCGGTGAGTTATGTATTCTTTCTCTGTCAACGCACGGAAGAAACATTGAAAATATTCTCTTTTACTTATAATTTAAATTTATCATCGGCAGTCTATTAAAGTCCTCTCCTCTCCTACAAACTATTAGTTCGTGAGTATCTTTTAAATTCATCATCCTCATCTGGTTGACACATAATTTGGTTAGATATGTATATTTGTATAATTATGTATGTATGTCTGTATATATATTATGTACTAGCTTTCGCCAGCGGCTTCACCCGCGTGGACCCTAGGGAAATGTTTAGTGGGATAAAAACTATTCTATTATCTAAGTCAGCTAATACCCTATCTGAATACCAAATTTCATCAAAATCCGTTCAGTAGTTTCGGCGTGATTGACCGACAAACATCCAAACAAAAAAAAATCCCATTTATAATATTAATAGGATAATAATAGAATATATGTATATTTATTCATGATGTTTATTTATGTTTAGGATATTATAATGAAGTAAGATGTAAATATTTGTCTAATACAGCTGATCTTTTCGCACCGCCTCATGTACTATCTGTATACAATTCTACGATTGACTGGTAGAGAATGCCTAATGGCATTAAGATCGCCATATTTGTACTGTGTGCAAAAAAGTTTAAATAAATAAAAGTCCTCACTGCTGTGGCACAGGCCTTCCTTATGGATGGAATTGAATCAAATGGATGGAATTGAAAAAAATCAAGGTAGCATGGGTATTCCCCTATCCAACGGTCATTATTATAAAACTATTGGAATCGACATTGCGATTTTAAGTCTTGATTGCACCAACTTACTTTTACAATAACAAACATCTTATAGTACCGGTTAAACAAATAATCAGTTCCACTATTTGGCATTTGGTTAGATGACGTCATTACTTTAAATGGTTACAGCCGCACAAGATTCGCTGGTTAAAGTTATCGTTTAACTATGCCTAGATAGAGGACGGTGCAACGCATTCCACTGTCAATGTTAAAGTCAGCGTGACAGATATTGTCAAAATTGATATAGACCATAACTTTAACTGCTACTATGGTGCAAACCGGGTTAAAATGGTTGTTGTATTAATTGGTTAGAAGCTAAGTCTCAAATATGGCTTATAATATGGAAATCGTAATATAAACAGACTTTTGCCAGGAATTGTTTGTCATCCATCAATATTCTGCTCCGATAAGGCTTTGATGCTTTTGCGGCATCAAGACAAAGGGAAACCGCGAAACCTAAACAATCCTATCCGTAATAATCTCGATTTGGGATTCGCCCAAAATAATATAAATACAACGGCACCTTTATTGAGCTATGTTTCAATCAATCCGTGCGATCCTCCCCGATAGATATATTTATATATATGAACATTTACGTCATCGGTTCCAATAGAAATTTTGGGTATTCTACACATAAGGTTCGATGGTTATATTTGCTGTAGTGCTTGACATCTTCGAGGTGCGATGTCGTCATCTCTGTGGACATAAGTTCGATTTTCAATGCCCCCCCCCCCCCCCCCACGCTGCGCTGGCCAATACGGATTGCGTATTCGAACTACGAATTAATTATAACTAGTTAGTACAAAATTATAATATCATGTTTAAATTATCTACATTTTTTGCTATCTTACCAATTAATTAGTTGAATGACCCGGCGACAGACATTAAACAAATTTATTAGACAAAAATTTTGAGACTCCTTTTCGTTTTCGAGAGTTCCTGCTTCAAATAAAGTATTGAAACTTTTTGTCCAAGATTTTATATACGCACGCATGTATACACTCCTGTGTACAATAACAAAATATTCTATATACCTAATGCATGATAATAAAATGGAGCAGTTTTTCGCATATTTTCGTAAACAAAATGAGTTTTGAAACAGTTTTTTGACTCAAAAATACTCATCAACGTATTACCATATATCATGTGCCGATTACAAGCTCGACTTCATATTTAGCCATTCGATCAATGTTGAATTTTAAAATACCATCCATCAATCATTTACAGCATAAAAAATCAATAAAGTCGGTCAATCAACGCCAACTCCACTCTAAGTTTCAAATGTTTATAAAAGCTTTTCGATTATTCGAGTGGAAAATGTTTAGTCTTTATTCATCCTAAAACTCAGAAACTAAAACGTTTGACATAAAATTCGAACTCGATTACACTTTAAAACATTTTTTTTACTTCAGTATCCACTCATGTAGTATTACCATTCTATCTCATTTAATTTCCACTACGCCATGTTGAATTTTCAACACTAACCTGTTTTGCGGTGTAACTTGCTTTGTGCAAGCACTTATAGAGTAAATGTCATTACCATGAAAGGCTCCACCTAGCGTTTCTGCTGAACGAAGTTCAACTTAACGTACTGACAATGTTTGAAATAAGATTGATATACCAAAATGAATTGATTACGTTAGCTGGAATAGTAGAGGCTCTCAGGTCGAAGTGACATCTAGTGGCAAGAGAATCCACTCGATACACCGAGTTGACTCAATAACTCGAGTGATATATTTTTTAACTCAAGTTCTAGTTTGGAAAGTACGTTCGAGTAACTCTAGTAAAAACAGGGCTCGATTGGCATCACTATTGAATAGTAATAAAGCCCTACATCTAGTCTATTGACTAAATCAACTTGAAAGCCATGTAGAATGGAAAGCTTTAACTATTTCATTGCCGATACTTGGTATCGAAAAAAAATGTTTCTTAAATTTTTAAGATCTTAATGGTCTATTTGGTAAGAAATAGATTTTCAGTTCCTATAGTACATATTAATTACATGAAGTACTAGGTATTTAGGAGAGAGGCATTGATTAAGACACTATTAAGAGACATCTAAGAGATTCTTGAAAACCGAGTGGCATTTTAATAAAATCCGAAACGCCCTCAACATTGAAGTCGTTCACATGTAAAGTTTAATTTCCTGGCACTAGCTCCTTTGAGCTCTTTCCTTTGTCTTTGTTACTTATTGAATCTAACTCTCGCGTTCAAGCTATGCATAAAGCATTTACTCGTATGCTTCAAAACGTTCCAAATTTAAATTAGCTATCATAAACTTCAAAGCGTTAAATAATTATTTATTTTATTCCAATCATGCTATTGCCGAATGCATATGTAGACAATTCAATTTACGAGATTTAAAAAGTTGTTGTTTATTGAATAAGAATAATAATATCTTACTCATAAAGCTGTCTCTGAAAAATTTATTTTTTTGTTCTTTCATTGGTATACCAACCGTGCGAAACTGGAATGGGTTAATAGAGTATATAAATACATATATATTGTATTCGAAATGGTCACTTTATTTGATTAAACGATTGGAGAATGTTCAATAACCGTTTCTCCGTAGTAATAACTCTGAAGTATTTATGGCATACAGTTCTCTATGCATAGCAGAGCATGTGATGTAAGTATTAAGCTTCTTATAATATTTCGCGTGTACTGCTCACACCGTCTAAATTATTCATAGCACGGCCCACTGGCAACGGTCCTGTCGCACTCAACTTTAGTATTCCCCTGTGTGGTGCTTAAGGAATAATGTATTATGTTGTCGTGGACACAGATTATAGCGTAGTAGAAGTAAGGCTAAGAGCGTTCAGGTTACCTAATCTAATTACTTTAACCATACACAATTTGCTAACGCGCGAGATTCATACAGATATCACGCATGAATCTGTCTTTGTACTCTCTAGGGTCTTATCACGAGCTTCTATATCGATGCAAATACTGGACTTTATGAGTTCCATTTTGAATTGACACCTAAAATTAATTATACGAAAGAACTTGTACTTTTTTTACTATATTAAACCAAAACAATATTTTTCCTAATTAACTTAGCTGGAGAATCACATCGGTTGAATAATTAACACAAAGGCTGCCTCGGAAAGTTCTCATAATAATGGCGACAAATGCTATAAAGTTAGAATGAAGTAGGTAGCGAAGATACTAACGAAATAAGTTCCGTTCCATTTATTAAGACGCATATAACTAACACTAAGTATTTAGTATCTTCGGACGGCTAAGTTTGTTCTTAATACGCCTAAAGGGAGTTCTTCCAGAACTTTAAATTACCAAGTTTGGTGATTGCTTATATTTGCTACTGAACATATATATTTATGCAGTTTTAAATATAAGTAGTCAGCCTTGTTAAATAAAGTTTTCTATTTCCTGAATCAGACTTATAATATAATGGTGCCAATTCTAGATATATTTCTGTGGTTTTACCATTTTCTTACATAAACTAAAGAAATAGTATTAGGGTTTTTTTAACGTTAAAGAAATGTAATAGTAAGTATAAGACAACATCACATACATTGCTCAGATTCCAAAATGACTAGCTAAAGCCCTCGTATTATGGAGTATCTGAGACAACGAAGGTACCACAACACTCAGATCCGAGACAATACAGAAAAGTTCGTTTTCTTTCGAATCACTCGGCTACCTAGTTTAATAATGTCGCGATATATGGGTGATTAACGCGTCCATACTCCGTCACATGGGATAGATGGGTAAAAATTTATTATCTCAAGCTTCTCCGGGCTTTGGAAGGGCCGATTGCCCGTTGGTTCCAATTGCACCTGAAGTCTTTAAAACATTAACACCCACTTATCCGCACTGGTGGTGAATAGCTCGGTAGCGTAGTGGATAAGCGCCGCGGCCCGCGATCGTTATTTTTAAGAAACTTTCATAAGGGTCAGTCACGGGATAGGTGACCAAAAAAATATCTCGAGCTACTCCATGCATTTTTAGTCGTCAATACTCTCCAATGCGCATTAGGCCAGCGCGGAGGGTCCTGACTTATCCTCCTTAACCATCCTTAAAGAAGGCCTGAGGCCCTTTAGTGGGGACGTAAAAGGGCTGATGATAATCCATACTGTTCTCAGCAGTTATTTGATTAATGGGCTGATGATTACAAATATGCTCAAAGGTGATTTCAGTTCTGATTATGGCTACCTGTGCAAAAGCTTCATAATTGAAAATCCAGTTGTTGACAATAGAGGTCATTGGGACATCAGTCGTTAAACAGTTTGCTAACGACTGCGCGGTTCAATTCAATTCTATGTGTACGTTTCACTAAATATGGGTGTTTGATAGTATATGTGAAATTCGCAGATGTGTTACGGACCTTCTGAAAGTGATGATACTAAATGTATAGATTGAAACAACCTAGTTGGTATTTTTTTAAATATATAACTCACCTCATTTGTCTTCAAAATATTTAAAAGTAATAACAATAAAGTTTACTTTAGTATGATATTCTTTTACTGTAGTCTTTTTCTTGCACTGAGCAGTTTCGATCTCTAACATTGTTTTTTTTTTTTCATTTATCTTTTTTTCTGAGTGATTTCACTGGGAATGAGGACAGCTTTGGTTAGTGATATGACGTAGATCACCATCATCTCTGTTACATTTTACATATTTTATTGAACTAGCGCTTAGTAGGGCTCAATATTGATAAACAAACAGTTCATAATCGACTTATACTAAAATAAATACTTTTAATAACCATATCAAAAATTCATGTGTACCACTTTTTTGTACAGTAAAAGAAGGCAGGTTAAATTATCCAAAATAAATAAAAAAAAGAAACAAAATTCTTGCATTGATGGATATTAAAACTTAATTTATTAAAGGTAGAGTTGATAGCTGCCTGCAGAAATTTTTCATTCATGGTCACCAATGAGCTGCTGCGTAAACATTAAACAACACGTCAAGTAGTCCAAAACTGTATTTCTCCAAACGATTTAAACTTTAAATTGTTAGCAATTAATTGTTTATCGTAGACGATTTTTAATTTATGTTAAACTTACATGCTGCTGCTGTGAACTTAAATTCTCTAATATTAAATTATTGTTTTATGATTTATATGAGCATAAAGAGAAAAGTATCTGAACAAATATTCTCAATAATAATGTGAACACATTGAATTAAAACGCAGTTAAAAATACCTAAACAATACACAAAACAATAGAAATATGTTAAGATTTCACGTGGTCTACGCAAAAAGACAAGCAATTAGGCGGGTCGCGATATATCACGCGGACAGGTAGCGACATGTTGTCGTGATGGCGGCTCTTCTAATGGCCGCTTAGCCATCGCCATAACTAACAAATATCGTTCCAAACGCCCGTATTTCAGCTTAAATTAAAAACCTGAATCATATTCTACGAGTTTGTGACATCTCCGAAATTTAATTTCGGACTATAATAACCACAATGAATTTTTGTATATGTGAACGACGAAAGTATTATTACCGTTGCTTTTGTAAACACATAGGGAAGCTATTGTTATAAAAGTTATTCAGAGGCCTTAATGTCTTATTTTAAAATCTGTTCCAATCCCTTTCGATTTCAAATTTGAAAGATATTCATTGTTCACACTCTAAATAAAAAAGATATAATAAATAGATAAATAAAATAAAACAATAAATATACGAAAAGTTAAAACATTAAACATAATTTAAAGTAAATAGTATATGTTATATAATTACATATTATCATTAGTTACAATTTCGAATAAAAGATGGCGCTTACCAATTGTGAATCGCGGTATGATTTAATTTTCATACAATTCATATATACAATTGTTATTTCAAATAAAAGGCTTTTGCCCGTGTAGGTAAATAAAAACTATAGCTAAAGTTAAGTCTCTTATTGAACCCTCACTCTAGACCTCGACTGTTCATTCATCAACTTCACACCTTCACAACTATTTGACATGTGATAGCAAATGCGATCATGACGTCTTTGAACGATATCATTGATTTGGAATAAATTGGAAATGTGTAACGCAAGCGTTAGACGCAAATATTACTTATCAATCAAATCATTATTCGTTCCGAAAGCGGTTGCGACATTAAACGTTACATAACTAAATAATCGCTCTCGCAATTGCCATGCCTTTAAAAGGGATTGTGAAATATATTGAAATTAGGCAATTAGTTACTGGTTCTTGGTTGATTCATATTATTATTTCTAAATATTCTTTACACGTAAATATTTTTTACCTATTATTTAATCTCAAGCCAGAGTTTACAGACGTGATAAGATTACAAATTATCCATGTATTACTTTGAGTATTATAAGGTTTGATTTAAAGATTCTTAGCTGTGCTAATCCTAGTTTTTGATATTTCTTCATGATAGGTTTGCGGAAAAATGAAGTCTACTCTCATACCATAAACCAATCAGTATTTTTACCTACTCAGTGAAGAAAATAATACTCAGAGATCTATATATTATCAACAAGCAGATGTAAAATTAGAGCCAAGTTCGATTTCGAATACTGCGTCGTTCTCAACTTCGCCGACAACAGAATATAGATCTATATGTGTGCCAAATTCTGTAATCAGTCCACTAACCGTTCTATTGCGTAGAACTGTATTTGGTTCTAATTCGCCAACATGTAGAATGTGCAAATTAGTAAATAAATATAGTGACACAATAGAAATTTATCATGACTCAACTTCAAAGATCCGTAGGACTTTTATGGAACTGTGGAATTAAATTTTTAACATAAGTGGAATAGTCTAAACATGTTTTTCTTTTTAAAAGAATTAATAGATAGAAATGAAAATGTAACTCCTTTTCTCATATTCTAATGTAAAAGGATAGTTTCTTACTTACTCTATGTTCAGTGCATGTTGTGTTAACCTCTAAGTGTTTGTGACAATTAGTTATTTAACATAAAATTTATTGTAAATAGAATGTATGTAATGTTGAACACGAACGTTTGTAAACCTTAGATAAATATATAACGGCGGGTAGTCAGAAGGTGCTATTACGAAGCCCAAATAGATTGTCCGTATCGGAGGACTATCTTTAAAATAACACTGCAGGCGTGTATACCTACGTGGATTTGTTCCATTTTATCATTTTTCACACGAAAATATAACGAGATGAGCGTGATGTCATCAGATGTCTTTACTCCTCGGCGATTGGAAACAGAATGTGTGCCAAAATGGCGGCAACTTGCTTTTGTTAATTCACTTTCGTTTAGTAATCAATATCGAATAATCGCAGTACAATCGATGCGCCGACTGTAATGTTGAACACGAACGTTTGTAAACCTTAAATAAATAAATAAAAAATAAAAATAATAATCAGTCTGGATGTTTTTACACGTATCTAGATTATAACTTTATTTGATTTGATACTCATATAACAATGCTACTAGCAACAGCTATGCTACTAGCAACGTCGCTATAGGGGCCTAATGAGGTACGACTTTAAATCAAACTTTAAATAATGAGCAAACGATTAGGATGAAAAAGTTCCAAAATATTTAATAACGCCAAATTAATATAAACGCGAAATTAGTATTCCCTAAGTTGTTTGATCAATTGAAATTTTAACCCTCTCTGATATTAATTAAAGTATCTCCGAGCTAATGAAATCATTTCTCACTAACGACTTTAAGCATTTATTATATCTAGAAATATTAATAATAGTAATAAAGATTCCCTAACGCGGTTGGTGAGGGATAGCCGCGATTTTTCTTAGGGGCGAGGAGGGACGGCCATTATAACGATGAATTATATAATTTGTTACGCTTTGCGCCCATTGCTGGGGCGTTTACTGCACTTTGGTTAGCAAAACATTGGATATCGGGATTAACCTTTCGATTTTTAAGGGTTCCGTACCAAAGAAAACAACGGAATCCTTATTCCATCTCTCGGTTGTCTGTAACAGACAGCTGATTTTCTCCAAAACTACTGGACAGATCGAAATGAAATTTAAATATGGCGGCCTTCTTTGGAGTATCAATAGGTATATGAAAATTACCAAAGTTTCACAAATTAATTTAGATAGCAACATTTTTTTTAATGACTAAAATTTATGTAAAAACAAGTAATTCGGTTTTTATTTGCCTAGTTGAGACATTTTAAGTTTTTCATCAGACCCCCGATATTAACCTTGGACACAAATACTTGTCAACATTTAAACGAGCACATACTCAACGAGGTTCTTTTATCTGATAACAGAGGCTTCCTGATCCACCACAAGATCAGCTCCATTTCATATTAAAATTGCATATTCATTCAAGTCAGAATATAATCAACACGCAGGTAAAATTTGAGGGCAATCGAAAATGAGCAGTAGCTCAGTTTTAAATTGCCAGATTCCACGAAATGAAACTAAACAAAATATTATGAATTCCCTATTAACTAGGGTTAATAGGGAACCTGGATTTTGAAATAGGGCAGATTGCCCGGTTTTGGTCACTTGACACTTTTCGCCATTTGTTACTTTAAAGCATTCTAACTTACATAAAGGCGAATATATTACTTTATCGTACACTGTCTTTAAAATGTTAATTTATGATAAAGCTAATGCTTTAAGACGGTATTGTAACCGTTGCCAGCAGCGATGTATCAAAGTTCACTTCTTCCTTATCTTTAAGACAGCCAAAATAAGACCATAAACTGAAAATTACCAATATTGGGTCATCTGCTTTACTTTTAAATGATTTTTGACAGAACTACATTAGCAATATATAAAAACTAAGGTAATTAATGAATATAGACTTTTAGTAATAACTTACTTTAAATTACATATCACATTTAAGGCAAAACATATTAGTCAATAATTTATTGAAAGTACCTAATAAGTAACAGCTACAAAAAATAATAGACCTTTTCTTTCGGTCTAAATCGGTGTTCCATCAAAAATATTGTGCATTCATTTGAAAAATAACAGAAGAAGATGATTCAACGCTTCGATAATGCATAGAAATTAAAATTCAACAATCATCGCATCTGTATTAATTACCTTCCATTAATTATACGAACAAAAGAAAGCATAGAAACCATTTGAGGAGGCACGCAGTATTCATCAGTTTTCATTAGCTGTTTTGCTTTCAGTGAAACGCTCGTACATACAACCTTTTGTATTAATAGTGATTACCCAATTAGACTTTACGGTAATGGCTATTGTTTCGCAATAAGCTAATTGAAATGAAATGTAACTTTACTGAATGTATGTTTCTATAACCATGAGTGATATATTTATTAAAGCTACAGCGTCATACGCGGCGTCGGACATTAGAGGTTCAGTCAATTAAAACCGGCTTACTTTTTTATTGAACCTATAACACTGCTGTTTATTTACACACCGTTTATTTTGTCCTAGGTTCCCACATCCAAACTTTTTGTCTCTGATTTTTAAGATAATTTATTTTTCTTAATTGCTTTTCGTAATTTGAATGTTTAAGAAACAGATATGCTTATTCTAAATATAAATTAGTAAAAAATTTCTTTTTTTAATTAATATAAAAAATCAATGCTGTGATGTAAATCCTGATGTCCATATAGAATAAGTCTACATCTTACCAACCAAGGAAAATCCAGATATGGAGTATGTAAATATTTAATAACATTTTTCATGAAACTCACAACGAACCGTTTTTATAATATTTTATTCTTATAATAATTATACAATGGAATAAAGCTCGATGACGCAGTGGTTAGTGCGCTCTGTCTGTGATAAGGTTGTTAAGCAACTTTCGCATGGGTCGGTCAGAGGATGGGTGACCAAAAATGTATTATCTTGAGCTATGCTGTGCTTCGTAAGGCACGTTCAGCCGTTAGTCCTTGCTGCATCTGCAGTCGTTGAAACCCTCCTCGAGCCCGCATAGTAGGCCCACTCTCTAAATTCCATTTAATTTTATGAGCTCTAGCAGTAGGGATAGTAGTAGGTTGGTGATGATTATAAAAATATACAAAAGAGTCTAAATAACTCATTTTTTTGACTTTTATGACCTCGGTTATTTATTTAGAGTCAAGTTTGAAAAGAAAAATAATATAACAACGGAGGCTTCAGACGTTGCCGTAGTCTGCAGCTATAATTTAAACCTATTTTGTGAAATAAAGTAAGAAGAAAAAATAGGTTATTTACTTCATCATAATACTTCAGAAAGTCGATTATTTATTCAGAATCATATGAAAAAGAGTCTAATACTCTGTCTGCAACAGAGAGAATTGTTTAGCATTATGAAATAGTCAAAGTAAAAGCTGTTGGTTCCGTGGAAAATTGGTAAATTTGATGAGACATACCAAAAACAATGACTTCTATCAAAAGTATAACAAAACATAAAACACTATAAAAATATAAACAATACCAAAAAGTTTGTGCGAATAATTAAGAGCGTTATAATGATTGTGTCAGCTATTCACTAGTTCTTTTTTTACTATAAAAATTAATAAACTACAATACTAAATTCAATATCATTACATTTCAGAGCTAATTGCCTTCCTTCTGTTATAAAAATGTTTATTAAATCAGTTCTAGGTTAGAAAATATTCTCATAAATATTTAAACCAATTGTGGATTTTCCCAACATATTACATAAAATCATTATGTACATTCATTACCAGCTTTACTCTTTGAACACTAGTTTACAGACTTTAACTCTTTGACCAGCCAGTATCTATTACTTATACTCTTTTATATAATACTCTTGATTATCTATGAACTACGGCAGTTGCTTCTCAATGTATTTTTAATTTAATTATAACTCCCCATAGTATCTTTATTTGTTATCCATTTTCACCATAGGTTGCCTGGAAAAAAATCCCGTTAGGAATAAGGCCACCATTTGTTTACTTAATCTCTGAGATAATTGTAAACAATGTATCTATCATATTGAGTGCAATAAAGTATTTTATTATTATTATTATTATTTATTGTATACATTTCGTATGTTCATTGAGTATAATTAACGTAAACACTAGCTTATGGATTCACCTTTTGAAATATAGCAATTAATTAAATATAGAATATGCGGCGTTTGTATTCGGTGTCATATTAGTATACATAGAGCTATACATCAATACTTTCCATTGCTACATAAACAATATTCAAAATATCATTTGTTTTGTGTATTATAAATATGGTACTATCATAGATAACAAAAATAAAATACTAAATCGAAAAGCTGAGACAGTTAAAAAAAACATATTTCCAATAAATTAAACGTTTATCTCACTAAGAAGTTTTCAAACGATAATAAATCTGCGTCGAAATGTAGCTCGATTGAAATATACAGACGCACCTCCAACATCTGATTGCTTCCTTCCCACAAGCGAAGACTTTAGTAAGCTTTACATTCAGTTCATGAAAACGCGATACTGTTCACCCTAAAATATTGTCTGTATTATAATGCGTACTGCGCAATCCGTACAGTAGGGCAAAACATTAGACTACAAACAAATTTTCTTTTTTGTACGTGATCTGACGTAGTAAGTCTGTGTAAGTCTGCGATGTTGCCAGAGTGTTTTACTAATATCTCACTATACCGACTAGATGTTATTTGTATATAAAGCGAAGTGAGTAAAGAATGGAATGTCTTATGAGGATTTCAGAAACTTTAACCGTTACTTCTGGCCCGTGCTGATATTAAATGCAGAGGGGTCTGCTGTAATATAGTATTTGGTTGGCAGGTGAAATATTATAACTTGATTTATATTTGTGTTATCATTTATGACATTGGTGTTATAATTTTTTGTTTTTATATTTTTTATTTAATGAATATATATCTTTTACATAATTTTATATTTATACACGACTCTCCAAAAAGGAGTGTATTGTGGTTAGATTTAATGTAGAGTTTCTTTATTCCACCATAGCTTTTGAAAACATTAACACTTGCTACATATATTTTTTAAATATTCAACATAGCGGATGTATGACGCCAACAAAAAAAAATAAAATATATATTTTTCTTTAATTACAGCCATATGGGTATGAAATTAAAGGTCTAATTAATATATAACTTGTATGCATTTACTGGCCACTAAAAGGTATAAAACAAAATTTTATAATTAAAAATTAAATAAAAGACACGACTGCCAAAGTAAAAGAAACAAGTTGTATTACGGTTTCGCTAAACAAGACTCTCTTTGAAATTGGGGGACCTCATAGATTACGGAATGATCCACGGAAGGTCCCCTGACTGCAATGTTAATTTTGTTTGGCCAAACCATAAATAAAACAACTTGTTACTATTCGTCGTTTATTTTGAATTCGATTTTTGCAGTCGTATTATTTTTTTGCCTTTATTAATTGGACTATATCAGATACATAATTTCTTTACTTATTCGAGAATAATGGCATCTAAAAAAGGTTATCAGTCAAACATAACAAACATTCCAGTTTCGACAACTACCTACGCAAATAGGTCCATACAATTCGGTAAGCTCAGGTGTTGCCAAGTGCATCAAAATGTATTGATCCTAGAACAGTAAACTACATTGTATTAATGCAATGACAATTCCAGTAGACAGGTGCATCCCATAATTCATTTAGGATATTGGTCAAGCTCGATGGTGCGGTGGTTTGCGCGCTCAAGCAACTTTCAATTGGTCGATCGCAGGATGGGTGACCAAAAATCTATAATCTCGATCTCCTCCGTGATTCGGAAGGCACGTTAATGGTTTCGGCTGTATCTGCAGTCGTTAGTACCACCAATCCGCATTGGACCCGATTAGTAGGTCATGGCCCATTCTCCCTATTCAATTCCATCCATAGGAAAGGCTTGAATCCCAGCAGTGGGAACATTAATACGCTGGTGATAATGATGATGATTGTTAAACGGAAACTATTCAAGAAAAAAAAGATATTACACTTACCAAATGTATTTGAGATCATGTGATGAAATAATTTACAATGATTGGCAAGTGGCAACGATTCCTTCGCGAACAAAGAAATTTGGTGACTCATTTCTTTGTCGAACTTCCAAAAAATGGAATTGTCTCCCGGCCCATGTATTCCCTCCTTCCTATGACATGGGGTCCTTCAAGCGGGGCGTGAAGAAGCACCTTGCAGGTCGGCAAGGTGAGGTTGGCTAGTGCAGTACCTACGTACTGTTTTCACTAGCTGTCCTCGCGTTTGGACTGCGCCTCCGCTTACCATCAGGTGGAGCGCAGTCATTTGCCCTCCTATTTATAAAAGTAACATACAATGTTAGTTGACTTGTTAAGAGATTTCTCAATGTGGGAATTACCTCGCTATTTTTTGGATGTTTTGCAACGTTTCATTACCTACTGTCGATCCAATGAATGCTGTTTTAAACTGACTTCAAAACCGATTATCTATTATTGACGGGTAAGTATTTTTCTGTATGTTTACTCATATATCTGCAATTGGTAGTCCAATTTCTTTTTATTCGACAGTTTATAGGTCTGAGGTGCCCCTAATTATTAGGTATATCAAATTACTGAAAGCATTAGTCATATTTTTTTTGACTGAGAAATATTATTTAAATATTATTTATTAGTCATATTGAAAAAAAAAACTAATAGTATGTATTTACGGGTTGAATATATTTATTTGTCTTCGCTTTGTTTTATATTTATCTTTGCTATGTCCTACATATATGGCCAAATGTTTTTATTAGTATTGTAATAGGCATTATTTTGGTAAGGACATGATTGATGTAAAAAAATGTCGTTACTTCTAATAAAAAGCTGGAAGTTTTCTTTAGCTTGTTCTTCTTGTCAGTCAGAAATGCCCTGAACGAGGAAAACAATTCGGACGATTCAAAAGTGCTTGTTATAAGTCAACTTGATCCCATCGTGTAAATGAGGCATAAAGGTAACCTTGTATAATATCCATTTCCATAATAAAAATGGAATTTTCATATCCAAATAATTTATTATAACCACTCCCACCGTGAAGTTCAAGAGAGAATACTTCAATTATCATATTTTAACGAACCCTAAGAACGATCAAATCCATTTTGGTTCACAAAATACACACAAAAAATTGCGTCTATTCATTCGAAAAGCTGTTGACTTTTCGCAGATGCCAAAACACGATAATATTTTAACGTAGCTTTTTCTCTAGTGCTACTGATTTATCCGAGCTTTTCTAAATGTTTAAAAATAAAATACGCTTGCCAATATGTTTCATCTATACCATAATATATAGCGGGTCAACAATAAAACCAAAATATATATAGGTTTATATTTTTCCCACTGGTTTTTTAAGTCCATAAAAAATCCAAGCAGATTCGACTGTTTTTTGACCAATATGTAAAGATAATTTGATATGTGAATTCCTATTCTCAGATTTTTTTAGTTATCTTTTTTTTTCAGCATAGTTACGGACGATGCTACTAGCTTTTCGGCAGCGGCTTCGTCTGATTAATAACCTTAATGAACGTTAATGCAACTGACCGTTAGATTCACGTGTGATTTTAATAAGTCTTCACTGGGGTCAGACTCCTGTAATACGTTGTACATAGTTATAGCCAGGCAGGGATATTAATTTTAGTTAGGTCTTAACCGCGGTGAAGATTACAATTATTTTACAGGCTTTCAATTAAAAAAAATACGAATAAACTTTATGATTTTGCACAACGGCACAGATTTCCATAAAATGATAGTTCTGCTTAGACTCTACTTTAAAGTTTACTCTGTACCAGGTTAGTTTTAATTTAGGGATGGAATGCCTTTTTTAACTTCTATTATCTATTATCTACATCTTCATACCGTAATCCTTCTATTAAACCCGTGGGGCTTAAAATTTTTCCATCTATACTTATATTATAAACAGGAAGAATTTAGTTATTTATATAAAAAAATGCTAGACCGATTTTAAAAATTATTTCATCTACAAAAAGCTACGTATATCATCCTCGAGCGACATGAGCTATAATTGACGCGGGAAAAGTCGTGGGTCAGTGCTCCATTTTATTTAAAATATTTAATAGGCGGTGCAAAGTTACGTCTAAACGGTCTAATAATCATATAAAAACATGCAATAATAAAATATGCTCACATTTATTAAAATAGCGCCATCTATACTAAAATTTGGAAACCTCAACCATGGTTAGCCTATCACAACAAAACGAAAGTAAAAAGCAAGGAACTAACTTGCTGTACTTTCTCAAAAGAGGTTGCTTTACTTACCAGCTGATATTTTGGTTGTAATCATGAAACATAGGGGGCGTAATAATGTATTATTTAACGTGAACCATTGTATCTGAACCATGCTTTCCGCATTGTAGAGTTGAATAAATATAATAATTTAAAATATTAAACTATCACCAATAAGATATATATATACATATATTTTCTAAATATAAAACTACCGTCATTGATTCACGTGATGTCAAAAATTAAACAAGCAATAATTTGTTGCTGTATAAGATTTAGAACTAATGTAAGTTTTTCTTTCCAAACATCCGGGTTCGATTCCCGAAGTGAGAACTAGTTTTTTTAATCTATGGATGAAGTTTTCCCTTTCACTAAAATAGATAGTATTGATTCTAGTCATACTTACAACATCTAAGCGTTGTTCATGTTGTTTGGTAGATAAATTTGGGATAAATGACTGAATTCGAAATTTGGGATAAATGACTAATCCATATTCATCATTCTTTATCGTTCGTTCGTCGTTACTAAAGTAGGTGCATGTCAAAGTGATAAAAGATGTCGTATCCTGTGGCTAGAATCATAATTATGTATGCGAAGTTTAAGACAGAAAATTAATATAAAAATAGTAGTTATTGACGCTTTATATCGCGCAATTGGCATCATTTGTCGCTGTCGCATTGATTCACCTGTACATTATCTTAAAGCTTCTTAAAAGACGATTACTTTTAAAAGTACCGATATTTCCATTGAAATAGCTGTTAAAGGATTCACTCGTGAATATGACACGCTCCATTTCACTCCGTCAAGGGTAACCTCACAATATTGAATGTGGGAGACGAAAGGATCAGCGGGTGAATGAAATTTTTATATATATTCAATCACATTAAAGATAAGGTAAGTGTTCAGATGAACGTACGTTTAAAAACTCAAATGTCGGAGATTATAAATGTTTGTTATGACTAGAAACCTGTGCTCTAAACTTAAATATAAATTTTTTTTTTTTGATGTTCCATTATAGATAACATTTCATACACATTTTAAGGTGTTGCTATAGAATATTCACATACAGTAATTCTAGTTTTAACTCAATCTGTTATGAATAGTTGTTCATCAATTTTTTTTTTTATTTCATGTGATAGCTATGCATATCCCTATTTGGTATATCCATAGTTAAGGTCATTGTCCCAACAGTAGGACTATGCATAGAATGAATGAATAATTATAATAATTATGAGTATATAAAAATCAGTTTTAAACCGATAACGCAACATATTACAGTAACATACAAATATTAGGAAGAAAAGACCAGAGGCAATATTTATGACATTTCATAATTAATCCGAAATGCTTAAAACATTATTTAGAGAAACAGATGATTTTATTTCTTCATTATATACATTCATTGGGGATTTTACCTTTACTCCATGTTTTTGATGACTCCAGGGATATGTCGCATGTCTTACTGACTTGGAATCGTATTCAGCGAAGAAGTGACATATCTAGAGGACGGTATTTTTTTTAGGATTAATAAACTGCTTGGATTTGATACTCACTTGGACGTATATCTTCTAACAATAGACTGAAAGTAAGTAAATAACATTATGTTTAAGGGATTGAGTAGGTAAAGTTTTAAGCATCTGAAATGAAATTATTGTTACTATATATCTTTTTATCAGAAGTAACGATATTTAAAAAATAATCCCTATTTCCAAATTAATATGTAAATAATATAAAATATTATTATTACGAGTATTATACATAGATAGAATAATAACAACTTTTGCAGAACATTCATTTATTTATTAAAGCACACTTCTTATCAAAGCCAACAAGACAAAAAGGTACATTTTAATTGTTATAACTAACAATAACAAAATTTAAATAAATTAGCAAATTTAATAGAACAATAACGAATAAATGAAAGACTCTTTATTGTACACACCATAAGTAAATAAAAAAATATAATGTTACAGACATATGAAAAAATAATTTAATAGTATACAATAAAATTAACGCTAATAATTGCATGGACTGCAGTCCTTAAAATAATTATAGCCACTTCTTAAAATTATAAACGACTTACAAATATTTAATGTTCATATTGAGAGCAAAAAGTAAATGAAAAGATTTGCAAGTTACACATAATTTAATAATGGTTATATAGAATTCGAACCTGACCTCAAATTAAGTTTTTTGTATCATAAATGGCTTACTTGTTGTATGTGCAACATAACAAATACCAATAAACCTTTGAAAGTCAATTTTTAGAAGTAATAAAATTAGCAAACGGCGGCGCAGCATAAAGTATATATAAATAAAATCTAAAATCTTTACAGCTTGTAAGTCGATTTTATTTGATTCAACCTCTATTGTCTTTGCTGTGACAGCGCTGTGCTAGACATTAACATTAAATAAACAAGGTTTAGAGCATTGGAGTAAATTGACTGCACTTGGTACTAGTCAAAATTCATATTACTTAGTAAAGGTAAACCTAGTACGAAGTTTTACGGGAAGTAATTTTTACTCCTAGAAGGTAGTTTTGCTTATTCGCTCTATTATATGAATTTGGACTAATGCTAAAATTGTAATTTTAGCGCAAATTTACTCTGACGCTAAACGTTGATTAATAAGAGCAACGTAATTTTTAACAGAGTAAACCTACAAATCTATAGATACCATAAATTACCGTAACCACCATCAAACGAATATATCAGTGTATATTGCGTTAAGCTTGATATTTTTATTTCCTGTCAGCTATTTTTAGCTAAACATAATACTTTCCTCTGAGAGGCGTTTCTCAGTCAGTGGTTATTATACAATATCGTTCACTCACATGTCAAATTACCATATTATTAAAAGAGTGGTTACGCTTTTATAACATAAACATTGACGACAAAGAGTAACGAAAGTGATCGAACGTCCCGGTTGTCGGTCTGTCCGTCCGTCTTTACGTTTGTCTGTCACAGTTGTTTTTTATTAATTCAGAAACTCCACAATCTATTTATATACGAATACTATGATTAATTTTGGGGTGTGATAGTAACTTAAGCTAATTACAGAGTTCGACAACTTATAAAGATAGCTAACTTTTTTCATAATTATTGATTTGATTTGTTTGATTTACTACTTATTTTGACTATTTAAACCATTTTGAACAGGCTAATAAAAAGTACTTATAATTTTTAGAATTAAATGTCATACCAGGTAATTTGCAGGCCCGGCACGCTCGCTGCGCTCGCTCGTCTTGCGGTATTGTTGCAGTTCTATCCTAAAATATTACCTGAAAACAAAAGCTATAAACATTTTGTTTCCTTTAGACACCGGCCCACACGAATCGAATTCAAACAGTTTTATACTAATGTGAAATCGAATTGTTATTTATTATTTTCTGAAACTTTTTTTTTTTATAAAATGACAATTTTTAGTTATATTTGACTAATTGTTCATTATCAATGATAAAATTTCTTTAAAAAAAACTTTTATTTTTCACGAGTACATAAACGGTTTGTTTAAGAAACGAACTCTAGTTCTGGTCTTTACATACAGCCAACGAAATATCAAATTTAATTTACAGTTAATTTCATATTGATCGGATCTACAGTGGAAACATGACGAGAAGCAATTATTATAAATCGAAATGGAAAACCTCAATTAAAAACAAGGATCAAATTCATTTCGTCACCCAAATAAAAATATAGTTTTAATAGTTGTTCAATGAAGAGGTAGTATCCGCTATCTATTTTCCGAAAATACTAAAGGAACGTGTAAAACTTTTCTCATAAAACAACCAAAAATGAAAAGCTTTCATCTTTTCTGCGTAAACACTAGCACCACTAAATTTTAGACAGAAAATTTGTTTATATCCTTTGTAATTCAATCAAAGTACCACCTTTTGTAAGTAAACAGATCAAAATTAGTAATTAAAATTTCACATGGAGTTTTCCATTTAACTTTCATCAAGTTTTCGCGCTTTCACCAATCAAATAGCGTCGTTTGTCTATAAATGTTATGTCATGTATTGCTAGGCTCGAAGGGTTCAACCTCCGGATTCAGTAGGGTAAAAGCTCAAATTGCAACGTTTTTATCTCTGGTATGTCGACTCGACGTACTGCGGCAACATATTATGTGCGTGCGCATCTATAGAGCAGCCATACTACGGTGAGTTGGTTGGCATGCGCTTAATTGACGTTTATCAATTAAATTATAGAACTTTTTATTCTTTATTTCCGATTTTAGTGTCTCAAAAGAAAAGAGAATAAAAAGTTGTCTACACATAGTGGCGAACACGATTTGTGCACTAAATAAAAAAAAATCACATAGGGCAAAGGTGTGGTTTTCGCCACTGTCCCTTAATTGGCCATTGGAACTTCAAGGCGTTCTAATAACGCATAGGCAACTTAATCACTTTGCAGTGAATGGTTTTTAAAATGTTGCATTATGGCAAAACTGATATGGTCGACAGCTATGATAAGTCAATGTTCACTTACCTATAACATTTAAAATTGCCAAAACTAGGTCTTAATCTCAAACAAAAGTAACATATTAATTAAGTACGTAAAAAGAACATCTCATACGCGTTGTGAGATTGAGATAAACCATAGAACAGGGAAAAACCACGGTTTTAACTTTTAAGTTTAATTAAATTAGAATTCGTAGAATGCACATGACGTTTTTGTTCTCACAACCAGTTGAAAAGTTGTACCCGTTCACGTATTACAGTTGTGTATAAAGGAAAGTTTACTGTTAACTAAAGCCAAATTTGAATTGGTCAGCTCTAGTTAAACAGTATTTTTATTTTGAATAACAAATTATAAGTTGTTCTTGTTATTTTGCTGAGCTGCAAATATACTTAAGTACATGTAATGCAACAGCATCATTACTATTTATCCCGTAACTTTACTCGCGTAAACTGTAGCCTATGTCATAAACAAATGAAACAAACAAAATCAGACTTCTTATAATCTTAGTATAGATTCTCTTTTTATACCTCCTTCTTTAGAATGGTGTAATACGTGTATAGCGTTAGGCTTATCCAGACGCTAATGTTAGCAAGAGTTAAGAATGTCAGGATGTATGCAAATAGAACAAATGCAGTAGCAATGGGTTCTATTAAAACCCATATTTTTATTTACAATTTACAATATTACATGTCTATTCCTTCCCATCCATAAAGAAGGCTTGAGCCCCTGCAGTGGGGACGTAAAAAGGGATGAAGAGGATAATGACATCTCTATTTTAATCATAAGTAGATTGACGGTTCAATAAAAAGACATGTACAAGGTAGCATTTAAAAATACATATTTCAAACAATCACAACACGAAAGTGACGATACTTTAAATTTTTATTAAAGAGTACAATCGGTGTTCAGATGTCAAATATCGGTACATAATACACAACCAGCTAAGACTGGTACTTAAAAAAAATCAAATTCCATTTTTATTCTGTTCTACATTTTTTTTTAGTTCATACAAGCTAATTTTGTCTTCAATTAGCTGATGTGTATTGTGTAAACGGTAATGGGAATATTAATAATCCAATTAACATCTAAGCTGCAATTTTAAACGCCACTAATTATATTTAACAATTAAAAAAAAAAATATTCTTCACCTAAAGCCCTCGATCTTTAAAGTTTAACTTTCAAATAAGCGAAACGCCGGTCGAAAGAGAATTAATTTATTTGAAAACAAATAACAATGGGCTTCGCAACTTTTGATACCATCCATTAAATCAGGAGGTACTTGACAATTTTCGTTTCGTCTTAAAGCTTGCAATATTGTTTTGAAACAATTTCGTAGAATGATTTTAATGCTGTCACTTTTTTAAATATCGGTGATTATTATTATAAAGTAAATTGGAGTTTTTGATAGAACATAGAATGAAAATCTCTTACTTTAGAAATACTTAACCTTGATAAACAGAGCGAATACTGAAGAATGTTTACTTAAAGCGGATCAGAATGGGCAAGAACAACCATACGACCTTCATAGATAAATAAGGCTTTAAGTGGGTAGCCTACTTGGTACCGGACTCTGCTTTTAAAATAAAAATTTCTGCTGAATAAAACGTCAGGATATTCAAACGGTAGCCGATATTCATTCGTGGTGACGTAACGTGTGAGCCTAATGTACAACAAAATAAAATAACTTCGGTCCGAAGTAAAGTCACCGATGTAACAAGACGAGACACCTAAAGAGGCGAGACATTTTGTCTGAATAGGCTAGCTTTTTTTTTAATTTTATAAATAAATAGTCCATTAATGTCTGATAAATTATTCAGAAGTAACAACATGTCTGCGATGAACAGTTTCGGAAGTATGGTGCTGTGTCTATGGAACTGCAGCTAGTAGGCCCAAATTACGTACTACGAACTACGAATGGACTACGAACGCACGTTACGTAGGGACGTAACGTGTGACGTCACACGTTACTACGATATTGAAAATGTATGGGCGTCTGGGCGATCTTTGTAATAAATAATATCTTGTTATTTGTGATTTTATATTTGAAGTTTTTAAAATGAAAGTTGTTATATTTTATACAACTAATTTAATGCCGTATATATTTTATCAAATTGCTATAATATATTTTCCATATTATTTGCAAGTTTTCAGTCTGATATTTTCCAAATTAATGTAATAAAATTTATTTTGTTTAATATTCATGAGTAAGTATATATAAATTTTCCGATGATATAACAGAAAGCTGTATTTTACGTTTTATCAATACAATCAAAAAGAGTAGAAATAAAAAAGTCAAAAAATTAACTATATCGATACAAAGCTAGCACTTAATACAAAAAGGTTTCTACAAAAGGTCGTCTTCCACGTCGTGACGCATGCAGAAGATTCCTCGGGGGTATATATTGTTTGACATTACTATTTGACTTAGCGACTCGACGCCCCAGGGTAAATAATGTCACTAAATAGAACACTTACATTACTAAAATACAAGATGCGGTATCAACGTATAAATAAGCGCAAAGGTTTGTCAATAACATGTAATCTAATCAAGAAAAGGGATGCTCCGTATTTATGATCGACTTCAAAAACAATTAATTTTAGCTATAATTTATTTGGAAGTGTTAGCTATAGTTGATGTCAAATTTACTTTAATACAGAATAACATACTTTAGTATAATAAAGTCAACCCCGAATACAGAGTTGTCACAACAGAAATATTCCATAAAATATATAAATAAAATAAAACCTATTTAAAAATGAAATAAAGATGTACTTTATCATATTTTAAATGTAAATGTCCATGCTGTTACAGTTACAACACTGTACTCAAAATTGATTTCGAGGCTGACTTTATTACAAGATAGCACAGTAGATCGGTTTTTTGTTGGAATACTTAACTTTCAGTCTAGGGAACATTCACAAGTTGCATCAAAGCGGTTTTTTAGATCTTTTGAAGTTTATATCTTCAAAACCATGAAATCGAAAAAAGGAGCAAATAAATAATAAAAACGACTTCCAAAAATCTTAACAAACGCAGTCTATATAAAATACGTGTGTAATTTTGTGTAAGTTAATAGTATTAACCGTCCAACTTTATTACATTGTTAAGTTTATATATGAGAATTTTCCTTCCAAAAATAACTTCCAACAGGAAACTCATAGCGTAGTTTAGAATTAAAATAAAATATTGCCCGTTTTCAATCAATTTAGGAGTCACACAAATCTTACACTTAAGTAATGGATATGCCAAGGGATAATTAAGGAGTTCATATATTACAATTATGATATGAACAATTTCAAAATTTTTTGAATTTTCCAATTTTTTATATATGGCCAATGACGACTTGGGTGCTCGTATAAACACAAGACCACGTATTATTTTTCAAAATATATATTTTTGTTATTCTCTTTTTACGTGTAGTTGTAACTAACGTGACATTGGTGGAATTGTGTAAACGCAAATAAATACATTAAAAAAATAAGAAGAACTGAAGCATGCAAAATCGAACACAAACATTGCCTATTTAAGCGAGTGCTTTGTAAGACATTACCTAACGTTACAGGTTTGGTGACACGATAAATCTGACTTTTCTATTCTTACTATTAAGTAATTTCTAGTTAAGCAATGCCTAGTTCTAGGTTAGTTAAAACGTGCATAAAAACACAATGAATGATAGAAAAAAGCTAAGAAATTTCTCTAATTTTTCTTGTGTTAATAATTAAAGTAGACAATAAATATTTACATAATTACAGACGCCTATTATACTTGAGTAAATAGTTAGTTAATATCTCCACAATGAATTAAAAAATAGACTGAATATTCATATATCATCGATTATAATTCATATTTGGTAAAGTAAAAAAGTAATTAATCTGACTCGTATTTTGATAGATGTCGAATCTACATATTGGTGGAACACATTTACCAATCCATTTAAGCTCAACTCGTGTTTGAAATTATGCAACCATTTTCAAGTCGTGAGATCTATGTAGTAGTATAACCCTTTTCCCCATATTCGATAATGACGGTACGTATTTTAAGTATTACCTTATCTACATTTGATAATGTCTTTAAGTATTTTTAACGTAACTTTAACGTAAAAAATACCTCTAATACCAAGAAAATTTTGTTGAATAATAATACTTTTATGATTCCTTACCCAAAGGGTAAATAATTTAAGACTCCGTTCCGTCTGTCTGTCTATCACCAAGCTTAATCTCATGAACCGTAATATCAGAAATTTCACAAGTTTCTGGTATTTTGGTGCTATTGCCATGAAAGTTTAAACGCATTATATTTTTTTGTATAAAAGCAAATTGAAATAAATATTGAAGGAGGTCCAACGCATTCTTACCTGATTTTTAAATTGCTCGTTCTAACTCGACGTGGCTAAATGCAATTTCTAGTGAACCCAGTAGGTTTTAGGATTGCGTATCCAAAGGGTAAAAGGGGAACCCTATTATTGAGTCTTCACCGTCTGTCTGTCTATCACCAGGCTGTATCTAATGAACCGTGAATGGTAGACAGTTGAAAATTACACAGATGATGTATTTTTGTTGCCGCTTCAACAACAAATACTAAAAACTAGAATAAAATAAATATTTAAGAGGATCCCAGACAACAAACGATGTTTTTGTTCGTTACGGAACCCTTTGTGCGCAAGTTCGACTCGTAATTGGCCAGGTTTTTCTACTTCGAACCTCAAAATGTAACACAGAACACCAACAACATCACTCTGCGGTCTACCTGACCATTCGTCATTCGTTTGTCACAACTAATTTGCTATGAAAGTACTAATGTATGACCAAAAGGCAATGTAAGGTAAAAAGAAAAAGTGAATTTAAACATGAGCATGGCGATTCTTTTGGAACTAAATTAGAAAATTAACAAAAACATTTTACAATTTATTAAGTGACGTATCATTTTAATAATAATAATAATAATAAAGCATTTATTATTACTACATTTATTTGATAGGGCTTTATATTTTTTATGATAATCAAACACTATTTTTATAATTTTAATATAAACAATTTCAAATGTATTTACGGTAATATGCGAACATTGACCAAACTTTTAATCTCCAAACTGCTGGGATTAAAATTTGAATAAATAGGTTGTATTTTGTATTTTTTATTTTACAAAGAAAAGGTTACGTGTTTCACGCGTATCTATGTAACATGTGTATGTAAATTCTTTATTACCTTATATCTTCAGACCCGCGAGAATAGGTGATTGAGGTATCTTAAGATTTGTCTTATAAGCCCAAGTATGTATAGGTATATCTTGTTTCAGCCTCTTCAGTTGTTTTTACGCAGGCGAATTTTATTTATTTTTATTGATATATTTAACACTGATCACTATAATTCACAATACGATCTTACTTCTTAGGTTGATTAGATGTTGGTTAGATTTTATATATTGCAGCAGAGCAATTCCGTAAAAATCAGAACCCCGAACTCAAATAAGTCCAAAAGCAAATCCGCTTAACTCATAATAGTGTAGAAATTCTATTGATTCCATATTTTTGGTATAAATATATAAAACAAGAACCTTACTTCCCGTATGCCACGAAACGTTAATACCAATTCAAGGTTAAGCGAATGTGGCTCTTCTGACAACGTTATCGTTATTCTCTACAAAAAGAAATTTTGATTACTTTTCTTAAAATAGATTCAAATTTCTTACAGCGATGACTTAAAACTGAGGTATCCCAGTCGAATCTTCAATGATTGGCAATATTCTTAATGGATGTACTGCCTTTGAGAGCTTAAAAGTCTATGTTATAATTTGACGGTACGAAATGAAATCAATGTGCTTGAGGGGCTTCTAATATTGAAAGTCTATCGCAATAAAATTTAAAATAATTTGACGAGCGATTTCGTAAAGATTGTTGAGGACCCGATATTTCAACATTTTGTTAAGTAATTAATTTAAGAATAGACTTTATATATATTTTCTATATAAAGATTGCTTCTGACGAATTCTGAAAGGCATAAATAGACGTTATCTTCATTCACTTTTAAGTTTTTTAGCTTCTGCCCACAAGATCGTGTGGGCTGCACAATTTTCCCTGCGGAGGGATTTAGCGAGTTCAAAGATTTTTTAGTGGAAAAGTAAGCTTGAGACAAACATTTACTTAAACAGGACTGTTCATTAACATCTTGTCGATTTCCTCAATGCTGGGATTCAGAATTTATATGTCGATGAAATCTAAATATCGAACTAAAACGCACCATGCAGCTCTGTTTCAGTGCTAACGGGAGCAGATACAGCTAGGATCAACGACTTTACGTGCCTCACGAACACGAAGGAGGTTGATTAACCTTCGCATCGCAGACCAATAGCGACAACTATTGTACAGCAATTATCCATTCATATTTTATCTTTTTGTTTTAAATTTTAATATCACTATATATTCAAATACCTATTGACATTCGAACTGCAAAAAGTCATTTTTTCAACATGTTTTACCATTTAAATTTTAATGAAACTCGGCATGTTATAGCATCAGATATAGAGAATCAATATAAGTTTTTTCCAGTGGTAACTTTTTTCCTCATTTATAAATCGATTGACCAACTTATTGTTTGGATTTTTCATTAACATGTTTATAGACTTGGTTCATAGAAAATTACTATAAAATAACACCTTATTCTGATTTTGAAAACATGACATTAGAACTCTTTAAAAAAGTAATCTCCAAACACTTTCTTTCAAAAAACTATAATCTTAGCTACAGATTTAATCAACTAAAATACAGAGCTAATAATTCCAAACTGCTATAGGTTACGATAAATGGTTTATGTTAGTGGCATTTTCCCTATGGAAGTCGGGTAAAGCTTTTGTGTACGTCACTTTAAATCGTACCGTATAACAAACGTTCGTTTAGATGAAGCGATAGTTATGAAATGTGTCTGGTTACAGGAAACTCCACTACGAATCATGAAAACAAATTGTTTCTGGTAAACTCGTTTGAATTATGAGTAAATTGTTTTTATCGCCACATCAAAGTTCGGTCATTAAGATATGAAAACGCAGTCTAAAGTAGCTTTTGCCACACGGAAATATTCCTGGGTAAATATTTATGAGATTGCAAACTTTTAAAACGTCCTGTAAAATTATAAAAAGAAAAATATGGTTTTAGAAACTTTTACGATGATGCCCGACTGCCACTAAAGTTCTAATATCTTATTCATATTTTTCAATTTTAACATAAATATTTCATACATCTGCTTTTTAACCGACTTCAAAAAAAGGAGCAGTATTCAATTCGACTTTTTTATTTTTGTTTTTTGTTACCTGGGAGGACCGATTTTGATGATTCTTCCTTTATTTGAAAATAGTGCTTGCCGTGTGATCCCATTTTAATTTGGTCCAGATCTGGTAATGGATTCTATGAGAAAACCATATAAGTCTTAAATTTGGATTAAGCATGCATGATGTTTGTTACCCCAAAACTCAAAATATCACTTAAATGTATGAAATAAAAACATAAAAAAATGAAACCAACTTCAAATTTAAAAGGGGAAAAATAATACTTATCTTAAAAGGGGTTCAATGTTTTAAGAAACATTGAAGTAGGGCGGTTATATTTAATTAACTACAGAAAACCTCAGCTGGACTTCAATGTTTCTTCAACATTTAACCCCTTTGAAGGCAAGTATTATTTTTCACATTTTAAAATTTGAAGTCGGTTCCATTTTTTTTATCCTTACATGAACCTATGTCGTGGGTAGGTAGTATTGACTATGCTAAATTAAAAGTTTCCAAGACTAATATTTTCTTAATTAAGTCACTGTTACGGTGAAACTATAAATAATGTCATGTTTCACAATCAAATCGATGGCATGTTATTGAAAGGTGATGTCAGAAGTCGACATGACCTTTCAATAACATGTCGAGCTGCTGGCACTGAGCCTTCTTTGCTTATCCCGCAAGGGATCTAGAACGTTTAATATAAATATTGAATCTATAAACTGCTGCGTAGAGCCCTTAAAAAAGCTCAAAAGAGTATTTACATGTTAAATTGAATCCTTATTTTGTTTTAAGCTGTGACTACCAACAGTGTACATGATTTAAACACTGCAGGTACAGGAATTTCCGTAATAGCAGTATAAGTATAATTTTCCAGGTGGCATTGCTGCGGCAATAATCTTGCCCATTCTTAAGTACTCGTAGAACACTGCGAACGGAAATTGTACTTTTTTGTTTGTCGGGGAAGTGGATTTGAGCGGACTTTATCAGTAAATTTGGTATTATGCCGTAATAAAATTTGATCGGTCTGTTTATTTACAGTGGTGAAACGTAACAAAAGTGAAAAGTTGGCACACTTTTAAAAACAACTTTTGATTGCTATACTGACGAATTTCATATGAAAACGAAATTTGATATTCGTAATTTCCCAAAGCCAATTTTTCATGAGTCAATATCACATAGATATGATTGTAACAAAAATTTAAAAAAAACTTTTCCTAAAATTTTGTTTTGAACAAACATAACGGCCATTTTACCCTATTTTATGGCGTCAAATAATATGTAAGTATAAAGCCTTCTTCAAAAATATGCTCAAATTAAAGGCGGCCGATAAATTCACGAACGTTCTTTTTATATGTTCTAGTTTATTTTAATTTAACGCACTACCGAAGTACCAAAATTCGGTACTATAAACGTTTCAAAACCGTCACAACGCGTACAAATCAATTTTATAATAATGTTATAAGCCCTAAATAGGGCCTAGTTTTATCACTGATTTGTTCTAAAAACATGACGTAAAAGCTCTTTACTATTATAGATTTTAATTACTCTTTTGATATTCGTTATAGTACAAACAGTCACAATGGTTACTGTTATAGATCTTTTTTATCACTGTATAGTAACTGAAGGCATTAGTTATAGAAAATAATGTTACTTGGGTAGATAATTAATTGTTTATATAAGCGAGTTTTTAATAAGAGAATAGGGAATTCGCATCCAACATATCTTATTGATGATAGCTTAGGTAAACATTAGTTAAATCATGGAAAAACTTCGAGCCGCCATTAGTCAAAAGGAAAGTTGTCGTAACTTTCTTTCTTAAATAAACTGATATTAAGAAAAGCTTTTTCTGTAAGTAAACTCAGAAAAACTGTGCTCAAACAAAATTTTAACGTCGTTTTTGGCGCCCTAATTATATTATGGGAATTTGGCATGAAACAGAATGCAAATAATTACCTCGTATCTGAAGAGACATTACCGAGGAAATGACGTAACGTAGAAAACATTTGCTGTTTCATGGAGCTTAATTGCGAGATTGTAACATTAAGAAAATTATATAGCAAAGGATTTATGATATGGCTGAATAATTATACTCGACTTATTTACATAAATGTAGCTTTTATAATGTTTCATTACCTATTAAATTTCTCTTGATATTATTCAGGTTATATTCAGAACGTACACTTAAGTAAGGCTCAAAATATAAACGTACGTACACTTAAGTAAGCCTTAAAGATGACTCAAAATATAAATTAGGGCTAAGACAAAGTGATAAATTTGGGCTCAAACGCCGACTTTAGCGTCGTACATTTCTAAGTTTTGTATTCGATTTCCATCCGGGTCAATAAAACAAATGAACTTTTATTATATATTGTCTCGGTATTGGTTGTTGATGTACCATCGCTTCGACTACTTGGAATCACTGTATTATGTTATATTTGATCACTCTTTCGTTCACAATGCTATCTTGGACAAGATTCTTAATGAAAAATGCTTGAGGAATCTTAAATAATTGTAATATATCAATAATATATTAATATACTAATATATTCGTCCCTCAAAGGCCGGCAGCGCGCTTGTAGCCCCTCTGGTGTTGCAGGTGTCCATGGGCGAATCACTTACCATCAGGTGATACGTCTGTTCGTCTGCGCGCTATCCCATAAAAAAATTAAAATCAAAAATTATATTATTTGACTGGTTAAGGGCTACTTGCATCAACCTTAGCGATACCAAACATTTTAAAGAATCAGTTAAGCAAATAATAATGAGTTATGAATGAATGAAATCTGACAATGGGTCACAACTTTAACTGTAAACGATAACCACCTAAGTTTCTCAGGTCAAAGTTATTGTTTTAGTATGCCATGAAAGAGGATGGTGCAACGCATCCCACAGTCAATGTTAGAGTCAGCGTGACAGATATTTTCAAATTTGAGATAAACCTTAACTTTAACTGCAATTTAGTACAACAGTCTTTTAGGGTAACAACAATTGTTCATTACATTTATTTTATGTGCTTTACATTCAGTCCGTCTAAACTAAAACTAACTTAATTAAAGTAGTACGGTACGTCACGGTTAATTAATTGCCCTCCCTGGAATATTCACGTATATTAGTAGATAAACTACTCGTCTTGAATAACGAACTAATAAAAAGGTTTGTTATTTAGATACTCTAAACAAAATATAGTATTCCTTTATTGAATATTTAAATAATGTTTATTATAATAACAGTAGGTGATAAACGATAAAATTGTAATAAGCGTCATAATTAATTAAGTTGAAAGCTAGTTGTGTAATCGAATGCTGTCATTCTATTAAAGAGCTTACTGTCTACAGCTGCAACACTTATTAATTGAATCGATATACTTACTTTTAATTTTGTTTGTTTGTTAGTTTTATTAACGGTTTGATGTAATATGAAAAATCTAAGAAAATACACAAAATCCACAGTCATACTAATTTATCTTAAAAACACCTGTGAAGAATATTAAGTATTTTTAAAACCCACTTAATTATTTTGTTAAAGCAAAATAATACCCTCTTTTGTCAATTTATATAAACATTCATTTTGAATAATTCTTGTTATTCGAATAAAGTTCAATACTTTTTTCGTTTGTTCTTTTCATACGTAAAGCGTTTTAACTTATCATTCAGTCAATCAAATAGTCTTATTGAGAAACCTAACCTAACAATAACAGAAAATGGAATCGCTAGATTCTTTGTATTCATATTTTTTTTTTACCCCACTACAAACAGAATTGCTATTGTGATATATATAGTATTGTTTTTATACTACAGAGACAATAATAAAAGAAACTATATTTGTTTTAAATGTCAAAGTTAAGTCTATAGAAATAAAAAAGGATTCTGTTGTTCCATTTATGTAATAAACCTACATATACTTTAAAAAGGGCACGAATAAATAAAAAAAAGTTTTTCTGAACAAGCTTTTATATGTGCGCACTATAACGTAAATAATTAAATTGTAAATATATTTAAAGTACTTATAATTAAAAGTCTGAGAAAGGTCTTTATGGAGAGAATAAATGTAAGAAATACGTGGTACATAATAAAAACAGGGTAAAACAACAGTTTTCTTATAACTGAAAAACATTTGACATCAAGGCAAAACAAAAGCGTTGAGATTATCTATAGTATACAAAGACTTCAGAAGTATTTGTTGGTATGTCTTAAAGTTAATCAAGGTTGCGTGTCATAAATTTAAACAGTTACATTGTTTTAGAGGAATAAGTCAGAAAAAGGTATGCACGCGCATCAAGTTTCTAAAAAAAAAAAATTAAAAACCCGAGTATGTATGCGCATTATCAAATACCATAAATCAAGAAGCGCGGAAATGTACGCCGCGTTTGTTAAAACATATTTCGCAAGTATCATGTTAAAAATTTAAAACTAAAATGGAGCTCGAGGTGAAAATGAAACTATTTCTCGCTAAAATTAGAGTTTACATTGCACCACTTGGCTTTTATAGACAATTTAGTTTCCTCGGTAATATTATTATACGAGATGTAAGTGTAATATAACTTGCTCACATTATTTTGCCAAACGAAGTTCATTAAATGGTTACTTTATTGACAGTTAGGGGACTATAAATACAAAAGTTCAAACGAAAAGCCATAAAAGCAAAGGCTTTTGGTTTGAACTTAAAATAAAAGCAAAGGCTTTTATGGCTTTAGAAAATAAAATGTAACTGACATACATATAAAGTTTCACAACACGATTGAGAAATATTTTCTAATGGAAAATATCCGTGGAAATCGATAGTTATCATTCATATCATAAGGTAAAATCTAAAAATACAAAATTTTCCGCGATATCGTCACTTATTTGAAACGAATAACGTTCTATGTAAGTTCCGATATGAGTAAGAAGGGCGTGACGTCACGCGCTGTTTACGGTTACGTGAACACAAGCATAAATATTATTTTGTTTTCATATAATTTGTTTAAGCAATATTATAAGTATCATCATCATCATCATCAGCCCTTTTACGTCCCCACTGCAGGGGCTTAGGCCTTCCTTATGGATGGTTAAGGAGGATAAGCCATGACCCTCCACGCTGGCCCAATGTGGATTGGAGGGTATTAACGACTGCAAATGCAGCCGGGACCAACGGCTTAACGTGCCTTCCGAAGCACGGAGTAGCTCGAGATAATAATTTTTTGGTCACCCATCCCGTGACCGACCCTTGCGAAAGTTGCTTAACGACAACGATCGCGGGCCACGGCGCTTATCCACTACGCCACCGAGCTACTCTATTATTATAAGTATAATAAGCATAAATGTGTCATTATCGGTAATAGTTATTTAAACACTACCAAAAAAATAAATATATATATACTCGTATTTTCATTTACTGTCTACACCCATACACCATGTGTTTCATGATCAGTTCAGTATTTCCGAATATTATTCCTACAAACAAATAAACAAAAAAAAATAATAATCAATATTAAAACTAAAAAGGAAACGTTGTATTTAAGTTTTTGTTTGCATTGAAAAGACTCCGAAACTAATCCGATTTTAAACATTCTTTCACCTACGAGAAGTAACATCATATATGAATGCAATGTCGCACAATTTACGCAAATAATGTTGATTTGTAATGATTGGTTAAATTAAATTCCTGCAAATTAAACTCAATTTGGTTATAAACTGAATTCTTAGAGTACATTCTTCCATTAGCATTCTCTGTTCCATTCTCTAAGGCGTCTTACAGTAAACTTTCCTAATTGCAACTAGATAGTTGTTACTGGTCAACCACATGGGATCTTTAAAATGCACTATCCGACATGCAGAGTGGATTGAGGTGACTCAACTTTTGCATTACATCTGTTTGATTTGGAATTTGAACTTTAATATTTAGAGTTAAGGTATAATACATACTATATGATATCAAAAAGCAGTCACAGACAGACATGCAATGGTTCATTCTTCTGTGAAAGGTCGTGACTTAGAAGTTAACCGTAATATATCTTTGAAAATATTCTTAACAGAAGTGGTAGAAGAAAAAATATATAAAAAGGATTTTCATTATCGTTCACTTCGGATAATGCTGCTGTCAGCTTGGAGATATTTTATTGTGTAAGGAAAAAATTGAGGAGAAGTCATTTAGGTTCTAAATGGCTCCAATGTATTTTAGATTTGTATGTCTGATCTCTGATAAAAACGAAAAAACATTTACAGAGCAATAGGACAAAAACCTTTCCTTATAAATCGAAATAATTGTAACTTATTACCATATTAATGATTAAAACGAAGTTATTGAAGCCCTGTTTTATAAGAAAAGGTTATTAAGGGTAGAGTATCAAGGGTATTGATGTATTAACAATTAAAACTACGCTTTAATTTATTATTAATAAAGTTATAAGATAAATTACTGTCGTTTCCGACTACTTTACCAGCCTCTTTAGATAAGTGATTTTTTACATTTTCGTTAATTCGAGTAGGACTTATAACACATCATTTTTATTGCTGTTGCTGGCTTTCTTGTGTTTTTATTTTTATCGTTCTTGGTTTTTATGATCATCAAGTTCTAAATATGTTTTTCTTGCCCTTATTTTATCTTTAATTCAATTATTATTAGGTCCTCTGTCGAAAAGAATGATCGCGTTAATGGCTAATCCACTTTTAAATATGTGAATTGTTGATAAGTCATTTACTTTGTGATATACTATTTGAGATTGTGGTAAAGGAGTAACAAAGGTTTGAGCATCGATAACCTTTTCTTATTAATTTTAGTATCAAAAGGCATATACATATATAAAATGTAAAACTATCAATTAATATATGATGTAAAGTATTGATTTCACATAATTTTACTATTGTGCCTCCAATTCGAGCATTTTCCAAGACGAGTAGCTAAAACCTCCCTATTATTAACTGAGACAATGTAGAAAAGTCCTTTTTCTACATTGACCCGGCTTTGAATCGAACTCAGGACCTCAGAAATAGCGATACCTTAAAACCGGCATGCGAACCACTCGGCTATAGGTCGTTAATGTAAAACTTAAGTGATAAAAAAAAACACATAAATACTTGTTATACAAACAAACACATAAAGTTCTTTAACATTAATTTTTATGTATACTCTATTCATTATAGCATTAGACAGAAGTTACATAAGGTTCTTTTTATGGTATATTTTGTGACAAAATATCAATAATCATGTTACACTTAAGACTGACGGCTAATTTGGTACATATTCACTTAAATACCAGCTGCTATACTTAACTGTTGTCATTTAAGCTATCTATTAAACAAATTAATGAGTATTTGATTAACTTAAATTATTTAATAACTATTACAATAAAAAGTGTTCATCTTAAAGAACCTAAAGAAGCAGGGTTGGATAGTTTTGGCACGATTCTCATGTCACTATAATTCTATTAAATTGAAAACGTTGCCTAATCCCTTCAAACATTTCGGCAGTACAGTTTTTTAATTTTGTCAGATTATTATGTATTCATAATTGTCAAAATACGTAATCTGGGATCGTCATTCATTGTGAATGCTACTGCCTTACTTGTTGTTTTGCCGTTTTCCGTGATTAAGTTGTTATTGTTTTATTTTAGTTTTGTTATGGTTTTGTTTTTGTTGTAAAGTTTTATTAAATATGGACGAAGTCGGTGCAGGCCCGAGTGGCTTACAACAATTACGCTCTAAGCCCCCATACCTACCCTCAACCTTTGACTTTTCAAGAAGTTTTTCCAATGTCTTAATCAATAGTGAATGTCTGAATAAATGTTATAAAAGTAATAATAAAAATTTCATTTTGTTTACCTTTCTTTACTGGGCATGGATATAACTAAATTCTATTCTAATTATTATAATCAAATCAATAGTTAGATAGTTTTAGTTCCATGTTGGCTTGGGAGTAAAAGATGAATTTAGAAAATGCTGGCCTCATCTCAACCCCGAGGTATCGTAAAAAATAGAAAATAGCTCATCTCTTTCAGACTACCTAACTTTCAAAGTTTCAACAAAACTATAGTATATATTTTTTAAATTTATCTTGAAAATAAAATGTTCTGCACTGCTGCTTCTATGACCCTCTTTTATCTAATATTATAATGAATGGAGTATAACATAATTTTATGGCCCGCATTTCTAGACGAATGATATTATGTATCTGAGTATCTACTAAATACTTTTGATAAAGATACCTATAACTAAATGTACCATCGCTCCCACAGGGATCGTGTAGAACTCTTGGCATTCATATGCTCCCCTGTAAGAAGAGCATGTTAGGAATTGGTGATCTGCGGAGCGATTCCGAAAAATCCGAATGGAATTCTCTCAGGTGTTCGAAGTCATTTCGAAAGCGACATCCTCTTAATCGTGAATTGGTAATAACGTTTATGGATAAGTGAAGTGAGTTTGGAAATGGCATAGGGATAGAAAAAGAGACACTTATGAATCATTCAATCTTATTTTGTTTTTTATACAAAAATGGAATCATTTGAATTTTTACACTAATACAATTATAACTTATTAAAATTCCTAAAAGTACTCGACTTATAAATGACTTACCGCCATAATTAAAAGACAGCATTTCAAAGAAAAAAAAAGTGTAAGGAGTACTTTTTCAACACATTGTAAATCAGCATAAGCTAATATTGTAATTGATTATTGATTTTATTGTTTGTATAAGTAATAACATATTGTATTTTAATTTATATAAACGAGTTGTAAAATCCGATAACACAACTCCCTGGTTTTTAAATATTATCTTTAACTGTTATTTATGTTTCTTTACTTGATAATAAGGAAAGAAAATGTTAAGGGATTCACTTTCGAAGTGAATTCGAATTCATTCTGGTTCCGATTTTTACAGAATTGCTCTGCGGGTTCTTTATAAGAATTTCTATCAGACATCAGTCACTTATGTGATTGTTCAATGTTACTTAAGTTTGGTGTTATTGAAATTGAATACTACTTTTGTCTATTGATCATCGATACTATCGATAAGTCCAGCTGACACTTAAATTGTGGTAATCTAAACTATTATTGCAACACTAGTTCTTGAGCCATAATCTATATATTAACAAAGTTACTTACAAGAAAGTTTCTTAATAGATCGTGTACATTGAACATAAAACTTCTTTAGTCTAACTTTATGTAGTTCCGTGGACTTTTAAAGGCTTACATATATAAAATACTTGAAGTCTGTAAAGAATTATTATCAAACAAATGTTTAGTAGTTAAAACAGTGTTGATTAGTAAGAGAATTACATTAAACACGATTGAATTGGTGAATTTTAAAACCACAAATTTGAATACTAGTTTCAAATAAAGTAAAATGTAATGAATGTCATTTTCTTTTGTTATAAACATTAAACTTCCCAGAGATATCGATATCAGTTCACTGAATCCGAAATACAAAACAAAAACAACGAAACCATTTATTAACAAAACTGAGAATTCTCGAATATAGATAATAATAGTTTTATATTCATTGCGTTGAGAGGTCGTAAAATGTTCAGTCGAAAGGTACTGGATATTAAAATAGTGTATTCCGGTGGAAATTGTTCGGAGTCAGTGGACTGCTCGACACTATCGATTGTTTAGTTGAACGGTCTTGAAGGCTCTATTGCGCGTCATATTAATATAAGATGAGAGACTGAACATTAAACATCACTTTATAATACCTTGCAAGAAATTGTTGCAGTTTCTTGTTTGTATAATGAATAATGTATATATATAATAAGAATATACATAATAAGTTTCTATAATTGGCGTCAATGCTGCATACTTATTTTTGTATAGAAATAACAAAACTGCTGTTGAAACTTTGTTGAATAAATAAATAAATAAAACGTAATTTTTTATCTTGTTATGGTTCTAAGATTCCACAAAACAAGTATAGCCTCTTATTTTCATTCTTATTTTTATACGCATGCCATTGTTCAAAACCTTTGCCAAATTTCATTAATGCATTAATTATTATTAGTAAGCTACCTACTTTTAAATATTCACATGAGTTTCTCTACTCTTATATAGTTAGAGCGCCACGCAAGAGTACCCTTTAAAGAGTTTATAATGTACTTTCCAGAAACTGTCTATGCTGGTTCGTATCAACGCCACAGGCAGTAAAAACTTTAATAAGTAAAGTCAAACAACTCCTGGGGATGATTTTAGGAGGGGCGAAACTCGTGTGGTGATTTTGCAAGATTTGTTGCCGTTTGTACATGTGAATTTGTTTGTGGTCGATACACAGAAGGTCTCGCGGATACTGACTGGATGTTGAAGTTACTAGATATCATAGTTTCACGGTTAAAGCAATGGATTTCCGCAAAATAACTCCTGATTAGAATCATGCGTTATTTTTAGAAACTTTTCAACCTTTGTTCCTTTTTTAGATACTGAATGAAATAATTTATTTCTCCGTGTATATCTGACTATTTTTATTAAGTATCTACATCATATGATAAATATTATAAGAAATATACATTCTAAAACAGTTGGGAGGTATTAGCTGACATAATTTTGAATTCTATAGAGTATACGTGATGCTTGAATTTATTGCTTGTTCCCGCTCTGCAAGCGAGCATTCGCGACCCTATCAATACATCAAATTACACAGTCTAATCAGCGTGCATCTTGATATCTCTTAGAGATCACTTATAATATTAATTCTTTTTCTCGTCGTAATAAAAAATTCCACATACATATTGCGTGATGTATATTTGTGCAGCAGTTATCGCCAGATTCTTCTCAGGTGACATTTCTATTAACTTGTTTGGTCTAAAAAATGTTCTAAGACTTAACATGCATCCTTTGGCATGCAGTAATATATCCCCAATTCGCTAAATATTTCTATGTATGTAATATTTACTATAGACTCGTTAGATTGTTTGAAATACTATATTTTCATCAATTTTGCATTCACAATGCTCTAGTGAAAAATATTCTTAGTGAAAAATGCTTAAAAAACAAGTGGATTTTTTAAGATTTTTTCATTAATAATATTTTCAGGAATATTGCTTTTAATAGTTATTTTAGTGTAAAAAAAAATTACAACCTTTCCATTTTGAATTAGTTGTAAGCAACATTACTAGGTTTATTATTAAGTAATAATTTAACATTTGAGGGCAAAGTTTATGTTTGAAGAAAGTTATAGTTGTACAATAGCTAGCTAAGCGTAGGCGTAGCGACCTTTCGCCCACGATCTCATACATATAAATCTAGTGAGAGCTCTTCTTCTTCTAAGGCTGTGATCATGGTTTAGGTATGTCGCATCATCTTTTCGAAGATCGTTTGATTTAGTTTCTTTTATTTTAATTGCTCGTTACTCGATTACTTAATTACTCGATTGTAGAGAGAGCATGATCATCGATACTTTTAATTTTATTAGAATGGTGACACTGACTTTGAAAGATCGTTAATAAAAACCAAGTTGTCGCCATTTTGGCACACATTCTGTTTCCGAACGCCGAGGAGTAAGGACATCCGACGACATCACGCTGGTATACACGCCTGCAGTGTTATTTTAAAGATAGTCCTCTGATATGGACGATCTATTTGGGCTTCGTAATAGCTCCTTCGGACTACCCGCCGTTAGGTATAATTAAAAATGCAGAACCGTACAGGCATATTGCGTTAGTATAGACGACAGCGTTATATAATCGCAGTTTCACACTTGCGTTTAATCACAGTGCATCTTAAGCCTTAGACCCAATATCATGTACTCTAGATATGAAAAGTAACTATGACACTAACATAATTTTTTCAAAAAATTTAAACCAACTTCGAATCACAGATGAATCTTTATCATTCGTAGTTACGATATATGTAAGACTAGCTTTTGCCCGCGACTTCGTCCGCGTGGTAAAGTTACTTTGAGCAGCATTTCTAACGAACATTTATTCATTATATCTCCTTGGGGGTAGAATCAATCAAATTCCTTTCTTAGAGAATGCCTACGTCATAGTTACCTTATTTATGCAAAGTCTCAGCCCGATCGGTTTAAAATTGACAAAGTTTCATACAAGCTTTCATCCCCTATTTTATCCCCTTGGGGATAGAATTGATCAAATTCCTTTCTTAGCGGATGCTTACGTCATAACATCTGCCTGTATGCCAAATTTCAGCCCGATCCGTCCAGTGGTTTGGGCTGTGCGTTGATAGATCACTATGTCAGTCAGCACCTTTGAGTTGTATAAATTTAGATGAACTGATTGGACAATTTTGGATTCTTAAACATTGTAACTAAACAATTACCTTACTCTATATATTCAATAAAAAATACTTTAAATTCAGCTTTTTAACCACGAATATAAAACACATCAAGATCTTTTTTTTGTTTGAAGTCGGTTAATAACTTGCAAAAGGTTTTATTTTCTTTTAAAAAATAAATATCAAATAGAGCTACAAATAAATTGGTATTTGTAAACGCAACAACAGCACAACCAAGTAAAATAAACTTATGAGTGTTGTATCTTAAATATATGTGTACGTTAAGGTTAACTGATGAGGTTCATTATCCTTTTCTGTATCGTTAACTTTTTGTACTGTTGAGTAAATTTGTAGATGTAAATAATAACTCACGATAAAAAAGCTCAAGGAGGAACATAGAGCTAAGATATATATACAAGCCTTTTGTGCTAAATGATTCTAGCAAAAGATAAAACACAGAACAAGATGTAGCATGCACATATCTTTTTAATAATACGAACTTTAAAAAAAAATCTTTAATTAGTTCTTCTTGTCATCTAAAAGACTTCTCAGAAGGGTAGTTTATAAAAATGTTGGCAGATTAAAAATTACTATTAATCCTTTTGAATAATAAATATTATTAGGTTTAAAAAAAAACTTAATAACTGCTTTTACATTTTATATGAATTATTCGACGGCTTCTGAAAATATATCGGTATGTTTTAGTAAAAATTGTGGTATGAATTCACTTCTTTTGGGTTATTGAATATACTAATCCAATCAAACAAATAGACCGGCCATTTGAATCAGTCCATTTTTAACGAAAATGTCATAGAACAAACATTAAAAAAAAAATTATTAGAATTGAAAACTTTCTTTTTTGTTGTAGTTAAAATAAAGTTTTATTTTATAAAGAATACAATATCAAAAATGTAACCGTTTTTATGGTTTGGTATCTACGTATTTTCACGAATATGAGATAATTACCTGACGAAATAGTTTTTATCAACAATAAGTTGTTAAATATCTTGGATCAATTCATTGTAATGTATTTTCTTCGGGGTGAAAGATAAAGCGAGAAAACCCCCGAAAATCCTGGATGGTAGCCACTTAAGGAAATTGCTGTAATAAGACAATCGGCAACAAAAGAAATGTACCATTTGCGAAACACCGAGAGTGATGGCCGTCAAACTAGGGATGTTTTGTATATGAACTTTTTGGTTTGGATACGGATAAAATAATATTGCAGATTATCCCTTTGTTTTGGTTACGGACTCTAGATTAATTTAGTAATTTTAAAAGTTCATAAAATACGAATATCAAATTCTGATATCACACATATTTGCATAAAAGCCTCTCTCCTTCCTCTTAAAGTAGATATCGACGGGAAATTATAAATAAAACTTGGACGGTAACAAAACTGTTATCTCATTAGATTCTGTTCATAATTATTTGGTAAATACGATATATATATATATATCTCGTTTGGTTTGGTCGTACGTTGAGGATATATTTATAATTTGGTTATTATTTCGGTTGCGATCACTAAGCTCCTTAGCATCCCTACGTCACACTAATGTTTTGTATCTAAACGTATATAGAGAAAATGAATACGTTCTGCAACGGTGGACTCAAACTTATATTAATTATTAAATCAGTTTTATCAATTTATCGGTTACTAGAAAACCACCTTATCCTTACGTATTTCTTATTTATTTTTACGTATACTTTACGTATTTCGCACAACCTCTGGGCTCTGGTTGTAGTTACCACATTTTTAAAACAATTACTACATTCTATTGAAAAATGCTTAAAAAATTCACTTGGTCCCTGGCACCCTGAGGGTTCAAACCATGAACTTTCGTAATCGGGGGCAGCTCAGTGGACTGTTTAACCACTGAGCTACCCACGACCTAACAGGACTGACGAATCTTTCAAGCATTTGTTACTTTTCACTACTACAGAACGTATTATCATCAGTGTTCAGGCAATCCACCCAAACAGCGGATAATATTTTTAGAAATGTTTAACTTTCGATAAAAATGAAAATTTGTTCTAATTATTTTATGAAAAATTTCGCATTAACAATGCTATATTGCAAAAAAAAAAATTTTTTTTTCTCTTTATTTTGGTACAAACAGTCATTACAATAAAGTGACATGACATTGCATATTTAAACTTAAGACAAATAGTACCCAGAATTTGCTACAAACAATGCTTATGCTTAGTAAATTGTAACAGTTATAGGTATATTAAAAGTACACTACTATTTGTTACAAAGGAAGAAAATATGTGAATTACAAAAGCGTCAATTACATTTATTTATAATTTGTGATTTGAAACTAGCGATAGTGTTACTAAATAAATCTAAGTCCGAGAATTCGTAGTTGTATGTATGAAGACAGCGGGTAAAGTAATTGTTACGGGTGTAGTTTTTGCGGCATCGAGGTGGCACAAATATATTTAGAGAACGTGAGGAACGAACGGGCAAGCCAGCTCTGCTAATAAAGTTAATTTTTGATAAAAGATGTGGGGAATCTATGTGATAATTCAATAGTTTATAGAGAAACACTAAGTCAAATTGCTTTCGACGGTCCTTTAAAGATATAAGTTTGTGGCGTTTTAAAGAGTTTATATATGGTTCGTTGTAATTATGTATACGGTAATTTAATATTTTTAGAAATTTCCTTTGTACTTTTTCGATTCTATCAACATCCACTTTATGATAAGGGTCCCATATAATACTACCAAAGTCTAAAATTGAACGTACAAAAGAATAATAAAGTATTTTGAGAGTTTGATTTTTTTGGAATGGTTTAGAAACCTGATTAATGAAACCTAAGTTGCCAAATGATCTTTGTACAATTGATTCTATGTGTAATTTAAACGAAAGCTTATTGTCCATCATTATACCTAAATCACGAATATTATCTACTCTTTTCAAAGTTGTATTATTGATTTTGTATTCAAAAATATCCGGCTTGCGTTTGCTCGTATAAGCTACAATACGACATTTATCAGTATTTAGAAATAATTGATTTTCAGCGCTTATAATTCTTTATAATTACTTTATAATTCTTAATGGAAAATGGTTAAAAAATCCACTTGGTCCCTTGATGGCTTTAAGCATTTTTCACTAAGAATATTACTCAGTATATCATTACGTTTGATTACGAAATTGATCAATTACTACATTATCAAAAGCTTTTACTTCAGTTGGTCAAATCTTATAAGCTGCATTTTACTCATTTTAGTTTTATGATTAGAATGTTTAAATATCGTAACTTAGATGATAATGCAGTGTTAATATGGAATTTAGCTGATCTGATTGATCTGATGATGAAGTCGAAAGTTTGGGCTGTACATGTGTACATGTGTGTGTACTGTTCAATGGAGTTGATCTGATGATGAAGACGGAAGGTTGCCATGAGATCTATGCAATTAAAAGAATCGCGTCGAATTTGGGCCATACAAGATAATAATCTGATGGAGGAGCCAGTAGGCAGCTATGGGACCTCTGTAATTAACAAAGTAAAGCCATCGATTTTGGATTCGTTTAATTTGTTTTCAGGATTCAATTTTTTATTGATAATATTATTACTTTATGACGGAAAAAAGTAATATTATCAACTAAATATAACATAATTTCTGAATAATATTTGTGATTCAATATAATGCTGCAATAGTTACTTATCTTTTACATTGCATACTGAAAGAAACACTATCCGTCAAAGTGCAAGTTTGCCATACAAAAGCACTGTACCATTTATCAAACATCCAGCTTGTCCAAATTATATTCCAAGAATTTCTTGTTGTTAATATAACAGCTTTACAGTAAATTTTATAAAATGTTCACCATATTCATATCTCATTCGTCAATACTGACTACATATTTATTAAAACATTACCAAGACGCGATCTAAAATACTTACTTTACAAGCCCTAACTTCACAAACTCTACTCCTTAGTCAAAATGGCACTTGGTCGTTTTGCCACCGACACATAGGTGTAAGATAAAAAATCTATTCACTATTCTGCACTCTGATAAAAGTTTTCTGCCAGGAAGACCCAATCGAAGTTCAATGATTTAAAATCTATTTTCTATAATTCCACTAACTCACAAGTCAAAAAAGAACTTGAATATTGAGCAGGTATAATCGAAATCTACGTAAGCCGAGAATTTTTTTATTTCCCCATTTTCGAGACACCAGTTTAAGCATGCGAAGGGCGTTACGTCTCTTATCAAGGCTTAACAAAGATTTATTTTGGTGGGTTGTCTTATTTTGTTAGGGCTATGATATATCTCTCGGGGAGCTTGCCAAAATAATTTTATCCACTTAATTTTTTGTCACCCAGCCATTTGTGACGTAAAAGATTACACAAGGCAATTATTTTAGCATATAACTAGCGATATGCCCTAACATTGCATGGTTGAAACGCGTAGTAGCATGTCATCAGAAAAGACCAAGCATTGGTATTTGGGTACTTTAAATCGTTTTTAAGCCACGGTTTATAAGGTGAGATACGGAAAACAGCTGATGTATTACCCATTTTAAGTTCCTAGAAAGATGTGCTTTTTGTGTGTTTCATAGCACATCAGTTTTTCACTTTATTTCAAAAATAACTTGATGTGGCATTACGAAAACGTGATATGCCGCATGTCGAAGAGTATTCAAGCTAGTAACAAAGAATTGTATGACAATAATCTAATAATAAATTCAATCTTTACAGCGAATGTAGTTTTTGCTTTCTGACCTTTGTTATTCGTACGTAATGTAGTATTACATTGTTATATTTGATCAATTTCACAATCACAATGCTATACTGAAAATTATTCTTAATTAAAAATGCTTAAAAAGTCCTCTTTGTCCTTGGAACCCTGAGATGGGACACGAACCCATGACCTTTCTAAATCGGGCGACTGCTCTTTTAAATACTTATTACTCGGTTGTAGCGAAAGAGTAACAATGCTTGAAAGATTATTCTGTCCTGTTAGGTCCTGGAAGTCAGCGGTTAGAGCAGTCACCCGGATTAAGAAAGAACATGGGTTCGAGTCCGATTTCAAGGTGCCAGGGGCCAAGTGTATTTTTAAGCATGTTTCAGTTAGAATATCTGTAGTTTACACTGTTTTTCAATGCGTTTAATTTAAAATATTAATAATAGGTATATTTATGGATAAACGTAAATTTTAGTGGAACAGCGTCAAGAGCAATCTTCAGTGTAGAAAGATTTGTAATTAAACCTTATTGGTATTAGAAAAAGATTTAGTATTATACGGGTTGTTTGAACCCACTTACTTTAGAATAACAAACATGTTAAAGTATACCACCTAAGTTCCGCTGGTTAAATTATTGTTTTACTATGCCAAGAAAGATATTGGTGCATCGTATTCTACAGTCATTGTAAAAGTCAGCGTAACAGATATCGTCAAATTTGGCACAAACCTTGCCGCAGTCCTACATAAGTATATTGTCGTAAATGTTATTCTGTGTAAAAGTCCATGTCTTAAATAATATATCTTGTTACGCGTGTTACTAATCCGTACCACAAAATACTTCTCGGTAATTTTATTTCGGTGGGTCCATCATATTTATAAACAGCCGGGCAACACGGTGATTCTAGAATGCCCCTTTTTTTCTTTAAGGGTGTTAAAAATTTTCCTTTTATTTATTCAAGCTACATTCAGTACCTACATATCATCCATTAAAAGTATATCAAATTCAATAAATCACTTAATTATATTGTAATAAATACTCATGATCACTATTCGTAAAGCAGTACCGTTCTTGATTACCAATGGTATGGGATTAAAATTAATGATTTCACCTTAAAACCACTAGACCCTTTCATCGCGGCAATTAACAGTTTGAATCGGGACTGCCTCAAATTAATCTCCTTTGGTATTCAATGTTCTTATAATAATGTTCGGGTAATATCTCAGTTCTGACAAAATAGTTATATGGTATAATTTATATAATAACCCTCCCAAAATGAGGAGGTTATCAATTTGACTTATTTTTTTTTTGTAATTATGTTGTATGATATCTTTATCAACAGTTATGTAGACTTATGGTGATTCTTTTTTGATAATAAATCGCGCCTTGGAGCTGCTCTGGTGTAAGTCGCTGCATGCTTTCTTTCTTTCTCCTTAATTTGACCACGCATAAATTTCCTAAAGAGTTCTACAGTCCGCTCAATTTCATTAAAAATTTATTAATGAGCGCGACCATCTTTTCTGTTCCTTCTAACCGGATACTGTTCCGTGCCGGATTTCTATTTGATCCGCACTATAATTGAAATAATCATAATTTCTCATATCCATTGTGGATTATCTGCCCTTATTAGCATACTTTATAGGTCCTAATAAGTGATTTTCATATTTATTGACATTGTGTCATCAAAACTGCATTGTAAAAATACATAAAATATTTTTCACGTAACATTGAGTTTACGAGTATTAAATCGCGCCTTGGAGCTGCTCTGGTGTAAGTCGCTGCATGCTTTCTTTCTTTCTCCTTAATTTGACCACGCATAAATTTCCTAAAGAGTTCTACAGTCCGCTCAATTTCATTAAAAATTTATTAATGAGCGCGACCATCTTTTCTGTTCCTTCTAACCGGATACTGTTCCGTGCCGGATTTCTATTTGATCCGCACTATAATTGAAATAATCATAATTTCTCATATCCATTGTGGATTATCTGCCCTTATTAGCATACTTTATAGGTCCTAATAAGTGATTTTCATATTTATTGACATTGTGTCATCAAAACTGCATTGTAAAAATACATAAAATATTTTTCACGTAACATTGAGTTTACGAGTATTTTCCCTAAAATATTACATATTCACATTTTCTTAATCGTTTAACATAATTATTTTCACTAGTTGTATTTTAATTCATCTTAAATATTGCGATACTTGAACTTGAATAATATATTTCATTTATTACCGCCATTTTATTTACCGGTATAATCCGACCGCGTATTATATATAGGTATAGATCGCACAACGCTCAGCTGAGGCTAGCTAAGGTCAACGATCTTATTTACCTACCTTATTTCGTCGCCTTATATTCGTGTAGAACAGTTGTTCTGTATTGTTAGTTATTATTGTTATATTCAAAATGTCGACCAAAAAGGCAAAAGTCGATGTTAATGAAGATGCTAAATTATCTATTTTACTTGCTAAACGTAATGCTATATTTGAAATAGCACAAAAAATTTATGATTTGTCGTCTGATATTCAAATAGACGCCGCGAAAAGGGAAAGTTTCCTTCACGAATCTGCTAATATAGATTCTTTGCGTAATAATTTTGAAAAGACTTTGGATGATTATAATTGTCGATTATTAGAAGTTGACTTAGCTGCAAAACCTGATTACAATAGTCTTATCTCCTTTGAATCCTTGTTCAGTCGGATTAAGTATTTACGATTGGAATATACACAACCTAGTATTCCTTCTGTTGATGTCAAAAACGTGATGGTGCCACAAAAGGCCCGACCCTCACTGCCGCCTATCGACTTGATAAGCTTCTCTGGTGACATTCGTTCATGGCCATTGTTCTATGCCAGCTTTAAGTCCACTGTGGATGATAATCCATCGCTCACCGATGCCGAAAAATTATATTACCTGTTAGGTAAATTGACAGGCAAAGCGCTAACCGTATGCGCTGGTATATCTCCGTGTGCCGAGAACTATCAATTGATATTGCGTGCATTAATTGATAAATATGATGATAAAAGAATGCTAGCGTCCGCATACTTAAATCAGTTGTTTGAATTTAAATCTTTTCAATCAGCTTCTGTTACTAATTTTGATTTATTTACCGATAATTTCATAAGCGCAGTGCGCGCCATAAAAAACTTAAAATTAAATGATTTAACAGATTTTATCATCCTTCATATTGCTTTAAAAAAGTTAGACTCCGAAACAGTTAGGGCTTTCGAGTTAAGTCATTCCTTCGAAATACCTACATTTGAGGACTTAGTCGAGTTCATTAAGACTCGCGCTAAAGGTTTAGAACGAATGCAAACAAACTCCGGTTTATTGAATAGCCGTCAAAATAATAATAATAACAATTTGCGTCGTTCTAATAAAATAATTGCTGTTTCACCGCCTAAGTATCAGGCTTACGTAAGCACAAATAGCGATAGTAATATAAATTCTAAATGCTTATGCACTAACATAGTTCATCATAGTTTATTTAAATGTCCCGACTTTAATAAAATGAACGCGCAACAACGTTTTAAATGTGTAAAGGAGAATAATGCGTGTGTAAATTGCCTGAGTTTGAATCATAGGGTTTCGAGTTGTTCCTCTAAGATGAATTGCCATGTATGTAAAATGAAACATCACACTATGCTTCATTTCAAGCGCGAAAATATAAGTACCGATCGGCAACCGGCAGGCGCTTCTCACGGTCCGGTGTTGCCGCCGGGCGGGCCGGCTTCTGCGGCGCCTACGCCTACCGCGCCCTCTCTTCCTCACGCATCAACATGTCGCTCTGACGTTGCGTTGTGTGCTACCGCAACCGCTTGTACGTCTATAGATAACTCGTTTGCTATACCTACGCGCTCCGAGCCTGCGTATTGTAAACAAACTACAGTTTTATTATCGACCGCGCAAGTCGCCGTTTATGATATTAGCGGTCGTCTCCATATTATTAGGGCACTTTTAGACTGTGCATCACAGAGCCATTTCATCACTAAGGAGTGCTGCGATCTGTTAGGGATTCCACTCCAGGAAGCCGAGCGTACGATTGTTAAGGGGTTCGGTGGCTCTGAAAAAGTGATTAAAACTAATTCAATTAATATAAAATTTTATTCGCGTTTTAATATTAATATTGGATTTAATATATCGTCTCTCGTTGTTGACCAGGTAACTGACTTATTGCCTACAAGTGTGGTAGATCAGTCTTGCCTACCCTACCTATCAGGGTTGCCACTCGCAGACGAGAGCTTTGGAGTGCCAAATAAGATAGACATTCTAATCGGTGCTTCACTCTTTCCACATCTTTTACTCCCCGATGTAGTAACACCGCGTGACTCATCGGTTCCAGCCGTCCTCAATACGGTATTGGGATATGTGGTGATAGGTACTGCACCTATTATACCTACTTATCAAATTCATCAGGTCCTGACATGTTGCCTAACTCAGGAACTTGACGCTATTGACACTTTAGTCAGGCGCTTCTGGGAGCTCGAGGAGCCCCCCTCCACTCCACGTGCTCAGCATCCCGCCGATGTTGAATGCGAGGAATTTTATAAGTCTACTACGACCCGCGATCCCATTAGTGGCAGATACGTTGTCGGACTGCCATTCAACGAGGATGTATATTTTTTGGGGGATTCGTATGATATTGCTCGCAAACGTTTCATGTGCCTTGAAAGAAAGCTAGAAGCTTCACCTAAGTTAAGGTTGGCGTATGATGACGTCATTAAAGACTATATTAACAAGGATTATGTTTCTACCGCGCCTCAATACGGGTCTGATGACCATGCTCCTGTATATGTAATACCGCACCATGGAGTCATACGTGAGGATAAGACGTCAACTCGTCTGCGTATCGTGCTGGATGCCAGCTGCAAAACTAGCTCTGGTCGCTCCTTGAATGATATTCTGCATTCTGGGCCGAACCTGCAGGGTGACTTATTTAAAATTATTCTTAACTTTCGTCTACACGCTGTCGCTCTGACCGCGGATTGTCGCCAGCAGTTTCTACAAATAATCGTACGTGAGTCTGACCGTCGTTACCAATGTTTTCTTTATCGTTTTCGTCCGCAAGATCCTCTTGTGTTGTATCAGTTCAACCGCGTTTGTTTCGGTTTGTCATCAAGTCCTTACCATGCATTGCGCACGGTTAAGCAGCTTATCGCCGACGATGGTGCACAGTATCCTCTAGCAAGTAGTATTGTTTCCTCCTCGCTGTACATGGACGATCTAGCCTTCTCGCTCCCTAACGAAAACATGTCAATATCTGCGTCTAAACAGCTCATAGAAATGTTCAAAGGTGCACAGTGGGATCTCGTTAAATGGAATAGTAATAGTCAATTTATATTGGACAACATTCCCGCTTCACATAAACTTACTTCCGAAGTGGAGTTTGATAAATCTATGCAGCATAAAATATTAGGCTTGCATTGGTCTACTGAAGACGATGCATTTTACTTTAAAATAACTTCGCCTGCTGATGAGACGTGCACTAAACGGTCCATCTTGTCTACTGTCGCTCGTCTGTGGGATATAATGGGATTCGTTGCTCCTACAGTCTTGTATGCTAAGTTGTTAATAAAACAGCTGTGGCAGCTTAATATTGGGTGGGATGATGTGCCACCGCCTTCCATCATAAAAATGTGGAAGCAGTTCTGTGCTGAACTACCAGCTCTTAATGACCTACGCATACCACGTCACGTGGGCGTGTCACAGGAATGTACGGTTACCCTCTTAGGATTTTCCGACGCCAGTGAGAACGCATACGGTGCAGTAGTTTACTTACACGTTCGCACAGCCGCTGGTAATCGTGTCCAGCTTGTATGTTCTAAGACCAAGGTTGCTCCAACTAAACCGCAATCTATAGCTCGACTCGAGCTTTGTGGGGCTGTGTTATTGGCGAAATTACTTCGCACAGTCTTAGATAATTACTCTCAAAATTTACCAATAAATATTTTCGCATTTACCGATTCGAAAGTCGTATTATATTGGATTAGAAGTTCGCCACATAGATGGCAAACATTTGTTGCAAATCGCGTTGTTCAAGTGACGGAAAATATTCCGGCTGACAACTTTTTCCATGTCGCGGGCATCGATAACCCTGCAGATATTCTCTCGCGTGGTATTACTCCACATAAATTAATTTCACACCCTCTGTGGCTTCATGGGCCTCAGTGGGCTTCATTGGATCCGTCTCAGTGGCCTCTTAAAACCCTAGATGGTGAGTCTATTGCAGACATACCTGAACAAAAGGTACTGGCACACACTGAGTCCACGCCTGTAACACATTGCGTGTTGTACGAGCTCTCTTCTCGTATCTCCTCTTGGAGTAAACTCCTACGTATAATTGTGTACGTATGTAGATTTGTAAAGTTATTGCCCCGCCGCAACAGTATTGCTATGACTGCTGCCGATCTTGATTACGGAGAAAATAAATTGCTCCGCGCCCTGCAGAGTCAACACTTTGCGGAGAATTTTATTAATATTAAAAATAATAAAAATTGTTCGCCTATGCTCATGCGCTTGCGACCTTTCATAGATGATAACGGATTGATTCGCTTAGGCGGTCGCCTCAGTAACGCTGCACTGGATTACGCTCAGACGCATCCAGTTATTTTGCCGCGAAATGATCATGTAGTGAATATGATCATTGATTATTATCATGTAAAGTATTTACACGCAGGACCAGAGCTGCTCATGTCACTGCTCCGACAAAAATTCTGGATTCTGTCGGCACGTCGCATTGTGCGACAACGCGTCCACATGTGCAATACATGTTTCCGACTTAAGCCACGTCCTACTTACCCATTAATGGCTGATTTACCTGACAGTCGCACACGTCAGGTTGTAAAGGCTTTTACACACACGGGTTGCGATTACGCGGGTCCTATTGCTTACACTCCTCTGCGACGCCGCGGCGTACACAGTGAAAAGGCATATCTGTGTATTTTTACTTGCCTTACAACTCGTGCTGTACACGTTGAAGTAGCCACAGACCTCAGCACCCCCACTTTTCTCGCCGCGTTTAAACGTTTTCTTTCCCGTCGTGGGCCAGTACAGTTTATGTATTCCGACAACGGAACGAATTTTAAAGGTGCCAACTCGTATCTGCGTGATCTTTATAAATTTCTAAATAATTATAATAAAAATCTAGAACAAGAATGTGCTGAGAGTCGTATAACGTGGAAGTTTATTTGTCCCAGCTCTCCACATCACGGAGGCGCCTGGGAAAGTATAGTTAAAGTCGTTAAGTTGCATCTGTTCCGAGTAATCGGACAGCAACTCCTTTCGTATGAGGAACTTGTAACTGTTATTACTCAAATAGAATGCCTGCTAAACTCTCGTCCGCTGACGGTCCTCAGCTCTGACCCCGCGGAGCCTTCGGTTCTCACGCCGAGTCATTTTTTAAATACAGCCCCTTTAATGTCGCTGCCCGCACCCGCAGTCGAATTAGATACGGTTAGTTTGACTCATAGACATTCACTTTTAGATAATTTAGTTAAATCGTTTTGGAGTCGGTGGAGGATGGAATATCTTCATAACTTGCAGGTTAGACAAAAGTGGAATACGTCTTCCACTCCTATCACTCCGGGTACGGTTGTGGTCGTAATAAATGACAATGCGCCGCCTTTAGCCTGGCCATTAGCTGTTATAGAAAAGGTTCATCCTTCCAAGGATGGCGTTGTACGTGTAGTTACTATCAGAACCGTGAAAGGAACTTATCTCCGTCCGGTTGTTCGTCTATGCCCTCTACCGAGGCAATAATTTATTTAGCATCATAAATAAAGCTCTAATTTAAGTTTAAAATTGATTTTAAGTTAAATATTTATCGTATCGTATCGCAAAATTTAAGATATTTGTCTAGTAATTTAAGATATTTTATTTCGCTATGACTATAAGGTGTTCATCTTGGTCATAAATTTTCTTGTTTGTCCTTATGGATACTTTTTTAAAGGTGACCCTTTAAGGGCGGGCGGATATGTTAACGCCAGTTATATATTATAATTTTAATTTAATTATTTCATGCGTGGTAAAACTCCAAACTCCACCTCCTTAAAGCATTTGAAAGCAGCGCCCACAGCGACGTCTGTCGCCATCTAGCGGTCAAGACAAGAAAAGTCAGTTTTGAATATGGCTCCGCCGCGAACTCGATCTTTCTGCGTAATAATTGGCTGAAAATATTATTAATTGGCATCGCATATGCCCGGAATTGATCCGTAGTACTAAAAATAGAAGATTGTCGTGCTTCAGTGGTGAATTTAAGTGGAAATAGTAACTTGCAGTTTAGATCCATCATCTGGGTCTCGCCGGCGTGAACGCTTTGTGTTCGTGATAATAAATCGCGCCTTGGAGCTGCTCTGGTGTAAGTCGCTGCATGCTTTCTTTCTTTCTCCTTAATTTGACCACGCATAAATTTCCTAAAGAGTTCTACAGTCCGCTCAATTTCATTAAAAATTTATTAATGAGCGCGACCATTTTTTGTTTTAAGCGAGTCCGAAGTCCTCTCAAGAAATCAAAATAAACTTGCCGTTCCAAGCTTCAGATTTCAGAAAACCAGAGGATCATTTCTGGGTAAACGTATTGCTATGTTCAATCAAGTTCCACAAAATGTAATTGACCTACCCATAAATAAATTTAAAATTCATGTAAGGAACATATTTATGAGTGAAGGCTATTATAAAGTTGATGATTATTTTAAGGACCGCAATGACTATTTATATGTTCAACCTACGACCTACAGACTTTGAAAATTGTATTTATTATTGTGATAATACATATTATACTACGACGTTACATCCTCGAGATTTATAGATGATTTCTTACTATGTAGTCCATTTCCCAATGTATCAGCATCGCACACCTATTCAGAGCTTAAATAGCAAAAAAAAAAAAAAAGGAAAATAACGTTATGATATTGGCAACCCCGCACCCACGACCCACAGCGCCATTTTTGGAACGTCATTCGTTTTTCGTGTGCCGGCATTGCTTGTTCGACAACAGTTTTTTTTCTTGTTGAAAATATTGTGAAAAAAGTGTTTAAGTGATTTTTTACAGCCTACATAACGGGTTAAAAGCGAAATGGGGAAAAGAAAACATAAACATTCAGCGGACAAGGAAAGGTACCTAAGAAAGAAACTAAAAAGAATCGAAAAATATCTTCGGCGTTCATACTCGCCTGATTCTTCAAACGAAGGTATGTACAAATACTATAATAATAATACGATAAACGTAGTTTTAACTTAGAGTGGTTTACAATAAAGGTACGATATATTACTAATAACTATGCGTAAATACTAAATACTAAGTTCGTGTGAGTACGTAGGTTATACCTACGTTGATAATTTCGTTTGTCATACGATCTAAAGTAAACATTTTTTTCGTTGAAGTTATAACATAACAGTTTCAGAGAATTATAATTTAAATTGTAATATTAGTGATACACTGATAAATACTACTTTCGAAAAGATCAAAACCAAGTTGTTTTATTAACGTGTCGTAACATGTTTCTGTGTTTTTCGTGGGGAATAGGTATTTACCTTTTTAGCGTGGCGTGACCAGCTATTTAACTACTATTGAAGATGTACTTTCGACAATCACAAGGGGCTTGGAACAGCCTAGACTAAATAAACATTATTGAATTTTTCTACTGATTATTGATTTATAATAAACGCTATTGGTTTTAATCCATGGTGCATTCATTAACATATAAAAGTCTTGTGCCGTAACGTGATTGCGTCCTATGACTTTAAATAACAAAGTGAACCAACACATGGTACATTTGTTTTTCACATATAAAAACTCTAGTCTTGTGGCGTAACGTGATTGCGTCCTATGACTTTAAATAATAAAGTGAACCAACATATGGTACATTTGTTTTTCAGATTATCGGAATGATAGTCCAAAACCACAATCAGATAAAGACCTGCAATCTCCATTACCTTCTCGAGCTTGCTCAAGTACATCAAATGAAATTATTTTGTCAGATTGTGACGATTGCGTTGAAATTCCATGTGAAAAAATGACTGAGCAACCTGAAAATGAATCAATGATACATACAGATTCAACTATGAAAATAGATACAGAAAATACCTTATCAAGAGATATTTTAGAGGCCCTCGGAGACCCTAAAGAGAAAGAAAAAAATTTTGGACCTAATATTCCTGACGAAATTGCTAAACGTTGGGGTCGGGTGCTAGTGGATGGATTAGCCAAAGAAAAGAAACAAGAAATATGGGAAAAAACATTAATACCGGAAAATTTTCAATTGGCTAAAGCCCCTTTACTTAATATGGAAATATCTGCTGTATTAAGTGAGTCTGTGAGAAATAGAGACAAATTGCTAGAAAAATCTCAAAACCACCTAGGTGTGGGAATTGCTGGACTAACAAATCTCACTGCCGAGATTATAGAAGGAGATAATAATAAAATACAACTTTTAAAAAAAATTGCAGATATTACCCAAACATTTTTAGACTTCCATTTTGAAAATACCAAAACTAGAAGACGATTAGTAATTAATTCTATGGATAAAAAATTTGTAAATCTGATCACAGGTGTAAAAAGAGATTCACATCTATTCGGAACTGATTTAGGAGAAAGGATAAGAGCATCCAAAGCAGCAGAGAGATCAGGATTGCAAATAAGACGCAATGTCATGACAGCAACCACTTCTAATGTTAGAAAAAATCAGGGAAACTGGAAGGGCCCACCCCGTTCTTACAACCAGCGAACTTACAAACAGGGTGGGCCAAAGAATCTATTCAACAATCCTGTGAGACGCCGTCAACCAGCCGGGGACCACCCACAATACTCAACAAAAACGACTTTCAAGCCACGCAAAGCCTAAGCCTTACTAATCACACGCGTCCAACCGAGGTATTACCACATGCAGGTAGATTAAATTATTTTTATGATGAATGGTGTCACCTAACCGAAGACATATTGGTTCTTGAATATGTTAAAGGTTTTACCATTCCTTTTGAAAAGGCACCAACTCAAACTGTTGTACCAAATTGTACGGTTTAGCCGCACATAGCGCGCGGTCAGCTGCTAAGTTCAATGCGCTCAATAAATACGGAAACTATTATTATTATTGTCAGCATATTTGAACTTAACACACTTTACTTTAGAGTGAAATCTAGTTCAATACGCTCAATAAATACGGAAACTATTATTATTATTGTCAGCATATTTGAACTTAACACACTTTACTTTAGAGTGAAATATACATTATTAAATAAGTATCAATCTAACTGTAACACTAGTAACATCAAATAAACTAATAAATCTAAACTATGAATTTTCTTAAGATACTTCGCATATACTTACAATTTCAACTTACAACTAACTTCAACTACAACTTATATAATTAAAATTTATGGTGTACTGTGTTAGCGTGGTCAACTAAGCGCTACTTCGTACATCAAATGGTCCTTCGAGAAGAAAAAAAGTGGTAAGTGCTAATTTGTTTTCATTTGCGATAGCGAATCGATTTGATTGGCCTCCCACAAGCGGGTCTCACCAATTAAATTAAGAAGGCGCAAATATCGTACTTGGATTACAAATCACTTATTCACAAGAAAACTAGCGACCAATTTCAAGAAAACATTATTTTGGAAGAAGATAAAACATAACAACTGTTAAACTCTAGCAGACGAGTAACTTTTCATTTCAACTAACTAGTAGCTAACTGAATACTAAACTACTACAAAATGGACATCAATCAACAAATGCAATCATTTGAATGGAAGAAGATACAACATAACAACTGTTATAACTCTAGCAGACGAGTAACTTTTCATTTCAACTAACTAGTAACTAACTGAATACTAAACTACTACAAAATGGACATCAATCAACAAATGCAATCATTTGAATGGAAGAAGATAAAACATAACAACTGTTATAACTCTAGCAGACGAGTAACTTTTCATTTCAACTAACTAGTAACTAACTGAATACTAAACTACTACAAAATGGACATCAATCAACAAATGCAATCATTTGAATGGAAGAAGATAAACGTAACAACTGTTATAATTCTAGCAGACGAGTAACTTTTCATTTCAACTAACTAGTAACTAACTGAATACTAAACTACTACAAAATGGACATCAATCAACAAATGCAATCATTTGAATCGATAAAGCAACTTTGTGCGAACTATAAAAACTTTGATTTCAAAAGCGAGGAAACTATGAAAACTTTAGGACTGAGATGGAGCCCAAAAACTGATGAATTTACTTTTAACTGGAACCTGGAAGAAAACAAAGAAAAACTAACAAAACGGCAACTTCTATCCCAAATTTCAAAATTATATGACCCTTTGGGATGGTTATCACCAATAACTATATCGGCGAAATTACTTTTTCAAGCAGTTTGGGCAAACAAAAGTGGCTGGGATGACGAGTTACCTGACGCAATTAAACAAAAATGGATAAAATTGAATAAAGAACTGAAACTAATCAAAAACATAAAAATAAATAGATGGCTCGGAAACACTAATAAAAGCATACAATTACACGGGTTCTGCGATGCAAACGAAAAGGCATACGCTTGCGTTGTATATAGCCGTGTCACTGACGAATATGACGTCATAAAAGTGACGTTACTAGCCGCGAAAACGAAAGTCGTACCCTTACTTCAAAAAACATCGCTTCCACGACTGGAATTATGCGGAGCACTACTACTAACTCAACTAATTAACAAGATTAAAAAATCGCTACCGAGACATGACGTCACTGTCTTCGCCTGGTGTGACTCCAAAGTGGTACTGGCATGGTTACAAGGGAACACGAATAAGTGGGAACGTTATGTAGCTAACCGAGTAGAAAAAATAACTTGTATAGTGCCTTCACAACGATAGTTTTATGTAAATACTGAAGAGAATCCAGCTGACTGCGCTTCGAGAGGCTTATTACCGAGCAAGATGATTGATTTTAAGTTATGGTGGAATGGACCAAACTTCATAAAAAACCTCACCGATCAAAATCTAAAAAGAAATATCAGCTGTGTTTATACTATTTCTATACAAGAACAACAAGCAGAAACTACTCAAATAAAAGAAAGTCAAACCGACTTCAGAAATGAAAATTTTATAGAAAAATTATTAAATAATAAAAGTTCATTGACTCAAATACATAGAATTGTAGCATGGGTCATTCGATTTATTACTTGTTTATTTAACAAACAGCAAGGTTGCAATTTAATGCACTTAACAACGCTTGAACTAAATAACTCTGCCGAGTGTGTATTAAAATATGTACAACAAAAACAGTTTGCGCAAGACTACAAACAACTCGAACAAAATAAAACAGTAACTAAGAATAGCTACATTTACAAATTGTATCCTTACATGGACAGCAAGGGTATTATACGCGTCGGCGGTCGTCTGCAACACTCAACATTGCCAGCTAATATGAAGAATCCAGCTATCTTACCTAACAGCGGTCGATATACTGAGCTGTTGATTGATCAGGCACATATGATTACCCTTCATGGAGGTGCTAGGCTGACTTTGTCCTATATACGGCAACGATACTGGATAGTGTCGGGAAATCGCACGGTAAAAGCTAGATTGCGCCGTTGCGTTACGTGTCATCGTTTCAACACAGACCGTTCGTCTCAACTAATGGGTGACCTTCCTGCACCCAGAATAACTCCAAGTCGTCCATTCACGCATACCGGGGTCGACTTCACCGGGAGCGTCGACGTCAAACTCAATAAAGGCAGAGGAGTAAAAACTACAAAAGCTTATATCGCCATTTTTGTATGTATGGCAACGAAGGCTGTACATATCGAATTGGTGTCGGAGTTAAGCACGCAAGCTTTCATCGCAGCCTTTCAGAGGATGTGTGCTAGACGCGGTACCCCGGCTCATATGTACTCCGATAACGGAACAAACTTCGTAGGGGCATCGAGAGTCCTGAAAATAGAATTTGAAGCGTTCAAGCAGCTATTGACGCCGGAATTCTTCACAGAAATTGGAAAACTCGAAGTACAGTGGCATTTCAATGCACCTTCATGGCCTAGTGCCGGTGGAATATTTGAAGCAGCCGTAAAATCTATGAAACACCACTTGCGACGCGTCCTAGGGGAACAGAAACTTACTTGGGAAGAGTTCACAACATTGCTGACTAGAATAGAAGCTTGCATGAATTCACGACCACTGTGTCCATTGACAGAAGATCCCGATGAGTTCTATAACACACTAACGCCTGGCCATTTTTTAACTGGAAGCTCTACTCTTCAACTACCACAGCCAGGAACAGATGATCGACACTTGGATATCCGAAAGCGATGGCAACTTACCGAAAAGATGTTAGAACAATTTTGGAAAGCTTGGTCTAATGATTACCTCACTACTTTACAAGTTCGCTGCAAGTGGAATAAGATATCACCGAACCTGAAACCGGATGATGTTGTACTAATAAAAGAAAGTTGTCTTCCTCCTGGCAAATGGGCAATGGGCCGTGTGATCAATGTACATCCAGGAAGCGACGGATTAGTCAGAGTTGCCACCTTACAAACTAAAACTGGAACACTGAAACGCCCTATAATCAAACTTTCACTCTTTCCTACTCAAGAAAGTACAAAACAACCTGAAAAAAGCAATGAAAACTTGGAAGAAAAGAACTACACAAAAAGATCGAACAATAAAGGATCATTATTTTCATTCATAACATTATTAACTATAATGTTTACAATGTTATCAGGATCAAATGCCACTACTATATCAACTACCACTCATATTACAAGACTGGAACCCGAGCGCCCGGTGTACTACAACGAACTTGGAAAAATTAATTTTATGTATGACGAATGGATATTAGTCATGTATTATAATCTCACAACATATTGGCTAGCAACTAAACAAATAAAAGTGTATCTCAGAGATATTGAAAAGGTCTGCGATTTAATGGACCCTAGATACTGTCAAAGTACACTTGATCAGATAAATCACGAGTTCACCCTACTGAACCACTACAATGAACTGCTTCTAACACCCCGCAAGCAGTTGTCCCGAAGGAAACGAGGTCTAATAGACGGAGTGGGATACGTCGCCAACAAACTATTTGGTCTTTTAGACCAAAGTTTCGTCAACAAATACCATCAAGATATAGAAAACATCCAAAATAACGAAAATTACCTGCAGGAACTCATAAGAAACCAAACGTCGATTATTGAAGTCGAGAATGAGGCATTGAAGAAAAGTGAACAAAACCTACAAAGACAAATTTCAGTCTTAAACGACTACATTGAACAAACTAACATGACTTTCGCAAGAATAGAAAATGAAATGCACGCCTTGATGGCAGCTAGTTATTTCACTTCATCTTCACTTACAATACATCTACTGATTAACAGCTTAAAAAGCGTTCAAGACACTATCTACAATTCTATAACACAAATATATCAAGGACACATAGACGTCTTCTTACACCAAGTAATCTGAGAATGCAATTGAACGAAATCGCTGGAAAACTTCCGAAAACGCTATCCTTGCCAATAGACATGTCACAAGACCTTAAACAAATATATAATCTATTAAGCGTCAAGGCACGAACAACTGAAAGCTATGTGCTATATGAAATACACATACCACTTTTAGGCGAAGAAGATTTCAACTTATACAAAATTTTTCCGTTACCAGTGGAAAACAATAACGACACAAGTTGGTTTCAAATGTCTGCTTCACACATCGCATTGAACCTACGAAAAAATACTTTTATAAGTTTATCTGAAAAGAACTTAGAACAATGCATACAGCCAGCGATAAATAGCTTTCTGTGTAACGCAGCGTTACCAGTGTTCAATTTACTAGACAACAATGTGCCATGCGAAGCAAGTTTGATAAGTCAACGGAGTACATCGACTTGCCGCGTATTGAGCTTACCTTGCAAGGACGCATGGATCAAATTGCAAGACATGAACAGCTGGTTAATGACTTGTTGTTCCAAGGACTGTACTATTCGCGTCATATGTGAAGATGACGTCACTGTTCATACCGTGACACATTCAAATATTATAACACTTGGACAGACATGCTTAGCTCAGTCAAAATTGCTCACTGTTTACTCTCAAAACATGTACAAGAGTAACATCAGTGCTGAACCCAGTATTCGGATTCCAAAACTATATAAATCCGTTAATAAATTCGTCAATTTAACACTGCCAAAAATTGAAGTTTATCCAGCAAATAGTACGTATACAAATGAAGTTGATCGACGAATAAAAATATTGATGGACAATGAAAGACGATCCCTGCAGTCAATAACACACCATGACCTCCATCAATACATTATCTGTTATGGGTTACTAGCTTTGATTGTTATTGCATTTACAATTTGGATTGCGAAAAAACGATACAATCTATATCAAAAAAGAAAAAATTCGTCAGTGGAGTATCCTAAGGATCCAGGTTATGAAATTATAGAATTAAAGAAGATAAGAACACCCTCCTACGGCAAGATTAAATCAACTGCGGCGGCGGCATCTATAGCAGCTGCTACTCCTTCGCAGCCTTGTAAGGAACAAGGAGCATCGTCGTCACGGAATCCAATATTTAATTTTTAATAATTTTATAGTTACCATTTATACAATTTTAATTTAATCTGTATTTTTAAACATTTCATTTTATATGCTTTTACTAAATTTACTTTTACTTTACATCTTTTAAACTTTACATTGTATAATTTACATTTTTTTATTTTTATACTTAATTGTTATAATTAACTAATTGTCTCTTTTTCGGGTAGGGAATATGTACGGTTTAGCCGCACATAGCGCGCGGTCAGCTGCTAAGTTCAATGCGCTCAATAAATACGGAAACTATTATTATTATTGTCAGCATATTTGAACTTAACACACTTTACTTTAGAGTGAAATCTAGTTCAATACGCTCAATAAATACGGAAACTATTATTATTATTGTCAGCATATTTGAACTTAACACACTTTACTTTAGAGTGAAATATACATTATTAAATAAGTATCAATCTAACTGTAACACTAGTAACATCAAATAAACTAATAAATCTAAACTATGAATTTTCTTAAGATACTTCGCATATACTTACAATTTCAACTTACAACTAACTTCAACTACAACTTATATAATTAAAATTTATGGTGTACTGTGTTAGCGTGGTCAACTAAGCGCTACTTCGTACACAAATAATCATAACTTTAATAACATTGAAATTGATCATTTAAAGCAGGCCATACAAAAACTTTTAAAGTGTGGGGCTATTGTGAAATGTCACTACGAACCTGGTCAATTCCTTTCAAAAATTTTTCTTACTCCTAAACCGGATGGATCCTATCGCTTTATTCTTAATTTAAAGGAATTAAATAAATTCATAACAACCCAACACTTTAAAATAGAGGACATCCGTACAGTGATAAGACTTATGTCAAAGAATTGTTACATGGCCACCGTTGATATCAAAGATGCCTATTTTTTGATTCCTGCTCATAAAGATAGTAAAAAATATTTGAGATTTAAGTTTCTCAATAAAACTTATGAATTTAACTGTCTTCCATTTGGATTATCACTGGCTCCTTTCATTTTTACAAAATTAATGAAACCTGTTGTAACTTACTTAAGAAAACAGGGTTTTACAATTTCCATATACCTTGATGATTTTATTTGCCTAGGATCTGACTATCCAGAATGCCTCTCATGCGTAATAAATACAGTCAAATTATTAGATAAATTAGGTTTTGTAATCAATTTTGAAAAAAGCAAACTAATACCTAAACAAGTACAATCTTATTTAGGGTTTGAATTAGATTCAAAGGAAATGTGTATAAAATTACCACCAGAAAAACGTATCAAACTGTTACAGCGTATTGAAAATATTTCTATGAGAGAATCATTAACCATTAGAGAATTTGCTAAGTTTCTTGGCCTCTTGTGTTCAGCATGCCCAGCGGTGCGATACGGATGGCTATATACAAAACTGTTTGAACGAGAAAAATTCTTATCTTTAAAAAGAGCTAAAGATAATTATGACATGATAATAACACTGTCCGTTAGTTTAAAATCGGAATTTTCATGGTGGATTAATAATATAATGCAAGCAAAAAACTATATTCATGATAACCACTTTGACATAGAAATTTTTTCGGACGCATCCTTGACAGGTTGGGGGATATCATGCAATGGTGAACAAACTGGTGGCTTCTGGGATGATAATAATTTTAACAATTCACATATAAATCTGTTAGAACTTAAAGCGGCCTTTATAGGTCTTAAATGTTTTGCTAAGGACTTAAATCAAAAGAAAATACTTTTGCGGATAGATAATACTACAGCAATATGCTATATTAACAAATATGGTGGTATTCAATACCCTCATCTTAACAAAGTAACGCGGGACATTTGGCAGTGGTGTGAAAAAAGACAACTGTATATATTCGCATCATATATCAAATCAAAAGATAATGTTTTAGCAGATAAAGAGTCGCGGCGCAATAATATTGACACTGAGTGGAGCTTGGCCTCATCAGCATTTTCATTAATCGTTGATAGCTTCGGTAACCCTGAAATTGACCTTTTCGCAACTAAAATTAATGCCAAATGTCGTAGGTATATATCCTGGCAAAGAGATCCCGATGCGTTTAATATTGATGCATTTACCATAGACTGGCAGGAATATTTCTTTTATGCATTCCCTCCGTTCTCTCTCATATTAAAATGTTTACGGAAAATAGTTACCGACAAAGCTATGGGTATAATGGTAGTTCCATACTGGCCAAGCCAACCATGGTATCCTTTGTTCCTTAAATTATCTCAGAGTCCACCAGTATATCTGAAACCCGAACCTAATCTGTTACTATCTCCTTTCAGAACACGGCATCCGCTATGGTACCGTCTTACCCTGGTGTCATCCCGTTTATCAGGGAAGCTTATTCCAGAAAATCTTTAACTCCAGACGCAATAGATATTATAATAGCCTCTTTAGCAAATAGTTCACTAAAACAATATAATAGTGCTTTTAAAAAATGGTGGAAATTCTGTATGAACAAAAATATTGATTGTTTTAATCCAAATGTTCCTTTAATTCTTGATTTTTTTGTTTTAGAATTTAAACTGGGTGCTAGTTATTCAACTTTAAATACTTCACGGTCGGCATTGGCTCTGATAATGGGTAAAAGTCTTAGTGCAGATGACCGCGTCACGCGCTTTCTTAAGGGAGTCTTCAAAAAGAAACCATCTTATCCAAGGTACCAATCAATCTGGAATCCTAACCTTGTTTTAGAACTGGTGAGCATATGGTACCCTAATGAATCTTTGCCTTTGGAAAAACTTACCAAAAAGCTAGTAGTTTTGCTTGCGTTGGCGACCGCTCAACGAGTACAGACGCTGTCATTAATTCGTTTATCCAACATCAGAGTCACTGAGGGCGCCGTTGAAATAACTATCACAGATGTAATTAAAACTGCGGCACCTGGCCGTTCATTACCGAAACTGATAATTCCCTTTTTTCCTCACAAAGAACAAATTTGTCCTGGAAAAACTCTAACTTCTTATTTAAATGTTACAAAACAATTTAGAAATTCTCAACAAACAGAAAATCTTATCCTGACCATTAAAAAACCGATACACAATGCTAGTGCTTCAACAATTGCCCGATGGATAAAACAGGTTTTAACGGAAAGTGGAATTGACACTACGATATTTTCGGCTCACAGTACTCGCCATGCTACCACCTCTGCCGCTAATAGAAAAGGTGTGTCAGTGGATCTAATAAAAAAAATGGCCGGATGGTCAGGAAATTCTCTCATATTCGCAAAATTTTATAACCAACCTTTAATGACTAATACAGAGGATAGAGTTTTTGCAGAAGCAATTTATGGTGATTTAAATTAAAATTACTTATGTTGATAAATGCTGATGTTATTTAATTAGTATTAAATAATTGACTGTGATTACAATTATGCTTAAGAATAGAGCGCTTTACAGAAGTAATTATACTAACACTATTTTTATAACAAAAATAATATTTTAAGATTGTTATTTTATATAAGTAATCAGTATTAAGTGATTGACTGGGATTGCAATTAGGCACAAAAGTTTATATGTTTTTTTTTTTATGGAAGGTCCTCATTACAAATAAGAAATTATATATATTGCTTGTGATGGCAATAATAATTGTTAACCTCATATAACTAAAATATATGTGATAAGATTACTAATTGTTTAAATTTCTCGCACCTATTTCAGGAAGCGCTGAACATCTACATAGTAAGAAATCATCTATAAATCTCGAGGATGTAACGTCGTAGTATAATTAATGGTTAAACGAACTTACCTCAAGTGATGTTTGACCATAATTATATGAGACGTTACATCCGAAGAGATTTATAACCCACCCTTCCCATGGCTTTCTTCGAAATCACTCAACCCTATTATGAAATAGGTACTCGAGTTCATCTCTAAAATAATGACGTTCCAAAAATGGCGCTGTGGGTCGTGGGTGCGGGGTTGCCAATATCATAACGTTATTTTCCTTTTTTTTTTTTTTGCTATTTAAGCTCTGAATACGTGTGCGATGCTGATACATTGGGAAATGGACTACATAGTAAGAAATCATCTATAAATCTCTTCGGATGTAACGTCTCATATAATTATGGTCAAACATCACTTGAGGTAAGTTCGTTTAACCATTAATTATTGTGGTAATGACATGATTGTGTAAATGTCATTACTTATGATAAATAACTGATAAGTTTCTTTCGCTTGTTCTTCTTGTCAGCTAAAAGACGTCCTGAACAAGTGGTAGGGGAAAAAAAATTTTTTTGGACGAATCAAAAGTACTTGTAGGAAGCTTACTTGAATAAAGATATTTTCATTTCAATTCTCTAAGCGTCATGTAAGATAAGAGAAATGGATTCCTTTATTTTTTCTACCATTGTCAACCACAATATTTACTTTCATTTAAACAAATTGAATTTTTATAATTTTAGTTTATTATTAATATTTTTTTAAACATTTAACCTCTTAGTGTAGATAAGTATTATGATATCATATTAGTGATAGGTGAAATTGTAGATTCGCAGAAAATAGCATCAATACAAGCGTGAGTCAGTATTCGTTTTTATTAAAGATTCTTCAAAAGATAAATTCCCATTTTTTCCTTACGAAACACCGAAACTAATTGGATGTACCTTATATTAATAAAGTTATACTTGCTAAGCAATCGGAATGGTATTCTGATAGCGATTGCTGAAAGGCTGGACTATATAATACAAAGGCACTGGGTGGGCAGAGATAGGTTTAGTAAAATTTTATTCTCTCTTCGTAACTTATTCATTATAAACAACTTACAGAGTTTTATAGTCTTAAGTGAAATTATTCCAGATCCTCGAAAACCGAGCACCATAAAGCATGGTTCCTGCGCATGTCTTTTGCTACCTTTGTATCATACTGGCCGGTTCCAATGGTTTCTCACATCAGCTTCACATAGCATGTATCTCGCCTTCCCCGGCTTCAAAATTCTTCCATTTTCGCGTTGTATATCAATTTGCTCATCTTTACATACCGCATTCTTTCCACATGTACCAATGGAACATTACTCTGTTTATCCGTGCATATCTGAAAAAAGATACGTCACACGCATATTTTATATAGATAATACTATGGTTTAATTAATGATCAATCGAACGGCATTTTGAATAGAAATCGCCTTGCTGTTCTTAAAACCATTCGGCACTGGTACTTACGCTTTCGTTCGCTATTGTCTGTCTTCAATAAAATTTAATTTACCTTAATGGTTCATTTAATGATTAAAACGATTAAAGCCTCGCCACTTATACGATAAAGCGCACATTCGAATCCAACCATTTCAACGCTGTAATTAACTGTGGTTGGAGCGAGACGAGTGGTGAGATTACACGTTGGCTAAAACTGATTTATGGGCTTGATACGGCATACATCTACTTTGCCTTGTGTTTATCTTTGTTATAATGTTACGTAATATTGCTAGTTGTCATTATTGTGTTCGATTTTCAAACTGCAACTGAACTTTTATCGATGCTCCATTAGTTTGAGCATATGACAAGAATGCTACACGAAGTAATGACCAAATCCAGTATGATAATCTAAAACGTCATAGCCAATTTTAAACCTACGTGGTTTTGTTTCATAAATACTGAGATTTAATTAATTAATTTTTCATTTTATTTGACAAACTTTGAGATAATCTTACTTACCTTTCCGTGCAACTGTATTAACAAAACTAGAAAAACAGTTTTAGTTTTGAGTAGTTGTTTAAATACGACGATAACGCAATAAGTAACCAGCGGTTGTCGTAAAATACGATCGTAAATGCGAAAGATAGAACAATAGTAGAAGGTTTAGTAACAACACTAAATTTTATAGTTGGGATGCTACGAAGTGTTCATATAAAATATCATATTACGCATAATTTTTATCATTGTTTTTAATGTCAGCAAGAGTAAATTCAAAGAACCCTGTTTTTTTTTATTTATCTAATGGAGAAATCGTCGAGATATTGTGAAATAGTTTTATTTGTTTGATGCTACGAGTATTTTCTAATAATAATATGTTTATGCTTTTGGTAATTGCATGTAATGAATAGAGATTTATTAGTGCGTGGAAAGGTGTATTTATAAGTTTTTAATCGCTATTTTAAGATTGTAGGAATCAGTGTACGGCTATAACTTATTTATAATTCATAGGAACAGATCATTCCACTGGCGCAGACTCATTAAAATATACAGATTTTATTCATTTTTATAACGGCACCACCCAGCCCTGATATTTGCATATTATTTGATAAATCTAGTATAAAAGTTACCAACCACTTATTATTTTATTGAGAGCGCCTTGATTTTATGAAGAGTTTTAAATTATTATGAATATTTTAAAACTGATAGATTGCGTATTAAATTGGATGATGAATAACTAATAGAAGAATGACCTGCGACATGGCCCGAGTAAATGCAAGTTTTGACTACCAGTGTATGATATAGATTCAGTAGGTGAGAGTTTTTTAATAGGTCCAGTGAACTCGGAGCTTATTCGGTGCAAAAAACATTCAAATCTCTCCTTTTTAAAATATTAGCATAGATTATTAGATATTTACGTTGTGACAATGAAGAAAAACCATTTAGCGTTTGGAACTATATTTAATTAAGACGCCTGGTTGGAGAGACCTAGTTTAAGTTTCAAAGTAGCATTTGCCCTGCGTTACTGGGTAAGCTGTTGGTGAAAGCTAGTCAAGTATTGCATAGAGGTAAAGGAATCTATTAAAAGTGGGTAAGTCATATCTAAGATAGGTTATGTTATTTGAGATGATTTGTCGCCATTTTGTGGACATTCATCCCATGGGTAATAAATATTGTTTTATCCAGGGCATCTTTGTTATTTCAGGATCAATGTTTTGGTAGGTTCCTTGACATTGGCTTATTTATTCGGTAAACCACAAAGTCATGGTTTGTTTGATATGCGAAAAAATATATCAACGTTTCGATAGAAATAATAATAAGTAGTAGATAAATAGATACGGAGTCAATCAATAGAGCTACATTCCTTTTTACATTTGCAGATGTTGATCATTTGGGAAAGGAGTCCGAGAGAAAAGCTCTTATTTTGAGCGTTCTGTTCGTAGTCTCAGCTAGATGTCATCATCATCATCTTCACCCTTTTTCGTAACCACTGCAGGGGCTTAGACTTACTTTATGGGTGGTTAAGGAAGAGTTAGATATGCTCTCGCTTTATATCCACTTAAATGCACATTAAGCCTCGATTCAGAGCTTTCCAACCACACCTGTCCTATAAAAGAATAGATTTGAGCGTGGTTGACCTATCTGGGTAAAGCCGCTACGAAGGCGAGGGCGGAAAAGAACTTGGGATCCAGCAGTTCGCATGAATCCGCACTGAACGTGGTAATGGTCTTAAGTACTTCGCAGAGTAGGCTTAAGGCGATCATGATAACATTGTAGTTATCGATGCCGCAGTAACAATTATTCCCGTCGTATTAATATCGCAACAACTGTTATTAATAAACAAGGTTTAAAGTTGGAGTTAATTTACGCTGAGACTGCACTTTGACTGCATTTTGACTGCATTTTGACTGCATTTTGACTGCATAAGTCAAAATTCATATTATTAAACAGACTCTTAGCAATAGTTATTCTCGTACGAGTTTCTACGGGAGTTATATTTACTGCTACAAGATAGAAAGTTTGCTTATTATCTGTATAATATGAATTTGGACCAATACTAAAATTGCAATTTTAGCGTTAATTTACTCTGACACATATTCTTGTTTATTAATAGCACTGGAGTAGTATAATAAGCTGTAGGTATACAATCTATGTATTAATTCATGGATAACATTATTTTAATATCTATAAGCATTTTTGTCATTCGGAAGAATGCAAAATTAAGTATCATTTAAGACGTACTAAGGATAAAAAGTTTCTTAAGAGTTAATGTCTATTCATTATAATTTTTATGACTCTCGAGCAAAGTTTACTAATTTTGTAAAGGTAATGAGGCGTATACTAATTTATATTCAACTTTTTTCGCTATTATTATATTACGCACTGATTTGCAGTCTTTATTAATATAAAGTCCGACTTAACCTTAATCTAACCAATAGTGTAACTGTTACTTTCGCGTATAGCATGTTAATATAGTTGAATTTATAATAACCATACCACCTTTAAAAGGATAACAAATCAGCGGAGCAACTGGCATTCCGTTTTCGTAGATTTATTATACTGCAAAGCTCTCAACATACCTGTATTTAATGTTTCCAAATTTGCCTTGAATCTAAACTGTTGTCAACAATTTAATGAATAAAATTTCATGTCATATTTTGTATATTTTGTTACATTTACTTTTTAAGTAAAGACTTGGTTAGTGTTGGATGCTCATAAAGGGACTGGAATCTTTTTTTCCTGATCTAGGAGTGAAAATCTGTGATTGGTCAGCCAGCTTAATACTGTGTTAAGCGATGAGTGTCCGATATTAGAAAATTATCGAAAATTGTCATCGTCGCATATCTCATGATGTGTTACTCTTTCTTAGATTGATTTAAAACATAAATGATTTGACAATAGACAATAAAAAAGTTTCACCGACGCCAACGTTGGAGAAAGGTAAACCTTTATAGTTAATACATTCTCATGATAGCTATTTGCTAATAAATATAGTTAAAAAGTTTTATATAAGTTAATTATATAATTTATAATATTAAGTAATGTTATTTATATAATTTATAAGTTAAGTTTTATATAATTTATATAAGTTAATCAGATTTTCTGTCGTATATTTAGTCGCTTCACTATACATTTATAAAAACTTAAATTTTAAAAGTAAAATAAATACCTACGGCACAAAACAAAGGTGCGACTCAATCTCATGATTTCTAGTGAGTATTTTGTGGGTTGTTTGTCTGAAGAAAGAGGCGTAGTAATTACTGGTAAGTTATCTCCTGCAACCCGAGTATTATTATAGTTGTTGTGTTATAAATCTTTGCAATAAATAATGTGAGGAAACAAACTAGTCGTGGTTACGCATCGTTATATTCTTAGTTAAGATGTTACTAAAATCCTTAACTATTTGTAAGTATATGACAATATTAATCATGACCTATAATGTCCCCACTGAAAGCCTTTTCTCTGGATGCAATCGAATAGGGCGAAAAGGATATGGTCTATATTACGATTTGGTTTATGGTAATGACTGAAAATGTAATCGAGACCAATGGCTTATCATGTCACAAAATATAAATACTGACTAGAATAAAATTGTAAAATTATAAAGTTTATAATTAAGTATATTTACACTTATAAGACAGTCTTCTGTACATTCTAAATCAAACATTTATTTTGTATGAAAATTATATTAAATAGATTAGGATGTTGAAAAAGTAAGACAAATCATAAGTAACGGTAAGTGTAGACTGTATACTGTTGGTATAAGTTTTCAGAAGAAAATTCATGTTAAGAATATTATCTAATAAGGTTCCTAGGATTAGAAGTTTATATTATAAGACTTATAAATAGAGTGGTATCAGTTAAGAGAGCGAGTAGCTCGGTGGCAAGGAATAAGCGCCGCGGTCTGCGAACGTTGTTATTAAGCATCTTTCGCAAGGGTCGGTCACGAGGCGTATGACAAAAATTATTATCTCGAGCTAGTCCGTGCTTCGGAAGGCACGTTAAGCCGTTGGTCATCAATACCCTCAAATCCGAATTGGTCTAGCCTGGAGGGTAATGGCATATTCTATTAACAATTCCTATAACGTCACAAGCACAATTCCGACGTCAAAAGCATCTATGAAAAATGCGACTGCAGTATCTACTGCTACTACTATGACAACGACAAATCCGGGCAATACGTTGCGTGTAATAGCCGTTGAGTGCTTGCTCAGACAGTAGACGAGCACATTGATCCACACATAAGGAAGGCCTGAGCCCCTACAATGGGGAAGTAAAAGGGCGGATAACTTGGAGCTAGGAAAGTTTCTTGAATTCCTTTGTAATATTATCGCTAAATTCGTAATGAATTAATAAGTTTATTAGAATCAAGAAATTATCTACCCACTTCATGTACAAGCCAGATAGTTGAAGGCATGTTAAACCGTTGCCTCTGGCTTCACTATAGCACTTCCTTGTATGAAATAAAAACAGGGAGATAATAAAAAAAGCGGCCCTGGCTGGGTTTTTCGGTCCTACTCGGTACAAGGTGTTATGCCATATATTCCAGAGTCATAAATTTCGACATTGAATTTAATCATTTCGATAAAAACAAAACACTCTTCTAAAATAAAAAAACCGGTCTCCAATATAATATCCTTTTTCGTTAAAATATCTTTTCTAATAGAATTTGATGACTAATTGGCCACTTAGAAAATCCACAACTACGACAACAATGCTAGCAGATTATCTCGGAATCCGGTATTCAGAAAGCGCCTCTTGAATTCCACGGAAATTTATCCCTCGCGTTCACTAAAAGTTGACGTTGATAAATGGAGGCGGTGTTATGAACGGGTATGATTTGCATGTGCGCTATAGTTTATAGGATTCTGTAGGCATGAATTTCCCTTTGCCTATTAATGTTTTTTTTTTTACTACAAGGGGTTTTATAGTGGAGTGTGTCCGAAGTTACAGACAAGAAGTAAACTTTTCAAAAAAGAGTAATATTCGGCACTGCGATGACATAAATCTTTTAAAGTGTGCACAGAGGATAAATGACCACATAACTACTTTGAAAAAAAAAACAAATGAAAATACAAGAGCTCATCTGACTGGTTCTAGTGGAACAAGAGGGTAATCTTTTTTTTAACTTCTGTAATACAAAGGAAACTATGAAAGAAGTGTGAGTCAGATTCATAAATTATTATGGACACACTCCTGAAGCGGGGTTGGTGTTCTAGGGTTTTGAAAATTTTTAAAAAGCAATGCAAACACCCTCTATGGACAGTCTGTTATGACTACCTACAGAGCAGCAGAGTGGCTCGCACACCAGTTTCAGGGTGTTGCTGTCTTTATATTCAGTATTAAGTACTTTTTCAGAATTAATCTCATATCACGTGATATGCGCTCTTAGAATACTTCAAGGCGGAGGTCGTGCTTCAAAACTTTCTTTGAAAATTTTTGTGATACCATCGTTTCTTCTCTTTCTCCATAATACGAGGGCTTTTTGAATCTGAGCAACCTGAACTGTCTAATATAACATGAACATAACTAATATCTATGCTAATCCTAATACAATTTACCTTCACGACTCTACTTGTGTTATTTTTGAAGATTGCTGATCTGTAATGAAAAAGAGAGCGATTAAAAGCCTTGACCTATGAGTATGCCGTAGATTTCTTTAACATTATTTTGAATGAGTTCTATTTTGTCTTTATTGAGAAAAGGACAATTGAAGCCTTCAAATACAGCACAAATGTACTCAAATCAGTGTCAAGTAATAAAGTAAAAAAAAAACAAAGTTCTAAGTTAATGGAATATAAATTTACGGCCGTTTATAGTCGAGTATTTTGAAACTCGCTAGGGAATTGAAACCTATTAGCTTACTTCCCGTCAACCTAATTTAACGTTAACTATATTTTTGAAGTTTCAAAAGTAATCACATTTTCATTTCTCATTTCTAAACAATATTCCAAAGTCGACGAAAATAGAAAAAGTTATATTTATTCTGTTGGCCTAATTGACATTTTGATATGGTGTAACTTTTGCTTACTTTTAGTATCTAACAATTTCAATGACTACTTTCCCGCTTGGATTATATCGTTTCCAACACACGTTGGAACAGATTTGTCATCATCATCATCAGCCCTTTTACGTCCCCACTGCAGGGGCTCAGACTTTCCTTATGGATGGTTAAGGAGGATGGGCCATGACCCTCCACGCTGGCCCAATGCGGATTGGAGGGTATTAACGACTGCAAATGCAGCCGGGACCAACGCTTAACGTGCCTTCCGAAGCACGGAGTAACTCGAGATAATAATTCTTTAGTCACCCATCCCGTAACCGGCCCTTGCGAAAAATGCTTAACGACAACGATTGCGGGCCGCGGCGCTTATCCACTACGCCACCGAGCTACTCCAGTAGATATGTGCTCATTTTCAATAGTTTTTAGCGCGCAATACTTATCTATCTCATTGACGGACTTAATGCCACCTTTGCTTACATTTACTTGTGTGTAAGTGTTACCACTTCCGTGTTATAAGTGAGAAAATTAAATAACAGAGAATTCTTAAGCATAAGTTACCTAACAGCATAAATATTTTAGCTTATATAAATAACTCAAGTGTTATACTAAAACATTTCGTTCTTGTATCTGTTATTTCAGGCTTTTAACATTGCTAGGCACTTTGTGTATTTCTTGTTTATTCAACTCAACCCGTATTTTCACTGTCAGTATTGGTATGATTAACATTGTTTATTTTAGTACATGCTTGTACTGATATTTCTAATCACGAGAGATTTTGTATAAGGATTTTTTTGCCCTTAAATAAATAACTTTGACATAAAAACTCGTGACATAAACTTTTTTTCGACTTCGATAAATTGATACATAGGACTGAAACTTTTTCGTACAATCTCACGTTCAATTTTATTTGGGTACAATTTTTTTTACCAAAAACTTAATTTATCATTTTCCATGTGGTGTTATTATGACAAATTCAAAAGGTTTTTTTTCAACTATTTAGGGATTAAATGAAACAATCGATGTACCTGATTATAGCCAATGACGTATTTATACGGACGTACGGGCCATATCCGAACATTACTAAAATTCAAAATGGCGTAAACTTGAAGATATACGAGCGCACACAGTACAAACAATACAAACTGTACGCAATATAAAAAAGAGAAAGAAATAATAGAATCATACGAAAATCTGTTCCTAGAATATTTATTAGTTTTTAAGTGATAATTGCGAGCGAAAACAATGTATAGACACGACAATAATTGAACTCTTATCATTGATTGCGGCATTAAATTTGTTGATTTTAATTTAGCCAATATTTTATTTTTCCTTTATTTTCTAAGACTTATTTGAGCCATTTCGGGACAACTCCTATCTTATAATTAATAGGTTAAATCAAAATTGACGGAACTGACTGGAACGGTAAATGAATTAGAACAATTCGGAGCGTCTTAAGACAAACTGTCTTATTGAAGTGGTCAGGCGTGTAACGCGAGAAGCGTGACTTGAAATCCTTAACCAATCTCAAATACTGACAATTCTAAGCGTAAAAGAAAAGTTTTCATTGTTATAATTTGATTTAGGGAAGCAAAATTAAAAGAAGAAATTGAAGGTTTCGAATATTTTCTTATTATAATTGATTAGATTATTCGGTGTCGAAAAGAAATCTTTATTTTCAGGTGAATTGAATAGTTTGTGGTCTAACGGATACATTTTCGGTCCCAGACTGGTTTGATCATTCTCTAATGAGAGTGTAAAGTGTAAACAATATCAATGGAGCCCTGCAATGACATACAAAAGGGTTTAATATCAAGGTATGGAAAAAATGTGGATTAAAGGGGGTCAATTTGTGATTTTTTTATTGAGTAATTTTATTAATTCACGCTTTGCCGTAACAGAACTCTAAGAAATATGACTTAGTCTTTACATATTTAATAATAATTTATCCTGGCGTTATTTCTTTCTCCGAAACCAGTTTAAAGCCAGTAATTTTATTGTGTGTGCACTTTCTTAATTTGATTTATTTCAAAATCACATAAAATTGCATTTTAAACGACAAAACTATAGTGAAATATAAAGACTTTTTTAACATTGGTAATATAGCTATAGCAATTTTTGACCCACGGATGGTGAGTAATTCAACCTCTTTGGTTGAATGATATACAATTTTATTTTATTATTAAGACATAGAATGTAGTCTTAAACTCGGTGGCGTAGTGAATAAACGCCGCGGCCCGCAATCCTTGTTGCTAAGTAATTTTCGCAATGGTCGGTCACAGAATGAGTAACCAAAAAAATATTATCACGAACTACTCCGTGATTCTGAAGGCGTGTTAAACCGTTGTTCCCGGCTGCATTTGCAGTCGCTTATACCCTCCAATCCGCATTGGGCCAGCGTGGATGGTCATGGGTTATCCCCTTAACCATCCATAAGGAAGGCCTGAGCCCCTGCAGGGGGGACGTAAAAGGCCTGATGACGGTGATGATAAAATAAGAGAAGGTGAGGGTGAATTCACTAATATCTTATTTTTTGGTCCAAATGCTGGTAGATATTTAGTTCGAAATTGGCAGTCGTGATTTTTTTTTAATCAATTATTTAAATTTTATTTCTTGTAGAGTAACGTATACGAGTTATTTATTTTTGGTACATACTTATTAAAGCTACTAATTTGGTTGATTTAACGTTTCAAATGATACCATATATATGCATATCCGTCTAAGAGGTCGTCTATTAACCACGTGATGTTTTTTCAATATTTATAATGAAATGAAATAAAATGAAAATATCTTTATTCAAGTAGGCTATTACAAGCACTTCTGAATCGTCCAAAAAAAAATCCCCCCTCCCTTGTTGATACATGGTGAGGTTTAAGACTACCCCACCCCTTCCTCCCAAATGACGTGTATTTTTAGTACGTTCAAAAAATCTTAATTTTTGACGTCGCATTTCGGTTTAGTAATCGCGCGTTTGAGGGATAAATAAATATAAGTGATATATTATTATAGCCCCTCTCTCCCTTGTGATATTTCGTGATTTTCGAAGACCCTTCCGCCTTTTGAATTGGACGGACGTTAATGGACGGCCCCTAATATAAAAAAGTGGTAGTTTTAAGTAATATAAATATAAATTTATTAAGCCTTTAAAAAGCTGCGGTAGCATGAATAAACACACATACACCCTAAACACAAGATACTCCTTTTTAGGCAGTCGTGTAATAACCAGAGGTCGGAATTAGGTAGAGTTATTTATGTACTTGCATCGAAATGTTGATATTAATGTGGACCTTCGTGGCAACATCGCGCGTATTGGTATTTTGCAACTTTGGACATCCGATGTCATTGATGTAAATTTGGCAACGTCGTGCGTGCAGTAGTTTAAATTGTGTAAAAGTAAATAACTTTTTATTTAAAATATCACGGGATTTTTTCTGCTCTTTAAAATTTATCTCGGGATTTGAGGCATATCAACTTTATTCTTTCGCTGTATGAAATCAGTGTAAGTACATGAATAACTCTACCTAATTCCGACCACTGGTAATAACTAATCCTATATTCATATGACTAGATAAAGTTGCATATAACAAATTTTAACACGAGAATAATTAAATTCACCGACTTACAGTACAGAGGTTGATTTTCGGCCAGGGGACTGACATGAAATCATGCAACAGATGTTTGTAACTGAATTAATTTATTGCGGGTTTGTGGCTTTATGAATATAACGAAATAGTTTCGTTGGTAATATAATTATAGACCAATTTTGAGTTTCTTTTTTATTAACATTACTAATTAAATTAATATATTTCATTAATTTTACTTTACAATGGCATCTTGATATTTGTCTTACAGAAATATGCTTGAAAATTCACCAGTACCAAGTATATGAAATGGGACTTTCGCAATATGGACAATGCTCAAACTAATTGAGCTACCCGAGACTTACAGACAGTTGCGCATACATCAATTAAAATTGTCATTAGTTTAAAGTGACATTACCCATACAAATTAGACATTCATTAGAGTTTAAATGCGTCATTAAACAATAATGGACGTTTGTGAAATCAATGAATTTTTGAAGAATTTGTTACTCTCCCTAATAGTCAACGTGTTTTCATACTTGTTTCTTATATTTTGTTCATATCTAATGTCGTGTTAAGATTTATCAAATTCAGGAAATACTCCTAATTTATTATTATCATTAATTAATATACATATTATTATAATGACTTAAATTAAAATTTTTGTGTCATGATACATCATCATCGGCGTATTTAATGTCCCCATTGCTGGGGCTCATGCATGCTCATGAATACGGAGAATGGGCCATGATCCACAAATCGGGCCTAATGCAGGTGTTAATGACTGCAGATGCAGCCGGAACCAACGGCTTAAAGTGTCTTCTAAGCATAGATCACCCATCCTATTACCGACAATTCCGTAAGTTGCTCAACAACCGTATCCACTGCGCGATCGAGCTCTTATTTCACGATAAAAACAAGAAGTTTTTTTCTTCATAATACTCCGGCGAGTAAAGGGCGCCTCGTGAAAGGCACGTTAGCTTACCATTAAACGCATGTCTCTGTCAGATCCGATTAAATTGTGCCTTTAGGCTACTGTCTCTGATGTCCTAATTCAATTAGGGATAAACTGAGAACACGAGGATTCTAGTAAGGTAAGTTGAAGGATAATCGGATTTTTATAAATACCTTATCAGAAAACGTGAACGTCTTACTCGTCAAAAGTAAGAAGTCTAATGCCCGTTTACACTAAACTTGGGGTACGCCAAAATCTGTTGAATAAATTTCTAGGAATCGCCTAAGGTGAAAATGAGAAACCGCCTAAGAACATTAAGCAATTACTAAAGTTATTATATGCGTTATGCGATATCTTGCGCTAGACATTAGTATAATATGACAGATCGTTGATGTGTCTTAACACATATAAAATATTTATTTCGAATTACACTAACCTGCTAAGGCGATTAGTCAGTTAAGGCGTTTCCTAGATAAGCTATGCCTTAACCTAGGTTAGTGAAAACGGGTATAATTCATCCACATCGATTGCGCGAAGGAGGTGAAAGAAACCTAATAAGATTAATTTTTATGAATGTGTGTAAAAATATAACAAAATAAACCTGCTATTATGGCGCAATCAAGTCAGTTAAATTTTATGTTAAATTTGACAATAAATGTCAAGCTGACTTTAACATTGACCGTGGAATACGTCTTTCATGACATGGGATTCGGCACCCTGACATGAGCTTTTGGACACTTCAAAAAACTCCTGCTTCTGCTTAATCATGTTCTACAACTGAATCGTTGTTTGGACACCGCCTTATTTGTCTTCAATAATAAAACCTGCTGTATAGGTACATAAGTGTTTTTTGTATTCGAAGAACAAGGATCAGCTAGTAACTGTTCCTAGCCCATAAACGTTTGCATTTGAAAAATTGGAACGACGTAAAATTATATCCGCTCATTACACTGTGGAGAATTATAAACTTAACAATGTACACGGTTGTACGTCAAGTTATTACAATATGTAATATTTCCTTAATTTATTTGGAACCCGAACATTAAAATTTAAAATCTCATGGCAAAATTTGGCAGTGCTGTTGACGGTACTTACTTACCTTCGGGCTGATACCTGGGAGGCCGTAGCCAATTCAGGGATAGAGACTATACTTATTATAAGAAATCATGAGAATCGGCAACCCAAATAAGAGCCGGTAAACTTTTGAAATACATCCGAGATTCCAAGAATGGTTGTTAAGCGAACTCGTTATCGGTATCCCAAGAAATCTCCATTGTTGGGTATTATATCACCTTTTTATTGGCATAGCGTTTCATTCGCTACAATATGCGAATAAAACGTGTCCTACACACATATCTTACTAAAATAAAATACATTATGTTTTTATTCGTATGTCGTATTTCTTAACAAATATTTTTAATAGCATAGATGGTACTTATTATTGAGTATATGTCAAATGAATGTTGATTAAATAATTTTTGGGTTTTGGTGACTGTTATATCCTTCCAACACTCCGAGAATGTTCCAAGGAGTAGACAAATGTGCAGCGACACACTGGAAACTTACTGCAAGAAAAATTATCACCAGCCCTACAATTCCGTAAAAACCCGAATCAGAATTTGAATTCACTCAGATCTCCGAATTCACTTCGAAAGCGACATCAGCTAACCTTGAATTGGTATTAACGTTTCGTGACATAAATGGAGTTTCGAAATGACATAATGACATAAAAAAAATTGTTTTGTATTTTTATACAAAAAATGGAATAAATAGTAATTCCACACTAAATGACGTGAATTCGGATATATTATATATATATATATATATATATATATGCACATAAAATGTGCTAATTAAACTCTTTTATTTAATACCCTGTACGGAATGATTGAATAATATTGTTTTTAGTTTCTCTCTAGAGGGCGCTGTTGCCAATTTAATGTTACGTAGCCTACAGCAAGTGGACAGCTAAGACGTTACGATGAGTAATTTTTAAGGTAACAGATGAACATTCATACATACATACTTATCGGACAAAATCATAATCCTCCTTTTCTTTTCGCCGTATATAATTTTAATGTTTGGTCAGATTCGAAGTAACTTTATGGGGAAAGTCACGTTTAATTTCCAGATAAATATCAGCAGCAGCGAGCAAGATGAAATATTCATGAAGACAATGTAATTTGTTACCGATATTGGCCCGTATGTGAGCCTACATTATATCGGCTTTCGATAGGAAGCGAGCAAATGAGTTTTCGACTACCTATAATATTTTATAGTTGGCAATTACTATATTAGCAAGTAACTTCCATTGGTGTTGTCCAGTTACCTAGTTTCTGCTTTCAACGTTTCCTATTAATTTGTCAATTCAGTTTGTTAACTAATAAGTTAATTGTGTTGTTGCTCGTAAACTGAAACAATTTTTTATTGTTTTTGTGTTGTTTTTATTAATCTGATTACACGAATTTGTTTTTAAGTAGCTTTATGAGAATGAGTAAAGATATTACATATTATATTTTGCCTAAATGCCGACTCCTAATTATTGGCGACAGTTTCTACACTCAACTAAATATTTGATAAGTTTTGGTCAAGTTTTACCGGTGTGTACGTTACTTAGTTACTTTTAAAAAATATTCCTGTCCCATCGAGAGTGAACATTTTGTAAAATTAAATCTATATACAAAACTATAATCAGAGTGATTCCGTAATAATCCGAATCCGATCGAATTCACCGAATTCAGGTCATTTAGTGTAAAAATTCTGTTGATTCCATTTTTCGTATAAAAATACAAAGCAAGATTGATTGATTCTATTTCTATGTCATTTCGAAACTCCATTTATGTCACGAAACGTTATTACCAATTCTGGGTTAAGCTAATATTACTTTCGAAGTGAATTCAGACGCCTGAGTGAATTCGAATTCGGGTTTGGATTTTACAGAATCGCAGGGCTGGTGGTAATTTGCTTGCAGTAAGTTTCCAGTGTCTCGATGCATATTTTTCTGAACCTACCTCTTGGAACGTTGTGAAAATGATGGAAGGATCGGTGAGACTACGGCGAAGCGAAAAGGAGGGTTATGATTTTGGCCGGTATGTAATGTATGTAAGAATGATCATCTGTTCTCTTATAACTTCTAAACTACTCATCGGTACTAGACAAATGAGGTATCATTAGAAACGCCTTAGTTTTCTGCGTGCTATAGGCTACGTTACATTAAATTGGCAACAGCTCCCTATAGAGAGCATAAAGTAAGAATCTAAAAAATATATTATTCAATCATTCCGTGTAGGGTATAAAATGAAAGGGCTTAATTAGCACATTTCAAACATATGTATATATATGTTTCAAACATCGTGTGGGAGAGATGATTGAAATAGGTAAAAAGGAATGTGTGAATGAGTGAAAGGGAAGGTGTATGAGGTAAGCGAGAAAGAAGACGACTGGAGGACGAAAGACTGAAGACGGGCGTAAGAAGATCAGTGGTGTAATTATTTTGTTTCAAACTTTTTAGAACATGATTGAGGTGCAGTTTCGTTTTAGTTTCTGAACTTATATTTTTTTACCAAAATAGAGACAAAGTGTAAGAAAGGAGAAACGAGACTTGATTGGCAAATTTTAGGATCAGTCTATATATATACTGTTGATGCCAAAAGTTGCCATTTCAAACAAAAAAAGGAGCATATGCCCTGCTATCGCTATTGACTATTAATACGTTGTAATAATACGTTGAGGCAGTAAATGTGTCAAATTAAGATTTAATAATGTAGATGTGTTCCGTAGATGTAAAAGATTCCCTTATTTACTTATGTCTACGGAATAACTTTAAAACAAATCCAAATTAAAATAGTTTTTTTCAAACAGGCGAAAGTATTTATGTAATAACTTACTTACTTATGAATATGTTAGGAACATATCAATTTATCGAAGAAATTTTGCGAATTCCAGGTTTCCAGCGGAAAAGAAATTCCTGTCCTGAAAACTCAGTATTATCTTAGGCTTAACTCCTATAATTTGTTCAGATTAAGGGAGACAGATGGGGGGCTTTTGTTATCCGAAGAAACCAAGCGGGACTTTACGTGTTAAGGTCGGCATTTAGAAGTCAGCAAATAAATATTGATGACACACCCAACACCGATTACTTTACAATAAGCTTCAGGTTTTCTGATAACCGTTTTCGATATCACATTTTCATTTGTCAAGATTGAACGATGGCGCAGTGGTTAACTCGCTCGATCTGCAATAAGGATGTTAAGTAATTTTCTCAAGGGCCGATCATGGGATGGGTAACTAAAAATTTATTATCTCGACTTCCTCCGTGCTTCGGAAGGTACGTTAAGGCTTTGATCCTGGCTACAGCTGCAGTCATTAACACCCTACAATCCGTAATGGTCCCGCGTGATGAATTATGGGCATTTCTCCCTGTTCGATTTGAATCGATTCTATCCTTAGGGATAGCCTGAGCTCCAGCAATGGGGACTTTAATAGGCTAACAGCGATTGACAACCTTCGTAGTCGAGTGGTTCGCACGCCGATTTCAATCGCCATCTCCGAGGCCCAGGTTAATATAGAAAATAAACTTTCCGATATTGTATAAGTATTGTGTTATCTTCTTTGTGCCAATTCCATAATTCAAGTGATTGAGTTACTTGATGTAACGTTTCTAGTGATACCATATACAACATCCGTTTATTTTTTCAAAAATTTTAGTAAAATAAAAAATTACATAATCATATACGTACAAAGATCCAAACACAATAAACTTCTTTTAAGGCAGATGTGTAAAAATATAAAATTTTGTATTTTCATTTAACGTACGGAAGCGTTATGTGGACAGTTGGATTATATGGACACTTTGTCATAATTCCAAAAATTCGACCTTTACCGGTAAATGGCACAATTAATCGAAGCAAAAGAGTGATTGAACGCGATCGCACCGATAGTAAAAAAGCTAAATTGACTGTAGTCGTTTAAAAAAAATGTCATCTTAGCATCATTCGATGCTAAGATGCTAAGATGACATTGATGATGACGTTCCATATAACCAGTGGAATTAACAGTTGTAAAAATAAATTAATGATTAATACAATATTTGCGGTGAGTGGATAAAAAATATGTAGTAGTTTATTTATTGATGTTATTATTTAATAATAATCAGGTACTTTTTTAAAATTACTAATGAAACCTATATTTTTTGCTAATATGGACATTTTGAGAACAGAAAAAATCTGATTCTTAAGGTCGATTTGAATTTTGCTTTTATTTTATATTACAGATAATATGACGCTATATCGAGAAGAAATTTTGGATTAATTAGTTTAGTGGCATCCGTAACTGATGATGGCTTGATGTTGAAAATTGCTGCAAAATCCTATAATATTCCGAGAAACATTGCGCAATTATGTAAATCATGAAAAATAATAACAAAGACAATACGAAGAATATCAGTGTTATTACAAAAAAGATAAACACGCGTTGAACACGTGTTTAAAAAAAATTCTATTACAAAATCGTATTTAGGCACTGTTTAAGGCTAAACATCCCTTAAACATTGTTTAAAATATAAACACTCGTTGAGAGTTGTTTAACGCGTGTCTAACCTCAAAATAGGTTGCGTTTTGTTGAAAATTCATCCATATTTTTAAGATAAAGATTATATTGATATGGTCGATTTAGATTACATGGAAAGCTTTTAGGACGCGTAAGTAAAGCGAACGCGAATTAATCCATTTGAGCAATACAATGAACTTTGATATAAAAGAAAGTACATATTTAGTGGATTGTTTGCTGACAAAATATATGAAATTATTTAAGGCGATATTCCACATAATCCTCGAGATGAAAGTATAGATCTGCAAATAAATACACGTAGCATGTGCATGTGTGCATAGCTTCTGTGTCAGTACACAGCTTGTTAACATGTGCGGCGTTGGGTTCGGCATCAGGTAGTCGTTGTTCCGTTTCTTCATATTATTTCGCTATAGTTTTACTTAACCTTACTCTAATATGAATTATGAATAGAAGTGCCAGTTTAAAAACGTTAATTTTGTACTTTTTATTTTACTTTTGAAAGTTATTAGCTAATTCGTTATTGAACATATCTTTTTACGATTAGAATTTATCATAAGTCTGTATAAGATGTGCATATAATGAAACGTGTATGAACGAATGAAAGCCAACTGAACGAATGCTTTACGGGTTGCATGTTTAAATCGGCGTTAGTTAGACTACGACTAAAAATGGATTTGTAATAGACAAAGTTAAACATCATTTTAAACAGGGTTTATATTCTTAGACATTGTTTACTTAAACAACATGGTAAAACCCTGTCTAACATCTCTTTTGTAATAACACTGTATGTGTTTAATATATATACCTATATATTTTAATAATTCACACTACTTTCAAAACGGACAAGTGTCTACTGTCTATTTTTTCCTATTCCGAAAATATCGATATTTTATATATTTTAAAAACAACATGCCTTACCATGAATGTGTAATATTTAAAAAGGAAAATTGTTAATAAAATTTATAAATAAATATTGAGAAATCACAATACTACTATTTTTGGGATAGTTTTCTTTTTATTACAAGATATCCATATTACATCATATTGATCATAATTACTTTCTTGATCAATTATTTATTTAAATTATATAAAACCTTTGGTCTGTGATGTCTTTTAAATAAAATTAGGTATAGTAAGATTAATATTTTAATCATCTTTAAAATACCTTTACTCATCATTCTATTATTTCTTTTGGATATTTTATTGGAGACGTTAAACTAATTAGGTTTATTTATATAAACTTGATTACTACTGTAGCAGTTTAATATTTTACGCTCGTTTCTTCATATCAGTCAACAGACGTTTTGAATGGGCAATAGATAAGATGTCAGATGATTCAGTTTTCAATTTAACACCGGGTGGATCGACTATCTTATAAAGATTTCGGGAGCCGCTGGATGGGGGCAGCGCAGGACCGATCGTCGTGGAGATCTATGGGGAGGCCTGTGCCCAGCAGTGGGCGTCTTACGGCTGATGATGGTGAGTAAAGAACAGTTTGATTTGAACATTATATCGCTGACGATATTATTTACCATAAACAATGGATATAAATGAGCAATTCTAGTATTTGTTGTACTGATTTTTTTTATATAAATTAAAGTTGAGTTTGTCAAGTAACTGAATAGTTTAGATATATTTTTTGAGAAATTAAGTATTAAATACGATTTATATAACCAAAATAAATAAATAGGCTTGTTGGACTTCAGAAAAAAATAGAACTAAAATAAAGCTAAGTTGCAGGCGGCCAACTGAGAAACATTCACAAGGGGAAATCTAATTTCTATAATTTCTAATTTCGGTAAATCTAATTTCGTTCTTACAAATCGTTTGTGATATAATCTAATACTTTTCTTACTCCAGTGATATGTTCAAAACCGTGTAAAGAGATCTTCCTGAGGGGTTACATAATAGAGAGACTTCCATAATTTATCTATTTTGATTTGGAGTGAAAGCTTGAGCACGTACGGAAATATAAAAATGCGACTATTATATCAGATAAGACAAGAATATAACGAACTAAATTATCAAATACAATATTACCATCAACTTTATTAATATTAGGCTTAAATATTAGTAAGCAAATAAAGCCGTAACTAATGCTATTTACGCAGATTTATTCAAAACAGTTTGCATTTATCTTATTGGTTCCATCACGATTGATATTAGGCATTGAAAATTCCGTGACAGTTACTTTTCATTATTGTTTCAACGCATTTTTATAATAAAGTAATTCTCTGAAAGATAGAATCCGAAGAAATGAATTTTCACTCTATAATTCTTAGTCTACACATCTAGCAGACTGAATGTAAAGTCGAGTTTTCAGAGAAACGACTTCTCCTGAACAGATAAGAGTGGAACGATCTTGGAATAGCCGTTAATTGTACCCACTTCCAACTGCGTACCTTTTATTTTTATCACCCGTTTTGTACTAACTTGAAGTTTCGCAACTTGCCACGTCAGCACCGAACACTACACTTTTTATCTGATAACACATTTCACTGTTAGAGTTGGTAACTTCCCAAGTTCATTTTTATTCTTCTGTTGGTTAACTAAAATATCGTACACTTTTTTACCTTCATAAGGCGAAGGGTTGGAAATCAATTAAGTAATGTTACATAATAAATATGAATAATTATACTGAGACCGCGATGTTATAACCGATAAAAGCACCACAAGCAACAGACAGCTAGAATTTAAGAAAAAAAATATGCCAAAAAGTTACGGCCAGCGGGATGTATTTTTATTACAAAAATACATCCCACTGGCCGTCGAAATACGCCAAATGTGACATCAATATACGTTGAAAATAATTCCAATTGTATTTTCATTATCCCAAAATCACTCCACACGTCATTAAAAGAAATAGACCTACATAAAAACACGCACATTTCACTATAGAAATTAATTATCATCGAGACTTGCTCCATAGTTAGGCAATTTCTCACATCCACCACACAAACAGTTGCGGCTGTACCTACACATCGACCCAACTAACCTGGCCTAGACCGTAGTCAGCTCTCACTATCAGCATTTGCTGATCGAAAAACATAATAATAATAACAATTTTCTATTTGCTTTAAACATGGTATAAAGTTGTTACAGTTTTAAAATATTCTCGTGTTTTGTTATTTTCAAATAGCATACAAAAACAGTATACCTAGTCTAGCCATAAGTTTTGTTACAAAGAAAATATCCGATGATTTCTAAAAAAAAAATTTAATTGAAAGCTTTATATGTAATTATGTAGATTGAAAAAGATATGTTAACGTTAACTAGTTATTGAAAGTGTCCACCATCCACCCTTAGCTTTAACGCACGCCGTATGCTGGATGATGGCCTCGCTGTACTTTGGCCACTACCTCGGAAGCTTCTTTGAGCTGTGTCCATACACTCGATCATTTTGTTTGTTGTAGTGCTCCTCAATAGTAAACAGTTTTTCATCGGTAAAGAGAATTTTTCTGTGTTATTGGTCCGCGTATCGAAGCAAGAGCTATTTTGATCTTTCGACTCTCTATTGATTTAATGCCTGATTTAAGATATGTCCTGTATATCTCCGGTAAGGCCCAAACCTAAGCCTTATTTAATAATCCAAGAAAGTGTCCTCAGTGGGATTCTCATTCCTCTGGAAAAGGATTTTCAGCTTCCTTATGGGATATCGCCGGATTCTGGCCTTGACTGCATTAACGGCCTGGTTTGTTATTAATAGACATGGTTTCAGTGTACCTTTGGATGGTACGATATACAAACATGCGGTTAATCCCTAGCTTTTTCAATGTATCAAAAATATCGGCAGGCCCCTTAACTACTTTGTACAGTGCAATTACTGCAATCTTTAGTTCCCCACTCCATTTTAAAAACAAATAATTTCTAAAAAAAAACTTACAGTAGTGGGATAGAAGTCTATTTTTTTATCGTAGAAGATAATGTTCGAAATTCAAATTAATGATTCTTTTAAATGTATGTATACAGTCGGCAACAAAATTTATAGGTAGATTAGGTAATTACATGTCATAGTGAAAAAAAAAAAATACAATGTCAAAACAATTTACATAAATCAATACAAAGTCAAAATAATTTTCTAATACTATAAAAATATTACAATTAAGCCAGGCATATAATTTTCTTTTAAACAAACCAGCCGATAATGATTTCAATGAAATCGAAATTTCATTATACACTCTAACGCAAAAAGTCAAACAACTTGTTCCATACCTATGCGATTATGGAATACCATTTAATACAAGTCTATGAAAATTTTTACGCTGACTAGATTTTTTAATGTCTTTAGCGTTTTTGATTATTTTTTGTTTTTATATAATGACGATAACGGTAATAAACCCAGTTGTTTAAATGATTTCTGACACGATATATCAGGGGAATTCCATAGATTGCTCAAACACATTTTTTTTTAGTTTTAAAGGCTCTGTGATAGTCTGTGCTATTACCCCATATTACAAGACCATATCGTAATACTGATTCCACGTAAGCTCAATAACTTAAATCATCTGTTTTTTTTGTTTCTTTCACAACTTGACCCAGTAATTACCCATGCAATCAATGCATCTTTGCCAACGTATTGGTAGCTAATTGATGTCCTTCTTGAAAAAATCTGCAGGATGGGAGGCAACAAATTCTTTAAAGGCATTTTGTACTGCTTCTCGGATATTGATTTTTTTTCCCGCTAGAAGTAATCCAAATTCTGGAAATGTAGAAGTCTATAGGCACAAGGTCTGGTGAGTACGGCGAATTACGGAGAATTTCCAATCCCAGCTCTCGTAACTTGGAGACCGTCTTCTGTGCAGTACGAAGGCGTGCGTTGCCGTGCTGGAGCAGTGATAAAGCTAGTATCTGATATTTAGCTTCTCCATACTAGATTACGTTAGGCTCATTTTAATAACAATGGTTTTATGTTATTAGAATAATACTAATCCTGTTTAGGACTTTAGTAAAACCTTGGTAAAAATACAATAAATAGTTATCTAAGAAAATTTATTTCGGTCCCCTGCTTCCTAATCGAAAACGAAGTAGTCGAAGATGTCTCCTGTAATTACATGTCTACCTTAACACGCCAGGGACAAGATAGTTCTTCGCGTTTTGTTACAGAAGTTGCTTTCATAGGCCCCTGAATATTTTGCGAAATTAAATTCTTATTTTTTATTTTTTATTTTATAGTGTTAAGAGAGTTATAGAGGACTCAGCCGGAGGATCCAAAAAAAACCAAAATTACTTTTAGTATATTTATTTAAAGATAAAAAATTACAAATTAAATTTATAACTAACTCCGACCGATGTTAGAATCAGAATGGAATAATAATTATTATAAAAATTCCATTCGCTGGCGTAAAGCGCTGCCTCGTGGAACGGTGGTCGCGCCGTCAGCAAAAATGGTCACGTTGCATCGCCGGAACCGTTCGAGGTCATTATATGCTTGCACTTTTGTATGTAGTGGATATTGTACCTCCCCCTTCAGATCAGCAATTATTTTTGAAGTTTGAGTTGAGAAAATATTGCTGTGTTAGATTTCAAACTTCTAGATTTATCAGGTTCAGTATAAATTTTGTCTTCTTGAGATATTTCTGTAGATGATTGCTTTTTCTTATAATGTCGTAAGATAATGAAGATGCTGCCAGCAATCACACATGCTATAAGTATGATGTACATTGGTATCGTTGTGGGATATAAATATTCTGATGTATGCTTCAATTGGAGTGGAGGCTGCGTAATCAATTTGTGTTGTACATCATGTAATCTCCTGAGATCAATGGTATTAAGATTGACATGTGGTAATTCTTCGGATATCTTTTCGTCATCTAAAGGAAGCGAAGTTATCTTCAATGGTCGTCCCTGCACGTGATCATTAGTGTTGGTTAGTGTGAACTCCGATGTGTAGATAAAACAGCCGACTGGGATTATAACTAAGTAACTTCCACGGAGCGTTTTGTAATCTTCCTTTCCGCATAATGTATGTATCTTGGTGGCATTAGGGAACGAGATGATATAATGTTTCTCATCTAATTCTTCCATAGCTGTCTTTGTCAAGATTACTGTAACAGAATCACAAGATTTGTCGAGATGCTGGGCAGTGATGAGATTCTGAACACAGTCTGTTCCTTGTTGAAGCTGGTGGTCCATCTTCTCTTCGCAGAGATACCAATTATTGTACTTCGGGCATTCAGCCTCTATGTACACGTAACCTTTCCTGTTAGTTGCTATAAAGGGATAAGGAGGGATGAGGGCCTGCCTATTTTTATTAGGAGCCATTGCTAATTTATATAATTCATAAATATCTGTAGAGAATATAGGGAGCTTAAATACTATAACAATTAAATTACCTGAATAGTAATAACCTGGTTTGATAAGATCATAATATTCCCTTAATTCTAATTCCAAAATGCTATTCTCGCCGTAGATTGTCATTAATCTATGGATCATATGATTTAAGACCTCAACACTTATCATAGAATGGTGTGGGCTTGAGGAATGTATAAACGCTAACATATTTTCTATTCTATTTAGTTCTCTTAATACATCATCTATATTTTCGGTTATAATTGCAAGATGCTGGGCAAATTTAGCATATTTTATAAGACTTGACTCTTTGTAGGCATCGCGATCTAATAATAATTGCAAAGTATCATTTATCTTAACTTGATCTTCAACTAATTTAGTGATTATATTAGAATGCTGGACCATCCACTCTTTACTAAGACTTACATGGTTATTAAATTCCTGTGCTATAGCTTCATTATTATTCTCTAAAATTTTGATTGCATTATCGTATTTAATAGCATCTGAGTGATCTAGATTGCCGGTAATACCTCTTATAAGTGACCCTAGACCGTCTACGAGACCTCTCTTTATACGCCTTGGTTTTAATGTATCTAAGTATCCTATAACTATACCTAACTTATTATTAAGATAACCTATTTGCAGCTCATAAAGCTGGTAAGTATCGTTACGTAATTGACGTTGAAACCCTTCTAATTGATCCCGTAAAATCTTAATTTTATCTTCTATATCTTTAATATCAATGAATTGTATGAATGCATGATGGTTAAAGAATTACAAATACGTGTGGATAAAAAATGGGCGGGTTTACATGAGGAAATCTGATGCTTCCGATTGTATCTTTATTAGAGATATGGACTTCTTGGCTAATATTAAATAACTGTACTTTTTTTCTTATTACTATTTTTGCATGATAATATTGTCTTATTCTAAACATTTGATTCTTTAACTGTATATTACCAGAATACCCGTGGACTAAGAACTAAAACTCATATTTTTATACGGAATGTGCTTACATCAAGATACGATATTATTGTCTTAACTGAAACTTGGCTCAATGGTAACATACTCGATTCCGAGCTTTTCGGCGACGAGTACATTGTATACAGACGAGATAGGGAAAAATCTGCTAGTAGTATAAAAAGGGATGGAGGCGGAGTTCTGATTGCCATATCAAAACATTTGAAATCTAGAGAAATGTATTGTTGGCGAAGTGATTGTGAGGACATTTGGGTGTTAATAGAAAGCTCTCGAAATATTTCCAGTATCGCACTGTGTGCAGTGTACTTACCGCCACCAATACATATATCAACTCTCGAATACTTTATCGATAACTGTAATCGTGTTTCTGATCAATGGGAATCGCATATTTGTCTGATTGGTGATTTCAACTTAAGTACATTGGAATGGAGTTTGGTGGGGAGTCCCTCCTATAATCTGTCATCTCTCTACCAAATATTTATTGATTTTGTCAACATGAATAATTTACAACAGCTTAATTCTATTAAAAATAATAAGGGTAGGACTCTTGATTTAGTTCTGGCACGCTTGCCTAGATGTGAGGTGTCTGAAGCTGTGGATGCTTTATGTCCCGTAGATCCACTACATCCTCCATTGGTCATTTATTTATCCCCAGTCGAGGACCCTAGCTTAGAACCTAATAGAGAAAGTAGGTATAATTTTTTTAAAGCAGATTATATGGACATTAATAACCACTTATCAGAATTCAATTGGCAGAGCATTCTGTCTAAGCATTGCGATGTTAATGATATGCTAAATAATTTTCTTAAAGTTGTTGATGAAACAATCCGGAAATTTGTACCAAAATTAAAGGTCAAAAGCAATAAGTATCCGATATGGTTCAACAACAACCTCATTAAGCGTTTGAAAGAAAAAAATAGATACAGAGTGCGGTACAAAAAATACAATAACCCATTGGACTACATTGCATTTCGCCTGTTAACAGATCGTTGCAAAAAAATGGCCACAGAATGTTATAACTCATATATAAGGACTGTTGAAAGTGAGATAACCAAGAATCCGAAAACTTTCTGGTCGTTTATTAAGGCGAAACGTGGAGGTTCTAGTATCTATCCTGCAACTATGGGCAACGGGGATATTCAAACTAGCAACGGTAGTGAAATATGTAACATGTTTGCTACGTCTTTCAACTTGAAGAGTGGTGTCACTAACAGCTTTGTATGTAACTATGACTACGTAAGTAGGTCAATAGGAGATAGCGGAGATGACTTTAAATCATTATATTTAGATCGAAAAGAAATATATTCGAAGCTTAAAAAATTGGATACCACTAAAGGTGCTGGATCTGATGAGATTCCACCAATATTTATCGCTCGTTGTGCCGAAGCACTATCCGTGCCTCTGTTCATTATTTTTAATCGCTCTTTACAATCGGGCGTATTTCCAAATGCATGGAAGACGTCAAAAGTAATACCGATCCATAAATCCGGTGACAAACAACTTGTTCAAAACTATAGGCCAATCTCCATATTGTCGACGATGTCAAAGGTTTTTGAATCATTGGTGTATCCCTTCATCCAGAACTATTTTGAGAGATTTTTGAACACGAGCCAACACGGTTTCACGAAAGGTAGATCCACTAACACGAACCTGGTTACATACACAGAGGAACTTATCAGTAATATCGATTCAAACAAACAAGTTGACGCTATATATACTGACTTCGCAAAGGCTTTCGATAGAGTTAATCATCAAATTCTCATAGCAAAGCTAACTGCCTATGGATTGTCTGGATCTTTGCTGAATTGGTTTGAGTCTTACCTCACCGATCGCTTTTTTTATGTGGTGATCAACGGTTATCGCTCGGAAGTCAGAAGTATAACTGCTGGTGTGCCACAAGGATCGCATCTGGGACCTATTCTCTTTAATATATTTATTAATGACCTTCCCCTGGTTATTCAAAACTCAACACCGTATATGTTCGCTGATGACTTAAAAATGGCAAAGGTAATCGAGTCGTGGGACGATGTGATAGCGCTACAACAGGATTTGGATGCCATGATGGATTGGTGTAATAATAATGAGATGGAAATTAATATAAAGAAATGTTCACACATAAAATTTTCCAGAAAAACAAAAAACATACCATCTCATTATCATATCAATAACAACCAATTGTCAGAGATGGATGTAGTCAGTGACTTAGGAGTGTTATTTGACAGTAAAATTACTTTTATTCCACATCTAGATCACATCGTAAAGAAGGCTACCAAAATGTTAGGGTTTGTCATGCGGAACAGCAAAATGTTCAAAAATCCATCCACAAAACTGAAATTATATTACTGCCTAGTTAGATCCATTCTAGAGTATGGTAGTACAATTTGGCGTCCACATTATGCCATACACATATTACGTATTGAGCGCATACAGAAAAGATTGACGAGATATTTGTCATTCACCCACAATAGAGATAAAAAGTCACTACCATACGAGCAGCTGTTAAACCTTTATAAATTACACAACTTAGACAAACGCAAAGACATGTTAGATATAACGTTCTACTATAAAATCATGCGATACCAATTGCGTTGTCCTACATTGTTAGAGATGTTTAAGTTCAGGATACCGTACCATATACCACGCAAGCCAATCAAACCAATTATGCGTCCGTTTCGCCGAACGGTTCTGGGTGCAAATTCACCAGTATCGAGAATTGGTAGATTATTTAACAAATATAGTGATTCCCTTGATGTAAATGCGATGTCTCTATTCCAGTTTAAAGCTGAATTAAAGCGATTAGTGTCTAAATAATTGTTCAACTCTCAATGTCTCAGTGTATTAAGTATATTGTTTTGTTTGTTTTTTTTTTTGTAACTGTTTCCTAGTTGTTTTTCATGGAGTGAGATTGTGTGATCCGTAAACTAAGTAAATGTTTATTTCAGGTTTTGCATGCGATGTTCACCTGTAAATGATTGTACATTCAGCAAATTTAAATTAAGTTAGTTTACTAAATCAAATTAATGTAACAATCGTTGGTGTACTAAATAAATAAATAAATAAATAAATAAATGAGTCTGGTTTCGCCTAGGCGAAATGGGAGTAACCCTGGACCTTCGTCGAGGCTCTCAAGTGTTATCTCCTGATTCGTCCCTTGGGACGTTATCAAAGGAGCAATCAGGACCAGTAGCACCCTGTAACAATTGGGCACTCTTAGGGATTCTCTTGAGACGATTTTTAGCGACAGGACCACGTTTACGTGAAGTATATATATGTATAGGCAAGTTTGCAAGGACTGTATCCTGACTATATCTCGGTGCTAATTTTTGACGACTAGCAAGGGGATTATTAACAAATATTCGTTGTTGGGGTTCATAATCTATTTCCGGTTCGCGATTTTTATTACGGTTCTCTATTATATGTGTGCGGGTGGCGAGGCTATTTTCGTTAATCGCGTTATATACTAATTTCATTTGTTCGCGGTGATTTTCTACATATTGCTGCATCAAATGTTTGCTAAGATCAATGTCGAATGGATCTCGCGGATCGAAATGTCCAGTTATAATATCGTACGGTCTACACTTAGTAAAACTATGGACTGCGCTGTTGTATGCTAGGATCGCGTATGGTATTAAGTTAACTGTATCTTCATTTTTATGAGTTAATTTTAGGATGCGCAAGTGTTCTAAAAGAGTCGAATGGAATCTTTCCACGATACCATTATCACTAGGTGAATGTGGAAGAGTTCTATTGTGATTTATCTTATGCAAATTAACAAACTCGGTGAAAAGCTGATTAGTGAATTCCGTACCATTATCTGAGATTATAGTTAATGGTAAACCGTGATGAGAGCAAAATTTTAAAAAGGATTGTAAGATACTGATAGCTGTACCGTCGCGTATATGATATGCCTGTGCATACTTAGAAAATACGTCAACTATGGTTAAATATTTTTCGCTTTGTATAGTTAGCAAGTCAATGTGCACAATCTCAAACGGTTTTGTGGCCGGTGGAACTACGTTGAACTGTGGTCTAATTGGATTTCGATCGTATTTTGCTTGACCGCAAACCGTACAATTATTAATGTATTTAGTTATTTCATCCTTCATTTTAGGCCAATAATAACGCTGTGATAGAGACAAGTGACATTCGTTCGCGCCGCGATGGTTTGTTTTGCCTTCATGATAGTTTTTTATTATTTCTTGTTGCTTAAGATATTCCTTTACATTTTCGAGTTCTGTTTTTGCTAATACTAAATTCATAGCTGAACATTTAAATTTACTTTGAATTATGGGGATTATATCATACATCGCTAACGGTGGAGTTATCAGTAACGCAGTTTTCACTTTAGGGTTGACATATTCTTTTATAACACTTATGACATCGTTTTCTAAGTTTGATCGAGATACTTGTACTGCGATTCTAGTATGCGTAACGAAAGGCTTGGATGCTGTAGGCCGCTTTTTAATGTCCCCTACTACCGTAATAGATATTTGTCGGTGAAATTTATTTAAAGGTTCGGCAACGATTGGTACTTCGAGAATCGGATTCTCATTACTAGTGTGAACGGTTTCTGTTGAAGAGCCAGCTACGGATGCTGTACGTTCAGATGCATTAACTATCAAAGAATCGGTCTCCTCATTGTTAATCTCGATACGAGAAAGAGCATCGGCATTGGTATTAGATTTTCCATTTTTATATACTACAGTAAAATCATATTCGGATAATTTAAGTCTCCATCTAGTTAAACGTGAATTTGGCTCCTTCAAATTCATAACCCACTGGAGTGGTTTATGATCTGTTACAATTTTAAATTTTCTTCCATATAAATATGGTCGAAAATACTTAGTCGCCCAAACAATTGCAAGAAGCTCTTTCTCGATTGTACTGTAATTCATCTCACTCTCATTCAAGGTGCGAGATGCGTAGCATACCGGTTTGTCTAATCCTATAGTACCCTGAGATAATATTGCGCCTATTGCTACATTTGAAGCATCGGTAGTTAAGATGAAATCTTTATTAAAATCTGGGTATTGTAAAATTGGATCATTGGTTAAAAGATGTTTACATTTCTCGAAACAGTTAGTATAATCTGAATTAATAATAATCTTTCTACCCTTTTTTAGACATTGAGTAAGCGGTTTAGTAATGCGTGCAAAATCTGGTATAAATTTCCTGTAATATCCAACAAGTCCAAGAAACTGTTTAATCTCTTTGGGTGTTCGTGGTAATGGATAATTTTGTATCGCTGAAATTTTGTCAGGATTTGGTTTGATACCCTCTTTGGTTATAACATGACCGAGATACGCTGTTTCTAACTTTAAAAATTCCGACTTGTCCATCTGGACCTTAAAGTTTGATTCTCTCAATTTCGTGAACACCTTTTCCAGATTTATCATGTGCTCCTGAAGGGAGGTACTGAACACAATTATATCATCTAAATATACGAGACAGACAACGTTCTGAAGATCTTTGAGAACGTTATCCATTACTCGTTGGAACGTGGAGGGCGAATTTTTCAAACCCATTGGCATACGTAAAAATTCGTAATGGCCATGCTCTACGTTAAAAGCTGTTTTTGAAATGTCTACCCGATCCATTTCTACCTGGTAGAACCCGCTAGCGAGATCTAGTGTTGAGAAATATTGGCAGTTTCCTAACTTATCTAAAACATCGTTAATATTAGGTATCGGATACTTATCATCATATGTTTTTTCGTTGAGTTTACGGAAATCTACTACCAATCGCCATTTTGTTTTACCCGAAGCATCGGCCTTCTTTGGAACTATCCATATGGGTGAGCTCCATGCAGACTCCGAAGGTCTGATAATACCTTGAGATAACATCTTATTTATCTGGTCCCTAACTTCGTCGCGGTGTATATATGGATATCTATAATTTTTACTATATACCGGGATCTCGTCGGTCGTTCTAATTTTATGTTTTATCTTATTTGTAAATGTCAAAGATTCACCGTCCAGATAAAATACATCAGCATATTTTTCACATAAAGCTTCTAAATTAGCGCGCTCTTCCGGGTTAAGATGACTAGTCCGTAAACGTGATAGTACTTCCTGCGCTCGCGTATGTGATTGTTCGGTACGTGTGCACTCAACATTAAACAGTTCGGCCCTAACAGCATGGTCCATACAAAAAATTAAATCATGTGAGGTTGGGTTTGTGACTTCTAAGAGTCCACGGTTATCTTTAACGGTAGTTAAACATTGATTAATAATGCAATTAGATATAATCTGTTCTTCAATAAAAGCGTCACCATCATACATGTTAATAGGTAATCTAACTAATTTCGTTGAGTTCGCTGGGATCATATCTTCATATAAGTTAAGGTTTCGCGAGTTATACATGTGAATAGGATTTTCGGAATTGCGTGTTATTAATAATTTATCTTTTAAATCGATTTTAGCTTCCCATTTTTGTAAAAGATCTAGCCCAATAAGTCCATCAAAATATTCGTGAAAATTATAGATAAAAAATTTTGTGTGTTCAGGTTCATTAAACTCTGTAAAGCAAGGAATAGTTATAGAGTAATTATTACGAGTAGTAGCGTGCACATTAGTTACCTCAAACGGATCGAAAGTTAAAGATGTATTATTATAAAAACGCTCTACAGCATCCGGACTTAAAAATGATTGGTTTGCGCCGGTATCGATTAAGAATTTTAGGGGTGGCTCAGCTATCTGTATATATGGGAGTTGTCTTTGAGATTGCAAATTTAACTCTATTTTGACTTGTCTGACTTTCCGCGTTTCCGAAAATCCTGATCGCTAGCTGAACTAGTGCTAGGTTCGGTATCATCTACCGTACTCGAGGAGCCTTCATTGACTGGGTCATATTCATACGTCGGCTCACATATATTGAAATAAGGTTCGGAGTTATAATATTCTAAATTCCCCGCGTAATAATAATAATCATGTGGTTCATTATAGTTATAATATTCGTCACTGTAAAAATCATTATAATTGGAAATTTCGTTCATATTCATTTCTCTACTCTTAAAATAATTAGACGGCGGTGGGTTGCCGTGCTTACGCCAATCATGCCCTGACAGTTGTGGTCGTTCCTTAACCACGTAATGACTGACGCCACTCATTGGTTTGGGCCCTTGACCCTGGGTTTCATTCCTAGGTGGCATTTGGAAACGGTTCTGGTAAGAGTTATAATTTGGTGGAGGTGCCCTGAACATTTGTTGCGTACGTGAAGGCATACCAGGAGGCCTAAATTGAGGTGGTGCATGAACTTGAACATTTTGTTTCCACATGGGTTGTGGCGCAAATGGCTGCCAGTTATTATAACTTCTAGGTGGAGGTTGTGAAGGGAAATTGAACGGTTTGAAAGTAGGCATAGCGACGGGGTTCATTGGAACAATCTTTGGAGCCTGTGGCTTTCTATCTGATGACGGGTCAACGCGATTTTGAAGATACATAACGTTCAATTCCTCTTGCACGAACTCTAAGGCTTTCTCAACACTATCAGGACGCATGCATCGTATACGAGAGCCTAATGGCTCTTTCAAACCGCGCACAAATGCCTGCATTGTTAACTTTTTATATAAGGAACGTTTCGCCTCAACAGTTGTTTCTATAATTTCATGGAGTCTAACATAGGTCATGAAAGTGCTGAATAAATTAACACAGCGGTCATAAAATTCCTGTGGCGAACTATTTCCTTGAGTGGCTAACATAAGATCGTTATAAAGAGCGGTCTCATCTCTTTGATCGGAAAAATTATTTATGAGTGTGGTTCTAATACACTCCCAATTCTCGGTTATCCCGTTTGAATTGATTATTCGCGCAGCTGGTCCAGTAATCTTATTTAAAATTCCATTAATAAGACACACTTTATTTAATTCGTTATTACTAATATATTCCGACACTATCTGATCGCATATGTTAATGAATCTAGGCAGGATATGTGGGTTCCCATCGAAATCCGGCACTAAACGTAAAGCTTTAAAAATGGTATCTACGTCTGCCATTTTTCGGGGTTCGGGAGTATCTGACCCCTCTAATGATTCGACAGTATTATTAAAAAAATCACTTAACTCTCTATATACATCTAAATCTATTCTACGAGCCTCCCTACTACGAGCAGGCCCTCTAGGAGTAGTTTGCCTAGGATAAAAAATTTTTACGACTTATAAAAACTTACAAGGAAAAAGGAAAGCAACACAGAAATGATTTCAGTGTACTTACATAAATTGCATTTTGGTACCTCTGGAGTCGATGTCTTGATTTTTCCCCCGACCAGGAACCTCAGGTTCTTTTGCAGGATACTCGGACGCGCGATCGCTTGCGACGACGGTAGCGATTTATCGGAACACGGGATTCGATGCGAGAAAACCCTATCCAGTTTTATCTCGAGACGCCTCGAGTATCCTACCGACTGCGCCAGTTATAGAGGACTCAGCCGGAGGATCCAAAAAAAACCAAAATTACTTTTAGTATATTTATTTAAAGATAAAAAATTACAAATTAAATTTATAACTAACTCCGACCGATGTTAGAATCAGAATGGAATAATAATTATTATAAAAATTCCATTCGCTGGCGTAAAGCGCTGCCTCGTGGAACGGTGGTCGCGCCGTCAGCAAAAATGGTCACGTTGCATCGCCGGAACCGTTCGAGGTCATTATATGCTTGCACTTTTGTATGTAGTGGATATTGTAACAAGAGTGTAAACAGGCACTGGTATTTGACATGAGCCGTATAATCTAACAAATGTTCAAAGTGGAGTTATTATATAGAAGCACTTTTGATACAAAATTTTGCATCACATTTAAGAGCTTGTCGCTAAGTCAAACGGATATTCGAATAACTACGAAAACTAAATTACAAAGACATTGACAAGATCCGTGCAACGTGTTGCGTATTGTGCGGAGTTAGTGCGAGCGATGCAGTGGACGAGCACCTTAATAGGTTTTCCAAGAATCCCAGCAGGTGTGGGAATGTTGAAATTTACTAGCAGTTGAGGACAGTTAGTTGTCACAGATCTTATAACCGGAAGTTGCTTAACAATAGCGATCCTTGGCCGCGGTGCTTATCCACTGCACCACCGAGCTACTCGAATATGGTTAGAAATATGCAGGGTCGGAAGGCACGTTAAGCCTTTGGTCCTGGCTGCATCTGCAGTCGGTTATATCCATCAATATGCATTGGTCCCGCGTGGTGGGTCATGGCCCATCCCTATGATTTTATTCGATTCCACAAATAGGGAACGGCTGAGCCCCAGCAGTATGGATATTAATAGGCTGGAGATTATGGTAATACATATTAAGTTAAATGGGTATAGAAAATCTTCTTAATATTTTTACTTTTCACTGCACATATTAAGTGTAAGGGACAGAAAAAAACATATATTTTTTAGATGTACTAAAAATTGTTTGTTCGGGATAAAAGTTCAAACATTTCATTATTAGCTTAGTCACATAATTATGTCGACTGGCGTATTTCAAAAGACCCAAGTGTAACGCACGGTTTACCACAATACTCAAGTAACAAGAAATGAGAATTACAACGGTCATTTCCCTTATCCTTTGAGTAAAGTTGGACCTCTCTTGCCTAACATGAAAAGGAAATAACTGCGGTAGATACTAACTAAAGGAAATCTTGTGAAGCATGTTATTATATTAAGTAATCAATACAATTTTGTTTTAAGGTGATCAACAGTACTTGCAGTGCGGAATATCTGCCCTACGATTCTTTAGAAATCGAGACCAGAATTCGTATTCACTCATGTGTCTGAATTCACGTAATTTAGTGTAGAAATCCTATTGATTCCATTTTATGTATAAAAATACAAAACAAAATTGATTGAATATACCTATAAAATATTGTGAGAAAGATTTGAGCATGAACGTGGATGGCTATACAGGAAGAGGAAGACCAAAGAAACGATGGACGGATTGTGTGAAAGACGATATGGTGAGAAAGGAAGTTACTAGTGAGATGACGTCAGATAGGGAGATATGGAAGAAGAAGACATGCTGCGCCGACCCCAAATAAAATTGGGATAAGGGCAGGGGAATGATGATGATACCTGTCTCAGATAATCTATTCTTATGTCATTTCGAAACTCGCTTTACTTATGGCACGAAACGTTATTACCGATTCAAAGCTAAGCCGCATTTCAAATTAAAGTGTAAAGTGATACCTGAGTAGATTCGAATTCAGGTTTGGATTTTAACAGAATCACAGGGCTGTTCACTGCTTACGCTGAATACTCGTAGGTGCGGTAGTGACTGTTATGACTCAATTACACTGGTCGATGGGGTCAGCACGAACAGTGCGGGCGATCTCTGCGTACTCATCTCATTGATCAGTGAAACAATAACCGAATAAAGTGAGGAACAGAAATCGCCCGAGATGTTATTTAAATAAATATAAATAAATAAATATTAAACAATATCACATACATTGCTCAGATTCCAAGATGAGTAGCTAAAGCTTACGTATTATGGAGTATCTAAAACAACGAAGATGCCACAACACCCAGACCTGAGACAATAGAGAAAAGTGCACATTCTAAACTGACCTAACCGGGAAATGAACCCGGGTCCTCAGAGATGGCATCTTGAAACCGGCGTACGAACCAATCGGCCAATATCAACCGTACCGTGCGCACCGTTCCAACTTGACTCTATTCATTAATTATACTGTCACAGTTAAATTAATAGATAAGTTTTCTTACCTCTACAGAAACAATAATTATTGGAACAAAGTTTAGAATACAAGTAAAATTAAATAACTATTGGTTAGTAAAAAAAATAACCCATACCTTCAAAGAAACGGTATCTAAATTAGATTTGAAGAACAACGCCATCATTAAAATTCGCTTCTTGAATGCGTAAAATATTAAAGCAGAATATAATACTGTTTCGCTTTTCCATTTATATAAAAATATCTACAATCTTCTAAGTCAGTGTTGATGGACCATAAATCTGAAGTGGGACGAGCTTTGAAACTCTTCGATTTGACGTATTATCAATGTTCGATACAGATCCTTTGGGAAATCACGGATCCAAGCTGCTCGAAAGAAAAGTTGTGATGGCGGTATAAGTGCTATATAACAATAACGAAGATCCGATACATTTCACAAATCATGTATCAAATAAATACCTTAGGTTTTGCTATAACAATAAAAGCTCAAGTACCTCGTGTGTTCATAAGTTTTGAGACGAAATAAAACTAGTTACGCAAGTTTTATTTCATCTTTTTAATAATAACTTATATTTCTTAAATTATCAGTAACCATTAAATAGATAATAATCAACAATAAAATATATATTTTATTCAAAATGACCGCCCTTGTTTTAAAAACAGGCCCTTACACGATTTGGCCAGTCATCAATAGTGGCACGAATCTTTTCTAGTGGAACTCGCTTTGCTTCTCGAACAAGGGTTCGCTTCAGTGACTCTAAGTTTGAGTGGGACTTTCAGCAGGACCTGAGCTCTAATTTAGTCCCTAAAGAATAATCTAGCGGGTAGAGGTCGGGGCTGGAGGAGGACCACTCGTCCGCCTCGATGAAGGCTGGTACATTCTCCCTCGGTTGAGGGAGAAGCTTGGTTAAGTTTGGGTGCTTTTTGCCTTATGGGATGGCGCTGATTCTTGCTGAAAAACCCTATCCTTATTGTGAAACAACGTATCAGACTGGGGTTTCACCACGAGCTCTGAAATGTCACTCTGATACTTCTTGGCTTTCACCTTGACACCTTGTTGGCAGAAATAGGGCGGAGTGACACCTTCATATGAAACTCCCACCATCACACTAGCCGGATGATGAGTGCGCGAGACATTCCGTGCAGAAGCTGGGACATCCTTGCTACTTTAAGTGTACACTTTATTGTATTGTCGGTTGAACTTTTCTTCGACGGCAAAAATGTTCTCATTGATGAAGAGTATCTTCCTGGCATCATGTCTCCTCAGAAGCAATAGACAATGTTGGCGTCGTTTATGATTTATATAAGATAAACATTTTAGCTATCTATCTTTAACTGACCAAAATAAATTAACATGTCTCAATTCGAAGTTTTTTTTCTTTAGCGATTTGCTTTAAACGAGTACTGGTTTAAACTACTAACTTCAGTCGTTTTATATTCATATATTTTTTAGGATGTACATAAACCTTCTACGTGCTGTTTGAGCCACGATACTAGGCAGCACATAAACAGCCGACATCTCACGCGGGAGCTTAATCGGATAGTAAGTATCCATCAGGTGACGGAGCAGTAACTCCTTTTCCCTAGGTCAAAATCAAAATATTCTTGAACAAAAATTATAAAATTAAACTACACGTCTGCGAAAATTGAATTAAACAATTAATTAAATAAAATAATAACAAAAAAAAACATTATCTGCATTGGATTGAAATCCAATTGCTTCTGATAAATGTCCGAATTTAATTTCTCAAAAGGTGGAAACCCTATTGACAGTCGCAGAAATATATCTATCGTATATGCAACCTCTTTTTTAGGTTCCTAGCGCCCCCAGCAGTACCACAGAACAGCAGACCGCCGAAAGTACACCAAATATTTCTTTAGTGATGCACTTATTATAGGGTAAGTTACTAATAAAAAAGGAAATCAATAAATATAGATACACGAAAGCGACTTAACCAAGGCTCTTATGGATTCATTAAATATTGGAGCGTAATGACTGACTACTTTTATACCGCTTAAAACTGGTATGTTCCCAAAAAACATCAAAAATCTAAGTAAATTTATAAAATCACCGTGTCATTATAAAATCAGTAAAACCACAGATACACATAAACTTTATAAAACCGAATATTATTAAGAGCTGTCACATATTTGTAATCATAAATTACCGATATATAATAATCAAAGCCTGTGGTAAAATCATGTTTAAAATATCATTTTCTAATGATATACATTATTAATGCATCATGCACAGATTTCGATATTAATTGTCGCAATAACGAGAATTCTGTATTCAACGAAACAATCGTCGAGGAGCAAACTTCATAACAAGTCTATTTCGAAAGTTTCAAGTTCGGTGTAAACGTCATGCGTTAACAATATAGACTTTTATAACAGTCGTAATTATAAAATAGTGCAGATTCTGTTAGATTATGCGTGCTTAATAAGATTAGGACTGTCGTACAGCCGTCTTCAGCAGCAACAGCAGCTCGTATTGCACTTTAACGTCAGGGTGTAAGGTATGCAGAAAAGTAACGAAATTATTTAATTTTATATATCAACTGATTATCTCATTATGACGTAATGAATTATGGTACATTGACTTTTATACTTGAACCTGAAATCGTAACTCGGTGACGACTTTAAGGTTGCCATCGTTAATGGTGCGACAAAAAGTGTCAACATAATATTTAGTAAAAAAAACTACTAATTTAGAAAATATCCTTTATGAATTCTTGATAAATTCGTATCAATACTGATAATAAATCCAATAATATAACATTATATATAAAGTTAAACGAATTCGCAAACAAAATTTTCTATGCTGTTAGTACTGAACAGCATAGAAAATTTAGTCTACAAGACTGCTAAATCGTGAAGTTGGTAGCGATCCTTGTCCTATTCTTATTTGGCTTGCATAATACCACTCTCTAAAGTCAACTATACATTTATAATTTTAATTTGGCTGTGTTTTAACATCATTCCTTAGTCATATATAATCAAAGATACCCATATATTGTTTATATGTTAAGTAGCTGTTTTCCGGCGGCTTCGCCCGCATGAATTAAAGCTATGTCAACCAGTTTTAATTAAGTTTCCCGTAGGCGAAGGATTTTTTTAATATGTCCAGTAGTTTTAGAGCCTATCATTGCAAACAAACTTATCTAAATGTTTATATTTCAGTAAATTAGGATTCCATTAATTATATATAATAGTTTTTTTTTTCGTAATATGGATTTCGGCATGATATGACACATTCTCCACCGTGTATGTAATGTAACAACATAATTATTCAATACACAATACAGATATAATTCAATTACTAATGAATCGATTGATAATGTTCTGAATGTATGGATTAATTTATCCAATGAATAGTTTCGTTTAGACATATAGATCACTGAGATTTGCGGGAACTGACGTAGCTATGAATGTTATTTTGTAAGATTACTGAGTACGCTCATTTGGTAAAACCATGACTTAGAAGGGAATATGAAATATATTTCGGCATGCATCATTGAATTCTGTAAAGTTCAAATAAACAAAATAATACAATAAACATATATAGTATATTTCAATAATTTTGTTGTATGAACTTTGATTATTTTTAAGGAAGATTCAAAATAAAATTTTCTTTCGAGAAGACGATAAGTAGAATATTGCATACATACTCGTTAGAACTCAAGGATTCATTTGCTATCTCGTCATCAACAATGTCTTAAGGTATATGGGAACCCCTTTAAATATTTATTTATTCTATTTTATATATTTGGTGTTACATAGGCAACAAAAATACATTATCTGTGAAAATAACATCTAGCTACCAAGGTTCATGAGAAATAGCCAGGACAGACAGACGGATAGGCAGACATAACGACAAATACACGGACAGACATATGGATAGACGGTTGGATAGACAGACAGACACACGGACACCGTAGGTAGTCTTAGTAACAAGGTCTCGTTACTATGTTTTTGTAGCCACTAACGAAAGTTGTCAAAGCGGGGAACGACATTTCTTTCGAACCACTGAAGACTTTGAGTTAATAAGTTTTTGGTCACGTATCTTTATCCTGTCCTATGAGAATAATGGTCAAGCTCTACAATTGCATACAACTTTACTAGCTCCTTTTTTAAAGTTTAACATGCTATTTTGTATAGTTGTTTACGAATTTTTTAGAGGTACCAACATAAAAAACTATTCCACTTTATTCCACAAATGAAATTCGTGTTTTACAAGTCTTCTATGCTAACAAAATGTCACTAGCAAGAAAACTAAATTTACATGGAAAAGTTTGGTCAACTTGATACATTTTCCACAAGAAATCTCATACCGTGGGGAAGCGGCAAGCAGTTCGTTGGTTTTGCGATATTATCTCTTCTAGTCAACATTCTTGAGTTTGAAAATTTAATCTTGTAGTTAACTTGTCGACGAGTAAATTGTGTAAATAGTCTAGTCAAATCAGTATTAATTACGTAGAATAATAACACTCCTAAGTTAAAAAGGTGGAAGTTCCGAAACAATTCGGCGTTCTTAAAATTGGGTTAAAAGTTTCAGAGCGCATTAAAAATATATGTTTAAAAACACGTTCGCCAAAGTTCACCAAACAAGATGCATTATATTATGGCTTTGCTAAACATAATTGTCATTGCATTTTGGGGACCGCTCTGTCCACCGATCTTTTTGACAATGAATAAAATAGCTTCCATTTTGTCATTCTGAATTATATCTGCGTTAACTTATGCAATTATGACCTCTCTCTACAATTCATAAAAGTTTTACTTGGCTTATTTCTAGTTCTAGTTTCATGTATTTCAAGGAAGTGTTTTTAATATCTGTCTTCACCACAGAAGTCTTTACGTCATACAATTGTCCTGGCTTTTGGCCAAAAGGCTGAAAGTTAAGACGCTGCCAAAATTATTTAGACATTGTCGTTTCCAAACCCTTCCGTTGGAATATTAACTTGATAAAAAATACTTTCTTCAAACGAATATATTTTTCGCAAAAATTCGACCAAGCATTTCACTCACTCATATTAGTAACTTGAAATGATTTTTATGAAATATTTTTCTTTCGCATATATGTATGAAAATACAGAATAAATATACGTGTTTTGTTTTAGAATTCTTATTTTTCCGAATTGTATTTATGATTTTTAATAATCTCAAGTTTGTTTATGAAGAATTAATATTCCATTCTTATCCTGAATTGAATATATTAGTATATTCTAGTGTCAATATAAAGAGACTGAGCAAAATGTTATCCTCATTAATGATTCTGTTTGGTTGACATTCACCATACTTCGAAATTGGGCCTTACGTGTTGCTAAATTGTGTATTACCTTAATAATCTCAAGACTACAATACGAGCAAAAGACTTCCTGTTTTCATTATCAAAAAAGTATTTAAGTTCTTTTTATTTTTCAATTCATAGCGCATGGCATTACAAAAAATAAACAAAATTCTCTTTTACTCATCATAAATTACCATAAAATGAACCCATTTCTTCTACTTTATTGTAGGAAAACCAACCAAAAGATGCTGCTGGTAAGCGGTGACAGGCGTAAATTATACTTTACGATGGGTGAAACTCGAGTGCGGTTGTAAATTTAATCTTTACTGTTTCGGTCGAAGTGAACGCAACGTTCTAAACTGTTCGTTGTTCATTACCATATTTCTTGCTTAAGCAAGGATAAAACTGAATGCTTCTACGCCGACGGGGATTGTCGAATGATGACTTTAGATTCTTATATTTTGCAAGAAATGTCGTTTTTAATTGTTATCCCGTTCACCATTCGAGTAAGCATTAGTACATTATAAGAAAGTTTGCATGAATGTGAAGGACTGTAAGATGTTTGTAAATAGGTTCGTATGCAAATCCATTTGCACTTCCTCCTACTCATGTATGTTACGGTTATAGAAATCTTCACCCTCAAAAGAATTACAAAAATTCACATACTGAGAATTACAAAACACATAAACAATTATAATACCAAAAAGAAAACGTAACGTACAATTAGATTTGTAATCACTATATAAACTGTTTTATTTTTTTCAAGTAAAGAAGGTAGTCTTAACTATTAGCGCAATACACAGATGTGCGAAACATAGTCTGCCCTGCACTTGGCATTTATAATATCTAACACTATAAATAAGATAGTATAAAATTTCGGAAAGTCAGAAATGTTTTTTTATATATAAATCACGTACTGTCAAACCCGTTTAACTGTTAAGAATTTTATGTTCAGTCTTGCTGGCGATTTTTTATTGATAATATGTTTTTTATTCTCTCCCATATGTTATTACCGTTGCAAATCCACAGACCAGGGACTGCAATCTTACCGAATTGACCGAACTTATTGTGATCGTACAGGGGCTGTAGTTTCGACAGAGTTTGCGTTCGCCATCTTGCCGAATTCGGTCGCTAACTCATTGCGAACGTAAGTTAACGGTTATTACGAGTCTGTACAGTTAAGTACGTATTATATATTTTTAGGTACGTTTCGAGTGCAACTGTCAATTTAGCGATAATCGTTAGTTTCCCAATGATCGAGTTTGACAACTCAGTCAATGAAATCTGCGATCGCTCTCTATCAATGTTAAGACTACAGGCGCAGGGGTTCTTAACCGTCTTTTAACAATAATATTTGTTTCTTTTTTTGATAAACTAAAATGGATTAAAAACTCAGAACATCCACTTATAAACAAATTCAAGATACAAGTTCCATAAGAGCATAGCCATTAAATTTTCGATTTTCATTAAAAAAATTAGAGATAACAATGTTGATATTTTGAGAAATGTAATACGGAAAATAATAGCGTATTATCTATTAGTTGGGGAAAAATAAAATTTACTAAAATGCGAAGAAACTTTTCCTCCAACCTATTCCATTTAAGATCAAGAGATTAAGATCTATAGTAACCGAGACACCTCGCCTATATGTAAAGCTGTCTTCAAAATGATAGTTTGTTTCATGAACTTAAAATATTTCACTTACACTATATGTATTATGAAACATTTTCGGAATTTCCACTTTGCAAATAACATGCTTTTAACTCAGTGTAAACAATTTCCAATTTTTTATGAGGTAAATATTTGCCCAAGAAAAGGTTTCACGTCCTATTCGGAAATGCTTGTGTCAATAAATCATATAAAATCGTTTCTTTCGCCTGTTTCGAGAACATTGAGCAGAGGTTTTTTTGAAAAGGAATACCATGGATCTTTTGTGTTTTTCAAATCCCATAAATATGAAATCTCTTTGCCAGGAATAGCGGATATTAAAATTTATCATTTGACGTAACTTTGATGCAATATTTACGGTCTTTAAAAATTTACTTTCTTAAAACATTAATATATTAGATATCCTTGACAAAAATATTATATATGTGACTTTTTTAAGTATGGATGATTTATATTTCACTTATATCGAAAAATGTTTTTAAGAATCATAACTAGGTGTTTCTTGTTCGTTTTTATTAGATATATCAGTCAACTTACAGTAAGATTTGTAAATATTTTGTTCTTCCTTCAATTTTTAGGTCATAAATGTCCAGTCTGTTTAAGAATTGGTCCAAGTTTCAACAATATATTTGAAAAAGGAGTGTAACATATTAACAGACTATTTTAAAATACTAGGCCGCACCATTTTCAATTTGCTAAGTACTTGATTCATCTCTAATATTTATTTTATACAATATTTATTGTATAGTCAATATTGTATTTTCTTTAAATGTGAAACAGCACAAGACTAGCAGATTTCGTTTGTGGACCAACAGAGTAGACCCACACTGAAGATATAACAATCTTATTGAATTGAATTTTAAAATCAGACATCGAGTTTGTATTTCAATAAAACCATTGAAACATCAAATTACAGACCAATGGACCGATAAGAAATTTGCCTTTTTTTATTATTTTGTACTATGTACTTTTAACATTAATATAAAATATTAGAAAGTTTATAACTGTAGAGCGTGGGAAGTGAGCCAAAAGGCTTGCTTGTTATTTTTTCTTTTTCGGCTAATTATGACCGAGTCATGCTTAGCCGACACTTCACAGGGATACAAGCTGACTACTACACCAAATACAACTGAGTTGGCAGAGCCCATTTTAAGTGAGACCCCACAAAAGTCGGTGTTCACACGTAAACTGAGAATATTCAAACATTTATCGACTTCCGCGTGGACCAGGTTACATTGGATTGTTCGTGATATTTTCCTGTGTCGGTTGCATTTTAAAAGTCGTGGAGTTTTTGACTGAAGTTCATTTTAGCTTTAAACTATAGTGCTTTGTATTTTACCACCAAGTAGTGTACGTGAAAAATGTCGCTTTGTTGCTAGGTTTAATATACAAAGTATTATGTGGAGTCACGATTCTTAATTTTATACCTAAATCAAAACTTTAAAAAAAATTGGAATCAGGCGATATTTATCTGACCGGCCAGATCAGACTTACCGCAAATTTATTGTTTTTGATGAAAGTACTGCTGTAACTGAAGAAGCTTTGATTTTATCAAAATTGAATATAATCAAAATACACATGACTTTTAATACTGTATTGTTAAATACATTCTGTGTTTTCAAACTATAAAGTTGGATCAAATATACTTAACGTACAATACTATATTGAAGTTTGAGTGCATTTTGACTGAATCCAATGTCTTCAACATTTTCGAAGTCGGAAAAAAATTATAAATTATTCATTTGATTAGCATCCTTTTTTTAATGAGAAATCACGTTGAGTAGAGGGTATTAAATTTAATTATTGATATCATTATTTTCTGAACGTTGTATTCACATCGATTTTATAATCTTGTATCAGATTGTTTTTGTTCAATAGTCTCGAGTAATTTTAAACATTTCAGCCTCGCTTGGACTCTTTCTTTTTATTGAAACCCATCTTGTGTTTCTTTAATTATATGTTATCATTTCTTGAAGAGATGTCCAGAAATAGAATGACTACGGATTATGTAAATGTTGTGAGATTGTCAAATATGAAACATCTAAAAATGGGCGTGCTAAAATTATATATAGAGTCGTATGTATAGACCCTTTCAAGAGATGTTTTATTAAAGGCTTCTTATCCATTCAAATAGGCTGTTGAATCATATTTTCTGCTTACATATTCCATCAACTATGATGATTGATTTCTGTTTACTTTTGTTTCCTTTGTAAGCCCTTCAGTCTTTTAACACAAAAGATGTTACATCCATCAGTGAATGGGGAACGGCGTTTACAATATAAATACTGTATTTTTTTGCAACAAAATTTTTCGAATAAGCTAGGGTATTAAAAGAATAATTTTATAACATGGTGAAATAAGTGTTTCCACTTCGGAAGTAACCCGATTATCATGTTTTGCCAAGTTAAATTGGAATTTCTAATGGAGTGCTTTGTAAAAAAATGGCGACTCGACCTGCTTCTTAATTTTGTCTTTCTGTGTATTCATTGGACGCAGTTTTAAGCTTTTGAAAAGGTAAATATTTTGATATTTTTATTTTGTCTTATTAAAATAAGATTATTTTCGAAACATATTTTTTGTTTTGGGATTTTTTTTTGTTAGAATTATATTGTTACGTATTATCAGTAGAAGTTATAATTATAGGTATCTGATGTTTTTACTTTGTTTTTTATTTTCCGCTAAATATTTGGATTAAGAAGTGGTTGTGATTTCTTAAGTTGGCCAATTTGATTTCAAAAAAAATAATATTAGAGAGATATTTGGGTTTTATATAGTTGCATTGATTTGAGTAGCTCGGTGGCGTAGTGAATAAGTGCCACGGCCCGCGATCGTAGTCGTTAAGCAACTTTCGCAAGGGTCGGTCACGGGATGGGTGACCAAAACATTATTGTCTCGAGCTACTCCGTGCTTCGGAAGGCACGCTAAGCCGTCGGTCCCGGTTGCATTTGCAGTCGTTAATACCCTCCAATCCGCATTGGGCCAGCGTGGAGGGTCATGGCCCATACTCCTTAACCATCCATAAGGAAGGCCTGAGCCCCTGCAGTGGGTACGTAAAAGGGCTGGTGGTGATGATGATGATAGTTACATAAAAAACCGTCTGTCTACTTTGTCACGTCAGTTCTCTTGCAGGGTAGGCCGATTTTTAATACGTAAATAATGTATGTAAGGGTATAAACGAAACCATATTACTCTAAATAAAGTTAGCCACTTATTTATTTTATTTATGAAAGATAAAGGTGAGGTAATCTAACTAAAATATGCAGTGTAAACATTCTTTTAATATTTTGATTATGTAATATATCTGTACTGATTGGCGGTTGGAAATCTCCAATATTATTTTCAACAAGCCTATCCGTCGTTATTTTCCACACCGAACACTCGAGTCGTATCGTGTCTTTAATCTCGCTCGCACACTTCTCTCTCTCTCTCTCTCTCTGTCTATTTTAGATTACTGTATACACGCGTATTGTAACATTGATATTCATAGAATCACAGATACTACTAATAGTCGCATATTTGTCGAAATACATTATTATCACAGAATGTGATGGTTTCATTCAGTCAACAAAAGTGGCAAACGCATTATCGTGAGTGTAATTCTTGTCCATATACAATAAACTATCCTCTTCCATACGTCAGCGTAATATTCATAAAAATGGTCAAAAGTTCCAGCTTCATTCATCAATGACGATTACAAAGTATAAAAAATATTCACACAAAACGTGTTGGCAGAGAAATGTACGTGTATCATTAGAACCATAACGATCCTAATATTCTAATACTTATGCACATAAAATATATCAATTAATTTAATTGGAAACATTTGAAAGGAATAGGTACGCTACTTTATTGGAAAGTTGAATATAACCAATTTATTTGAAAGCACGTTTCTGACCGACTTTACGCTTTGTAGAGTTTAGACGGTTAAGCAATTCCTGTGCCGGAACACTGTGTCATTATCGCAAAATGTAGCCTTTATTGAATTTTGTATTATCAACATGACTTTTTAAAGCAATAATGACATTTCTGATGCACAAACTAGATTAAATTTAGTTTAATTACGTCACACGGCGTTAGTAATTTCATTGCTATCGATTTCAATAACAAATTGCATTCAAACTGAAGAAGTTTAAATGCAATTTGTATTATCAACATGACTTTTTAAAAGCAACAATGACAATTCTGTTGCACAAACTAGATTAAATTTAGTTTAATTACGTCACACGGCGTTAGTAATTTCATTGCTATCGATTTCAATAACAAATTGCATTCAAACTTCTTCGTCTCTTTGTGGTAGAAACGTAATAAGACAAACGTATCCCTTAAATCAGCGGGGGCTCTGTGTTGCCTGTCAGTAAGTAAGTAAGGATAAAGATCCTCATGGACAAGAATTTCAAATTGTGCTTTAGAATCAAATTTCTCAGGTTTGTTAAGAAGTTTTTGATATCAAGTTACAAGTTATTCACACGTGATTGATTGGACAATTAAGTGAACAGTAATACATACATAGTTCTAGATTGTTTGATACAACAGAATGCTTAAACACGCGCGGTCAAGTGACTGAGTGTGTGACCTAGTTTGGATAGAAGGTCGGAACTCTAAATAAATCGCTTTAAAGTACCTAATGGTCACTAAGAAATTTAATCAGGCAACTATTCTATTGGATAGCTTTCGATATCTATATAATATCCTGGCTGAACGTGAAAATCTTGTTATGATTACGTGATATGTGGAATTACATTACTCCAATTTGGCGCGCTTGGAGAAATTTTTGAAGAAACATTTCGAGCCAGAATTTTATATAAAATAGTTATTCTACGAAACCAAGAAAAATTAATTTTATTTTTCCTTAAAGTCGAATTTGTTCTTTTTGAATTTTCTTTTGAATAATAAAGAAAAAAAGATACAAATACCCTCGTCATGGTTAGACAGCATGTTCTGTGCAGGTAATTTTAAGTCTGTTATTAGGCCAGGTTATAATTTACAGTAGTTTATGTGTATCTGTGGCTAGGCGAGAACGTAGAATGACTGAAGTATTGTGTAAACGCTGAAAGTAACCAATATGTGTGTAGTTTGTCGATGCGTTGTATTTTTTGTACGCTAACGTCACCGCGTGCATCGTGAAAACGATATAAATTTATATCGATAGCAATATATATCGTTAACTTACAATGCTCACTTTATATAATACTTTGAGTTATCGACCGTTTTTTCGCTAACCCTAGGAAAGAAATAAAAAACGACGACATTATGTCTTTTATTTAATAAGTATTTATTGGGAAAAAATAATAACAAATAAATAATAAACAACGTCACATACATTGCTCAAATTCCAAGATGAGTAGCTGAAGCTCCCGTATTATGGAATATCCGACACAACGAAGGTTCCACAACACCCGGACCCAAGACAAGATGCAATTCCTTTTTCTACATTGGCCCGACCGCGAATCGAACCCGAGACCTCAGAGATCTAGGCGACATCTAGATGCCGGCGTGCGAACCATACGCCTACGGGGGTATAATTTAAAATTTAACGACATACCATTAATATTTTCGATGCTAAATAATCCAAAGCTATATTTATAGAGCTGAAAATGTATTCACAATAGCGATTTGCACGTTGCAGACATCAATACGCTATTTACGACGCATCAATCAATCTCCTGGTAGCGTAATGGCCACTGTCTAGTGCCATCTTTGCACATCGACATATCATCCGCTTGCAACGTAAGCTCTGTCACAGGGGTTGACAGCTGAATAGATAAATATCCTAGTAACATAATAAATGTGAATGTTCATACGTATATGTTGGCGCATCGATTGTACCACGATTATTCGATATTGATTCCTAAACGAAAGTGAATTATTATTCACTCTGGTGAAACGTTAGACGATCGGCCAATATGTCGTGATTGTTTGATTAGAGGCGATAGAGGTCGGACGTCATCGACGGAGGGCGTCATCATCGATACTTTTAGTATTATTAAAATAGTAACACTGACTTTGACAGTTCGTTAAAAAAAGCAAGTTGCCGCCATTTTGGTACACATTTTGTTGCCGATCGTCGAGGAGTAAAGACATCCGGCGACATCACGCTGATCTCGTTATATTTTCATATGAAAAGTAATAAAATGGAATAAGTCCACCTTGGTATACACGCCTGCAATGTTATTTTAAAGATAGTCCTCCGATATGGAAGATCTATTTAGGCTTTGTAATAGCCCCCTTGAGACTACCCGCCGACATATAAATGTTTGTTGGCTCTTCAAGTAAACAACAATAAACTTCAAAAATAAAATCCAAAATCAGAGCTTAACTTGCTAGATAGAAATTTCTATCTTGGCTACAATTTTTGGCAGACTCGTACAAATATACACGAGAAAATACAGAAAATTTTTTATGGCCAATTAGGTTGTGTTCAAACCAAACGTATATCCAGCCGCCGACTATGAGTGAGCCTTATGCGGCTTATTGCATTTCCATATAACTGCTATTTTGTTCACTGTGAACTGGAGGACGATTTGTTTTTAAGCTATGCACATACAGACGACTGGATCTCTTCGCACCGTGGACTCTGATAGGCCGTGGTATGCGGCGGATTTCGTGCACGCACCCCCTTCGTACGCGGTAAGATCAAACAATTCTCGCCGCCGGCCGCTCTATTTGTACTTTTTCGCTTCTGTTGTTAACAATACTGAACAGATTAACTTCGAGTTTTTTAAAAGTATTTTCAGATAAATTATTTAACAACTAATATATTTGAAAAGGTATTTGTTAAAATACAGTATTAACAATGACGATTCACTTTTGACATATCGTGAAAATGTATTTTTTCTTAAATTTTTCACGTTTTCAATTAACCTTCAATTTCTTCCATTATTTCTCTAATTTTTATCTTTTTTAAGTCTTTTCTCAATATAAAACACACAGTTTTGCTATATTTTATCAAGATAACAATAAATCAAGTTCGGCCATTCGATGAATGAATGAATGAATGAATGATAACATCACTTTTTCTCTGAAAATCTTAATTTTAATTGTTATTTGGTTAGAGTCTTTGAACATTCATCCAGCTCATAGACAAATTTTACAAGGAAATATTACCTCAAACCAAACTTATGAGCAAAACAATCAGAAGGCTGATGTGCGTATGGCCTATTGGATTTCAGCGCACGGCTTTTACAACTGAAAGTTTCTTCAATGTATATGCGATGAGAACAAGTGGACTATATTTTATGATACAGTTTATTGACCGCACACTGTGAATGAAGAAATATTTTATTTTAACGTTTACATTGGTTTACACATTCATAGCGAGCTTATTCACTATCGGGTGCAGATAACACGTTCAATTGAATCATGATCTTAGGACTCTGCCTTAGCATAAGTGTTAATGACATTGTTACAGTGTTAGATATTTTGGCAAATAGCATGCATAACAGATGTATTTAAATATGGCTATTGAAAACATGTCTTAATTATAATTCTATATACCTACCTATATAAGTTTCTTTTTATAATTATATAATACTTACAGTTAAAAATAATGAGCTTCATAATTTTTTTCATACACATTATAGGCTACGATTGAATGGACATACTACATAATATCTAAGTTAAATAAAAGAAAAAACATACACTTCACATGGCAATATAAAATTCCTATTCATGGAGTATATGGGGGGGAAGAGTAGGAGGAAGGGAAGATATTACTTTTTGAATATTACTAACTGTTCGGTTAATACTTCTATATTCGTGGGCATATATTTTTGTTTCTTCCATTTCTATTTGAAGAAGTTGTTTTAAAAGTATTTTCTTTCTTTCCATTGTGAATATAAATAAGAAGATATTTTTATTCAATCATACAAACAATCGTTAACTATTTCTTTTGTGCTAAATTTTATGTAAATGATGCATTAACAGACCGCCGTGGTTTTCATAATTAATAGTTTGCAAACTTTCAGAATAACGAATCGCGTCTGGACTTCTTTGGTGATTAAATTTTTTGCGATTACATTTTCTATTTTATTTTTCTGTTTGCAAAAAGTTATTATTGTTTTTAAAAACGAATTGAAAACTCGTAAAATAGCTTTGTCTATAAGAAGAGGTAACTGAGTGCCGGACCTATCGATATCAAAACTCAAATTATTATATTTTAAAACAGTCACATTGGTTTTTCATAAAGTTTCTTCATCTGTAATGACTTTAAAATTTTAAGGTTCATATAAATTCATAACAAAGTTGTCGTCGACCATTTAATCATTTAATCCGTAATTACATGTGTATCTGGTCTCATGTTAAGAATAAATAAACTTAAAATATTGGATAGGTCACACTTTAAGCTAGTTCATTATTCTGACGTAATAATATTATATAAATTAACATTACTTATGTCACACCGCAGCACTTAAGTACAATTAACACACTAGACAGACATTTGTTTTACATCAAATACTAAAGCTAATACTTGCAGGAACGCAACTTTTCAATAAATTACTTAACATATAAAGAGACTGTAAACTTAAATTCAAACTGTCTCAACATAATACGCAAATAAAACATAATGAATTTATTATTTAATACTAAATATTTTATTTACAAAACTCTAGGTAATAGTCCAAACACTCTATTTATAATTTATCATTCAACGTGGCATTTTTACAAAAAAAAAAAACGTTTTATTAGAAAAATTCAAGGAAAACAGACTCGGCGAAAAGAATAAAGCATAATATTGTTACTCGCCAAAAATGGCAGCAATAAATGTGTTTCAATTTTAAATACTTTCAGCTCTATTTTATTTCAATTAGGATTAATTTTCATTTAAGTGTATACTTTTTTAGAGTCTGAAATTACATTTTTAATTAAAATATACTCAAGTTGTTTAAAAACTCAAATAAAAAATCAACAAAGTGATTTAAGTCATTAAGCTTTCTTGACTCGCTTCTAAATTAATATACATAGAAATTACAGTGAGAAAATTTTCAGAAGGAAATTAGTGGTGTCTAGTAAATTTTCTTGTGACACAATTAAGTCAGCGCTTACTTGAGTGCCGTTAACTTTTAATGGGATGCCTAGCGTTTTAAGTTCTGACATTATTCTTACTTGGCTCATCTTCATAAAGAGTATTGCAAGTAAAGTGGTTATGTGAAGTAACTTACAAAATTATGCGACGTTACCATAGACTCTATGGCATAGAGTAATAGATACCAACAGTAATAGCATATTTCACAATTATGATTGAATATGCTGTTATCACACAAATGGGTAATAATCATACTTTTATTAAGTGCATGTACATAAAATATATGTAATAAATGCGTATACTTAATAAAAGCTTATTATTTGGAAAACTTCCCTGCCGGACCCGCCATTCATCGAGAAGCTACTCTGTATGAATAAGTTATTCTCACAAAAACCATTTGGTGTCTCTTTCTATGAGAGCCGGTGCGAGAATACAGATCCAATAGCATATTCCTGACCGCGCGATACAAATTTCTAGTGATTGTTTGATTGAATCCTTAAGAATCAGTCAACTATCGTTATCATGTTAATATAAAACTATTTTTCAATTTATTGAAGTCAAATTTAGTTTTTAACGGCCCCGTACCAAAAAACACGGAACCCACTCAGTTGGATATCTGCCTATGCCAAAACTACTCAAGCAATTGAATTGAAATTTGGACATATCGGCTGTATATGTCCAAATTTCAATGAGATATTTAAGTGAATTTGCTCCATGACTCTTTTGATATTAAATCATAAAACTTTTAAAAAGTATTACAGACCACAGTATATGGCATATCACACATTCTAATGTCTAAAATATATTTATTATATTTCTTAAATAAATAATTTTCAATTTTAGTAAATTCATTTGGCCTAATTATAAAAATTATTAATTAAAAAAAAACAAAAACCCGCCTGCGTGAAAAATAACTAAATGTAAAGGCTGGAACAAAATACACACTTTATTTTTATTATTATGCAACATCATTCATAACTTACATTCTAAACAGGGTTCGCTGATAAATATCATTGGATATATTAATATATACATCGATTGATATTTTTAATATTTATCGTTTGTTAGAGTATTTAGTATTTCATCTGAGCTAGGAATTTAATCAACCTGATATGACTCTGGAAACGATTGCTCATTAGGCCCAATGCCCTAACGAGAAATCTTACTTACTAGAAATTGCGGTGTTTTCCCTATACGTTATTGGAAATCCTCGCACGCATACTACTTTTTCATTATTTTATAATACATAAACTAATATTAAACAAAAAAAAAAACTCAATCTTTATCTTACACTTTTGATTTTAGAACACCAAATATTAAATTATAGTATACTTTTGCTCAAATGTACTGCCCTAAATTGTTCTACGTATCTAATATCCTTTTTTCGATTGCCTGGAAGAGATCGCTTTTAAGCGATAAGGCCGCTATTTGCTTCGCTATCTTTGTGTATCTTGTATGTTCTCTTTTGTTGTGCAATAAAGTTTATTATTTTTAAATAAAACCACTAGCAGCTCAAAAATAACAGCTTTTTATATGTATCTACTATACTCGTATATATTGGATAAATATCAGACATTTTTATATATATTGGATAAATATCAAATATCAGATATTTTGATATTTATTATAAATATCCGATTTTTGTGAACCCTGAATCGAAGACATGCAAAAAGAGAGAATCAGTTGACTTTTTAATTAATATCATGCCTCCGACTGCATTTTATATATGATGAATTGTATGTTGTTTCAGTCTTTTCAGTTAGTTGTTTTTCACGCAGGCGAGTTTTTTGTTTTTTTAATTAATTACAATTTTATTTATGTCTTATTAGAAGGACAAGAAAGTGAAAGAACAAAGAAGACATTTTTAAACTTTCTCATTGTACTACTTTTATTAATATTACAGTTATGATAATCATGATATACCTTTTCAAAATCCTGGTATTTTATATTTATTCCCTTTAATTTTATATGAATAATAAAAATAAATAAAAATTAGACAACATCACATAAATTACTCATATTCCAAGATGAGTAACTAAAGCTCCCTTATTATGGAGCATCTGAGACAAAGAAGGTACTACAACACCTAGACCCGAGACAATTACGAAAAGTTCATTTTCCACATTGACCTGGCCGGAAATCCAACCCGGGACCTAAGAGATGACGACCTTGAAACCGGCATGCATATCACTCAGCTACGGAAACAAAAAAAAATATCATAATGGCGTCGCACAGCCACCATATTTTTTCACACTTGGGCTGCTAAGACAAATCTAACGACACCTCAATTATGTAAATCCGTTCAGCCGTTCTGAAGATGTGAGGTAATAAAGAGTATTGTATACATACAAGATACGCACGAAAAACATAACCCTTCCATTGCAGTCCGGTAAAAATAGACAAAATATTTCAATTTTTATTTATTAAAAGAAAGTGTTAAGAAGTTTCTGAGTAAATTTGAATATTTATTACAGTTATTTCAACAATAAAAACTCAGATTCGGTGACAACCTGGAACATTTGCAGTTATGAGAACTAGATGCTTTCTTAGAAAGTTTCCAAGAAACAGATAGTGAAGTATGTGACAACGGACCGCGAGGAGTGTTAGCTTAATTAATTATTGTAGCTACGAGTAACTTGGGAGTAGACATGTTGGCAAAAAGCAAAATTAAATATCGCAGACACTTTATTAAATAAAAAGATAAATGAGAGTCTGCCCGCTCAAATTAAAACCTGGGTGGCGGGTGTATTTTTAAGAATAGCTTGATACGTAGCTATATTAAAATTGCAGAGTATAGAAAATTTTTGAACTAGAAAAATGACGTTTTATACTTTTTTTTAAAGTTAAGCACGATGGCGCAGTCGTTAGCGCGTTCGGTATGCGACACGGTTGTTAAGTAATTTTCGCAATAGCTGGTCATAGGGTTGGTGCCTAAAAAATATTATATCGAGCTCCTCCGTGCTACGAAAGGTGCGTCAAACCACCACTGCCTTCATACCTGGCTGCATCTGCAGTAGTTAATACCCACCATTCCGCACTTACTAGTATTCAGATTTTAAAGAGGAGTAACTAATACAGGGCCATTATGAAGTATGCGAGACAACGAAGGTACCACAATACCAGACAAATAATAAATAATACAATAAAAGACAACATAGAAGTCCATTTCCTACTGGAAATTAATGATATTGTAGTGATATTGATGTAGTATAATTTCCTATTGGAGATTAATACGAATCTAAACTTTCGTTTTCGTTTAAACTTTCGTCAATAAAAAGACAAGTATGTGCGCAGACAAGTAATTTCAATTTCGTAATATTCACTTATCCATGCAAAACTAAAATTTAATGAAGAGCTAATAGAAATCACTTAGTGAGTTAATTAAGTAAAGAGATACCAACGTACCTAGCATTGAGAATCTACTGAACTCACCATATTTCATAATATACCTTCAGCATTATCCACTCGTCTCTCTCTACAGGGTATTAATTTATGCACAACCCTGTTAATTTAGATTTACGCTTTACTAAAGTAGTTACTCGTGTGGTTACTGCTAACGGATTTATTAGCTTACGCATGTATAAAAGGTGACAGCAACTAGTTCCTACTTAGACACACTTTTTATGTCTTTAGTTGTCTAAAAAGAAGTTTTTGCTGCTTGCATTTGAATCAGAGACAATAAAAATGGGTCAAGGTTTGTCAAAAGAGGTTTTGTAGCTGCTTTCAAAACCGGATCACAGGATACTGTGAATGTATGCACAAGTGATATGGCAGTTGGCACCAATTGAAAATCATCCCAATTAATAACCAAAAGAATTTGCTATCATTGAAAAATAATTGCACAATAAAAAAATACGCCAATTCTCAGTAATATATTGAAAATTTGTTAATAAAAGAATGCTTAAAAAATCTATTTTGTCCCTAGTACTCTGAGATGGGGTAACTTTTTCCAGTATAGCATTGTGAATGCAAAAATGGTCAAATATGATCATATAAGATTTAACTTTTTGAAACCGGACCTTTTTGATATCATAACGACGGTCATATTATACTCGCCGAGTCACAAAGAAGCTTTATCAAATTAACGGTTAGTTGCACAAACGTCCATTAAGGTTTAATGACGCCTTTAACCTCTAATGAATATCAAATTTATATGCGTAATGTCGCTTTAAACTAATGAAAATCTTAATGAACGTTTGTGCAACTGGCTGTAAGTCTTGTTTTCGTGATTATTATTTCTAACGATACTAATTAAATAAGTCTAACACCCCATTGTCGAGTAAAAGTTAATAACTTCAGCAGATATTTATCAATTTACTTCTCCATCTTGTATCCCCCCTCTTGTTATCATATAGTTCATGTTTTCTTTTTTTTTTCTTTCATCATGGCTCAGGTTGCCTGGAAGAAATTGCTATGTAGCAACAAGGTCGCCCTTTGTAGTCTCTCCCTTTTTTCTAGTTTCTCTGTAATGTCTAGAGTGCAATAAAGATTATTATTACACTAGATACATTAAATTTTCAGGATGCAATTCCAGTAACTGACTTATTAAACATACAAAGTTGCAATTGCATAGCTATAATACTTTAGATTTTATTGATATCGATAAACCCCCGATTTCGGTACTTATACACTCTCACACTGATGATTGTCAAAACGTCGAAATTTGTTATGTAAGATGGTATTAGTTCTCAGATAATAAAAAAAAAAAACTAAAAACTTGTAACTTTCATCCTCTATCTCCTTAATCTGGGTGATCCTAAACCATGTATGAAACTGACGCAAATTATGATGCTAGTATTTAGTCTGCAATTAGATATAGGAATTCCTTGTTATAAATCAATTGTAAATACTTTTTTAACACTTTACACAACGGTTTTACTAATAAAAATACATTATTGACTCACTTACGACCATAAACCTGTGTTCAGTATCAGTGGCGTAGCGTAGTGGAGAGGGGGGCGCCACGGGCGGCACTTTTTAGGGGGCGGCAAAATTTCACAGTAAACAAATTATATTTTTTAAATATTTGAACCAATTCATATTTTTAACGCAACTATAAATTCGGACCGAATGAAAAGAGCACGGAATTATTCATTACTTTTGTGATGAATTCGTAGAACTCTTTCTTTAAATGTAATTTTGTAGCGACTGGCAACACCATCTATAGTGACTTACGGGGATTCCCCGTATTTTATTTTGTGCTTTGGTTTTTTATGACTTATAATCAGCAAGAATGAAGTCTATTAATATTGTTTATTACGTCCCTTTAAGAAAGTACGTGGTACTTCGAAAATTTACAGAAAGTTTTATTCATGGTTCTTCAGTTGTTAAGTTCCTTTTTTTTTAATTCAAATCCTTTTTGTTTTTTTAAAGACGAGCCCACTTTTTAGGAATATAAGTCCTGTGTTACGAGGGACAAAGTACACCCACACTAAGAACAATTATATGTAAATCAAACGAAACATTGTTCTTTGTGGGGATCGAACCACAACACTCGATCCTTGGGCTGTTCCATAGCGTTAACTAAGCCACTAACCCAACCGTTCATTCCAATCCAACGTATATAATGCCTAATAATGATAACAGTTTTTACTGACAAATTCTTTCAAATTAATGTATAGTATAATTATATGAAATACCTAATTAAGAGGGACAGCAAATTTGTCTTCCGTCCCGAGCGGCAGACACCCACGCTACGCCACTGTTCACAATACAATATACATTTTTTTACTCTTGAGATAATAATTCAGAAATCATCATATTAATATTGAGATCATCGATAAAAAGTTATTATTTTTAGTGCAAACAGAGACGGTGTCGGTGGTATTGCGCTTTTACCACATGAAAACAATTGAAGAATAGATAGTTCATATCATTTGTGCGCACGGCGCTATGTTATGGGTATGTTCCGATATACACTGCGACCACTGAATAGTATGACGTCAATTTAGTATACTGGAAGCCCGTTCCTTTATAGCTAGTTATACTGGTGACTTTTTAAAACGGAACGCAGTCCAGTATACTGTTAGTCCTATTTTTTGGCGCTATTTTTGTTAATGCAAGGTGAATATAAATATAAAGATTCCCTCTTTTTTAAAGATAATTGGAAAATTGTATAAAAAAATTATTTATCAATTAAATCCATCTTATAAATAAACGTAAGTATTTTTTTTTTGTTTATTTAGAAACTTGTCATTTTCTGATTCTGTTTCGACTGATCACGTGATCAAAAGCACTGCGAGCACCTTACCTCGAAATCTCCAGTGCTCACAGTACAAATATGGCGGCAATTTATGACGTCATAAATTTCCCTACAGTACTGTAGCAGTATACTGGCAGTCCATAACGGAACGGATTTTTCAGCAGTAAGACCACTGCGCAGTGCTCGCAGTGTATATCGGAACATACCCTATGTGAGCTTGTAATGGTTGCTTTCATTTTCGTGACAGTAACGGACGCTTCAACCGCCTTGTCCAAGTAACACGTCATGATTATCGCTATCTTTCATTCATTTCATTTTACATGTAGAATTTTTTTTTTTTTATATTTAATTATTTTATTCTTGACATTGGCAGAATTGTACGAAATGCGCAGGTAAGATTAATAAACGAAGAAGAGTAACACGTGTTCTTATCGCTTTTTTGAAAGGCTAAAGTTGTTATCGAAAATGTCTTTTTATTCACCGAGAGTTTTTGACATAGAATCGGATTTCATAATTAACCTTGGTTGAGAGCAGCGAATCTGAAAATTCATGGTATCATTTTTCTAGTAGCGATTTTATTTCTGAGTAAATAAAATCAACAAACATGTATTTAACAAATTAATGTATTTTTAATAATTCAAATTATCAATCACTATAACCCCGTTTTAAAATAATCTATACTAATTTACAATTGTTACAGCTCGTCACAGTTATTCTTTTTTTATTTTAAATCGTTGAAATTATGTACTGTATTTGTATTTGGCTGTACTTTTTGATACGTACATAAAATCACTGTATTTGTTTGTTTAAGGATTCACCGACAATTATGTATGAGTTCCACGTACATAACGTACGACGCAAACTCGGAACCCTTTAGCAATGTACCGATTAACAAAATACTTTGTCGTTTTTAGGCGAACATTGCGTCGTATTTAAACATCAGGCAGACTATTCGTCAATTAAAATGTTAAATATGTTGTGGAAGGTACACGGAAAAATGATTACGTAAAAGCAAATAACGAGATATTTTACAGCACGTATGACGTTAACGATATATCGTTATTTTCACTGGACGTTTTGCGCAACACTGCTTTCTGTGCGGTTCGACCACAATGAATATCTATAATTGGATTCAAACATGTAAAAGACATGGAGGTAAAAGTATTTTATACTGTTTAATATCATTGTTTGTGTCTAAAATGTCTTTATGTCTAAATGTTGTACGCTCTTTGAAACGAGAATTAGCCATATTTTAATTAAACCTTAAAATGGCTTCGAATATTTTCCAGATTTAATATATTTTAAGTAAATATATTAAATATTTAAAAGTTATTATCGGATTTGTAAGAAACCGAAACGAAATTTAGAAAATATTAATATCACCAGAATTTTAATAGAATATCATTAAAAGATTTTTATCCTAATGAAATGAGTCCTTTTAAATATTATAACAAATTTAAATCATTATAATGTGAATGCCTTCAAATCAAGAGTGAATAGGCTGTTACTAGATTAATGCGCTATACCACCGATCGTAGTCAAGCGTTAACCTATAAAGTACAAAAAATAATCTACAAAATTCCATGTTGTTCTGCCGCGGACACTGGTGAATACGCATGTGAAGTTAGATATAACATGAAATAAACACAGGAGATTGCCTATTAATTATAGCAAACTAATTATTACATAACAGAAAATTAAATAAGAACTCCAATAGCTCTCACTGGGTAACACATGAGTTTGTAATATAACTTTTGTTTTTGTAGTCATTAAGCCTGTGATATTTATTGATTAAGGAGGTCGATAGCGTAGTGACCATGTAGTGGCTAACGTAGTAAGTCTACGATACGGAAGATTTTCAACTTTCGCAAGGGCTGGACAATAGGATGTGTGACTAAAAAATTTAGTTATATCTAAAAGTACCCCTTTGTTTCCAATTGCGTGTATGAAGTTTCTCAGCGGTATAAACATATATAATGATCATGTAATAAACGGTCATTTTATTGATAAAATATATTATAACAAACAAGATCAAAGTCCGTTCAGACAAAGTCGCAAACGGAAACGATTAAAAAAATCCATATTAAACTACAAAATATTCTTGGATTATCATCCTTTAGTGACCTCCGTTTTATGTTGACGTTAAAAATTTATATAACAACGAGGAATTCTCGAGTCTTATTTCCAACGGTCTCGAAATATTTAAATGACTAACGTTACATACCGATGTTAAGCCTGTCAAGCAGAGTTGAATCTATCCATGTGTGAAATTTTACTGTATAGTTTGACAGACGTTAGTTGTTAAACCGGGGTACGTCAACTAGGCCTCGAAACATTACTCGATTAATAAGCAAGTGGTAATAGTATCCCATCTTTTGGGTCTAATGTTACATGTTATATTTGCTTACTTCAAATTACTATATCATATGCAGAAATCTCTCATTAATTCCCAAGGGATTGTAAATTTGTGAATAGTGAAGTTAAACCAATGATTGTTATAATACATTACCAATTAAAATTACAAATGGCGTTTTGACGCAAGAATTTTAAGTAAAGTTTGAATTGGAAATACTGCGAGTACATATTTTAATATTTATCTCTTCTAAGCACTTTGTTTTCCACCTATTTGATACTCGGGTAGGTCAGGTGAGTTCTAGGAACAGTTGTGATCAATCACACTAATTAAATTCTATAACTGAGACGGTATACTTGTTTGTAGAACATGCTCTTGCTTTTCATGTTCGGATGCAGTGTGTATCGTACCTAATGCTCGTCTTGAGATTGCTTGAATTATTAAAAATCATTCTGCGATTTTCAACACGGGACGTACTACATATAAAAATTGCGAAGGTTCTTTTCCTTTAGATACTATAATTTTGTATCTCTCGACTGCATGGAAATTTATATGTTGTTTTTATGATATGTTGTTTATATGTATGAAGGCATGCAGATTTGCTACATTTTCTAATGTAATTCCCTTGCTCTTCTTGCAAGGGAAAATTTATCCAAATTTCGAAAAAAATGGTAATCTGTTGGAGCAAGGTTCGGGAAGTACGGTGGATGTCTAGACATTCCAATTGAAGCTTTTAATTTGGTAACCGTCTATTGTGCATTGTGTGGTCTAGCGCTGTCGAGAAGTAGCAGTGGCGTAGAGCAAATCAAATCAAATCAAAATTTATTTATTCAGTTCTGGCTTTTACAGAGCACTTGTGAAAGTCGAAAACTACGGCGGGAGACCTTGTACTGAGAAGAACCGGCAAGAAACTCAGCAAGGGCTGTTTTATTTCACACAGAGAAGTCTTATTGAAAAGTGACTTTATTAGAATATGAAGTCACTTTCCATTACAATATTAGAAAGTAAATACAATAAAGTTAAAATATCTAACACCATGCCTTTTTGTCATTTAGATATTCCTTAACGGTATAATACCCTTTACTTTGTAGACAACTTTTAATATGACTTTAAAATGATTTATTGGCAAATCTAATACATCACTGGGGATCTTATTAAAGTATTGTATACCTTGACCCATGAAAGAACCTAATACCTTCTGTAACCTGTAAGAAGGCATTACTAGCTTGTTTTTATTTCTAGTATTAAGTTTGTGTACATCACTATGTTTGGTATACACATTAATATTGTTCCGGACAAAAAGTATACAACTATATATAAACTGAGATGCAACCGTCAATATTCCAATTTCTTTAAATTTCTCTCTAAGAGACATTCGCGAGCCCAACTGATAGATAGATCTTATTGCCCTTTTTTGCAAAACAAATATAGACTGAAAAAGCGATTGACTAGTCTCGGTTGTTTAACAGATTTGAGAAAACTGTATTGAACGACACCGGCACTAGTCCACCAAACGCTTAAAAGTAACTCTATTGGGGTCAATTTTCGCTTGGGCAGGATTTGGATGGCATGCCAGGGTCCAACCATTGCGATGGGCGCTTCCGATTATCGTAGAGAATCGACTTTTCATCACAGGTAATGATTCGATTTAAAAACCCTTCATTATTGTGCCGGTTAAGTAATGTAATACAGCAGCAGTCGAAGCGCGTTTGCCGGTTTGTTTCACTCAATTCATGAGGTACCCACCTTTCAAGTTTTTCAAACCTTCCAGTTTGCTTCGAGTGGATTAAAACAGTTTTATCACTAACATCGCAGCCTGCAGATAACTCGGACGTGGTTTGCAATGGATCCGCTTCTACAATAGCCTACAACTCTTCATTATTGTTTCGCTAGTCGAAATTTCCAGAACGAAAACGTTGGAACCAAAAACGCACTTCCTTTTTTTATACTGGGTGATGTAAATAGGACAAACAGAAGAAAAAAAAAAAACAAATGAATGCCGCCTAACGAAACACAAATACATGTGTAAATGGCTGTATAAATTAGAATTTGGAATTCCCAACCAAGGAGAAGAAATTTGTGATTAAAGTGGCTAGTACGATAAAACGCTAATTTCATATGTAAGGACCTAATATCATTAATGAAAAATGCTTTAAAAATCCACTCCATTCATTTTTATATAACAATATTTTTATTAACCTTAAACTTTCATAATAAATTCCTAATAATAATACAATTATACAAAGACTAGATGTATTTGACCGTGATTGTTTTAGTATGTTTAATTTTCTTCACTGACTCGACCTGGAATCAAACCTCAGTGACGGCGATACCCTGAATCCAGTACAAGATACCATTTGGATACGGAGGTCGTAAATTGCAAAAGTTATTTTTAAATACAATGAATTTTTGGAGGCCCTTTTTTCAAATTGAACAGAGAATATGCACTTTTATTACATGCGATAAAAGGATGAGAATGATTTGCGCGATTTAATTTTTGCCGTTACGAAATTATGGAAATGGGTTAATACTGCGACATATCAATAACACTTATGGGCTTTTAATACCTGTATGTGATTATGTAAAAATTAATACATGCCATTGAGTATCGCAATATTTTAATGGATTTTTTTTAATAAATGACCTTGTATGTACACTCGGCAGCACATACATTTATGTAATGTAAGGCCTTTTTTTGATGGTTAAGTTCAAAATCGGGTGAATAAATTTAGCCTTGTGTTGTAACCTGCTGTACTGATTGTACCTACAGCCTTTTGTTGTAGTTCATTTTGGTTAAAATCTTGAATCTGAACTCTATCCAGATTCTAAACTTGGTAGCAAGTGACTACAAATACACTACAACTAGTGGATATTATAAAATCGCATTTCTTAGTAATGCATTGCACATATTATGCACATGAAAGTTTTATATTATCACACTTTTCCAAGAATAATGTAGGATAACCGTACAAAAATCTTGGAAAAGTGTAGTAAATATTATAGCTTTATTTGTAGTATAATATGATTATATTATATAATAATTATATATTATAATAATATAATTATATTATAATTATATAATATAATAATATAATTATACTATAATTGGCTTAATGTTTTTTATGCTGAAATCTATCATGTTTGTTTAGCTGTTGGTTTTCCATGAAAAATAAATAAATAAATTATAATTTATTTATTATTGTAGTATTTTATTGCAGTAACAATATTTTTTATAATAAGTATACTTACTTATAACGTAAATCCAGGACCATCCAGAGATAAAAAAGTCTTACAGTAGTAATTACATTAGAATTTTCTAGAAAAGTTAGTCGCTAGACGACATTTATTTTATATAACTTAAAATTAACACGCCACAATCCTGTATTACATGTCATGCAACTTACTTTAGAACATATACTCCCACTTTTAGCAAACATTTTTCTGTATCACTATAAACTGTAGCACTTCCCTTAATTCTTATGTCCGATGTAATACAGTGCAATATTGCACCACAAGCCAACAATTGAATGAAAAGTTTGTGTTGTTTTTATAAGTGCAAATCCTCTTTTCTCGAGCTATTTACTGACTACATCCGCTTTTTACCGCTTTACTTAACAACACGAAAGCGTTGTAAAAGAAAAAAAAATTATACACGAATTCTAAGTTGTTTTTCTCATTATAGCACTAGTGGCTTACCTAATACGTATTTTATAACTATATCGTTCTCTGTATATAATTTTATATTGATACAGTCCTTACAAAGATTAGGGCGAAGTCGAGGGAAAACAGCTTATTTTGTTATTTGACTCAAATTCAACGTTTAGATGTTTAAATAATTTCTCTGTGTTTGTCCACAAACTCAATTTAATAGTGCGTGTGCAGGAACGGGGGCTTCGGTACTCCTTTGTAATTCGATTTCTATATTTTGTAATTTTCGTGTAGCTTCGATGCTTATCCGTTTGAAAGTGAAAGGTGATCGCGATTGTCAACGTTTTTATTTCGAAACAGCTGTTAAAAAATCAATCGTCCGGGCCGCGAACACCGTTCTCTAGATGTCGCTAGTGGTGTCGAGCGGCAACATACCCCCGGCCTTGGAAGCTTCACCTTCCAACCTCGATACGTTAGGCTGCTCAGCATCTACTGGGTGTTGCTGGTTGTCTACTGGCTGCTGCATGTCCATTGGTTGCTGGATGAGTAAAGGGCATATTTTGGAGAATGCCCTCCTTATTGTTCCATTCGCAGTAAGGATGTCAGCCACGCGTGAGACTTCGTCAGAACCTGGGAACACGTGAATCACACGTCCAAGTCGCCATTTCAGAGGTGGTAAGTTGTCTTCCTTAATTAGAACTAGACTGCCCAGCGTAATGTCGTCTTGGTGTGACTTCCATTTCGTCCTCTGTTGAAGCTCTGATATGTATTCCCTGGACCACCTCCTCCAAAAATGTTGTCGCAATTGCTCGATGCGGAGATAGCGATTCATCCTTGAGGCCCTCTCGTCGACCATGGTCTCGCCTGGTGGAACAGTCAACGGTCGGCCTATGAGAAAATGACCAGGAGTGAGAGGATTAAAATCGGTAGGATCAGTGGATAAAGGTGACATCGGACGGGAATTAAGAATAGCTTCTATTTGTGTCAAAACAGTGCTTAACTCCTCGTATGTCAAATTCGAATTACCTACAATACGTTTAAGATGATATTTGCAAGACCTTATCCCACTCTCCCACAGACCTCCAAAATGGGGTGAATAGGGTGGTATAAAATTAAAATTAATGCCTTCATTAGCTGCCACCTCACTAATTTCCCTATTATTATTATGTAGAAAGGAAGAAAATTCTTTTGCGGCCCCTACGAAATTTCTACCATTATCGGAATAAATAGTTCTCGGTCTTCCCCGTCTGCTCATAAAACGTTTAAGCGCTAAAATATAATCTTCAGTGGAAAGACTAGTAACAAGTTCTAAATGAACAGCCCGTGTAAGAAAGCAAACAAAAAGACATATATAGCCCTTAATCAAGCGAGCGCCTCTGCCTTTTCTATTTAAAATCATTATTGGTCCAGCATAATCCACACCAGTTCTTATAAACGGAAAACCAGGCTCCAAGCGTTCAGAAGGTAAGTTTCCCATTATTGGGTGTCACCGCGGCAGCTAAATAATATAGCCGAGCGCGGTTCCAACTTAGCGGAGGAATAAGGCTGGTATAAAAGAAAAGAGAAAAGTGAGAAGTAACTTAACACCTAAGCGCTGCACTAATTAAACATGCAATTACCTCGATTACGGCACTTCCACACAGCTTCACTCCTGGCAGGATGTCCCAGCAGATAATCCACAGTGCAAGCACTTTACCAATTTTAGTCTTTCTCACTCGCGGCCTTCGATATTAAATTAGTGAACGACGTAATCACGATGCGGTTAGAAGCTGTTAGTACGCAGCTTCATAGGACTCTGGTATCCTTGCGGAGGAGTCAGGTCCCACACTCGTAAAGCGTAGTGTATACCACGATGGACGAGGGTCGATCGCAGACTGCTTCGTAATGACAAGCAGTATTAGTGCAGCGGTATAGATATTAGAAAATATATGAAAATATGAGGGTAAGATAAATAAAGTGTCACTTTACAAGTGGCGCGAACATTGCCCCCGGCCTAAAAAACCATTGGTTTTTTACAAATACACACAACAAAAGAGGCGGTGTTAAAAAAAAAAAAAAATTATAAATAATAAATAAGCAAGTCTATGAACTAAAGTAGGCCAGGGGGGCAGGGAAATTTTATTGAGTAGGTAAAACACATAGACGAACGACTGGTCGTTTGTACACACCAGTCGCCGTCTTGACGGAGGCAACCCTACAGACGCCGTCTTTTCCTGGATAGGTGGCAACGACGATGCCAAGGGGCCAAGAGAGCGGGGGAATATTATCAGTTATGATAAGAACGATGCTTCCTATAGTAATGGGATTTGCAGGTGTATTCCATTTTCCTCTAGATTGTAATAAGTGCAGGTATTCCAATTTCCAACGTTTGGAGAATGAATTAACCATTTGATCTAATAATTGAAAGCGTTTAAGGAGATGAGGAGGCTCATCCTCCTTGATATTACTTGCGGGAAAATATTTTAATGGTGCAGACATCAGAAACATAGACGGGGTAATTGGAGCAGGTTCCGAAGGATCCTCACTCAATAAAGTTAGCGGGCGAGAGTTGATAACACACTCAATTTGTGTCAGAACAGTTATCATCTCCTCGTATGTAAGCAGCTGTGTACCGATAACACGATGAAGATGAGTTTTGAAGGCCTTAACAAATATTTCATAATGACCTCCAAAATGCGGACTTCGCGGCGGATTAAACTTCCATTGTATACGGTACGCTGATAATTCATCTGAGATAGATTGGTAAAATTCATTAGAATTGACCAAGGTGTAAATATCTGATAAAGCATTTTTGCCCCCAATAAATGTTTTAGCATTGTCCGTATAGATAACGGATACAGCACCGCGGCGTGCGAGAAACCGTTTGAACGCTGATAAGAAAGAGCTAGTGGTTAGATTAGTCGTCAGTTCTACGTGTACAGCCCGTACTACCATACAAACAAATATGCATAAATATGCTTTTATTGGGCGAACTCCGCGCTTTCTATACGGGATAATAGAGAGGGGGCCAGCGTAATCTATCGCAGTATGGCTGAAAGCTTTTGCTTCATTCACACGACAACCAGGAATATCGGCCATTATAGGAAAATTTACTTTTGGTTTAATTTTAAAACAATAATTGCACCTATGTATAATAGAGCGAACATTATTTCTACAAGAAAGTATCCAATACTTTTGCCTTAGAATAGACATAAGTGCAACGGGACCAGTATGGCAATTTTGACGGTGATGATGAGAGATTATTAATTCAACAATTCGATGTTTACGAGGCAACAAAATTGGATGTTGCTGATCATACGATAGGCTCGCATTGCGGAGCCTACCTCCAACGCGTACTAGTCCGTCAGCATCTATGAATGGCACGAGCCGTTGTATGACGCGAGAACAGCTCTGATTATTTTTGATATTATTTATGACATCCGGGAAATAAGTTGTTTGCAAAGCTTTTAAAATTTGTATTTCGGCGTAATTAAGATCATCAGCGGTAAAGTATTTAATACGCGGTAATTTATTTATGAAGCGGTAGACTAAAACTACTGTGCGTAGTAGTCGTAGCCATGTAGACACGCGAGGAGCAATGTGTAACAGCGGATTAGTGTTCTCATCGTTTACATGAGTAGCAGTAAGCGATACTATTTTCTTACACTCGGGCAAGTCGCCGTCAGATGCTTGAGAATCCACTACCTTAACAGGCCACTCTGAGGTATCGAGAGATAACCAAGAGGGTCCAGAGAACCACAGCGAGTGGTTCAGTAACTGAGCAGGAGTTAAGCCGCGTGACAAACAGTCACTGGGATTTTGTGACCCAGGGACATGATAAAAATTATGTGCGGGAATGGCGGTTACAATTTTAGTTATGCGGGTTGCCACAAAGGTTTTGAACCTATGTGGTGAAGCGGATATCCATTGGAGGGCTACCATAGAATCGCTGAAACAAAATACATGGTCTATGGGATGACGTTTCTCATAGGTGTCAACTACACGTCGAACTAATTTTGACATAAGTAGACACGCACATAGTTCTAGGCGCGCAATGGAAATTGTTTTTAATGGTGCGACCTTTGATTTCGCACAAACTAAGCGAATAATTGGTGGTGAATTGGGATGAGTCTGTGTTCGGATGTACACAACACAGCCAAATGCCTTTTCACTGGCGTCAGAAAAAGCCACTATCGTTATGGAGGAATTATTAAAAACACCAAGATGGCGATGAAAGCGTAATTGTTGTATATAGGGTAATTCGCGTGTATAATTTTGCCAAATATGAATTATATCAGAAGGCGGTTGCTCATCCCATGCGAGTTTCAATAGATGCAGTTTTTGTAATATTAATTTTGCATACAAGATGGTTGGCGCTATTAATCCCAAAACGTCATATTGTCGGGCAATTAATAACAATATATTACGTTTGGTGACAGGACGATCTTCAATGTTCACGGTGAACATAAATTCATCACAAGCGGGTGACCATTGTAGACCTAAGATCTTAATGTCTGATTGTGACATCGTATCTGGGTGTTCAAGATGAATATTCGCGGTGTGACGATCGGTGACTGGAAGAGATTCTATTAGCTCGGGTGCGTTGCTAGTCCATTTAACTAACTCAAAGCCCCCGGCCTTGAGCAACTCACGGAGGTCATCTCTGAGCTGTAAGCCGCTGGATAGTGACGGCATAGAGTAACATACGTCATCCATGTATGTGTTGCGCTCAATCACCTCGACGGCTGTTGCTGAAAAACGTTCACACTCATCCAAGCACAATTGTCTCAATACCCGCATAGCGAGAAAAGGGCTACTACGCAAGCCGAAACAAACCCGATTAAATTGATAAGAATCGAGCGGTAAGGCGGGATCAAATCGATATAAAAATTTCTGATAGTTCCGGTCATCTTCGTTGATCAAAATTTGTAAATACATCTGTTTGATGTCTGAGGTAAACGCGATTTTATACAAGCGGAAATCTAATAAAATTATAAAGAGGTCATTTTGTAAATTGTCACCAACATATAAGACATCATTCAGAGAGAGGCCTGAAGATGTCTTGCTACTTGCGTCCATGACCATACGCCATTTTGTGGTTGTTTTATCCAATCTCGCAATAGCATGATGCGGTATATGATATCCACTAAGAGGTTCAGCGTCGTGAACAAGAGATATATATCCCTTTTGGATATAATCTCTAATAATAGCGTCATATTCCATGCGCAATGGGGGAGAAGCGGTTAGTTTACGTTCTAGATACAAAAAACGTTTTTGTGCGGTAGTGTAAGAATCACCGAGAGCGGTAGCGGGGTTACGGGAGAAAGGTAACGCTACAGAATAGCGGCCCGTAGTATCGCGAGAGAAAGTATTTAAGAAAATTTGCTCATTTTCTAAAGCGGTTGGACTTAAAGTAGGTGTGCAATGCACCTCCTCAAGTTGCCAAAATTTTTGGAGAACAGAGTCCAAACGCGGTTGCTCTATTATTGAACAGAAGGAGTGAGTAGCGGTACTGTCTAATAGACAAGAATTAGTTGAGGCGGCGTGACAATAGTCTAAACAGGCGGAATCTAAAACATCATTATGAGCGGTAGTAATGGGAGCGGTCCCAATTACAATATAACCAAAAATGGTTTCAAAAGCGGTAGGTGTACCAGTCGGACCAGCGACGCGACCTGATAACAGAATATCAGCGAAAAGCGGTGCACCAATGAGAATATCAATCTCGGATGGCAAGCAAAAACCTTCATCGGCCATAGGAAGAGAGTTTAGGTATGATAGGCGAGACATGTCAACCTTCAAAGAAGGTAGATTATCAGTTATACGGTCGATCACATAAGCATCCGTTGCTATAGAATGATTATTAAAACGCGAGTTTAAAATAATTGATATTTCCCCTTTAATTGTATTAGTCGCGGACCCTATCCCCTTGACTATAATGTTTGATACTTTGCGCGGTTTTAAATTTAATTTAGCACAGCATTTAGAATTTAAGAAATTACTTTGTGATGCGGAATCGATTAATGCGCGTAGAATATGTCTCTGACCGTTAGAATCGGTCGCATAGACTTGCACCGTACCGAGTAAACAAGTGTTATTATTGTTGGCAATAGACATAGAAACCGGTTGAATATTATGATACGACACATTTTGTTGCATTGATAAACAAACGTTTGTGCGCTGGGCAGGAGTGACGGTATTATCAAGCGGAAGCAGTGCGCTCGCACTGGACGCGGCGCTCGGAGGCGCGCGGTGGCCTTCACGCGGGAACGGGACTTTACGGCATAACAAAGAATGATGTTTGCATCCGCAAAAACGACAATTAAATTTGGAATTACAAGCGTTGTTGCTGTGAGAAACACTTAAACAATTAGTGCAACCCTTGTTTTGTTTTATAAAATCAAATTTTTCATCAATTGAAAGTTTACTATATGCGGGGCATCGATATAAATTACAGTGGTCAATCTGTTTACAAAGCGGACAACTAGTTACGTATGACGTAGCAAAAGAGTGCGTAGATTTTGTAGTTATAGAAGATTTGTAGTTATCATTACTACGAGAATTCGAAACCGGTGTAGTACGTTCCAATATTTTACTTTGTTCGCGGATGAATTTAATTAAATCGTTGTATAAAGGCATGGATGCACCACGCTTAAATATTTCGAACGACCGTGCAGTGTTTGAATCAATTTTCTTTAATGCGAGTTGTAACAAAATAAAATCGGACAAGTCATCAAGCTTAAGAGATTTTAAACTTGATACTGCCGTACAGAACTTGTCTAAGAAAATATCAAGATTTTTACTAGTTGCGTTGTTAAAAGATTTAAATTCAAACATTTGATCTAAATAAGCTGCGGCCAAGGCGCGCTTGTCGTCATACTTATCGATGAGCGTCTGCCATATAGCACGGTAGTTGTCGCCGTTCGGAACTATTCCGGAACAAACCGAAAGCGCCCGACCAGACAATTTGTTTATCAAATATTGCACGCGGTCGTGATCAGTGAGATCGGGATTTTCGTGAATTGCCCGTTTAAATGATTCGTAAAATATTGGCCACTTAATAGGGTCCCCACAAAACCCCATCAAATCGAGTTCTGGTAAACGAATAGATTTATGGTGCGGTAAAACATTAAAATTTGCGGTTTCCACATTTTTAACCGATGGTTTAATTGTATCATACACAAACTTACAGCGGCAGTACATATCATCGAATGCACTAATGCTTTGGTAATTAACTACATAGGCAGGATTAATAGTTAATTCTGTGACATTTAAATTATCCACAATTTCATTAAATTCGGAACGCAGACGTTCTAGTGAAATTATGCTACATAAAAACAAATCTTTCTCAGTATCATTAGTCAATGCGTTTAAAGCGTGATTATAAAGTGCTTGCATACGAGAAAATATGTTATCTCGTTTTCCAATTAATGTTAAACGTTTTATTTGTAAAGTATCAAGAGCCTTAGCATCTTCAAATATTTCCTGTTCTTTCTTTTTTGATGCCATTATCACCAACTCGTAATAGTTTAGACAAGAATAGGAAAGTCTAAGTTAATGCCTGCAACATGCACTCGGACGCGGTGAATAATATGGCGGATGGCTAACTTCTTCGAGAATGTACGCAGAGCGCAGTACAGAATACCCGCCCAAAAAAATAAATAAATTGAAATTATGAGATATACGTATAAATTACTTAATTTATACAATCCAGAGGAGTGGAATACAGAAAATATGTTAGTTTTAAGCGTAATTACTTGTGATAAATTATAAAATGGGCAGAATTTTTATTTTATTTTTTATTTTTTATGAAATGGGAATTCGTGCGGCTCTAAGGACCACAAAAAATGTCACCGCGGCAGCTAAATAATATAGCCGAGCGCGGTTCCAACTTAGCGGAGGAATAAGGCTGGTATAAAAGAAAAGAGAAAAGTGAGAAGTAACTTAACACCTAAGCGCTGCACTAATTAAACATGCAATTACCTCGATTACGGCACTTCCACACAGCTTCACTCCTGGCAGGATGTCCCAGCAGATAATCCACAGTGCAAGCACTTTACCAATTTTAGTCTTTCTCACTCGCGGCCTTCGATATTAAATTAGTGAACGACGTAATCACGATGCGGTTAGAAGCTGTTAGTACGCAGCTTCATAGGACTCTGGTATCCTTGCGGAGGAGTCAGGTCCCACACTCGTAAAGCGTAGTGTATACCACGATGGACGAGGGTCGATCGCAGACTGCTTCGTAATGACAAGCAGTATTAGTGCAGCGGTATAGATATTAGAAAATATATGAAAATATGAGGGTAAGATAAATAAAGTGTCACTTTACAAGTGGCGCGAACATTGCCCCCGGCCTAAAAAACCATTGGTTTTTTACAAATACACACAACAAAAGAGGCGGTGTTAAAAAAAAAAAAATTATAAATAATAAATAAGCAAGTCTATGAACTAAAGTAGGCCAGGGGGGCAGGGAAATTTTATTGAGTAGGTAAAACACATAGACGAACGACTGGTCGTTTGTACACACCAGTCGCCGTCTTGACGGAGGCAACCCTACAGACGCCGTCTTTTCCTGGATAGGTGGCAACGACGATGCCAAGGGATAAAGTGTCACTTTACAAGTGGCGCGAACAGGGTTTAAAGTCTTACCTCTCATTCGTTTACAAATAACGCATTCATGTGTTATCTTTCTTATTAAATTTCTAGCACCAAGTAACCACCAACCTTCGCGTAAGCTAGACAATAAAATCTGTGGACCGGCGTGAAGTAAGCGTATGTGCTCATATCTAACCAACAACATTGAAAATAAATGCTTACTAGATATTAAAATTGGATGTTTTTTGTTATAATCAAAAATAGTGGAATTACATAACCTACCACCCACTCGGATTATTTGTTGTTCATCTAAGAACACATTTAAACCTGAGACACGATTAAATTCTTTACAATTTGTCTTTATTGGCAATTCATTTATTAAGCAATCATACAACTCGGGAAACGATTGTTGTTGTGCACATCTAACTAATAGGTACAATGATGCATTCAACTCGCTCACCGATAAGAAACCGGTTTGCCGTACGGACGTCGGTGCTCGGTGATCTTTATCTGCACACTTATTTTTTCTTAAGTTAGACAGAAACCGCAACACATAGGCCCATACGCGTTTGATTTTATTGAATGTCGAATATTTATCAAATTGAATTACATCGCATTGAGTAACAGAAACAAAGTTTAACGATTGAGATTTCAATTCCGGCAAATCATTTGTATCAATTAAATGTTTATATAAATAACTATTAGAAAAATTGTTATTATTACATTGTAAATAAGACGGACCCTTCCACCACAAGTCACAATTAATTAATGAATCTAGTGCGAGTCCCCTAGATAACAGGTCAGCGGGATTTTCTTTACTCGGTACATGTAACCAGGTGGAATTTCCTGTCAATTCGTTTATTTCAGTGACACGATTTTGCACAAATGGCTTAAGTAACTGAAGTGACATACCCAACCATCCAATAACAATGGTTGAGTCAGTCCAGAAATGGGCACTAGTGAACTTCAACCTAGATGAATTTATTATTTTATTATAAAGTCTTGCACCCATAAGTGCACCACATAGTTCCAAACGTGGTATACTTAATGTCTTTATAGGTGAAACTTTGGTTTTTGCACATAAAAGTTTCATGACCACTTCCGAATTGTCATTATATGAACGTATATAAGTACATGCCCCATATGCATTCTGTGACGCATCACAAAAGATATGAATTTCTATATTTTGTGCAAAATCACTCACTACGTAACGTGGAATTTTTAATACGCTTAAACTCTTTAAGGTCTTCACAAAGTTAAACCATACCGATGCAATTTCAGATGGTACTGGATCATCCCATTCGAGTTTACTAAGCCACAATTTTTGCAATAAAATTTTTGATAAAATCACTACAGGAGAGAGCAAACCTAATGGATCGTATATTTGTGAAATGATAGATAGCATTACTCGTTTAGTTAATTTTGATATATTACAATAATCATCAACCTTAGTTGTGTAGTACAGTTCATCGCTATCATTATGCCAACCTATGCCTAACGTTTTATTTTGCGTGTACTCACTTGCAAATAAATGACCTGGCTTATTACGAATGACGTCAGTATTGAATGTCCATTTACGAAGTGAAAAACATCCAGACTCTAAAACTTTCGATATTTTCTCACAAATAACCAATAACTGATTTTGATTATCATTACTAATTATTAAGTCGTCAACGAAAAAGTCTTCTAATATTAGCCGCGATATAACCTCATCCTTACAGTCTACTGCGAGCTGACGTATACAGCGCATACTTAAATAAGGAGCTGATGTGGTACCATACGTCACTGTATTAAGTTGATAAATATCCAGAGGCATATCAGGAGTTTCACGCCAAAATATAAGTTGCAACGCTCTTTGGTCTGGCTGAATCAATACTTGACGAAACATCTTTTCCACGTCGGCACAAGCTACGAATTTATGTTGCCGGAAACGCAAAAGAATAGAAAAAATGTCGTTTTGAAGAGCTGGGCCCGGCAATTGAATATCATTCAAAGACTTGCCCGAAGTAGAGGTTGCACTAGCGTTGAAGACTACTCGCAATTTGGTAGTTGTGCTACTTTCTTTAAACACACCGTGGTGAGGCAAGAAGAAATTAGGTTTATTGATATTTTTTATACGACTCATGTGACCTAAAGATTCATATTCTTTCATAAAGTCACAATACATACGTTTATACCCCGGTGAGCGTTCGAGTTTACGTTCCAATGAGAGAAACCTATTTTTTGCTAAATGATAAGAATCCCCTAACGATTCAGGCAACTCTTTCAATGGTATACGTACAGAAAACCTACCGTCAGAGTCACGTTTGGTTGTCTGAGTAAATAACTCCTCACACACCCGTTCATCCTGTGTAAGAACATTACCAACGGTTGTTATATTCTCTACTTCCCAAAATCGTTTAAGTTGTTCGTCTATAGTTTGATGAAAATTGCAATAACTCTCATTGTTTCCTTTTAAATGATTATTCGTATACAACGGTCCCGCCAATAACCAACCCAACTTTGAATTCTGTAAGAACGGGCCGTTCGCTAACCGAATTTTTTGTTCGTTTAAAATATCCCAAAACAAATCCGCGCCTATCAATAAATCGACTTCTGAGGGTGTATGATAAGTGGGATCGGCTAGTTGTATATTATTAGGAATACGTATAAGATCGGTATCTATGCTAGTCGAGGGTAAACTGAATGTTATACGCTGCAAGACAAAACATTTAACCCGTTTACTATAATCGTTTAACTTAGAACGCATAATGATTTCGCACGTTTCGTTCGAATGGGTCACCGATTGTGAAACGCCAGTAATACGAATAGCGGACTGTATAGAAGGCACGTTTAATAGTTTTCTTAATTTATTCGATATAAAACTGTGTTGACTACCGTTGTCTAACAGCGCGCGGGCTGTATGAATACGTTTATTCTCATCAATAATCTCCACTAACGCCGTACACAACAAAACAGGTTGCAATACCTGCGAATGCATCGAATAATTATCACCACTTCCTAACGTATGATAAGAGTGAAGCGCGGTGGAAGACGAGTTGTCTTGTGACGTTATAACCGGTTCACTATGCACCAATGTATCGTTTAAATGGAGTAAAGTATTGTGTTTGCTTTGACACTGCTTACACGGACCAAACATACAGTCTTTAAATGAATGCCCGGCGCGCAAGCAATTGTGACATAACCGTTTCTTGTCTACAAAATTTATTCTCTCTCTAGCCGTCATATTTAAAAATTTAAAGCAAGTATAAAGAATGTGATTCCCATCGCACAAAGGACAAATACGTTTATTAGAGACATGGTTATTGGAGTTAGATGATTTGCTTTTCGAATTTAAATTGTTTGTCGTTACATAACTGTGTGTTTGTGTATTAACTTTATTTGGAAAATGTTTGTTCTCGTTTATAACATTCGCGGGTTTATTTAATGATTTATTATGACTCGCGTTTATCATATCTAACATATCCGCCTTATTTTTAAGGAAGGAAAGCAAATCTTCCAACTTCCACCGCTTATCTAAGTTTGTTGAAATAGATCCTTTGTGATTTTCCCAATCGCGTTCGGTAGAAAAATCTAATTTCGAAACAATTAAATAAATAATTATCGTGTCCCACGAATCGGTGGGTTCGTTTAAAGTTTTAAGTGCACGTAAATTCCTTAAAACGTTATCTATTAATTTTCTAATTTGTGTGTGGGATTCATGCTTCAAAGGAGGAATGGAGAATAACGATTTTAAATGATTGTGTATCAAAAGTCTAGTGTTATGGAATCTGTTTTCTAATAAATACCAAGCGTGTTCATAATTAGCAGACGTAAATTCTAACGCACTAATGACCTGTAATGCACTGCCACTGAGTGAGGATCGTAAATAATGGAACTTCTGGATTTCGTCTAAATCTGAACGTTTGTGGATCATGGTTACATACGAATTCTTATACTCAAGCCAATGATCGAATGATCCATCAAAGGAAGGCAATTTTATATCAGGCAATTTGACGTTAGCTCGAGATAAGTGACCGTTACATTTAAAATTAGTAATCTCCTCACTATCGATTATACTTTCAGCAGTCGCTAAAAAACTAAAATATAAAGACTCGAAACATTCTACGTATTCCTGGTTGGATGCAAAGTCTGTATCACTAGAATAAATTTCAATTTGGTTTTCAACGTCATTAAACCTTTTATAAAGATCATTAGCAGCTTGCATTCTAAATTTTATCTCTTTAAGTTGTGTTCGAGATATACTAATATTTTGTAAATTGTCTAAATATTTATTTAAATTAGTTAACCTCGCTTTTAAACTACCGCGTTGCTTTCTTAGATCGGAAAGATCGCTTAGCCGTTTTCTCGTTGGAGAAACTGAGGAACCAGCTAAAGGCACTGACAAATTTTCTTCACCACCCATTTGTAATGTCTATGTCTAAGTAAAAATAAGGTACTTACGATTTTGTGCAGGATAACTGAAACCCGAATCAAGTACACAGACTACCTGGATACACAAAATAAATACTGTTTTAATACAAATACGTATAGGATAGGAGTAAACGGGATCAAAGACCTGACCGTTACACTGATTTCGAATGTAGGCGCTGGCACGATGATTTTCGACTTCCGCTGCGGCTCGATGTGGCCAAAATGTGCAGGAACGGGGGCTTCGGTACTCCTTTGTAATTCGATTTCTATATTTTGTAATTTTCGTGTAGCTTCGATGCTTATCCGTTTGAAAGTGAAAGGTGATCGCGATTGTCAACGTTTTTATTTCGAAACAGCTGTTAAAAAATCAATCGTCCGCGCCGCGAACACCGTTCTCTAGATGTCGCTAGTGGTGTCGAGCGGCAACAGTGCGTATATGTCAAAGATCATATAAACATTCAAAGATGATTTTATTTAACCGATATAGCATTCACAATACATACTATATTGATATTTACCAAAAGAAAAATGGTTATAAAATCCATGAGTCTCAAATGCACGAATTAATTTAAACTTCAACGTTGATTTAAAATGAGAAAACCAGGTACTTAATACGCCGAAGAGATTGATTGGGTTGAAATAAAATTTTCTCAATATTTCTTAATCTTTAACTGTAGGTAGAAGAATCAAAGGTTAGAATCAATCAATATTTATATATTGTTAAATTTGTAACCGAGAATTGAGGTTTAATCATACTTTAATAACTATAATAAGTGCGAATTATGTCTAATTAAAAATATTTTTTGACGTCATCTATTATATTAATTGATCTATGGTTTTTTTCTCGTTTTTTTTTTAAGCATTTGTCTTTAAGCAAAATTACTTAAAGAGATTTTAAGAAACAAAAGAAAGCACAAGAAAACACCTCACTAGATGGCGACTCTATCACAAGCTGATTTTTGCAGGCAACGAATGGACCAAAGGTAGTCATTTCCATTCCTCTTAACTAACATATTAAAAACTAATATTAGCAAAGTTCGAAACGCATATAAATACAAATAGGAAAAAGTACAAATATAATGTGAGTTTATTGAGTTTTGAAAATTAATTTACTTTTATACGTATAAGAAAACCGGAAGGGTTGTCATGGAGAAATTAAGAAAGTACCGTGGCGACATCTAGTTTGGTTTCGGGAACAAATTTTTTTTAAATACTTTTTATTGTCGGCCGTGGAACATCAGACCTGACAAATTTATCAAATGAGATCCTACCCTTGCACACTCGACGGAACTACATGTAGCATACTTCTGTGGGACGCTTAACGGATCATCCGTCAGATAGACACCGACCCTAATGCCCATTTTCACAAAACTTAAAACTTACTTTATGAAACGATTTGCGCTAGGCATTTGTGTAATTTACATGTTGCAAATAAGTAAAGGGATAAAATAGTTTTTTTTTATTTGTTATTAAACTTACCTTCTTAGGCGATTCGTAAGATTAGGCATTTCTTAGTTAAGCTGTGCCTTGTTCTTGATTAGTGAAAACGGGTGAAAGTCTCCAAAGTCGTTACTGGTTGACAAATACGCCTTCCAAACATTAAGGTCACCGTTTGCTGTTATTCGCAATAAAGATTTTTTTACGCAATAAAAGATCTCTTTCTGAAATCCTCCTTTGCACACAGAAAAAACGCAGTAAGCGGCCATTAAACAACAATGGGATGAGAGAGTAGTAAAAAAAGATTAGTACAAGTCTCCGGAATGTAGATTGTTCAAGTAATTAAGTTACAAGGATAAACTGAGGCTGAAGCCTTCTGGTTAAACATTTGGAGCGTTATAGTTGTTTGCTGCTATCGAAGATAAACTAGAGTTGGTAATCGTTAATCTATACTGATAATACAAAGAGGAATGATTTGATTGTTTATACGTTTGCATCGAATAGGTTACAAAACTACTGGACCGATTTTAAAAAACCTTTAACCAAAGGGAAGCTACATCATATGCGAGTGTTACAGGCTATAATTTATGCGGGCAAAGCAGCGGGAAAACAGCTAGCTAGTTATAATGTTAAATCGTTTATTTTGTTTTATAACGTATTAATCAAATCTTTAGTTTAATTTTTCTATTACCGTTTTAAACTAATGTAAAGTATATTCATAAAAAAAACAATCTTTATCTTAAATTTATCCAATCCTTTCTGAGTGGTCCTCTACACTCCTTAAGGAATCTTCATTCAAAATTTCAACTTTCTACGCTCAGTATTTTCGGCTGTACGTTGTCTGTCAGAGAGTCAGTCAGTCAGTAACTCAGTAACGCAAGAATTATTTATATATAGATAAATATTATTTGCCAACAAGATGAAAAGAAATTTCATTAACTATCACAATGTCACTGTTCTATTTTTTAACTCCTCGTGACAAGGGTCATTATTGCAAGTCAAGTTAGACTAGACGCGGAAAAGGGGGTGAAAATAAATCTTCTCTCTAGAACGTTATCTTGAAAAGTCACATCCATTCGCCATTCTCAACGAGCTATGACAGTACCATTTTCGCTGCCGTTCATTCGAGAAATTCATTGTTCGCCCACTACTAGGAAACAGAATTACACATCTGTCAATAAATGTTTATATGATGCAGCAAGAAAAATCTATCCGGTTATAATTTTAGGATTATGACTCTTTTTTGTTAAATTAAAAAGCCAGGCTTTATTGAAAAACTGCGTCATTTTTGTAATATTTTATAACTAACCTGTCTGAATGTGTATCCCAATTTTAATTCGGTTAAAATTCTCAGTCAGTCTCAGTTTAGATTACCGATGTTCGTTTAGTGTCAAAGTGTGAGTAAAAGAATTATTAAAGATTAATCAAATGAATATCATCATATATTATTAAAAGAATACAATATTGTGAATGACAAAGGAATTTTGGTTCATACGGCCACGTTTCCTAATTTTGTTTATCATAGTCTGCAATGTCACTTCAATAGTTGTTACTTCACAAAATTTATTAAAATACCTACTATGTTATTTGTTGAGATCATCTCACAGACTTTTGCAGACATTAAGAATATCATAATATCTGTAGCATTATTCCATGCTTAGTCAATTTAAACCTTTTTAAAATTAACAAGCATAACAGAAACTTATATCTACATGTAAGATTTCTCAAAAAGGACATTTTTGATTCCTGAAATGCTGAGCTCCATATTAACTACTATAACTTCAACTTACATATAGCTAACTGTCAACCATACGATTATTTTGATTCGTCGATAGTTAATTTCTAAATCGTTAACAAAAATGTCGCCTTTAAAAGTTACCTGGCGTGTTACTGTGGAAATAATAATTCAAATTTATATAGGTCTATTGCACAGAACGAGGCTTACTAATGTAATTTTGCCTACGTCTCGACTAATCCACTATCGCTATGTAATTCTAAAATACAATTCCAAGTCTGTGCCCTACGTGAGACTTGGAGAATCTTATTACCAATATAATAATGTAATGGGAGAGAAGTGTGAATATCTTTAAGATACATGTTGGAAAAAATCACCGATTCCCGAGACGGGATCCGGACCACAGGATTCGAACCGATAACTTTTATTAACTAACAAGTAACCGAGACATACATAGAGTAGTCACTCGGGTCGCTATAGGTTATATATGTTACTGTAATGCAAAATTCATCAATATAATTAAAAAGCTTGATTACTTGGCAAATTAGTATATTAGTTGTTTGGTAAATAATTAATTCGGTTTTTGACCAAAATCAATATGTAAAGACTTATGAGTTAAACCATATTTAGTCTAAGAAGATGCCTCAAAATATCTGAAGTCTACGCATATTAGGTGGCAGTCAAAGTTGGTAAATTTTGGTGCCAATTTGTATAAAATATCTTTATAATAATACAGTAAATAAAAAAAAATACAAACTGCTACACAAAATATGATTCTTACTTCCAAACAAAAGTAACGAGTAAAATATGCTAGACACTAATATACTCGTCCGTCCCGACTATGTAATAGTTCTTACTTTGTAGAACAGTCGTTGGTGGTAGATAGGTAATGAATGGGTATTTTATATAACTCGATTTCTTGTAGAAATATTATCATATATTAACATTATCATATTATAATAAATTTCCTCAATCCAATATTAGTAGAAATGTATTCTTAAGCAAAGTCTCTACTAAAAAGTTTCCTTATTATGAAGACCCAACCTATTCCAGTTGAACTGAACGGCACACGTTGTCCTAAGTAAACATAGACAATGAAATCAGCACAATAAGGGACATAAACTTCCAAGTTGTAAGTCAATTTGCGAGCAATTTGTGTAAACACAAGTGCTTCAGTCTCTTCGGACTAACTTGCACAATGCCGAGTATTCTATTCACTTTGCAAGATTGCGATCTGGAATGGTTGTATCGAATAGTTGGTGTTTACGAGTGAAAATATGCTAGGACTTTCGTATAAGGAATTTCAGGCGAAGGAGTACAGATTTGAGGTGTGAAGAACTCGATGGCAAAATAAAACAAGGTTCGTAAAGATCAGTGAAAGGATGGTGATCAAAAATTTTTCTCTAGCTAGCATTAAAGCACATTGGTTCAGTCTGCATCTGCACTCGTTAATTCACACCAATCCCCACTAAGCCCGCATGGTAGGTCATGGCCCATTCTGCTTGTTCGAATTCATTCATACGGAGGGCCGGTATCCCAGCAGTGGAGATTAGTAGGCTATTTATGATGATGACATACAGCTGTCTATATATTTACGCTAGATCGGTAGAAAGGATGACCACAAGCTAATTTTTTTCATAGAATTCTTCTTATACAGGCTCCCTGATTATTATGGTTTTTGATAACAGCATTTCATTTCAAATATATAACCGTGATAATTTAAATTTCAAATCAATCTTGTGCTACACTGCATATTAACTGAAAATAATTAAAAACTAGTAGAGCAATCGGTTTTCCTAAAATAACATAAATATTCTGAGGCCATACAAATCCAAAATAGATATTTGACTTTCAAATATGTGTTAACTTAACACATTTTCACATATCTATTTATCAATTATTTTTTAGTTTCAAAGATACTAGCTAGGACTTGTAAGCAATTATTAATTGACATAAAGATCAGTTAATACATTCGACGATTGAAGATATATTTAATGGTAACATGCAAAGGAATAACGTCAATTAATGTCGGCATGATTGACATACTCTCATATAATATAATAGACATCATATATGACTTAAGATAATTAAATTAAACAATTAAAGAGATTGTTTAAACAAAGTTTCAAATCGATAATATTAAACTACCTAGATCGTATGATTCAAATTCATCTCGTAAATTAAAAAAGTGTAAATTCACAATAACTCAACAAAAAACTATCGTTGTATTTATTTTATTTATATTTTTAAAAATATTTTCACATTCAATTATTGTTATATCGTTGTATTTATTTTATTTATATTTTTAAAAATATTTTCACATTCAATACTTTAAAATACGTTTTCACTAGGAATCAGTATCGAAGTATAAACAGTGAGGCATTGGAAATAACGAGGAGGTAAGTATAAAAAAGGCTTCAGATCCCAGCCAGTTCGCTCGTTAGATTCAAATATCAATTTATTATTTCTGCACCCATACAATAGGGATGATGACTGGGTAAAAAAAATGCAATTCTATTTAGTCCGTCAGTCACATAATACAAAAATATTAGATACGTATTTTTTTTTTTTTACTTCAATTTAACAAGAAATAACTTAGATAACAGGCATTAAAGTTGAGAAGTGGGGGCTCGCTACGTCACAGTTGGGTAGAAAACGTACTCTAACGTGACGTCATGCGAAATTTCAACTCAATATAACGCCGTAATTTTATGATTACGAAAAAATTTTAAAAAATACATGTTTAATATTTTTTAACACTCTACCTGACGGACAAACAAACAAAAATTAGTCATCATCCCTATTATTTCAAATTTCACAATATACCTACTTGAATTTAAATCAATAGGTTGTTAATTTGAAATAATAATTAAAATCAGTTGCTATTGGTTTGTGTCACTAAAACTTGAGAACGGCAAGGCCTATTTAGCTGATTTTGATTTTTAAATGTTTGTCTTAGTCGAGTATGATATAATTTTAACAATATCAAAAACATACTGTTCGTCCAAATATGAGAAAGAAACAGTATATGAACTAATAATATTTAAATCGATGTTTATTATATATGTTCGTTTCTTCGTCGATTATAATACTGAATTGCTTTATTGTAAAGAGGAGCATGAAATCAAATAATTCTTTTGTGAATGTAGACCAATAAAAACAAGTATTTCCACGCAATCTCTTTCACTGTTGAAGAATAGCATACGGTATCTGCATATCTTTCCCAAAACAACATCATGAGAAATTTTTAACCATTTTTACCTGTCTTTCTTATCGAAAACATCTACCTAATATACGATAATAAGACGATCCCTTGCTCTCTCAGTCTCTTAAATTATCTTGTTGTATTGTGGACAACCACAATTAAAAAAAAATCTCGCAATATTAAGTCGTCGAAGGTGGATCTTCAGATCTGATTATATGCAATGTGTTATCATTCACACATCATAGAGATATATTGGTGACAGTCCACGAGGATAGCGCAAACATGGAAAAAATAAGTACTATTTTACTAATTTATTTTCCAGGGATAACTTTTCACATGCGAACTAAACTACTTCGCTAAATAGAATTCGTGCAACCACGGCACAGTTGAGTAGCGAAATTTCAAAATTCGAACAAGCTCGCAATTTAATTTTGAACAGTCGCTGACGTCAATTTCGAATCCACATTTTCAGTGACAAAAAAATATCTAGAGTGTTCTTAAAAAAAACTGTTGACATTTTTCGTGAAAAGTAAATTAAGCAGCTCTCATCTTGTAGATGCTGAACCGCGTGGGAATTACCGGAATTGAGTAAGGATTAGCGCCTCGAAGGTCTGATTCGGATTGGACGTTGATTGATGAACTCACCGAGGTGTTTTTGTTAGGATGAAGCGTTTAAATTATAAATGAAGCTCCCCTAGTAATGAAGACTGTAACCTTACGGATCACCTTCGAGTGTAAATTCTGTATGACACCTTTAGGGTAACATACATTTAGTACATTTTGATGAAATCGGCGTGCGGCGTGCAGGCGATTGCTCACTTTCATTGGAAGGTCATTGTTTTATTGACCAATGAGATAAGAGCGCAACGACCGCACTCCGTGTGCTGACATCTCTCTCTATGTTCTGTGGCTGACACCATCGACTAATGTAAATAAGCCATTAATCGATCGCGATCTTTATTTTCATATATCTTTTGGATATATCTTTTGGAAAGAGTATTTTGACATTACTCTAAATGTACTGAATTTTTGAAATCCATTCACCTGCGGGAAGCTACATCATACTTGAGACAGTCTACAATTTACGAGGGCAAAGTTGCAAGAAAACAGCTAATATCCTTATTTAGATATTTCATATCCAAATTCTATTTCCAAATTATTGTATCTACTTATAATAATAATAATCATTCTATCTACATATAATCATGTCTTAAGATTCTTAGTACTGTGAGACTGGAGCCTGAAATTGGTTTCAGAAGAAACCTGTGTGACAGGTCACCGGGATCACTTATAAATTTGTTATACATTCAATTATTATTAATTTGATTTGACTTTCTGAAGTATTTCTATAATTTACAGCCAACACGTATATGGATAATTCTAAAAAAAATCCGAAATTTGATTCCTGAGTAGACGGTGCAGTGTCGTATTATGTTAACTATCTTGTGTATTTTTCATTTCAATGTACGCTGTCTATACTACTTATACTACTAAAAGAAAGAGCATAGTCACTATAGAAAAAAAGATATGGTAAGTTTTATACCCTGAAAATCATTCCCTCACCATGTCCCTCCAAGTCCAAAAAACAAATGATATACCGGTTTATCTCGGAGAAAAAATAATTTGTATTAATAAAATATTTAGAATATATAAGCGAAATGTGTGTTATCTTCTTTTAAAAACTTTCTTTTTACCAACGACTAATTGATAAAAAAGAAAATTCCATTTTAAATATGTCCCGCCAAATAAAAATCATTCCCTCACAGATTACGGAAATTCGATTTCTGAACGTATCGAACGATATTTATTGGAGCGCATAAATGTTTTTAGTAACTGGCAACACTCACAATAGTTACAATATGGCGAGTTCTTCTCAACTGCAGGTAAGTTTGTGTAATAAACTATTACATAAAAAAATATTTGAGTTACATTTATGGTAATGATTACCTCACATTAGATGTATGTATTAAGCATTTTAGTGTCTATCTATATAATTGTTTGTTTTTATACATTATTGGAGTAATTGCATATTCAAAGTGTTAACAGCAATTTGAGGTTATGTGCCGGTGTTTTTGTGGCTTTAGTTAAAAATCGTCATTCCCTCACCACCTTTTCCTCTCTCTCTAATTGAAGTAAGGGAATGGCGGATGTGTGAGGGAATGATTAATACAGTGTTCATGGTATTTTATTTGAAACTGGTACCGACATCGTATATGAAAGAAAAATGGCACGAAAAATAAAAATTGACTGAGGCTGAGAAGAAATTAAAAAAGAAAGTGTATGATAGAAGGAGAAGAGAAAAACTTAAAAGTAATGCCGAATCTTTGGAAAAACTTCAAGAAAAGGAAAGATTAAAATATAAAAAAAGAGAAAGGTCAGGTTAAATCAAATACTCACATGAATGCTAGACAACTTAGACAAACACGCAAACAATGAAAATAAAATAGTCAAGCTTATAGAAATAAAAAAGCCATAACACACAAAAATTTATTACGACTATTCGATGATATACCACCACCTAGTCCAGCACCAATTTTACAGTAATACAGAGAAGATATTATGGCCATTCGAAACAGACAACAGGTGCGAAGGCACCAACAGGTTTTATATGCGAAAATTGGAAAATTAGAAAATAAAGTTAATAAAGCGGTGAAATTAGCGAAAAAAATACAAGTAAAGGTGTTTGACACTGAAAAAAATATAAGATCCTGAATCGCCTGAAACAAAAGTAAACTCACTTTTAAAGAATGCAAACGTTCCTGAAAATGTGAAGATGATTGATGTTGATGATGATGGATTTGATTTTAAAAAACAAATGAGCATAATTTTAAAGGACTAATTAATACTAAAAAGAATAATAACTTAAGCTAAATATATAAATGAAAACGTATTATTGTTGTCAACTACAAAGTCTTACTAAAAAGGAATTTAAGTAGTAAGATAAAACCATTTTGTTACCTACCATTGTAGTGTATCTACGTGATAATTTTTGACTTGATTTTGTTCAAACAACAAGGTCCATGAAACTTTATTGTTGTTTTTAATCAAAATACATATTTTTCTTTCTTATTCCTGTTTTTTTATTAAAATACATTAAAAATATCATTCCCTCACTCTGTTAGTCATTCCCTCATATTTGAATTTTTTAAATTAATTTTTTTATGTATTATAGACAAAAATATGGAGGACCAATAGTCTTAAATAGATCTCTTATAGTTACATTTTTGATTTCGGTGAAAAAAACTTCTTAAGCTTACAAAAAAAATTCAAACAAAATCTCAAATTTCGGAATTTCATGACATTTACCCATATAAGCACCTCAAAATATACAAAACTCAAACTTTCCCACATTTTATACTTTAATACATTGTTGCACGTCAGATTACAAAAATAAGTAACCTGACGTGCAACCGTGTATTGATGTTTAGAATACAGTACAGACGTTTACAAAACCTGAACAAATCATGACTTATAATAAATGTAACTAAATAATTTTAACACACTTATGTAATTTTTAACTAAAATAATATCAAAGTGAGTAATATATTTAGCTATTTTTTCTTACCACTCAGACACGACTTTATAGCTGTATAGTAGAGTACGCGACAGAAATTCATCAATAAATATGTACGTAAACGACAAATAAATAATTTTGAAATTTAATTAGTATTGAAATCACCCGTCATAATAATAAACTCTTTTCCTGCAGATCAAATATATTTAAAACAATGATTTTATATTTTTAAGGCCTCGTCAAAGGGAAAGCGTGGCGGTGCGTGGAATTCGAGTCGTGTGTTATTGACGTGTTCTTAACGAAGATTTTCTACTGCAGAGTACAGAACAGTGTTGTTGCATTATCGATAGTTTTCTATCGATAAGTTCCTATGCAAGACAGTCAAACTATCGATAGATTTTTTTTATATATATCCGAATTTCCAAATTATCGGGTTTTTCAGAAAAGCTATCGATTCTATAATTTAATTTAATTTTACTGACAGTATTTATCAAAAGTAGGGACCGCAAGAAATCGTTCATAACAGGTAATCCTTTATTACACTATTGCATTGTATTTAGCGGTTTCATACACAATGTCATTTTTTTCGTTTAGATTAACCGTTTCGTATTAAGATTAATCTTATCTATCGTTTAACTAAATATTTTGATTATTGGTCTAACCGGTTAACCCGTAAACGCAAACGTAAAAGCGGTTTCCTGAAAAGCGATGAGTCGACTGATTCTCGTAGCTATCGCAAAACAATGGTCATAAAGGAAAAATTTGTGCTCAACATACGATATCTTTTTATTTTTTTTTTAATAAAATCCTAGCACATTGATATGTGCCGTTAGAGATTTATTATTAGTTAATTTAAAGCTTACCAACTTTTCTTTAGAAAGCATTCGTATATATATCTTACCGTTTAGGCAGCGTTCACAAAAAATAGGTGCCCTAAGAAATGCTTATATCCCTAGAAAATCATCCAGCGGGATAAAAAGTACTCTATATTTTAATCAAGACTAAGAATTTCATCTAAATCCGATCAGTTGTGCGTTAAAAAGTAACAAAGATGCAAACCTATAAACTTTCGCCTTTATAATATTAGTAGGATAGTAGGATATTATATAAGAAAAATATAACTTTACATGAAGAATCTTCAATTTCAGTGCTCCCTCTCGTAACCCTGCTGGGGCGCTGTAAAGCTTGTATTATGATTTATGAAAGCTCTGATAACAATATATCTTCTAGGAAACCTAAACATTTCACATTAAATATCGCGTTAATTATGAAATATTGTCGTGTCAAAAATCAGTTATAATTACTGTAATTCGTGCTATAAAACAAAGTCCAAGCCATAATCGCCTAATGATTGTGCCTATTGAACTGTTAAAAAGATCTTTAACGGTCACAAAAAAAAACACAAGAAAACTTAAGACGTCGCACTCAATTATTTATGCTTTCTCCGCAACTGATCCGGTGAAAAGATATACACGAGCTAGTTAGTCCTCTAATTTTATAAGGTTTTCGTGATAGCGTTTTATGGTAAATTATAAATGAAACAAAGTCGAGGTCTAGAGTGAGGGAGGGTTCAATAGGAGACTAAAGTTTGACCATAGAATTTATAAACGTACACAGGCAAACACCATACAGTAAGAATAACAATTATATAATATATAATTGGTTATATTGATTTTGTGAAAATGAAATTATACTGCGATTCACAATGCTAATAAACGTCATCTATTATTCCAAATTGAATCTAATTATATTATGTAAGCATATAACATGTACTATTAGTTAAATTATGCTATAATGTTTAACTATATTTATTGTTAATTTTAAATACATTTAGTTATCTATTTATTTATTTTTTTATCTTAGAGTATAAACAGTAACTTTTAATTACCAAATTGCTTTCAGAACGAATGATGCTTTCAGAATTTGAATAATAAATTTCCTCTAACACTTCCCTGAGACAATTCCAATTAAAGTCAGTTTACCGATATCTTTCATTAAATATGTTAGTAAAAATGTTGCGATCGCAATTAAATATCAAATTTTTGTAGCGTGAAGTTTGTGAATATCTTTCAAATGTCAAATTAAAAGGGATTCCGATAGATAAGATAAGACAATTAAGTCTCTTTTTTATGTGTCGGGAACAGTACTGCCGTCTTTCGAGCGACAGGAGGGGTCGGGACTCTCCTCCGTCACTGGAAGCCTACCCACCAAAATATCTACTGTTTATCCTCTGGGAAGACAATAGGGGCTGTTTGGATGGATAGATATGAATACAGAATTCTATGGGTTGTTTTTATAACGCATCATTGTATGTTATTCTTCGTATGCTTTTTATGAATTATTAATCTACACACACACACAAATGAGTTGTCTCATAACAATCATTATTAAATCAACGGAGATTAGGTGTATTTTGGCTTGTAGCCCAATTGTTAATGAAAATACTAAATGTAGTATCGACGGTCGAATGCTAAAGCCTTTAATCCTGAGTCTGGCGTGTTTATGGTCGTATTTTCGTAGTTATTAGCGATCTATAGTGCTTATTGGCGCCAGTCTACTATGTTGACCTAGAATGAGGAAGTATTAAAAAAAACGAAAGCACTAAAAAAGAACCTCCACTAGATGGCGACTCTAGCAAAAGTAGCAAAAGCTGATTTTTGCAGAAAACGAATAGACCAAAGACAGTCATTTCCGTTACTATTAACTAACATAAAAACAGAAATTTGAAAAGTTCGAAACTTAGATATCAATACAAATACGAAAAGTACATATAGAATATGAGTTGTTTATTGTGTTTTGAAAACTAATTTACTTTTAAACATGAAAGCAAACCGGAAAGGTGGTCATCGGAAAGGAGTAATCAGGCGACATCTAGTTACATTTCGGAAACTATTTTTTTTAAATACTTCCTCATCGAAAGAAAGTAAATGCCTCAATTGCTAGGCATTTCGAAGTTTTAAAAAGTTTCAAAGAACATAAATTTTGCAGACCACCATAGCGACGTACACGCCCTTCATTGTTATGATTTAATTATTTAAGGGTGACGCTTTTAACAACGGTGGCCATGCAAAAATCTTGTCTGCAAAACTTCTGCTTTCGTAGTTAAGTATCAGCAATATTTCCACCGTATACAATGATAAAGGCACCGCTCATGGTCGTACCCAGGTTTTGGAACGATAACGTTAATCGTTGTCAAACCCTTCCAATCGTATGGCGATTTGATAGCAATTTATGAAATTGTGTAACGTTTAAAGCCGCAACCGCATTCGGAACGAATGATGATTTGAATTATCAAGAAACATTATTAAAACAGTAACTTAAACTAAAGTAATATTTGTGTCAAACGCTTGCATTACACAATTCCAATCAAATCAATGATATCATTCATTCAATATTTTTCAGAAAAACCGTCGCGTCTGTAATCATTATTACATGTCAAAATGTTGTAGGGTGAAGTTCGTTAATATCTTACAGATGTTAAATTCATAGATTTTAAAATAAGACAGTGAAGCCCTGATCACCAGGGCGTCGAAACTAAAATCTGGGCGCTAGAAAACAGTTTTAGAACGTCAACCAAAGTTTAGAGAAAGTAGTTGGTAGATTATCAAAATCCAGAGAGGGTTGCAGCTTTCGGTATGGTTGTAATACTCTGCACTATTAGAATTGTTGCTCTTATGCTGCCAATACTAGGCATAGAAACCTAAAAAGGCCAACGTGGGAGGAAGTTAATGATCTTTTTTTAAAATGACAGCCTCGGCTTAACGGAAAATTCCAACCAATTGTATTTGTTTCTTTTTTTTTTAATTCATATAACAAAGAAATCTTTCAACCATGCCATCACGATGATTGTCCGTGGGTCATATAATTAAAGTTTACTTTCAAAATCGTAAACAACAAAAAATATTTAATCAAAATGAGAATCTTCTCTTTTAGAGTCAGAGAAAAATTATAAAGTTGCTCAGAAAAGCATGTTCAATTAGACCGAAACAGCTCAATGGATTCGTATAAAATTTGATATAGATGTATTTGAAACGGTGGGATAGGTAAATAAGAAGTAGAAAAAAGGGACTCTCAGTTGATCCGCGGGTAGATCAAATTATCTTGGTATAACCATTTTATACCTTAAACCGTATGTATTTCGGTTGCCATAGCTGCTGAAGGGTAAAGAGCTTTTGTTTGATTGTATTTTACATGAAACAAACCCCTATGCTGAAAATTAAGTTGAAATATTTTCTGATATTGTTTGTTCGATGAAAAAATGTCTTCCATTCATTACTTCTGGTCCGGAAATTATTTGGAATTTAATTAAAATCGATATATCCACGTGAGATATGCAGCGTCTTTTGTGGCTCGCTTTTATAGGTGGCTCATTGTTTTATTGACCAATGATATGAAGCTGCACCCGCGATCCTCGTTAGGACAAAGTCGACCAGTGAAACTGAGCCATAAATCGTATGCCGCTGTTTTCGATGCGATATTGTTTGTTTTATGGGAATTTCTTGGAAGTTTATCACCTGTGTCAAGTTGAGCCAAAACATCTAATAAGGAATCTAGCGCCAAATATTGACATTGAAAAATATCTTCACCGTGACGTTCTATTTTCTCATAATAGACCTGTGTCGAGTGGCTACACCGCTGCTATACCGCCTTCAGCTATTGATCGTGATTACAGAGCGATATCCGGCAAGGTCAGTAACTGGTTGAAATTTTTGTGCGAATGAACGAAAAAAGTAAATATTTTATTTATGGGAAATATTTACAGCAGACTTATGGGGTTACAATATCAATACAAACGAGGGGGTAATACGTGTATAGAATGAACTATGTTTTGTCAACTGTAAAAATAAGAATGGTGTATTGGAAACATACGGACGCATAAATCAGTTATAAACGACAGTGTATTTAGTTGCTTATATCAGAATCCTAAAATAATCTTTTATGATACTATGGCTCCCAAAATTTACAAACGTTGAAGTAAAATTTTACTATACGATTACACGCTATAATTTTTTTGCTTAAATATATACCATATTTTGTCCGTTGCCTATCATTTTCAATAGAAATTTCCTTCCAGTTTCCCTATTTGATAAATAATTTATATTTCTCCCTGATCTCTTAGCATTTTTTTTATTGGCAATGAACCGGACGTTAATGACTGAAGATACGTGGATTATGATCGCCGACCTAATGACCCTTGAAAGCGTCCGTCAGGCTGCAACAGAAATTCGACCGTGTGTTCACACGCCAGAGGTTATTTTCACCTGTACCCTCAGCTGTATCCGTGACCGCATTGCCAAAGCGTGCTCATATGTTGCCCATTCTCTTTTCCTACGTGAGTGAAATAAACTTGTATACAGGTTTTACTTAAGAATTCTTACATAGTGCCCGTGTTGCTTTACAAAACGTATAGATTGGTAAAGGATTTGCCCCAATAGAAACTTTCCGTAGGTGTTAAGTTTGCTATATTAAAAAAAGCAGTAGATGTATTCTTACTAGCAGAACAGAGTAAAACAACGACAACAAAAAAGATAACATTGAAAAGTTTAACTTAATGGTGTAAAAGCAAAATCAATGACAGTTATGGTAGAAACGTTTATGTGTGAATCTGATTCTTACTCCAAGAGCAAGTTCAAATTAGTATGTAGATAATTGACTTTGCACTTTTAAATACAAGTAAAACTATCTAAAATTTCCGAGACACTCTTAAATTGCCTTAAAGGAAGTGGGGCATGATAATCTTGCAGTTTTATTATCTAATTTTGGGAGAAATTCCCAGCTCAAAGGCAATGCATAATGATGTTTTGCCTAATATTTATTTATTTATGTAAATTTCTTCATTATGATTAAAAGTTCCCTACTTGATAGCGACACCAGAATGTTTGGCCCATAACAATCTTTAAAAGTTTCATCATTGCACCTGACGGAAATTTCCAAGTTCTCAACTTTTCACGAGACCAGCATTATTTTCGCAAAGTAAATTTATCGGTTTTAGTTAAACGGCTCACTCTGCGGTACAACTTTTTAACTAGCAATATGCGAGTTTGGCTCATAAGTTCTGTTACAAATTTGATTTTATGATTGATTTTGGATTTATTAGCAAGTTCTAGGACTATAGGCTATTTTTTGTACTTCAGATAATGTGAAACTTTGTTAATTTGTAGTCTTGTCTGAACTTATTTTTTAACGTATAGTATAATATAGATAATCTCAATACATTTGAATGTCTCGCTTATCTCTCGTAGTGGTTTTGTCGTTACAAAGTAAACAGTTACTAAAACAATTTTTTTTCTAAAAGGACGGTAAATTTAGTTGGTGATCCACCTTAACAACACTGTTCTATATCACATAATTTTGAGGCTATCATAACCAGGTAATGATTCTCCACATTTTGCAGATTTGTCGTTCAGAAGTTAACACATTAATTGTTATATGTGTGAAACAAAGTAGAGAGATAAAAATAGCCATCGATGATTTTCTGATTACTTCTTCTCAGTACAAGTTTTCCCGCTGTATATCTGCTTGGTAACAGGCTTTCTAGACTAAATAAATGATATAAATTTTGCTTACCAGTGTCTTTAAATAATTAAAGTTGCGCAGTATTTAAGTCTAAAGATAATTTAAAATAAGTTAAGAATACATTTAATCAACATCACCTTTCTAAATATATATGGGAAATCACTCATCCTCATAGGAGCTTAACAACCAAGTTCTAATTAGTGATAACAAACGTAAAGCCATATAGAAGTTTAGTTCAAATTAGTATGTAAATAATTGACTTTGCACTTTCAAATACAAGTACAATTACCTAAAATTCCTGAGAGAATCTTAAATTGCCTTAAAGGAAGTTGGGCATAATAATCTTGCAGTTTTATTATCTCATTTTAGTTAGTAAGAAGTAATTAACATTAATGCAAGATGATTTGATTGCGTATTTATAATTCAGCGTAATCGTTAGCTCACTCGCACATATTAAAATAATGAAGTTATCTAACTTTATCCAATAATTCAATTTTGCTAATTTGATACCAAATTTTATTTCAAACTTTATCAAACTCTCGAGATACCCAAAGTTGAGCAATCTAATATCTAAATTGAAATATATCTATATAGTTCTTATTTTAAGCATACTGAATTTGTTTTACAGTAGCTGTTTCCCCGCAACTTCGCCCGCGTATTATAGCTTTCCGTAGGTGAAAGAGTCTTCATGATCGCGTCATCATTTTCAAAGATTACCCCCTACAAACTAATAAAGTTGAAACTTTACCTCTTTATAATATTATTGATTTATCAAAGCTTGTGTTTCATTTTATATTATGTAGGTAAACGATAGGTCTGTGTTTAAATGTTCAAAGGTAAAAAACCCTCTAAATAGTTTTTCTATTTCAGTTCAAATGAGTACAACTTCATCGCCTATCACAATATTATAGACATTCAATGATTAATAATCGTCATCAGCCTATTAATTTCTTCACTGTTGGGAAGTAGGAATTCCGAGCGGAATGATGGGGTCATTACCCTTCAGCATATATTGATGTCATTAAAGACATATCTCTATACGATGTTATTTTAATGTACCGTCAAACCGTGCCATAAAATATCATGAAAAAACCGTACCTTTAAATGCATATTTAAAATATTTTTGACTCGTATCGTTCCAATCCATATATGATTTTTTTAATAAGCATTCTTAGTCATGCCATTAACATCAATATTATTATTACACTATCAATTTTCGATTCACAATGCCATATTGATATTTAACCTTATATAAGTATAGACAAAAAAATCACCAGTTCCAGAGGCCTGCAAGGAGATAGGAAGGGAAAATTCTAAAGATTATTGGTTCGAACCATATTTCGGAACTGGTGATTTTTTTCTGAGATTATTATTTTCATGATGATGTACGCTAGCAATATTAATTACTTAATGTATATCAGGTTACAGTGTTCTTGGAGCGAAATAAAATATTTTTTGTAATAATCTTGGTGACTTTTCGGAACATCAATATGCGACAAGAGGAGACCGAAAGAGAGAGTAATAGCTAGTGTAGCAGTTCCATACATCCCACTCTTAACAATTGTTTTTAACTTTAGCAATTATAAACCCAATAAAGTTACCACTTTTCCATATGTATTTTTTAATATTACATGAAAAAACAGTAATTTTAAAAATCATAGGTAATGCATATATCTATCCGACATACCGATGGATGTATTATCAAACCCGGAGGTATAGACAGAATAACAAATATTCGTTTTCACTGACATATCATTACCATAGGTCAACAGTTCGCACACATTACTGATTCAAATGGGCGAGGACGCACGGGGATTGTCAGACTTCGAAACTTTGCCGTTGCAGGCGTTAGCATTTCAATACCGTGAAATACTAGTACCTTTGTGTATATGAGTAGGGAGATATGTCCGTAACAATGTTCTTTTGATACCTTTGTTGGTTTTTTAAGGCCACTGTCTATGATGTCATTAAAAAAAATAGAAAATATACTCTATTATAACCAGGCAGTATAATTAGTTAATAATTATGAACCTTCCATTGAAAATATTTTCTTTTAAGGGTTCCGTGCCGAAAGACTGATAACGAAAACCTTTTAACCGGGTAAAAACGGAAACCTGTCTGTCACTAGGATATTACGCATGAATCTTTAACAAAAACGTATTTTTTTTTTCATAGATAATTATACGGAACTAGTGAAATGGAAGCAAGCGTGAATTAATAATAGAATGAACCGCAAGACGGTCTTGCGGTTAACGTGGACAATGGGCCTTAGAATCTGTTTCGGATTAATATGATGGTTAATTGTTTCCCGGTTCGATGTTTGTAAGTTTTTGATGGTTACTTATAGTGCAAGCTTATTGTTTGCCTTTTGTTTTGGTCATTATACAGAATATGACTTTATTTATTTATAAGCCGACTGGTGATAATTCATAATAATTATAATGTCATATTTTAGCTGTTTTTTTTAATATTTTTGTAATAGTAATATATACACCTAATATATATATGTTTAACATATTTAACATAGTGTTATAATAATTCGTGATTAGCTTTAAGATTATTTCCAATATCTCATGTTTTTTTCTGAGCAGTTGTGAATTTTTAATTCTTTTTATATTATTAGTAAAGATTACTCGGATAGTTTTAACTTGAGTAATATCTAAAAATGAAAAAAATCCATATCAACTTCTACCGTTACACGCTAACGAGAATCATACCGAATTTTTTTCTTTATTTTCCTTCTCAGAATATTATACTATCTCATTAAAATGCATGAAAGCTCGGCAGATAGAGTTGCTTTCGCATCTACTGTAACTATTCATACAACAAAGTCATTTCCTTCTGTCTGTAAACTGGGATCTGTTAAATTACGCAACGGATTTTAATACGGTTTCTTCAATATGCAGAGTGATCCAAGAGGAAGGTTTAAATTTATAATACGGTACCACGCAGGCGAAGCCGCAGTCGGAAGCTAGTTATGGAATCGGTGTTCATCTACTTATGCGTGATATATATTGACGATGTGTATTTTTTTATGTTTTAAACTTTCATAGTCGTTTACTTTAACATCATAGTCTTTTTCGGTATTGCTACCATGTTTTGATTGAGTTTTCCGATATTACAGCGCTGAAATATAGGGGATATCTATAAAAACAAGGTATATGGTAGCTAGTCCGTAAAAAAATATTATTCTCATGTAATTATTGTTAAGAATTCAGTTTATTAAATCAAAATAGAATTTAGCCCATGGTCTATGCAATGATTCCACAATTCGTTGACTCATTACCGATTCTGTGGACAAAGCGCATTGTTATTTGAGCAAGAGCTTGTAAACTTTGCCATAGTGTAGCTTCCAAATTTGGCACAGTAGTTGCATGCGACTGTCTGCTTTGGTTCGACTGAATGATAATAAGGAGAAACGTAACTTAGTGTAAGTAATTCTTAAGTTTATAATAAAATGAGTATGATGATACCAAATATTATTTCGAAATATTCCAAGTATTATTTGGAATTATTAACGTATCGTAGGAAAAAGAAAATTGAGTTTTTTTTTGACGCTGGGAAATGCGTTATGCATATCCGCTCCCCGTAGCGTTGGGTCGGCGGGTAATGTGCACGGAAAAATTATTCTGGTATGTGTAACCATATTCTGGTTACCATTACAATATTTATTGCTCTATATGTGACGACCACTCGTATTGTAAGCGTTACACAATGATTCTAGTTAAACATGAATTGTAGTTGTCACATTGTTATTGTTAATTTTACTATTTAATTTTTCAGGTCTACAATACTTTTTTGTCCTAACAACAAGAAAGTTTATGTTGTTAATCAAAAGTTTTGTAAATATCATATAAACGTTTAATTAAATTTACCGAATGTCATCGTTTTATTTACTACAAAAAAATTATTAATACGATTTGTTGTGTACCTCTGACAAATGGAATTATAAATGGAACAGAATGATACGTTCACATTACAAAATGACTTGTAATGACAACAATAGAGTATTGTGTAGGTAACTTCTTATTTTGTAAATGGACCAGGAAAAGTAGTTGGTTTATTCCACCGGAACTGTCGGTAAAGACGTGATTGCTTAAAATGTGCTTTTATTTCTCAAGATTCATTAAGTTTTCCGAGAAATAAAAGCTCTGAACTTTGAGCAATCACGTCGATACACGACAGTTCCCGCAGAAAATGCCAATAAAAGAAAAACAAATAATAATAAGAATCAACACTTTTATTAATTAAAACGTAGAATCAATTAGAAGTAGTTGATACCCTGTCGGCTTTTTTAAAACAGGGTACTCGTTCATCTAGTCAGATACTGCTATATTTTTAGTCTCTTCAAGTCTAATCTTGGATGTATTTTTCCTTTTCTCTTCAACTGTTTTCCAAGGCTCGCTGGATTTTCTAAGCCACTCAAGGTCTTTATGAATATTTTCTGAAAATATAATATGATTCATGAACTTGGCACCGACAGATTAATGCCTAATGTTCCTGAAGTGGGAAGTGGTAGCAAATATCTATACATATAATAAAATCGTAGGAAAGTCAAAACTGTACATAGAATATTTTGTAAAAAGAAAACTTGAGGTGTGATCTACAATCGATATCGAAGCCAAAAATATAGTTTTTAGAATTTTTGTCTGTCTGTTTGTACGTCCGGGCTAAACTCAAAAAGAACTGCACTGCATGGAATTACTTAAAATTTTGCAAGAATATTACTATGAGGTTGGGTCAACACAAAGCCTACGGAAGCCACGCGGACGAAGTTGCGGGCAAAGGCTCTATATATAATTAAAAGTATGTAAATCAAATTCTTACTAGTGATTGATTGGATTGATTGTCGTTCTCAGAATCCATCAAGGTCTTCCAATTGTTTAAATTTTTAATAAAATTTACTCTATGTCCAACTGGTGGTATGAGCTCCTTAATAATATGCGAGTCCAACAGCATTAAGCAGTCCATCGTAATGTGGTTTTCTGAAATTGAATATACATAATAATAAAAAATATATAGATCAGTCAGCCCGGTACCTAATATCTAAAAAAGAGGTAAGGATTTACTTTTATATCCCAGTCCCACCTACATCTCACAACATAACATTTTGTATATTTACAAAGTTATGTACTCATACGCAGCTCTGGGAGAAAAAGATAAACAGCTGCCATCATTCCCGTGCAAGATCCAAAATCAGAGTATCAAACTGAAGGGAAAGGACATTTTAAAGTACTCTATTGTGGCGACGGGCTGATGAGCACTTGTCATATCACTACTCAGTAACACAATAAAAACATCTAGCCCCCTCGTCAGACGTGGCCGCTTGCGTGAATTACACCGTAGGGCTCTGCTTGCCCCGATATATGGGCGTGATTATAAGTACCTATGTATGTAATCTAAAAAGTCAAGCGTATATCATTTCTGATGAGTACCTACATGTAAAATAAATGAAACTTACCAGAGAACACATCCACATAACCGCTGAGAACCCAAGCAATAAGTAAGTTTCTGACATCTTCGTCCATTTCAATTTTAAAACAATAAAACACGATTAGGAAGCGTAATGGCGGCGATCGGCGGGCGATTATCCCATAGAATAATAGTAATCCTATCACTGTCACTTCATTGTGCGCGCGACTAAAAGAAAGAAAAATGATGCAATAAGTTCACTGCCCCTCACCCCGCGCATCTCGATCGCCGCCAAGCCGCGTGAAGTTTTGCAAATGCAACATCACTGATTGTTATCTATACTAATTGTATTGTAATTACAAACGTATTTTCAGTACTCATCATAACTCGTGTTGTAGATTTTTAAAATACAATTTTTCTTGTAATGTTTAATATACTTTCAGAGCTGATTACAATTTCAGAAATAACAGAACTGTAATTGTATTGCTTACAAAATGTCAACTTACATTAACAATATTTCTGTTTCTGTGTACAATATTATAGTTATCTTTACAGTATTTCTCTTTACCTAGACGTTTTGTAGTATTGTAAACTAAAAAGTTTTTCCGTGTGTGACTCTTCCATGCGAACCCAACCCAGAATGTGGCTAGTCAAACAGCAGGGGCATACCCACTAAAACCCAGCGATGTTCCTCTCCACGGCAAAAATTTAGACCTGACATTTTGGAACGAATCATGATTATTTGTCTTGTTGTTTGTTTTAATCAATGTATGTATTTAATGGCAATGGAACAAAAACTGCGCAAAAAGACAAAAAAAAAAACAATATCATGTAAATTATTTTCCCTTAAACTTTTTGGATTAATTACCGTTACTGTCATCCTCCAAAATGTCGTTTTATTTCATAAAATGACCTTATTTTGTGTAACTGGTATTAAAATTTCCCATATCACCTTTGACGGTATTGTAAATTCAAACAATATTATTTTATCAAAAATTACAGTATTTCAACAAATATACACAAACTTTTAATAACAATCAAACCACAACAAAAAGTCTCAGATACTTAATTAACGCGGAAATAATAATATGAGCAAACCAGCGCAGAAACTTGTAAAACTAATTGTGTAGTTGACTTTTCTTGATCCGTATAACGTTCTAAAATGCAAAATAAAATGTAATGAGTTCAAATGAAATTTGTATAAGTATATAATTCATATATTCATAGATAGATAGATAGATAGAATATTCTTTATTGCACACACAAAGACAATATACACTTATATGACAAAAACAGGAGACGTACAATTGGCGGCCTTATCACTAAAAGTGATTTCTTCCAGGCAACCTTGGGATGGAGTTAAATATAAAAGACCTAATGATGGGGTAGTGGATGGTGTACAAATAAACAATTTATAAATATACATAATTGATAATTGTTATATACTTAATTATAATTTACCTACATATACTATATAAACATATATAATACCTATATACATACTTTCATGGACAGGTAGTGCTCTCTGACAAGTTTCCTAAATATATTAAGAGAATTAGCTTTTCTAATCGACAACGGTAGCGCATTCCATAGGCGTACACCGTGGACGGTAAAAGATTTATCGTAGTACCTAGTGGAATGTATTGGCATTTCCAGCCGCAGGTTTTCTGATGATCTCAAGAAGCGGGGATGGGATTCTTTGACGAATTTGAAACGATCTTTGAGATAAGAAGGGGTAGTGGGATTAAAAAGTATATTATATAACATGTTTAAAATATGTGCATTCCGGCGAAATCGAATTGGCAGCCACTTGAGTTTCTCACGAAATTCGGAAACGTGATCATATTTGCGTAGTCCAAATATGAATCTTATGCAAAAATTTTGAAGGCACTCAAGCTTGTTCAGCTGCATTTCTGTAAGGTCAAGATAGCTGACGTCGGCGTAATCGAGAATGGGCATTAGAAGAGATTGTGTGAGCGCAATTTTAGTGGCAGTCGGCAAGAAATTGCGAAGTCTTCTTAAAGACCCAGCAGATGCAAAAAGTTTGCGACTCACTTCCTTGAGTTGCACATCCCAATTTAAGTTTTTATCAATACATACACCTAAATTTCTAACATGATCACTAAATTGTAAGGAGATTCCATCGAAAACTATTTGCGGGATCTGTTCAAACTTTACTTTAGCTCTAAGCTTTGAGCTGCCCACTACGACAACTTGTGTTTTGGCGGGATTCACCCAAAGCCCATGTTCGCGGCTCCATTCAGAAATCTGAGCTAAATCTTTATTAAGACTTTCAATGGCAGAACTAATATCTTCAGCAGGGGCTTTCGTATATATTTGCAAATCGTCTGCATAAAAGATGGTAGGAAGAAAGTAACTGACAGGAAATTGTGTTAATATAAATAGCAAAAAGAAGAGGAGATAAAACGCCACCCTGCGGCACCCCGGCAGTTAAGTCACACCAACAAGAGAAAGAATCTTCAACCTCTTTTTAATCCGTTTATATATATTTTATTCATATATAAGGAAATTTAGGATCCATGGGTGTTTGAATTAAGCTACATTCTGGCCGAAATTGAGTTATAAAACTTATTTGAAATTGATAAACTTTTCTGATTCGTTTGAGCCCTGTGTTATTTTTTGGTACTGGATACAAAAACAAATGTTGATGCTTTTTTGATTGACACGAACCGAACACATTTTTTAGAAGATTGACTTTATACGCACGAGGTATTTTGTAATTTTACCTGTACCTTCTTCATGTCGGAAAATCTTTATATCAAGAACATGGAGAGGTTGAATTACTTAATTTGTAACTGTAATTCATACTTTAATGTCGCCAAGCTTTTATCCTATAAGATTTTTTTCTGTATTGTAATTAACGTTGTATTCAAGTCTTTGATTAATAAAGTTATTCAAAATAATATTGATCTTATCAAACAAGATTTATTATATATTTTGAAGAAAAGATATAAAAACCGCTGAGTGTGTATAAAAAGAGTAAAATGGATGAGGCGAAAGGTGTATGTAAGAACCATACAATATCCGACCTCCGTAGCCGAGAGGTTCGCACGCCGGTTTCTAGGTGTCGCCATCGCTGAAGTTCCGGGTTCGATGCCCGATCGGGTCAATGTAAAAAATGAACTTTTCTATATTGTCTCGAGTCTGGGAGATGTGGTACCTTCGTTGTCTCAGATACTCCTTAATGCGGGAGCTTTAGCTACTCATGTATGTGATGTTGCCTGAGCGATGTAAGTGATGTTGTTTAATATTTAATATTTTTTAATTTATTATTTCTTTCCGCTGTTTGGGTGATTGCCTGTACATTGATGAAAAAACGCTCTAGCGAATAAGAAACAAGTGTTTGAAAAATTCGCCAGCCCTATTAGGTCCTAGATAGCTCAGTGATTAGAGCAGTCGCCTGGATTGCGAAAGGTCATTGGTTCAAGACCCATCCAAGATTACCAGGGACAAAGTGGATTTTTAAGAATTTTTCAGTAAGAATATTTTCAGTATAGCGTCGTGAATGCAAAATTGATGAAATATAATCCTATTAATATTATAAATGTGAAAGTTTCTTTGTTTGGATGTTTGTCGGTCAATCACGCCGAAACTAATGAACGGATTTTGATGAAATTTGGTATACAGATAGGGTATTAGCTGACTTAGATAATAGTATACTTTTTATCCCACTAATCATTTCCCTAGGGACCACGTGGGCGAAGCCGCTGGCGAAACTAATATTTTTATTTTAATTAATCATTTTTCATTTTGATTTATTAAATAATCATTATGTTATGTTACATTATGAAATCCGCGACATATATTTACACATTTATCATGTTAATATACTATTGCCCAATTGCACAGACGTCCAAAGTTTAATGGAACATTATCTTTTTATAACCTCTTTATGATGATGACTGCCTAAATTTAATTGTCTAATTCTATTTTTATTTACAATGATTGTTAATAATTTAAGCTATTTGGCGTTTTATACTTAATAAAATTAATTAGAGGCCATATTTTAACAAGCGACATTTATTTCTAGTAATATCAAAACTATGCAAAAATAAACTAGGCTACATTATACATTGTGTCGTTTTTTAAGAAAAAACTTTTTTATTTATATTTATTATTTGAAGTGATTTATTCCAAACGTTTGACTTTAAAGCGTTCTGTACAGCTCTAAAAATAGCTAGTGTGCCGTCGATATAAATTTTAGAGACACAACCGGGAAGGAAGCGTACCCTTTTAATTTATGCAATCTTCAAAAAAATATTGGTGGGCTTAAAAACTCAGTAGTAGCTTCTGAAATATGAAAATAAAACGTGGTTCGGGAAATCGTAGGGCCATGTTCAAAGGCACATTTATCATCGTTATCTTGTTCCGGCGAAGATCGGCTCTCACTTTGTCGAAACTAAGTAGGCAGGTAAGGGGCATAAAAAATGAAAGCAAGCTTAAAGCCTAATTTTGAGTAAACGATCTAAAGTAGAATATATTTATCGAACACTTACGGCATACTTAGATTAGCTTACTTTCGCTTGAACTAATTCTCAGTTCACTCGAAATTTATCTTTTTATCCTTGAAATATTGTCGTCGTTTTAACAAGTGCTTAGAGTTTCAAATTTTGCATGCGGGTTCTTTATGGGACTGAGGTGCTCACTACGACGGGTTTTATGAAATTCAACCCCTAAGGGGGTAAATTGGGGGATGAAAGTTATTATGGAATTTTCTCATTTCTAGACTTAAAACTAGTGCACGTGGGCGAAGCCGCTGGCAGAAGGGTAGTTATGTATATAACATTTCTTCTTGAATCATGCTGTATATTTATGCATTCCGAATTAAAATCGGTTGTGTACTTTATGTTATCTCGGCAAGCGAAACAGACGATAGACGGCCACTCTGTTTTATAACACTTATTAGTAATTTAAAAGAATTTTGTTTTAATTAATAATATTGGGTAAATACATGTGGTCGTACTGTCTTTTATAACAAGTAATCTGAATATACTAAATTCGTAACAAAACCAGGACCACTAATCTCTAAAGCTCAACTTTATTAGAATACATTTTAGAAAATATTAATCCTCATCACGTTTCTACATGTATTTTAGTCAGACAACAGGTGTCTTAATCTCTTCATTACAGGGTGCTCCTTTTGCTTTTTGTTTGATGAGGGGACCCAATCTTCATCCTATTATATAACTTACCTTTCTATTGTTAGATCATACGAAAGTTTATCCGAAGTGAAAGTAAGATAGTGCCTGGAACAATTGATGTGTAGTCTTATAAGTAAAAAAAAAAAAATAATAATGATTGCCATCAAATTGTATAAGATCTTCTTTCATTGTGCAATTTTGTGATAGGTAGCAACTGGATAGGTGATTATTCTTAACTCATTATATATCAAAAATTATCTTGCTTCCATTATTATTAAATGAATATGTTATCATTATAAGACCATAGTTTCTTTTTTTCTCTCTCTTTATTTATAATGTATTGATCTGGTAATGACATGGTTTTTGAAAATGTCATTACTCCTATTAGAGCTGGTGAGTTTCTTGCTCGTTCTTCTTATCAGCCATAAGACGTCCTGAACGAGCGGTAGGGAAAAACATGATGGACGATTCAAAAGTACTTTTAAGAAGTCTATTTGAATAAAGATTATTTTGACTTGACTTAATCTTTGATTATCTTGTATATTTGTAAATATATATCATCTGAAATTTATATTATTTTGAACTATATAAACCAAGTTATATAGAATACTTATACGTATAACTTCCAGAAGCTGGATGTCACAGCAATTGAAGCGGTCACTCCGAGATAGGATGAGTGAACAAAAAAATATTATCTCGAGCTCCTCCGTATTTCAGAAGGTACGTCAAGCCGTTGATCCTGGCTGTGTCTGCAGTCGTTAATATCCACCGAACAGCATTGGATGCGGGAGGCGCAGGACCGATCACTTTGGAGATCTTTGGGGGAGGCCTATGCCCAGTAGAGGGCGTCTCTCGGCTGAAATGATGATGAACAGCATTGGACCCGCGTGGTTAATAATGGTCCGCGGGATGGGTTAAGGCCCACGTGGTGGGTTATGGCCCGCGTGATGAGTTATGACCCGCGTGGTGGGTTAAGGCCCGAGTGGTGGGTTATGGCCCATGTGGTGGGTTATAGCCCATTCTCCTTATTCAATTCGATTCCATCAATAGAAAACGCCTGAGACCTATCAGTGGGGACATTAATAGGCTGGTGATGACTTACAACTTCAGTGAAATATCCGCTACGGCTTTGAGACGCAAATTTTGCATGAATTTGGTTTATAAAACAGCTTTACTATTCCGTTCATCTCAAATATACAGATGCAGCGGAGAGGGGACGATTTTTCCAAAATGTAAAGCTATACAATCGTTTGTTGATTCTTATTTTAAAATGTACATAGAATGTTTATCATTTAATTTATATAATATTTAAATTTTTTATTGAGAATAATAACGGAAGAAAGATCCCAATTAATCGACAAATTAGCAGTTGGAATAATCATAATAATTAGCGAATACCTAATTTAACATTCACAATGAAAAATATTCATTAAATTTCACAATTTCTCACAAAGCGTAATGGCTGACGTTCTTTCTCACTGATGCTCCATTTTATAAATTAGGGTCAGGTTTTTCAAGCGTCAGATAAGTTTTCTTTTGCGTAATTACTGGTGAAATTAGTTTAAATTTAGAACATCCTTACTTAACTCTTTCATGTAAGAGACACATTTTTTTTTCTCTAAAATTATTTAAGCGCCTTTTAGTTTTATTTGATAAATAAATATCGATTTTAATAGATCGTTAAAAATTAACTTTTTGTATGTTCTCCTCTACATTAAGTTTATTTATATATCTTTGAATCATTCTATATTGATGAAGACCGCATTCAAATTCGTTGTGTAATTTAAAAGATATCAGCATACAGACAGCGGGATGCGAGTTTGTCATATACTATATATAAAAGTAACACCAACAGCAAAGGAGATAAAACATTAGCAATACTAAAAATATATTACTTATTAAATCTCGTTCCGACGTTGGTAGTATGCCTTTAATATAGGGACACAATAGTTAACACAGGTGCCGATATTGGCAATGCTTTTTCTAAGTACTTTCAATTAAACTTTTTACCTAGAACAGCACCTCGTTTAAGTTTCGACTCTGACGAGAGTATTGATACCATTTCTGATATTTCCAGTGTTATAGTTCACACCGACATGGTATTCAGATTACTCTCTAAACTTGACATAAGTAAATAAATAAATAAATAAATAAATAAATATTTAACAACATCACATACATTGCTCAGATTCCAAGATGAGTAGCTAAAGCCCCGGTATTATGGAGTATCTGAGACAACGAAGGTACCACAACACCCAGACTCGAGTCAATATAGAAAAGTTCATTTTATACATTGACCCGACCGGGAATCGAACCCGGGACCTCAGAGATGGCGACACCTTGAAACCGGTGTGCGAACCACTCGGCATCCCAGCAGGCCCAGACCATCTTCCAGCTTAATCTTTGGTCAATTGTGCTGCCAGCATTACTAAGCAAATTTCTTTGTTATTGCCAAATCAAAAAGCAAATTGCCAAATATATAGAAGTAGATATTTGTTACACCTGTTTTAAAAAGGGCTAGGATTGAAGACATCAATTTTATGTCTATCTCTAGGTTGTGTGTGGTAGGCAAGTGGCATAGAAAAAAATATTTCCACTCAATTATTTAACGCCATAAAAGGTTCTCTAGCTAATTACCAGCACGGGTTAATGGAAAATAGGTCTGCAGTTTCTAAACTTATATTACTTAACGAATATATATCAAAATCTACGGATCTCAAATAGAAGTCATCTATACTTACTACACAAAAGCGTTCGATAGAAATGGTAGTAGGGGTGACCTATTGAGACGGCTTTCATCCTAAATAGATAAAAGATCCCAAGCAGTAGTCATAAGCAATCATGTATCGGTGATTATACCTAGTGGAGTAGCCCAAGGCTAATTTGCTGGGACCTCTCCTCTTCAACATATTTGTTAATGGTATAGGAAGTTTAAATACTCAAATCGTCTATGATTCGCTGACGATATGAAGATATATGCTAAAATAAAATCTATTGACGACTCAGTGGCACTACAGTTTGATTTGAATAGTCTAGGTGAATACTGTGTAAGAAATAAGTTGAATCTTAACCCTTCTAAATTCTTTTGCGTCACATTTTCACGAAAGCCGATTGTAATAAATCACGTTTACATTATAAATAATCAAGACCTCCAAAAAATGAGTGAGAATAGAGACTTTGGTTTCTAAGCTTATACACGACACACAATTATAAGCTTATATTTGATTCCCATACACATATTATTATCCCTTATAAGTTACTCGGGTTTATAATGCAATATTCGGCATGATTTTCTCGAATTAAAACTTCAAAAATCTAATACTTTGCTTAAATTCGTAGTCAACTGGAATATGCGTCTCAAATCTGGAATCTTAGATATGCCACTTATATTGACAGAATTGAAGGCATTCAAAAGAAATTCATCAAGTTTTTGTGCTATAACATGAGTAGACTATATGATTCATCTGAATACCTCCAAGTATGTAAAGACCATCATTTGTTGCCACTAATGCTCCGTAGAACAGTAACTGATATTGTATATCTACTTAAGATTATAAATTGTCAATTTGATTGTCCGGAATTATTAAAATATCATTAAAATTTCAGTCCCGACAAGTTCGCAGAATTATTACCGACCAATAGCGGTTCCCTCGTCATTTACAAATTACAGGCAGAATAGCTTTATTGTCAAGGACAAGCGTAAGCTTAAATATGTTGCTTGATGAGTGTGGGTATGATGATGACATCTTTGATCGCAACATTCATTCATTTAAGCGGAAACTAATAGAATACTTACTGTCTCGTTAATTAATGGCGCAGGTACGATTATTTATTTGATGGTGTAGTTTGTGTACAAAGCAACTGATTAGATCGAAACTATATCTATATGCGGAGACCTAAATTGGTTTATTGTTTGTTATGCTATAATCTATTTTGTTTGATTAGTTGATGGCTTTCCATGAAAAATAAAAAATAAATAAAAAAATCTTACTTTAAATATATTTGCCAATAACATGTATATACGGTTATAGAAATCTTTATTCTCAAAAGAATTACAAAAATTCACTTACTGAGAATTACAACACATACACAATTTTAACACCAAGAAAAACGTAACGTACAATTGGATTTTTAATCGCTGTATAAACTATTTTTTTCAAGTAAAGAAGGTAGTCTTAACTATTAGTGCAATACATAGATGTGCGAAGCTTTTAATCTGCTCTGCATCTAGATGTGGCATTTAAAATATCTAAAACTGTTAATAAAACAAAACAATTTCTTAATATATATAACTCATATACTGTCAAATCAGTTCAACTATTTATGACCCGTTTAATTATTTTATTACCCGACTGTAAACATAAGAGGGTTATATATATACAAAATTTATCTTTTCTTACAGTAATTTTTATTTCAATTATGAGTAATTGATATTGTTTTCATATTATACACTGTCACAACATTTTGTATACCTAAACCTTATCAACATACTTTTATTACTATATCTGAAATAAGTAATATGTTGACTTACAAATCTTACAATATCCGCACTAGGAAAGGCGAAATTCATAAAGCTTTGCAACAATATCGAATGCTTACGAAAGGGTTATGCAAGTCAAAACATCGATTTGCAAGTTGTTAATGGTTGAATCGGGATGAAACGATAATGTCGATGCCGTGTCGATAGCGATGTTCGACCAAGTCTAATTGAGTGCAGACTTAATAGTGTCTCAGTCGATGTGTATACATTTACAAGAAATTTGTTTCTGTTTTTAATTGCATTTGGTTGGACCCGGCGGGTTCCTTGCCGGATTTCGGGTCCTTAATTTATTTTACAACTTCTTTGGGTGCGTAAAATTTGTCTATCTTTACTTGTTTCATTTTAAACACTATTTAGTTATTTTAAAACATTAAATCTTAAGTACTACAAATGTTAATTAGATTAACTATCGAAGTAATAACTGTTATATAAAATAATAATCGGTATATAATATTGGTAAAATTCCGTGTTAAGTTTGGTTTTATGGCTTTTGTGGTCGAATTATGACGGAGTTTTATTTACCAACAACACCTAATAGAATGCAAGAACATCGGCTTGTTCATGTTCTATTTTCAAACTAGATTGTACTGCTTCGGGATAATAACACGATTTGTAAGTAAATATAAATAAGACCCATGACATATCACTGGTCGTCGGCATGTAATTTTGCCACTCGCCCGATAAAGGTTCCTCAGTCCCAAAGTATATTATTTAGAGACGTACGTTTGTAGCTTGTATACAAACAAATGTTTGTGTTAACCCTAAATTTGGACATGACACCTTGTCAAAATGTTGGAAATGTTTGGCATAAATCCAGAAGAGAGTCTGCATATATATTTTGTACGAGTATAGTATTATTAAGTGTATCTGTGGCAGGAGAAACCATTCCTGTTGTTTAGTACAAAATATATTATCATTGGATATCGAGGAATTGATCGCCTCGTGTAATAATACCTAACTTTAATGTTACCAGTATAAGACGTGACCTAAAAAGTTCTTTCTGTGTTTCTTTTTATTTTGCTTCATTCTTAAATACATTTGGATATTAGGAGGCAACGGTCAATTCTCGATTTATTTTTATATATCGCTGCTTTGGAAGAATAGCGTATTATTACCAAATACTACAAAATTGAGTTTTCAACACCATTCAACGTAAAATGATTTGTTTTGTATACTCAGTAAAGGTCGTATTTCCATAACAACATTTTACGGCGTGGCGCTACCGAAAGACTGTATCCTATTGGCCAATTTTGGGCGCCATTTTTCAAAGATAGCGTTGTATCGCCAGTTGCAACTTGCCTTTAAAAGTGAACACTCGGTTTGTTTTCTGGAATATAATCATATTATACAATAATACAGATTTTTAGTGCGCATTTATCTATAACACTGCATTATTTCGAGATGTGACACAATTGTTTAAAAGTATCTGCAAGAATTTTTAGACACCTCTCATAAAAAAAGTGTCATTTAGGATTACTACGTTGTTCTTCAAAAGGTAAGTAGAACTCAAATGTATTAAAATTAGATATTACTGTTTATAATAAAAAATACGGTCGATAGTATTTGTACATTTAAAATTAAAACGTTTTTCTAGATAAATTATTTGGTGATTGTAATACTATTTTTCGTAATAAGACTTTATCTTTTAAACAATTTGTCGTATTATTGTACTTGATACAGTATTTCAGATAAAAAGCAACTCGAAAACACATTTTTTTTAATGTCAGATACCTATCTAACTAATCGTAATGAGCTTACAGAACCTAATATTTTAGTAGGTATAGGTAGTATTCTTTTTACTTATCGACTCTTTATAAGTAAGTAATTTAGTTAGCTAATTACTAGTTAGCTACATTCTAGGTTTATAGATTCTACTACTACGGTCCTTATAAAGAGTAGGTATTCTAGGTAGCTAAAGGTACGTAGATTTAGATATGTTCCTAAAATATAGGTCCAATATTATCTACGATAGGGAATCAGAATCGAATAATTGCCTGAAAGTGCGGGTATAACCTGCTTTTTCTAACTTTTACTTCTTTTTTATTTTAGTGGCAAACCAATGGGCACTACAGATGTTCCGGAAAATCAATGACCCGTTGAGTATCAAGGGAATAAAAGAAGTGGTACGTACTTTTACATGAAGTGTAGGTAGTTGAATTTTTTAAGTCTATAATAATAATATTATCAATTACTATCGAGAAGAACACTATTTTAAACTTATTTGATTCATCTTTCGTTGGATATTTTTTCAAGTTTTGTTAATGTTACAGGAAAATCAAGCAGGTAACAGAATGGGTCAAACGGAACGCATGATACTATCTCCTCTACCGACTGCAAACAACAAACTTCTAGATGCAGAAGATCCGCTAAACCAGCAAGTTCAAGACTATTGTTCGGATGACAGCGTTAAGGACTCGGATTACGTAAATACTGATGACTATTATTCCGATTCTAATCATATAACTTAAATAGTAAGAAACGCGCAAAGCGATTTAAAAGAAATGAGTTTGCTGAACACATCGATCCCATGATTTCAGTTGCGACTAGAAAGTCAAGTTCAAGTCAAATTAGTACGCCTAATTCTCACCAAAAAAAAAAATTGATTTTTTAAACAAGCCCAAACCAAGCCCTTCAAAAATATCGTAAATACCACCGAGTAATTCATCTAGTTCAAGTTATTCCCCGGACTCTTCTGATAGTTCATCATCGTCTAGCTATTCTCCAGAATGTTGATATCCCGAAAATTGATAGTCATTACTGCAAAGGAGACACCAAGCGAACATACATTGAAGATGGCAAAATTGTAGCTGATTTACATAGAGACTATGTTGCTGAATGTAAAAGTAAAGGTTTACCTTTTGGTAATTATATAGCATATTACAATATATTTTGTTCCGAATACAATATGGCATTCTTCAAACCTAAAAAAGAATACGAAAACTGTACAAATTATTCTAATGCGACTGAAGAAGACAAAAAAAAATGAAACATGATTATGAACTTCACCTAAAAGAAAAACAACTAGCAAGGGATCAAAAAGATGAGGACAAAAACTATACTCCGGACAATTATATAGTATCCGTTTATGATCTACAAGCTGCAGTGCTTTGTCCTAAAGGTGATACGTCGACATTTTATTACCTATCATATACAATATTACTATTTATGATATTAAAATCAAAGATGTTAACTGTTACGTATAGCACGAAGGCGAAACTAAACGTGGAGCTAATGAAATTGGTAACTGTGTACTAAAATACATTGAAAGCTTGGAAGAAACCGCCAAAAAACTTGATTTAGAATTGGACTTGATATTTCACTCAGATAATTGCTGCAGGCAGCAGAAACATCATAATTTGATCGCAGTATACATATTTGCTGTGAAAAACCATGATTTATTTATTCAATTTGTCATAAATTTCTCATAAAGGGTCTTACGCAAAATAAAGGGTGACAGTATTCACGCTGTTATAGAGTGTCAAATCCAAAAAAGCCTCAAATTTGGTGCGATCTATACACCTGATCAATACACACAGATAATTCGAAGTGCGAAGAAGACTGGTATACCCTTTATAGTATATGAACTGACCTAAACCGATTTTTATGATGTCAAAAGTTTAGCAACTGCTATATGTAAGAATTTTTCTAAAAATGCAAACAAGCAATCAGTAAATCGTACTGATATAAAAACGTTCAAAATAGAGACTGATATAAAACTCTATATTGTGCTTAGAATTTATAAAAATCTTCTAATTTTGAAGTTGATAAAAATTACATTGTTTAATTTTGAGCTTTTTTGAATTTTTATGTTTTGTTTCCAGAATTTATAAGATTCTATGCTTCTTAATGCGTTAGCTATTTTTAAAGATGTTACTTTCTCATTTTTCTGTTATGTTCCTAAGTTTAGTATGCTTATTACTTGTCGTAAATCCAGTTATTACTTTATTTTTCATAAAGCATGTTATATCACACAGTAAGCATTTTTGTAAAAGAACGACCGAATTGGTACTGTAACACTATTGATTTAAAATAAATAATACTAAGATGTCACAACTCAAAATGTATCAGTATCACTGAGAAAAACATAATGAATATTTTGGATTATTTCTTAAAACACCACTGTTATAAAAAATATCCTTCTTTTTTCTAGTTTTTTTTTGCAATGAGCCAGTAATCTTCATAACTTTGTCGGTGTTATTTTGTTATAAGTCTGAGACCTAGTGGTAATTTTCAATATTTAGTACTAATTAAGTGTTATTTTATTAAAAACCTTTAATAAACATAAACTGCAATATATTTTTCGTGTTTTTATTAAAATTTCATAAACATTTGCGCAGTATATAAAAAAATACAGCATTTGAAGATTTTGAAAAAACTTTAAAGTGCTCTACTGAAAAATTGACTCAATTTGAGTTACGACAGTATTCTTCCAAAGCAGCGATATAATATTTCAAAATTATTATTAATAAGCTAATCAAAAAGCTCTTACATTTGACACATTATATAAATTTGCGTATCCGTTTTGAGGTTTTAATTTTGAGATTTTTTTGTATTTTGTTTCAGGTAATGAATATTCAGGTAAGTAGCTCGATGGCGTAAGTAGCTCGGTGGCGTAGTGGATAAGCGCCGCGGCCCGTGATCGTAGTCGTTAAGCAACTTTCGCAAGGGTCGGTCACGGGATGGGTGACCAAAAAAAATTATTATCTCGAGCTACTCCGTGCTTCGGAAGGCACGTTAAGCCGTTGGTCCCGGCTGCATTTGCAGTCGTTAATACCCTCCAATCCGCATTGGGCCAGCGTGGAGGGTCATGGCTAGCGATGGGCGTTGAATCAACGGACTAGTTAAATCAACCGTTAACGTAGAATCAACGCGTCGACGGTTGACAGTTCTTTGGTTAACTAGTTGAAAAATCGACGCCTAACGAAGAACCCACCGTTCGTCTAACAACATGTTATGAAACTGCAACGCATCATTTTCCATTCATAAGGATTCGATGTAACTTTGATTGCTGAAATAATTTAAACTCTAAAGTCAATGGCAGTAAGTAAATATTTCAATACGCGCGTTTAATACATAGGCCTTGTATATATGAATGTCAAATGTGATTGTTGTTTACATTTGTTTCTAATAGATGGTGTTATACAGTTCTTGTATTTATCTACACGGCGGTGTTAAGAATTTTACTAATTAGTATAGGTCAACTATTGTTGCGATATAAATTTTTTTTTAGTTTTGCGTATACTTGTCCGATTGTGTGTTTTATTAGGGTTTCCTTGGGATTTTTTTTTGTGTGAATAATCTATCTAATCTTTCTTTCTCTGAAAGAACGTTTATAGATTTTTTTTTTATTTTAGAGAATTTAATTCACTCTGGGCAACTGTTATATGAATAATTTTGAATATTATGATTAATAATTTTATTTTGAACCAAAACAAACAAAACCTAAAGTTCAGTATCAACTATTGTTGCGATATAAATTTTTTTTTTAGTTTTGCGTATACTTGTCCGATTGTGTGTTTTATTAGGGTTTCCTTGGGATTTTTTTTTGTGTGAATAATCTATCTAATCTTTCTTTCTCTGAAAGAACGTTTATAGATTTTTTTTATTTTAGAGAATTTAATTCACTCTGGGCAACTGTTATATGAATAATTTTGAATATTATGATTAATAATTTTATTTTGAACCAAAACAAACAAAACCTAAAGTTCAGTATATCTATAATATTATGTTAAAATAGTAAAACATATCATTATTTGTTCCGTTCGATATCCGGAATCCATCTTGAGTCAAGCATCATCCTTTTTGCGACGTTTCCGGTCCAAAACACTACCTCCCCTCTTACTTCCGGCGCCTGTGCTGCCATCTAGTTTGCGGGTAGCGAACCAATGACTTTTAGGCACGAACGCTTACCGTCATTATAGCGTCGTTTTTCGTGGCGAAAACATCGGTCCTACATAAAATGTGCACAAATTATACTTATTATTATATAGTTTAGTGTTAAAATTAAAATGAAATGAATATAAAATTAACCTCCCTTCGCGATGGAGCAACGGGACAGCGAAATAAACAAAGAAAACAGCATTGAAGCAGGCGAGTTTATTGTCTTCGAACTCATCGAACAGTGTCGTCGGATTCCAGCTCGGAGAGAGCAAGTAAGGTACAGAGGCGAGAAAAACTGTAAGTGATTTGCATTCGATTTGTTACCCCAACCAGTGACATTTTTTGATAATGCATGATAAAAACTGGAAAACTAAATCCACCTGTGCATTTTTCCATAACAAAATAGCACATAGTATCCATACCAGGACCGCAATTATGGCAACCACAGCCACCATCACGTACCCTACGACCCCACGGTCATGAACAGTTCCTACTTGCAGCGGTTACGACTGGTGATAATTTTCTTTATGTACCTACTATAGTAAAACAATCAACACAAGTTCAAATAGGATTTTTTTTCTTAATAACGTTAAAGACCCAGTCTATGGTGAAACCAAATTAGATGAAACATGCTCAAATTAATTATAAGTTGAGGCGATTTGTTTCTGCTACAACAATTGATGATTTAAGATAAGATCTTTATTTGCGTCAATAGAAGTCATTATAGTTATATTTTATAGAAATGGTACAATCTACAGCATTAACTAATACCTTAACAGAATTAAAGTATGAATCAATTAGTTTAGAACTAGTTTACAACAAATTGTAGATTGATCTATTGCTAAAGACCTTAACGCTAAAGAGCTTTTTGATAAAATCTAATCAACATTCAACAAGGATTATATTTTCCAAATATTAAGTGGCAGACGCACTGATGTGTTCAGAGCCGTGGAGAAGTTTTCTGAGGTGTCTTTACAGAAATTTTTGCCAAATTCAGAGTTCAAAGTCAAAGTCAAAATAATATTTATTCAAATAGACTTCTCTTTTTGAATCGTCCAACATTTTTCCCCACCACTCGTTCAGGACGTCTTTTGGCTGATAGGAAGAACGAACAAGTTCTTCTTTGATAATAGTATATTGCACCCAAAAAACAAAGGGGAACATAAAATGGTTGCAACTGCAAGTTGATTCAAGGTAGATTACTAGAAGTACACACCAATATTTAAATGGTAATGAGACTAGTTCATTAAACTTTAGAAATAAATACAATGCATGACATGACACATTGGAGGGGGCTATCTAATGCGATCTGTAAGTTTATGGAACAATCAGGATGTTCCAGATTGCATATGTCGAATCTTGGGCGAGTGGCTCACCAATTCCAAGGTGTCACCATTTCTGAGCTCCCGCATTCCACTCTTGGTCATGTTAATGCATATAATGAGCTATATTGTCTCTGGTCTGGATTTTGTTACCTTCGTTGTTTCAGATTTCCATAATACAAGTGTTTAACTATTTCATTTGGTATCTAAACTATGTAGGTATGTGATGGTATAAAAAATATATTTTTATGCGTGGGATTTTAAGAAATCTTCAAATATCGTTTGCAATGCTCAAATTAATATACTGGAGATTACAAAAAACACCCTGTTTTGTATCATTTCCTCTTCTAATGTTAAAGCCCGACAATTTCATTTAAAACGACACTGATTTGTCAAAATCCGAACATCTCATACAAAACGAATGGTTTACGAAAATATATCCGAGCCAAAAGTATTTTCATTTGAGTATCGCCGAACAACATCTGGTTCACAGGTTCTTGAGATTGGCATACAACAACCTACCTAATGCAACTGACGTGTCTCTTGGGACTGCCATCGGTACTTAAAAACTTTGCTGCCTAGACCAACACAACAACTGCGCTACCACAATAGCAGCGCTTAGGGTGGTCTCTCAACTTCGAGCAGTGTGTGCTGGTTCTGAGCTTCCCCGGCGTTGCCTGGTGCATCGTGACCAACACGGTCACGAGGTGCCGGGAAGTGCCGGGGAAGTCAGGGGTAAGTCCCTGTCGGAACCGAAGTGCCTTACGCTACGCATGGCACTTCAGCACGAGGCGACTACACGTGGCGGTTAGTCCCTCAGACAGGCCCAGTTCCTAATGGGGAGACTCGACTTTGCCTCGGTTGTGATTCGAAGAGGTGTGATTACACTGTCGCACACTGCAATACTACCATCGACAGTTGCCCAAAGATCACCATTACCACCGAATCAAACTACCAGACTCAGTACAGAACATTCAGCGAAGTCACTGTTTGAACCGAACGCTTCACGCTACGCATGGCATTTCAGCATCAGATTGTACAAGGCGGTTAGTCCCTCAGACAGGCCCAGTTCCTAATGAGGAGACTCTGCCTCGTTTGTGATTCGAAGAGGGTGACTACACTATCGTACACTGCAATACTACCATCGACAGTTGCCCAAAGATCACCATTACCACCGAATCAAACTACCAGAATCAGTACTGAACATTTAGTGAAGTCCTGTTTGAACCGAACGCTTCACGCTACTCATAGCACTTCAGCATCAGATTGTACAAGGCGGTTAGTCCCTCAGACAGGCCCAGTTCCTAATGGGGAGACTCTACTTTGCCTCGTTTGTGATTCGAACAGGGTGATAACACTGTCGCACACTGCAATACTTACATCGACAGCTTAAAACTATTACTACCTATTCGGATTACCAGACCCAGTACTGAATGACTTAAAATGGTAAGTAAATGTTGTATCATGATACCTTCCAATAAATGCAATGCAAATCGCTCAACATCCGAGGACAGGTGCATAGGAAATCTGTTCGAGTGCTCAACTCGAGAGAATTACTCACGCTAGTCTTCATTTCGCGGAATGCCTAGATGTAAATGCTAAGAGAACTGTACAGATTCCCGTACATAAACAAAGATGGGGGACCAAATCTAGGAAATTATTGTAATTATGACACGAACAAGGCAGATTCAGAAATTATGCATAGCCTGAATACTAAATCTAGCAGCCCAATGTACACCAGATGTGAACTTATTCCATCGACAAAAGCACACGTCATTCCCAGGTTCATGACAATGGATGTGACGGACGAGCAAGCTAATAGGTCATAACGCATGACGTCATCAGTGCAAATGCAAGCTGGCCTTATTCAAACATGATTCCGCAAATACTTTCTCGACTTCAGTAAGCGTCAAGGCAAGTAAGTACATTATGATTGTTCCAAAATGGGACACAGTGTCTTGGCTGATGATAATAATAATAATAATAATAATAATACTTTATTGTCACACCATTTTACAGTTACAATTTTAATATAAAATTTACAAATAAAATATAACACGATGATGTAGCAATTGGCGGTCTTATCGCTAACAGCGATTTCTACCAGACAACCTTTGGATGGAGAAGAATGAATAGCAGTTATGAAAAACGGAGGTGTAGAGTAAAAGTACGTAAATTCAAGAAAATAAGTAACATTTAGTAAAGATGCATTAATACTTATAAGATACATAAATTTTGAAAATATATACATAAATACAAATAATATATACATACATAAGATATATACTAATAATATACTTTAGTGAAACGAGGAAGGGTTTTAGCAACATAGAATTACAAAGAGAGATAATGATTTTTTACCAGTTCTTTGAAGATAGTGATCGATTGTGCCTGTCTTATGGAAGCCGGAAGAGCATTCCAAAGGCGAACAGCTTGGACGGTAAAGGAGCCATCATAAAAGGTAGTGTTATGGAGAGGAGTTTCAAGTTTCAGGTTTTCCGATGATCTCAAAGAATGTGTAGTGGAACAGTATAGAGGATTAAATCGTTCTTTCAAGTAGCGCGGGAAACGGGGATTAAACAGAATATTATACAGAAGAGATAACATGTGAGCATTCCGGCGAAGTCGAATAGGAAGCCACTTGAGCTGAGTACGAAATTGAGATATATGATCATATTTACGTAATCCAAATATAAATCTAATACAGAAGTTTTGAAGTCGCTCAAGTTTATTTAGTTGGTCTTCCGTAAGATCAAGATAACAGGTATCAGCGTAGTCAAGTAAAGGAAGCAACAGAGATTGTGCTAGAGCAATTTTAGTGGTAGTCGGCAAAAAATTACGTAACCTCCTTAATGATGCAGCAGAAGCATACAGCTTCCGACTAACAGCTTGCAATTGTGATCCCCAGTTCAGACTCCGATCTATGATTATACCCAAGTTTTTAACAGTATCACTAAAAGGTATGTCAGTACCATCGAAATGAATTTTTGGTAAGAGGTGCCAGTCAAGTTTAGCGATTAGCCTAGAACTACCCACTATGATCGTGTTAGTCTTTGTTGGATTTACTTTAAGTCCAAAAGACTTACTCCATGCTACTATACGTTCTAAATCAATATTAGTGGTATGCACTGCCTCATTTAGCCGTGAAGGAGGGGCTTGACTGTAGATTTGTAGGTCGTCTGCATAAAGGTGGCAGGAAGAAGAAAGGTTCTTAGAAATGTTGTTAATGAAAATTGCGAAAAGAAGAGGAGATAGAACGCCACCTTGTGGGACTCCGGCAGTCGTGTCGCACCAAGAGGAAAACTTCTCGTCAATACGTACTCGTTGCCGGCGTCCGTACAGATAACTGTGAAACCACTCAGTTGCGGATGGAGATATGTTAATAGAGCGCAGAAGGGAGAGTAGGATGTCAAAATTTACAGTGTCAAACGCACAACTGAAGTCTAACAAAGTTAGTACGGTTAAAAGACCATTTTCCATCCCAAATCGGATATCATCGGTGATTTTAATCAATGCAGTTGTGGTACTGTGGCCCACACGAAATCCAGATTGAAAAGGGTTTAAGAGTTCATGACGAGAAAGGAAACAATTCAATTGGTTATGGATAAGACGCTCGAGAACTTTGGATAGGAATGGGAGAATAGAGATAGGTCTAAAGTCAGAAAAAGATTTAGGATGAGGTTTTTTAGGAAGAGGAATAATTTGAGCTTCTTTCCAAGCGGAAGGAAAAACTGATTTGGATAAAGAGTTGTTGAAAATAGAGGAAAGGACAGGAAGTATGAAATCAAGTATAGGTACTAACATGTTGCGACTAATTCCATCAGCACCGACTGCGTTGGAATTGATAGATAAAATGCTCTTCTTAACATCACATTCCGTAAACTGAGTAAAAAGAAACGGGGAGTACTCAGGATTTGGTAAAGTAGAAAGTTGTTGAATGGTTCTATTTTTATCCGAGTCGCTAAGATCGGAGGAAGAAGAAAAATGAGAATTGAGAGAATCAATATTAATGTGATGAGGTAAGGAGTCTTGACGTGTTCTACCAATCCCAAGAGATCTGAGGAATCTCCAGACTTTAGCTGGATCATCCTCTTCGACTGAATTATGAATGTGGCGTCGTAAAGCATCCCTACACACCATATTGCAGTGGTTACGAACCTTGTTATATTTCTCTTTGTTGAGATCACTCGGATTACGTTTAAATTTGCTTTTGGCAATGGCTTTTTTATGTATCAGAGATTTTATATCACTATTTAACCATGGTGCCGGAAGGTGCTTAAGTTTGATGAGATGAAAAGGTGCATGGTTATCGTAAAGTTGAGTGACAAGGTTATTAAAAGTAGTTATTTGCTCGTCAACTGAGGAAGCGTTGGTCACAGGAGACCAATCAATATTACGAGCATCGTCCATAAAAGAATCTTGATCTATACCACCAAAATTGCGCTGAAGGATGACTTTGGGCTTTAATTTAGGAGGCCTAATTTTATAGGAAAGAAATATTAAATCATGATATGAGAAAATGTCGGCTGAACATTGGCCGTGTTTAGAAACATACTGAGTTGAAGAAACTATTATCAAATCCAGAAGTGACGGGATCGAGTGAGGAAAACGATGGGTGACTCCAAGTGGAAGAATCTGCAGATTGCTAGATCTAATAAGAGATTGGAGGGAAGTGGCACGGATATCATTTTTTTGAAGGCAGGTATTGAAGTCACCCATAATAATTGAATGGTCATAAGACGGAATAATATCCTCCAGAAGGTTTTCAAAAGAGGAGAAGTAATTAACTCTAACTGAAGGGCTGTAATAGACACCGAGTAAGACTCTGCGATGAGAAAGAGTTACTTCAATAAAGAGGTGCTCACCGGCATTACTTGGCGGTGGTTGACTGGAGGCACTAACAATTTTGTATGGAATACTAGATCGTAGATAAATGGCAACTCCACCACCCCCATAGCCAGTACGATCGTTACGTATAAGTTGGAAACCGGGCAGAGTATATGAAGCTGAAGGTAAGCAGGGCTTGAGCCATGACTCGGAGACTAATACAGCATGAAGATTTTTATGATCAAACGCCGCCTGCATATCATAGTAATGGGCCGGAATACTTTGCGCATTGATGTGAACGACATTGAAATTCTTTGGTACATCGGAAAACTGTTTATCAAGTGATTCAGATAATGAAGGAGGTATACTGGCAAAACTTTCGTTACTGCTGCTGACACTGGATGACAGCGATAAAAAGGGGTCGATATCGCTGTGTGAATCAGAACTAGACATACTAATAAAATAAAATAAAAAACAAAATATATAAATTGCAATAGATAAATAATTATTAAAATCTAAACTGCAATCTAATTCCACCTGCCGGTTGAGTGATATATGGATTTATATTTGACATATATTCTACATTAGAAAAAGACGCAAAAATAGATCAAGAAATAAATAAATGTGGATCGACTTACACAATACACATAGCAAAATAACAAAAATAAAACATATGGCTGTATGAATACAGATCCCTATGCTTTTAAGGAAAGAAATAGTGCTCTGTCAATCTCGCAAAAAGTCAGATGTCACAATAATGATAATAGGTATCAATTTGAGTTTGACAACAATAATATGAAATGGTGTTCAAAGCAAAACCACAATACAAGTTATCGTGGTAATACGAAATTTAAAGCACTTTGATATAATAAGTGTAGTGTAGCGGGTACATGAAGACAGTCAAAGATATGATGAAAGTACAATATCTATATGTGCCTACCGGTCCGCACTATCAGTAACCTATTAAAACCAAAACAGAAATGAAAGTGATAACAACAAATATTACTTCTTACTGATGCCCGTTCGCTTGCTTCTGGTCGATGATGCAGTTTCCTTACTCATACCCGGCTTAGGCATATCGTCAGACGAGATCTTGTTTAACTCATTAAGTGAAGAGATACGATGTCGCTTCCCATCGCCGGTGATTACAAAAACGAAACCCAATTTGGTGAAGCACTTGTTGACACCATATTTTTCACGTGCAGCCATAAAAGCGTCGTGCCGAGACTTCGTAAGAAATTCGGAAATAGTTACACCTGAACCTTTTAAAACAGTTTTAGAAAACCAAATCTTACTGCGCACCTCTTGATCTCGGAGTTTTAGTAAGACTGGTCGAGGACGATCAGTAGTAGTGGTCTTGCGTCCCATACGATGGCAGCGGCTGATGTCATCTTTGGTGAACCCACTGATCTTCATACGCTCTGTAACTGCTTTCACAAGAACAGCTACTGTATCCTCATTAGACTCCTCCGGTAAACCATGTAAAAGCAACATCTTTCTTCTGCTGTGCATTTCAATGTTGTCAGTTTGTTGCATCAGAAGGTTGATCTGTTCCTGGAGACTTTGTAGTGCTGTCATAATATAGCTTCTAAATGTGGAGAATTCACCGTTGAGGTTAGAGATGGTGGTAGAAGGTGCTGAGGCTTGAAGGTCACTCTGATACTTATCCATTCTATCCATGAACATCTTTTGAAGCTGGTTCATTGAATTTTGGATGGCGTCCATTTTGCAGTAATAAAGTAGTGGAATGTACACGAGTGTAACAGTAATATAATGTGGATTTAAGTAAGGATAACACTCGCCAGCAGGTAAGATGAATAATACTTTAGTATCTCATAAGAAATAAGCTTCTCAGTAGAGAGAATAAATATTAATTAAAATAATTAAACTGATAGATTTTTAAGGCAACTTTTTCTTTTACACCTACCCGCAGAAAAAAAGAATGATTTGTTTCCGCAAATACTGCAATAGGTATGGCAACAGGTGTTCATCCCCCGAAATTCAGAAAACTTATTTAAAAGTCGGACAGAATAAAATAAAATAAAGATAATCTTGAAACTATCGATTTAATGTAAAGCGACTATAAATATCTACTAGTATTAATTCTGCAAATAACAAGTGCCCGGTAGGGAAATTCTGCCAATGTCGGCGTAATGGTGGAGGGTCAATAGCGCTTCGACTACAACCCTTTATGACACATTCTTGTTACTAGATCATAAAATAATAAATATATCTGTCAATATTGAATTGTTAGAAAGACATTGCACTAATAATATTAGACTTCAGGTATATAGTACAATGGCAATTTTACGTAGAATGGCAGAATTGACTCTATTTAAGTTGCTGGAAATTTAGCATAATTTTACAATCTTCAAGGTCGCAGAATCCATTATTTAACCCTTTTAACCTTTGAAGTATAGGGACGAAAATGATTTTTTGTCTTATGGTCCCATTTTGTATTAAAAACAGAACAGTAATTATGACAGCCTGGATAGAAATGATAACTGACACAAATCATTCGATTGCATGTATTGGACACGCGCTCAATTTTTGTATTGAAAGAGCCCCAAAAAGAAGTAATTTTCACGAGTCAACTACTCTATTCTCAAAAATGCTAAATAGAAGCACATAATGTAGAAGATTCTTCAGGGTCTATTACATCTGCAGTTCCATCTCTAAATTGACTGGAACTGTTTCCGATGGATAAATTACTGAAACTGTAACTGGCGCCAAGAACATACTTTTAGGAAGTCCTATCGAAAACTGATAAATCGGACAATCAAGAAAATTCCGATATCTATGTATTTACATTTTTATTATTCTTAATTAATGATTCTTAGTTAATGATATTGACCGATAACAGATAAGCCAATATTTATTTAGCTTAGATTACCGAAATACTTGAATAATTATTATAATTGCATTGTTATGTAACAGCATAATATATGTACTATGTATGTAATAGCATAATATACTTATAATATGCATTATTTTTTCTCATCAGACTACATTTGACTTTTTATACCTGCAACACATTATAGCGTCACCATTGGCACTCACCAGGAGATAACAAACACATCACTCAAGATGGATTCCGGATATCGAACGGAACAAATAATAGAGAGTTTTAACTACCAATAAAACTTACCTATTATTTTTCCTAAAGATATCCGGAATTCAGGTAAGTTCTACCTGGTGCATCTAGAGTAGGTATAATGACACAATCAAAATTAGTGTATAGCTAAGACCTAGTAAAAACAATCCAAAACATTCCTTCATACATATCAGGCTAAGGACTGTCAGTTTGTCAAGATAGATAATGCATTCTATTTTTCTGTTTAGGTGTCATGTGGTGAAGATTTGTGTTTTGCTGTGCATGGGTGCAATACACATTACCTATATGATTATATTTTTATTTCCTTTGTATAGTCCATAATTTACTATTAATTATATTTAAGGGCATAACAAACTGGCGCATTTAAAAGTTTTGAATTGATTGTATGTTCATGATTTGATATTTACAGTACATATTTACAAGTTTTAACTTATCTAATATTTACAAATTCTGGTGCAGAAAAAGCAGGTGTTGCAATTTTCTGACCCCGAGGCGTGTTTGCCTGTCATTCATTAGGTACCCTGCTGCGGAGAATACCCGTTCGCAGGGTACAGATGACGCCATGGCATCCGGGGTATAATTTTATCTTCTAAAACGACCGTTCAAATGTCAAAAATACCACTAATAATTATCAAGCAAATATGGTCTTTATTTGTACCAACATAAGCTTGATAATTACGCTTTAATCATAACTACCAATCAGGTCAAAGAAGTAAATTTTCTTGTCATTTGTTTCAAAAGCCTTAGCTGCTATCAGAATAAAGTCTAAAATCCCAAGTAATCATTGATCGATGGCAGCAGACGCCGTGTTCGGATACTTGTACAATAAAATTAAATATACTTGCTTAATCAATTTTTCATTTTTAAACCAGGCATTATTGGATTTATTTTTGTATAAATATGTTTAAAATGATCGTATATGAATTAAAACAATTCATCATTCATAAAATAATTTAATGACTATTCAATTTTTTTTCCCGTGTGGTTGTTTCAATAACAAAAGTTTATGTGTAATGTATCCGAACGTATTCCTACGCCTAAATTATACAACAAATTTTAGGAGTCTGCCTGCTTTATGTATCATGGAATAAAGAAGTATCAATACAAATTTCTTGTATTATAAAATACTAGTGACCATCTCTTTTTACTACCTTATGACCTGTATGAGAGAATGAGAGAGAAATAGACGAATAACATTAGTTGATACGACGAATCAAAATTAAGGAGACACAAAGTTGGCTTATGACGCCTATGATTTGGGGTCAACTTTAATATCCTGATATTTAGAAGAAAGTACTAGATGGCTCTCTTTTTGACTTCATAGGTAAGAATGAGAGGAGAACTGTTCTAGCTAGGATAACAGAAACACAGGGATAATAGCCGCAGACCAATAACAGGAGATAACAGCGGATTGTGCTGTTACGATATTTTACGCATAGTATTGCTCTCGCATGTAGTATTTTCTATAACAGTTATTTTTGTTACGAATAACAGTTGTTATGTTCCGTAGGGAAATATTTGTTCTTTTTACCTGTTACGATAAATACGCCTCATCGCTAATCCTATTACAGAAAAAATTCATAATATTTATTTTAACTGTGTGTTTAAAAAACGGCTAAGTACGAGTTGGACTCGCACACGAAGAGATCCGTACATACCATTATAAAACGGCAAAAAAAATAAATCTGTTGTATTTGTACGGGAGCCAACTTGAGTATTTATTTTATTTTAATTTAACTGTTTATTTTTAAAGTGAATACGTATATAGGACAAATCTTCGGTAAATATTTCAAGGGTCATCTCGCTGCAAGTATCGATATCGAGCAAAAACATTATTTTATTAAATAAAAGCCAATATTTATTCTGTTTTTAGTATTTGTTCATTATTGTCAAAATAAATGAATCTTATGTGAAAATTTTAACTATCTATCTATCGATCAAGGTTCATGAGATACAGCCTGGTGACAGACAGACGGACGGACAGCGAAGACTTAATAATACGGTTTCGTTTAAATTACAAAACCCAAAACAATATCTAATTAGAATACTAGCGCTGTCTTTCGACAATAAAAAATCATGGAACTGTTAAGCCATCCATCCTTACCTTAATAACCATCATAACCAACCACAGATGTACAAAATAAAACCATAACCTACCTGACAATAGATATTCTTACGTTAACACGAAAAAAACCATAACCAGGTACAGATGATCAACAATGTTTACTTTTCAATATTGATATACGGTTCTATAAAACAATTTAGACCGTTAAACTTCGTCCAAAGTTCATACCCGTTGACGTAGTTCTATATGTCAACTATAGTTAAAATCAACTAGTTGATCGACTAGTCGATCAAGGTCCATGAACGGCTTCGTTTCGTCGACGGAAAATTTGTCAACGACCCATCTCTAGTCATGGCCCATCCTCCTTAACCATCCATAAGGAAGGCCTGAGCCCCTGTAAAAGGGCTGATGATGATGATGATGATGATGAATGAATATTAGGTAGGTAATGAGATAAATTTTAGTCACAAAACTGTCACAAACAGTAAATTGATGAGTGATTGCCTGGGAAAAGAATGTGAAGAATATTAAGTATACGTTGCCAACACTAAATGACAAAATCATAATCGTTATACAACTAAGTTCGTCGAATAGATTTGATCTGTTGGAGAAATGAGTTATGTATAATTGGTGTAAATCCTCATTTGTGTTTTTCTTACGAACACACTGTAAACACCGGATGAGTTAGTATTTTGTAATACTTTGAACCTTCTGGTAAACATTATTATAAGTTACACAGAATTCTTAAATAACTAAATTAATGAATATTGTGTGGATTATCTGTGAGATAATAATTACCTAGTTACGAAATCTATTAGAAGGAATCTTCATTCAGTCACCAGTAAAAAAAGTAATCTCTATATTGTACTGGAAGTAGATTTAAAAATGGAACCATTAGAGTTCAGTTTTCATCTTTAAAACACTTAAAAATATTTGTTAAAGCCTAGTAACCTACTTGAGGTTGCTATTTTATAGTATTTATCATAGTAAATGCAAGATTCAGATTTCATTCTAATGATTTCAAAGTTTTTGTTGAAAGAATGCAAGCCAAAGTAAAGTTCACATGTACATATAACACACTAAGTCTTCAATTAATCCTGATTCAGAATAATGAGGTAATTTATAGTGAACAGATCTTAGTATGTTTCCCAAGAGAATAATAGTTACATCTACGAGATTACTACAAGAGTTAACATCTATATACAATCTCGGTTTTATGTTCTCCTATGAATAGGAAATCTAAAAGGATCTACGTAACTGGAGAAACAAAGTGGTGGTATATCTAAATGGTCTGCAAACTTTAATTAGACTCAACACGCTAGAGCAATGGATTAGGTTAAATATGAATGATTTATCTTGAAGAAAAATGGTTGATAATTCAAAAGTTTCAGATGCAGTCCCGGGGTCTTAAGCATAATTAATTAATTGAACTCAATTTGTCAAATGTAACATTCAAACTTTTATGTTATTTTCATATAAACTCCTTATTTTTTTAAGTATATGAGAAGGGATAAAATGAATGTTAATAAGATGGCGATAAAGATAAAAAGATAGAGAGACTAAGGAAGACCATAGAGAAGAGATTAATATATAAGTGTCGTTAAGAAGTAGTATCCAGCTGGCTTTTGTAATTTTTTGCTGTTACATAAATATGAAGTTCTAAGTTAGACAGAGTATTTTTTTATGTTTCCGAGGCAACGTTTTTAGAATAGAGTTCACTAAAATTTTGAAATCCGATTAAAGACATGCTTATTTAAAATGAATGAATAAAAAAATGTTTTTTTTTAATCAGACTATTAAGAATCGATAACGGCTGCATCCTAGTCATTATTTTAGGGGCTTAAAGTTCACTTTTATTAGTGAAATAGAAAATAATTAAAATAGAAATAGAAAGATATTTTTCCTACCTTATCTACCTCCATAGAGACAATTTATCCATAATTATAATCTTATTTCAAAAATAATATATTCACATCACACCAAGACATGAATGAATCCGAAAAGTTTATTAATGGGCATTTTGAAGGTGGACGGTTGCTCCCCTGAAAATCGTGAACTGAATTTGTAATAACTACATACAAATTCCTGCTACTGTTGCTAGATTTGATACAGATATAATCTAAATATAATTATTATGAAAATAGTGTAGGCACTTATGGTCTTATCTATAAGAAGCCAAACTTTATTTGCAACACAAGGATAAAAAGATTAAATCATTATGTTTCAAACTGCTTTATTATCTATTAATTGTGTATTGGTTAAGCTTCATTGCAGGTTAAACATATCATATTATAAAAAAATATAACATGTTGGTTCACATTGTTTAAAATTCAAGTAAGCGAATATTTTATCCAAATATAAGCATTTTAACAATATACGTAAAAAATATTGCATAATAATTTCAATTATACATTTAATTTAGAATATTAACAAACAAAGGTTTAAAGAACAGTATTAAAATGACCCTATAAAGCCGTATGAGAAAACCTTAACGAGAGTACTGAAATCTTATTCCTGTCATGAACTGTATTCCAAATGAACCTGTAGCCGCTTTTAGGTAAACTATCTAAAGATATGAGCTATTATTGTAAATCCCATGGTAATATCGAGTTCACACTCTTTGAGAGAGGTTTGTTAGAAATCTGCAATCATAAAGAAAAATAAGAATGATTATAAAATTAACACGCTCAGGTATTATGTACTAAGGTACTCACGTAGGCACTTGATAATTTTCACTATAGACAATAATATGGTTAAGATAATATAACATTCATAACACTAATAATAATAAAATAATAGTTAAACAACCTTCGCAAATGCCAGTGAGGATGGGTTACTAAAAATTTATTACCTCGAGCGAAAATTTGCCTCGAAAGGCATGTTAAGCTGTCTCCACTGCATTGGCAACCCACACTCGGATTGTGGGTCATAGCCCATTCTCCACAATCGATTATATTCCATCCATATCAGCTTGTGCCCCAGCTTAATGGATTAATAGGCTTATGAAGATGAACCAACACGTTTTCAAACTATAAAAGACTTACTGTAAAATATTAATAAATATTACGGCATTATCAAACGTAAAATTACTTTTTGTTAAAGTAGAACAACTTCAAACATTGCCGTCTGCTTGTGTTCGTAACGGATATGAGACTTCACACAACTTTCTGCGCAAAAGCTATGAACTCACGCGGTCATAGTGTCATTGTGATTATTAGTTTGTTTTCAAAATATTTTTACATTGTCACCTACTTCCATCGTATTTCTAAAGTATTTTTACGAGTTTACATCTGATATTATAAGTGGATTTAATCTTAGATTTCTCAATGCGTCAACATTGTTTTGTCAGTTTAATATTATTGACTTAAATTGTTCTGAACTAGTTCAAACTTAAACTATTAATTATATTAAAATAAATAATACTAGAGATTTGCCGAATAGATAAATAAACTCAGTGCTTGGTCGAGTTACTTGATTTAATTATGTAGATGAATCGGAGTCCAATTAATTGGTGATATCTAGTCATCACAAAATTGTAAAAATCACCAAAGTATAAATCTGTGTTGTGATTTGCTTATAAAAGTATTAAAAGTGGCCATATAAATCTCTAGTTAGGTGTTTTAATACTGTGATTGTGATGATTTGTCACGAATTGAGATTAAATGTAAAAAATATAAACTTTAAATAAATATTTCTATGAGATGTTACTTGTACTAGTCTTTTAATTGAACCATCAATCAATAGAACATAAAAATAAAATAATCTTACTTGTCGGGAAACAGATGTTATGTTGTTTAATTAGAAAATTGATTTGACTAGTGGTGTAAGGTAGTTGCTAAAAAGAAGCATTGTTCGAGATGCGGTAGCAAAGACGTGTAATCGGAGCGGTGTTAAATCATTAAAATGTAATTAAATCAAGAAGTTTTATTTAATGTTTTGTTAGATTAAAATCTAATTTAGGTTTATCTGGGATAAGGTTGAACAAAACACGGATTGTTGTAGCAGTAGACATTTATTTTAGATTGTTCTATATATATATTAAAGTTGACAAATCGAAACCTTAGTGAGTTAATATTAATATAATTTATAAACACAAATTAAACAAAGGTTATAATAATGCTAGTAAAAATATTAACGAACTGTGCTTGTAATTTTATGGTGACATATCCATTTTAAGCCAATACAGGAATAAATTTAGGTCGGTCGAATAAGAAAGGACATTGCTCAACGTTCATACATTGGTGGCCTCAGAGACAAAAAAATATGAAAAAAAACTTATTTTCTTATGTGTGTCACTAACGAATTCTCATTATGTAGTTATTATACCGCGACCAAGTTGTAGAACTTATTATCACGTTAAATATAATTCATTTTGATTTTATAATTTGTTTGGAAAACCACCAAGAGATGGCAGTCAAAGTACATGACATGATATTGATGTCTATATTGTCGAACTATTGTACTATTGTAGTAAACTCAAGAAAGTTGGTTTTTCTTTGTGACTTGTTAAAGTTTCTAAGTCAATAGACAAATAAATCTTTCTAATAGTTAAATATAATACCCATTGATTAGCTTAAAATTAAAAAGAAACCTATAGTTTTTTGATGGTTTACATCAAAAGATAGCGCCTTAAATACGAAAGTACCGTAGTGATATCTAGTTCAATTTCGGGAACTAATTTTTTTTTCGTTGTTAGCTGTTCACAAAATGGCGTCAACAGTAGGTCTATGTCTGCATTTATACACTCAAATTTAAATATTATACATTAAACATAATATTCCATGAATTAATAACAGATTAGTTAATCCATCATCTGTGACAGGCAATTAAAATAGAATGACTTCATAATGAAATTGTTGTGTAGGTACATTTTACACGATTATAATAACAAAGGTATTGGGGAGAGGTTCTTTTGACACGTGTATACAAAATGAAATTTCAAATGTAGTCGTTTTATACAAGTATGGGTCTGAGCATATTTGAAGATGTGTGTCATAAGATGTGAAACATCAGAATAAAATGCGAGAAAATTTTGTATACAATTCTTTCTTGTTTTTTTATATTTTTAGTATCGTGTTTTGTATTTTGTTCTATTATACTTATGTCAATATAAAAAAAATATCATGAACATACAGCAATAAATTTCAGTAATTCTCTTTAATCGTAAATAGCAATTCAATGCAAACAAACAAACAATCCTATTATTTTTTTATAACGTTCGGAATAAATTGAGTTTCTTTTGCTTTCTACCCGCAACCTTTTTCCTCATCATCATATTTTCCTATTACTTCTGAAAAGGCTAGTTGACAACTTTTTTAATTTCATAAATAAATAATATATTAATATTTGTGAATTAATGAAGAAGAAACAGCATGTCTAAAATTCAAAGTTTCGGAGATTCTGTTTTTGGAACTGCTGCTAGTTGACTAAAAAAACTCAATTCGCTAAGTGATGTCACACTGTGCTACGGTAGTGAAAAACGTATGGGCGTCTGAGCAATCTTTGTAATATTTTTGTTATTTATGTGTTTATGTTTATAGCTGTTATAATAAAAGTTGTAAGGATGCCCATCCTCCTTAACCATCAGTATTGGTAGAAAGCCCATTCTCCCAAAGCGGTTCGATTCCATTCCATCTATAGGGGAAGCCTGAACCCCAGCAGTGGAGACAGGCTGGTGATGATTACATAATGATAATGCGTCTGAATGCCTTGAAATTCCAAATAGTAAAATTAATAAATGACTCAAGCTTATTAATTTGTTTTGAACATACGACTTACTCAAGGCTATCGAGGCAACTGAACCACACTGAACTCCTTTAAAGTCGATAATACTCAAACAAAAGTAAATCACTGAGCACGTTTTATAAATAAATATCTACCAGAGGATTTAGTCACACAATCCGTATCACCAGGATAACAATTACTGCTCAAGCGATGCCATAAAAATCACATTGTAGACCTATTCAATAGATCATGCCGGCCGTTCCTATATTATTTACGACATTATTTTGTTGGATAAATGGCGGTTATATTTTATGATAACCCGATTACATTCAACCCCTAGCAGATTGTGAGAAATTAGAGATTTTACGTGCTGCTACGGACATGCCACCAAACATTTTTCCCTCCACGCCATCAGTTCCATTAAGCGGAGGCATGAATGATTTTACAGAATTTCTCCTAGTAATAACACGAAGTAGTAATCACAAAAAATATATAATCATCATTATCAGCCTTTTACGTCCAGGAAATGAGGCCTTCCTTCAATAGGGATTGTTAAGGATGATGGGTCATGATTCTTCAAGCTGGCTCAAGCGGATTGGAATTTTTCAACGACAGCCGGTGCCATCGGCTTAACGTATCTACCGGAGTACTCGAGATAATAATATTTTGGTTAATATTTTAGATAATAAGCAACGATTGCCAGGGAGCTTATCCACTCTGCCACCGAGCTACAGAAATCATATATATAAAGTAAATTAAAGCAGCGATATAATATTTTCATTTATTTACATTCCACTCAAAATCGGCCGATCATTTCCAGACAACGCATTTTCTGTAATTGATTGATTCACTTATTGGGTGAACGATTATGTAAAAAGGTTGTTTTACGAGTCAATTGGCTTTATAGTCCAATTACCTTAAACTTAACGCTGTTATTTAGTCAAAAGGTAGTTTAAACGAAATGAATGTATTGTCACTATAAAAGATATTATTTAAACATAAAGTTAGTTATAAATATTGTAAGAAAAAATATTTAATAAGAGTGTAGAAAATTTAACACCTGTCTTTAGGACAGCTGTTCATTTACAAATTATTTAAGTTACAAAGTTGGTATATGCTTATTAGTAAATACCGTTCACAACTTCTTAAAATTTCTACATTGGTCGTCGCTGTTACTATTGAATAAAAAGACGTTGGTGATTTCCGTTTTAACACTGAATTGGAGATAGGAAAAAAACATAGTGTCTGTTAATATTTGTCCAGTTCATGTATTATATAGATAGGCAAGAGACAAGGAATAATTTATTATATTAGGGTGTAAGTTTTATCAGCGACATATTATCATTTAGACTACCTAATATAAATATGTATAATACACTACATAGATCATGCTGTCTGTACATGAGTTGTACGTTTTATTTTTTCTTTTATGAATTATTTGTTATAGGTAAGTATACTATTGGTTATAGGTAAGTAGATATTTGTTAACAGAAATAAATGGCAATAGAAGTTTTATCTTAATAATATAAAAAAACCACAAAAGCTATACATTGTTTATGGAACAACAAACGGGATAAGAGCCGTCGATGCCGTGCCCTAGCACCATCGGCTATTAAGTCGTTACTTAGTGTTATGGAGAGTTGCAATATTTCATTTTCCCATAAATATCGATATAAAAGTGAAGTGTGCCCGGAAGCACATGACCAGTCTGCAATAAAAAATATTAATTCGTTGTTTAAATCACACAGCGAGAGCTGTTGCGAGCAAACTACAAAAAACAAATTAATTGGTCTACAAATAAATGAATCTGTCAAAAATTTTAAACGATCAATTATCATGTCCAGATGCTTAAAGACTTGTCAAAAATCGTAAATAATGATACTAAACTTAGTTACTTAATTAAGCCAGATTGGCTTGAACTTTCAAGTTGACCTCTTCATAAAACGATAAGTCTAAGTTTAGTTTGAAGAGATTTGAATATAAATACTAGCTTTCCACCAGCGTAGGGATGAAACGATACGACTAATATAAGCACTTACTCTATACTTTCCTATCGATCCAAATACTTTTGGCATCGATACTTTAGAACCGAATAACAAGTAGTGTTGTAAAGTAAGTATTGGTATCGGTACTTGATTGGTCACTCACTGAGGAGTATCGAAAACTCGCGTGCATAAGACTTTTTATTCGTTGGTAAATCGTCTAATATCTGTCTCATGAAAAAAAGTTCCACAAGCTCAGGGTTCCTCTCCCTGTCGTATGACTAAGCATTGCTAACCCATATTTATTTGATGTCGTTGGTGACTTGTTAAAACACTCATGTGTATAACACTAAATACCACTGTAGATGATATATTTTTCATCTATATGTAGATATTGAGGAGTTCGTATAGTGAGGCTTAGCAAGTAATCTTGCATGCTCATTACCTTTCAGACCAGTCAGACTCAAATGACCCTTTTCAATTCTATTTCAATATATGCATATATAATGAGAATGAACGGGAATTTAGTGTTATCTAAATACATAAATAAAATTCTTGCGCTACTGAGTGACTGACTGACAGACAACGTACAGCCGAAACTACTGAACGTAGAGAGTTATTAACTTCTAAACAAAATGTCCAAAAACTGTAGTCACTAAGCATTACGAGTTGATGACATTTAAAAGATAAGAAGCAAGTCAGTGCAGCGGGCCATGAATACGGAGACCTTTAAAAGTAGTTTAATGAATAAAAAATATCAAATAACTGGTATAGTCGAAAACCTTGGCAAAATTCACATATAAGTTTTTGTAAATTTAATTTCATGTAACGCTAGCACCTTTCCATATACATATATGTATAAATATGTTTTAAATCATTAAACCCTCTTTAACAGTCAAACCTTATTAATTTATCGCACCGTACCACTCCATAATTGGATATAACCCATGTTATTTAAAGACTTTGGCCTTAAGCATATCCAAGTTTACCATTTATTAGTTACTTGCTATACCACGTGGAAATACTCATTGAAGCGTGATGCTAAGCCCTAAAACTTTCTTTAAGAATGAAATATTAAATCGAATTCTTAATTTGAAATCCGGAGCCAAATTTTCAGTCCAATCGCAATAACCTCTTCGCAATTATTATGTTAATTTTGGTAATGATTCTCTCCTATTTCTCCAACAGATTTATGTATTTGCTAAACAAAAGGGTATTATTGAAAATTTATTTGAAAAACTACTTAATAATACATCAGTTACAATTTCTCTTATAAGACGGTATCCAGTTCATTGATTCGACACATTTGCAGATTGCTTCCTGGTAGGTCGACATATTACCCTTTGCTGAACAACCATTTTGCCCCTGACGCCTCGTTACAATGTCACACTCTAGGCAAAACTTATGGCGCGGTTCAATGCCTTCGCCGTCATGCTCTTACACTTATCTTTTTAAAGCTTTGATAGTAACCAAGTTAAGAGAAATTTGAGATATTCATTGATTCTTTTCTGTTCCTTGTCAAATATAATGTTTTACAGAGTTTTGAGGTAAAATAAAATTAAAAATTCGCAAACTTAGTACCTAATTTTACAGACTTTCTTTGAATTGCCACGCTTTGGAAACAGGTTAAATCAATCGATTTTACTGTTCTGTAATAGAGCTTTAAAATATTGAATTTTAATTCTCAAAGATCGATAAAAGTAATTTTAAAGGTTCAAGGTCATTGTAAAAGTAGATTATTCCTGTTACCACAGAGGCAAAAATTCACCATTTTATTTCTTAAATTTCTCCAACCTATTCTAGACAGACTACAAAAAAAAATTATATATTATTATTTTATTTTATTTACCGCGTCCTTATTTATCCTTGGTGATTTATTGCAATAATTATATTCTATCTTGTAAAGCGCTATTTTTTATCTATACTTATATTATAAAGAAGAACCATCTGATTCTTTGTTGATTTATTTTATTATAATTTAATTTTTAAAAGAGTATAAAAAATCACTCTAACTTGTTTCTAGGCGCACTAAAAAACATATTCTATAAGATCAGAAGTCGCCACCAACAAATAGTTACACGCCGGTGTGAAAAAAGCCGTTTAAAAGGTCCCTTATAAATCCCTCTTAAGTACTGACCCTTTCGGATAAATTGAATGGGGAACACCTATGTGTATATGTACATTGTTACAATGGCGTAGTTACTTTGGTTCAATATTGTGGAGTGTTACTTCTTTGATATTTAACATTGAAACATCCAAACCTTCCTCGCCATGATGATAAAACGAATGTGACGAATCTCGATAAGCTGAAAAAATTATTGAGAAATATGTAGAATAAGAAAAGATATTCAGCTATGTCGTTACAATTCTGATTTCATTGTTTATTACAAAAGGTGTGAGAGTTTACGTATGTATATTAAGTAATGTATCATTCGGTATTTACCCAATAACATATCTGATAACCAAATAAAAATCAATTGTACATTTACTTTGCAAAATTGACATAGTGTTTACAAGTACAAATTTTGTTTGATATATGGCTAACCCGACAGATGATCAAACTTGAATAAATCCTATCAAAATTGAGATTGCACCCGAAACTTTTCCAATTAATAATTTTCTAAATACTGTTATTTATGGATATATACTTAATGTCAATATCAATTATTTATATAATTAAAAAAATGTCCAAATCAATATGGCCCTTCCCAAACACGTATGCTAGTAAGTCAACAGCCAATAATTTTATTTAAGTTATATTTGAAAGATGCCGATAAACATTTATCTAGCTAAAATAATTGTACAGTTAAGTTTCATTGGTTATTTTATTTAAGTTTGTTTAGTGATGAACGAACGTTGTTTACTTTAATTTTCTGTTTTTGTATCAAGGCAAAGTAAATTTTTTCTGGAAAAACAAATTTTTATTGGCTATATATTTTTTAGCAAGTTTATTATTTTAGCGATTATTTAATGAACTGTGTTTGTATTTATTTCTCAAACTAAACATCGAGCTATAACTATTTAACTAACAAAGTTTTATTTGAAAAAGAATTAGATCTTACCACACATAAATTGTAATCCTTTTGCAATCTAACCGAGTGCTTTGCCAAGCTGTATTCACTATTAACACGGACATCCACTGCCAAGAATTCCAGGAGTACACTAAACAAATTTGAATTCTACGCTGCATTTATTCTTGGTTTTATCGTCAATCATCATATTTCCATGTCCTTATTTAGCTACAGAAATACAGCCTTGTTTTCGAAAGACGAAGAAATAGATTTCAATTCCTAACAAAGACAATAATTTGGTTCCTTTCCCTCATTACAGTATATATAGCTCCGTTCCTTTACAAAAAAGGTAAATAGAATGATAAACGTTTATCTAATGAGCAGGTCCAGCTGTAGGGCCGCTGTTATACCGAAGGAATGCTGAAAAATAATATTTAGGAACTGGTTTTGGAATAATTTTGTTCTTTTCATCTGCTAATGCTGTTATTGCCATTTAAGTGAATTGCCGTTGTTCGACTTAACTATCATTGGATTTTAATATAAAGATAAAATGATAATTCTACTATTCACACACCCTCTTCCACACATTCACTCACACACGTTCACTTTTTACACACCGAATGGCACTCAAACTCAAATTATGTTGATTTTCATTTGTAATATTTGATTAATATTTATTAGTTGATAATTTGTAATTTTTGAAACTAAAACGGTTTAAAAATTTATTGTCATAAAACGTTGTTATTATACCGCTGGAGTCTGAGATTCAGGTTTAGTATATAAACCTAATTCAGGCACATAAGCTACTCATTTGTAAAATTGTGTACAAAAACCCATGTAAATTGTTGAAAATAAATATTATTATTATTATATAAAACTTGTTTTAAACTAATTTGTGGAGTTCCCGCATTGACTCAAGTACATTAATGGGATCCCTGAAAATACTAGACATTGAAGATAGTATTCCGTACCAAGTTTTTATTTGATCACTGCTATAATTAAAAATAAACAAAATATTACTTTCGAATTACTAATGTCATTTTTATATGATTGTTTATAATTTTTCTTATTTTCGCGCCAATAAATTATAAAATAATACAATATTAAAATAATAGAGCATCATTGCATTACATAAAGTAGGTATGGAGCAAATCACAATTTTCAAACCCTGCATACTCTTGGTATTAGTCAATGTTTGTGTATAGCGCTATTGATAGGTACAATGAAACTTCTTTGTTCGTGACAGAACAAGATCTGTTTAAGGCGATCAAAGCAAATAAGGAAAATAATTCGAAGGACTTGCAGCCTATAAGAGATGCACTGGTCACTTCTTAAAGGATAATTAAAAAAGAAAAGCGAGGTAAAATCAAAACAGCTACTTAAGCCGTACGCAAAAGAAAGTCACTTTTTTTTCCATTTGAGTAATATGACCGCTTTTATGCTCAAAACTCTAAAGAAGCTTCACGATTAGTCAACAGAGTACAACGCGGGTATTACCCGACTTCAGTAATGGTTTGGTAGGGTGTTAGCTATGAAGGAGTGAGCAAGCCATATTTTTGTGAAAAAGGCATCAAAACATCGGTACAAGTGTATCAAGATAGTATTCTCGAGAAGTTAGTGAAGCCCCATGTTTAATAAACAAGAATTGTACTTTCTAGAATGCCAAGACTCGGCGCCAGGTCATAAATAATGCTCGACCCACCCAATCTTGGTTAGAAACTAACGTCCCGGACTTCAGTTTCTTGCTCGTTCTTCTTATCAGACAAAAGACGTCCTGAACCAGCGGTAGGGAAATAAATGTTGAACGATTCAAAAGTACTTTTAAGAAGTCTATTTGAATAAAGATTATTTTGACTTTGACTTGACTCTAGACTGGCCGTCGTCTAGACTAAATCTTAATCTGCTGGATTATGATTAATGCTTAGTTTTAAAGAGTAAGGCAGAAATAAGGCTTGCACTTAACGCCATGATCATTTGTAGTACCTAAAATCCATAGATCAGTTGGCAGTTAACAATTTTCTCATGTAAAGAGTGCGTGCGTCTATTGATAACTGGCTTTCGAATAAGCTCTATCACTGTGTAATAGTAATGAAAGTTACGTTTTAAATGTAAAAGATGAAATATTAAGGACGCATCTTCACAATGCATGGCAACTTTAATAGATGCAACCACAATAGATGGCGGTAAAAGCACTCAGCTAAAGACTTCGATATCAGTACAACAATTTGTCACGACCATAAGAGACGGAGCTACCAGCTCTCTAAGCAAGCAATGTAATCAAGCTATTAACTCATTCTAATTACTAATTAATCAAACCAGTCTAATTACTATAAAAATAAAGAAGTAAGGAAGATTATTATTTTAGCTGATCAATAGGGACGTGGAATAAGAAAGTAATTCAAAACCAAGTTGGCATGAATTATTTAGTACAATGTTTTTGTAAGCCATATGAATATTGTACTGCTGAAAAGTTCCACTAACATCTTTACGATATAACTTTCTTTAATAATACATTTAAGTTTGCCTTATCAGGTTTCATGGTAAAGGTCAGATTTTGATTAACGATCGGAACTTCAACGTCTTAATACCATCTAAGTACAGCTTTAAGTTTCTCATTAGTCTTTATTATTTTTCTTCTCTTGAAAGGGTCAACAAGCGCTCTGTTTAATCTTTCATCTCGGGCGTTCGCGTTTTTAAGATAAGAAAATATGATGCCTTATAATCATAAAAATTAATAGAACTTGGGGGGGAGAAAAGAAAGATTGATGTTAATTTTTATTAGAATTTAAGATACAAATTTGTTGGTAAAACGAAGTAAACAATATACTGGTGAATATTAAGAATTCAATGAATAAAATGTTACAGTTTAAAAAGGAAAGTACAATACCTAACACATTATGTTTAGACAGGAAATAACATCTATTGTAATATATACTTTTTTATCAATATTGCTAAAATAAATAAACTATAATATGATAAACTAAAAAATTGACATAATGAAAACTTTTATTTATTTTAAAATTATTTGTAAAAACATTTCTTTAGGCTGTTTGGGTGGATTGCCTGAACATTGATGAAAATAGCAGCGAAAAAGTAACAAGTGCTTGAAAGATTCGTCAGCCCTGTTAGGTTCTGGGTAGCTCAGTGGTTAGAGCAGTCGCTCTGATTGCGAAACATCATGGGTTCGAGTCCTATCTCAGAGTACCAGGCTCATAGTGGATTTTGAAGCATTTTACATTAAGCATATATATACTTTTTTTTAATTATCTAGTCTAACCCTTGGATATTCAAAACTTTTTACAAATGCAATTTATATAGTGATGACATATACCTTATATACAACGGAAATCAAAATACTTCTATCGATACATCGATTGTCAAACTATGACATTTTTAGCATTTCACTTTCGTCTTTGTCCTTCATAATAACATTTAAATTTTTTTCTCCACACATAGTGGGCTCACTCTAGTATAACGTAAAATGAATATATAGCAGAGTACAAATGGACCTTTCTGCTTTGTATCAAATGAGCTGAGCCTGCTTTGCTTTTTTACTACTTATTTTTAGCAGACAAAAATAAGTTTAAGTGCAACCTTTGTTAGCATCGGTTGAATTATATTTTCTATTGAAGTTAAGGTTTATGTCGAATTTCGGAATATCTATCATGCAGGCTTTAACATCGACTGTGCAATACCTTTAACTACCAAAACTTAGGCGGTTATAGTTCACAGTTCAAGTTACAACGTCATCCAACCATAGTAAAATGATGACTCATTATTATTTGGTGGAACCAATTCTTGGTTTTTAATTTCAAGAAGATTATTTTAAATAGTTTTCTTTTTGTTTTCTATAATATTACACTTACTTGTTATTACTGTTAAATGATGATATTGGTTAAGTAATTTTATAAATTTAACATTTGCTGCTGGGAATAACCTGTTTCTGTTTATTTCAAAACTTTTCTCCGAAATATCCTACGTAGTTTCTAAATATGCTGAATAGGAAAATCGATGGTCATATTGAATTAGATGAATAATATAAGAGCTCAGACCTTCCAGTTCAGTAGAGTTGGAAGCATTTTCTCGCTTTAACAGTGGTTTTTCAATCCCCAGACAACATTTTCTATAGCTAGAATTCTAGTCAAATTTAGTTCATAGATAAATTCAATAAAACGTGCTGTGAGCTATGGCTAGAGTCATATCTAGATAACTAGACGGTGTATACTAAATTTATTATATCGACCTCCTCAGTGCTTCGGAAGGCACATTAAGCCATTGGTTCTAGCCGCTCTTCTGTTGTTAATACCCACCAAATTGGGCCTGCTTGGTGGGTCATGGCTCATTCTCCCTGTATTTTCATGTATAGAGAAGGCTTGATCCCCAGTAGTTCACAGGAACGCCAAAATAACTATGATTGAAACACAAAAACAAGCTAACAACTTAAATTAATTAACTTAGTACAATTTCTTCATAGATTTTATGTAAATAAACCTAAATAGAAATTCGCTGTCAACCATCTAAAGCTAATTACTTATAAGTAAATGACTTTATAATTAATAATAAATAAAATAATTAACTAGCTTTGATCTAAATAACGTAGCCAATTAAAAGTTACGCGATTTTGTACTTTATTAATTGGCTCCGACTGTCAGAACAGAAGTCAAGATTAAGAGGGCTATTGCCTTCTTGCTCAGTCACCTTGTAATGAGGGAAAGGGTAAGGCAAGAAGTTATTTAAATAAGAAAACAAGCTTCGGGCCGCAGCTTGAAATCAAATCAACTCATGACAGTTTGTTGGGACGTTCTGAGACAGTTTTGTCTCATTTAAATAATATAAGTATAATTTGGTAAAAATAAAAAAATAAGTTAGAAAACTAAACCCCGACTACAGCTAAGTCACGCTCTAAAAAGTTTGAAACAAGACATTTATTTTATAGCGATAGCTATATTATAACAGCGATGATCATAACAAAACAAACTGTTGTGACATACAACTACGCTGTCCTTTGGTCATATATATATATATATTTAGAATGTGCTAATTAAGCCCTTTCATTGGATACACGGAATGATTGAATAATATATATTTTTTTAGTTTCTTACTTTATGCTCTCTAGAGGGCGCTGTTGCCAATTTAATGTAATGTCACATAACCAGCACGCGGACGCTTCTAATGATACCCCATTTTTACAGTTACGATGAGTAGTTTCGAAGTTATAAGACAACAGATGAACATTGTAACATACATACATACCGGCCAAAATTATAACCCTCCTTTTCGTTTCGCCGTAGACGGGTATAAGCAAATAATATAATTTCTTCGATAGCTTAAAGGCGCGCTGGTAATGACTTAATTACTTAGCGTTAGCGGGTTTAGTTCACGATGTGGAAGTTAAGCAACTTTCATAGGCCGATCATAGGCTGGGTGACCGAAAATTTGTTATCTCGAGCTCTCCGTGCTTCGAAAATCATATTAAATTAGTCCCGGTTGCATCTACAATCATCAACACCCACCAATCCGCATTGAGCCCGCATGGGCTAGTTATAGCCCATTCTTTCTGTTCGATTCGATGCCATCCATAGGGAAGGCCTGAGCCTAAGCTGTGGGGATATTAATAGGCTTTAGATTACTTGTAACTTCAGTCAAGAATCCGCTGCAGTTTAGACGCCTAAATTTTCGATGATTTTTTTTTGTTCATAAATAATCTTTACTATTTTGTTAATGTCAAACAGACAGACGCAGCGCTAGGGGACGATTTTTCTTAACGTGTGCGTATGTGATGGGTGACCAAAAATTTATTATCGCGAGCACCAGCTCGAAATTTATTGAATCCAACAGTGGGATCATTGGCTTTAATATAATTTCACTTCAAGACAAGAAAAATTATTAAAACGCTTGAATATTAAAAGACACGATGTCACGGCCCTGAAGTTGTAATAAAATGAGCTTCATGTTTTACAACTTGTGCACAGATGGCGGAGTGTATTTAAGTATATTCTTATATAAAACATCCGGAACCCAACAAAGACTAAACACTTTATAATTTAAAGAGAATTGCCAGCAGTATTTTTATAGTTTCAATATTTCGTATTATTTTTACTCATTATTTAATTCCTACGAGGAGCTCGTTAATAAAATTTATTATCTCGAACTCCTTCGTATTTTGAAAGGCATGTTAAGCCGTTTATCCTGGCTGTATTTGCAGTCGTTAACACCTACCATTCCGAACTGGGTCCGAGTGGTGGGTCCCTATTCGATATGATTCAATCCATATGGAAGGCCTAGCTAGGTTGATTTATTGCCCTGAAAACCCTTTGGCGTAGCTCTCGACTTTTACAAGTGCTTGTAACAGCCTAGACTGAATAAATAATTTGATTTTTATTTTTCGATCTGCATACATAATTTCATGGAAATCGCTGGGACACTTTTCGTGTTTAAATTATGTAAGAATTGCTCGATGAAAGGTATTAGATAGATACCTTAAAAGTATTTTAATCCACATAGTAACGTAAGTAGGACGTCACATTACACTTTATAAAACTATCTGGAAACAAACAAATAAATAAAACAAAGTTCCTTTGACGAAAACGTTGTTCCCATTCTCCACAATGTAAGTTAAGAAGCAGGTTACTTTTTCATTAACTAACTGGATAACGACGTCCAAGGTAATACAAGTTACCCATTGGTCTGCAGTTAAGTGACAGAATACTTCCACGAACCAATACAATTTACTTTAGTGAGAATCGCCAAGTTTCTTATTTGGACGCGAAGTTAATTAAAAGCTTTAGTTGGCAAGTTTCGGTGGCGCTAACAAAGCATTAGTTCAGATTCCGATTGCTCTATTTGTTTTATGCAATGCAATTTGTAACTACGTCATCGTTAGTGTGAATTTCAAAATTAGAATGTTTGCGTGAATTTCTTTAGCTGGTTTCTCAGTTTGATATTATTAGTCACCTTTTTATTCTTAAAAGACACAAAGTACAATTTCTAAACTAATCAGACACAAGCTTTTGAAAATACAATATTTTTAATAGATCATATCAGAGATAGATTAATGGGGAATGCTTTATTACTATCATTTAGAAAACAAAAGTAATGATTAATGATGACTTTCCACGAAGTTTTCTTATTTCAATTGACCTTCTGTATAATTGTAGTTATCTTTATTCTGTAATCAAAAAGTTGCGAAAGCGATATTATTTTTTATTGAAACTAAAGTTTCGAAAGTTTCTAAGGAGTTTATAGGTGTATTATTTAATTTTTAAAAGGTTATAACGACAGGCTGGCGATGAGGGGGGGTCTGTGAACAAAGGGTACGAAAATAGAAACACTTCAGATATTCTCGTAGGCTTTTATTACTCACAATACAAGAAGCCGTCAAAGGTGTCGTCAATAATCAAACAAAAACTTAATAAACAATATAAAAACAAAAACCAAACGTATATCAAAAAGTATTAAGGCTCTAAATCGGGCCAGCTACCGGTCCTCAAAAGACATATGTAATAGACCTTTTACACGTGGTCAGTAACCGAGACAATCCAGTAAAATTTAAAGTCGTTCTATTTTTAATTGAATTAGCTCGAGGATTATTTAATTTACGAGGCGCATACTGGCTTGGCTCAGTGGATTGGCTCGGCCACTGGTCTCATGTAAATGGTGTATAAGGGCCGTCCGTTATGGCATCCAGACCTCTGCTTATTCCGCAGGTGATTCGGAATAAAATCTTGCAGAATTTGTATGAGTATTTTCATCATATAATCTTTCGTAGCAGATTAGCATACTTTGAAGGACGCCGAATGTACCCCCATCAAATCAAGCATTCCATGTGTTTTTTTCAATTGTAATAATATCTAGAGAGCGTAAAGTCTGATGAATTTTCAAAAAATCAGTATATACAAAAATAAAGGCCACCTTTAGGCTCAGAGCTAAAAAATGTAATTGCTCTGTAGAAAGTATTAAAAGCTCCAAATATAAGTATTATTGTACTGCCAATTAGTGATAATTGTCTCAATGTTTTAGAACTTCTTTATCAAGTAAACTCTCACTTTATGTAAAATGTTTTGAATTCTAACAAATTTAATTGAAGTTATTTAATAGCCATTAGTTATTCAATACCTGGCTATAAACAATTGGTAAGTGAAGAAATTATTTCAGTAGAAGAGTTTGATGAATTATTGTGATTTATAATAATTTTAACAATTGTGCTTCTTTATAGCTTAATCTAATGTATTCCAACAGTACTTTGTTGCAAACCAGCTTTCGAAAAAGATACTTTTGTATCTGTTCCGTAGTGAAGCAGTTTTCGCATATAATATATGTTTGTTTATTTTTCTTTTTTTTTTGGGATGATAAGCACAATTCCGTTTCAAAATTATTTAGGGTTGATTACTTCATTATATCTGGCCACTCATTCTTAATTAGTTCCTAAGTCCGCCGCTCAATACCAGGGAGGCGCCACAAGCATAACCGCCCTTTTTTTCAAACAAAACGAAGTTCAAGACATTGCGCTTTTCAACGTGTTACGTGCGGCTGCATATGTGATTTTTCTTAACAATAATTTCGTTCATTACTTGCGTCGAATTTCATAAAATTCGAAAGGAACATTTCCCGCTTTACTAAGCGTTTTCGGTGTGAAAAACACAAGGAGGAAGATTGAAACAGTGACCTAGGATAATTTCGTGTGGTCACTCAGCGCCTTGACCGTTGTCCTGAGGGAACGTGCAGGTCCGGCTAAGGAGAAAAGAGGTGAGTGGCCAGTCTTCTTAACATAAAATTTGATCATTCGAGCCGCATCGGCTTTCTGAATTGTGTTTTCATACCATTTCATAGTGAGTTTCGTGGTTTCTACCTTTTTGCCTTTTTCTTTCATATTAACGTATCGTGTCGGGCAAGATGGCGGATATTACACAAGATATTTTCGAAAGAGATGTTTTACTTTCCGATCTAAAACGTACTTTAGAGATTTCAAACATCGATGAAGAACAATTTCGTGCGAGAACAAAAGAGATATCGAAATATCAGCATAAATTTAATAAGCTGCAATCTAAAATAGAAAAAAGTCAAATGAAGGCTCAAACTTTTAAAAGAGACGAGCAGTTAGAAATCCGCAATCAATTTAATGACCTTTATTTTTCAATAGTTACGGCTTTAAATAAGCTAAAGAAAATAGACGACGAATCTCGTCGCATGAGTAAATGTTTCAATAGTTCAGTATTGCAACAGAATAGTGTCTGTTCTGCAAAGTTACCAAAATTACCTTTACCTTCTTTTGCTGGAGAATCGACGGATTGGCCGTCATATTATGATTTATTCGTCTCCTTGGTTCATAATAATGTTTCCTACACTGATTCGGAGAAATTTCGTTATTTGCTTCTTACTTTAAAAAATGAACCCTTTAATTTAATAAAATCGATACCAATTACTGATGAAAATTACGAAGTTGCCTTTAATATTTTAATATCGAGATACGAAAATAAAAGAATTATTGCATCCACCCACATAGAAAGAATTTTGGATCTCGATAGTTGCAACGATAAAACTCAAAGTTTGCGTCATTTATTAAACGTTTATCAAGAAAATATAAAAGCTTTAGAAATGTTAAAATTTCCCGTTAAACAATGGAGTTTTTTACTTCTTAGTATAATGTTACGTAAACTATCCTCAGCCACTAGAAAACGATTCGAATTGTCTTTGCATAGACCTTCCGAAATTCCATCGATCGACACATTAATTTCATTTTTAGAAATCGAACTTTCCGCGAACGAAATCTGCAATTCATCCCAAACGAATAAAAATGAGCATGCGGGTAGTCGTGATATTCGCGGCCGTAACGGTCCGATCGCCGTTGACCGGCAGGCTCCGTTCGTGAGACGTTCGCTCGCAGCTAACTTCAATCCGCATTCCTTAGAGCGAGTTACCAATGATTTTAAATTTAAGTCGAATTATCATTGCATTTGTTGTAATTCGGAACATCATTTATCAAAATGTGAAAAATTCCTTTCAATGAGCCCACAAGATAGATTTTCATTTGTTAAAAATAAAAACATTTGTTTTAATTGTTTAGCAGTAGGTCATGAATTAAATAACTGTATTTCAAAGTTTGTCTGTCGTAAATGTCATAAAAAACATCATAGTCTTATCCACTTTGAAGTGAATACGAAATCCTGTTTAATTAGTCGAAATAGCACAGCTGATTGTAATTCTATCTCGCGTTCTCCCGTTGAGTCAGCAAGTGCGTCGCATACGCTGACGTCAATGAGCCATTCTGTGCCTTCTGTTGGTGCGCCTATACAAACTATATTGTTAGCCACTGCACTTGTTGATATTTACGTTATGGGTATTAAGCTATCTAGCGTGCGATGCCTTATCGATTCGGGCAGCCAGGCGTCCTTCATAACGGAAGCGTGTGCGCAACGATTAAATTTACAAAGACAGAAAGCTAATATTCCGGTTTATGGAATCGGTAATAATAATTCTATTAATTCGAAAGGGTTAGTTTCAATAAATATTGCACCGCTAAATAAAATTCAACCTTTAATTTCGGTAGATGCGTTAATTTTACCTAAACTTATTTCTGATATGCCTTCTATGAATTTACCTGTTGATTGTTGGTCGCACATTCGTAATTTAAAATTAGCAGATCCGTGTTTTCACACTCCACGGCCGGTGGAGATGATTTTGGGAGCAGATATTTTACCTCAATTACTGTTAGGTGATATTGTACCGGGGCTGGAGGGTTCGCCGACCGCTATGAACAGCGTGTTTGGTTATTTATTATTTGGGAAAATTTCTTTCGAACCTAGTGTTCCGGCTTCGATTCACGTTTGTTGTAGTTCCGTTTTCGAAGATAACAATCTTCAAAAATTTTGGGAATTGGAGTCTCTTCCGGAAGAGAGATCTTTTACTCCAGATGAAAATTATTGCGAATCTATATTCGAATCAACAGTTTCACGTGACGAAAATGGTCGATACGTTGTCGCTCTTCCGTTTAAACTCGATGCCTCTCAACTCGGTGAGTCACGTGATACTGCTCTCGCGCGGCTTCTCAAGGTCGAGCGCCGCTTGGACCGTGATCATCAGCTAAAGGCTGACTACCATGCTTGTCTCCATGAATATATTGAGCTCAACCACATGGAACCGGTAGAAGATTTTTCTGGCACAAATAAAGTGTATTATATTCCTCACCACTGTGTGGTAAAACATGCAAGTGAAACCACTAAAACTAGGGTAGTTTTTGATGCGGGTTGTAGATCATCTAACGGGATGTCATTAAATGACCTACTTTTAATAGGGCCTAAGTTACATCAAGACATCATTGATATTTTACTAAGATTCCGTCTTCACGCCGTTGCATTTACGGCTGATATAAAACAAATGTATAGAAATATATTGGTGCGAGAATCCGATCGCGATTTTCAACGCATTTTGTGGCGGTCCTCTCTCAATGAACCGGTTCGTGATTACCGTCTGCGTACGGTAACTTTCGGTGTTAGTTCTTCTCCATATTTAGCACTGAGGACTATGAAGCAGCTCGCCCATGACGAGGCAGTTAATTTTCCTTCTGCGTCGACAGCGCTATTAAATCAAGTTTTCGTCGACGACATAGTTTCGTGTGAGCAGGATGTAAATTCGGCATTAGCCCTACAAAAGGAATTAATAGGTATTTGTCATTCCGCCGGCTTCGAGTTACGAAAGTGGCACAGTAACTCACCTGAATTATTAGCAGCCGTTCAAACTTCATTTCAATCTGGTGAGGTTCCCTCAGTGTCTCATGGTGAGCGGTTGGAAAATGTGTCCTTTTCTGTTATGGAGGACGATAAAGGAACTAAGGTCTTAGGGCTTCAGTGGAACCCTAATTTAGACACTTTCAATTTCAGTATCTGTATTTCATCTGATAAAATCACTAAACGAACGATATTATCTGAAATTGCGAAAATATATGATCCCATGGGGTGGTTATCTCCAATTACGTTATATGCAAAACATTTAATTCAGTTATTATGGATTTCAGGCGTGTCGTGGGACGAACCCGTACCGATACATATTTTTGACGCGTGGTCTTGTTTCATTAAAGAGCTTCCTTTGTTATCACAATTTTCGATTCCGCGGTTCATAGTTCCCATGGAAGGTTCTATTCAAATTCATGGTTTTTCTGATGCGTCTGAAAAGGCATACGCTGCTTGTGTTTATGTTCGTGTTGCACATGAAGACAGTATTCAAACCTTTTTATTGTTAGCTAAAACACGTGTCGCACCTATTTCACCGTGTTTATCTATTCCTCGCCTAGAGTTGATGGGAGGTATGCTTTTGTCAAAGCTTATTGAACATGTGTTAAAAGTATATAAAAATTTCATTAATAATGAAAATATTTACGCTTGGACTGACTCCACTATTATGTTGTCATGGTTACGCTCTCCACCGTATGAGTGGAAGACGTTCGTTTCAAATCGGACTAGTGAGATTTTGTATCGTGTTCCAGCTAGTTGTTGGAATCACGTCATTTCCATGGATAACCCAGCAGATGCGCCTTCGCGTGGGCTATTACCGTCTGCCTTTCTTAAACAGCGTATGTGGCTACATGGGCCCGAATGGCTTTCTCAAAGTACCGATCAATGGCCTTTGCAAAAAGAAATAACTAAAACAAATCTAGAAAAACGTAATTTATTAAAATCCGTTATGGCTATTCCGATTTCATCCCAAGGCGCAGAATTTGATATGTTCGACAAGTATTCTTCTTTAGGTAAACTTGTGCGAGTCACGGCTTACATTTTTCGTTTCTATAACAAATTAAAAAAGATAAATACAGTGAATTTAAAGTTTATAACATGTTCAGAATATAATTTCTGTCTAAATCGTCTTATTTCGATAATACAAAATTTTGTTTTTTGCGATGACATAAAAAATATTTCAAACGGTAAACCACCTTCAAATCAGTTACGCAGGTTAAATCCGTTCTTAGATAATAATAAGTTGTTACGAGTCGGAGGACGTCTTCATAAATCATTGTTACCGTATGAGTCTAAACATCAATTAATTTTACCTAAAAAACATAGTTTCGTTAATTTACATAGTTTAGGTTTGTGTACGGATATATATTCGGACTGTGGTAAAAACTTTGTAGGTTGCAATAATTATTTAAAAGATTTGTATAATTTTTTACATAATGATAAAGTGCAAGCAAATTTAAACTCTAGTGTACTGGAACAAGGGATTACATGGCATTTTCAACCTCCGTATGCATCTCATTTCGGTGGTCTTTTCGAAGCTGGTGTTAAAAGCTTTAAACATCATCTTCATCGCGTAGTAGGTACACAAACTCAAACATATGATGAAATTCATACTCTTTTGTGTCAGATCGAGGCCGTGCTTAACTCACGTCCGCTTTGCGTTCTTAGTTCGGACTCGGCAGATCCGTTGCCGCTAACACCGGCGCATTTCTTAATAGGCGGGCCACTAACGACCCTACCGGATGTTTCATTAATCGACTCAAATCCGAACCGCTTGACTAGATGGCGATGGATACAACAATGTGTTCAAAGTTTTTGGAAGCGCTGGAGTTTGGAATATCTTCATGAACTTCAACAACGTAACAAATGGTTCCGTGATCGCGGTACTCCAATCAGTGAAGGTATGATTGTTGTGATTCGTGATGACAACTTGCCTCCACTATTATGGAAATTAGCGCGAGTGTATAAGTTACACCCTGGAACAGATGGCGTTACCCGTGTGGTGACTTTGCAGAGGGGGCAGTCTTATTTCAAGCGTCCAGTGGTAAAAATTTGTCCTTTACCAAATGAATAGTATTCTTTCATAAAAATTGGTTCGTTAGTATGTAAGTTATCAATATTAAGTTTCAATTTATAATAATTTCAAATCAAAATAATATAACTCGGTAAAGTGTCAGTTTTTGAGTAGATATATTTCTCGTTAAAAGAACCTGGTTCTTTTAAGGTGAGCGGCATGTTCCGTAGTGAAGCAGTTTTCGCATATAATATATGTTTGTTTATTTTTCTTTTTTTTTTGGTATGATAAGCACAATTCCGTTTCAAAATTATTTAGGATTGATTACTTCATTATATCTGGCCACTCATTCTTAATTAGTTCCTAAGTCCGCCGCTCAATACCAGGGAGGCGCCACAAGCATAACCGCCCTTTTTTTTCAAACAAAACGAAGTTCAAGACATTGCGCTTTTCAACGTGTTACGTGCGGCTGCATATGTGATTTTTCTTAACAATAATTTCGTTCATTACTTGCGTCGAATTTCATAAAATTCGAAAGGAACATTTCCCGCTTTACTAAGCGTTTTCGGTGTGAAAAACACAAGGAGGAAGATTGAAACAGTGACCTAGGATAATTTCGTGTGGTCACTCAGCGCCTTGACCGTTGTCCTGAGGGAACGTGCAGGTCCGGCTAAGGAGAAAAGAGGTAAGTGGCCAGTCTTCTTAACAGTATCATTATAATCTGTGGAGTGACGATACATGTTACTAGTTAGTATATATAATTAAGATGTTCTGTAAAAGACGTTTGATTTGCGATGGACAAAAATAAAAACACTACAAATTTTGATATGTGTATTTACTTTCTAAAACATTACATACCAAGGTGATCGGATTACATCCGTAATAGATGTATTATCAACAAACGAGGTTTTTTTATTATTGTCAAGTTAAACTATATAGTGATCAAGACAAAATGTATTTCTAGAAGGTAAAAGAAACCTGGGAGGATCTCATCCCTCGAGAGCGTGTTCAAATAGTTTATACGACTATTTCGTTCCTGAGTATTTTCATTAGTTTTGGGAATCTGAAATATTTAATTCTCTTGTTATTAAAATATTTTTATGCGTCTTTAAAATTTCTAAGTGAGAATTGAGTGACTCCATAAAGTTATCTGCATTTTACATGCACATTAGAAGGAGAACGGTATATTCCTAATATTGTAAGATTCTGGTAAGTAATTTTTAGGCAAGAGGAATGTTGGAGATTAATTTCCGTAATATATAGATATTTTAAATGCACACTACGATCCCATCGTTCTGATTTATGTTATATACTAAGCTAAATATGTTAAAGCTAACAAAAAAGAAATGGGTTTCTCACAATTTAACTGACATTCAGTCAAAAATTTGTAAGTCAATGTCAAAATTTAGTTGATTCAACTTCATTTGGAGATCATCGAGATTGGTGTATACACTTCTAATGTTTTGAGTTATATTGGAGAAGCCGTTGCTGCTTTTTTGTACATATTTTGATATTTCGGAAATATCACATCGTAAAGATTTTGATATTTCAGTATTGTCTATAATAATAATGATAATAAACTATTATAGACACTCTTTTACATTTATGCTCTTCAATGTACTATTCATTATCCATATTTGATGATATATACGTGTTTTTATTTATTTAATGATGTATACACGTATTCTAAATTTATCTGGAGTTAGATATAGGTAACATATTAAACCAATATAATCCATTTCCTTTAACCACAGTAAAAAAATCTTGACTCAAATAAAGTCAACTCTGTTAGAATGCTGATTTGCAACAGTGTATACTATACATAAGTGGACAAAAATGAAACAAGTGGCTAAAAGTATGTTTGAAACATTTATTCCTGCCTTCAATTTTTGACATAACGCTCACTAGTTCACACTTTATAAATGTAAATCTTGTGATTTAATTAAAAAAGAAACAAATATTCATTAAACTACAAACGACATCAAATAAAAATACCCTTAACACGATTATTGCAATACATTTTTCGAAATATATAAAAGTCATGAGAATAGAAAAACATAAAGGCATTTAGATAAAGATATACATAGAAAGGAATTACTATATTTACGGCAGAGTAAATAGAGAATTTATAAAATTACATAGTAATCTTTTCTTACAAACGTTGTCTCTTTCGTACTAATAGGTCTTAATTATTAGAAATTGAGACACTTAAGGCACGGCGAAATTACGTCTAACTATAAATTACATTTTAAAACTATTATAGACACTCTTGGTAACAATCAGTTGTTAATAACTATCTTTCAAATCGTGATATGTACAAAAATATTTATTTCCATCTTTGCTATCTAGCTTTACATTATAAATAGAAATTTACTTTATAAAACAACTATATTCAAATGATGATTACAATTAAATAAAGGAAATGTAATGAAAATTAATTATTAAAATCATTGACCTTCAGCACCACCTAATACGACATAAATAATAAAACACATGCATAAAAAGTAGTTTACGCTTTTGGGATAACGCACTAAACTCTTTCAGCCACATCTCGGAAATATATTTACGAGTCCCCACTTTTTTAATATAGTATTGGCACAAGTACACGAAACTGTAGTCTATATAAATCGGTTCCTAGAACCGATACTCCTCGAATCAGGCATGTGAGTTTTCTCTTTGTCTCTCCAGTTGTTTTCTGTGATTGTGACGTTTCCTTGCAATTATTGCTATTATTATAACAACCACAGCTAAAGCGACGCCTATTCCTATCCACCAATATACATTGTATGACGCTTCTTTAATATCGGCGTCACTTTTCTGGTCCCCAGCTTCAATAGGATTCTTTATTTCCAATACGGCTACTGTTGACGTTTCAATACCGAATTTAGGTCTATCCTCTGTATCAATATGATTAGCTAAGGGCGTTTCCTCGTATGGCTCATCAACTTGAACATCGTTGTCCATATTAAATTCAATATCTTGATTTTCAGTTGGAGTTTCATCTGCATCAGGTTCAACATAATCATCTTCAACCTCATTTGTTGGATCCAATTGCAAATCCAAATATTCATCTAGGAGACGATAATAGTCAGTTAGACCTGTATACTCTAGACCATTTTCTCTTTTTGCTAACAAATCGCTCACTAACTCTGGCCACTGTATACTGTATCCTTGCATCATGGTGTCGCTGTGGGAAAAGTTATCAATAATTAGATACTTAGTTATACAATTCATTTAGTGATAGACATTTTTAGGCCTCCGTACCTATTTTTCTGTTTATTAAGAATATATCGAAAATTAAAACTATAACTCTTGAAGCCATGAAATAATATATATCGGTTGCAACCAACTGACTTCCAAAATAACAAACATGTTAATGTACCGGTTAAGCAAATAATAATGAATTATCATTTCGCAGAAGACGTCATAATTTTACCTGTTGAATTATAACTGCCTAAGCTTTAGTGGTAAAAGTTATTGTTTTACTTTGCAGTGAGTCCAGCTAACAATTGACTTGTTTTAATTAATTATCACACATACCTTAGACGATCATGATAGGCAGCTACATGAGCCAGTAGATCTGCGTCATCCGATTCAAGCTCTTCCGCAAATGATTGGTATATTTGATATTTCAAGATAAGACCCATAAATTTTCTGTAAAGTTCACAAAAATGCTTAAACTCTTTTCTGGGAAATTTAGAAAAAAAAATGATTTATCTTATTCTTACCCTACAAAAGGCTTGTTTAATAGCACATACGGATCAGAGAGTAAATCTCTATCTGATGTCTCTAACATCGAAAATTTTTCACGGAATTCTTTCCAAGTAGATGTAGATGTTTTACCCGTTAGAACTTTTAATCTCCATTCGTCGGCCGCTAAATAAAAATTTAATCTGAAAATAAATTCAATCATTACAATTATTTATCATAGATAAATATCTGTATTATTTGCTTTCTTATAATATTTTTGTAGATCTAAGTAAATAAATAATGAACAAATAAACCATTTTATTCTTAAACCAAATTTCGAATATAAATTTATGTATACAAGTATCTGGTAGATGAACTATATACATTAAAATTAAATAAAGATAGTAATTTCCAATGAATTCTACCTAGCGTTTTGAGATATTGGGTGTAAACTCCGATTAAAATTCTTAAACTGTATCAATACAATATCTTAAAAATAAAAAAAAGACACCAATTACTATATTGCACAAGTTTCGTGCAAACGTCATAATCTCATCAGATGTTTTAGTCTACCAAACATCATGTATCCTACTAATATTATAATTGCGATAGATTGTGAGAATTTATGAATTTATGTGTTACTCTTTCACGCAAAACTACAGATTGGATTTTGATGAAATAGGTTCTAGGTTACTTTTTATCCCACTAAACGGTTTCCAAGAAACCACGCGAAAAATTAGTAATAATATAATACAGCAAACAATTACATTTAAATGAACAATACTTACTTTGGTAAATCTCGTAACGCCAAAATTAGTTGCAAAATCATACGATGATGGTTTCCGTTAAGATTAAATAGATCCACTGGGAATAATCTGTTTTTATCTATGGCATATGGACTCAAAGCAAGTAAAGAGACAAATCCAGGAATGGCTTCATATATAGCTGAAAATAAAAACTCTTTTTAGGTTGTATGGTTGCCTTAAATCAAATTCTCGGTTTAAAAGTAAACGTCATTCACATATTTAGAATACAAAACAAATGTAAAACTACAATGAGAACCAAATATAAGGCTATGACGGTGTGTTCTGAGCCTGACCTCGATCTTCTTCAATACTCATTCCATAAATATACTTAAAACGTTTTAAGGTATTCTTTATAGAATCAGACAAAAGAGAACCGAAAATGCTTACAAGCACAAACAAAGTAAAAGTAATACGATTTTAGATATGCCACACGATAAATACGACTAAGAGACGAATGAAACCTTTGAGAATGTATGCCTGATTTACTCACCCTCCATTTCAATAGGTATCGAAAATTGAAAGCCTATATTTTATAAAGCGCACATCAATCTCTTTCTAAGTATGTAATTTAATATTCTTGGTAAAATGGCAAAATGAGCTACATATGATCTTATAGTTTAAATATTATCTAAAAGTCTGACTGCTTTAAATATTATGATGTTACTTTGAGAAATGTCATCTGTGACAACGGTATATAAAACTATTTTATTCGTTGCTGTAAATAATTTTTTTGTCTCTCTTCTTTAACTTTACATTACAAAGAGAGAAGAAAAAAATATTTATAAACATGTTAGTTAATAAATAAAAAAATATTAATATAAAAAAAGTCAGCATAATATGTCTTATTAGATTAAAAATACCTAATTGCTTGCTTTAATAAAAAAACAAATATTCATAAGTCATATCCTGCCTATTAAGACATAAAGTCATAACCTGCCTATAAAGACGTAAAATGTAGACAAAACAAATTTTCATCTCAAATGAAATAGCATTAGGTACTGAAATTCGAGGTAATTAAGGTACCACAACATCAGAATACATACGCTTAACCGAGAAAATAGTGAAAATTAATTCTGTACATCGACATGACCGGTAAATCGAACCAAATACTGAATTATAAGCATATTATTATACTTGTATTATTTGTGATGGGTCAAATTACTCTATATTAGCTAGCTAGCGATTTTTTAATTTAATGAAGATCAGATTCTTTTTTAAAATTAACTGATTAAAACTACAAAAACAGTAAAATTAGATTCAATAATAATAAATAAGGAAAGTTATTAATGGAATTGCATATTAGAGAGAGTAATAAAAGAAACTGAGATATTAGAAGTTCAATATGAAAAGCAACAAAGCTTAATTGGATTAGAGGAAGTAAAAACCTTCATTGAGCTATGAAGATTGTGCAAAATTAACTACTGTGGCATGACAGACAGATTAACAGAAAATATCTAAGTAAAATCGAATTAAATCCTATTAATTTCAGATGATTGACTTACCTGAATAACGTGGAGCTTCTCTTAGTATGTAGGTATTGTTACTATACATAGCTGTTGACTGTTTGTACAATATCTTCATTGTTGCCTCGTGGGCGTCCAAATAGTTTCCTATGCTGACATCTTTGCAAGACACAACTCGGACTTTATTCGGTTTGCACCAATCTACTAGTTTTGGTGGACAACTGCTGTTGAAAACTGACTCAGATAACACTTCTGGTCTGATCTCACCCAATTTTAGATCGTTTATGAGGTTCGCCGCTGATTTGAAAGCGTTCGACCCACCAAGGTTCTGTAATTGATTACAATTATATATTTATTCGAGTAGCTCGGTGGCGGAGTAGATAAATACTGCGGTCCATGAGCATTGTCGTTAAGTAATTTACGCAAGAGTCGGTCACGGGATGGGTCACCAAAAATATTATTTCGAGCTACTCACTAAGCCGCCGGACCTGAGTGCATTTGCAGTCGTTAATACCCTCCAATCTGCATTGGGCCAGCGTGAAGGGTGGCCTATCAATAGGAGGAGGGAGTAGCATTACAACGGAGACTAAATTTACTTATTTTTCCTTGTATTGCATTATGCAAAAAATATTAAGATATTAATCAATAAAAAATGCGATTCAGATTAGTAAATTATTCAGTTCAACACTCGGGTGTCGCGTCCAGTGTCTGATGGTTCAGTTTCAGTAATTTCAACTTTCATATTTAAAAATTAAGTAGTTTTAAAAAAATAGATTCACAGATTATTTTTTTTTTGTTTCATTTCTTTGAGAATCTTTTGGATTGGGGCTAATGCTCCCTAATTTTTTTTATACAGAAACAAACTGTTATAAAAATTCATTTATTTTTTTTTATTTCAAGAAATAACTTACAAAGCGTCCATCACTTATGGTGAACGTCAATTGTGTCCGCATGCGGGCAACGACCGCACAGTTCGCAACCGATACAGATTTGCCGTTTACTGTACCATTTGACAGTTATGAGATAATGCTGCCAAGTACGTCATCGATATGCATCGCATTCTCTTGCTTACAAATACGTACGGTCGGTGCGACCGGTACATTATAGTGAATGGAATGCTTCATAAAAGCTATAGAATATGTTGCGTACTGTGCATCTGTTGCGTGCTTACGGACACAGTGGACGCTCACTTTTTCTTTATGGGATAGGGGGCAGACGAACAGACGGATCACCTGATGGTAAGTGATTACCGTCGCCCATGAACACCTGCAACATCAGAGGGGCTACAAGCGCTCTGCCGGCCTTTGAGGGACGAATATGATCATAGGGAGCAAAGGGTTGAGGGGTAGAGGGAAGGGAATAGGGAGGGGTTGGGCCTCCGGTACCCACACTCACACGACGAAACACAACGCAAGCGTTGCTTCACGTCGGTTTTCTGTGAGGCCGTGGTATCACTCCGGTCGAGCCGGCCCGTTCATGTCGAAGCGTGGCTCTCCCACAGCTAATACTTGATTTGTACACTTTACCTAAATGTATCTTATGCTTTATAGAAACTTAATAATCACCATTAATTCAAGATTTGCATGCACTTTCTGGTAAACCGCCGGGTGTTTTGGCAGTAAACTTTCTATAATATTAGACCAATCGTCTCCGTTCAAAGATCCTGAAACAATAATAAGTAGTCTTTTAAAAAAATAGGTATTATAATGATGAAAAAAAAACAAATAAAATATTTTAAACTAGAAACTTTTTTCTATATAAGTTAATTAATTTATAGAAGTTACATGAAACGTAATATTAACAAATATACTAATAAGATAAAACATATTAATAAACACAGTTAAAGTCAAAGTTTGAAGTTATGTATAAGATACAAATGAAATTGAAAATTATTATTTATTTGTGGTTTGACTTAAAGCTGAATAAAACATTCATAGCGTTTTCTCGTACTTTAAATTAATAAGGTATATTTAAAACAAGAAAACCTGTTAATTAACAACACTAATTACTGCTAAACCAAAAAGATTCCAACTATGAAGATATAAATAGCTGTAAACATGAAATAGCCAAAAACAATTTCGTTGCCAATAAATAGTTCACATATTTCTTTCTCAGGACAAGGTTATGAACTCATATCTTCTGATTTTATTGGTACATAAGAAAATTAGGATCGGATATTGTGTGGGCAGTTCAGGGTACAATAAAACGGTTCGGGTGGATGCCGATACTCTCAGGGGTATCGCAATTCGAATAGTTTACGCCTCTGGTATACCATTTTATTGCGATTAACGTATAGTGTTTCCAATTAATTTTTATAGAAAACTAGCTGACCCAAAATCAGTAGCGCCTTATGCTCATAGCATATTAAAACAGCACAGCAGTAACATACAGCCCGCAAGGTGTAAACTCGCATACCACTAGTTGCGAGCTATTGCTAGCGGCGACTATGCGATGGGTTTTCGCTAGCTGACGCCTGGAGGGAGGGTCGCCGTTTGCGGCGGATACTTGAAGTTGCCTTGTTGTCTAAATATATTATTGTCAAATTAAAATGAAACATTAATCGCTGAGTTTGAGCTGTGCCACTTAAGCGTGCTATAAACTTAAGAATAAAAAATGTAGTGTAGTATATAAACTTAGTCTTTTTGAGATTAGTGTATTGTTGATTATTAGCGTAGTGTATTATGAAAACAAAATATATTTTTTACTTATTCGCTTACTATAAATATTTGTGTAATTATCTCCAAGTCTAATGTTCGAAAAATTAATATTTCTATCATGAATAATGGAAGATCAATTTGACGACAATTTAGAACGTTCAAAGATTAAGTCTATTAGATTCATAATGACGAATATTACATTCACTGGGTTGATAATCGGCTTTTATAATGATCAATTACAAATCTCTTCATTAATATTCATTCTGTTATAGATCGACAGTCAATTTGCGACTGTGAAAGAATTAATGAATCCACTTAAGCGAACAAAGCGACACCACCCAAACCAAACCTAAACCAAAAATATTAATTCACTAGCTGACCCGACAGACTTCGTCCTGTCAAAAAGATTTGTAATGTGGCAGTTTTTTTGCCTACGTATTTAAAAAAAATCTCCTGAACAGAACCGTCACCCTGGTGATAGGGCGTTGTGAACTCCTCCAACTATGTATTCTGTGCTCCAACGCACACACGCACATTGTTTTGATAGATATGATCTTTGACGTTAGGAACACACCTACATTGCTTAGACAACAGTGAGTGCTTGTAATTTAATATGAACTTTATACCATAGCAATAAAGCTCAAATTGACTACGTTTTAGTTACAAATCATTTGTATGGGAAAAAGAAAAGGGCTATTTTTAGGGTTTTTCCAGCAATAATTCTCGCCGTAAAAACCATCCTTGAACTTCAAAAAAAAGATTTGGCCAAATTGGTCGAGGCGTTGTTGAGTTATGCGCTTACCAACACATTTTGCGATTCATTTTTATATATATAGATTATTAATTGTGAATAAAGAAATAAATCTTAATAAACTATAATAACAAGGGTACAATTGTGTTATTATGTATAGTCGTGTCCTATATTTCTCTGCATTAAAAAGATCACAAACTTACTTATTTTACAGTTACTTCAATTTCTCATTATAATTGTAACCTTATAAGTAAAAAAAGGAATTACTTTGCAGCAAAACGGTGTGTTGAGAAATCATATACTTTTTTGTAACATTATTTTAAAATAAATCACATATCCGACGGAATGCAAAGAAGTCACTTACTTTCAAATATATAAGTATATTTTTTTAGGATAAGATGAGGTTTGATGCAAAATCCACATAGATTTTAGATGATTCTGATGTTATATATGTTCTTGAAAAACAATTATAATGTAAAAAGGTTTAACATTTTTTTATAAACATACATTAGGTAATTAAACCGATAAAAAAGATTAGTAATTGACCTTGAAAATACGGGAATTTAATTTTAAACGTATTTTTTCGTTTTGAATTCGGAAGCAAATTATAAAGATAAAACATATTTTAAAGATCAAAATGGCCAGTTCGACAAAAATAAAACTTAATAAAACGTTATGATATTTGGTAACAACTGAATTAATTGTTATTTAAAAAATAAACCCAAATTAAATGTGAAGTATCTTGGGAAAGAGAACCCGCTTTTATGCAATAATTAGATATTATAACAATAAGAATACAATACCGCTGATTCTACAAAGAGGAAGCGTAATAAGGTTAACACTTCTACTAACTTAATAAATGAACCGGCAAAGTCTTCCCGACTGCATCCACTCCTTTTAATCTGAGAGCAATGTAGTTATGTAGCTTCGTGTAGAGAGGTTTCACATGATCCCACAGCTCGCGCGCTTTTAGAATAGCACCCTCATATTCCACGAGAGAATCCCAATATTCCTCGACGGTCTTATAGTCTGAAAAAGAATTTCCTTATAAGATAACACATACATGAATACGGGAATAAACTTAGTTCTACTTTGTGTGCACAGGTAACTTGAGGGTGTCACAAGAATTTTAAGCATTGAATTAAAAAATAATTTTAATAGTAATAGCGAAATTCGGATTTTCTCAACTTGGTTCTTTAGATAATTCTTTATATAGATACTTCTTTAATATTGAAAGAACATAAGTATGTGGTGATCTGTACTAATCGTAACTCTCATTTAAACGAGAGCAAATTACGAGTAATATATAATAATATTAATTATTATTTTAGAGTAATTATATTAAACTTTGAAATATTACTAATTATTAAATGCCTAATAATTATTAAGCTTACAATTTTGAACATTATGTTAATTAAGATATTTCTAGTCTTCTAATTAACAATTCGACATTCATACTCACTGAAATAATAATTTAAACCTTACCAAATTGTTCCTACATTTACCTGTACAAATTCATTTAAATACTGCAATAGAAAATATTGCCAATTACATAATATTATATATTAAGCAATAGAGGCAATATTTATTAAGCAATATTTTTGTAAATGAAAACCAATAATGTTAATCTTACCTATATATTCTTACCTATTTAGGGTAAATAAGTAAGAAAAATTTAGTAATTTAACACTTTTTATTTCTTTATTTGAATCTTATAAACAAATAACTCGTTAAAGGCCTGATTCTAATGAAAACTGAAAGGTGGGTACATTTTCCGGAGGCAAGTGTTTCATCAAAAGATCTACTTAGAAGTTATCACAAGTTTCCACTGACCTTTTGAAGAATTCCTTAACAAGGGAAGAATTTGTTCGAGATACTCATTAATGTCGGGCAGGTTATTATCCCAGGATTGCTTCATTCGCCGTAGAGTTGCCTCGTCTTGCTGTCTAGCGTAGCTGATATGAAATTCTGTTAAAATAAATTTTATAATCAATACTAATAACATCAATTCAAATGTAGGTGTATCATCAGATATCGTTCCTGCCTTCCAAAGAACGCAAGAGCTCGAGATAGTAAATTTTTAGCCGCTCATGGGACACAAATTCATACTTACTTTTAAGAAGACAATAGACTTCTTAAAAGTACTTTTGAATCGTCCAACATTTTTTCCCTACCACTCGTTCAGGACGTCTTTTGGTTGATAAGAAGAACGAGCAAGAAACTCACCAGCTCTAATAAGAATAATGACATTTACAAAAACTATGTCATTAGCAGATCAATATATTATAAACAGAGAGAGAAAAAAAACGATGGTCTTATAATGATAACATAATCATTTAATAATAATGGAAGCAAGATAATGAGTTTAGAAGTAATCACCAATCCAATTCCTGGATCTTCTCAAGTCCAAGCGTTCTTATCTGTTATATAATCGGATACCTTATAATAAGCTTTTTTATCAATAAGCAGCTAAATAAATTATCTGTATCATCAAATTAGTTTTTCTTCACCTCTGATATCAATTTAAGTTATTATCTTTATTAATCCAGTAAGTTTCTATGTAAACAGGTGCTTTCCCTAGAATGAAGTAAGCTTTTTAGCTCATTGCAGAAAATTCTTGGAAAAGAAAGATAGAATTCTCGTTAAATATTTACTCCGAGAGAGCAAATGTTATTTTACTTTCAAATATATTAAATTAGCAAATTTACTATCATGTTTACTTTATTCCCACCCACGGAGAAAATATTCTTTTAAAGTCATTGCATTCTTTTATTACTAGTAAAAAGAATGCATGGTTTCGTCATTATATTATCTTTTTATTATAATACTTCCAGCTAGTGGCTTCTCGCGCATGATCCTGTAGTTTACAAAAAATATTACTCCTGAATGACTCCTTATATTGCTAAAAACTGTATTAGAATCCGTTGTGTAGTTTTAAAGGTCTTAGCGTTCAGACAGCGGAAAACGACATTCCTTTATACTATGTATAGAATATCTAGTTAAGTGCCTTAATAAATTTATGAAAGTATGAAATTGAACTACGATCATTACTAATCCTTACATATTACCAACTTTTAGGTAAAGACATTTGCGATAACAAAGATTCTCACCACAAGTTTGAATTGGAGTAAAGGAAAACCTTCTCTGAATACTGTCCAATAGAATTCATTTTGCTTTAACGTCAACAAGAAGACTCGATAAAGGAGAAAAGGTATGTAACCTTTTTCTTCATAAACTCTACAAGTGTATCTAAAAAACGCAACTCAATATTCCATATGATTAAACAATTTAAGGAAGTTTCCATATTACATTGAGTTAATCCCGATTCGTCATTGAATATCTTATATTATGTTCTTTCTTTGAATCTAAACTATAATACATGTATAATACGCAGACTCGTTTCGATATCGATAATTTATCGAGGCTTTAAGAATCAATCAAACCCTTCGATAGCCGTATCGATATTTTTTACTATGGATGATAGATATCATTCATCATCATCAGCCCTTTTTACGTCCCCACTGCAGGGGCTCAGGCTCCTAATGGATGGTTAATGAGGATGAGCCATGACCCTCCACGCTGGCCCAATGCGGATTGGAGGGTATTCACGACTGCAAATGCAGCCATGACCAACGGCTTATCGTGCCTTCCAAAGCACGGAGTAGCTAAATAATATTTTTTGGTGACCCATCCCGTGACCGACCCTTGCGAAAGTTGCTTAACGACAACGATCACTTGGATGATATCGTTGCCCTCTAATAATAAAAAATAAATAATACAGTGATCATAATTTACAATTTTTTATCGTTGACAGATGGACTCGATGGAATCTTGATAGATACGCGGCGTGTAATAGTGAGACCTAGCAGCCATATATTCGCTTGGGATATAGCGGTTAACAGTGACGAATTTAACTTTGCATGTTATGTTAATAGTTATTGTAATATTATTAAATACTCTTTACACGTGCAAGATTAAAACTTTTTTACATTAAATAAACTAAATAAAAACATGATCAGCGGTTCTCTAATCTCTCACATATCTTTTTAGCGATGGAACCGAAATTTTATGTGCACTGTTTAATTATAAATAAATTAATATATACCTACTGATGCATTGTAATGAATGCACACAAGGAATATTTAGGTATTTTTATGCTACCTTTTCACATTTACCATATTTTCCCATCACATGATTCGAGGAGCCCTGGAGCTCAGCGGAGCGTAATTTAAGAATAGCTGATCTAGAGATAGAAGATTTAAGGCTGTACAGCCTAGGTAAAGGTAAGTAGTACCTTATTTAATTAATTTATGGGACCTGCCAAACAGGATCGATATTAACAACAGTACCAACAAGATTCAATAGCGACTTTATTATTACTAAAGTTTAGATACTTCAGTCTTTCAATGATTAAGACAATCGATAGTTGCTAGTGATAGTTGCTAACAACACTAGTTATTTCACATTAAGAGACATCTAGGAACAATTCAAGAAACAAACAAAATTTTCAATTCGTTGACCTGAAACGTGTCGAACCTGTGTAATATGCGTAAATTCACGTTCCGAAAATATATTAGACACAATTTTAAAAGGTTTAAAACTCATACTTTCTAAGCATTTACAATAATATTATCCATGTAGGTTATTCTAATACTATGGTAAACTTCTTACAAAAATTTATACCTATTTGTCTATTAAAACCACCTCCTTTATTGCTTTTCAAAATAGCAGCCTTTAATTGTTATACGATTTCAAAAGAATTAGGTAGTAACAATTACTATTGCGACAATTTTTGTACTCTTATTTTGGAATATTCGTCATACCAAAATAAAAAAGCCATAAGGATGTAAATCAAGTAGACATTGAGGCATATATTCGATGATTATCAATATGCAATTTGAAGATGACAACAAGAATCATGCGACTTTGTTGGAAGTGCTTGATGAACGAACTACTTTTGTGGGATTCGATACATTTTTAATCACCTAAAAGATGCGGCTCAGCTTCAAGTTCAATTTAACATTCTATATTTTGTCGTATGTATAGATTTAGTCGACTCTTTTACCACACGGCGATATCACAAACCGATCTTCTTTAATCATCTTACATTGAATCGATTTTCATTGGTGATACTAATGAAAACCGATTTTTGATGTTATTGACTTAATATTGTGGTGGCAAATTTCAATGGCGTCTTCTAAGAGTCGTTTGTAAAATCTTAAAAGGCAACCCTCCTAATTATCCTTTTACGTGTTAATAATTAAAGATCCACTTTAACGACTAATTAAAACCAATAAAATAAAGTATTCCTTAAGCATCTGAGTAGCTCGGTGGCGTAGTGGATAAGCGCCGCGGCCCGCGATCATAGTCGTTAAGCAACTTTCGCAAGGGTCGGTCACGGGATGGGTGACCAAAAAATTATTATGTCGAGCTACTCCGTGCTTCGGAAGGCACGTTAAGCCGTTGGTCCCGGCTGCATTTGCAGTCGTTAATACCCTCCAATCCGCATTGGGCCAGCGTGGAGGGTCATGGCCCATCCTCCTTAACCATCCATAAGGTAGGCCTGAGCCCCTGCAGTGGGGACGTAAAAGGGCTGGTGATGATAATCTGAGCTATAGGTAAACATCTAAACAAACCAATTAAGCACGTGTCAGACGAAACTAACCTCTCAGCGTGCAGTTGTTACTGCCACAATCATAGTTGGATGCAAACCGCAGGTTGTGTTCGGATGTAACACCGAACGTAACAAGCTAGAACAAACGAAAATTAACAATGTTATAGAATTTATGAATAACAGACGGCTAAAAGTACGGTCATGGCATATGACCCAGCAAGTGAGAAATAAATAGTTCTCAAAGTAAATCTTATAGATTATAAAATTATACTTAATTTTTAAATCAAACCAGAAGATTGCACCTATCCGATACTTTTACTGAACTAACTTAATAAAGGTGATTGTAACGGTTATAAAGAATATGAGTTAAATTACAAATAAAGAAAAAAAGAAAGTGTGGAGTAATTACGAATATTGAATTTCGAAATACAAATCTCGAACCATGCCAGTTTTTCGGTACTGTATATTAGAATCTTATGATATCATCAAAAGTGTAACTAGGAGTTTATACAGCCCTTCTACAAGTTACTTTAGAGATGACAGATGACGAAGGTCTTGATGTAAAGGACGATTTAATTAAATAGCATTGACGACCTCCATCACGAGTGGTTTGCACGCCAATTTCATGGTATCACTAACCCCTGGGGTCCGGGATTCGATTCTCAATCCCAAGTCAAATGAGATAAACAACTCTTCTAATATTACCTTCAGTCACGCCGCTGTCCCAAAATAATATATTTAATACGCCTCATTTTTATGTAATGGCTTGTTTTAGATTGGGTTTGTTTTCGTGTTTTTCTTTTTACCTTTCGTATTTTTTCTATTTTAATAATTTACAAAACTCTCGAAACTGGGTTAATCAGTGTTTTCAAAAAATTATATTCGGTGTTTTATTTTGGTACAGCCAATGTGATTATAGTACAGTAGTAAGATAGAATACTTGTTCAAATTTTATCTAATAACAATAATTATTACATAAACATGTGAGCTACAATAACTTTTATTAATTTGATTTTATGATAATGTTTAAATTTTCTGCTTAAGATTCCTGAATTCAAGTAGCAAGAAATATACATTTAGTAAAACGCTAGAAATCCCCGAAATCCATTGTCTTTGCATATAATGATTTATTAATCGCCCGGGGAATCATACGTATAATGCTCAATAACAAGACTGAAACGCTCCAAGAATCCATCTCAGGTATTTACTAGACTTCTATTGAATATACCTTTAACGCTTTGAAAGGTACAACGTAAAGCAATATATCCCGCAGCTCTTCAACGTGCCATCTCATAAATAAAAGCGAAGATTTATGTGCAATTACGTTTTGCTATCTACAGTAATAAAAACAATCAAACGATTTCATTACCATTGAACTATTTAATATTTAAGATTCGGTTACAATAACGGGTTGCAAAAGTGCTTAAACTTAAAACAAAATACTTTAAATGATTACATTTAGTTTCTAAGAAAGAAATAATGTTAAAACATTTTCAGTCTCCAAAACTAATTGACTCCAAAATTTCTTTCTTTGTAAATTTTAATTTATCTGTCTTATACTTTTTTTTTCACGAAATTGACACTGGAATAGCCATAGCAGAGGATGGGCAGATCTTTCTAATGTTTTATAAAGGTAAGTAAAGTAATTCATTGTATTCCTATCTTTCCTTGGTCAAAAATTCTGTGTGGATTTTACCATACCTTAATCCATTGTTCTGTATCTAAAAGTACATCTCCCGGTTGCAGCAGTAACTTCACTTTTCTTCTTAGAATATCATCGTCTTGTCCCAGTGCATGTCCAGTGACAGCACTCTTGACTTCGTCTCGAATTTTGCTCGCGAACAAACCGAAAGATTTATCTCTTTCCAGCTGTAAGGAAAATAAATTTTAATTAATCAAAGGATTCGCTGGATTATTTATTAAACGTGTATGTATTTTCATATAATTTAGCTAGCGTCATAAATTAACAAAAGCTTTGCCAGGTAAAACCAGGCATTGGTCAGGTAGGAGTGATGATCGTCTATACTAATATTATAAAGAAGAAAGATTTGATTGTTTGTATGTTTGTTTGCAACGAAAAGGCACTGCAACTACTGTACCGATTTAAAAAATTCTTTCACCTACGGGAAGCTACATCATATGCAATGAATATAGGCTTCATTTTATCATGAAAAACGGCAAATAAAGAAATAAAAATGGGAGTGAAAGTTTGTATAGGGAATTAAAACATTTTCATAGTAAACCATTGTTTACGATACAATTTAATTATTACACAAACACATTTGCCTGCTACCGGGAAAAATAACTCGGCTCACCAGGTTAACCAGAAGGTCATTTAAAAGACACGAACGAATTTAAAGAGGCGACTCTTACTCATAACTGGAACAAATATGTGAAGATAATGGCAAATTATTGAAATTTTCAGACATTGTTAAGACAAATATTGAAATAAGTAGATTTCCAATATTTATGAGTTACTATATTTATTTTTATTCAAAAGTAACAGTAGGTACTGTTTCAATAAAATAATTAATTATTCATACAATCTTAGGTTACAAAATTAAGAAATTGGTCCAACGTACAGAAGAATTATTTATATCAAAGATATTTCTAATTATGCAAATAAACAAATATAAATGAATTAAAGCATACAAAGTTGCGTACATTGCGAAGTGTGAAGTATTTGAGAATATGTGACGTGATAAATATGGGTCTAATATATAACCTTATTTTTTGAAGTCGGGTAAAAACCTTATTTTTGTGTGTCCCGATTTATTTTACTTCATGTATCGATTTCAAACAAATCGGACCTTACAACACTAGTTACAAGCAAAATGGCGTTTCGTGACTGGTGGCGTGTAGCATTTCAAGGCGTTCTGAAGTGTAGCCATCTTTATAAAATAAATCTATGTTTTCACACATTATTTGAGTAACAAAACCGAGAACACAACAATCTGTCAGCAATTCCAATCGTACGAATTTTAAACGGCTTTATTTATAACTAGCTTCCGTCAGCGGCTTCGCCCTTTGGTATCTAGGGAACAGTTCAGTGGGATAAAAAGTATATCCAAAACAAGTCCAAATCCAAACTTAGAATTTCATTTAATAAATCATTGGATATGGTTTCATATCATGACATGGATATACTGTACTCTTTGTCATGGATATAATTACAATGATAACAATGGTGTTTCTTGGCCCTGAGAGTCTTCAGCCTCCATGCAGTTTCTGCTGCACAGAGAGGTGTCTGTGACACCTAAATGTGAAAAGGTGGTTATTGAAATAGCCATGACAATCGATAGTCGTTATCAGGATGGAGCTTCAATTCGTCAAATATATCAATTCCACGTGACACGTGTCCTTTTATCCATTGAATAGCGATTTTATTCAAAGTTTCTGTCATGTTTAGAATTTTGGTGGCTCTCATGTGCACACTTCATCTGATAAACCTGCTTTGAAAGTGTGTAGAGCTGAGTTTCTGCCAGAGAAGATTAAGATATTGAAAAATTTATTACACATCACCGAAATGCTACTGACTGCAAGAAGAACTACACTCTCCAAAATATCGGTACAGTTCGTCTTTTATTATCACGTCGTTATTGCCGCTAAATAAGTACAGAAGATTTGCCTGTTGAACAAATATCGCTTCAAAACATAATTTATTGTAAATTTTGACAAAATCTATCATAGCGACGGCTATAAAATATTTTCATCTATAAATACGATATATTTTCAAGCATCGCCAGAAAGTAAGACAAATATCCATTAAGCCTAGATTATTACATTATTGCCACTTGTAGCACTTGTAACACTCGTACGAATTAACGTGGCACCTGACAACCTATTCTATTTCGCCGAAAACGAAATTTCATCAAATATCGAAATGATAGTACGACTCCAAAGAAACGCAATTTTCAATAAATGGAACGGAATTAGGACCTGACACTGCCTCTGACCGACAATCTTCATAGATATGATTTTAACACAATCATAAAAACCATTTGATATTTTACGAATTTTTGATCGACGACAAATATAATCAATTGCCTCAGGTGTCATGTTAATTCGTACGATTAGTAGTCGCTTAAAAAAAAACAAAGGCAACATAACAATATGATATGAAATATTACGTTTTTAATTTTGTCCACGTTGGTTTAGAGCCACGAATAAAATAGCATCTAATTTAATAGCAGGTACACAATTAAGAAAGTAACTTTTTGTACGTGTTACGAACTGGCCAGCAGGCCGGTGAGATATTTTTATGTCTTTATTTTTGTTGACATGTTATTCTCCTTTTTTCTTTGTCTTGGTTCTTTCTGCTGTCATGTAAGTTAGCTGCGCATTTTAGTTTGTATATATTATAGTTATTATTTCCTTAACTTTGAGCCCTTTCTTATCTCTTCAACTTCTATCACTACTACCTGCCCGCTATAGTACGAATACACGAACAAATATCGATAGACTTATAAAAAAAAAAAAATTCTCACAAGGTTTTAGTACATTCAGTAGTCTTTGATTTTTCGGGACATTTATCGTCCCAATTAGGTGCAAATTGGCACGGATCTTTTGACCCTTGAAAATGGGAACGTCCTGCGCAAATCGGGACACCTAGCAACACTAGCAGTTTAAAGGATCATTTTTTCAGTTTTTAACTAAAATATTAAGTGTGTTTTACTGTGATTTCATAGTAATTGTTAATTTGACCCAAAAAGAAATACGTATTTAATATTTTTCTATGTTTGACTGACGGACTAAATACATTTTTTTTTACCCAAAAATCATCTTTATTGTCTGTGATAATTAACAACAGTTTTTTTAATATAACTTTTATATTTGGAATTAATGGGGGTTTTGATGGAATCCTGATGAAACAACAGCTGACATGGGTTGAAACTTGAGTTATTATAAGACAAATTCTCAAGTATCACATTTCCGAAATCGAAATCATCAAAGTTATCAAATAATGGTACAGCTAATCAAAACATGACGCTTTAGATTAAGGAGGATAGATGCTGTAAACGAATTTTGAAATTAAGTGTAAATAACAGATCAGTAAAACAACCTAAATATACAAAGCCTGTACAATTAACCCCACAGAACTCATTAGGGTATCTATTTCTGTAATCAACCCTTCCAATATATGTAGTAGAATCGAAGCGTAGACTTTGAAGTCCATTTCAATTATTTCAATCTACTACACGCTTCCAAAATCCACGCCAACGAATTTTGGGGATAAAAAAATAATAATATAGAATTTTGTATCTTTTAGTATTAAGTTTATTGGCGAAAATTTAGTAACAAAAATTTATTTATTTTTAATAAAAAGACATTTCTGTTGTTTATTAATAAATTTTCGACTAATAATAAGTCCAACTCTACCAGATATTTCAAAAGATAAAGCTAACCGTAGAACTTTCACAAACATTCTTATTTTTTCGATAACAAAATGGGTTTGTTTTTTTCTTTTTTCATCGTTCATATAGCAAGAAACGAACATTGGCTTTTCCAAAAGTATTTCGTCATAATATCATGTGACTTATATTGTAGTCACGTAAACGTTGTAACTGGAGTATTTTTACTTATCTCTGCGTCATGTGTCCTGTGGGATAGTAAGGAAGCGTGGTAAGGCGAATGTTTCGTAATCTTACCGTGTACGACCATTAATCACAATCATAGAGTCACAGTCGAATTACGTTGCAATATTTATGTCACCATATTTATGACTATATTTTTGCTTTATATTAAGTTTCCTGTTGGAATTGATTCTAACCAGAAATCGGCAGAGATTCTGGATTGAAACACGTCGAGATCATGATTCTAATAAAATTATAATGAGAGAAGATTTTATTGTTTATTGACAGGTCTTAAGATTTGTTTGATCTTCTTCGGCGGCTTAAAGTAAGTATTGTTATAAGCTCCCTCCAAAACAAAAAAAAAAAAAAAACAGTAAGTTAATTCTGTAAATATTAAATAAAAGGGAGCAATTTACTTTTTTTTGTTGGAGTTTGTTTCGCCAGTTCTTCTCAGAGAAGACTCCCAAATTTGGAACTAGTGGTAGTTTACGGCAGCCAGGGGTAAATAAATAAGTCAATTTTATTTTTAAAATTCCATTAAGTATAAATATTTTTATCCAATAATATTGTATGGAAGGTAGCTATACTCTTAATTAAAAAGACCATCAACAAAAGTCTTATGTGAACACAGTACCTGTAAAGGATCCGAAACGTCATTAAAAGAAAATGCAAACCCGATGAAACTGTTTCAAAATTGTTTCATTTAATGGATAGTGCGCGTGCAAATAAAAGAAATCAATATTAAATATATTATCTTTTTGTAAAAAATCCTAAACCGGTTAAAAATATAGGGACTTTTCTTAATACGTGTTCACGTGAATACACGCCATTAAATTTAGATACCTTTTTTGTGAAACCCTGTTCTATTCCCATCAGTTCTTCCCAAGTAGACGTCGCTCTTTCTGCACAGTTATCGATGTAGTCCATTTCCACCAGTTCAACTACAGAGTTCAGCCATACTCTGTCTCCTACCGATGACGTAGCACTCAGTAGTAATGTGAAATAGTACACGCAGATTACTGGTAGTGTAGTCCTCATTTTACCTGTTGACAAAAACAAATAGATTGGTGAGAATTTCATTTGAATAAGACCATCGTCAGCTTATCCTCACTGTTGAGGTATACATTATCATCATCAGCCCTACGACGCCCACTGCTGACCATAGACTTCCCCCATAAGTATCCAAGACGATCAATTTTGCGCTACCCGCATTTTGCTTATTATATGCTGAGGTACACAAGCTTTATCTATGGATGGAATTAGATGGACATGGACTCAGTGCCGGTTGGTTCGGTGTTAACCATTGCAGATGTTACCAGGACTTGAACAGAACTCAATCATAGTCATGATTATCAGCCTATTCTATGGATGGAACCGAATCATAATAGGGAGGACCAAGACCCACCGGGCCTAATACCGATTGGTGGATTTCTTAACATCTGTAGAAGCAGGCAGGATCTAACAAAGGCTTCTGAAGCATGGAGTAGCTCGAGATAGTAAACTTTTGACCACTCGGCCAGCTTCTAGCCATGCTTTAAAGCATATACATTTCCGCTGAGTTAACTAAAAAAATGGTTACCCATCCTACGACACTTGCTTAATATCACGTTAATATCTGCTTCATCAAACTCCACATACCTAAAACTTAAAAAAATAAGGATTGATAATTAGGTAAAAAATTACACCAACCGCAGGTGCGCAATGCTATTTTTGTACTTAAATTACAATATTTTCATTATTTCCATTATCTAAAAGGATCTTAAATTGAAACAACATACCTAGAAATGAAATAAAAATTCAATTTTTTTATGACCGCATTTATAACTGTTCCATTCATTCGTGATTCCGAAAGGGTCACGAAGATGAAAAGAAAATTAAAGGCCCACGATTCATAAAGTGATTGTGGCTTCCATCTTTTGAACGCCTACAACGGAAGATATTAAAACCACATCAAGGGAGAGAAAAAGGCAAAACGTATTTTTTATGCAAATTCACAATTTGACTTATACTGAACTGTTTTGTGCAGGATACATTTTCTCAAATGTTTTCTTTTTTTTTAAGAATAATATAAGTGTATTTGATTTATCTTTATTTATTTCATATCTGGGGGCGGCATGACATAATCTGCTTTGCTCCAATTATTTGATCCCATGCAGTGTACGTAAATAAAACACGACTGCCATAATCGAACTGAAATTAAAAGACATAGATTGTATTATGGCTTGGCAAAACGAAATACTCATTGCAGTTAGGAAACCGTTCTATGAACATATGTAATCTAAGTCCAGACTGCAATAAGATTTTTTTTATCCAAGCCATAATACAATATATCTTAGAACTTGTTTCTTTGCTTGTTTTATTTTATTTTTTATAAAATATATAATATATTTTCTGAATGTATTAAATATTTTTGGAATACCCGTTTTGTCATAATTAAACAAGATTTTATTTTTAAAAGACATCGTTTAAGCCGCCATATTGAACATTTAAAAAATATATAGCTATAGCCTGTGATACTCGGAATGATTAAAAGTTTCGAATGATGTTCTATACATTTATATCCATTTATGATTTTAAAAATTATGGTGCAATAAAGTCACGTACATATAAATAATATTAACCTTTTTTATCATTAGTGTAAACTGATTGATTTTTTGTCCTTTGCACATGAATCTATGTCAATACAAAATTCTCAGACAAATAGTGCATTCCTAAGGAGTTTCTTTTGTTATCGGCAAAATCACACTCATATCCTCATCTTCATCAGGCCTTTTACGTCCCCATTGCAGAGGCTCAGGCTTTCCTTATGGATGGTTAAAGAGGGTGGGCCATAACCCATCACGATGGCCCAATGCGGATTCTCATAAGTATACATAATAGGATTTTATCAACCATATTAAGTTATTCAGATATTTACTTTACGTTTTTTCCGCCATGTGTTACCTGGAAGAGATTGCTTCGTAGCAATAAGGCCGCCCTTTGTATTCTCTCTCTTTTACTAGCATCTCTGTAATATCTATAATAGCGTGCAATAAAGAATATATTATTATCATTACAAAGTTTACTATTGTCATACAATACTATAAACTGACATCAGGTTTACATGATAGGTAGATAGATTATGTTTTATTTTTTTTAATCGTTGGATTTTTAGAACCTATGTAATTGTCGTATGTTCAATTTCAAAATACTTATAAATTAAAAAATAGACACTAAATATCCCGTTCTCATATTCAAGATTGATAATTGCACAAATATCGGACAAACTCTAATTTATTGTCTAAGTATAATTTGTATAGCTGAAGCACTTAAGATATAAGAATCGGTAACGTGGATATAGAGAAGAGAAATACACTAAGATAAAATAATGTAACTTACCGACCTACGGCGTACTTTTCGAACCATGGCAAATGCTAGCCCTGTACTCAGAAACTATTAAAGATAGGTATTCGATATATCGTGAACTGTTTCATTGTCTGTCCTACTCTGACTAAGATATTTTTAATGTCATAGAGTAGCCAAGATCGAAGTAGGCCATTCAAAGGTAACCTTATAAATTTCGTCTGTCTGTCATCAGGCTGTATATCATTAACAGTGATAGCTGGACAGTTGCAATTATCACAGATAGATGTATTTATGTTACCAAGTAAAATACGTATATCGTATGTACGCAATCTTTCGGGCGTGTGACCGACTCGTTCAGATACACCTTTATATTGATGAAAGAATTTTGAATATTAGTTTATTAAAAAACGAAAAGAAATTTATTTCTCTTTATAATATTAGTATAGATAAAAGTTCTTCAGATAGATAAAAATTATGAATGGATATGGTACAAAATTCTTGAGAAATATATTTTCTTTGTGTACTTTATCAATGGCCGGAATACAAAACAAATATTTCCATGCATCAACTTGTTTGCAGTTTAAACTTTCAGTTGCTAAGATTTGTTCACGATTCCGATTATATAATTTACAAAGTTTTTCATATTTATTGTGCAAACAATGGAACTGATTGAACACAATAATTTATAATAATAAAAACTCATACCGAGATCAGAAAATACTTGTAATATACCAATTAATCGGTTCGGAATATCTCGCCTTATCTTTATCTAAATGTTGGAATTGCAGTAACGTATCGATTTTGGATGTATTCAGAATTGAGCCATTACTCACTCGAGTCCCCGTGCACTGGGATCGAAAGCCTCCTTCATCAAGCGATAGTCAGTTTAATTGAGCACGTTTGACTCGTGTTCTTAGTGCTTGAGATATAGCTTACTATCCAGCAACGTACGAATAATATGACATAAGAAAACCTTTAATTTTGACAACTCATATTTGGATCTAGGGAAAAGTAAGAGAAAAAAATATATGCCTCAAATGAAATACTGAAATAACTTTCTAAACTATTGTTTAGAAATATTAAGCAGTATTAAATAAGCTAAGCGAATACGTAAACCGATCTAGAATATCTATTGAGAACCTACAAATTTTCCCTTATTAGGAATAATTTAAGGAGTTTCATAATACAGATTAGTTTCCTTTATCTTATTTTATAAAAAAGAGAAAATATATTTAAATATATCATAGCAAAAATAATAATAAATAAAGCTAAAATTTACATTGATTGATGGATCGATTTAAATTCAAGTTATTTACTATATTGGTTATTAAATTATTGAGATTCGATTAACAATTTTGCTGGTAAAAAAGATAAATAATCAGAAAGCGTCGCAATATTCATAAGCATATACGCAGTGCCGGTTTTAGCACTAGTAGCGCCCTGGGCGAAATTTCTTCGGCGCCCCCTAACTGCAATTCAATTACTACTACATACTACAGATCAGTTACTTGTGTTTTTTTCGCCGACCCGGCCTTCTTACTTGTAATTTTCCCTAAATTTAGGTAGATTGTTAAGTTGGCAGCATTAGAATGGAACGTAGTGTTCAATCGGTTTAATTTCTCGGGAATCCCCGACTTTCCGACCATACAGAAACAATGTGTTTTATAATCGGGGATTCCCGAGATCTATCTCTTTTAATTTTTGACTAAGCAGAACACAATCAACAATCATCTTCATGCTTGTCATAAGTGGACGCTCTTAAAACAATTATTCGATTATTTTAAAACAAACAAACACAGTAATCAAACGTTTAACGCTACGTTATGATGCTCTTGTTCCAACTATAGAGTGACATTAGTTTTATTTAAAAAATTACATCATTAGGTAAGTACAGATTAATTTTTGCTATCTATACTACACATTCCCTAATACTTAAAGTATATAAGATGTTAAAATAGCAGGTTAATTATTGAAATTGGGTCCAGACTCTTTACCCGTGTAACACCCTAACAGGGTGTCACATATTGTTATGTATAACTTTGTGTAATTGTTGTTACTTTGTGACCGTTTGCAGTGGGCCACTACTTATTATATGATAAATTATTTTGCTATTTCGAATAAGTGGCCAAGTAGCTGGATCCGCTATATTCGGGACAACAGTATCAACCTCATCTAGTACATGTATTTGTTGTACATCAATAACAGATTTATCCTGATCAGCATCTGTAATCGTAGCACTACTTGCTCCCTCACTTCGGGATTTTTCATCCACAATCTCTTGAGTAGTTATTCCATCTGACTTGCCAGACAGAGGATCCACTGCCGATGAATTCGTTTGTATTGCAGCATTTTAGCTTCAGCTTAACGTTTAAACATGCTCAAACGAAAATTTTCTTAAATGACCGAGCGATAATGCCCGCCAATGTACGTCATCTTACCTAATAAAATACATATCTTGATATTGGTAATCGGTATGTTGTTCTGTTTTACCATAATATAATATTTTTATTGTTAAGTTTCCTTTCAATTCATGCTGAAAGTGAGGCAACTTGAAAACAAAAAAACATCCTCACGGTTCTTGTCTTTTTTCGCCGACCCAGTAGGCCTTATTTAATGAGCGAGGGAACTATATATATATATAATCTTTGTCTGTGGGAAATGAGGAAGTATTAGAAAAAAAAAATTAGTTCCCGAAATCAAACTAGATGTCGCTACGGTACGTTCTTGATTTCTCCATGACAACCCTTCCAGTTTTCTTTCGTGTTTAAAAGTAAATTCATCATCATCATCATCACTTCAGCCGAGAGACGCCCACTGCTGGACATAGGCCTCCCCCAAAGATTTCCAAAGCGATCGGTCCTGCGCCTCCCGCATTCAGCGGCTTCCCGCGACCTTTACCAGATCGTCGGTCCACCTTGTGGGGGGCCTACCAACACTGCGTCTCCCGGTACGCGGTCGCCACTCCAGGACCTTACCGCCCCAACGGCCATCAGTCCTGCGAGCGATGTGCCCTGCCCACTGCCACTTGAGGTTCGCAATTCTTTGGGCTATGTCGGTGACTTTCGTTCTTCTGCGGATCTCATCGTTTCTGATTCGAGCATAGCCCTTTCCATTGCCCTCTGGGCGACTTTGAGCTTCCTTATGAGGCCCATCGTTGTTGAGGTCTTCAAAAGTAAATTAGTTTTCAAAATTCAATTAACAACTCATATTCTATTTGTACTTTTTCGTATTTGTATTGATATCTAAGTTTCGAACATTTCAAATTTCAGTTTTTTAATATGTTACTTAGAAGGAACGGAAATGACTGTCTTTGTTCCATTCGTTTCTTGTAAAAATCAACTTTTGCTAGAGTCTCCATCTAGAGGAGGTACTTTTGTAGTGCTTTCATTTTTTTTAATATTTCCTCATTATATAGAATCAGAAAGAAGCGCCGGACGAAAAAAGGGCGCCGCGGCCTTCGGCGCCCCTTTTGGTCCGGCGCCCCTGGGCGGTCGCCCAACCGCGCCCTACCCTAACGCCGCTACTGCATATACGAATTATTTTCACTATAAGTCTTTGTAACAATACAATTAGAAAGACCTAGAAATAAAAGAAATTCAATTACATTTACGTTTCGATTCTTTTATATGTTTAGGTCTTTTAATAATTTCAAATAGGCCATTCTCGGGTACGCAAACACATTAGTTATATTATCACTAATATAATTTATTACGTAAACACTTGTTCAATTAATTACGATTACTAGTTAACAGAAAAAGGCTCCTACAGAGTTCATGGAAGATGGTAATCGCTTAGCATCAGCAAATAAAGTAAATGAGTACTTTGTGGTTATAGATAGGACTCTAGCAAAATCCATAAGAACTAGAAATACAACAATCAAATCTTAATTTATGACTCGGAACCCTACGCAGATTGACTCATTTGGCGTTATTGAAATGGATAACGAGGAAGTCAGGTCGATTATAATGAGTCTCAAAAGTGCCCGTGCTATAGGTTTAGATAACATTCCAAACACATTAATTAATAGTATTTTTATACTACGTATTTTTTTGACACCTTACTTGACTGACATTTTCAACTTAGGACTGCAGAATGGTGTGTTCCCTCAATCTTTCAAATGATCATTTATATACCCAATACATAATAGTGGTCACAGGAGTGTTGTTAGCAACTACCACTCAATATCTATCTTATCGTCTTTTTCCAAAATATTAGAAAAGATAATTAATAAAAGACTGGTTAGCTATTTAGAGGGAAAATATATTTTATTTCCCTCCCAGAACGGTTTTCGGAAGAACAAATCAACGGCACATGCTGAAGATGAATTAACAGATTAGATAGTTACTAGTCTAGACCAACAGAATAAAGTAATTGGAGTGTTCTTGGACATAGCCAAGGCCTTCAATACGGTTTCTGTGCCATTGTTACTAAATAAACTACAGTCTTGGTATACGTGAATAACAGCTTCTATTATTTGAGTGTTATCTTCCCGAACGGAAACAATGTGTGTTCCTCAGAGCAGCATCATAGGGCCGACGCTGTTCCTAGTCTATATAAACCATCTATGTAAAATGGAGCTCAAGAGTGGTAAACTTATCACTTTTGCGGATGATACGGCAATTATAATGGCAGGTTTCGATTTGGTTGGTGCATGGCTTGCTTCAAAACCAAATATATTCCCTTTACAATTAAAAGTACTGGTCAATTACACAAATCATTTTTTTTTCACTCCTGTGCTAACCTATCTCAAACCTGTGTCTGCCCACGATTGCAAAGTGTTGGTCAGGTCGGATATCTTGGAGTTTCTTGGATAAAAAATTAAACATTAAATCTCACATTAATCTTTTAATATTATGAATTAGGAAACTGATGTTTGTTTTTAAAATCCTACAAAATGTCGCTGACGATACAAATATGAAGCAGGCATATTTGGTTCTGTGTCAATCAACCATTGAGTATTGCATTATAGCGTGGGGAGGAGCTGAAAAAGCTATCTCATCAAATTAGAACGTACACAGAGAGCGATATTAAAGGAAGGCCATTGCCTTACTTTCTTTTACTCGACTACAGATCTATATAAAAAAATGTGATGTCCTGACTGAAGGCAAATATTTATCTTTCATGTCATTATGAAAACACACTTTCAGGTAACATAAAATCAATATTATAAAACTATCAATATTATAACCTATTATCAATATTAATAAACGCTGAAAAGAGAAAACTTGTTCTACAAATAACTACAATAATACTAGCTTTTATTTCTAGCTACAAATACAGTACAAAAATTTGTGTTTTCTTGGTCCATATTTGTACAACAAATTAAATTTCACCTTAAGTGTTATATTATCTCAGTATCGTTGCGGGAGGGTTGTAAGGGATTGACTGTCTAAGTTAACATTTTCTGAAACTGAAAATCTGGTGAATGTTTTGTGTTAGATTATCGAATGAGTGTCATCGTGTGGTCTTTTATTATCTTTCTGAAGATATAAATTTATTCCTGCATCTCTGTTTGCATTCATAATAAGATGCACAATCACAGACACCGTCATACTTGCTTGCATTCTACTAAATATTTTTGTGAATTTAAATTGATGTATCACGAACGTCAAAATTAATATTTGATTGTCAGTTCGTTGTTTGAGTCCTTAGAAACTAATAATGTAAAAAGATATTAGATGCCATAGCGTAGTGGATAAGGGCCGCAGCCCGCAATCGTTGTTAAGAAACTTTAATATGTTAATTATTTTTATGTAATTTATGAATGTAATAAATCACTTTTTAAAAGATCTATTATAATTATATCAAAAAATAAATGTATTTTATTTCTTTGTTTATTGAATACAAAAAATAATTAATACATATATTTTCAACTTTCTTTATTTTCAAAGTTCATAATGAGAATGAATATTGAACGGCATGAAACGAAAGGACAAAATAGTTTTTACCGATTAATTTGGCGATTTCACAAATCGATTTTATCTGTTCAATCGGCTTCGTTCACAATTGGTATAGACTACAGGGGTCTGACATCAGGTAACGCTGCGGTATTGACATGTAATTTACTTCCAACTTGGGAATTCAACGGGTTTAAATCGTTTACAGATTTTCCTTATTTGTTGTGATTTATGCTTTTGTATTTTATATTTACTTTCCATTGGATTGTGGATACAGATGTAGGTGTAGTACTTTAAATAGTAGGTGTTTTACAAATAATAACATCTACTTATACTTATTTTATTAAAAAAAAATATTGATTTTATTTTATCAGTCACTGGTAAGCTAATTCCTTTGGCATACGTTGCAATACGTTACGAATAGCTCGGTGGCGTAGTGGATAAGCGCCTCGGCCAGCGATCGTTGTAGTTAGGCAACTTTTACAAAGGTCGGTCACGGGATGGCTGACCAAAAATTATTATCTCGAGCTACTCCGTGCTTCGAAAGGCATATTAAGCCGTTGGTACCGACTGCATTTCCAGTCGTTAATACCCTCCAATACGCATTATGCCAACGAAAAGGGTCATGCCTATCATCCTAAACCATTCATAAGGAAGGTCTGAGCCTTGCAATGGGGTTGCAAAAGCACTGATGATGATACATTACAACAGCTGAACATATAAACAACTCAAATAAGAATCAGTTTACTCATTCGATAAATATGAAAGCACTTAAAAGTTTTTTTATTGATTAACGATTTCTATTATTGTAGTGCGAACATGAATGATTTATAGGACCCGAAGTATCTAAAACATCGAATTAAAAGTAAACAAATTTCTGTCTTTGAAATAATTTTTGTATACATCTTATTTCTTTTTATTGGATAAATCTAGTTCTTAAGGTGTTATAGTACGTCACGATTACATCAGCTTTACTATTTTATAACAGCGTGGAACTCGACGTCGACCGCTGTGACAGCGGTCGACGTCGAGCATAGAAATTAAATGAAATAAAATATTTGCTACCGAAAAAGTAGGTACATTTGATCTGACACAGTACTGTGCTCGAATTCGGGCTAATTTAACTACATTTTAATTATTCAATAGTATATAATAGCAGTCAACTAATACTTTCTTTTCATTATTTTTGTCCGGGTTTGTTACGAAAACTAACAAAATTAATCTTTATTACCGTAACACAAGGTACAACCAAACTACGTTTACACCTATCGGACCTTTCCGTATAATCTATCAAAGAACTCCTATTTAGTTTCCTCGCAACATATATTACTTGGAAACCGGATCACGTATCATCTTCAATTACTTTCTTCACAGTTTACTTACAGAAGACTTTGTTTGGCTTAGTCATGAGGAAGGGTACGATAAAGATACCATATATTCCAATTTTTATAATGGGATCACCAAAATCGTAGCTTCACAATTTAACTTTAAACGCACTTAAAAGCTTAATGAGAATAGCCTGCTTTATATAATATGCTAGCTTTTTTATTCGATGTAGATATTAGAAAAAAATTATATCCGTAAGTTAAAAGATTTTTTTAAAATTGGTCCAGTAGTTGTGGAGCTTATTCAATGCAAAAAAGACAAGCAATTAAATATTTCCTTTTTATAATATTAGTATAGACTTAATAAATAAAGAGAAAGAGAAAAGTTGGAGGAAGACAGAAGTCGTGGTTGCGGGACATCCGAGAGTGGACCGGGATAGCGAGCGCTGCTGAGCTGTTCCGCCAAGCTAAAGAGAGGAAGGACCTGAACATGCTAATCGCTAATTGTCACTGGTTGGAGAGGCACCTTTAGAAGAAGAATACATTTTTCATTGTAGAAGCCAACTATTCCTGTTATACAGTAAACTCGTAAGTTGTAAGTGAAAATACCATTAAATTAGTTAATGAAATAAGCCCCGAAAGCAGGGTTTCCCCTTGTTATTGAAAGAATGTTCGATAATAATGCGTGTAAGATTTTGCCTGCCAACAACATGACTTAGTTCATAATTACTGATATGTTATCTCGTGTATCATCTAAAACTCTACTTAAATACATGAATAATAGAATAATGGTGTTGTTACAGGAATATAAGTTACCTACATTGTGATAAAATATTCTAAAAAGAACATATTAAAATATACTTTTTGAGTTAAAAAAAGCGATAATAAGAACAGATCAACCAACTGAATAACAAAATTTGAAAATTTATTATCTCTCTTTTATCTGTCATTTCTACAAACAAAATATTTAGATAGATATCATTAAACCATAAAAAGCACCATCTAGTGGCATTACCTTTAACGATAAAAAATATAAACATTACCGCGATCGCACTATGTAAAAGACACACCATTAAATGACAAACTTACACGCTGTCCTGGGAGAGTAACAAGATGGACACAAGTAAACAAAAAACGAATTTCCATAAAAATCTCATAGACCCTTTCATGTGGAAAAGTGTCCGAAAGAAAAAGGACGAATGTGGACCCCAATGGACTGGACACGTAAACAAAGTGTTTAACGAGGTCGTGCTTACTAAACATGTTCCAGGTGAATAAAGTTTTTGTTACCAAAAGAATTTATTCACCTACATAAAAAATACTAAAAATATATATTTTTTTTTGATCATGGAAATATTTCACAGTCATAGTACTTCAAGTTTACTCAAGTAATACACATCAAGTTTTATATTTAGTTCTCTAAAAAATTATACATTTATTATAAAAAATTATATTTCCATATTAATATCTCTGATAATTTTTTCTGTCTTGGCTGGCCGGTTTCCAAATCTCTCATAATTTGGAATCTAACTATTGCATGAAAATTTTCTTGTAATGTAACTTGCCCTTAATAGCCATGGTATGACTTAATAAGAGGAAAAAACCTAATACCTACCATTAAACAAGGATATGGAGTTTCTCCTAGCTAAATCAGTTACGCGAAATAGTTTGGCAACGAGATAAGATGGATTTTTGTATAAAATCTTAAAGCAAAATCCCCATGGGTTAAAAAGGGATTGCATTTCCTATAAACTAAATAACAAGGCGAATGTCATAAACCTATGGCTATTTATCCTCATTGTGTGACATAACAAAATGGGACGGTACTTTTACAGTAAAATTGCACTTTTTATTGCTTCAAAAAAAGCTCTTACGAAAATTATAAAGCAACCTTCACACACCCGACTTTCCAGGTTATAACTTTTTATTTTATTTTTCACAGTTTAGTTTGCGGTTAACGACTAATTATGCAATGAATAGTATGTTCGCCTGCCATATTTGCCATGATAACTGAAAAAGTGAATTTTTATAATAACTATGTATCAGACCTGAAACTTAGAATATGTATATACTTACTATACTATTCTTAGTACTTACTATACTTAGTAGCTCGGTGGCGTAGAGGATAAGCGCCGCGGCCCGCGATCGTTGTTGTGAAACAACTTTCGCAAGGGTCGGTCACGGGATGGGTGACCAAAAAAAATTATTATCTCAAGCTACTTCGTGCTTCGGAAAGCACGTTAAGCCGTTGGTCCCGGCTGCATTTACAGTTGTTAATATCCTCCTATCCGCATTGGGCCAGCGTGAAGGGTCATGGCCCATCCTCCTTAACCATCCATAAGGAAGGCCTGAGCCCCTGCAGTGGGGACGTAAAAGGGTTCATCTCTTTAAAGTTTACTTGTCAATCTTTATTAACATTTTACTTTCTAGTTTTTGATGTGATTTATTAATTACTTATTAGTTAATATATTTAGTATCATTTAAAAACTGATTCATTATTTTTGTGATTTTAAAACCGTTGTTATGGTATACAGTCGAGATTACCACCACATACCCCACTGGTAATCGAGTAGGTATTGGACCTAAGGGTTTTCTAAAAATATATGAATTCTTGTTTGTAATATCTAAACTAAGGCCTTATAGCAATAAAGGAATCTTTATTTTTAAAATATCGTCTTTAAACATATATATAATATATTTTTTTAAATAAATGACGATAATATTTTCAAACATTTCATTAAGCTTTAAAGAAAATTTATAATATCAATATTATGTAAAAATTTCTTTTACTTAAAATATTTTTTCTATGATCATTAATTAAGTTGTCCAGAATCAATGTTAATAGGTAAATAAAATTCATTTCACTTGACCAGGCTATTGATTTCGCATTTAGAAAATTGGCCAATTATTTTCTATTTTAAAGTTTTATACTGGATCAGCTTGAAATCGATTACTTGATAATAATTTTAATATAAATTCCCTTTCGTAGAATATGATATTAAATATTCAAAAGCTATTACAAAGTTTCGATTTCTTGTTTTGATGACGCATGAGAATATTAAACAGGGGTTGAGGAATAAGATTTACTGGAAATCCACCATAGTATTACCAAATGTTATTACTTTAGTATTATATTAAACTTTGCGCAAATAATCAACGCTTAATGATCATCCCAGATCTATTTCCAAATTCAAAATCCTATTAGTTCCTAGAACATGCAGAGTTCTAGAAGTTAATATAATAATTAAAATATTGCTCGCTTATTAATCGGATAAAGTGCTATTTATTTATTAGTTAACACTAAACGTTGAATAATGAATAATAAGGTGAAGACCAGGTTTTGGTCACTGGCACCTTTTTGGCCTTTTTTAACTACAAAGCGTTTAAAACTAATGCATATATTTACCGTGTTTGGTTTTTCAAATATTGAACCATAACAAAACTAACATAGTTGATAATTGTGATGTGTTTAAGTTGACTATATTATAACTTTTAAAATGGCTAAGACTAGGTCATAATTTTAAAAGGGCCAAAGCCGGGTCATTTGCCTTATATTATTATAAGCTTTCCACCAGTGGTCTTGTATTCTAAAAACCTCCCTTTTGAATCACTCTATCTATGAAACAAAATCGCATCAAAATCTGTTGCGTAGTTTTAAAGATTCAAGCATACAAGTGGTATAGGGACAGATAAAGAGACTTTATTGTATACTATGTAGTGATTATTCATAAGTAATAGATGTCACACAAAACAATTCCATGCGGCGTACCCAGAATAGATCACTTAAATGATATTTAAAGAACTGATATCTCCTTGCTCTTTTTCAAATCCTAATTTATATCTTAGATTTATGCACAATGTTTATATCGACGCTGGAAATTAAACACGTAGTAACCTGCAAAACCAAAATGGGTATTTACGAGTACAAAATCCAAAAAAAAAAAACTTATTTCAGTATAAGTTGACTAAGGAACATCTAATTTATTACCATGGTCTTTTATAACAATTACTTATCGAAAATAATAAAAGACTTTCCGCTCTGAAGAAGAATTTTGATTTTGCGGGTAACTACGTGTTTGCTTTCCAGCATCGATTTGTATATTTCCATATGCCCATGTGATTATTTATACTAAGTTAATTTATCTAAATATTTGTTTGTGGCGGGTAATCTTCAGAAATCCTGAAACGATCATACAAATCATTTCAACTTCGGGAAACTACATAATACGCAGATAACACAGGCTAATAATTTACGCAGGTGAAGCGTGAAAATAGCTAACGTAATCTATACTAATGTTATAAAGCTGAAGAGCTTGTTTGTTTATTTGAACGCGCTAATCTCAGGAACTACTGGTTCGGATTGAATAATTGTTTTTGTGTTGAATAGACCATTTATCGAGGAAGGCTTTAGGCTACATTACATCACGCTGCAACTATTAGGAGTGAAGAAATAATGGAAAACGCGGACGAAGTGTCTGGCGGCCACTAGTAATCAATATTTGGCGAGTACACTACACGTATATACAGTGCATGTTTCTAAGTATAAGGAAATCACAACGTTAATTCTACGTTTATATGATAACTAATACCACAGGTTTTGTATCATTTTCGCCCACAAAAGCATTTTAGACTCACGTGCAGACGACGACCGGTAGACGCTGTGTCAAGGTTCTTGCTAACGATTGAATGTGTAGTTGAGTTTGTGTATCGGTGTTTGAAAGATAGTGTCGGACATGTCATATGCGTAAATATTACAAACTAGCTGGAGTGAAACGGATACAATAGGACAAATTGCTCAAAGGACGGTTAGTCAAACTGTATACACAGTATCTCCAATCTGTCAGGAGCGAAAGGGTTTGGTCTTTTGTCTGAGAAATAAAATAGCCGTTGTTTGCATGCAGCCTTATTATTACGCACACATAAACAATTCAATTACCTGAGTTACAGAGGTTATTCATACAAACGTAGTGTATTTTTTTAGTTTGAGGACAGCCAACGCTATTACGTGTTAGAATACAAGCAAATGGCTTGTATTCTTGTGGCACACATACTTCACTCACAAATCACTTCTAATATCAAAGTATCATAAGAGAACCGCCTTCAATACATGTGCGGTGACGTTATGCAGTAAAATTTTTGCTATTGTCACTAACCTAACATTGTATGGCTTAACCAAACTGAATATCTCAAGCAACTGAAATCAGCATTTTATATACGACCGCTTTTATGATTCCTGAACCGTCGCTTAGTCGGAGCGATGCATTTCCGATGAACTGTAAGGGAACAGATATTATACAAAATTTACTACGCGCCACATTTCGGTATATTTCATGCAACAATCTCCGTCTGGAATGGCAGTTCGTGTCGAACATTCTCTATGCATATTTCATACAGAGTATGTCACCGAATTTGAAGAGGATGGTGATCCCATTATTCCGTAGCTGTCTTTATTTTGATGTACATAATACACGAGTCGAGAAACACAGACGCTTACGATTACGATAGATGTTGAAATTAGAGATAAGAGATAACCTACAGGCCCATACAAACTTTAAAATACAACAGTTAAAACTCATTCTGAGTTCTCTATTCATTAGCTTGTCAATTGTAAACTATCCACATTTCCCATTCACAATGGAGACGGGATTGAATACCGTTGCACGAAATTATACCAAAGCACCAGTTTGTACGTAACCAACGACAAAAACTAGTTTGCATTTTAGTAAATAACAGTTTCGGTCAGGAAATTTTAGTTTTGAACAAAATAATTTTCCGTATGAATGATTTCCATTGAAATATCAAAATACAGATAGTATTTTCAAAATGTATGTATAAGCTCAATTTGACCAATCCTATTCAAACTACGATGGACGCTATAGAAGATCAAATATTACAATATATATTTAATGTTTTGTCGAACTCTTCCAATTAATTTAAACAATCTAATGTTAAGTCAAAATATGAGATACGAAAATGTTTAAATTTTTTATATTTAATATGAAAGAATTTACCAGCAATGGATAGTGAAACCATTTTTATGGTTTTAATTGTTTTATTAATTACACATAAAACAGATTACAACACTATCTTCATTATGTTATAAGTTGTTATGTAACATGATTTTTATTCAAGAGCCGATGTAATGCGTGATCCTATTATGAATTTCATGACCAATCACTTCCCAAGCGATAATTCGTAAAATAATTCAGAAAAATGTTTCATGATGCTTAAAAATCGTCAGCTGCGATTCCATGGCGGTATTGAATTATCAATTGTTTTTTTTTTCTATCCAAAAAAAGGTTAGTCCAATATCCATAAGAAATAAACATGGTTATCAGCAGATACTACGACGACATCAAATCCATATCGATAAATCAAAACCAATTGAGAATACACACCCTCAAATAAAATTAATAAACGTGTTATTAAAATTATATGTATGGTAACACAGAGTGTTGGCATCCACCGTTTATCTGGCTGTGGCAACACTGACACAGCTACATATGTAACACAATTACACGAGCTCAATAAAACCAAGTACTAAAAGAAGTATATCCTGATACAAAACGATTTTTGCTTATCCAGATACACATGTATTCGCTCAGTCTTGCGTTAATACCCTTTGGGAAAAAAGAGATTGCATGGAATAATAATTTGGTACGTTCATATCCCAGGGTACATTGCTGAAAACGCTTTATTTAAGAAATCGAAAACAATGATCACACAGTAAAAAAAGTTGTAAAGAAGGCTTTTATTATCTTTACAAGATAATAATACGCTATTACCGCGTGTTCACCGGCGGAGAATCCCATTTCCCCTGGCAATTTCGGGGAACCATTTTAACGGATATCCACTCCTCACGAGAAGCCTACCTACGTGCTAAGTTGGGAATATGTAAGCTTATAGTTTCTGAGATAACATGATTGATGTTATGTGATTGTTAGACTATAACAAATATTCATAATAATCAGACTCTTATGATAATGGACTTGATGTTTATGTAACTCATAGTTATGCGTCAAATTAGACTTAAGTTTCGAGTACCATTCATGTCATTTCACTATTTACAACATAGACTTATCGTTTGTCAGAAATTTAGCACAAACCTTTATTGACTTACATTAAGGATTATTCCGTACAAAAATTCAATTCAGTATCCAATTATTAAATATGTACCTAGCATTCAGAGAGACTCAATGGGACTATGTAATAAATAGTGATAAGCTGAGCCTTGCCGCTCATTTTATCCGCTGGGTTTCTTAATATATCAATTGTTAGAGGAAAAATGATCGGCAAAATTGGTTTGAAATCACCATTGGTGCGTTTTATTAATATTGAAAATGCATCACAAGTAATTTCTTTTCTTCTAATTTTATACCATATTATTAATATCCAACGTTCAATTCATTTTTGATATCAAGATGTTTTTCGTTTATTAGAGTACATTGATCAGGTAGAACGACAACGTAATTACAATTATATTTCCTTTCTCTCATCTTTTTCCTGTTGGGTGCAGGTGTCCTTTGCGGTGAAACGTTAATTAAGTTTCGACGAAAATTAATACAAATGACAAAACACAAGGTTCAACTTATATACAATAACTTGGACTGGGCAAAAAATACTGCAATAAAGCATTGAAAATTTGATAAATTTTGCATTCCTCTCCGATCTCAGAAGCAGGTATTCTTAGGTGGGGTAGGAATGCAAAATTTATCAAATGGCTGATGGATTTTTAAGGATTTTTCATTTGGAAATTGTAAACTGCTAACCGACCAAAAAGTTTCTTGATAAATGAAAGTTGTATAGAAATTTACAAGCACACAAACATGAAATATTATAAAGAAATAATAAATGTAATCAGTGCACAAAACTTAATATGTATTGTGTTCGTTACGGCAAATAGTATTAACTATTTTACTCTTACATCCTTACATCTATTTATATCTAAATTTTACTGTAGTTGAAGGCTTGTGACCGATTTTTTTCAATTTACTGTTTACTTTTACTACCATAAAAATAAACGTGAATGTGTTACTAAATATGAAATATTAGTGTACTGATTATAAAGTTTTCCTGCATAAATAACTGGTCATTCTGTTTATTACAAAACAAAAAGTAAAATGTTGCTTCCTTATTTCACTGAGTATTGATAACACTAAGTAATTAACTGTTAGTGCGATGATAAATTATGACCGTTATTACCAATTATAATTATTAAATGACAGTTTCATTTCCTTAAATATTCCTTAAATAAATAAAAATTTAAAAAAAATCAGTATAACTTAACTATTACCTGTAATATGCTATTACCTGTTCTTTCAGGACTACGCCCGCGTCTATTGTTGCCTATGTCACCCGCGTGTGGTAGCTCAAGTTGTATGAAAGAATTTTCATGAGCAGTCGCCCAGATTGCGAAAGAAATTGTCCCTGGCACTCTGAGATGGGACTCAATCCCATCTCAGAGTGCCAGGGACAATTTCTTTTTATTTATTTTATTGAAGATAAAAGGTTAGTTATTATTTTTCGTTTGTGAAACATTACTTTTTAATTAATTTATTTACACATGAATTCGTCACAAATACTATAATCAGTGGGTACCTATTTATTTAACGTAACCTTCATCCGACAAAACTAATAATGAAGTTATTTCCTAACCATCCATCATGCGTCATGGGCGAAGTTTCTCGATGCTTTTCTGTGGGCTAATTACCTTATTTAAAAATATATCGGAATCCCTTTCAAAAGGTATAGCTTTCTGACGGGTTCCATGCTTAGGCAAATGAAAGAAAGGCTGACTAAGCTTGAGAACTTGATTTATTTACGGTAATAAAAGAAAAAAGATAAAGTAATCCCTTTTTGGGTTTCCTTTAAATACATATATACATAAATTATATATGTATTTAACTTTATAAGTTATTCATTTTACACATTTTTAATTTTAACGGATTATATAAATATTTTTAAATAAAATCTTACGTTATGTATGGATGGGTAAAATAATTTTAACGAACTGACAGTCAAAAGAGCATATTGGATTATTAAAAATTCCAATTATGAAAAGTGATTAAAAAAAAAAGAAATTATGTTGATGATTAAAGACAAAAGTTTGCATCCGGATACCTACGGCGAAATAAACGGTCTGTGGTACGATGCACCATTACAGCTTCTTACAAAGGTATAGAGCTTGTGTTAGCGGCAACTTTTAAAATCGCAATTTAATGATCAAGATACATAATAAAAACTCAATGAGACCCGTCGAAAGATCGTTGTTTGCATTAAACCTTTTCGTTGGATATTTCTCAACTGCTTTCAAAAATATTAGTGTCTAAGGCAATCTGCCTTAGAAAATTTGACGTTATCTTTCAGTCAATATCTTTCAAAAAACATACGACAATCGCATGTCAAATATTAGCATAGCGTGAAGTTCGTAAATATCTTTAAAATTTCAAATTGAAAGAGTATAAGAAAGAAGAGAAGAATTTTAATATAAGAGATAATTCCTCAATATTAAAGTTCTATTTGTCCTCGAATGAATAATATACAAAAAATTTCAATACATATTTTTGTAGAAATCAAACCCGTGAAGAGTATGTCTACATCAGAGGCAGTATCTTAGAGGCAGGTCTTTTGCATCCTCTTTCCTTTGCATAATAAATTATCGAACATTTTATTCATACATAGGTGAATAGACACTTTATGAAATTTTTACAAAACGCTTTTGTCTAGCCTAGAGTGAAGTAAAGTTGTTCAAGTACATATCCAGTATATGTAGTTGAACAACCTTTCAAACAAATAAAAGCTACCCAAAAATGTTACAAATATTTAATTACATTAAATTAATTCGACGTTGAGTCGAGGCTGATCTTATAACGTAATAGCGTAGCTATACTGAACAATAAGTTAATAAGCTGTTCAAAAAGGGAAGATGAAATGTTCCAACAGATTTAAGAATGAGAAAACTCTTAACTTGTAAGGTTTAATGACTTTCAAAATGAGACCAATTTACTAAAGCTGTCAAGCGCCAAAAGATTGACTATAAAAATTTAAAAATATAGTTTAAATGACAAAAAGTTTTCTGATGCCGAATTGTTATATAACCCAATATCGCAAAATATATCGCTTAAAATAAGCCTTCTAAACCTTCGGAATATTTTGTAGAAATACATTCAATCAGCCGTTCACAAAGCGTTTTAGTTTAATTTATATAATTAAGCAACTTTTGAACGGTAAAGGAATTTATCACATTCTTGGAAAACGTCTAAGAAAAATAATAAAATAACCAAGAAGCAGAACATCTAAAATGAAATACTAAATAGACTTTACAAATTATTATTTATAGAAATACAACACTTTATTATATAAACCAAGCAAAATCGTTAATTCGCGAATTCCCTAGATTTATTAATAAGTTACAAAAATTTCAATATTCCATATATTATTAGAGATTATATTCTGTAACTACTATATGTATAAACGGGTGAATACTCTCGACGATTAACTTGACATTCAAATCTTAAAGAACTCGAAAACCAGGCTTTTATACTATTTTGCCACATTGACATTGTTGACAAACAAAAAAAAAAGGAAAAGCATGAAGAACAAATATTTTTGGTAAAAAAATAAAGCATATGTAGCTTTGAGCTGAGTTAGGTCTCTAGAGGGACTAACCCTCAGTAGTTAAGACCACCGCGAGTTACTTAATAATCCCCACGATATTAACTCCCTCAATAAAATAACTAGATTGTGAAAAATACCATCTTATAACGAAGTCAACGAATCGTAACTAAAAAGTATAAAATAAAAATAAATAATTTAAAGAAAAACAAAAAGCCCGACTGCGTAAAAACTAATTTTAAAAAATACATGAAGGAATTAACTTAAATAAAAACTAAAAAGAAAGAAACAAGCCCAGTAGTTTAGAGTTCTGTTATGTAATACAGAACAGAACGACTCATAGTCGCGGCCCATTCAAATTTTACCAATTAAACCTTGGAACGCAGTCGGGTTTCTTCGAGTCCATTACCCCAAAAATAGATAACTATATACTACGATTGGACAAACGTCAGTATTTTAATTATAAATCAGTATTATTTGTTAATAATCTTATTAAAGGTCAATAACTTTAGACATAACAATAACTTGTATTCTGATTATTGTTATATTGGATATTTATAAACTGCTACTAACTAATAAGTAAAATTAAAAACTTTAGATGCTACGCTTATACGTAAAAAGCAATTTGGGCCTTGGGTAAATGGTTTCATTATTCCCAAACGTTCTACAAAACTTGATTAATATATATTTCAAATGGCTGTTTCCAACGAGTCTAATTATAAATAAATTTAATTCTATTATTTGCAGATACAATTTCTATTTAAACTTAATGTGTTGAGACGCGTCATTCGTAAATGATACCTTTCGAGGAATTGTATGAAAAATAATTGGTGCAATCAAAATCAGATATTTCGGTAGCTAAGCTATGTCCAGGGGGGTTACCATCACCTCTTATAGCATGGTTAAATCTGTGCAGCAAGTGGGACATCGCTATACGAAACAATAACGGTGTTTCACCCACTGAACGGATTATATATTGCTATAAGAGCTAATGGTTGGACCCCAGAATTTTAAATAAGAGTGATAAAACCACTAAAACTGCTAGTTTTCAGTTTATGTTCGACTATTTGTCACTTGAATATAAAGCCCCGCTCACAATCAGAAAACCATTCCAATTCTTTCAAAGGAACTCAATTTAATTTGTAAGATATTCACTGATATTTCATCGAAAAGGATGAAGAAAAGATTGAACGTGTTATGATAATTTATGTGATTTTCTTGGGAAATGTTTTATTTACCTAAACAAATCGGGTTTTGCTCTCTTTTAACATCTATATTTATTGTTATTCTTAAGTGAATTCTTTGATAATCTATTATATAAAAAATAATCAACTGTATGTATGTACGCGCATAACTTCCAAACGACCTATCTTCATACTCTTATAAAGTCACTTTCCAATAAGACTTCTATGTACTAGTATGAAATAAAAAAAGGAAAAAAAGTATAGCCCTTGCTCAGTTTTTTGTCAGTTCTTCTCAGTACTGCCAGCCTAGACTGAATTAATTATATTGAATTTGAATATAATTTAATACTAAAGCTTTACATTGAAGAAATAATTTTTATAATCGGTCCAAAGGATTTGATTATATGAATTACAACAATTAAACATTTACCCAAATTAAAATGTCCAGCATGAACAATAAACACTTACCTCTGAAATAGCTGTGTTTTATTATTATTTGCTGTTGTTAGGGGTTATGCAGTTCCCTGAGGATTTGTAGTCACTGCGACCTTGAAGATTTATTGTGACTCGCCGCCAGAGCTATAGTAACTTCTTTAGCCCGGTACGTTCCTGTTTGCAATATTAATAGTTGTATTTCAACCCTCTTAATTTTGTACCTTTTTTTCTTAGCCTTGTTTTAAAGCACTGATATTCATTAAGCTGGAATTCATAATTGCTTCAATGATCTCATATATCCAATAATAAGCACGTATTCATTCATTTGAAAAGAAACGCATGTGGCTCACTGACATAGTAAAGACATTTGATGTAGGTATATTTCACTTAACACTAGCCCCTCTAGTGGCAAATTCAAACGCGTTTGCACTGTTAAAAACACAACTTACCGAACTATAATCCTTTTCAACACTTTATTCACATCTCGTAACATTAACGTGATTACTTCGTAGCATCAATAGCATGATTCAACAGATTTACAAATCTCTAGCTCCTGTTTACGGGTTCCCCTTCAGGGAGCTTACTTAACAAGCAGCTTAGAACCAAAAAGCAATTTCCGGAGGCCTCAAAATAATCCCTTGTTACGTATACATTCACAAAATGACATAAACAACAAAAGGTTATTCGTGCCCATATGCTGGGGACCTTGCATGGTGTTAACAAACCTTTCGTTTTACAAAAGTTTACGTTCACGCAGCTATTTTGCAGGACTAATTTATCAGGTTGGTGAAGGTTCGGGTGGGAAAATAAGCAGTTTATCTCCACAAATACTTATATTGTCCACAAATGCAGGTCCTCGTCAAAGCACAGGTGTCAACAACCAAAAAATTAGAACCATATCCTCGACACACTGGACGAAAATTTTTAAAGAGATTATTCACATAAAACTGTATTCCGGATAGACGATGTTGGAGGGAAGTGTGCAAAATATGAGCACCTTACTTTATCAAAGAATATGTGGTAGACAAACAATGTTATTGTTGTTGGAATTTGAGGGAGTTATTAATCACAAAACTTTTATATTTAGTAAACTGTTAAAAATAGCTTTGCCAGCCTCTTTAGATATATAATTTATATATATATTTATTTCAATAGACTTGTGTCACTTATTGTTGCTTTGCTTTTTGCTGTATGTCTCTCTCTCTTGCGTGTTTTTACTTATTTTCCAAAATAAATCTGTTTATTTTATTTAATACTATAGCGCACATTCCTGCTGTAGATGACATAAACTATATAATCTTACGATTCTATTGTAACCTACTAAGATTAGGGTTGACTTACATCTAGCAGCACGGTATCGGTATCGCCTATTCACGTCGCCCTATCCTTTTCCCTAAGCTATAAAACCGCCATTTGCTAGAGCGAGAAAGTTAACGGGATTATGATAGCACCGAATCCTTAAAGCAACTCGTTATCATTATCGCTTTAGCAAAAGGCGGTTCTCAGTCACAGAAAAGGATAGGTTCTGCTAAGCTGATAACGTTCTGCCAGGTATGGCTTGGACCTTACCGCCTTACGTAAAACAAGATCTAAAGAAAGTACTTGGTTTACACCATTGGCCGTCAAGACCGTCCGTTGATTTTTCTTAGTCTCGGCGGAACTTTCAAAAACCGTTTTTAATAAGATGCTTCTGTGTGAACCAGCATTTACAGTGTGATCTCCATACGGAGGGTGCTTAGTTCAAATTGAGCAATTTCGCGTACCCCAAATTTATGCTCAGTTCAACTTAAATCTCTGTGAATTAATGTGAATTCTTTGAGAGTTTGGAATATTTTATTGCAATACTTTAATACCTGGTAAACTTTGTGTGACTATCGATAAGCTATAATATATTAAAGCAAATTGTAAAAATTGCCCGAAGATATTTGTAACTGAGATTTATAAAAAGCTATGTTTCAGTAACACTGATTGGCATACGATTTTTTTTACACAACCTTCGTAATCAAATTAAACATAGGACGTTACGATATTTTCATACACGTATTAGGGTCGTGCACATCTTATAAAAGATCTATCGATAATATCAACTAAAGCATGCATTTGTATGTTCGGCGCACTAACGGAACATCACTTCAGTTTGTATGATTTGTTTTCTTTTCGTCAGATATTCGACAGACCCTTAAGAATGACATTTTGAGTGAACATATATCTAACTCGTATTCCGTGCTCCTGTAACTTGTAAAGATAGCTCAGATCAAGTCTGAGCTATCTGTACTTAAATTTTTATCACGTCTTCGCTATAATAAAACAAGATATACTAAAAGATATCAATGGAAATTCTGTTGCAGTAACTTATTATTTTATATTAGTTTAGTTTCATCCAATAGTACAGCATTTTCAATAATAATTATAGAAATAACAAAAATAGAAGCGGTGAACTTATTATATTAGAGAATTGAGTAGTTTTAAGAGCCAGACACAACTATGATCTAGACCTGCTCATCGGGTTAATATAATACGCCCTTCTGCAACCTATTCCGAACTTAAATGTCACAAAATTATGGTACAAAATTATTTGTAGATTTCGATGTGTTGAACGGGTAGAAGGTAAAAACATTTTGAACGATTCAAAAGTGCTTAAATAAGTTTGAGAAGGGATATTTTGACTTTATAAGTGTTGAGAAGTTGAAACTTTACATATTTGATTAAATTTGCACTGATTTCTATTAAATGCCCAAGGTAAGTTGTTAGAACTTCTAATAATTATTTAATCCAAAAACAGAACGGTATTCTCAAACTAAAGCTACGTACCAAATAAAGAAGAGCGCGTGTCATTGTCATATCCAGAAATTAACAGAGTTTACGATATAAGTAGCATGCCTGCCCTTTAGTCGCTATACTGAGCCTTATGAATGATTTAATAGAAATCCCTCTGAGGCACCCTTATATATAAATGATTCATGAAAGGTTGTAAAGCCACAGTGAAATGACGCGGAGCTTGTTGTTAAAAGCTTCAACATGGACGAGTTCTTGTAAATCTAAAGTTAGCTGTATTCATTCATTGAAGTTATTTCTATATTCCCCTTCTAGTTAAGCCGACAACTTTTAATCTCTATGGTGTATTTTGAATTATGTCTATTGAATTATATTTGCTATAAATTTTCTTAGATGTTCTGATCTAAATATGACCACTCATTTGCAATATAAACTACTTTCAACGTTTTCCTTATTATATTATTAATAAGGAAGTCTATACTAATATTATTATTTTGCGATACAGTGATAAGAACTCTATTAAAAAAATGCTATTGAAACGCTATAATTACATTAACATTGCCCGAATTGGGCCCTTCGTAGTAGATTTTTATTAGTCATTATCCAGCCTTATGGGTCATTTACATTTGTCAATGTTTACTGTTCGCCGGAAAATAAGGTATAATTATTTTTTTATTTATTGATAAACACGAGTTTAAAATGCCGGATTATTAGAGATGAACAAATGCTACATAATAATTAAATAAACAAAAAATTAAGTACTTCTAAAATGTAATAAGCTTTAGTTGGTATGTATATAATAATATTATTTCACACAGTATAAACTGTATAATTAATTGGGAGTACCAAATAACAGACGTAAGTAATTCGTGTGATAATCACTTTGTTAAGCCTGAGTAATCTTGGGTTCGTGTGCAAATTTCAACAAGGTTAGATACATTTGGTCGGTTCATTATATCAAAGATATAGTATAAAGTTACCTTTATTTAAATTCTAGTATAAAACGTTACTTTCGGAAGATGTAGAAACTGTATAAATGAAATTAAATAAAAATTTTTACTAATATTATAAAGAGGTAGGTAAAGTTTCTGTTTTGGTTTCTTTGATTGTAATTAATCTTCGGAAATACTAATCATTATTATCATCTGCCCCTTTACGTCCCCACTGCAGCGGCTCAGGCCTTCCTTATGGATAGTTAAGGATGGGCCATGCCCCTTCCGCACTGGTCCAATGCGGTTTAGAGGGTATTAACGATTGCAAATGCACCCGGTACAAACGGCTTAACGTGCCTTCCGAGGCATGGAATAACTCAAGATAATAATATTTTGGTCACCCATCCCGTGACCGACCCTCGCGAAAGTCGCTTAACAACCAACGATTGGGGACCGCGGCGCTTATGCACTACAAATAAATTACATCGCTTATGCACTACAAATAAATCGCACGAAGTGCTTTTTGCACTCGAGTGCAACACGTAACTTTTCATCCCACCTCAGCGAACAAATTATAAAACTCAAAAAAAAAAAAAACATTTACAATCATAAGATGATGATGATGTTTTTTGTTTTTAATTCAAGGTTTTAACAATAAGACGTGAAAAGAAAATATTATACGCAAAGAAAATTAAAAAAAACATCACTCCGAGAAGGTTCCAAGTCTCGGAACAAATTAAAAAAGGTTGTATAATGAATTCAACACCATGGAGGTAGAAGATAATGGGTTTAATCTGTGGGTTTAATGATGTTTTGAATTGACAAACTTAGTGCACATGATGTTCTGAAGTTTTGAATTGACAATAAGGTTCTAAATTTAAATTTACTTTATCCTCTAGCGGATAAAAACGACTAACGGCTTTTGCGCTCAGATATCGAAGAGTAAAAATAATCTTTCCGAGATGGAGGAATGAAAAGAGATTTGTTTGCTTGTTTGAATTGAATAGGCTCCAAAACTACTTGACTAATTTTTTCAATCCTTTCACCTACTATAGGATGCTATAAAAATAAACAATTATAATTAAGAGTGCCTTATGTGACAACTACATCATCAAAATAATTTAGGCGACGTAGTTCTCCCAGATTTTTTTAATTAAAACATACTATTAATATTATAAAGGCGAAAGTTTGTAAGTATGGATGTATGGATGTTTGTTACTCTTTCACGAAAAAACTACTGGACGGATTTGGATAAAACTTTACAGCAATATAGGTTATACATCAGAATAACACATAGGGTACTTTTTACTGGGAAAACTTCTCACTCCCACGGGATACCGACTTCCACGCGGACGAAGTCGCGGGCGTCCACTAGTTAAAACATACGACTAATAATTTCGTCAAAATTTTAATGGGATTATTTCGAGAATATACTCGTTCAAATAAAAAAATGCAATATATACATATGCATACAAGAAAATTTTCAAATTGAAAACAAATTCTTATTTTTTCTTTGAAGTTGATTAAAAATAAACGAGTGGTATTACGCGAACGAATCTGCAAAAGCTATGTAATAATTTATGCCGTTTTTTTACGCCAAAACGAAGCAATTTTGATGAAATTTGGTACACAGATAGAGTGGCCCTTGGGAAAGGACATATAATAACTTTTTGCGAAAAATACGCTTGAAACTGTTGAAATAGGGGATTAAAATTTGTATGAAGTGTTTCATCTTCGAAGATGAAAAGGTGAATTTTTGTTTTGATCTATTTCTTATTCACCTTTAATGCCATACAGATAAATATTTTTAATGAAGAATGTTTGAGAAGTCCTAGGTCTAGATTCTCGGACCTATTTCGGGGTACCTAGGCCTTTTGGTTATATTAACAAACGCTCGCAGCCTTCTGGGTACCTTACCTGTAGGCAATTATATGGGAGACATTTTTTATTTAGTATAGTTATTATTTTAAGGCATAGTTTAGATAAGTAGTTTTAATTTATTAAACCAATTAAACAATTTTGATTAAAATTAAAACTTTATAGTTAGATACTCGATAGGAAGTAAATATATATTTGTAATAGAGTTTTTGACCTTTCAAATTACATGGATAATAAATAATAAATACAGATAATAAGCGAATCCTACATACGGGCGGAAATCTATACACAGCTATAAAAATTAAACTTCTACGCATGTAGACTCGGCCAAAAATATGGTGTACCACACTTCAGTTGAGGTTAATTTGAACGAAATGAAACAAAAATTTCTCCTTTCTCCTTGGAATATTATGATAATGACCATAAATCTTAAAATATATATTTGGTATTTAAATCCATTAGAAAAATCAACCTTACGGATAATTAAATCTTTGATAATAATTAAAACTTTTGTTGTAATTTGTTAGATCGTATATTAATATAGGTAACTTAATATTTAGTTCTACTATACATGATTATAAGGTGTGACAAAACAATGAAAAGTTTTTAACAAACTTCTAGGTATATTATATGTGGACACTTATTGTTCGTAAACAATCATATAATACTTATAGACAAGCGGTCAAAGGAAACAAATAGTTTCGCTGCTTTGGTCATGCACGATGATGATTCGGTAACGGCTGTGTATAAATGCCCTAATTGTAACAAAAGAGCCGAACTATCGGAATATCAAGCAGCTAGAAGTTAAATTAAATTGCCACTACTTTATAATGTTCTAATGTTTCTTTGCAACGTTTGACAAACAAGTTTGTATATAGTGGGGTTTAGAATAAGGTGGAATTTTTTTCTTCCAAGTTTTTTGGCATAACCTCTTTGGCTAATCTTATTTAGTATATACCACAAGAATATATTATGTCATTTAAATAATATACTCATTAAACAATTCTAATTAAATAATGAAGAATTCAATAACAATAATATAATCACAACAGAAGCCTTAAAACGAAAAATACTTATTTTAATTTTTAACTTTTTAAGATTTTGACCTCGCATCAAATTTCATGGAAGCTGAATCTGTTTTTTATAGAATCAACGAATTGGATAAATTAATTATGGAAGACAAACAGAGCTTTCCGATATTCATGGTATCTTATTGAAGGCATATTCTAAAATGTTTCTTTCATAAATCTGGCCGAAGGGAATAATAATGGTATTCAGTGGAATTTAGTTAAATAAATTTTTGGATTCATTTCTATTCAATGCCGGCTGTTACTCGCAAAATTTATTATTAAAAGGCCCTTTATTTACATTAAGTCGCCCTCTAGAAAAAGCCTATTTCTTTATTAGGCAAAGATTGTAATAAAAATTATATTAACATAATAACATCGGTAAATTTAACAGAATAAAATAAGGCAAAATATAAAAATATTTTTACATTCTACGTAATTAAATTACAAAATAATTTTCATAGAAGAGCAGAGCTTATGTAGCATCCAAGTAGATATCAAGGTTAATAAAAAGCAAAGTATTTGGATATTTTCGTTGATGAAGATTTCAAACCTGATTTAACGCCATCTATTGAAGCTGAAAAATAATGCCAGCATGGCGTTTCACCTTAAAAATCTCTTTCATCAGCTCTCTGAAATACACATAATAGTAGTTCGAATGAGTTCGAATTGCTTCCCCTCACGAATTGATTCAGTGAAATAGCGACTAATTCAAAATTACCAGTCCACGATTACTACATATACTTTAAGAGCAGGTTTTACTACGGTGCTCACACCCATATTAATTCGTAACAATTAAGAGAAGCGTGAAGAATTTAGTTGTTTCTTACATTTTCACGCACAGCATTTATTAAATAAAACAATTTTATCGCGTATATTTCCTATTATTATTACAATTTTCACACTTTTTGGATTTATCACGGGCACCTTGTTCTTATCAAAGAATACTTATCGTTAATAATACTAGTTATTTAAATATAGAACCATTAGCATATTAATTATTATTAGAAAAATGCACCCGATCAAACCGTTAAAAATAATTTCAATTAAACATTAAATATTTTGTATAAAACAGAAAAAAAGGAATATAACTGAATTTAAACACGAATGTTACATATAAAATAGTAAAACCAAGCTTTCAATACAATGTTGAAAATGAGAATTGAAACAGCAAAATTTCACACCCACGCTCTGTTGGAATGGGCCGCCGATACAGTCGTATCCTTTCAATTCGATCCCCCGGGCACGGCATCGGAGATTAGAGGAAATTCGGGATTCGGATTTTAAAAGTTAGGCGGCGTTCCTTCCTCGAGTATCGAAGCGGCACGATGTATGCACTCTAAAGTTTTAATGCATTCTTTTATGTGTACTTCGGACTGCAGCAAATAATCGTACATTCAGTCTAACCGATTCCACGCAGAGAAATGCCGATAGTAAATTTTCATTGTTTTCTACCATGCTTTTATATTGGTGAAAGTTTTCCTCCAAAATTTAATTTTGAAATCTTAAAGTTTTCGATTCAATTTACATTTAAATGTAATTTTGGACGAAAACTTTAAGAAAAGGTGATATTATTAGTTTACTTCGGAAAGTACTACAGTATCGGCAAACCTCTAAATCAGCGACCTCGAATTAGTAAACAACAACAATGTTCCAAGCAACAATAAGAACGTTGAATTTTGTTACTTCGTGTTATTTTTTATTTGTGCGCAAATGAAAAAAATACTATCATTACAATGTAAATAACCATGAAAGCTTAAAACGTCAAATATACTTTTAGTTTTGTTGACAATGCAAGTGTATACGATCGGTATTTTTATTAATCCAAAATGGCCGCCGTAACAAAATGGCAGCGTACCGATTTCTAAACAACTCACATGATATGAGTATCAAATGTAAGGACTTGTAGAATACAATACACGGAAAAAAGCTTGTTTATAGAAAGCTGTTAAAGTTTTTTAAATTGTGTTAGTGTACACGCTTCATTCAATATACATAATAATAATTTTATACAGTTTACCATTTATCTATTAGCTTTTTATTATACAGTCTTCATTCCCACTAACTATCATAATTCGTGAGCTAAGAAAAAAAAAGATATTTACTACGCTATGAACATCGTCAGCGACACCGCTGCAATTATGTTATCATATATGTTTGTACACTTACTCAGAAGACGTTGTTTTGCCGTAAAAAAATGGGATGGACCACCCTTATTTAGACTTACTCAGACCTACTACTGGATATACGAACATACATATAAAATTTCATAAAAATCGGTTAACCCGTTTCGAAGCAGTATGATAACTAAAACCATGACCTGAGAATTTCGTTTATTAGATATGTAGTTTATATAATCTTGCGACCATTTTAATTATAGGATGTAACTATTTCCAGATATATTTTAATAAGCATCGCGAAAATTAATACAAATGGTATTCATGTTATTTTTAATTATAATTGTCACTTTAGCTTTAAGATTGAATTTGTGGTTAGATATAAAACCTTATTTAGATCCACCGCCCACGGCTATGACACAGAATGGCTGTCTCTTGAGAGCAAAACCGAAGTTTCTTTATGAAAATAAAGAGATTAATTGAAAAAGTAAAGGAAGAATGGTATAAATAATAAAGACTACAACACGGTAATAATAAAAGACTTGAGATTTATTTTTCAAGCGTTATAAAATTCCTACAGTCAAATATGTATTAAGGACTACCGTACCGGGTACTGTTTATTTGGATATCGATTCATATCATGACAAAGATATAATAATTAAAATGAAAAATTGAATAGTAAACAATGGTTACTATGGTAACGTTTTAATTCCCTATACAAATTTCCTCTTCCATTTTTATCCCTTTATTTGTAATTTTTCGGGATAAATTATAGCCAATGTTCACCGCATATGATAAACTTCCCGTAGGTGAAAGACTTTAAAATCAGTCCATATCTTCGGAACCTGTTCTTAATATAGATATATAATTTCTCTTTTCATTGATGATTGATTCATGTAAGTTCTTAAATAGCCTCCACATTGAAAAAAGAAAATGGCGAATAGACGAGACTAACAACCCTATTTTTAAACATTAAGAAATGGAACTATTAAAAATATAGTAAAAAATAAAAGACTACAGTTTTCAGTGAAAAATGTCAAGTAAGAAAAAGTTTCTACACAAAGTTGCCTGCAAATTAATTATATCAACTTTTAAACTTAAAAGAAAAATTGGCTACACATTATAGAGTAACTATAAAAGAAAGTTCTAGACTGAACTGTAAAATGAATTTATTTTATTACATAAAAGGATGAAATATAATATATTTTTATAGGTAATTAAACCGTTACCATGGTAACCATTGTCAACTTTCCAATGCGCTTTTGTAATTATATCTGTGTCATTGTGATATGAATCAATATCCAAATAAACAGATAAATAAACAGACCAAGGACCACGTGGGCGAAGCCGCTAGCAGAAAGGTAGCATTAATATAAGAGTATTTTGCTTTCATCATCATTATTAGCACTAATAATGATAACTTCAGACAATATTAAATAAGTTTGTACCGGCAACAGAATTTATGAGTTAATTTATATTCACAGCGTACAGAATTATTTGATTTGAATTCACATAGTTCAGAGTCAGGTTTAAAATTAAAGGCTTAGCCGTCTCACACAAAGTGGCTGTACGTATACTATGGATTTACTCTTCAAGCTGTTTCTGGTTTCGATTTATATACTAAAAATACACATAAAGTGACAAGAAAGAAAATATTATACGACGTAAGACGAAATTGTTCAATCTAAAAATATTGCTAGGTAACACTCGAGTTATGGCAATCGAAGAGCGAAGGTGTAATATCACAAATTTATCAGTATAGCACTTTGTATGCAAAATGATATATAATAACTAAATAGCTCAAGTTTTCTCAAAAGTATATACAGTAGTTAGGCGTATGTTTGCATGGGTAATACGTGTGTATGTTTCTTACTGTAGCGTTTCCTTCAGTTGTTCTTGTTTTTTTTTTTTGTATATAAAACCTTTTCGAATTTCGGTATTAAATTTGAAGTAAGAAAATATATGATCAGATAGATCTAAAAAGTTTTCATAACCCATTTCCCAGATTCATAACGAATCGGTAAAAGGCAATAATGTAGTCGTGCCAAGTCTGCCAAAATACTCTAATAAAAACTTGAATTATAAAATCCAAAACAATAACAAATAATCGCAACTCTAGGCTACAGACTATTAATCTGCTTGTCGTATACGACCTAAGTCGCGCTCGACTTTTATCGTTCACCTGTAGGGCCAACATAAATTGAATTTTGTTCTTGGTATTGTATGGAAAATGTTTGCCAATTTCATAAATAAAAAAAAGTATGAATGTAAACAAAAAGGTCATAAGTTCGTCATTTATTAATTAATTTTTAACGTCATCTAATCATTTCATGTTTTGACGTTCATTCTATCACTCCCATACGACTAGTGGTTCATACCACTAGTTACAGTCGAGTGATTTAGAAATGCTGAATTTATTATGTCGAACAAAAATCAGTATAAAACGAGCTCTCGACACAAGGCGAATGATTCAAAATGGTACAGGTATACCAGAGCATGTGTTTATTTATAATAATTTATACCAACAGCAAAATACGTAAAACATTCATAATATTTAAAATAAGTTACAATTATTTTAATTTAAATGTGTTCGCCGATTACAGGTATACACAGCATTTACCGTGTCATTACAATTTATTATGTATTATATATTATAAAAAGATTATGTATGTATTATATATTATACAGAGTGAGAACTGAGTGGCTGAAAGTAATTGCTTAGTTTTTTCTTGAAAATAGCAGGGGAATCATTGAAAACGTCAATAGTGAGTACTTTTTTTCAAAATTTCGTTATATCCTAGCTATAGGATAATGTATTCCCAAATTTGTTCTATGACTTTGTATCCTGAACAATTTGTGAATCTGGTATCGGGGGTACTTATAAGGGACGGCAATTCCGATTTCGTTTAGAATAGAGGTGCCATTTACTTTTATTATTCATAATTTCATATAAAATCATCAGATTTCACCGCAATCAAACAGCGATCCTTTAAAGATTTAATTTCGATAAAAAGTAGCCGATGATTGTAAGGTTGCCTGTAAGATATGCCTGGAGTGGAAAAAGCTAAATATCTTGTAAACGCTCTCTGTATCGATTCTATACGCTGTGACCTAGCAGTAAAAACAGGATTCCACGCAACACTATCATACTCAAGATGACTGCGTACGAGAGTATTATAAAAAACTTAGTTTGTCTAATGCGGAACATTTTAGTATTTCTCTTAAAAAAAACGTAACATGCGAGCCGCGCGTTGTACTGAGTTCTCAGTGTGAGTACATATTTTTAATTTTTTATCCAACACAACTCCCAAATCTCTAACCTCCTGAACTTCTGTCAAAGTCACACCGCTCAACATGTAAGTGGTATTAAAAGGGTAATGTTTCCCGGTGAAGCCAATATGGTAACACTTGGAAGGGTTCGACAACATACCATTATTAACACACCAATCATAAATTTTGTTCAGATCAGTGACGGACATACTGCCAGTTGCACAAACGTTCATTAAAATTTTCATTAGTTTAAAGCGACATTACCCATACAATTTTGACATTCATTAGTGCTTAAAGGCGTCATTAAACCTTAATGGACGTTTGTGCAACTCACGGATAATTATTTAAACAAAATATATCAAAAATCGTAAACATACAGTGATTATTTGGCAAATAAAACTGTTTGAATATACTCGTACTAAGAAACCAAATCTTTTGCCGTTTCCCATAGACGAACAAACGGCTCGTCACTAGATAAATAAGACGTGTTTACGTAAGTCCAGCGAGAATCACTCCGTCTGGGCGTCTGCCAACAGGCCAGAAGGCAGTTAAGCTGAGTCGGTATTGCTTTTGACATCCTAATTCCGTTCATGGTCAGCTTCAGAGTGTGCCATCATAATTTCCATTGTTGTTTAGAATGGCGTTATCCATTAAAGATATAATAAAACAACATATTGAAATTGAATTGATATTTTCTCAAGTCCTTTTATCTTTTCATTATCTATATGTATACATAATTAGCTTGTTCCTTAGCGAATTGTTTGTTTTGATAAAGATTCACATGGATATAATTATAATGATAAATTGAATAGTAAACAAAGGTTACTATGGTGACATTTTAATTCTATAATAATAATAATAAATATTCTTTATTGCACAATAGAAAAGAGATAAATATACAAAAATCTTACGCAAACATTCTACAATAGGCGGCCTTATCGCTTGATAGCGATTTCTGCCAGGCAACCTAACAATGTACAGAAATTTAACTAAGTACAAATATAAGCAGATAGTGCAAACTTAAAACAAAGTAATTACGCGGACAAATAGAACAAAAGTTATAAATACATGACAACAAATAGGTAAAGCGTGAAAGCATACTAGCGACAAACAAAGTGCGACATGTGGGGGAGGAAAGAGAGAAGAAGAGAGAAAAAAAGAAAAGAGAGGAAGAAAGGAAAGGAAGATGAATCTTCAGACAGGTATAAAGATTTTAGCAGCGATTTGAAAATGTCTAAAGACTTTGCCTGGCGTATTGACTCGGGTAAGGAGTTCCAGAGTTTGGTGGCCTGTAGTGTAAATGAATTGCTGTAAAATTTAGTCAGATTAGGTGGTGTATACAAACGATAATTATTAGAAGAGCGAAGAGATAGATCATGAGAAGATGAGAGAAATTGAAATCGAGTTTTAAGATAGGAAGGAGTCATGGGGTTGAACAGTATTGAGTACAGAAGAGAGAGCATATGCATATCCCTTCGTCGACGGATGGGAAGCCACTGGAGTTGCTTACGGAATTCGGAAACATGGTCATATTTACGTAAGCCAAATATAAACCGTATTGAGAGATTTTGGAGACGTTCAAGTTTATTTAGAAGGTCGACTGTAAGGTCAGGATAACATGCATCAGCATAATCAAGAAGAGGTAAAAGAAGTGAATAGGTTAATTCTATATACAAACTTCTACCTATTTTCATCCTTCATTTTGTGTTTCTCGGGATAAAATGCAGTCTATATTCATCGCGTATGATGTAGCTTCCCGATGAAAAAATATTTAAAATCGATCCTATAGTTTCGGAGCCTATTCGCTGCAAACAAAAAACAAACATGCAAACAAATAAACAATCAAATCATTCCTCTTATATTAATATTAGTATATAAAAACAACCCTGACTGACTTCTATAATCAACTTTAACGCACAGCCGAAACTATTGTATCTAGAAACTGGGAATTTGGATAAGGATTCCTTTTATGATGTAAGTGAGCAATAAGAAGGGATTTTAAGATATTCAACTCCTAAGGGGGTAAAATAGTGGGGAGGAGTTGATATGGGCTTTTCTTATTTCGGGACTTCGAAGTATTAAATGCATAATACAGGACCACGCAAGCGAAGTCGCTGACGGAAAGCTAGTGTAAAAATACAGATTTGAACATAACGCAAAGTAGATTTTTTAAGCAATTTTTCATTAAGAATATTATAGACGTAAGTTGAAACACTGGGTAATATATATTTTTTTATTCTTAAATTTCTACTATAAAACCCACTTTCTGTGTTTGAGATAATAGTAAATTAAAACCTTTTTTCATCTTGAAATTCCCCGTAGAAAAGCGTGGATAGTTCTAATAAATATTATTACAAGGTTCCAGTGTAACTTTTTATATTTACAATGAAGTATCTACACTGAAATTGGTTGTTCACTGTTTATTTAAGTGTTATATTAGTATATTGTTAGCTTTAATATAACTGATATACCAACAATAGTTTCCTTTTTTTATTTCATGAGATACCAATAAAGAGTTTCGTAAAAAAAATGTTTTGAGTTTGGCATACAACTGATCGCAGTGGAGATCTATGGGTGCCTACGCTCAGCAATTGGTGGCTTACGGCTGATAATAACGATAGGTATAAAACTTCATTCGTAGTATACACATTTAATGATTATAAACAGAATATGTTTGTGTGACGGTTGTAAAATAAATAATAATTTTTAATAATGTTCTCCAATATTGTCTATACAAATTGATCTGATTTGATGAATTAAGAACTCGATGTGTGTCAAATGATGTACAATCTGACGTGTTGTTGACTGTACAATCCGTTCTAAAAACCGATAGAGAGAGATTAGAAGTATAATGATATTAATTTAGTATGGGAACCGAGTGTCGCCTCTCCGCACACAAATACAGATTAGATGAAATGATCATTTTGTTCACTACATGAAAAACCGCCACGCGATAGGTTCGCGATAACATAAATCAAATCCCAAAAAGATACTAAGCTAAGAAATCACACGATTAAAAACAAACTCTAATTCAACGTGATAATAAATAATTTACTTTAACATGAATGTTGAACTGTCACGTGGCTGTATATGGGGATACCAGAAGGAAAAAAATATTTTAAGATTATGCACATTTAAAAAAATTGGGGTCATCATTTTATGTGCGAACTATTAATATTAGATTTTGCTGTAACCAAGTGAATACTGAAAAATTAAGGCTTTTCCCTACATAATTTATTAAAATATCTTTTAAAAAACGCAGTACAAAAACTAAGAAAACTTAATGATACACTCTATCGTATGTCTGTGGAGTAATATAATTAAGCGAGGGAAAGTGTAAAAAAAACAAAAATTAAGAAAACAACAGAATTTTTGTATTAATTACATTAAGCCTAATTTGTATTTTTTTCTTACTGGTATCATTCCGATTGTGCATATTAGTGATGTGACATATTAGTTGATAAAATAAGAGCTTTAAATTTTGTTATGAAACAGTTCAATGTAATTCAGTTCGACAATTTTCTACAGTGGTTTGATAGTAATTATTTAAAGCTTTATTCAAATAAAACGAAATACATAAAGTTTGCATTACCTAATGTGAGGCATGTTAATATACTTATAAATGTAAATAGTGAAAAAGTTGAGATGGTGGAATCGACAAAGTTCCTTGGTATTTTGGTATATTGATAATTTGTCAAGTAGACTGAGTTCTGCAGCATTTGCTGTTAAGAAAATTAGACTCTTAACAAATGTTGAAACGGCAAGATTGGTATATTTTAGTTATTTTCATAGTGTAATGAATGACGTATAATCTATTGTTATGGGGTTCTGCGGCTAGCATTCAAGATATTTTTATTCTACAAAAGAGAGCTGTCCACGCTATATATAATTTACGGTCTAGAGAATCTCTCAGAGAAATATTTAAAGAAATAAATATTTTGACTGTTGCCTCTCAATACATCAATGAAAATATTATGTACGCAAGAAAACATTACGATTCCTTCACAAAAAAAAGTAGAAATAAAAATAAACTTGCCATTCCAAGTGCTTGTAATAGCCTTCTTGAATAAAGATATTTTCATTTCATTTCATAATAACTAATATGATCATTACACTAATAAATTGATCATAGCCATGTTTGTTTTACTTTATTATTCTAAGTTTTATATCTGTAATAATAGTAGTAGCTACATTATTAATTGCAACGACTGGACAATAAGGAATTGCTGGTCAAGTATGAGTTTGAAAGCCGTGACAAAAAAAGTTTGAAGATAGACACAAAAGCGATAAGTACGTACAAACGTCAATCTACATATAAAGTCACATCCGTTTGAGACATGCGTCTATAAACTTATGTGCAAATATGGAGCAACAAAAAAACTGATAAAAGCTGTTCTGTGGGCGGTTCTTTAAAGTGGCTTTCTTAACTCGATTTCTATAATAATAGTTTCCGATTATGAATCAGCATAATAAGGTAAATTAAATTGACGCCTAAAAATTAATTTTGTAAATTAAATTCACACCACCAACAATATTACGTTAGTTGAAAACATAATTTTTTGTTTGTATAGATATTATGTTGTTTTGAAATTCATTTGATAGGTTTAGGTCTAAAACAGATAGGGCAAAATTAATTATGTAAACAAGGCAATCCGTTGTAAAGTTATTAGGGAAACTGAAATATAAGTAATGCAAAATAAGTGAAATCCAGTTTCACCAGTTTCTAACAAGACCTATTAGGCCAACTCTTAGCTTTTCACGAAGTTTCGTTTAATTTATGTATTGTTCATAAAACGGTGATATACTTCGTAACTTAGATATTTATAGCACATCAGTAATTTTTAATATTTATCTGCGTGTAAATAATTAACCGAATCTTCGTAAAAAAAGTGCCTGGACAGTTCATTATTTCATTTGTTCAGTATCAGTTCATCTATAATTTTCCCTTGTAAACAGTATTTTTTAGTTTTATATAATTATGGCATATATTTATCGATAACGTTGTTATGAAATGATGAAAGAAAAGCTCTAAATAAATATGTTTTAGTTATCGATTACGATCCATATAATTAACAATACGATTCCGAGCAGCAGCAGCCTATCGGTACATTTCAGACAAATGGAGGCACAGCACTATTTTTTGCAAAAGTGCACAAAATGATTTACATTGCTGTTTAGTAATGGGGTCAGAAACATTGATGTTGGTTTGAGCAATCAATGTATATTTTATTTAACATTGTGTCAAATTATTACGTTTTTTATATTTTAGCACTAAAATTGTACTTACCAGTGAAAGGAAATGTTTGCATTAGTTAGATTGTATACTTTGCTTTGCTTTTTGCAAGTGATAATAGCACAAAACGGCATTTTTTATAGAAAAAATCTGTAAAATCACCACTCGACGATTGACGAACGACTGGCAAACATAAAACCGAGGAAAGGGCGTCATATGAGTAAAAGCGCATATGCCAGCGACGCGTGCCCCGCCCACTTACTACTTCTATTCTCTCTCTATGTTCGATATTATTGTACCTCATGTCATGAAAAACGTTTTGAACGGAATGGGTAAGCGAACTCGGCCATTTTGTAATTGAACATTCAATTACCGCTGTTTTTCATTTTACAATTCATTTACATCATCCACCACTGAATTGTAAAATCAACTGTTTACAGATTTTACACAAATATTCATTACACATTTCATTATTCCAATGGCTTCCAGTTTTCTGTAGCTTCAAATAATACTGTTGTAAAAATTTCGTAAAGCAATTATGACAATTTTTAAATCAATAAAAATACATTGATTTCATTCCAAAACGCAGTGTTTTTCCAGTGTCTTTATCATCAATACCTACTTATTCCAATTCATTAATATAAGTTTGTCCTTTATCCCTTGCCCTTGATGCGGATTCTTGTTTTGAACATTTTGTTTTGACGACGATATTGCCCTAGTTTTTTTTGCAATCACTACGTTCTTTCACGTTTTATTTAACTTGTTTTATTTGTTCGATGGTTTCTACTTTTGTTTGCGAGTCAATCAAATCTTCTCTTTAATGTTTTTATGTTATGATTGATCTCGTAAAAATATGACTTTTGATGTGACATGACATTAAGGAAGCACAAATAATAACCGCATTATCGGATAGGGAAATCATCATAAAAGTTCTATTTCGTGTCATTAAATGTACAGCTATCATTTTATTTTTATTTTTTGGTTTAATATATTTTTCCCTTTATTGGGCTATACAAAATGAAGAGGATTCGTTTCCTTGATTCGACAATTTCTTTCATATATATTCCAAGATATCATCGGTAGTAGTATATATAAAAGCGTAATTTATCACTTTAAAAATAACCATCTCCCAGTTCCCATGCTGGACCATTTACGACGTTTCAGTAACCGGATGAGTGCTTTTCCAACTTAGCTCAGTTCTAGTCGGAGTCCTAGCATCGGATTCCTAGCAGTTCTACCGAAGGCAGCGTTACACCTGAATTTAGAGTGAAAACTATATGAAGAAGGAGAATTACTAGCTTAGAACACATTTGGGTATGCAAATTATAAAATATGTTCATTTTCTATTAGGCTATGTTACATTTTTTTTTTTTTTAATATTGCTACGTGCACATTTGGTATTTTTAAACTTATTTTGGCATTGAGTCGCGGGACCATTGGCTTTACGCCGCGTCTGCGGAGACCTAATGACACCGAGAATTTTTCAATTATTCATTACTTACGCAGATCAATCAAAGTCAATGTTTAGATTTCATAGCTAAACAGACGAAAATTTCATGAAATATTTTCAAGTCTTCATTAAAGGCAGAGATCTACTTTGAGCAATAATCATCTCGTATCTATATACAATATAACATAAAGTCTTGCAGTGCTACTTATAAATAAGGTTTAGCGTCAGAGTAAATTTACGCTAAAATTGCAATTTTAGTATTAGTCTATATTCATATTAAACAGAGAATAAGCAAATCTATTACCTTCTAGGAGCAAACATTACTCCCATAGAACCTCGTACTAGGTTAACCTTTGTTGAGTCTCTGTTTAATAATATAAATTTTGACTAATACAAAGAGCAGTCTCAGCGTAAATTTACTCTAACGCTAAAACTCGTTCATAAGTAGCACTGTTAAGGTGCTACTTATGAACGAGTTTTAGCGTTAGAAAAAAAAATACTGCAAATTAGTTTACACGAAAATATATATAAAGTCTGTGGTTTTAAAAACATAATATTCATACGGAACCAACAACATGCCGGGCAAACTCCCTTTACTGTCTTCGATCTTTCACAATGCTGTTTTAACACTAATTTTAAATTTATTAAAAATACCTTTTTTTAATATGTAACTAACAGTATCTACAAACAAGTACACTTTTTTAAGAATAAAAGTTCGCTGTGCAAAGAAAGACAGAGAGAGAATGTCAGCTACTTAAAAATCCGTTATTAAACCTGATATTTTATATGACGTAATTAAAAACCTCACTTAAGTTAGGAAAAATGGTCGGCTCTTTGTGTGCAGCTACGGAAAATTATGATAACGTTAAGCCGTCGGGTCGTTAAAGGGCTTTGGACGTTTTGGCTGTTCTACTATTTCTTTTTAGAATTGAACCCAAGGGAAGTAATCAGGCCCTCTCCTCTGTATGTCACAGAGTTGTACCTTTTAAACCGTAGTGTTTATACAGTCTGTACTTACACAAAATACGCGTTACTATAAAGTCTACCCCTATGGGTTATAAAATTACGAAGTTTAGTTCTATGGGAAATCTTCATAGAATTTTATGATTATCAGACAGACAGAATCTAGTAACAATTATCTATTTTATAAATCACTGAATTCTTTAAATTAATAGGATAATAATCACAACCTTCGGTAGAATGTTAATCCAACCGACTAAAAACAGACTGCGCGGATGTCGCTATCGAAGCGAATTCGGATACTAAAGTGAATTCAAATTCGGGTTCGGATTTTTACGGAATCGCTCTGCAGGAAGGGTATTCATAGCGGTTAGTACTTAGACGTAAGACTTTCATGGACTTTATTATCATTAGATAATATTTTAAGTCGTTCTTTACTCACAATGCTTATTAATTTTTCTAAACACAATATACTAAATAACTGTGATTTTATGGAGTACATTCCCGTTTCAATTGTGATGTATCCTTACAAACATGATTAAGTGTCCTCATTTTAATTTACTAATTATTTAGACGCAATTGTTTGTACAAAACCTATTGAAAATTAGTTATTTTTCGTCTGCACGGACTTTGAAATCGCTCGTTTACATCACGTAGGTACATTTCAAAGTCAAATCTATAATTACGTATTCCACAATTTATCTGGACATCTTAATTAATTTACATACTCTCAACAACAACATTAATTTACATACGGCGGATAGCGTATTCGCCGAAATGGATTTGAAGATCGGTGTGTTTTTTAATTAATTGGAGGGGTATTTTGATAAGTATTAATTGGAAATCGCCTCGTTGGATTTTTATCAACCTAAAAGAACTCGTTATCGTCTTAATAATAAGATATCCCATTTATTTAACATTACGAAATTTGAATTTATTTAGTTATTTATATACAGGCACACAAAACAGATTACAATCATAAAAAGTAAATACATATTTCACAATATAATTTAGGTATGGACTACAATCTAGAACAATGCATACACAACACGGTAATACTAGTTGTCTCATAAGTTAATTAAAAACGTTTATATATATTTTACAAACTATAGAAAAGATAATCAGTTATTTATAACATTGATAGGTCCCTATTTTATTTATTGTTTTATTCCTTATTTAGGCGCAAAATCTCACATGTTTCTTTAAAATTTCACAAATGAAAAGTGAAAAATATGTATATCTTTGTTAAGCACAGCAATTTCGTTATAGCAGCAACATATTCGAACAATGGGGTTGTAATAGGAGGAATTATTTGTGCATACCTTCAAGGAAAACACCGTGTGACTTACATCGCGAAATCTAAATTTAGTTTTTAAATTAAGATGTGACAGCGAGGTTTGCGAATCAAACCTCATAATTCTTGCAAATATAGTATTATTTATGATATAGAAAATTTATAAATAAATGAGTCACATTGTATCTTTGATTTTTGCGAGTTTTTTAAGAGGTCTATGATAAATTTAAAAAAAAAACATCGTATCATTCATCACTACTCAAATCATTCCTTATCAGCCTTCTCTGTGGATCGAATTAATCTAATAGGACTTTATTTTTCCATAAAACTCAAATTGTCGAAAAATTTCTCAGAGCCCCGTATTATAGAGTATCTGCGACATCGAATGTAACACAACACTAAGACCCGAGCCAATATATAAAACTCCATATTCTACATTGACCTGACCGGCATCGAGCCCGGGACCTCAGAGATGGCGACACCCTGAAACCGGTGTGCTAACAACTCGACTACCAGATCGTAAAAAGTATTGCCGGTTCGAAAATTCGTTTTCTAAGAGACTATGCGGCATTATTACATTCGTAATGGACCATATTATACAGGCGCGATCCCGATTACATGAAAGCAAGCGGCATCTGCTGTTTATTGATACTTGCATATTATACTGAGTACAAGCACTGGTACATAATATGAGCATGAACGGAGAAAACATGCTGTATCATAAAAGGAAACTGCCGTGCGATTCTGAAATCTGAACCCGCGGTCAGATTCAAATTTCGAATTTTGTATAACTTAAAATGCCGGTGGCGCCTCCTAGTCAAACGTGGAGATTTTGACATTAGTCAAACCAGACACTATTTTTGTAAATTTTATTTATACATGACATTTTTGTCTTCATTCCACCCTAACATTTCGTTGACCTGTATAATGTTTTTTCAATAATGAATAATGTATTATATTCTTTTGAGTCCGTTTTTGTATAAAAATTCAAAACAAGATTAATTGATTGCCATAAGTGGATATGTTTTCGAAGTTGAATTCTGTCGGCTGACCCCCGGTTTCAATATCTAAAAAACCATCCGTTATTGCTACCAAGCATTTCCTACCGATGGTAGCTAAAAAGTATTTCAATAAAATAACATTGGTAGGTAAAGCTACCTACGGTGTGGTACTAACGAATTAATCTAATACTGATAGTGATAACCGTTCGTAGGAAAAATATATGAAAAGGGCGCGAAAAGATGTTTCAATAAAAAATCTAACTTTCGGCAGAACTGTCAAACTTACTATCCGTAACGTATCTGTCAAATTTGCCTATATAAATATTTTTAATTTACACGCTTTCCCTTGTTAATTAACAGAAAAGTAACAGTTTCTGGTTAAAAAAATAATATTGTAGAAGAGTTTAATGTATTTGTGATTCCAATGAGCAGAATTCAAGCTGTAATCATGTCAATGTTTGTACCTTTGAGGGCTTAACCACTAATTAATTATTGCTCCAGATGCTTTCTTCAATATATTTATGTTGAAAAACTTGATGATTTACCTCTATATACGTATGAAAAACCTGGTTCTGATGAAACTGAATTTGCTACCTACTTGTACCAAATTTGTACACGTTACATTAGTTTATAACCTTTGTTTTTTATTAAACACAGTGATATCGATTAAATTCTTAATAAAGCCTGTTTGGTTATAACTTATTCATGTAACAAATAAATAACAATTCATAAAAAACTACACAATTTTTACATTTTTCTACATTTGTTTTACGAATTAACATAATTATTCCACTTTTTCTAATAACGATCCAATTATCATCTTATGTCAATGGATCACAATTGTTCACTGTTAGTTTCATTAATTTTATCTTACAAATTCATTATGTATATAATCAAATCACTTTATACAATCAAAAATTTATAATACCCGCTTAGCTTCCAAGGGACATAAATCAACTTTACTTTTTGGCATAATTCTAGGTTGTAGGGATATATGTGTACATATCCCTACAACCTAGTCTAGGATCATACTATTCACATGAGGTTCACTTGGACGGTTCAGAGCTTTTTTTCTCTTTTGAAGCCAAAATTGATTGAATCATATTAGAAAATTGTTAGGTTTGAAAGGGTAACACGTTCGCGTTCTTGTACATACTAAATTGACAAAACACTGTTCATACCTATGCATATTTCAATGAACTGTGAATAAATAACACGGACATAATGTGTATAGTATTAAATGTTAAACGCCGACATTTCAGTATGAGGTTACAATATTACATAAGACAAGGCCTTATGGGAAGATCCATTTTCCTTGAATTAAATTATTACAATTTTAAAAATTGAGCTACTTATAACCATTCGTAGTTGGGAGGCGCCTACCAATGATTGTGAAATGCAAAAACGAACGGTTGTCAGTAGCTCAAAAAAACGGTCGGCAGCTGCTACCGACGGTTGTCGGTAGATTATTGAAACCGGGAGTAAGTCAATAATATTAATGTAATTATGATTATCCTAAAGTTCAAAGGTGCTGTGACTCGCACTATCGGTCTCAGATTAAAGGTCCATAGGTCTATATGTCACCGGCCGCACGACACGCAACGGATTCTATTAAGTGTAGGTACAATGTACACATACTATTATTCTTTTATCCTTCGATAAAATTTATTCTTCCTTTGGAGAGATTCTGGCGTATTTTCGAAGAGCTACTCTGTCACCGCCGCGGGGGATGACCATAAATGCGGTTGTATATTTACCTATGATCTCAACCTTAAAGCTATAATGGCCATAACAAAGAAGAGCAATATGAGCGCAGTTTACTTTCCTTCAGAAATTAGTTTTTCATCGATCCGTCTTCACTTAACTTTGAGCCCGTGATCGTTGTTGTTAAGCAACTTTCGCAAAGGTCGCTCGCGGGATGAGTGACCAAAAAATTATTATCTCGAGCTACTTCGTACTTCGGAACGTACTGGCTTAACGTACGTTGGTCCCGGCTGCATTTGCAGTTGTTGATATCATCCAATCCGCATTGGGTCAGCGTGGAGGGTCATGGCCCATCCTCCTTAACCATCCATAAAGAAGGCCTGAGCCCCTGCAGTGGTGACGTAAAAGGGCTGATGACGAGGATGATGATGTTGACTCACAGCTACCATAAAATTCGTAAGTTACTCATTAGAATCATTTTATTTGTAGTGTTAAATTATTACATGACATAGGTAACAAAAATATACATAATGAAATTCTCAAAAATATTTAGGTATTTCCGAAAAAAGTTTTGACCGATCTTAATTTTAATTTCAGTATATTTTTTTCGTTTATTATAGCTCAGTTTCATTTATTTTCAATATGTTTATTTCTGTAGAGAACTCATATGTATACTTAGAATTCATGATCCACTTTCAAACCATCGTCTTCCTATTACTATTATTTTTCTTCACACATGCATGAACTTGTTTACTTAATAAATAAGTACATATAAGACAGTATCATATATATCGGTCAGATTCCAACATAAGTAGCTAAAGCCTTCATATTTATAGAGTATCTGAAACAAAGAAAATACTACAACACCTAATTTACATGACCACTTCACTAAGACCAATTAATTCTTAATTATAGAGGCTACTACAACACCTTATTTAAACGGCCAGTTCACTAAGACCAATGAATTCTTAATAAGGAATACATAAGGAACTATAGAGGCTCGCGCTTAGCAAATATCTACCTAATTTATTCTGTTAACGAAACTCGAAACCAATATCAACTAGAATACCAACACACCAGGCATCCAGATTTGGTTTCCTTTACAAGGTATTAACAAACTTCAGCTAAGTTAAATCGAATTTAATCAAACAAGTGAGGTTTATCGTACCTTTCAGTTTACCGTATTCCGGGATCATGGCTCAATCTATTCGGAATATATATAGACCTTAAGCCTAGTTTAGGCGCCAGCGGTGGCGGATGCGGTGGTGGTAGAGATCACACCGCTCCCGCGACGTGGGGTATTTGGCCCGTTCTCGACGGCATCGATCAGCTCTGAGATTTTGTAAAAATCCAAACCCGGAATCGAATTCACTCAAAAAGCGGCATCCGTTCTACCTTAAATTGGTAATAACGTTTCGTGGCATAAGTGAAGTGAGTTTCGAAATGACATAGGAATAGAATATCTGAGACACGTATAGTCAGTCAATTTTGTTTTGTATTTTTATATAAATAATGGGATCAATAGAATTTCTACATTAAATAAATTTGGAAATCGAATTCGGGTCTGGATTTTTATAGACTCGCAGGGCAGATCGCTCATTTCAATTTATATGTCTTAATATATTATCACGAGTTTCTGAGTACGAATTATTTATATTTAATTAATTAATAATTGATGAATTAGTTAATATATAGTTTTATTGTACACCATAATTAAATAATAGGACAATTGATACAATTAAATGGTACAATCGGCGGCCTTATCACTAAAAACAATTTAATTACTTGTTTATTAATTATATTGATTTAAACGTCGCTTTTAAAATAGTTGAAACTGTTGTAGGAGCAACACTATAATCACTCATTGTCAGTTGTACATTCGCCGCTTGATTGGCGCGCGACGCTCATCGCCCGCTGCCTGCACCGAGGCCGTCGAGCGGGCGAATTCTGCTAATGTTAATGTTATAACCGTATCTCAATAGAATCTCAACGACTCACATTTTACCATTGTACTTTTTACCTAAAGTCCAATATTATTGGTGGAATCTTTCTCATATATCAATTGTGACAGATATAAAATAATATTGGAATTCATGTAGTACAATGCCAAAATGCAAGTAGTTGAAATTCTATTGAGATTGTAAACATTAGCTAGAATTAGGCTGCTGAACGTTTCATACCATTCAAACAAACTCTATACAAACTATCAATATCTAAACTATCAAGTCGCGTTGCACCACGGTCGCCGCCGCCACCGCGCCCGCGCCCGCGCCCTCTGGCATCCAGTCCGCCATCTTACATTTACGTTCACCACTAATAGTAACTACGACGGCAACACAAACGTAACCCTTGCTTAACAAATTTGACACTTGATTCGTTTACGTTAAAGTATCATTGTAGTTTAGAAGTCTATTCCAGAATTACTGGAACATTATAGCGTCGCTTACCACAAATGTGAAGCAGGAAGGAAAGCAATGAGTTATGGCGGTTTGAGATTTTGCCATATAAGTCAATTTCGCAGTAATTTCATATGAAGTGATATAAATGGATGTGTCAGACTAATACACTGTTATTCTCGAAACACTGTTATTCTTTGTTAACGAAAAAACAACGTGTTCAGGACATTAAAATGTTTTTGAACTAAATTTATATTTTAATGATTCTAATCACACAAAGATTTATAAAATATTTCCTTTTCGTTTAGTGATAGGACCACGAACAATTTTACAATTCATCTTAAATAAGTCTATATACTAACATCCATTACTTATTGTAAACTCAACAACGATGGCCTCGTCTTAGATATCAAACTTAATTGGAAATACGAAACCCGTAAAGCTAGATTATGATAATTTTATTCTTAAGGAATTAAGTTTAAACAGTTATGCTGAAAGTACAATCTTTTTGATTTGAACGTAATGAGGAAGGTATTTTAAGAAAATAAAGAAAACACTAAAAAAGCACCACACTAGATGGCGACTCTATCAAAAGTTGATTTTTGCATGAAGAAAAGTTCGAAACTTAGATATCAATATAAATACGAAAAACTACAAATAGTAAATGAGTTCTTTATTGAATTTTAAAAATTAATTTACTTTTATACATTAAAGAAAACTGTAAAGGTTGTCATGGAGAAATCAAGAAAGATATGATTATTATTAATATACAAGATTATAATACACTTTCATGAACTCTTAATTAAAGTGAAGAAATATTTTTAATTAATTTTACTCCATTTTCATTAAATATCTATCTCAATTTTAATTAATTAAGGGATCGGGTGAGTAATTTTAATCGAAGCAAGTAGATATCAGATACATAAATCCCTGATGAATTTTATATTATGGGAATCGAAAAATTATTCCTTGGATAAAATATGTAGTCATTTCAAACCCCAAGTTATGCTACTAAAAATACTCCTTTTGCAATTCCGAGCTAAACACGCCCTTTTAATTATCACTTCATCTAAAGCCTATTAAAATATTTTTTAAAGAAAATGAAAAAGGAAAGCTTCGCTCATTTAAATATGTTGCACGTCTCGAGAGATTTTAACAGGTCTTTAACAGACGGTATACGTGAGAGAAACGAGCAAATTACGACCTGTAAAATAAACTGTTATAAACGTTTTAAATGTTAAGAATAAATTCTATGTATAGAAAGCACAAGAAGACCTATAAATTTGAATTCTGAAGAGCTTAGTAGGTAGCATAGTGGAAGCGCCAAGGCCCGCGATCATCATCATCATCATCACGCCCTTTTACGTCCCCACTGCAGGGGCTCAGGCCTTCCTTATGGATGGTTAAGGAGGATGGGCCATAATCCTCCACGCTGGCCCAATGCGGATTGGAGGGTTAACGACTGCTAATGCAGCCGGGACCAACGGCTTAACGTGCCTTCCAAAGCACGGAGTAGCTCGAGATAATAATTTTTTAGTCATCCATCCCGTGACCGACCCTTGCGAAAGTTGCTTAACGACAACGGTCGCGGGCTGCGGCGCTTATCCACTACGCCACCGAGCTACTAAGTTCGCGATAATTGTTGTTAATTAACTTTCGCAAGGGTCGGTCTCGAGATGGGTGACTAAAGTTATTATCTCCAAACCGCATTATGGCCCATCCTCTTTAACCATCCTCATGGAAGACCATAGTCCCTGCTGTGGGGGTTTTGGATGATGATGGTGATAATCCAGTTCGGCAATATTCTGTATAATTAAAAATAGAAATATTAAATTTACAAAGCACAATATTACAAACGAATAAATTGATTTGAGCAATAATATTAAATAAGTAGAGAATAATTATAGTTACTAAAGTAAAATAATCTTAATGTCATATAACATAGGCCTGTCAATAAATGTCACATTAATCAAGCACGTATCATATAATACAAACGAACGATAAAGTATAAACGAAATACATAAAAATAGCACCTTTTATATAATATATTATTATTCATTAAAAATATAAAAATGTAACATATGATAAAATGTAAGTACTTATCTTTTAAATCAATGAATCTAACATAATTACAATTATGATAATAAAACACCAAAAGAATTATGTTTCACAACATCTTCCGCTTCTAATACAAATATTCTAAAATGACAAAATAAAAAGCTCTCAGTATCTCATTTTCATGAAATTAGATATTCTGCGCTCCCAAGGATTCATTCAATTCAAAATAATCAATTTACGTTACGAATTTACGATTGCCATGATGAAGTCTTGAAATGTACATCAAAGAAAAAAAAAACAGATACGAATTATAATGGTTCACGTAAAGCTACCGATTGATTTATTGCGAGTTAAGGTAACGGATCCAATAATATGGTGTCATTTTCTTAACAGTCGAAGTCGACTCCAGAATATTCAAGTTCAAATACTTCATTTCAAAATTAGTAATTAGTGGTGTCCTTTTCTAAATTGTCGAAGTAGATTCATCATCATCATCAGCCCTTTTATGTCCCCACTGCAGGGGCTCAGGCCTTCCTTATGGATGGTTAAGGAGGATGGGCCATGACCCTCCACGCTGGCCCAATGCGGATTGGAGGGTATTAACGACTGCAAATGTAACCGGGACCAACGGCTTAACGTGCCTTCCGAAGCACGGAGTAGCTCGAGATAATAATTTTTTGGTCACCCATCTCGTGACCGACCCTTGCGAAAGTTGCTTAACGACAACGATCGCGGGCCGCGGCGCTTATCCACTACGCCACCGAGCTACTCTTACTCGAAGTGGATTAAATCAGAATAATCAAATACATCACTTCAAAATTGGTACTTGGAATTTAGTGTAATAATTATTATTTTGAACTTCTAAGACCAAGTTGTTCATTAGACGTTGAAATCCCAGATTCCAATAACTATGATTGTCAATTCATTAAAATTTTAAATATATGAAACACGTAGGTATTGAAAAAGTGATGCTCTGTTTTAATATTGAGACAAAAACAAGTGAAATATTAATTAAAAAATACTACTCTTCCCAAATTTCTTATTGCCTTAAAAATCGCTCTCTTCATACGCTAAAATTAATATTATAAAAAAAAATTACCAACACAAATGCACGTATATTGTAAAATATGACATAGATTTATGTTGAAAATTTATTAAAACAAATCATAAGCAACGAAAATTATATCTACTTCCGCTATATTCGATCCTTTAGAATCAGCTCGTAGCTGGACAAAACTATTTTTTCTCGGGCACAGACAACTCCGTTTATTGTGCCGATGCCAAATGGGTCAATGACATAATTTACGAACGAACTGAATAAAAACTAGCTCTAAAAGTATGTATGTGTCGAGAAATAGTGGCATTGACTTATAAAAACATCGAGATTCCTATACGTGAAAAGTATTCGGGAATAAAGTATTTAAATATAATATTTGATTTTAACATGATAACTGGCAAGGAGTAATATTTTCAATTGTGAACTTGTAGTGAAGTTTATATAAATTCTTCTTTCGCTCGTTTTTTACTAAAAGACGTCATTAACCAGTTATAGGAAATAAATTTTGAACTATTCAAAACTTATTTGAGTAAAAAATGTTTTCATTCATCTATTCACAAACATTTCAGGTTACTAAATATAACATTATACGTACAATGAAAAATAACCATGGAAAAATTACAAAATATTAGAGTAAATATTATCTTAGTCTAAAATTGCGGCATAAAGAAACACATAACAGTTAATCACATTAATATAATTACACTCCCAGTAATGTTTAACTGTAATTGTATTAAGCTTGGCTATTAGCTAAACCATTACCTCATAATATAACAAAATAACTTTTAATGTGGCATAATTTTAGGTAATTCCTTTAATTCTTATTCTACCATTTTTAATATCATACAATCTTATGTTATTTGATCTATGATGTCCAAACATTAATTAATTAAGCTGTACACCCAATTCTTACACTTTCGTGTTACCTATGAGAGTTTTATTATAAAGTAATGAGTTTGTCCGAGGAACGAGTTACATTCGATAAAAACCTCTTTTACTTCCAATAAAAAATATAATCGTAAAAGATTTTTAAAAGATATCTCACAGGACACACAACTGTGCAAATGAGAGAATTCAAAATTGAGAAGATGATATGGATATAGAAGACCTGTCTTGTATTTGCATTTAAAAGCTCATATCGGCTCATCAAGCGCTATTTATCAAAGAAATATATATTGATCCAAACTGACATTGTTATCTATACTAATATTACAAAGAAGAAAACATATGGAATACTTTTATCCCCTCAAACAGTTCCCTAGGCACAAAGCGGGCGTAGCCACTGACGGAAAGCTAGTAATAAATATATATTCGTTGCAAGACAGTCATAATATAAGTTTATGGGCTCAGCAATTGCTGCCGATGTATGAATTCAAATTAAATTGCGCCGAAAATATCCCTCAATCTATAAACTCAAATTAAACCCACCGTAATTCATTTATGCAGAGTTCGGTATTGAACCAGAATTGACTTACAATCCCACTAGATTTTATATGTACCTACATAATATGGATATACAATCTTGTGCAGTTAACGGAACATTTAGAATTACTAACTTAACTACTTTTTTAGAAAAGTTACTTAACTAAAAATATAAGTTGAAAATAAATTTCTTGTTTCAAACTTTTTACAGCGTGTATTAGCTGTAGTCGGGTTTTAGTTTTTGAACTTATTTTTTATCTGTATTGTACGAGTGTTATCATTTTGGCGCCCCTTGACACTGTCGCCCGAGAAAGTGTATAATACAAACAAATACAAACACCACAAATTATTTATTTTTAGTACACGTATTTGTTAAATTTAAGATCATTATTATTAGATGTACATAAAAATTTACTTGTACATCGTACTTTCACAGTTACAGCAATAAACTTCCACAAGGTAACGACAGATTCGGATAAATGTGTGATATAACTTCATCAGTATTATTAAGCAACAAAATGAATTGCAGTTCATACAAAGTCAATGTAATTGCAAGTTCGCTCGAGTGCCTACTGAATAAAACGCAATGGAAGTTTAACTGTAATTTTTGTTTCATAGCACATTAGATTTCCATGACGGAAAATTAAAACTTCTAGCAATAAACAAATTCATGGTTTCAGTTTTACAACAAGTTTATTGTGAAATATAGTGCACATGTGCGTTCCCACTTACTGTATAAGTAAGTTAGAAGTAACTTAAATTATCTCACGAATAAAAATGTTAATTTTAATTATCATTAATGTCTCTACTGGACCACAGGCCTTGCCTATGAACGGAATAGAATAGGGGGAATGGACCAAACTTCATGTGCCCAATTGCGTGAGCCCAGTCTTAGCTGGGCTCACAAGCGTCCGTTAACACGTAGGTGTTAACGGACACATGTTCAGCTGACACTAACGGCCTTCCAAAGCACGGAGGATCTCAAGGTTTTGGTCACCCATCCTATGGCCGGTCCTTGTGAAAGTTGCTTAACTTGTCCATCGCAACCGAACGCGTTAACTAGTCCGCCATCCTGTTCCTCAACTTTCAATCAAACACACTCGTAGGTATATTTTTTATAGAAAAAAAAAACAAACAAAAAAAATACTTTAATAGTTTACCAAGTTTTATTTGACTTTAACAATCGTCACTATATGACAGAGATTAACATCAACCTACTAATATGAAATCTCGTTTAGAAACAGAATAAAATATATAATACTTATGCGGATGTTTTTAAGTCTTCGTCTAAACTAAAGAAACATCTGAACTTCACCACACAATTTGAATAGCGAATTCCTTAATTTCTTTATTTATATAACACTAGCAATTTTTCCGCGACTTTAATTACGTAAAGGGTTTAGCCGGATACGTATGACGAGTCGGCCCCCAAATGGGAATCGATATTGAAACTTATGTTTTAATATAGACTTGATGTTCAAACACGATTTATGTACTTTTCGCGACCGACTTCCGCTTTGACCTTGAGATAGAGAGCAAAATATCCGTATGCTTGACTATTACTGAATGTGATATATCTCTGAAGCTAATTAAGATAAAGAAGTGAAACTAACGCGAGGTGTTAGGTTACATTACAGAGTATATCACATATATTTTTTTATAATTTTTAGAATAAAAAATTACATTAAAAAAATAAAAATAAAACAAAACACGTTTTTTTTTCTGAGTTCTCTGTGACTTACAATCACGAAATTAATATATGTTATGCTCCTTTGTGTGATCTATCACCCATAAAAATTGCGTGAAAAAAAAGTTGGTGCAACACAACGAAAAAAAATTATATGTGATTCGCGCCTTGTAGTGTGAGTGTATAAACAAACAAGTTCGAACTTGTTATCGAGCTGTTTACTGCATCGTTTGTTTAGCTAAAGTAGCAGTCATTTGTATTAAACAAGAAGGCAGTTCGGGACTCAAATTCTGTCATAGGTATTTTGTATCAGCATTTTGAAATTATTAACTATCGAACCAAATCATTATTAAGTAATAATGTCGAGAAAGTGTAAAAATTGTAACAAGTACCTGTGTAAGATTCCTGGTTATAAAAAAATTATAAAGAATGAAGAAGAAGCTAAAGTGTTTAGTGACTGTTTGAATAAAATCGTAATAGTTAATGATATTTTTTGTAAGAAGTGTCGACTTATCCCATATATTAACAAAAAAGCTTCTACTTCTAAATGTGCAGCATTTAACTTGGCCGAAATAATGGACGATCAAAATAATCTCTCAGTACAATATGTGAAATCAGCACCTAATATCATCAAATCATCAAAGCAGAGGTAAAATCAAGACATATAAATAGAAAAGTCTATCGAATTTACATTCACTATATTTCCGAAGGTAATGACTACAATAGTATTCTTCGTTATTGCTGTGATTGCCCCAATGGCAAACGTACAGTGGGATGCTGTTCTCATGTAGCAGCTATTATTTATTATCTATCATATGGATGATATTTGTCCAAAATCGTACGTCCTGCTGAGATCCTAACTAAGTTATTTGCGACTTAAAGTGTTCCGATTGTAATTAATTACAACAGTGACGATGATTAATATTTTGTTTCTTGTATTTTGATAGACACGAAAAAGTAATAATAATAAGCATTGAACACTGGCTGTTTTTTTTTTCATTTCTTTTTTAACTATTATCCCATCTCTTAAGACTAGTTACTTATGTTTTAAAACAAGTTGATGTGAAATTTCGAAAAAAAAAAACAATGATGTAATGTGAAAACCTTATAATACAGGGGTATACCATAAGACAGAAATCACATATAATTTTTTTTCGTTGTGTTGCACCAACTTTTTTTTCACGCAATTTTTATGGGTAATAGAGCACACAAAGGAGCATAACATATATTAATTTCGTGATTGTAAGTCACAGAGAACTCAGAAAAAAAAACATGATTTTTTTATTTTTTATTTTTTTAATGTAATTTTTTATTCTAAAAATTATAAAAAAATATATGTGATATACTCTGTAATGTAACCTAACACCTCGCGTTAGTTTCACTTCTTTATCTTAATTAGCTTTAGAGATATATCACATTCAGTAATAGTCAAGCATACGGATATTTTGCTCTCTATCTCAAGGTCAAAGCGGAAGTCGGTCGCGAAAAGTACATAAATCGTGTTTGAACATCAAGTCGATATTAAAACATAAGTTTCAATATCGATTCCCATTTGGGGGCCGACTCGTCATACGTATCCGGCTAAACCCTTTTAGCTTATTTTTATCACGTTGCTTCTCGCGGGTGAAAGTTAATCTTAAAATCAATCCAGTAGTTTAGGAGCTTTATTAAATATATAATATTATATATTATAGATATATAATAGTGACAACCAAGACTTCACCCGATGCAATTCCCTGTTCAACGAACATTATGAGAGTTCAATTTGAAGCTATTAGCATTAATAAAAACGCTCACAACTCTAATTTACGAGGAGCCATGAGCTCGAGTAGAGAAACAAATGACATGTAAAGACAATAATGATATTATTACTGTTTTTTCTGAAACATTCTATATAAATCTCTTAAGTTTCATTTGATTCATTTGAAAGGGGAATAAGAACTCTTATCGTGTCATAATTTAGGTAGAATTTCTATGGAATGAAACCTATTTTTAATTTCCCGTTACAATATTTATAGTAAATACTCTAAGTTGGATTCGATCATTTATGACACTTAAAATGTACTCTTTGTTTTTTTTATATTTATAGGCTTGTATACCATTTTTCCCATTACAAATAGTTACAATAAGAAAATTCGTAAACAACTTAATTTCGTAAATAATGGCAAATATCGCTCCAATAAAGTGCAATAATAACCAAGGAGGGTTGTGATGTTTTCAAAACATAATGTTTCTTACATTTTATGTCCGCATTATATTTTATGTTATAGCATCCCCCTCCCTTGTATATCGCTTCAGCGACGTAAATATATTTCTATATATTGTCATAACTTTCTATGGGTGTCTACTGATCAGATTTTTTATGGTTTCTGTCTATTGCAGTAGTCGTACTTTACATGTCTAGGTATCGGTTTTTGTTATAGTCACTGTAGAAGTAGAAACCGAAAGCTTTAACTTAAATCCAGAGAGATATACGGCAAGATGCACAAACGGTCATTAAAACTGTCATTCGATAAATAAATAATAAACAATATAACATACATTGTTGAGATTCCAAGATGAGTAGCTAAAGCAACGAAGGCATCACAACACCTAGATCCGAGACAATATACAATAGTCTTTTTCTACATTGACCCGACCGGGAATCGAACCCAGGACCTCAGAGATGGCGACACCTTGAGACCAGCTTGCGAATCACTCTGTCAACTCAGGTCAAATTCTGAACATCCATTCCAAAAAAAATCCGCAACTTGGTGTTAGTTAATTTTGATTATTCAAGTATATTAGATTTAATAGTATTTAATAAGTTAGAATCAATTTCAATAAATTAGAGATTACGCTTATGCGTACACAATCACTACATTCAAAATAAATAAGCATAATTTTGATGAGAAGATCTATAGGAGAACTATCGTGACTGACACTGTTCGAAGGATTCCTCAACCAAAATGGCAATGGGTGGGACAAATGAGACCTGATGGAAAATAGATCAGAAAGGATATAGAATGATAACTATGCATCGGGCGTCACCGGTTAAACCCCTTGCCAGACAGAGAGACGATCTGATAAAGGTCGTAGGAAGTGACTGGATGCAGGCAGCGCAAAACCGCCCGTGAAAACTCATGGGGGACGTCTATGACTATCAGTGGGCGTGGTTAGGTTGAAATTATATTATTGCAATCGAAAATTCCAAAATTCAAATCGAGCTAAACATTATGTATGAAAAATTCTGTATTTGCAATGAACATTTTCAAGTTAGACTCTTCATAGCTACAATACGCAGATCAATTCATTTTAGCTGTGAATTGTAGTGAGGCTATAACAAACTGCAGTTCAATTGTTCATGTCACTTACATGTTCCGAATATGGACCACCTTGAAAGCCTGTCGTTTCATAAAGACCAACTATTCCCTCAGTATATTCTCAACTTGCGTACTATGACAAGCGACTGACATATTCTGTTTTGCTTCCGCTTCTACGTCAGATTTCATATTATTATTAATACGAACAATATTATATATTTTTCATTAAGCATTTAAGTTTTCCACGATTCTACACACTGTGATATTTTTCTATGCATGCTGTATTAAAACACAAATCTCAAATTTATTTGCCATGATAATGTTTAAAATACTCGACATCTACATATTCAAACTATTTGAATAAAACGGATACTTTTTAAAAATCTTTCTTAATTATTTTGACATGTGAACTGTAATATACATTGAAGCATTCGTTTGCCAAATTTTATTTCTCTTCCCTTTTTCTGAGATTAAAAGTGTGCTTATTATTATTACATATTTTTCGTCATTGACTCGTATACCAATGCATCAATTATGTAGAAAAGTGATTGATGCATTTTAAGCACTGTTTGATCTTATATTTATAAATATTGGTTTGTTGAAATAAATAATTTTTTTTACAGTGTCGTATCAATATGTAATAAATTCGTTTTGTGAAAAACTCTGAATAACCTCTCTTTCAAAATACTGTCTAAGAGATCGTCTTTTTCTCTTATACAAAATAAACTCCTTTGTAATTTAAACTTTGACTCAGTTTGGATAATGTTGATTGGTATTAATAATTCAAAAACAATTATCGTTTATGCGAAGTGAAGCGTTGTACATTATTTAGTGTACAATTACATAATACAAGAATTTTATCAATTATTATAAATTCTGTGAACTTGTTTGAATTAAATCGATGATTATCCAATCAATTCTTTGTTTGTACGATAAAGTCTGATTTTTCTGCGCCAACCTTTAACATTTATGTATTAACAAACTTGCTCGCCGACTGGTAGTGAATACCCGACGGCATTTTGTGGTAAGTCTTGTCTTTGCTATATTGCAAGGGGTAATCTTTGGCAATACTGATAATCATGATAAACTCAAAAACGTATTATGTACACCCAAATGTCGCTTTTCTCGGGTCGACGTAGAGATATCGTATGGGCGCATCCGTGAAAAGTGACATTTGCTGATAATAACAAGTCTTCATCTACGTGAATATAATCGATCAATTGCTATAGACTATAATTTAAGTCTCGGAATAAACAGCTAGTAAGGAAGAAATGAGTATTATTCACAAACAAAACTTGTTGCATCCATCGGAATATTTCGGTGAAACCTTAAAGAATACGTATGGGTGTCTCATTACCGTTCCCTCAGCTATATGAAATTCCTTGCGTGACGTCTTTAGAAACCGTATTAGTGTCTTCAATCTAAACAGCCGGCGGTTAGGCGTCTGTTTTCTTCATAATATACCCTTTTTTGTATGACAAACGATTCAACAAATTATTATGGCCTGCTATATTAGTTAAATAGAATTAGTTGCCGTCACTTTTTGTTTATTTATTATTGTTTCATCAATACAAAGGACACAAAATCGTTCCTTTACCTATTTACAAACTATTGCATGTCTATATCATGTAGTTGTAGAACTTAATCGAGTAGAACGGGTGCTAATACGAGCTTGGGTATTGATAGAACGATAGAAATTATCGATTTCTCAACAATATCATTACTCTTTGTGGTATCAGTAGCAAAAATTATGGAATACTATTGATAGTCCAAAAATAAGGTACTTTTGATTGATAGCGACGATGATGACAGTGACGGTAATGCTCTTAGCTAGAAATATACACTGAACTTCTCTATCGTTACGCTCTTGACAGAGCGGTCGTGGCCATCATGTTGTCTCGTTCCTTGTCTTTGTTAGTTTGTGCACTATCTCTCGCCATTTCGCTCTGTTGGCCGTCATTCTGATGCACTCATGCAGTTGGCCACCCACAGCTGCTTTTATGTGGTCGGTCCTTCGCATGGGAGATCTACCACGGGGTCTGGTACCCTCCACTCTACATACACTGAACTATAGAACTTTAATTAACAGTATAACCATGTATAGAGTATTTAGTCACGTCACCCATTTTTGTATAACGGTCTCCCTTTTGGATGAAATCTTTTCTTCGTTTACTTATTCACATAATTTCACCTCAGATTCGATTCAGTTATGTTTCTCGGGTGTAATTAATTTGGGATTAATTTTATATCAATATAATTTTTAGTCATGGGTTAATAAACAGAACACTCAAGAGTTAAATTTCAAAATAATACACAATTTCTCAAATATACTGCTATTTATAAAAATTCAAAGATACACACTCTAATTAATAAAACAGTTAATAAAACACTCTACCTCTAGAATAACTAAAAAAACTAGCACACGAAATGTTCGTAAACATTTTCAAAACCTTTCCACCACTTTCTGAATATGATATTATTAGTTTCACCTTTATCGAACCTCTGTTACAAGTCATAACTTATAGAACCTGCTTAACATTCTAACAGAGTGACTTTGCCTCAATACTGACTAATGGGTATATAGGCTATGCCGCCCTACCTTCGGTTGCCATAAATTACATATTATTGATTACGGTCGCTAGACCTCTGGTTGAGGGTAAAGCTATTGTTTAAGCTATTTTTTATCATTGTCTAACTATTGGAACGATGCTGTTTATTAACATGGATCTTATGTTCTCTAAACATACCGTATCCATAAGCTTTTGTAGCGAGCCTCAAACTCGATATTCTATTGTTATCGTTTAAAATCTTGAACGCATGAATGGGGGCAATCTTATAGGGGCTCGTCCATTAATGACGTGATGTTTTTTTTTTATTTTTTTTGAATACCGAATCACGTATATTTTTACTAACTACAATAAATCTTAAATTAAAATTTTTGTCGTTATTTTAATGTTTATTAATCGCGTGTTAACGAAAAAATAGATATACGTGATATATATTCCCCCCCCCCCCCTTTCGAACTTCGTGTGATTAATAGACACCACCTAGGTTAGATTGTTAATTTTTTAATTTATAGGTATCATATCAATATTCGAATACATTTTCATCTTATCTAAAATACTTGTTTGTAAATATAGGTATCTCTTTTGGTTATTTAGCGAAAGTAGTTGAGTTTGATAATCTTGTTAAAGTCTTGGGTAGCTCATTCGAGCAGTCATACATTAAGCAAAAGGCAATAGATTCGAATCCTGCGTCAGGCACCTTTTTTGTATGCACTTTAAAACCTTTTACTTGTTGAAACTGAATGGGAAAAGGTCGTCGCAACATGGTATAAAATCTGTTAGTAACTCAACATAAACATGCGGTTATCAGCCCTGTTATTATATTTCGTTATAGTTAACATCCTCACGTATTAGGATTAATGGAGCAATTTCCTCGTGTTATTCTTCCGTGAGCTGTACAAACGGCCATGTATCCTGTATAAGCGGTGAGATTTATTTACGTACCTTTCTCTTTAACCCATCAATTATTTTCGATTATGTCGCTTATTCCTTCTTCTATGCTTTCATAAACATTGGGATATATTATCGAATTCAAACATATAGTACTGTGTTTATAAATATTACTGAAGTAATATGATCACCATTTAGACGCAAACTCTGTGTCATTAAAAAGCAAAATAAAGGTCCTCCATCCACCCGCCTTTGGTGCTTACGTAATGAATGACCCCTGGATGCGAAAACAAAAACAGAATACGCCAGTTGCTTGAGTCATAAAGCTTGACTGAATGCTTTGTGTACCTTTTAGGCATATGTAGGCGAAGGGCCAGATGCCAGTCACAATTCGAGAAAATTTATTACCATGAAGACATGTACACCGTTTCATTGATCACGTATCTTATTGCTAAACCAATTAGCAGAGACCGTTTGTAACTTAAAGCTCTGCTCAAAATATTGATATGGAGCAGAGCTCTGCTCAATATATTGTTATTGAGCAGAGCTTTAAGCAACAACGGAGGATAACGATTACAAGTAAAAATATCAGAAAACTTTAAATCATAATTTCAAACTGGCCAAAGTTATCTAGAGCAATACCGACTAGAGTAAATATTCAAAGCACGATTTTAATAAAATCCCGCATTCATGGATTTGCTTGCGCGGCGCACTTATTGAGGTGTTTCGTACTTTTAACGAAACTTGTCCAACGGAAAACTTTGCTGGGTAAAATATATTCAGTATTTTTGGTGAATAAAAATTTTTCGCAACGTAGTTCGAAACTCGCTCGGTCTTAGATCAGCGTGTAACGTGAATAGAATAGGTACGTAACTAGAAGATCAGGCTTGAATTTTTTTTATTGCTTTTTTGTGCGAGTTTTACAAATATAAAGTAGTCACACAACATAAAGAAAACTTAAATAATGGTATTATTAACAGACTGGCGGACCTGGACTTGAGCCATACACAAAATGGCGATCATTTCTATGCTATGTAAAAATCAGCTATCCATGAAAAACGACCAATAGTAGATCAGGAACATTTTACCTAAACCAAAAAAGTCACCCCGACGATGTCAGATAAAAATGCGATAAATTTACTTAATTTATCGCACCAATAAATATTCAGCCCAAACAAAAATACATCATCAATAAATTAACCATCAACATTTCAGCATGCGTAGCATGAGCTTGAGAAAAGTTTGTCTACACACAAATATCACTTGTCTTGCGTGAGATATTCTCGTCTAATATGACAAACAACAAAAATATTGATTATCTTAATATGTTATCTTAAACTTACCAAGTCGCAAGCCTTTATAATACAATACATACCACATTGTGTGTCGTAGACGTGAGTGCTACTGAGATGTAATTTTTGGCTACAATCCCAAACAAACTGCCGTCTTGTGAGTTTTACATAAAATAACTCTTCCATCGTCGCGCCGGTTAAGGACAAAAATTGCTCCGTGAGTTGTCCGTCATAAATTTCCCGATGTACAATCGATTCGAGTCCCAGCTGTCAAGTTGGCTGGTAAACTGTTTGTAGTGAACAGCAATAATTGGATTCTTTTTCAAATATAAAAGGAGTTATTTCACTAACTCCTTTTATATTTGAAAAAGAATTAGTGAAAAACACCCAACAAGATTCAATAGCTTCAAAGCAACCAATTTAAACCAAATATAATCATGATTTTCCTCCTATCTGTTTAGAACAAAAAATATATGTCGAACGGTTAGCTTATACATTTATATTAGCTGTAGTTCTACACATTTCTCGTTAGCTGTCGATAATAAACGCGCATTACCTAAAAACGTCAGTCGTAACGTACGTCAGATATAATCCACCAGATGGGTTCTGAATGTTTTATTATGATTTCATCTCGACCCCGTTTTGACGTAACTAATCCATGCGGACGATTAATTCTAACGCACCGGTGAAGGTACACCCTCTTATTCCCGCTCATCTTATAATAAGCTCATGTTTTATAAACAAAATATTAAACAACGTCACGTACATAGGGTTTGATCTCGGGATTAGTAGCTAAAATATTCTAACTTAAAACCATGATTGAAAAATTTCCAAATTTTTATTGTTATTTATTGATTGAAATATCTTGTACATTATTTACTAGTCCAGCTCTTATAACATGGGTAAAATGTAAATTCATAACTAATCTGCATGGTTTTATTGTCATCGGCTATAAACATATAAGACACCCTGAACGTAGGGAAAAATTATTCAAAAGTACTTTTAAGAAGTTTATTTGAATACATATTATTATGACTTTTAACTATCAATTAATTTATAAATAAATGTCCTTTCCGAACTACCGACTAGGTCATACATTAGATTCACCTCGTTGGCAGTCGGCAAGAAAAGTTGGAAGTAACATATATCAGTGACATTTGCAAAATCCAGTATTATTATCTAATCAATTCCAATGTCAGGAAAGTCTAAAAAACCAATCAGTGATCGCAAACCAATAACTAAGAGCCCAGCAGCAGATAATATAGATTTTATGATAGCCTTCACCAATAACCGATACTATATAGACATGTCTTTTAACACTGTCCGGCTTTATGTGATATATACAATATATATTTGCCAAGAAGTGATCCTAGTCATATTATCCTATTAACTGCGTGTATCACTTTCAAGGGTCGAGAACGATTAGCTCGAAATTGGCAATAAAAGCAGCATATCGTTTTATTAGACCTTTTCAATATTTATTGCAGCCCTACTCACTTCCGTTAGGGGATGCTTATAAAGAATGTACGTAAAGAATAATTGATTCAGTAGCCTATTTCGGTGTACTTGTACTGAGAATGTTATTTAGATCACCAGCCGAGTCAACAGATTTTGTCCCATAATAATTTTAATGAATTCTGTAGAAAGAGTATCACCAATTTTTCCTAATTTTTCGGGAAACTTTTCAATATTTTCTTTCCCTGAAAACTTAATCCCCACGTATTACCTTCTCACTTTAACAAAAATAAATTTAGAAACAGTTCAGTCGGCCACAAGCGATAAACTTGTCACAAGACAGCGTTCTCATGTATTATTATATTTTATTTAATAAACCACAACATTTCAGGAAGACAGAATATATTATAATCTGTCAAAATCTGAATTTATTATTATACTGATATCATTGGTTGTAAACTTCAAAATGGATTGCATAAGTTTTAAATTTCATATGGCGAATGACTCTCCATATATGGTGGTATTATTTTAGTGTATCAAAAGAACGGGTCTGCTAAAAAGTACGAAAATGACCTTTTTTTTCATTCTGAATCCAATATCCAGTACGACTCAAGATGATAGACTAGTTCGTTCGACATTCGTTCGTTGATATAATTTAAGTATCAAATGAAGTCTCCCTATTCGATTTGATTCCATTTCATCCACAAGGAAGGCCTGAGCAGCGGGATTATTAATAAGCTGGTGATGATGATCAAATAAATAAACACACCAACGGCCGGTTTCTGAATTGAGAAAAATACAAAATCTCAACTGATTATTCTCGATAACTTAAGTTACTGTAACTAACTGTACTGTAATAAACAATGACGTTTGACGTTTCATATGACTAGTTTTACCAAATTGCTATCAACTGATTATTAAAAAATTATAAATCAGTACCTGTTTATTTGACGTTTAAAATGGCTTAAGCACGGTTTGAGACGTGCTCAACTTCAAATTCTCAATTCAGAAACCGGGTGTAAGAAGATTATGACTTAATATAAATAAAGTTGTAATCTTCTTAGTGTGTCTATGCTTATGAAACTATTGCAAATCGTAATAAATATAAGTATGTTGATGTTGGAAATTTTATCTTAATCACTCTCCAAATTAATTTGTAAGATCTTAAATATTCTGTTAGCAAAATATGTAATCTTAGAAATATAGATTTTGCAAATAACAATATAGGTACCGAAGTTTACTCTAGTTATCTAAGTCATTTATAGAATTGAAAACAAAGCTTAACAGGATTAAAATTGAAATTGCCTAAGTTTGTGTGTTGGCTTAACACAATTATCATCTTCTGTCTCTTTCAGTCTCTTTCGGTGTTTTTAATTTTTTTAATAGTTTTTTATAACTATTGCTATTTCGTTTCTGGTTGTTGGTACGTAAAAGTAATTAACGAAAGTTTTTGCTAATCTACATCTTTTAAGTTAATAATAATATAGTATACTCTCCGATATTGAAAACACCATCAGTGTCGACACCAGATACTACCATAATTCAGGCAATTATAATAACAACAACATAATGAAAACACGCAGCGGAGAGAAATGTTGAATGGCGAAAACAGTTTTGCCATTCCATTGAAGCAAAAAATTCACAAACTTTCTTTGGAGAATTAATGGCGTAGAGAAAACAGTTGTAACGTTTCATGGCTAGTAACCAATTGTAACGGATTTCTCCTTTATTTTGGTTTGAGAAGAAAAAAAAAATTAAGAAATATAAACTGTGTACAATTTATTTATAAATGAAGTTTTTTTGAGATAACAATTTTATACAAATTACTAATTACCAATTACAAATTACCAGTTACAAATTACCAATTGCAAATTACTAATTACAAATTACCAATTACCCCCTTAAAGTAAAAAAAAAACATAAGGGTATATTTTGACCTTGGCTTCGCTGCCGTACTCAGGAGTACGGCAACACAACAAACCGGGGGCTGTCTGTTGTCCTACGGTCTCACTGTCCAGCGTTATAATTCATAGACATAAAATAATATTTATAACACTTAATGCTACTAAACACAATAATATTTGGGCACAGCTCAATGTTCAGCTTGTCTTTCGTTTAAATAAATTTAATAAAATTTCATCCACCTCAACAGCGAAACAATCAGGTCTTCCTTTTTATTCAGCTCAGTAATGTAGGTGGGTCAAACCACAGATACCCATCCACATGGAGCGATATAGCATTTACATACGGTTACTGGTGGTACCGTCAACCTGTATCGGACAACTCGCACCAGGCAGCCAGTACAATACAGCCAGTACCAGACAGTCAGGATAATACAGCCAGTACCAGACAACCAGTACAATACAGCCAGTACCAGACAGCCTCTCCTGTATCGGACAAAAGAGTGCTGTACATCTACTATATAATATTCAGTCCGTCGCAGACAGCGGACATTTATTCACTTTCAAATTTACCAATAATTCAATTGTTTTACTTTATTTCATTAGAACTGATAAGATACAGACTCTAACAACTCATGAAAAGTTTTAATTATTTATGAGGGTGACTAAGAAAAAATATATATGGGTAGTTCAAACACTTTACTATTAACCAAAATGCCACGATTCAATCTAAGGGAAAGAATTACCTGTTCAATATGATAATCAAGAAAACAAGGATTCTACACGTTAATGCACGAAAATGGTACTCACGGTTTGAGAGGCGAAAAACAACAAGAAACACTTATGCGACCGGCGCCCACAAATCCGCAGCACTGCTCGGCCTTCCCTGCTTCGAAATCACCACGAATGGAAGCTGTGGAACCATAGGAAAGTCTTAGATCACAAGCCTATCAAGGTAACAACTCGTGGGGGTCCTTCTTCAAGAAAACAAGGAAAAGACGTTTTACTTGTTCAAAGAATTCAATGTCAAAACAAGGATTACAAAAAGTTCGAGAATAAGACAATAGGAAACTTACCCCACGTATTCAACAAAACGAGCCGAGACACGGTAGACTTGTAGACTTCTCTTCACTCTTAGATGATCAGCAGAATAAAAGGAAAGACAAAGCCGGGTTCCGACTTAAATACGATTTCCATTTCCATTCGACTCAAGCGACCTGAACAGCTGTTAAATGAAGCAACTCCGTTTCACGGACAACACACAATGGCTACAAATTTTGACCTTTAAAAATTTAATAGGAAAAATACATAAATAAAATATTTATGTTTTATTGAATTGAAAATAAAATTATAGGACACATGCAAATATGCATGAAAAAACTGACAAAACCCTGCATACAAAGGAATATAACTAGGTGACAACTTCACACTATTGCTTTATTTTCTTAATTCAACGTTCTAAAACCTGAAGTCTGATTTAATAATTTTGATATAAAAAAGTGAGTTTTTGAAATAGCTATTTATTTTAATTTTAACGAATTGATCATATTCTATAAAGAAGGTCAAATACTACTTAATTGTTATTAAGAATAGGGAAAAGAAATTTAATTTGGAAGAAAATATAAATATGTAAAGGTAAGTTCTAAGGTTAATCACGGCTTTCGGAACGTACACCAAGTGTCAAAATAAATGCTTTGGTGTTTTGTAAACAATAGGTTCAATTTTATTTTGTAAAATTAATAAGGTTATCTCTAATGGAAGCAAATGAGAAAATAGTTAAAGTTATAATTTTAAGACAAACTAATGGTTCTATTTTGTATCTTGGTGGTTGATAGATTGGTAAGTACGAGTGGAAGGTTGTCACCGGTTAAGGAATAATGAAATGATATTAATAAAAACAATTTGGATGCCCTAATGGCTTTATCAGAAAAAAATGGTAAGTTCACATCCTTAAAACAATGTTTAGAAATTACAATATATTTGAACATTACTAGAGAAGACTAATAAAATGTTGTGAAAGTTAAAATAAAACAACATCAAATTTTCCAGTGTTACACAATATTTTGTAGCTGAAGAGATAGGAAAAAAATAATCCTGGTTATTTATGAGTTTCTCGTACATCACTTAATTTTTAATCGATAAATTAGGAATGTATATTTAGTCCGCCATGAAAGTTTTGGTTTTAAAGGCATATGAATTTAAGTGTTAAAGACTTTCGGTCAGTTGCACAAACCGTGAAGATTCAATGACGCTTTTGAACTCTAATGAATGTCAAATCTGTATGCGTAGTGTCGCTTTAAACTAATGGCAATTTTAATGAACGTTTTGCAACTAGCAGTTTATTTTTGAAAAAGTAGGTGAATAATCGATAACTCTTCACTTAAGGTAAAAGAAAACAGACATTCGTAATCAATTTGATATTTGCTTTATATGCGGAGAACATATTGATATTTAAAGCAAAGATTGAATCACTGGTTCAGTGGAAACGTGAATATAAGCCAAATATTTGCGAATGGTTGAAGTTGTGCTGATAATAATAGTGGATGAACATAGATTCTAGGGGTCATGTTTTACAACCCTTGCTAGCTATAATGTTTCTTATAGCTGATTCAATAATGTCATCTAAGCTTGGAGACTTGCCAACAACTTAATTCTTAGTCAAAACTGTGATCTAATAAAACGAAAGGTCAACCGTTGAGGTCAAAGCCTCGAAGATTTGATACCGAAAAAATTAATCGACCAAAAGAAAAATCTGATCGTTTATAAGAAGTTTTATGTCACATTAAATAATCTCTCGTTTAAAATAATCATGGATATGAGTTCCATCTAATTTGGAGTATGTTGGAAAACATTTGATTGAACTGTGTAATGTAAATGTTTTAAGTACCTACTCAAAAACGGACGGACGAATGTAGCCAAGACATTCGACATGTGCAAATTTTTCAACCACTAGCTTTTTTTACCTGTTAAATACAGCTTTGTATTTGTGAGGAACCACTTTATATCGAATTTTAATGCTTAGTTAAAGGCATTAAAATTCAACACTATTTTACCCACATAGATGAACATTCAAGTTCAAAATATTATTTATCCAGTTTTTTAATGTCCCATGAAAACACAAAGCCTCCAGTCGTTATGTAAATCTAATCGCCAAGGACTCCAGTGCGGTCCAAAACTTTTAACAGTTTCATTATGTTAAACGAACCACTTAACGATACTTTTGATAGTTCGAGAGTTTACTGAATACTTTAAAATACTTTGAGTAACTCCGAAGAAACTTAAATACTGACTTTCATGACGTAGTAAACTTATCGAGAGAAAGTCGTAGTCACATTAATGGGACCTTATCTATTTTTCAGTCAACATGAGTCGATTAACTGCTGGGCTTCTTCTCTGGATTATTATTACATTCTTATTGCACTGAATAACACATGAAAGTTTGACACATGAAAGATCAAAGTTTGCCATTACTTTCAATTTTAGAATAACTGTAAAGAGTTTTTCTTCTGCTAAACCGAATACAATAAATTAAAATGGAGGATTATGATATTAAATAAATAAACATACATTGCTCAGATTCCAAGATGAGTAGCGAAAGCCCCCGTATTATGGAGTATTAATCGACGTGTTTTTGTAAAATCATTTACCCGAAACAACTTGAATAACTTTGCCCTGCAACAAATTGCGTTAAAGCTTATTTTGACGTAGGAATAAAATTCAGAATGCAATTGTACAAACCAAAATATCAAACAACGTGGAGCAAACAACCAATCTTTATTAGTAAAACAAATCGAATACGTTAATTATTTTGTCATATGTATAGAGAACTAAATAACGCTCATTAGTATGATTACATATGCTATATTACACATAATCTAATGTCAAATTTAACGTCAAACGGACGAAAGATCCGACAATCGTCTCACGACAATACGCGTTAATACGGCAAGGTCGAATGTCATATGATATAATTTAACAGTCCAAATATTATGCCTCTAAAACTACGTTTAAATTAGGGGGCGTTCATACATTTGGTTTCCAAAAGTTTTCCATCGCCAAAAGAGTTGAATCAAAGTTGCAGCGGTGTCTTAACTATAGCAATTAAATGGTACGATTATTTTATATCGAGATCGCAATCTGAAATCAGTATGAGTTTCGATAATTTTCAAAAAAACGCTGTGAGCATATTATCATTTTGAAAAGAAATCAGGCCAACTTAGAAAGTGTACTTTACATAAAAGGCTACAACGCATCCCAATTGACTTCTTTATAGCATCAAGTCTTCCCGGGATAGGCTCTTAAATGCAAGTTTTACGAGCGATGCATTTCTATCAGTATACAAGTAGAAGTGTTTCGCTTTAACAACGCCGTTTGTGTTGGATCTAAGAGTTAATTTTAAGCCTCCGGACGTTTTATTGAAGCTAGTAAAACTTGGAAACTTGTTCGTGTAAGTCCCACACTGTTCCTACGAGAAAGAAAAACAAAACTTTTTATAACCACAAAATGTTCTGGTTGTTTGGTAACTGAGCATTTTTTGGAGATTATGAGCTTTTAAGAAGCGGTGTTATTATTCTCGATGCATTTTAAAATACAAAGAGCCTATATAAGAACCAATACCAAGAACAAGTCCTGAGCGCATTACAAAATTATACAAGACCTCTTTTTCGGAAAACAGAGTAGACCTGTAATACGATATTAAATAATTTGACACGATTTCCAGGACAATTATTTAAATTTGTTCTAAAAACACTCGGTTCACACGATTATTCGGTTATGCTACAGAATGGCCCCTGTTTCATAGGTATTTTAAAATAAATATATCATGAGTTAGTAACTCAAATCATTTGATTAATTTAAAACTCTGAGTTACGAAATTCTATAATTTAATGATGTCAAACATCATAATAATAATTTCAAATATTTTACTCCAAATTAAGACGTAACCATTTATACACTGTAAATTTAATGTTTTTCTCCGAAATAACTAGGTACTGAAATAGTGAAATTGTTGACGAGTGACTTTAAAACGTTAAAGCAATTAGTTTATAGTGCTACTCTTTTGAATATTATTTGATTTGTAAGTAGACGTCCATCTATTTTTACTACATTTCTCATAAATTCTATTGTTATTAAGCTATTAATTCCTTCTCATATAGCAATCTATTTATGGTTGGCCTAACTATTCCTATTAGATGTCATAAAAATCAAGCACCTCGTGGATACAACTCAATTGTCTGGAATATATTTAATGGCAAACTAATGACGTAACGACATGTTTATTATCATCATATCATTAAAACGGGATGGCACAGTCAATTCTAGCACGTCTGGTCTCTTCCTTGCTTCGGAAGACACGTTCTGAAGCCACAGAAGACACGCTAAGTAAAGTATCTGCCGTAAATAACCACCAATATGCATTAAAGTTGCGAGGTAGGTCAAGGCACATTCTCCCTATTCGATTCCATCCCTAGGCAAGGCCTGTTGCCCCAGCTAGAGGGAATATAGGCTGTTGATGATGACATTTAACCGACATGTGTCTCGAGACATTTTCATGAAAAATTATTGTTAATCTATCATCGTGCAAATATAAATACAGTTGAAAAGCATTATTTATTAAATCGTTTGTACTCACTGCCACACAGGACATATGTCGCTACAGGACCTGTGAACAAAGGAATCAATTGTATTGAAATCTGTTGTTTTGACACATACTAATGTTTTAGGGTCTCCTGCCTAAATTCATCATGTGGAAACCGATTTCGTATCTGAAAAGCCAATAATTCGTTCCTTTCTAATGTACTTACTTAAAGGTAAAGCACATTTCGTTGAATGGAGATCTTTTTCAAATATGTACCTATTAGTTTTCTCTATTGGCTAGTCCTGTTACTTCGTATTATGATTAAATCCTTTCTTAGGATCAGTTATTAAGTTAAAGACAGGGAATAAATTAAGCACAGATTAGATAAAAAAATATTTATAAAACACTGTATCAAGTCAAAGAATCCCCGACTTGATACAGTCATCTATGCAGAAGACTTTTTTTTGTTTGTTTTGCATCCTGCAATCCGAAATTATTGAACCGATTTCAAAATTTTCGTTTATTAACGGGAAACTTAGTTAAGCTATAGTTTACGCGGGAGAAGTCGCGAGAAAGCAGTTAGTATTTGATATAAAATATAAGTATATAATAACTAATAACAATTAATTCTGAACTATATTGAATTACAATATTAAGAAAAAAATATTTTAGAGTTTTAAAATAATCACTAACATGACATAAAATTACTATTGTATCTGCAATACCGGTGCTAATTGGTGACTTTTGCCCAGATTTAGCTAAACCGCCTTCCTCAGATTTTCGAAGTTACGTTTTTATAAAGTATATATAAGTATAATTCATTAATCAATAATAAAAACACAGGAAACATAATAACACATAAAATAAACTGCTACCATCCGGGGCTCAATTCATTTCAAGGACAAGTGATGAGTGATGACGCTCCAGAATAAAACTATTTGGCGTATAGATTCGACAAGTTCGTACTTCAATACTTTTTCCATTCAGTAAAATAACATTTAAACGTAACAAAAATCTATCATTTTCAGATGATTCCGAAATTTTGCAAGCTCAGTGGTTAGATATTTTTAATATACAATTTTTCCAAAGCACGAAATGGTATATAATTCGTTCTCTATTGTTTTAAATGTTCCAATGGCAACAAATCTCGCGAAATCCAAACAAAAATGTTGTTTGTCTTAAACAGGTGCAAGTTAGGGTGGCACAATCTTAGAGAACATAATGAACAGTGGTACGGGTGTTGAACGTAAGAGAACTATAAAGGAAGACCGATAAGATAGATATATGTCAATAACACCCACCCGCGAAAAGTTCAGTTACTCCGTGACCATGGTCCTTGTAACAGCGCCAATATATATGTATAAATATAAGACTCATGGTAACAATCTCACATTTTACAAATATTATCATCGACAATAAATACTCTTTATATGAGGAAAATTAAAACCACGTTATATTCACAAAAAGGCATAGAAGGTGTATGTTATAAAAAATTATAAATCTAAGATTTTATTAAGCGCGTCTTATGAATATTTAACAGAGAACTCGACTTCTAATTTGGCGTTGTTTGTAAATCGCAAACATTTTTTAACTTCATTGAAGGATATTAAATGCTAAGTAATATAATAAAAATATGGTTTGAAAACCAAAACCTAAAAATAAAGAAATTATTATATGTATTAGAGTCTCTGAGGACAATAGTAATAATGAATTACATTTAGACTTTCAAAAGTCTGAACAATCTCTGCAAATATTATCAAAAATAGTTTTAAAGGTGATATTTTATCGTAAACTAGTCTCTTTATGGTGCTTCACTTATGTTGTATCTGGGTATTTATGTTTAATAATCTCACGTGCAGTAAAAAATCGGATGAATACCTCAGGGATACTCTACCCGCTCTTTAGCTTATCGTCTTTTACATTTACGTGGTTTTGGAGAGAATTTACTAATAATACATGTTTTTTTCTACTATTGGTCATAAAAAATGTTAATAATGAATCAAAATTAGAAATGAATTCAAAAGCACCTAGAATAGAATAATTTCTTTAAATAGGTGATCCAGTCACAGAGACTACCTTTCACAGTTCCAGTTCATTTCCAGTCATAATATTCACACTATCCTGAAACTATGACAAATATAATATTCTAGTCTATGAAAATCTAAGAGAAAGTTAATTAATTAGCACGTGACATTAAATACTATCATTACTAAACATTTAATTCGATATTGACTTCTGCTTCTGAAACGTAAACTTCATTTGGTAGCTTAAGAAAATCCAAGTAGACAGATACCCATTGGCTTTCACCTCACGGTTTGCTCCGATACCGCAAATTAACTTTAATCAAAGGCAAACGAGCAGAGCGAAACTCATTGACCGTGATATTGGAGATAATATAAATTAAGTACCTCGTCGTAGAAAAATCGTTGATATGATAATTTGAAATAAGTAAGTTATTAAAAAATAAAAATAATGTGCAGGGTATTTATGATTTTCAAGAGTTTTAATATTAATGAACACCGTCTTACGAAAAGTAAACCTTCCTGATACAAAAATATAGCCAATATCTGAATCTCAAAAACTAGAGCTATTATTAGAAAGAAATGGAGTGTAGATTTGAAATCAGCGATCTCGAATTAGTAACAGCAATGAAATTCCGGGCAACAAAAAAAAAGTTGGATTTTATTCGCTTGTGTAATCATTCTTATCATTGAATGCTTTAATTTTATTATGTTACGTGTTGATGAGTATAAGAGACTATGATATATTGTGATCCAGTTAGCTAGTTTTCTTTTTTTGATCATGGGTAAAGTTTTAAAGCCCTACACACGCAAGTTTCGATTTGTGTTAGGGAGAAAAACTGTAACCAGCAGAAAAAAAAAATAGAGTGCAAAATGATGGAAGGAAGGAAGAGTGATTTATCGACAGAAATAAGGGATAAAATAAAGAGAAAGGCACTTTGGTGGTGTGTGCTGTACATCTTGCACCCTTGCTTATGGTAAGCTGTGTAAACTGAATCGGACTTTGAGCCAGACCCAAACAGCCACCTCGGCAAAAACTATGCAGGATCAATTCAGACAACTGTCAGACAACTTTAACAAATTACATAGCATATTGCATATTTTATTGAATATACTTGACGTTTTTGTGTTTTTGAAATATTTTCATACTTTTCAGGGTCTGTAATTAAAATGTCCAGAATTTATTGAGACTATTGTTATGATTTGATAAAAGATTTGTTTTATGAAAGCTTTCATAATGGAAGTTAAACGTTACCAACAAAAACCTTTCATTATCCGGGCGGATGAATTACCGGAGTGTCGTTTAATTATCGAAATTTTTACTGCTATCGTATTTGTTTTCAGTGACAACATTCAATAAAATGCTTTGAAGTTTTAATTAAGTTCAAATAAGGTCCCGATTATCCCCGAAAATGAATTGATAGCGAACTCAATTCATATTTTGATTTTATTCCCACCAGACATTGTTTTTTTTTACTAATAAAAACCATTACCACGTTATTTTGATTTTTTAAAGAAATGAATTAATGAACGCTACATCTTAGAAGCACAAATTGCTGGTAATTGAAATGGCCCTATCATATCGATGTTAGTAGCACAATTAACAAGATAGTATCATCGTTAACACAACATCCGGGGCTCAATTCATTTCAAGGAGAAGTAATGAGTGACGACGCTCCAGAATAAAACTATTTGGCGTATAGATTCAACAATATCGATCTTCAATACTTTTCCCATTCGGTAAAATATCATTAAAAGCGTGTGTATTTTATAAATTTATCATTTTTAGAGGTTTCCGAACTTTGCAAGTTTGATTTTTTTATACAGCATCTTTTCCATAGTACAAAATGGTATAGGTGGTATGTAATGGTATCTCTGTTATTATAAATACTGGGAGTCAAAAGCAGTTAGGGTACCTGTTATATTTTCTATAAATGTGTGTGTAGTTTTATCTGAAATTTTATTAATTAATGTTGGTATTCGAGTGCTACGGAACGGACGAACAGTGCTACGGAATTCTGAAATATCAATATAAGTAAAATTAAGCAAATCTAGATTCAACAACATACATTACTTAAATTCCGAATTAAGCAAATAATACTGCTTATATCGGACACTAGGAAGGTAGCAAAATTACCAGCATCTAGATTCTGGCTATTTTACATTTTGCCACTGTATAGAATATACAAAAGTTCTACATTGCCTCAAGTTGAAACTAATACCTAATATATGAAAACTTCTTGATATTCAAACAACTCGACCATGGAAATCATCAGAAAATAAAATATAATACGTATGGAAAGCACAAGAGAATAACAAAATGTGAATCAACAAAATATGCAAATTACAGATTAATAATTATAATCTGTCCCTAAGGTGTTACATAAAATATGGAGCAGGAAAATTTTAAGCTGTTTAAGCAGGTCCCGGGTCGGATTTAATGTAAGTTATATTCCAAAATATCTTCTAGTGTAATACTATGCTGGTTTTAATCAAGGTAATGGGACTTTAGGAGTTTATCAAAAGCTGATTGGTTTTCTGATAGAGAAATTAAATGAGGGTTGCAGCGGACCTTTATGGATAACAAAGCAAAGTTTTGCGAACATTCTAACTCCATTATAAACCGACTACAAGAGATAAAAAGTCCGAGAAAATATTCATTAATTTTAGGAGTTCGTGTCTTTTTTCACTTTTCAAACTTGGTAGTCTCAAAACATTTGACAATGTTTAGATCTGCAGATGTTGGCACCTGACGAATTGTATAGTAATAAAAAGTAAGACTTTATTTTTCATCAAATCCTAGTGGTAGTGGATCAGATCTTGAAAAATCTGCAAACAAATTTTCAATATATCGTCAACTCACTTCACTTCATCGTTCTTTGTCCTACTTAATGATTTAAAAAATATATACATAAATGAGAGCAGACTGTCAACAAATCAGTCAAATTCAAATACATTTATTTGGCATACCAATATTAGTTGGTAAACAATTTATCGAAATTCGTTTTTAAGAGTACAGGGTACACCTTTTGCCGATTTCTTTTGTTGCTATAAGCAAAACTCGAAAACTCGGGTATGATTACCCTAAATATTTTTACGAAACATTTCATTTTAATACAAGAATATTTTATTAACACTTTATACGTTTCCATGGAAATGGTCACTGTGTGGCTTAGACGGGCTACGCTAGTTTACATTGATGTTTACATTGTGCCGGAATAGAGTCTGAAAGGTTTGTGCTTTTGAAAGGGTCGTTGCATAAATATTTATGGGATTGAAATATTTTAAGTCATTTTGTGATGTTAGGAAATAAAATTCATTTTAAAGCACCCATTTAGGTCAATGTAGTTGATTGGCTCGGTAAATAGAGAAAAAAGGTGACTGAGGTACCTAATGTGTTACAGATGACAGGCCAGCAATTTGTCACTATGTGAATCATTATGAGTGGCGTAAAATATTGAGCATCATTTAAATGTAATCAATCGTTTTGCAATAGCTTTCATTGGTATTTTTCTTTTTTCAATTTGATGTATGAATAAATATACGAGGTTGAAGAATAATACAACAGTATTTGTCAAATCTGATTTTATTATAAACAAATTACTTGTATTTTTATGTGTAAAACATAAAATAACAGATATGAATTCTTCGAACATGGATCAAAATAACATTAGGTATAAAAAGCGACACGTAGTCGTGATAACGCTTTATTAACACAAAACTGCCTAAACATTAAAAGGTAAAAGAGACCTCTAGAAAAAATAGTAACCCAGAGCGATAGAAAAGTATATACCGACGGAAAATTCGATACTGTGCTACTAGATGTAGTCCTTTTTTTTGTCGTAGCTTTATGAACTATCCCTGCCGCTAGACAGGCGACAGGGAGTGTATGGGAATCTCCATCCACACGGATCCGCGAGGACATGGAATCCGGTAAAGGCTGCTCCATGTCAGACCTCGAACTATCTTGTGTGTTCATAAGTTTTGAGACAAACTTTTACTGATAAAATAAAAATAAAATGTTACTGACTGTTATTTATTTACCGATTTTGAATTTGGAATGTTAAATTTTAGTTTATTTGTATCGCAAATTCATTCGTATATATTTTCTCGTGAAGGAGGAAACGAAAAAATTACGTGCAACTCTCATTTCGTTATTTAAGGCGAGAAAAAAAGCCGATGCAGATATTCCGTGAGCTGAAAAGTTTTCATGTAAGCCATTTTATCGTATATTACACAATACAGCGGTAAAAAAAGACAAGTCCTCTGCAAGATCGACAAAGGAGTGGTCGGCTACGCTCTGTGAGGACGCCTGCGAACATCAAAATCTTCCAAGAGCGACTTCACCGAAATCCATGTCGCACTCAGAAGAAACTCGCTCTGCAGACTAATATTTCGCGCGTAAAATACTGAAATATGATCTTAAGGTAAAGGCCTTTAGCCGTAGAAAAGTTCACTTTTTAAACGATCGTCTTCGTAAGTTACGACGCGAACGTAGTCCATTGCTGCTGCGGAGACATAATGCCAGGAAGATACTCTTCACCGACGAGAAAAAATTTACTGTCGAAGAAAAGTTCAACCGGTAAAACAATAAGGTGTACGCTAGTAATGTCCCAGCTTCTGCACGGAATGTCTCGCGTACTCATTATCCGCCTAGTGTGATTGAACGGGGGGGAGTTTCGTATGAAGGTGTCAATCCGCTCTATTTCCACAAACTACATGTCTAGATGAAATCCAAGAATCATCATTTTAGAGCCCGTGGTGAAACCCTGTCTGATACATTATTTCACAATAAGGATTGTGTTTTCAGCAAGACTCGGCGCCATCTCATAAGGCAAAAAGCACACAAGCTTGGTTGAGAGAGAATGTACCGTGCTTCATCGCGGAGGGCGAGTAGCCCACCTCCAGCCCCGACCACAACCCGCTGGACTATTCTTTATGGACTGAATTTGAGTTCTGGGCCCGCCGAAAGTCTTACCTAAAATTGGAGTCAATGTAGCGAACCCTTGTTCGAGAAACAAAGCGAATTCCACTAGAAAAGATTCGTGCCGCCATTGATGACTGGCCAAATCGTCTAAGGGCCTGTATTAAAAACAAGGGCGATCGTTTTGAATAAAATATATATTTTATTGTTGGTTATTGTCTAAATAAGAGTTAGGTTACTGAAAATTTTAGAAATATTAGTAAATTATTAAAAATGTTAAGCAACTTTTATTTCGTCTCAAAACTTATGAACACACTTAGTAGATGTTATCCTACCTTGACCCATCAAACAACTAAAATTACCGACATAACTATTATATTGAATAAAGTTTGATTATGTTTGTCATTTTTACATGAGATTTGTTGAAATAGCTGAATTTTTAAACATTTTTCTTTGGAAAAACTACTCGGAATCTATACATAATTTAAATTTAAACGAGTATCAGACAAAACAAACAAGCAGTATGCACGTCATGAAAACCATTATGGAACTTTAGTTGATAACTATGTATTAGAGAGGTCGCATTAAAGAGATCATAGCTAGACATGCGAGAGTTAATTTACTCTGGTCGTATAATCTAGACGTGTACATATCTGAGAGAACTTTTTAAGCACTAAATAGCGCATAAAAAGTCGATGAAGATGTCGTAAAATTTACTTAGAGCGGACACTAAACTTTAAATATAAATACATTGAAGTTTAGGAGATAAAGAATAACTTTTCCAATTATTCCAATTATAAACTTAACGGTTGATGGCTATAGATAACTCTCAATTTTCATAACGAAATCTTATACAAAATATTATTATGGGTTAATTATGTGCGTATCGGTATGAAGATCATCAATTGTGGAACGTCAAAACTGATCAATATATGATATGACATTCAACCCTACATGCTGGATATAAAGAGGAATATTCGTTTGCAACGAAAGTTTCATTGCAGCACCCCCTTGATTACAATGAATTACAAACCATTTCTAGAAAACTGTATCTGAATCCTTCAAGCCATTTTGAAGATATTTGTGAGCATAAGATTATATAAATAACCTCTCACCTTAAACATATATACTTCCTGCTCTCACTAGAGGACAGAAAAAGAATCTCCTACTTTTTTAAAGTCGATTAAGAAACCCCCACATAGTAAAAATTCTCAAATGCGAACAAATGAACACATTTAAAATCTCCTTGAAAAGAGATGATTTTATTATAAATCAAACCATATTCCGCTCGAACAACATAATATTAACATACTTAATAAACCTTTGGAATAGTATAATATTCCATGTGAGACAGGCTTTTAGGGGATTAATGTCAACCAAGTTATTTAACTTCCATTTGCCGGGGTCGTTATTGTATAGCTCAAACGTGCCAATCTCGGTTTGGGTACCCTTTACTAGGTAAATGGAATACCTGATAATAGTCTAAAGAGGCTCTGACAATCCTAAGACAACATATGATTGGTAATCCGGATAAGGTTTTAACCTTTTGAGATAATGTAATTTAACCTTTAAAAAGCTAATCATTACGTAAAAATCTTGGAATATACATATTTGTAACGTTAGAGGAAAGTTTGGAACAGCATCTCTATAGTGTTACAGATTTAATCTACATACATAAAATACTTGTGTTACTGAACGATTGACTGACAGACAACGTACAGACGAAACTACTGAGTATAGAAAGTTGAAATTTGGAATGAAGATTTCTTAGGGAGTGTAGAGGAGCACTACGAGAGGATTTTTGAAAATTCCACCCCGAAGAAGCTAAATTAGTGGTGAAAGTTTGTACAAAACCTCGTTACTACAAGTGCTAGGAGTTTCGAATTTTGCATGCGGGTTCTTTTTAAGACGTAGGTTCTCACTAAAACGGGATTTCACGAAATTCGACCCCTAAGGGGGTAAATTGAGGGATGAAAGTTTTTAAGACATTTTCTCATATCTGGACTTAATGCTAGACCACGCCGGCGTAGTCGAGGGCAAAAGCTAGTAGACTTTAAAACAAGCCAAGCCATACCGTAAGCTGATTGCGAACATCTTGGATTCATGGACAATTTACAAAATTTTAATATTCTATATTTGGTAACATTTCTTCTCCTTTTTATACCTTTCAGAATTGTTAGAATAACTATTTAAATCGATGTGATTATTTGTGACACCGTATTAATTAAGTTTACTATATTAGAATTTATTTCTAAAACTGTATATAAATATTTTATTTTAAATAAACTCAATGGTTAACACAGAAAGCATTTATAAAAATATACAAAGTTTTCTTGGGTCAACTACAAAGTCACTATCATAACACCCACAGCTGTATTTGTGGAGGACACAAGAATTGCTTCATTATTGTCCTACCGAGTGAATTCAACTTATGCCAATGTCTTTTCACGTTCTGTTAACAGCAAGGCGAGAAAGTACATATCGATAAATTGGAAATTTCTCTCATACGAGAGGTGTACTTACATCTGAAAGATATGTGCTTCGTGGCATCACGTACAGGTAAAGGCTAAAACTATTTGAAAATGCTATGTGCTTCGTGGAATAAGACAGAATCGTCAACATAATATCCAATGTATGTATAAAGACGAAAAATAATACTAGTAAGAAACTTTACCACAAAACTGTATTATGATCATAATATAAAACAGTATTTAGTTAGTACTGAGTTGTAAAGTGCTTTTAAACGGTGTTATTGTGTGCATTGTTGATAAACTAAGTCTTTTTCAGGAGTTACAGATCTTTTACGGGTTCGGTTTAATGCAAAACTTTTGTACTAGCGTTATCCTACAGAGGTCTCTTTATAAAATGACTATTATAAATAACTAAATTTCGTTTATGTTCTAAGTTTTATATCCAAATTAATTTTAATATATTTAGGGCTTTCATATGATTTTTAAGGTCCATCATTATTTAAATTGATATAAAATATCCGACATAGGAAGATCTTAAATGTTATATAATTAATATTGAAACGCAATTTTTTGCAGTTCTTTAAAAAATTATATATTTTGTGAATTGTACATATTAACTTTTTCGTATCATAAGGTTGCTGACGCTATAACTAGTAATAATAACCCTCTGAATGCGGGCCCTGCGGCATACGTTGCAAAAACATTAAGACACCCCACATGCGAGCCCTATAAATCAACAAAAATCTCAAAGAGGGCTTAATTCTAGTTATGTTTAGCATTCTGCGGTGACCATGTAAATGTTGGCGTACGCTCGGACACTAAATAAACAACGCTTAGAAACACAAGTTGAATAAGTTCCTTTTCCTGATATTACGTAAACCAAAGAGTAAATATGTGTTATTAATTAAAGATTACATTTGTAACATTCGTACTTAACATCACGATAAACATTCAAAACTCTTTAGTAAGATCCACGATGCTCTTGAAACTTACCCTGAGCGTCCACGCAACGCATTGGCAATACGTAAAGTTTAAACAAAACGACAGTTGCATTACCACAATTATGAAATAATATAGCGTAACGTAAACATGGTAATTCTAACTCATATCTCATAGTTACAATGGCGTATCGTAAAACATGAGCGGCCCACCGATCTCTGGCAGATCGCCAGATTTTACAAGCACTTAGGCCGCGGTTTCGCTCGCTATGTTTTTTTCCCTTGACTTCTCCGACGCCATCGCGTAATGAAACCTTTGTTCTTCCATTTCCTTTTGCATACTTTAAAAATGAAATTGGTACGGGTATATACCGTAGATTTGTAATCTTCGATATTATAGTAGTTTTTTGTTTACTGCTAATTAGTATTAAAGCAAAAGAATGGGAGAGGTTTATATTCTTGTTTGCGATATGGATTTAGTTAATATCTAAAAGATTCAAAGGATTCATCTTTATCATTAAACAAACATTATTGCGAAGTAAAATGTATATTCAGTTTAAATCTAATATAATACAGATATTCAGAATTTTCTCGAAACTCTTTTGAAAATCTTCAAAAGGACCTACGTAAACATATAAATTGAAAATGTGTCTTTCCTCCCCATATTACTTTGTTTCGTATATGTTCTCCACATTCAAACAAACAGTCGAATGATATTTCGTATTTATATTTTTGTGTACGTTGCGAACCATACGCATTTGAATACATAACTGTATTTTAGGGTAGTCGACTTTTGTGTCAGAGCATCGAAGTTTATATTTTTGGAAGCTTTCCATCGAGAAAAGTAGCAATTACGTATCCTGTGGATTTTATAGTTTATGACAGAAAACCAGGAACACAAAATCAGAAGATAAATGCTTTGTAAATTCCTCGAATACCTTAAAAGTCTTGTTTGCGAAATGTACTGACTATACCTAATATTTATATAGTATGATAATAATAAAAAACTAATTTGAACAAATTTTGAAAGTATTTAACCTCACATATGAAATTGGTGTTTGGTATGGGAGGAACAAAAAGTCGAATATTTTACAATATTTATTTAATCAAAGTATAAACCATTGTTGTCAATGCACTTTTGCCATCTCATAGGTAGTTCATTGATCCCCTAACTAAAAGAAAACATTCGGACGATAATCAATTAAATATTTGAAGGCGATTTGCCCTGCCCCATCGGAGTTGAATTTTTTCTCTTGCAAGAAGTTATCCAAATTCCGAAAAAAAATGGTAATCTATTGGTGCAAGGTCCGAGGAATACGGTGGATGTCTTAGACATTCTAATTGAAGCTCTTCTAATTTAGTAGCCGTCTGTTGAGCAGTGTGTGGTCAAGCGTTATCGTGAAGTAGCAGTGGCGTAGAGCGATTGACCAGCTTCAGTTGTTTAACAGCTCGTTTTTCCAGCATGGTTTGCAATTGCTGACAATAGACGTCTGCCGTAATCGTCTGGCTTTGGATTGGAGAAAATTTGGATTTGATAAAACTGTAATGAACGACACCGACACTAGTCCACCAAACGGTCAATTTTCGCTTGGGGAAGGATTTGCCTGGCATGCCAGGGTCCAACCATTACGATGAGCGCTTCCGATTATCGTGGAGAATCCACTTTTCATCACAGGTAATGATTGGATTTAAAAACCCTTCATTATTGTGCCGGTTAAGTAATGTAACGCAGCAGTCGAAACGCGTTTGCTGGTTTGCTTCACTCAATGCGTGAGGTACCCACCTTTCAAGCTTTTTAATCTTTTCAATTTGCTTCAAGTGGATTAAAACAGTTTTATCACTAACACCGTAGCCTGCAGCTAACTCGGACATGGTTTGCGATGGATCCGCTTCCACAATAGCCTTCAATTCTTCATTATTAACTTGGGTCTCCGGCCGTCCGTTTCCAGAACTAAAACGTTGGAGTCAAAAACGCACTGTGTTTTTTGTTGCGACACAACCGCCATACACATCAATAAGCTATCGAGCCGTTTTCGCAGCACTGGTATCACGATATTTCAAGTTTTCCATTTGTTATACTGGGTGACGTAAATAGGACAAACAGAAAAAAAAACCAAATGAATGCCGCCTAACGAAACACAAAACATGTGTAAAAATAAATAAATAAATTAAATAAATAAATTTAAATTTAAATAAAAAAAAAAGAATATATATATAAATAAATAAAAAAAAATAAAAAAAAAATTACTGTATAAATTTTAATTTCCAACCAAGGAGGAGAAATTTGTGATTAGAGTACGACAAAACGCCAATTTCATATGCAAGGACCTATTTAATATTTAAAAACTTAATTTGAAGTCAGGCTATAAAAAGCATGGCCAGTTCAAAAGGAGTCCACAATTTATTAACTACCTTTGTAGTTATTGAGGCATTTTTCGATTTTCTGAAAACTATTTAGTTGCCGTATAAGTCTGTAATTTCTCTGAAAAAGGATCAATTTTTTTTTTATTCAATCTAGGTTGGTACAAGCACTTGTGAATATCAAAATTATTTGCCATCGTCTCGCAAGTCTATAGTGGGAAACCTTTTGCTGAGAAGAACCAAATAAACCAGCAAGGCCTGTTTTTTATAATCCAATTGAAAAAGACTTCATTTTCCATTACAATATTAAAATAGAACTAAAAATTTTACCATTTTACAATTTTGAGATAAATATAGGTTTCCTCATCACAACAATTTTTGAAATCCAATAAATTAAGAAGACACCATCTATCGAAATGGCTGTAAAACTTTAACATAGAACATATATCAAATATCACATACATCAATAACAGTAATGAGATCTGTATTTGATGTAGCCAGATAAAGAAGATTGCGATATCATTTAAAATGTAGAAACATATTTTCCAGATAACTGTCGTGAGCAAGTCCAACTCAAAGCAAGCAAGTCGCCGCTTTGTAGCGCCAGGATTGGTGCCAGGCTATTATATCCCGAGTTTGTTGAGAAATTTTTCGTTGAATTTTTTCTTTAAAATGTATTGATAATATTTGGTACGGAATTTACATCAGTTTACAATACGTTAAGTAAGTTTTTAATGTTAATAGATTCATACAAATTAAAGAAAGCCCTACTATAAATATCTCAACGCTGTCGTAAGCGCACCACCATGGCGTTTGTAACACCATACTCCGTTACAATGGTGGCAACAATGCTGTAAATGATACGATCGCTTGATTTTAGCACACTGACATTTAATAATTTTATTTTATAATCTATTTTAATACATACAAATATATAGTATTCCAAAAAGTATAGTTATAGTAAAGAGTATAATAAACCTGGTATCAAAGGCTATTTCCATATTAGAACACAGTTAGTCGTGAACAAATTCCAAAACATCATCAATTAAATTCAAATTATTCTAAACTATATACAATGTAAATCATTAAGTTCTCGTCTAATTACAGACTTTAGGCAGACGAATTATATTTATTATTTTAGATATAAGTATATTTCTATTAGTTATGCACTTCTGTTTTCTATGATCGCCTTCCAGTCTATCTTCTGGACTATTCTATGCAATAAAAATTAAATAAATTAACTGCCGGCTTTTGTTTTAATATGCATCTCACTGAATGGCTAAAGTAAATGGTTACCTTGGTCTACCTCTCCATTAAATCCATTTGATACAGCAAATCGCTATCAAGATTGATAGTTATCTTTTAATTAATCAAGAGTCGGACTACAATCAACCATAGCAAATTGTGTGGTATCGATAAAAGCTGTTCCGCAGCTCATCTTCGTGTATGTTATGTATTAATTAAGTCAGTATGCAAGACATCAATATACCTGGATAATTCTCCTATTGAGAATTGTGTTTATTATCATATTCGATTTGCTTTAATGATTCCATGACCTTATATACTAAACTCATTCTGAAATTTCATCATTACTGACCCAAAATCCAAGCCGTGGTAAATGATACTAATTATTCCTACTTCAAAAACAGTTTTATTCATTTATTATACCCTGGGTTTTTTAATGACTACTCCATTTTGCACTTGCAACAATTCGGAAGTGCTTGTTATTAATGAAACTATTCACCCAACACGATTCGGAACGGATTATTGTGTGATAGAAGTGACAATGACAAAAAATATTGTGTATATCGCCAGTTTTGTTTGTAAATACACTGTAATTACACTATAAGTTGCAGTATATTCTTTAGAGGTAAGAATCGATTACTCGCTAAATAATAATTGTCTTGCTCCTTTTGTCGAATAAATAACCATTCAATTCTATTAATAAATAAAACTAGTTTTACTTCTGTTATTACTTTATAATCTGCTTAAACTTGGATTACAAATTAACGACTCAATCGTCTTCAGCCAAGCATAATTCCACTGCTTAGGCACAGGGCCACCTTAATTTCCCATCACCCGCGAGCTGATGCAGCCGAGACAAGCGGCTTAGCGAGCTTTTCGAGGAGCTCGAGATAATTAACTTGGTCACATATCACATGATTACACATATAATTAGTTTAGCAATTTCACACATCATCTCTCTCTCAATCATATTTGATTCATTTATTATTTGCTATTTTTAAATACTCATAGTTCACTTTTGTATTCCAAAATCTTCACTTTTTATTCTGAATGCCCAGTAGTCTTCTACTAAGTCCATATTGTAAAGAGTTTTGTCAAAATTGTTTCCCAAACCTCCGGCTCAGAAATCCTGGAATATCCCCGACATATAAGGCATAAGAAGTCACTTTGGAGCCTTCCTTCTTGAAATATGATCTACGTGACAAAGTTTGACAATGTTAGTGCTTTTTGCTTTATGGAAACGGTTGAGCGCATGTTGTGATGAGGATTTTCGTATAATAAGACCGTTAATGACTGTTTTACGAGTATTTTATGCCACAGGAAAATTTATTATAGTATTTACAAATTTGAAACCATTGTACGTCCGTTTACAATTAATTTATTTGATGTAAATGAATGTTATTAACCCTGTTATCATGATTTATGTTTCGTATTTGTTTAATATTAAATAAAGAGTTTTTCGTTACAATCTATACTTATATAAAGGGTAAAGATTTAATTGTTTGTTTGCATTGATTTTGCTACGAAACTACTAGAGTGGTTTAAAAATTTTTTCAACTATGCAAAGCTAAATTATATGTGGGTGATATAAGGCTTATCATTTAGGCGAGCGAAATCGCGTTATAAGATTTTTTTGTAGAGTATCATAGAAATAAATATTTAAAATTAAACGTCATAAGAAAATCTAGTCATTTAGGAATCAGTACCATATTGTGCTGTTGATTGCGGAATTCACCGGAAAAAGTATTAATACTTTGTGTTCAATAAAAAACTGCCACATATCGCCATTTGAAATCTGACTAGTGAGATCAAAAATAGCTTATTAATGAACAAGATTTGTGTGACATATGACAATTTAAAAATTCATTTGACGCGCAAAGATGACAAAAAATAAACTTTAACAGCACTATTAATAAACAAGAATTAGCGTCAGAGTCAGTTTACGCTAAATTTGCAATTTTAGTATTAGTCAAAATTCATATTATATATGGAATAAGCAAACCTACTAATTTCTAGGAGTAATAATTAGAACAAATAATATACGAGTAACATAGTTCTAGGTTAATCATTACTAAGTCTCTGTTTAATAGTATAAATTTTGATTAATACTAAATGCACACCCTCCAATCCGCATTGGGCCAGCGTGGAGGGTTATGGCCCATCCTCCTTAACCATCCATAAGGAAGGCCTGAGCCCCTGCAGTGGGGACGTAAAAGGGCTGGTGTGTATGTGTACTAAATGTATTCTTAACGTAAATTTACTCCAACGCTAAACCTTGTTTAATAATAACAAATATGAGTAAGATAATAAAGTGACATAATGTTTTAATTCATTAAAGCTATTAACTCTAAAAGACTAACAGCAGGTCTGAGTAATTCACAGGTAGGTTTGTGAAATTACAAAGACTCGTTCAGTTGTCTAGAAAACTTAATTATTTAAAGCGCGTGCCTGTTAGTCTTAAAATTCGGGAACTCCCAAGTGGACGTCAAGAGATAGTATTTTTTATTCGTATAATTGAAATCCGTAGGAGAAAATCAAAAGTGCGCAATAAAATTTTGCAGGTACATACATACATACAGGAGTTGATTTTGTGATAAAAAAATCCACTAGAAAGTATTATTACACGTCGACAAAATAATGAAATGGAAGCACTTCATAATCTTCATTTTTTCATTCAACGTATTCAACAACTGTGCAACCTTACATTTTCGTTTTGAATAAGAATTTTTCTCCGATATTTTCTCTGAAACAACAGCACAGAAAAAGAAAAATAGAACAATATTTTCGTTGCCATTTATATCATTCGTCCGAAGATAATATCAATCTGACCATACCCGTGGAGGGACAGTTCTATTGCGTTTTACATGTACTTCGGCACTCACGATCTATTCTGTTTTGATTGGCAGACAATATACGTTTTGTTGGGATAGATTTACGTTTGTTACAAATACCTAAACTTACGACACGAAACAAATTGATTTTCTTCAACTAAGAACTACAGAGTACAAAGTTATGTGGGAAACTACGTATGAGTATAGTATTTATAATACCAAGCCATGTTTTAAACATTAAATTATAATTTTTACGATTCACTCTATTTCTAAATCATTAAGATTTATGCGTTGGTGTTTCGTACTTATATGACCGTTCGCTCATATCATTATATTTTTGGCTTATATGTCATTATTCAAAATCTGTGGTCTAGGTTAACTAGAGGGTTAATCATATTGTTTGGGATATTGCCATATAGGTTACTTTTAGTAAATTATGCGCTAGTGTCTAGACTCGACATAACGTGAGTCGGCGTTAGTATAGTAGCAATGCTTCCCAATGGACGTGACCAAACAGTGGCAAAGTGAGTTTGCCGACATATATTTTAATATTAATTATTTTGCCACTCTACTGGCAGCGTCGTCGCAGCGTCCTAATGACGTATTACTTTTACAAACATCAAAAAGTTACATCATTCACAAATAACGCCCGCCGCCATCATTAAAGCTGTTTTATTTTTAAAACACCAGTAATAATAATATTTTTTTAATTCAAACCAAACAGAACATGTTTTATACATATAATAAATAATAATCTGACGTTTTTTGTTACAAAATAGTATTTAAACTATTGTGCCTGCCCTGACCGCCAAACTAGGATTAAATCAGATTTTCGGAAGTCAGTTCCTTCTATCTAATAGAATATTTCTCAACCTTCATTTTAATATAATAAAAAAACGTTTAATAATAATAAAATATTAAGATGTGTGTGTGTATTGTTTATTGCATTTTTTTAAATGTTAATACTATCTCTAATAAGAATAATAAAACTTGGTCTACACCATAAGATCTCGCATAAACAAATCTAGTAAATATTTATTTACATTCGGATCTTTCAATCCATATATTGTAAATTGATATTCATAGAATGCTTTTAGGACACTAGTCGTACTTTAATATTAAATTGAGTAATGTATCATTAGATCAACATCTGCAAATCATTCGGCAAAAAAACTTCATGAATAGAATTTTGAACTTGTGACACGAGCGGCAGCGGATAGGACGTTACATTGAACTTGTATTAATATATAAAAATATTTTTGATAGCAAAATATTTTAATGATAAGAAGAAAAGTAAGATTTGAGATTCAAGTATCAATATTCATAAATAAAAACCTTTGGATCTTCATAATTACTAACCGTTTTCCCGCAACGTCGCCCGCGTAAATTGTAGCCTATGTTAGTATGATGATTCCGTAGATGAAAGATTTTTAGAAATCGTTTCACTTATCCCTAAAAAAAGTTGAATGTTAATTCAAAATCAACATGAGTTTTTATCATAAACATTTAATAACAAAGGTTTGTTTTCTTTCTTTCAACATTATACCTAGGTAATCATTTATTTTGACATTGACTGACTGATGTTGACGCAGCATTACATCCGTCGGCATCTGTATCGCTCCCCCTATCAACAGATGCACATGCTTATCTCGGATATAATGTTTACCGTGTTGATTCAGCCGTAATTGTGTTAGAACGCTAATGTATAGATTATAGTACGTGTTGTAATAATATCTTCAAGGGTGAAATAGTATTTCACTAACCTTGCGCGGTAGCCATTTTGATTACGCCACTATATCTGCTCGCGCGCATCGTCAACTTTCCGGTCAATTTTGAAATATTTTAGAAGACGATCGCTTTTGATAGCGTGATAAAAGTTTAATAAACAAATGGTAGCTTCCGATTGCAATGAAGTGCTCTAGGTTTTTGATGCAATATAGATACAACTACCTAGTCTTTCGACATGAATATTTTAAATAACTCTGTAAACTTTATCAAATCTAAAATAAACTTCACCATTTTACACATTAATTTATGATTACATTTAATTGTTATCGCTCTTTTTTTCTAACATAAAAATGTTTTTGTTTAACCATATTATGATTTAATCCACTTTAGGTTGTCTGATCATACACTTTATTGTAATACGAGGGTGGTTTGAAAAGTTCTCGGCCTGACCGAGATTTGAGGGTAGTATGTAAATTAATTTATTGTCATTCGACAACTCGATTCTTTATTTAATCGTATGTTTAGTGCCATTGTATTGAGACAAGGGAAGAATATCTTGAAAAATCAAACATTTTTATTTTCTTTGTTTTCTTGGTCGGTCCGAGAACTTTTCAAACCACCCTCGTAGTTTCTCTTCGTAAAATGTAATTATGCATCTCATCGAGTTTCGACTTCGGACTCTACATTCTAAATTTTGAGCACAGTAGGTTAACACACTACTTAACAATATGTAACGTAACTTACACAGTACTTTTATCATATTGTGTTTATGAATATTTATGCTACTGTAAAGAAAACTGACCGCTCTTCCCTTGATATTTTTTATTTACGTCAAAATAAATAATATCGAGGGGAGCGTCAATACCTTGTGCCAACAAAAAAAAAATATTACTGCAGCATTTATCGAGTATATCTTTAGGACACCACATCGGATGCACTCTGTGATTGTCCATTGTGTGTGGGTTCAATAAATTATTTCTTCCTTAAAATAAAAATTCGCACTTATTAGATGTGAAAGGTGACCATTACTAACAAATTATTTTTATTTGATTTGTTTTACAGATCAATCAGTTTAATATTTGTGAACACGCTAAATAAATGGATTTTATATGTATTTGCGAGTGTACAGACATATCAATTAATGCTCTGAAAAAAAAAAATAGTAGGAGTACGTAATCCTTTACGCAGCACTCATAAACGGGGCAACATTAAAGAAACTAAACTTCTTTCATTAATCTTTCAAACTCAATCAAAAAAGTTGAAAGAGTGTAGCAATAAAACTTCACTTGCGTCTTCTTTTGCCGTACACGCATCCTATCAATGTTCACATCCCTACACTTTCATTAAGGATCATAGCTACGCTTGAGGCGTGCTTTATAACAGACTCTAATCTCGTATAATTTATGACTATTTTAGAATTGCCACAACAACGGTTTGTTTCTTATGTTTGTCGGCGTGCAATTACATATCGGAATGCAGTGTTGATATAATAGCTCACGAACACTGCTTTTGCAATGGGTAGAGTACATGTTATATTTAGTACCTACAATGATAGGGTTGTGCTGTCTCAGTCATGAATATTGAATTCGAATTTATATAATTAGTAAAATATAATATTTAAAAAATATATTTATTAGTCTAATATTTTACGACATACAACATTGTTAGTTTTTTTACATCATATTTGACGATATAAGGTTAAATTAAAAAAAGTCCACACAATTTTGTTATCATTTTCTTTCATAAGAACCTTCTACTCACAATAAGAAATAAAAAAAAATTGAGAATTAGAGAAATCAGTTCACATGTAATGACGTGATCAAGGGAATGTATAGGTTTACATACATTCTCGACTGCAGTTTCGTAGCTTTAAGTACTCGTATATAATTTATTATATAATGCAATTTACTTAATGAACCACCTTTTAAGATATATCAAAACTATGCTACATAACTTTTTTTTTTATTTCGCTCAAACGTTACGGTACCAACGCTACGCCACATTACGCTATTAAGCCATTGCCATTACCCGTATCATATGATATCATGATTTCTTGTTTTTTTTTTATAATAAATAAGAAATCAAGATTTAATATAAAGAGTTCAAAAACCCGTAAATTATTAGATTTAAAAAGTTTTGTAAATTAGATTGTAAAATATATCAAGTTATAAGAATATAATTTTAATAAATACATTTAAAATTATATAAAATTTCCCACTTTCAAAAACCCATAAGAAAAAAGTCTATATTATACAGAACGCACCAAATTCCGATCCGCTCTTAACTAGTTTTTGAATTAGGCTCAAAATCAACAAATGTTATTTGACTCAAACATTTCATGTGTAATTTTTTATTGTCTTTTGCTTATAAAATACTTATCAACGTATAATGGATTTCATATTAATCAGATTTGGATAATGTAGTCACGGAGGCTGTGACATCTGCTCCACCGACCGAGATAAAGGTCAAAGGTAAATGTGACTTTAAATGATAAATTTTAAGTTTAATTTTGAAATATCCTCGACCCACTCATCAGAAATCTCTACTTATATTATAAAGAGGAAAGGTTTGATTGTTTGTTTTCATTGAATTTGAATTAGATTCCAAACTACTGGACCGTTCTAAAGATTCCTTCACTTGCGGGAAGCTTTCATTCTGATTTGCAAGCTACATACGTTACGGCAAAGCAGCTAGTCAAATCATAAAAGTAAACTCCTTTGTTTGCCTAACCAAATATGACAGTCCACTTTCTGATTTATTTCAAAACCATTCCCTTATTATTAAATCATGGTAGAATGCAAATAAGAATGTGATTACAGGACTGTAAATTCCCATTTTTATAACAATTTCAATAAACGTATGAAGAAAAACTGTTACAAAAAACCTCAAGAATAAGAATTGATTTACTTAAAGCTTTATAAGTTAAATTCATAAACTACATAAAATGTAGACGCTATAATTTTGATAAGACGATTTGCTTCCGACTATCAGTATATTATACGCTTATACATATTTATAACAAATTTTAGTAGTCTCAGTAGCGCCTGAATAACAGAATAACTAGATTCCCCTGATTCCCAACAAGGGACCAGACGAATGCAAGATTATCTAAGCAACTGATATATACTTATATGCGAATACTAGTGTCCAGGGAATCCACCCCTCCGAATAATAATCCTGGGTAAAATAACCTTACTGTCAGATACACTTTATTACGGTATGGTTATACAGAAAAAATATCCACACAAAATTATACTTAATTTGAAAGTAACTACATTTCTCAGTCGTTGCTTATAATAATCAAATTATGTATACGATTTTGTAGATTTTAAATTGAAACATTCAGAACGTTATCGTCCGGTTTTCAATCACAATTTAATGCAACTTCATGTAAATGAGGCACAGAGTGACGCTTTAAGAGAGAAATTTATTCTTTATAATAGTTCCATACAGTACACCATTGATGGTGTTAGTAGTAACTTAATAGATAATTTTATTACAAGATTAACACTTCATTACTAGGGCAACAAACCTCTCTTTCAAAGTTTTTTGTTTCGCTTGCAAACAATGTTTTATACTTACGTCGCCTAATTTCTCTCCTAATAGCATTGAAGTGGAATTTTTGTCAAGAAATCGCGTTGATCCTAGGGGAGATATCTGGTCCTAAGTCACATATCTTTGATAGGTATTATAGTTTAGTTTACTATGCTCGGTGCCTCAAAACTGAATGCTAAGATACCTGTAGTGATTGTTGAAACTCTGTCCAGCATTACGCGTAAATGACGCGATCCGTTACACATTAATTAGGCAATAATTAGTGTTAATCTATTTGATTAAAGGTTTGTAATGTTGGTTTTTGATATCGCTTATCAAATAACGAATTCGCCGTGAACTTAAATCGAATTTGGTCTTACTGGACGCGGTTTATTATTTTACAATATTGACATCTTTCAAGGCCGATTTTAAAGGTTAAAGGCGATAACAAAAGAGATCTAAGAACCATTACAACTTTTTGTACAACCTGAAATATTCATACAAGCATTTGAACTTGGAAATATTAAACTACTTTATGCAAGCTAACTTACTATTGAAAGATCCGGATATCAAATTATTTCTGATATAGAGTTTCTTAGTTACTTTCTAAGCCTCATATCCCTTCAAATGGAAAGCGATACCAACACATTTTTTAGATAATCTTTAAAAATTCAATTGAATATTGAACCCCCAAAACAAGGCCGTATTATAAAGAATATAAGTTTTTATGTGTAAGTAAAAAATATAAGACGAAAATTAAAGTATTTTTATATTTCTTCCAGTTCAGATGCTCGGCATGGGATTCCAGTATATAACTGCCACTCTTGAAAGTATTTTATTATAACATTGAGAATATAAAATATAATAAACAAGACGTATGACTGACTTTTTTCTTTTTATTTCATAAAAAATTATAAATAATTTTACTTTAACAAACGAAGTTAATCAGGTCACCTTAAATAAAACAAGGCCTTGCATAGATCGAAGTTTTTACGCATCTCATCTTGGCATTCCGCCAATTGTCCATAAACGGGGTGAAGGAGTAGCAAAAGGAATCAGTTCGGTAGTAAAGCGAAGAGTTACAACACAACCACCCCTTTGTTTGCTCACTCTATGAAAAAAAAAATATATAGATATATATTTTGATCATTAAAATGGGGAAGGATAACATTGACACAGCGTGTCAGCGGAATAAGAAGTTTGCGGACAATGGGGCTACATTTAATCACGTCTAACGTGGCTTTTTCCGATAAAAACAGCCGTATTGTGAGTGAGACTACCACAGTTATATGAGAGCCTCTTTTGATATCTTTGTTGATGATACAGTTTCTTACGCAGCGTGTAACGTTTTTCTAAAAGATCAGAACTCCTGTCGGAGACAGCTAACTTTCTTTTGTTGTAAACGTGGATCTCAAAATTACTGGGGGAAATAAGTGCGTTTGCGTTTCAAATATTAGTTCACGATAGATTACTTGAATAAAGCGAGATCATTACACTACTTTCAGATCAATATCTACGAGTATTCTATTCTATTCTTTATATCGTGGACTATTTCATCAGCTTACATATGAGTATTGCAGTAGAGTAGAAATGAATGAAGGAAATATAACAGAATAAATTCAATATTAGTTACAAACCTGCGGCTAACAGCTCCTGCATTTAGTCGTAAAAAATAAAGATAAACATTTCGTTAAAAATAGACAGCTATATACCGCAAAGGCTAGCATTATCAAGAATAGACAATAAAGAAACACTGACATCATACCAATTAATCTTGGCCGTCAATATGGAGACTATCTGAAAGTCTATGGAAAATTCCACTGTTACCATTGTTTAAAGCCTATTTTAGTCTACATATTTATATATCGTACCTTTTTCAGAAATGCCGGTGGTTACATTAGCTGAACGAGCTCTGATGTATCTAAAGTATATATCTGAAAAAAGCTTTTCTACTTAAATATTCTTCTTGAAATAAAGATATGGGGACCACGAAGACAAACTTGAAAAAAGATGATAAACTAAAAAGGCTGACATGAAAACTGAGAAACTTTCTATCTTATAGATCTTCGATTAGCGATTAAGAGATGAAGTCGTATGGAATAGCGAAATTACCAATAGCTCAACCAAACAAATTAATATAAAAAGATTTTATGATCATGATTAAACTGACTCATTTCACTACGTTTAATTGATGTTGCTAATTTAGAAGCATTTACTCTATGTGTAGTCTACTGGGAATAATGTTGAAAGAGTAATAGAGCATACTATTGATAGTAGCAGTATTTTGAAATCATAGTACCAATTGACAGGCCCTGTCGCCTATCACACCATCCTCTTTGGTTGATCTTGTTGCTAGGTTCTACATATTCAGGGGTTGGGTTCTTTCTGGATCCCAAACCCTTTTCCCAAAAGTGAGAGTGCATCAAAGGGGCGTTTTGAATAGCCTCCGGGCGGGTTCATACGCATGGGGAGTCCCACACATCTCCCTGCCGCCCGTCAATCAGGGGAAACAGTGCATAATGCATTCCCTATATGATACAAAAAAAATCTACATATTCAAACTTTTTCCGTCTATGATTTTAAAGAGCTAATTTTATTCATCCTAGTCTGTAGTTTAAAATTCGTTGTTTTTTTTTTTAATTTCAGTTCCTCACTTCCTGATTAATTTCCTGATTAAGTTAATGTATCTTGTGTGTTGATTTCCAGGAAAGCAGTTTCGCCTTTCATTTATTGTCACAGAAATAATTAAAATAGGAACACACTCCAGTAAAAATGTTTCAACTTTCATAAAAAATCATGATTGATATGTTACGTCCGCTGTACATTTAAGTTTGTTTTTGTGCGTGACATGGAAGCCATTTTAAATTAATTTAAATACAAAACAAATGTTTTGGAGTTTCTGTTTCTGTCCGTTCATTAGTTATGGTAACTAACTATAACCCTTCACCTGTGTGGAATGGTAGGTGTTAACTACCAGATACAGCCGGAACCAACAGCTGCAGCAGCAGCAGAAGAATAAAAAGTAATAAATTGGTCACCCATCTCGTTTCCATCCATTTCGGAAGTTGCTTAACCTCTGCAATCTCAGACTAGACGCATTAACCGCTGCGCTATCAATATTTTCTAAATCTAGGCAAACTATAGGCTATCTAAATGTCGTAAGCTGATTGTCGGAACCCAAATACGCACCAATATAACAAATTTATCTCGATATCCGGGACCCATTCAGCGCTTTATAGACCGTAAACTCTTTATGGACCTACCTCCTCTGAGCGTGTTAGACAGTTAGAATAGAGTCGAATAAAATCACGAAAGCGTTTATTGTAATAAAATACAGATATTTAAATAGCTAGGGAGTTTCCTAGCTAACATTTTAACCCAATGTTATGAAATGAGTTATGCTTCGTTCATATCGAGATGTATTGTTACACTTATTGTTTTTAGAATAGGCTACTAAAACACAATAAAAGGGCTGATGATGATGATATATAGAATTAGGCTACAAATTTAAAATTGTAACGGATTTCGTTCATTGCTAAATATTAGAATAAAATTGGATGAACGAATGAATGAATTCTTAACGAAACCGCAACGAGTTGTACACTACAGTGTTAAAATATTAACATATATATGTTTTTTTCTTACTTTAAGACCTTTAATGTGACTCACGTACATAATGTGAATATTGTCGTTTGTAGAAAACGTACCATAACGTGACGTCATGCGAAATTTCAACTCCATGTAACGCCGTAATTTTATGAATACGAAAAAAATAAAAAAATACGTGTTTAATATTTTTTAAAAGTCTACCTGACGGACAAACAAACAAAAATTAGTCATCATCCCTATTACCGTGTTTATATAACTGACAGTAAACTGTATTGAAACACCAACAATAAGTCAGTAGTCAAGTAAGTAGGACAACAAGATATCGGGACTGTGGTCCATTATATTTTTGGTTGACATGTTCTATGCATTTTTCCTCGGTCTTCTACTTTTTGACACACACGAATCGCCGTAACAAATATACTCGTACATAGATTATAGATTTATTACCAGTATAGTAATGGCATCCATTATTTCGCTCAAATGTTTAACAGCCCTGTTTCGTATAACAGCGGTCGTTTTATCAACTCAACAATATAATCTTAAGTAGACACGAAAGTTTAGTAAAATCAGATTATCGCATCGAAACCTTACCCTTAGAAATAGAGCGAGTCAAAGAAATTAAAGCCGCTCTTCCTGAAACCTTAGTAGTTACAAGTAATGGTTGAAAGAAAACCTGCGTCATCTATTTGTAAACTTCTAATGTTCCTGGAAATTTAACAACTGAGCATATCAATTTACTGATATTCATTAAAGAAATATTAATATAATCCGTTTTATTAGGAACATTTTCTCAGTTCGATAATAGAACATGGAACATCACCCCTCCTTACTAAGATAAGTGCAGTCAATGCCAATATTAACATGGGTAACATTAGAATGATAGTTTTTCGTGGCATTGCTACCATATACCTTGTTTCTGTTGAGTTCCATAATCACGGGGTAACTAAAGTTTTTTCGGGTGGGTGTCATAGGCAGATTCTTCTTTACCTTTTCATCTATCTACAATGAAGGCAGACCTTTCTCATCATCAACCCGTATTCGTTCTTTGATGGAGATTGGCATCTTCAAGTGCACGCAATTGAACTCGATCTTCGGCTACTCGCAGTTTCTGCCAACCTTTCGAAGATCGACCGATCCGCGGTCTCCACGTAGAGTGTATTTGCTCCACCGATTGTCCGTTCTATTGCTAATGTAGCCTGCCGAATGCCACTTAAAGTTGCCGATTCCATGGATTATGTCAATTACTCGATGAATCTTTATCACGTATGTCAAAATAATTTATCAAATTTCAGATATACTTTATACTTCACTCTATAGATTTTAGTCTGTGGTGCGATGCCATAAAATACGGTTGTGTTCTAAAAAATCTTAAAACTGTTTAAAACAGAAATCAACGCACACAAACTATATGTAATTTTATGCAATTGTATAGTTACATTTATAAACATTTTCTTGTTTGTTGTTACGATCCTTTTTGCAGTTTAATAAGGATAAACACAATTTAAGCCTAATCCTTAGTGTTTTTTTCACCACCATAAAGTTCTCTACGGCCGAATAGCGTAACCTACTATTAACAAAATTAAAGTGGAATAAAAAAGACGAAATAAGCTGTCGTCTTCGGTCAACCGTTACAGAGCCTTATCTATCAATCTGCCATCTACACTTTGCTTTTAAGAAAATTGCTCTCAACATATGAAAAACATCAAATACGTGAAACAAAAGGATATAAAAACACTCTCATATAAAAATGCAACGCGTAAAAATAGCTGGTTAATCCCATAGATTACTTTTCGTCTTTTGCGAAATTGATAATGCCTTTCAACCTTTCAGAAAAACCTTGCGAATTTCGTATACATCTATACCAATGTTTTGATTATTTGTTTGTTTGCAACGAATAACGGAGCCAACTGCTTCGAAATTACTGGGCCGATTAAAAAAATTCTACACCTACAGGAAGCTACATCATATGTGGTGAACGTAGGTTTTTGTTTTTTTCCGAAAAACAACAGGGAATTCAAAGTAACCATAACAACAATAATAACAAATTTTATAAAATAAAAATAATCATTTATTCTCTCAACACAAAATTATGTACTTACATGTGTCTTAAGATTCTTAAAAACATTTTGTATCTTAATTTTGTGAGAGACTGGAGCCTGAAATTGGTTTCAGTAGAAACCTGTGTGACAGGTCACCAGGATCCCACAGATAAAATATAACATAAATAAAGAATAAATACGAAAAAGAAACCATTGGTTACTATTCAATTTGTCGTTGTAATTAACAGTTCCCTAAGGACCATGCGGGCGAGACCACTGGCGGAAAACCAGTCAAACCAACCAGCCAAAACAAAACCAGGAAAACCAGAAAAAAATTAAAAAAATGTTAAGCTACTTATACTCCGAAAATGCATGCGTGCACAATTACAAATATCACAATCTGGACTAAATGTCGTCTATTTGATTGTCAAATAAATGTCTTATAGAGAATATTTATCGAATATCAAACCCCTTCACCCCGTTTTATTATATTCTATCGTGTAACTAACCGAAATTCATCAGTTGATCAAAATTAATTACAGGCTTATTTTATATTACATTCATTAAACATCAAATTAAAAATCATTCGCTCATCAAATAACACTTAAATTCTGTTTCAAATAGACGGCACTTACATGCCAGCCACTCGACTCGAACATAATGAACAATGAACCTAAAAAATCAAGAAACCGAAGGCTTTATGTTATCGTGCGCCAAGGGGCTTACCACCAATGTTCGTAAATAAATGTCGTTATAATATATTTATGTAAAATTTAAAGTCCAAAAACAAACATTTTGGAAATCATTTTTCCCAACAATCCGCACTAGCCCAGCCAAGCGGGCTATGGCCCCCCTACTACCTGTGAGTAGTAAATAAAACGGCTGACTAGGCTTGATAAGTAGGATATTTGTGGATAAACAAATAATCCCTTTTCTGGGTTTTCTTTTAAATATCTCAGATACTCCATAATACGGGGGCTTTAGCTACTCATTTTGGAATCTGAGCAATATATGTGATGTTGTTTAATATTAGGTCCTTACATATGAAATTGGTGTTTGGTATGAGAGGAACAAAAAGTCGAATATCTTTTAATATAATATATTTATTTGATCAAATTATAAATCATTGTTATCTATGCACTTTTGCCATTTCATAGGTAGTTCCTTACTAAAAAACAATTCGGACGGGAATCTATGAAGCCGATTTGCACAACCCCATCGGAGTATAATTTTTTCTCTTGCAAGAAGTTATCCAAATTTCGAAAAAATGGTAATCTGTTGAAGCAACGTCCGGGGAGTACGGTGGATGTCTTAGACATTCCAATCTTCTAATTTGGTAGCTGTCTGTTGTGCAGTGTGTGGTCTAGCGTTGTCGTGAAGTAGTAGTGGCGTAGAGCGATTGACCAGCCTCAGTTGTTTAACAGCTAGTTTTTCCGGTATCGTTTGCAATAACTTTTTTGGGGTCAATTTTTGCTTGGGGCAGGATTTGGCTGGCATGCCAAGGTCCAACCATTGCGATGTGCGCTTCCGATTATCGTAAAGAATCCTTCGGTTAAGTAATGTAACGCAGCAATCGAAGCGCGTTAGCCGGTTTGCTTCACTCAATTCGTGAGTACCTTCAATTCTTCATTATTAACTTGGGTCTCCGGCCGTCCACGGGGCTTGTTCTACATATCGAAATTTCCAGAACTAAAACGTTGGAACTAAAAACGCACTATTTTTTCTTTTGCGAAACAAGCGCCATACACATCATTAACCCTTCGAGCCGTTTCCACAGCACTGGTACCACGGTGGAACTCGTACTCTTAAGTAAAACATAAAAAAGAAAACAAATGAATGCCGCCTAACGAAACAAAAATACATGTGTAAAAGGCTGTATAAATTTGAATTTGGAATTCTCAACCAAGAATTGTGATTAAAGTGGCCAGTACGACGAAACGCCAATTTCATATGTAAGGACATATTTATATTAACTAAAGGTTTTATAAAACATACTATTTATCCACTTGAAACATAATTAATTTTAAACAGATAATTCAAATATTTTTTCAGCAACTCTCATGTTATGTATGTAATCGTAGAAGAATTTTCACTAACTGACATTCAGAAAGAGCATATCGCGTTACTCAAAATTTCAAATTACAAAAAATGAATAATAAAAAAGAAATTATATTAAAGATCGAAGACAAAAATTTGGATACGTAGGACAAAATAAACTGTAACAGGCTGGTGTAACAATGGCATTTCAAGTAATTACATTTTACCACTTTATCGTTTATATTTATCTGGGGCCCAATATGTTTAGAGCAATATCGTCTGGATTAGTGGAAAAAAAAATTGATCTAGTATCTAAAATTTCATATTATAACGCTACTGACTTACCGTAATTATGAAAACTCTCGATTTCGTGTATACCGAATAAATCCCCTGATCGTTCCTAATTGGGAAATACTGACACAATGAACCCGATCTCATCCCATTGATGAAGTCGCCATACAATATGTTCATTGTGTTTCGAGGGCCCGTCGTTTGTGTAAGTAAAATAAAAAATAAAACGATGTAATTTGATCTTATACAGTCGAACGTTCGACGAGATTTTATATCTCGCATTATTTGAATCAGGATAAATAAATATTAGACAACATACATTGCTGAGATCTCAAGATAAGTAGCTAAAATCCTTGTTATAAAAATGTGAAAACAGCTAATATATTACACAAAGCAGAAACACAAATAAATAATACATTTTACATATTTAGCGTTGATAAAGTATAAACATAATTATACTTTGATAATATCTGCCTCGTATCTACTCTACTAAAGCAGTAAGTTATACTGATTGTTTGTATTGCTGAAATTCGAAAACGGCTGGGCGATTTAGCTGATATTTGGTTTTGATATGTTTGTCGTAATCCAGAGAAGGTTTAAACGGTAAGAAGTACGAATACGAAGTACACCGGGTCATCTACTCATTATATATTTATTTAAACTCTAGATCACTTCGAAATGGAGACACTCATAAAAGTATCTAATGGAAATATTATAATTCTTTATTCCTGCTTTGCTATTCTGTAATAATATTACTCCAACTCGACGACAAACACAGCGCTGAAGCGAATTTTATTGCCTTTAGAAGTAGGTATTATTTGATTGAACTACTACCGTCTTATTATAAAACGAACGCTGAATATATTTAATGACAAATGTTTAAAAAATCTACCAGCCCTCGGTACCTTAGATTCATCAGGTCTGTTGGGGGTCCGGTTGATCAATGGTTAGAACGGTTGCCCGGATTGCGAAAGGTTGTGGGTTTGAGTCCCATCTCGGGGCATCTGGAGACTAATGGATTATATATTTTGCATATTTACATTTATCAATATAGCACTGTGAATGAAATAATTGATGAAAAACAATAGCGAGGACTTAAGTTAGTATAGACCATTCAAGCTAATTGACAAAGGCAGAAAGGGAAACATTAAATAGAGACGTGTTGATTTACATTGATCGGACAATGGTTTAAATCATTAGCTCTTCTACGTCCCCACCTCAGGGGCTCAGACCTTCCTTATGACCCTCCATGCAGGTCCAATGCGGATTGGAGGGTATTAACGACTGTAAATGTGGCCAAAATCAACGGTTTAAAGTGTCTTCCGAAGCACGAAGTAGCTCGAGATGATCATTTTTTGATCATCCATCCGGTGACCGACTCTTGCGAAAGTTGCCTAACAACAACCATCGCGGGCCGCGGGGCTTATCTACTACGCCACCGAACTACTCAACCTGTTATGTACTGAGTTAGTACTCGTTTTATATTAAGACGGTTGGACAGCGCTGTGATGATTATCATACGAGGACTTTAACGCGTACGAAGTCGCGGAAAAAAAACTACATATTTATATATATATATATATATATATATATATATATATATATATATATATATATATATATATATATTCAAATAAAAACATTGAAAATCATTTTATGTGGATAAGTGTAAACAAACTCGAACTTTTCACTGTAAACAATTTGAGGTTTACGATTTCGATAAGTATTAGGGTACATTTTTACTAATAAAAAAAAGGTTTGTTTGCAACAAAATAAATTAATACCCGTTACCTGAATAAAGTAAACGAAAATGTAATATTCATTCCCACGCGCATTATCTACAGCACCTTAAGATTCTTTTAAATTAAATTTGCTTAGGTCGACAGTTCAAAGGGCGTGTAATTAATATCAAGCAGTCCTATACAAACTGTTCGCTATTCTTTGTCTCAACTTTTTCGACAGGGTATCAACTAATTAGAATACATTTAACAAATTCGTTGCAGTCATTAGGGCATGTTCGGTAAGAGGCGTGAATAAAAGGCATTTAGGACGATGACCACATTGAAGCGGGTTCATATTAGGCACACACATGGTAATATTTTATTACGTTAAAGCATTTTAGTGCTAATGAAGGTCATTTTAGTACATGTCATACTATTTTACTCGTGCTATGCGTATTAGTGCGTAATATTTTACTCTTGATTTTGTGATATTATAGAAATATATTTCATGGTAGAATAATGTAACTCGCACATTATCCCTAAACACGATACACTATTTTTTGGTGGGTCGTGTAAAAATTCAGCTGCGTGATAGTGTTCTCTTTTTCAAATAGTGTGAAATAGATTGTTTCTTTTTAATGAAAAGGTTACATCATTATTCGAATAATATTCTGGAAGTAATAGCGTTCTGAAATTTATCGATTCCTTTATTGAGATTGCTTCGTACACCAAAAATGATTTTATTTCATTTCAAGTGGCAAGTGCAGTAAGCGTCAGGTCTACAAATTGATCTACTTGATTTTAAACCTTAATCCATTGACGGTAGAGTTCAAAGTTTATTGAGAATATTTGACATATTGTGGCAGCCAGGTGGGCTATCGTATCTGCTTTGGTATAACGTCGAAATAAAAAGTAATTAAAAATGAGAAAAATCCTTAATTTTTTTCAAGTTTTTGCCATAATCAAAACGTGTCTTTATATTCTCTTTAGAATAAAAATTACAAAGTTACCCTTAAAATTCCCGATTTTTTTATTCTTTTTGTAATCATACAGAAAAATATGTAATAAAATATGCGACTCACTGTAGCGGATTTTACAATAATGGTAATAGTTTACGAGAAAATAAAAATAGATTTTACGCACCAATCGCCATCATCTGCTATCTATCTCATTGCCGGCCGCTAGGGACTATAGATAAATAGATAGGCAGGCTTTTATTTTGCGCCCAATTTTAAGGGTTAAATTTTTCATAATACATAATAATAACAATTAATGTGCCAAATTCAGCTTGAACCTTCTAGTAATTTGAGCTTCATAGATAAATTATTCAGACAATCACAATAACCTTTTAATCACAATACTAGCTGTGCCCGCAACTTCGTCCGAATGGAATAGTGATTATCGGCAGCAGTTTAACTTTGAAGGCTAATTATTTTTCAAATAAAACATACTTTTTTTAAATAGAGTCTTTTCTGATTAATGAATGACGTCATTTTCATAAAAAAATTAGCCCCTTTTTTACCCTTACAGCCCTTTTTCATATTAAAAAGTAGCTTATGTCCTTTCCCAGCCTTAAGATTATCTCTGTAGCAAATTTCATTAGAATCAGTTACCTAAGTGGTTTTGCCGTGATAGCGTAACAAACAGACTTTACTTTCGCATTTATGATAATATAAAGCAGGTGCTAAATATTTTAGATTTCAAAGTGCTCAGGAGAGACTCAATATTCGGAATGACAACCTTTTAATGAGGGTGGCGAGGATAGTGAAGGCTCTCTACAGGTCGACAAATTCTTAAACGTATACCATTAGTGGAGCGGTACGGAGAAAGGGATGGCTTCAGAATTTTAAGTATTCTATAAAGACGCCCTAAGATTAAATAATAAACATATTTTACAAAATCGAATTGTTTATAGACGTTCATCATCATCATCATCACCAGCCCTTTTACGTCCCCACTGCAGGGGCTCAGGCCTTCCTTATGGATGGTTAAGGAGGATAGGCCATGACCCTCCACGCTGGCCCAATGCGGATTGGAAGATATTAAGGACTGCAAATGCAGCCGGGACCAACGGCAACGGCGTGCCTTCCGAAGCACGGAGTAGCTAGTGATAATAATTTTTTGGTCACCCATCCCGTGACCGACCCTTGAGAAAGTTGCTTAACGACAACAATCGCGGGCCGCGGCGCTTATGCACTACGCCACCGAGCTACTTATAAACATTATTTGTAATGAATTAAAAATGTTTTTCCAAAAAGCTTATTACATACCTTTTTGAATCGTCCAATTTTTTTCCTCTACCACTCGTTCAGGACGACTTTTGGCTGATAAAAAGAACACGCGAAAGAAACCGACCAGCACTTTTTCAGAAGTAACAACATTTACATCTACTATTTCATTATCAAAATAATACATTAGTCAATATAAAACAAAGCGAAGTTTTTTAACATTAACATGAAGCAATTCACTGATATCAAAATGATAGTATAAAAACGAATAAGTCCAAAATAAAATGTAATCAAAGTGTCAATCTAGAAATATGCTTGCACAGTTACTTTTGCAATTTCTTCTCATAATTATGAGAAGAAAATAAAAATGAAAGCTGGTGTGCTTAAATACGAAGCATCGTTAAAGTGAATTTTCTAAGTTGGTTCAACCTTATTGGGTTCATGAGCCACTTTGTAATGAAGAGAGAACTCGTTTTAACCGCGTTACAATAACTCGAACAACAAAAATTATAATTCGAACATTAACGGAAAGTTTCTGAATTGAGAAAAGTACAAAATCTGAAATGATTATTCTCAATAACTTAAGATTTTTACTTTTCACATCGATAAAAGTCGTAGTTTTTATCAAATTGCTATCACGTGATCATTAGAGAAACTAAAATAAAAAACGAAAACCAGTTTAAGTCACATTTAAGTACAGTTTGAGACGTGCTTAACTTTAAATACTCAATTCGGAAACTGAGGGTAAAAATAATTATATTTATTGTTGTTCGAGTTATTGTAACGCAGTTAAAATGAGAGGGAAGTAAGCGTTAAGTCATAAGTTTCTCTTTTCTTTACATGCAAATGCGTAATAAAAGACAACATTTTTTTTTCGATTAATTGATTCAAATCTATTTCAATATCGAAAGTTATATGAAGAAGAGAAATATTATGATCTAACATTACAATCGGACTAATGGGACCGTGATCTCCTCTCTCTTTTTAGCACAGTTAGTTAGGCTTGGCCTACGTAGTCTAATATGAAACCTCATTGGTGCCATATGGGAGTTTTTTTAACGACTCATTCCATGACATCAGCAATCGCATGCCTAACCGCTCGCGTAATATTTGTTCATGAACCATAATGAAGGTCTTTATTACGATCACATATTTATATTCGCAGCTCAAACCCAGTTTTTATTAACACGTGACATTTTTTTTTATTATGTTAACATTTCTCATTCGTCACGCAAATTTGCCTGACACCAACCGCGTGTACCTAAAACATTTCGTTCATGTTGAAAATTACAAGGCGTGTTTATTAATGCTCTTGTTTGTCACTAATAAATGGATATTATAGGTGTGTTGTAAAAAACAAATAGTGAATCACACAGGTGGATAGCGTAGTGGCAGTGCGCCATTGAGCTCCGATACGGTTGTTAAGCAACTGTCGCAATGGCCAGTCATGGGATGGGTGACCAAATTTTTTTATCTCGAGCTCTTTCGTACTAACAAAGGTTGTCGGTTCCGGCTGCATCTGCAGTCGCTGATACTGTTCCAATCAGCACTGAGTTCAAGTGGTGGATCACGGCCCATTGCTCCTATTCGATTAAATTCCATTCATAGAGAATGCTTGAGCTCTAGAGTGGGGATATTAATAGGCTGCTGATGTTGATGACGATTATGAGATGTCGTAGGCCATGTAGTACTAGTCGCACAATTTGGGCACAATTTTTAATTTACTTTCTTGACAATATTGATATATGTAGATTCACAAGCTGTTCAAGAACGGTTTTATTCTCATTTTTATATCAGCTCATTATACTCGTATCTGTATTAATTGAAGAGTTTGTCTTATTTAACATGTGAAAATAAACTAACACCCGGTATTTCATTACTCAGTTTTTGATACACAATATTTTATAGGCTACCACTGGTAAATCTAATGTGAAGAAAAAATTTAGAAAAATGTATCGTGTCTTGGTTTGAAGGATATAAACCAAATAAAAAAAATATCCAAATATCATTGCTTTATTAAAGCGCACATTCAATTTCAGTACTGTTTTTCATATCAAGTATAAGTGGAATATTTATTTAAACAAAATTATGTTAAATCGATGTGTATAGTAATCAGAAGAATCCTACCTATGAGTATCGATTACATGTTTTATGAGAGTATCGCCCGCACATAGAACAGAAAGTTCGACCCAATTTATTGATGATTTTAGTTCACAAGCGAACCCCTTATTTATGACCTGAACTAGAATAGGGCTGTCCAAATAACTATAAACCCAAGTTGGCTCATATACATATTTTAGTTCACAATATTTAGAATACCATTACCATGATAAAAATACTTTTATTTCATTGCAATATTATTTTTGACAAGTTCATTCTATTGTTCAATTTATGGTTAAAGTATCGTGTTATTATTAAAATTATCATTGACATCCTATAAATTACCCTACTGCTAGGCACATGAATTTCCTATAAATTATAGAAATTATTTTATTTCAATTTTTATCTCAAATAAAGATAAAAATATTTCATTGTATAACAAGTTTTCTTTAAGGCTTCTCTCTCTCTCTCTTTCTCTTCTTTCTGACTAGGAAAATATTTTTTTCCAGATACTTAAGTAGTTTTGTAATAAAGAGCAGCTATATATTTACATGATGATGACATGATGATGATGATGATGATGATGGTATTCTTTTGTCAGAACACAACATTGCACTTTTTAGTTTCTGTATGTATTAAATCTGTGCCTATTTGTCAATCGTTTGTTTTTAAGGTATTGTGTATATGTTGTATTTTTTTACTAAGTTGTATTTTTTACTAAATATATGCCTCGCCATCATCATCAGCTTTGTTACGTCCCCACTGCAAGGGCTCAGGCCTTCCTTATTAAGGAGAATGAGACTTAACTCTCCACACTGGCCCCAATGCCTATTAGAGGTTATTGACGACTGCTAATACAGCCGGGACCAACGGCTTAACGTGCCTTCCAAAGCACGGAGTAGCTTGTGCTAATGATTATTTGGTAACCCTTTTTAATTAGCCTTTTTGGTCACCATTTCTGATCAAGTAAATTCCTATTCTATTCTATTAAAAAAATATATCCCGAATATTTTTTTAATGTTGACTGCTCTGCATTGGTGTGGACAGCCCTAGTATAATCGTATATAGCTGAAATGACTTCTCTGTTTTACATATCAAGGTTTTATTATAGAATTTAACAATAAAACAGTCCACGATTAGTAAAGTTGTTTGACAAATCATAAATGTTTTAAAGCGTCTGGAATTGAAATAGTATAACTAAATTTCAGTTACATTTCACACATTATAAACGAAATTATTGTTTATTCAAATAAGATACATAGATGGAACGGAATAATTTATGGAATACGATAAGTCAAAATCAATATAAATGAAATATGAGTATTATTTGTATAAAAACATAATAATTATCAGAAATCATGGTCTACAGTAGGTCTATGATAGTCTATAATACAATCTGCCTCTAACTCGAAGTCGACAACATCAACAGCCTAATAATGTGAATAATGCATGAGCGCATGTTGCCTGGATGTAATTGAATTAAATCTAATAGAGAGAACAGGCCACCAATCCGCTCTGGGCTCGCGTGGTGGGTCCACGCGAGCCCAGAGCGGATTGGTTGGTGTTAACGACTGCACATGTAACCAGGACCAATGGTTTACCCTGTCTTCCAAAACACGGATGAGCTCGAGATTGTAAACTTTTGCTCACCAATACTATGACCAGCCTTAACGGTATTAGCTTAACAACCGTATCACATACCGAGCGCGCTAACCATTGCGCCATCGATCCAGCGCCTGATCATGAGTTCTGACCGCTCTAGAATAATTATAACGACGGTTCACCGACCCCTACGTGTGTTTTACGTTGTTTTCATATTATGTCTGAAGAAAAATAGGCAGATAACTAGAACCAAACTCAACTTAATTTCACAAATGCTGCTTATTGATAAAAATAGCAATAATTTTTAGTTAAATAACTATTACACAATTTCTTTTTCGTGCTTTCTCGTTAGAGAGTTCTCTATTATTTTTTGGCAATCAATATCCATTAAAATATTATTTTCTATATAAAGAAGCTTCTTTGTTGACGAAGTGTTGAACGCAAGTAATTTTTGTGTCTTTTAATGGCTAAAGAAGACCTTTTGCAGACTGCAGTTGGTCACACTCATCATTTAAAAATCATAATATTATTTCCTGGCCGAAATATAAAATCGCAAAATATTTTTTTGTTTATGGGGCATGGGTCTTTTGAACTTTTTGCAACGCATTTAGTTTTAATTTTTTGTCTTGGGTCAAGTTGAAATATTATTTGAAATGAAATTAAATATCTTTATTCAAGGAAGCTTGTTACAAGCACTTTTGAATCGCCCAAAAATTTTTTTCCCCTACCACTTGTTCACTTTTAGCTTTCACAAGCGAAAGAAAATTACCAGTTCTTTATCAAAATCGCTTAAGGGTTAATAAGGCCCTGGAATGAGCTTCTCACCACTGTATTATTAAAGTGTGAATTGAGCCTGAAATCATTGGAAACTGCGACACACATATATATAAAAGAAAGATTTATGATGTTTGTGTTTCGTAGATTTATCTTCGTCGGGAATAGGATAATAAATATTAAAATATTATATTTCATCAATAAAAATAATAATTGTAATAGAATCTAAAAATTGTGATAAGAGTGATTTATCTTAATTAATCACAACTGACAACTCACGTTCATCGTTCATTTGTTATAACAGAACGCAACTGAGAGTTCACGTAATGTTGTCTATGTCTATGGTTTGTTATAAATTATCGCTAAATCTGTTGTGCAGAACCAGGAAATTTTAAATATTTTTACATTTAAATTTATATAATATGAGTAGTAGTATATAAATAGGAAAACTTATAATAAAATAAATCCGCTTTTCAGTTAGTTGTTTTTCACGCAAGCAAGTTTTTTTATTATAATTTTATTTATGTCTTCTTAGTTAGACAAATTATCAGGTTGATTCAGAAAATGAAAAATATTTATATAAAATATTTTAAAACTTTCTCATTGCATTTTATTAATGAAGAGCGATAACATTCCTGATACAGGTATTTTTAAATACTTACTAGGAATGTTATCACAAACAAATGTTCTCACTGATGTGATAATGTAAATAAACTTTATTTTTTATTTTTTTGTTAGTACTATGGTAATGATAATCATGATATACCCTTTTTAGAATTCTTATCTTGAGCCCTACAATTTGATTCCCATATTTTAGTATATGAAACAATTTTTTTTTTTAATTTAATAGTATTCCGTATTTGATGTTTATTAACACTACCCTTCTAAGAACACTTGAGCTACTAAGACAAATCTAACGATTACTCAACCATCTAAATCCGTTCAGCGGTTCTGAAGATCTTTGTAGTAGGGTAAGAAGTTCGTAAGATAGCATGTATAATGTATCCAGCACGCGTAGCATGATAAACTCGAGAATCGCTCGAGAAACTAGCTCGCTTCCCGAGTCGTTTACGTTTGGTGAACATTTAAGATTTCTAAAGCGAAAAGCTTGCAGTCTCAGCTACGACAAAGTATAGTTAATATAGGTGTAAATTATTTAAAGCTGAATTGTGTAAACACAAACTTTTGCCTGGTAGGGTAAACTCGACTATGTCACTGTATTAAAGAGTATTAAAAGTTAAATACAGTTTATACATTCTATAAAGTTATAATATAATACTATGTTAATATTGTTTGTTAAAAATCTGAGCCTATGATAGAATTATCTTTTTCTTATATAATAAGTAAATTTTTATCAATACCTTTGCGATTTTAACTTAAGATATCCTAGTGCCGTATCACAGATCTATTAGCGCTATTCTGTAAAGAATAATCAGCGACGAACTCGACAATGAGCACAGCAATGTTTGAATTTTTGTTCACGGTTGAATCACATAAAACCGTTATTTCATCGTCGCTTGCGTCGTCTAGTTGTATTTTAAAATGTGTTAAGATGGAAAAAAATCACCTATATTTTATATGTGTTTTTGTCGTTTTGTACTTCTACTTTATCGCCATACATTTTGCTTCCTACCTTCTGTCTGGTAGATTGGTAGAGAATGACCTTAGCGTTAAATCCGCCGTTTGATGTTCTATGCGATAAAGATTAATAGCCTGATACAAAACGAAAAAAAACGGAAATAATTCGATATAAGCCTGGAATATTTTTAATCAGGGTTGTGAGTCAATTAAAAGAGATTATATTTAAGAATCCATCTCATTTTAGCTACGGAAGGTATAAAAAAAATATCAAGTCAAAAAACCTTTATTTCCTTCACGCAAAATTACTAATACGACTTTTTTCACAAACTTTGGTTTTATTTATCATAGCGACAATGAAAATTACTGAAATCCAACTAAAAAATTCACAGGAAATAGTGATTTTTATTTAACTTTATTTTTTACTTTTTTGTAGTAGTAGTAGTTTAATATGATAAAACTTTTATTTAAAGTATTTCTGAGTGGATTTTAATGATATTTAACGTGTTTAACTCAAAAGTTTGCTGCATATATTGCGTGTTATATACCAATATTCCACGGGAATATTGGTATGCAATATTCCCATGGAAATTTTCATTGGATTCAAAACAAAATATACTTAATGCAATATAGTAATATCGATTGAAGTCGTATTTCATTGTTAAGATTATTGATAATGTTGCAAATATTTTTTAAAAATAGTGCTTTTATAAAAATATGAGTTTCCAAATATAATAATAGGAAAATTTATGTACTTCATGGAAGTAACATTAGTAACAGCGTGAAAATACGCAGAAGTCACCTTATATGTATTTTGCTTATCATGCCATTGAGAAATTAAAGGAATTTTATTTAACTAATTTTTTACTAATAATCCGAAACAAAATATCGATGGATTAATTCATATATTAAAAATGAAATATATGATACCCTCATAATAATAAAAAAACAGCTGTTATGTTTTAATGTTTGATCTCCATACTGAAAGTTAGTATTTGTATCGGGCTATAAATAAATAAATACCTCAAAATAATGTAGCTGATCAAAACACGGGTTGTTGTAGACTTCTACAACGAACAATCTGTAAATGTCTACTTAGACATTTACAGATTGTTCGTAATTTATACCAAAGCTAATAAATAAAACATACCGGGTTCTAGTTTTGATATAGTGACATCTGTTGTTCCAAATATAAAAGTTAAATAATATACAAACATAGTTAAACTGTATCAATTTTACAATAAAGCCAAACAACTGGCCACAAAAAAACATAACTTGTTTTAACCTAGCCGTATTCTCATTTCAAAATACGTGAGCTCTTTAAATCCAAGCGTTACCTTTCATATCACATGCATCCTTCATGAATGTAACCTGAAAAAGGTTGCCAGTATTCGTAATTCAAAAACCCCAGCACTCCTTTTTTCGATGTTTCCTTTGTTGCTATTATATTATGGTAACTCCGCATAATTTCGCAATATTCATCTCGTCACACTTCGCAGGCGAAGCGATTATCATTATGTATATTCGGTAAGCCGACTCAGAAAATTTCATAAGGGCCACCTGCCAAACGAAAATACTGTACGGGGAAATTTCAAATTCATTTACCTAAATGTATTGTGTGATATCTTTCGTCTGGGGAAAGAAATCTTTTAAGCCTTCAAAGCGTATCTTTGTTTTATTCTGTAATTGTAATACTTTGTCATTTTTGTAATTTCTCCATTTTTCTTAGTATTTTTAATATACGTTGAAAAATTAGAATACTTTCTTCTTTTATGTGGCTTAGAGGTTAAACAATAAAGGTCGTATGTTTTTTAACAAAAATCGTGCAATAAATATTCATTATTGAAAGAACATGCTGGTCAAAAATATAAAACGCATTTCTACGTAACAATAGCCTATAACTAATAAGTTAGATACATAACCTATCCGATTACCCGTCAATAGTAAGCCTAATGCTAGAAAATATATTTCCTCGAGTGTCTCACATGTTGGCTATCAATGACACAAATAAAGACAGACGATGACGTATTAACCATGAGCGCTACAATTTTGATGAATTACTTGAAAACCATTAGGGTACTTTTTTATTACGTTAATACATTCTATCGATTTCGAATAAACAAGCCTTTTTCCATATAATATTGGTAGATATTTCTTCTTGAACCAAAGTCCTTGTTGAGACAAATCAAACAAGCCCAAATTTGATGGGTTTCCTTCATTTAATAGCGGAGTTGCCATAGCCTCCATCATCAGGTCAGCTTTATTGCATAGATCCTACTACGGCTACCTATCGACTTCATCGTCAGACCAGCTCCATTACATATTAACATTGCATTGTCACCTAATTTACATATGCATGCAAAATTTCATATGCATGAAAACCGGGCAGTGAGGCATATTAAGCTAGCAAGATTTGACCCATACTAACAAACAAACACAACTTTTATTAAAATACGAACAAATTAACAAAAAATAAAACCTTTTAATGAGAGCTGAATGTTTAATAGCAATCTGTTGTTCAATTAAGTTGATATTACACTACTGACCAGATTAAGAGTTATTTCGAGCATATTACAAAACTTCTAAGCATAGGCCATAACTTCGGAAGCAAACAGCCATTAGCCGTTGCAATAAACGTAAAATTATACGGAACCATCCAATAAAATTATAACTTTTACTATGTTCACCTAATGAAATGGCGGGATGGCGTGATTTAGGGATTCAATTTTATTTTTAAGCCATTATTTTAAGTGTAGATCGCGTTGTGTGGTATCTATATTATAAATGCGAAAGTAGCTACTATATTATAAAGTTATTTCTTCGCTTTCATTATTGTTACACTGAACCGATTTCAATGAAATTTTGTGCAGAGATAGAGTGGTAAAAGACATGATTATATTTAATAGCAAAAGCAATGGGTTGAAAGTTTAAATAAAATTTCGTCATTGTCAAAAATAAATATATGAAACTTTGTATCAAGCCACTTAAGCTATACTGATATTACAGAGGTAAAGTTTCTAATATAAGCAATAATTTACGCGGGCCAATTCGTGAGAACAGGTAGTGAGATATAACTAAACCTTTTTAGCGTTTAATTGCCACCCAAAATATACCACCTGGACAAGGCAAAAGCTAGTTTAATTTTTAGTACACAACATGAGACCATAGAAGATGATAATAAAGTACCTATACAATAAGTTAAATTGTAACCTATTAAAATTTTAAACATGTAAAAAAATATCATTATTAATGCATTAAAACTTTATTACACAGACATACATCTATTAGAAAAAAAAAAATTTTTTTTTGTTAAGTAGCGATCTGCCCTGACTTCCCATGGATTTTAATAACAAACTTCAAGTCGCCGTGATGTTGACTGATTCCTCATGAAGATATATTTGATGTTTTACCTAGTTCTTTAATAAATCTCAATCAGCTTAATGGCTAAATAGTTAACGCAGTTCAAACTCTTTCGTAAGGGTGGATCATTCTTGCAGCCGTGTGTAAATATAAAATGTCAAGTATATAAATTCAATTCAATAGCAAGATTTTAGCGCGCATAATATCGTGGAAGCTGCATTACCTTCTAAATAGATATTCTATTGTATATATCTCATTCTAGCCAATACCATCTCCAAGAAATCTTCGGTGAAGTGAATTGTGTCATCTGATACAGAGATACCAAGTCGCGACCGCATTAAAACTAGGAATGTTATGGATATCAAATATCGGATCTAGATACGGTAACGGATATAATATTAATATTAAATTAGTTTCGGATACAAATTTTAGATTGTTAGTAAAGGAAATTCAAATAGGTAATAATTGTAAATTATGTATTACAGATAATAATACTACAATCAGTCATTAAAATAATACTAAAAGAGCGCTCAAGTTTAGTATGTTAACTCGGATGGGAAGAAATAAAACCGTAATTAATTTATGTCAAAATTAAGACTCACCACTCACCCAATTACCCAAAATTATTATATAAAAATTATATCGAATTGCGTTAGAGGAAAAAAGTATTACAGATATCCGATATTATTTTATTTCGAATATCTGATAGTTTCGGTTGCGGTTTCGGAGCTCCTTAACATCACTGATGAAGACGACACGTTCCCACTAAGAAAGATATCGGAATCGCAATGACATATATGTTATTAGAAATGCAATCGGAATAGTCTGAGAGAATTGAATTATCTGTATAATATGGTAATGTACGAGGTCTCGACGTCATATCGGCGGGCGTCGATATATTCAGCAAATACCCTTATAAATATACGGTTATTACAATAATGCTAAACATTTGAATTTATTTTTATTGTACGAGCTTTTAACTATTATGAGAGTATTTTGTTAAAGCTCTGACATAAATTTTAATAAATGTGGTAATGAAGTTGTATTAGTAAATTGATATTTGGGTATGAATTGCATTTAGAAAATATGAATAATCCACTGGAGTTAGATTCTTGGGAAATTAATTTAACTCTATGAAGACAGTTATCTACGATCAGCACGTGTAGCATGACAAACTCGAGAAACGCTATGTCTACACCCAAATGTCAGTTTCTCGGGTCAAGAGTGAGATATAGTATGGGTGCACCCGAGAAAAGTGACATTTGAGTGTAGACAAAACGTTCTCGAGTTTGTCATGCTACACGTGCAGGAATGTAATATTTTGTGGACTATATTTGTACTAAATTTACCTTCAGCAATTTTCCATTAAATACCTTAAAACAAAGTCGCTTCCTGAGCGCTAAATGTCAGTTTTTCTGACGTTTTCTATCACCGTCTATCGTGAGCGCGTTAAGATTTTATTATGGAATTCGGTATAGCGCCCCTAGCGGTAACTACTAAGAACTACAATTTTCCATACAAATTCTTAACGCACTCACTATTAACGTAAAACTTACACTTTCCGCTCTGCTGTCTGTACGCTGAGGTCTTTTAAATTATACAACGGATTTCAATGAGGTTTTCATTAATATAGAGAGTGATTCGAGAGGTAGGTGTATATGTATACAGGATCACGCAGGCGAATTTGCAGGCCGAAAGCAGGCTGTTGTATATAAAGACAAACATTTTTTCAACTCATTACTAGTGATATTAATTTAATAGATTTATTTCATACAACTGAGACATGGTTCATTGGTTCGATCATGTAGAAATAATATCGGATGAAAGAAAACTGATATACGAAAAGTAAAAAAGATGTAGAACAGAGAACGGGCAAGACACCTTTCCACGTTCTCGTGGCGAAAATTTATAACAAGAGCTATAAAAACCGTTGGTCACGTATGAAAAAGTTAAATAACCGCTGAGAAGACGAAACATCGAACCGTACCTTGTAGTGCTCAGTTCTTTCTGCTTACCTTGAAAGGTATTGGAGTAAAGATAAGGATACATATGGACTTTTTCACAAATATAGAAGCCGAAGGTAACCGAATATGAAAAAGAATCCTTAATATGTAGTATTGAAAGTCCTTCTTAAGTGATTTTTAATAGGGGAAAAAATTGTCAATAAGTCCAAGAAACTCATGATCGCTTAACGGATTCACTTGGCTTATTTTAAATTTATCTAAACAAACCCTGATTTCATGAAATTTAAAAACCATTACCAAGTCGACATCATCGCTACCACCGTAAAAAGTTGAATTGATGTGATGCCGATTTGCTTACGGCTTTTAAATTTTGCCAAATTATTGTTGTTTCATCTGAAGACTGTTTTAAAACTAAATTCAAGGGGTGAATTACACTAAAATGTATTTTTACACTAAAGTGTAAAATCTTATATAATTCCTATCCATACACTCACTATAAAGAGATAAACTAACAAGCGCAACGTGCAAATTACTAAAACTCATCACAGTGAACGTGGTCGAAACATGAAAGGACGAGTTCTGAATTCAAAACAACAGATTTACTAAAAGGTGAACAAACAAAGATTTCCTTTTGAACAAATAAAGACAACAGGAGACCCCGGGTAATGAGGTAACCTCCTGTATTTACATAAAATCCCGGCTGCATAAATTTAATAAGTTCTTCAATTATATAACAATTAGTTCCTATCCAAGGGGCACAGAAATTACTCCTTTATTTATGTTTCATAACTTTACCGATTGTTTCAGAATTAATTACATTGTGATTTTTAATTTTATTTCGCTCCTTAATTACATTATTTGATTTATAAATATTGTGCATGAGTTAAAATATTTAATGAGTAAAACATATTGGATAGGATAAAAAATCTTTATCAAATTAGAACTCTATTCGAAAAAGGCATTATTTCGCTCATTAGCCCGACTAGGTAAAGGGGTTTATTGAATCATTTGAAGGGTTACTTGACTCACGGGACAAATAGTTTCCCACATGAAACATAATAAATGTCCTGAGTCTATGAGAAAATAATAATACTAATGTCTCTATATTAAATAGAAAGAGGATTATTAGTTTACATAGTACCATAATTCATACAAGTTATAAGTGCTGGCTTCAGAATGGCATTTCAACCGAAACTGGTTCTTGGTTAACAAATCAAACTTACTAACTAAATATTAATTTTTAATGATCTACATAACTCATGCAATATTAAAATAGTAGGTAGACCAAGTTTATTTATCAATAATTCAATTTAATAGAAACCCTAACTATGAACGAAGTCTTTTCAGATGTTGGACATCAAAAAAGATTGCCGGCGAAAGGGTTAATATAAATTATGCCGCAATAAGGAAAATATATTTGAAATCCTACTCGTATATACATTGAGTGAAAAGTGTTATCGAATTTCGGGTGAAGAGAGATTTTTCATTTCTTTAAGTTGCCAAGTATCATGGTAAGGATATTAAACTTTGTAAAAGGGCAACCGCTAAATGATACTCAATTTGAAAAGCTAATAATATATGGTGCTAGTTAACCTAGGGGTTATAACAGGTATCATTTGGTCACGACTAGTGCATGAAATAATTATCTGACAAAAATAATCGAAAGTTTATGACATCGATAAACGGTTGTGTAAATCTTAGTATGTAATTAAAATATATTTATTCACCACGTATGTACAACATTACATTTAAGAATTGCCAGTAGTTTTTCACTGAGCTATGCTAGGCTTGCAAAGACCAGTTTATTTTTTATTATATCGTTTATGACGGGAAACCGATCCATGTGAATGCAATAAACAAAATATTCAATAAACACTGATTGTTACGATAAAAGTATTTGAAAATAAAAATTAAGTTACTTTCACTGTCCGTAGGTATATATTTTTATATATTAAGATCAAAATAACAACAGTAATACAACTACGATTATCATTTTCTGATTATGACGCTTGAAAATAACTATAATTGCCATCCTATCTTTAGTTGTTTAAAATAAAATGAGTATACTAACTAATGGCGATATAACTAAGTAACCAATTCAATCAAACTGAATAATAGAATTAGATAAAAAGTGCATTATTTGATAAGTACATCAAAGACCGTTACTAATAAAGACTACGAGCCCTTCTAAATTAATTAAAAGGTGTCAAAAGGTCACTGTACAATATGACTAGTCTGTGATTATAAACTGACTAGATGTGGCAATGCAAATAAAATAAGAACAATCTTGTTTCTAATATGTACGTATTAAGTAAATGTTTAAGATAATATATGTGTATAAATATCGTTTAATTATAGTACAAAATGCCAGAAAAATAGAAAAAAGGTTATATTCATGAAAATAAAATTTAGACTAAAGATATTCATAATCTCGAGATTCGAACAACTTACAAATTATATATATTAACAACTAGGACACTGCTTTCATATGTCTTTCTGATTATGTAGAGATGAATTAACAAAACATATATCAAAAAAGTTGTTTTCTTTTTTACACACAGCATAAGATCAGAATAAAACGAATACTTCGGACTTGATTCGCAATAATTTATGAAACAAATGGTTAGTCTCTTCATGATAATAGCATACAAAGTAGTACACGTGCTTCGGCAGTCGTTAGTCACGAAATTCAGAGCCTAAATCAGCTCAAATTCAATGCTATAAAAAAAAAAATTAAGTGTTTCCTTCCTGTTCCAAGCGCCATCTTTGAGGTTCCGTCATTAGCGTTTTTCGTGCAGTCAACGTCTCAGTGAAAAAATTTTGTTTTAATTAAAAGCCTTGTTTAACATTATAAAAGTACCAAAAAATGCCAAAACGTCAAAGAATCGAAAAATATATAGCAAAATATAAAAGGAAACTTCAAAAATATGAAGAAATGGCACATCATCAAACGAGAACGCCAAACACGATGTCGGCGTCGGCGTCGGCCTCTCCGCCATCTTCTGATCATGAAAATCAGTTACCTTTTGAAGATAGCTGTGATGAAAATATCACTGAAAACAATGGTAAGCAAAGTGTGAAAAATGTCAAATCACTTGTGCATTAATTTATACGCATTTAACTATAACCTATTTAGGTGAAATAGTTTTTAAATGCTGGACTGTTTAGTCCTACAGTGAAAAGGGTTATTCATCCCTATATAACCACCTTTTGTTTTATCTGTATTTACAGATATCAACATACTCCAAGATTCCGCTACACAAGGAGAAAGCACAAAAAGTGATGACGTCATATTAATCGATATCGAAGGTATTACTTATTATACTACCTAAATTGCGATTTTGCAAATTAATTATCATATATCTATTACGATATAACCATCGTTATAACTACACAACAGTATAAGTAACAAAAATTCACACTTATCTAAATGCCTAAATATCAATAAAGAATGGAGATGCAACATTTCATATTATACTTTATTTAAATCAAAAAATGGTTGGATAAATAATTATTTAGTGAATTGTTATTTAAGTATTTATTTAAATACATTATAGTTGCAACAAAGAGTTACTATAACAATTTGTCTATTTACCTTTTCTTAAATATACTATATTACAGATGACAATGAAGAATTAGACGAGGAATTTCTTTCAATACTTGGCAATACAGAAAATAATGCCAAATATGGGCCCAAGATTCACAAGGAATTAGCTTCTAGATGGACCAATCTAATAAAAAGTGGACTGTCAAGAGAAAGATGTAAAGAAATTGAGAAAAAATACATTCCTCCAGAAAATTGCAAGAATATAGATGCTCCGAAACTGAATTTAGAAGCCCAAGTCGCAGTATCCGAGCAGACCCTGAAAAGAGACAAAAGTATCTTTACCAAACAACAACAAACAGGATGTGCTTTAACAGCTTTAGCCATGGGGTTGGACTTGTTATTAAAAAACAAAGACAATGTTACTGTGGTTAATTATATAAGTGATGCTGCACAGTTGCTATGTGATCTACAACACCATGAATCAGTGATCCGTAGAAATTTTATTCTGCAAAGTCTTGACCAACACGTACGTGACTCGGTTAAAGATTCTGAAATAGACCAATGGTTGTTTGGTGAAAATTTTTCAGAAAAATTGAAGGCTACTAGAGCCATAAGAAAATCTGGTCATGAAATAAAACTTAATAAGAATAAGAAACCACAACAAGCAACTTATTTAAACTCCAGAGGCCCATTTGCGAATCATCCACGAAGCCGAACCTACCGAACTGGGCTGCAACGCACTCCGCAGGCTTTCAGGAAACACACACGGGTACAACAAATGTCTCAAGTACCAAAAACTTACAATCAATACAAAGCTCCTCTACGGCTGAACAACAATCGCAATTAATTCAGGTGAGTCATTTACATCTACATTGTGGCCGGTTATCCTTATTTAAGGACCAATGGGCAAAGCTAACATCTGACTCTAGGATTTTAAACTGGATTAGTGGATATGAAATCCAATTTATGGATACTCCTTTTCAACACACAATTCCAACAAATAACGGTTTTAATAATTGCGAAATTGCAGAAATAGATAAATGTGTATATGAATTACTATGTAAAGGGGCTATTAAATGCTGCAATCCCTATTTGGGGCAATTCTATTCAAAATTTTTTACTGTACCTAAACCAAATGGTGAAAGTAGATTCATACTTAATTTGAAAGAGTTAAACGAATTCATCCAAACTGATCATTTCAAACTAGAAGATATGCGCACAGTCTTAAAATTAATGTCAAAAGATTCTTATATGGGTACCATAGATCTTAAAGATGCGTATTACTTACTGCCTATACATGACAACAGTAAATGATATTTATCCTTTATATGGAAAGAAAAAATATATGAATTTCAAGTTTTACCATTTGGATTAAGTACAGCCCCATACATTTTCACCAAATTAATGAAACCAATCATGCAGTATGTAAGAACAAAGGGTTTCATTTCAGTAATATATATCGATGACATCTGGTGCTGTGCAGATTCTGAGTCCAACTGTTCCATCAACATAAAAGAAACCATAAGAATATTAGATAAACTAGGATTCATAGTGAACTTTGAAAAAAGTTTGTTAAAACCAAGTAAATGTGTAAAATTTTTGGGAATGGAGTTAAACTCCAAAAATTATACCGTAGGTTTACCAACAGAAAAGAGAATTAGTATAAAATCTCAACTAGAAAAATTTTCCTTATTAAAAAATTGTAAAATTAGAAAACTTGCACATATAACTGGTTTACTTGTATCAGCATGTCCAGCTTTAGATTATGGCTATTTATACACTAAAGAATTTGAGAGACAAAAACATATATACTTAACAAAATCCTTTGGTGATTATGATAATATCATGCCCTTATCAAAACAATTGAAACCTGATATCCAATGGTGGATTACAAATATTAACTCTTCCACTAGTAACATAAGAAATGGAAACTATATTCTTGAAATATTTTCAGATGCTTCCTTAACAGGCTGGGGAGCCTCATGCAGAAATGAATCAGCTGCAGGATTGTGGAATGAAAAGGAACAACAACAACATATTAATTATTTAGAGTTGCTTGCCGCTTTCTTGGCTCTTAAATTTTTTTCTAATCATCATAGAGATTGTGAGATCCTCTTACGTATTGACAACACTACAGCTGTTTCATACATAAACCGCATGGGGGGAACCCAATACCAACACTTAAACTCAATTACAAAAGAAATTTGGCAATGGTGTGAAGAGAGAAAACTCTTTATATTTGCTTCATATATAAAGTCAACTCACAATATCATTGCAGATAAAGAATCTAGAAATATGCATTCTGATATAGAGTGTGAATTAAATGACAAATATTTTAACAGAATTGTTCAAACTTATGGCAAACCAAATATAGATTTATTTGCTTCTCGGGCTAATAAAAAGTGTGCTTGTTATGTAACTTGGAAGAATGATCCAGATGCTTTTCAAATTGATGCATTCACATTACAATGGAAGCCATATTATTTTTATGCTTTCCCACCAATAGCTTTAATAACAAAGGTACTTCAAAAAATAATATTTGAAAAGTCAGAAGGCATTGTGGTGATACCTGATTGGCCAACACAACCTTGGTATCCTGTGTTCAAAAAGCTCATAGTGGCACCGCCTATATATTTTGGACCTTGTAAAGAATTATTGAAATCTTATTCCAGCAACCGCCAGTTTCACCAATACCTTATCCTGGTTGCCGCACGCTTATCAGGGAATCGCTATCACGCCGAGGCATGACAACTGCCACAATAAATATTATGCTTGCTTCCTTGTCTGAAAATACTGTAAAGCAGTATAATACCTACCTGAAACAGTGGTATGTTTTTTGCAACACATTAAATATTGAATTTCTCCAAGCATCTGTACCTCAGGTTTTATCTTTCCTTACACAATTGTTTGAAAATGGAGCATTATATGCTAGCATAAATTGTTGTAGATCAGCTTTATCACTTGTACTTGGCACAAACTTTTTAAGAGATGATAGAGTTACAAGATTTTTAAAAGGAGTATTCAGGCTTCGCCCTCCTAGACCAAAATATGATTTTACTTGGGACCCATCTATTGTACTTAATTATTTAGCTCAAAAAGGAGATAATAACCTTCTATCACTAGAAGATTTATCAAAGAAATTAATAACTCTTCTAGCTATTATAACTGCACATAGAGTTCAAACATTTTCTCTTTTAAAATTATCACATATTAAGAGCTTTTCTGAAAAAATATATATAAATATACCAGATCTAATTAAAACTTCAAGGATAGGCAGCATACAACCAAATCTTGTATTGCCTTTCTATTGTAATAACCCAAGAATTTGTCCAGCTATTACCTTAAAAAATTATATTGATAAAACTAGCAATATTCGACAATCTGAGAAATTGTTTATTGCTTACAAAAAGCCATATAAAGCTGTAACATCACAAACGCTTAGTCGATGGATTAAGGCAACATTAAAAGAAAGTGGTATAGATATTTCAGTCTTTTCTGCTCACAGTACCCGACATGCAGCTACATCTGCGGCTAAACGTTTGGGTGTTGATATAGACACAATAAGAAGAACTGCAGGATGGAGCAGTTCCTCAAAGGTTTTTGCTAAATTTTATAATAGAGAAGTGATTCCAAATGAGAACTTTTCTGTTTTATTAGATACGGTACAATAAATAATTATAAATTGTACCTACTTAAAATTGAAATATTTTGAAGAAATGTTTTACATGATTATTAATGTCGAAATATTAAATACAAAATTGATTTGATAATTTTATGTTATTATAAAAATTGTGGTGATCCATGGCATCAGATGGTTTATATAAGAATATTGTTTAGTTAATATGATTATATTGATTGTAAATTAAGAAACAAAGAGAGGAAAATTATAAATATAAAAGTTGTTCACACATACAAATTATTTTATTTTAACACTCTAAACATCTACTTTGTATGCTATTATCATGAAGAGACTATGCAGTGAAGTACAATTATAAATTAAACGAACTTACCTTAAGTGAAGTTCTATTTTAATTGTACGAACTGCATAGTCTCGAATGATAGGTATAACCCACCCACGCCGTGTACAGTTGAAATATTAAATAAAACAACCATGGAATGTTAAAGAGTACTGTTTTCTATGCTAATGAATTGTTGTCAGCAAAACTATATATAAAAGCGGATATATCTACATATTCTTACAAACCAACTGTACTTATTGTAGTAAGCCTTATACAATAACCCTTGGGGTCATAAAATAATTTGTTAAAAAATAATTTGTTAAATGAAAGTAACCAACTCTCTCTAAACATAATGACGGAACCTCAAAGATGGCGCTTGGAACAGGAAGAAAACACTTAATTTTTTTTTATAGCATTGAATTTGAGCTGATTTAGGCTCTGAATTTCGTGACTAACGACTGCCGAAGCACGTGTACTACTTTGTATGCTATTATCATTCGAGACTATGCAGTTCGTACAATTAAAATAGAACTTCACTTAAGGTAAGTTCGTTTAATTTATAATTATGGTATCCTACTAATTAATAAACGAGCAGAAACACATTTAATAGAAAGCTATAAAATCATTTTTTTACGACTGACTTCCTAGCCACATTTAGTGAACGGTTATTCGTGGTTACGCGCCGCACGCGCCGATACATTAACCTAAATAAATATTGTTGCTTCGTTATTAACACTATTGTATATGGTTCCGAACACTTTCAACTCCGATATAGTAACCACTTTGTACGTTACAAAACTTTTAATGCTCGCCCTATTTCAGGATTAGCCATCAACTCGGTACCTTAATTTAATAAATCAATATTTACCAATTACTTTTACTCTATAACTCTATCTTAGTAAGTATTACAAGAACTATTTCTTCAAATAAATGCTCAAACCTCACTTTGCTAGATGACTCTGATATTTATAATGAAACATAAAAATAACTAGACATTCAAATATACATTATTGTAGTGATAAGCTTGTAATAATAAAATAAATAAATAACCGTGTTCAATCATCAAAGTACTTAGCAAGAATAAGTCCATAAAAGTTAATACATTTAAAAAAATTATAGAAAAAAAATAGTTTTAAAGTATTACAGTAAAATTATTTAATTAGTTTAAAATAAATATATATTTAATATATATTATGGAATATTCCTCAAGCCTTTTTGGTCGATTTAAACATTTAATTATGTACAAAGTACAGTAGTGTCTTAAAACTTTTCTTAATTTTCCTTCAAAATATGATCCTTGTAAGGAAGTTTCGGTTTCGGCCGAAACTGAGACTGTTGCCGAAATTTGTTGTTTCGGTCGGACACTAAAGTACAGTCTTATAGTACGTGTACAGTACCAAATTGTTCAGTACAAAATCAATAGTCCAGTTTCCTCAATTTGACATATACAACATTTATTGGGCAGGCAGTGGGGACTTTGCTAAGCTAATGATAAAGATAAAAGTATGGACGCTCACTTGCAAACTTTTAAGTTATATTGGCTTAAAACTCTAGTATAGCAGGCCAGTGAGCACATAGCACAATTTGATCCCGTGGGTGAAACGGGCAAAACATCCCACATATTCAGTGTAGCTCATATTGACAAACATTTTAGTGAATCACATTACCAAAATTGGTAAGAAAAACTGCAATGAGGTCAAGTATTTCTGCTTACGTCACAACATCTGATGCAAAAAATACACGTTCATTATACCTATATTATTTTAGTTCGAATTATGAATTAAGTTTAGCAAAAAAAAAAGTATTATTAAAACAGGTTTATATTTGAATGAATCTTATAAAGTGTTTATTAATGAAGGGTCAATTAAATCAAATCATGCGGAGATTCATAAATGGATAAGTCTGTTTTATTTGACGCTTTAATGAACTCATTTTTTAATATTCATTTTCTTCATTTTCATTGAATATTAATTCTGAGGTGAATATCTAGTTCTTAAACTAATGTGCGAAAATTATTTTATTTTATTTCAATAAAGCTGAAATGGATTTATATCAATAAAGCTGAAATGGATATTTAAGGAAAATTTATAGAATTTTTGCTATTACTTAAAGTAATGACATTCATAAAATTCAATATAAATAATTATATTGAAACAAAAACAAAAAAATAGAGTCCTGACACTACGCACAATTAAAATTCTATTATTTTTCTTAAAGCCAGCCTATCCTGCGCAACTCTGCACCCTACCTGTCGAGTCTTCGTGGTTCAACAGTGCTGCTGACCAGAGCTGACGTCAGGTCTACAACTTCGCCAGCCAGCCCGTGACGCCGTGACCACGCCAACTCGACGTTAAAACTCTTTTTTAACTTCAAAGATAAGTTCTCCTTGTGATCCCAATAGAAGTCACAAGGACCATAATGAGCGAATCTGTGTACCTACCCCTGAGATTAAGTTTTTTTTTTTCCTTCAGTGCTTCTCACCCTTATCCACTACCACCCAATGCTTCAGTAGATTTACTACTTCAATGCTTCAGTAGTAAATCTACTGAAGCATTGGGTGGTAATAATAAAAAAAAAGAAACAATTAAATTTAGTCCTTAAAACTTGTTTGTAGGTAATTTAATATCATGTCGAGATGTTACATTTTGAAAATTTAATTTAGTATTAATACTACAGTTCATTAAATTATTTATTGGTTCATTCATCATTCACCGAAAAATAAGTAAAACAATTTACAATAAAATATTAGGAACCCTGAAATGTCCAACTAGTAAATCGTTGTTCTAATATGTACCATAAACAATATACGTCGTGAAATTGAACAGCAAATGTTTGATCGGGTCGTTTCATAAAGTACAGATTTACGATTAATAAGTATTAACTACCAGCCGGGTTTAATCTGTTGTTCGCTCACCTACCTGAAACAAAAGAAACATTCATTTTATTAATACAATTGCAACGATACCTATCTAAGTAATCCGAATAAAAACAATTGAATTATTAATTCCTGAAAAAAATGTTGATCTCAGTATCATTAAAATTTTTCATAATAAATTTATTCTTAATTTAGATGTGAAATGTTACATACAGAAAAGAGAAGGCAGAGTAAATAAGCGCTATGGCCCGCGATCGTTGTTGTTAAGCAACTTTCGCAAAGGTTAGTCAATGGATGGGTAACTAAAAAAATATTATCTCATAGCATATTTCATCCGCAAATGATGTAGTTTCCTATGAGTGAAAGAAATTTAAATATTGGTCCAGTAGTTCCGGAGCCTGTTACATTCAAAAAAGAAGCAATAAAATCTTTTACTTTATAATACGTGTAATATTATAGATTACATTCATACTTGACTATTTATACGTTTCTATTGGAAGACCAGATCGAAGCTCCCACTTTTCTCTTTATCTCATCATGTACAAATCGATAGTTCCGTTAAGGCGACAGTAAACGATAGTGACCATGAGCATACATATTGACTTTTCGTCTCATATCTCCCGCAGCAACCAAACTTATAAAAAACGGTAAAACTAGACTATCAATGAAAAATGTCGTCGACAACATATTAAAATGTAATTCTTTTCGTCGAAATAACAGTCATAATCTCCATATACACTAGGTATATCATAAAAAGCAACTTGTTTATAGACATCTTTTCTTTCTCCCATGTTCGAAAGTTAAAAAGAGATAAACAAAAACGTGAATTAGATTAACCGTAACAAACGCAATATCATTTTTTTTTATGCACTAACTAAACATTTGTCCTATACATATTTTCCAAAGTATTTTGTAAAATATGTACAGGACAGTATAAAATGTATAAAATATATATGTATAAAACAAAGTCGCTTTCTTTGTCACTATATCCTTATGTACGCTCAAATCTTTAAAACTACGCAACGGTATTGATGCAGTTTTTTTTCATAGATAGGGTGATTCAAATGATTTATATGTCGGCGAGAAGGCGCTTCGATTATGCGAAACGCCATCTGTCACCCGCAGCTGTCATCTGTCAAGATCTATGGTGCTTTACGTTGTGCGGCCATATTGAGCGGACGCTAGCGCAGAACTCTCCGCGTTTCGTATCGCAATCCGTTTGCATCACGTTATTATTAATGTATTTCGATTAGACAACTAATTAATTCAATCAAATAAGTGATTTGTGATCTATCTGCGATCTTATTTCAAAAGAATATCTCGAACACTAGTCAGATGGCGGATGATGACCAACCTAACTTTCCGCCGGTCCGCCTGACTTTCCGACATATATATAATACAAGACCACGCGGGCGAAGCAGTGTTCCGTTCGGCTATCTGTAGCCTTATTGTAAACGTTGAAATCATTAATCCGATAGTTGTAATTTGGTAACTGATGATTGAGATGGTGAGGTATTAGTAAAAATATTTTTTATTGACAGACTTGAACGAATTACAGAACACTGCACAAAAATATATTTCTTGCAATTTTCCAGTTATTCCAAATGTCAGATTGTTGTTTCCAGTTAAATTAGGTATATAGTATTCATTAATGCACTGTTTTCTTTATTAGTATCGCCTTCATTTGTACAAGGTTTTCAGTACACAAATTTTGTTTGACCATTATCTTTGCAAGTTAAAACGAGGATTTGATATTTTTATTTATATTATGAACTCGGTTGGTCGCTGGCGGAAAGCTAGTTTCATATAAACCAATAAAAAGCAATTTAAATGAGTCACAGATATTACTCTTACTCTACATATGAACCTTACATATAAATGTAAATGAGCCGTGGTTGTAATAAGGCGTGATGTTTAATGGAAAACTCACGAAATCGTATATCTCAGCCCCAATTGCTGTGTGGGCGCCAATCTTAGAAATGCCAAGTAATACTCTTATACAACATTTATAAGTGCGACCACGCGACTTCGATCACCTCCCACAGGACCGCATACCAAAGCACAGATTGTACTTTACGAATTCGCTGCTCGAGCACAACATTTTCATGTAGTTGATTGCAAATAATATTGTCTTGCGTTTTCTTCAAAATCTTTTAATTTTATTTAAATTATTTTTAAAACACACTATGCAGCATACCGCCATTTATAACATCTGAATTCTTCTTGATATTTCTGCTAGCTCTTTATCTCTTTACAACATTACAATTTAAATTCTTACAATAATATACAACGAATCTTTGGAAACAATGTATTTGGGTGCTGCTAATAGAGATGAGTCTGCTCTAGACTACTTTTCTTACCCATTTTATTTTACTTTTGAATATAAATTAATTATTTATCACTGAGCTCGTATGACTTGGCATGTGAATCGATTGATAGTGAATATAAATTATACTTTTTTTATATTTTCTACTGTTGTGTTGGAAAGTGACTTCCTATTTTAATTAGGTCATTTTTCAATCTTGACGACTCCGTATGAAATACAATTGGGAGATATAGGCAGCTTTTGCCGAGTTTCTTTCCGGTTCTTCTCGGTACTAGGTCTTCCGCCGAATATATGCGATACGATGGCATAGAGTTTCGACTTTCACAAGAATAAATTATTTTGATTTGATTGCTTTACTTCTTTGCTAAGAATTTAATATTAAATTTGTAGCTTGTAACCCTTTTTATTAGTCGCTTAAATACGCAGTCTTAAGGTCTTAACGTTTACATGGCACGATTCTAAGTCAGCGGCTGATTTATAATTTAAATTTGATTTGATCGTATATCATATAAAATATTTCGTTACTTCAATATAAAAAAATCCAATGGGGGGCTATAAATTCAACCAGTCCAAGCGTCAAGCTTGCTTTCAGACGGCTGACCGTAGATAGCCATCAGGTGCATCGTCGCCGATAAGGGACTAATATAATGTATTCAGCTCTGTCCATAGAAAATAACTATTTTGTTTTATGGAGATGTGTACTCACCCATTCTTCAAACAAATAGGTATGAAATGAGGACAAATGTGTGTTTATCATATAATTGCTAAAGAAAGAGTTCAACACTGTTCCGCTGCGTCCAGTACTGTTCCAACGCGTTTAGCGCTGTTCCGCATTTTATTGCTTCTTTAAGTGCCACCGTACGCGTTTCAGCGGATAACATGACATAAAGATAAAATGTCAGTGGATTCGAATCGCTCTGCTGACGTCCCTCGGCCGATAGAAGCAGAACTGTATAATAAGTGTGACCAAAACCGTTAAGCGAAATGTGAATAGAAGTAAATAAATGTAATTAGTCACTAATAGTATTTCGCGGTCAATGCGTGATTAGCGAGCTAGCAGCTAGCGATAATCAAAATTTGAGACAGTAGCCCGTGCCGCTGCTGAGCTGTTTAAATGTACATTAAGTTTGTATTGTTTGCATTCCGACGGAGGACCTCGCCCTTTATTTGTACACTAACACCATGAGCAAATACGGTAATTTACAATAACTACAAAGGCTCATTTTACAAAAAGATCGTACCAGATACAGATAATACTGAAAAACAGAAAAGCAGATCCATTCAGTTGAATGTTGAGAGGGTAGATTCAAATTCAATAACGGTTTATTTAAGTTAATGCTACTGAGTTTTACCAGCCCCATTGTTTTTTTATAACTAAAAAACAAACTAGAATAACTCCAACTGCAGTTATGCGGTTGAATGACTTGTTGAAATAGACTGTAACTCGAGCGTTAATGAGTTGCTTTTTACTTTTCAGACCAAAACTTTAGGCGGCGGTACTTTGTTAGTCTGATGTGAAAATATATGAGATTCCTAACAATTCTGTTGTACTGTCTACTACTAGTCACTAAAATAAACTAAAAAATCAAACTTAATTTAGGTTTGTTTCATCGAAGAAATATAAATGTAATCCTGTACACTAAAATATAATAAGTTTCCTTTTTTATCCTAGTTAAATTCACAATATCAATATAAGTCTAGATTACTCAAGAGGATTGCTAGCATTATAATAATAAATAACACTTACTTAGTGTTATGATATCATTTTATATAGAGCTAATAAGTTCAAATATAATTAATTCCAACTTTTCCAGAATTAATATTAATTTGCCTTCTTTAACTAACAAGAAAGTCAAGAATATTCTAGAGTTTATTGCAATATGTCAACACCTACTACGATAATCGATACAAGAATAATTAACCTAAAATATAAGCGTCGAATTCGTTATAATATATGATCATGAAAGGAAAGTTAATAATAATTAATACATTTACTAATCATCCGTCGATAATACCTCAGCTTAATTAGAACTCTATGTTTCAAGATTGAAAGACGATTACAAGGGAAAGGAAATGCCGACGTATTAAGTACTTAATATTGAGGAAAATGATATTTTGTACGTTTCTATTAACGATTAATTAAATTTAATATCACGGAGGAATAAGTTATATACTTGATTTAAATATAAACTACGCTAATAAAGAGTTTTCTAAAGTGAACAAATTGATTTGATAAATATATAAAAAAAACAAATTTTTCTTAAATTGATAAATATCAACAAGAAATAACTTTGAAATCTATCGTTTGTATAGAAGTGTTCTTTCCTTCCATTGTTAAGTTATTGAGTTACATTTTACTGCGCAGCTAGAAGTTGAAACTAAAAGTAACACGACAAAATATATCAAGTATATTATCTTTTATACGTAACGAGGTAAATAACAAAGCTTCTAAAACAATATCGAGATTCTAAATTTAAAAACTTAAAAGAAATCCTATAGTTAAGTGAATCTTTGACATCTAACGACACGGCCCAATGATATTGGATATTCTCAAGTGTCAATCAAGTGAAAGGGCCAATCAAACGCTCTTCTACTTTATCAGTAAGGGATAAGGATCGCACTTTATGCTGAAACTTTCGTCTATTTCATCCGATATCATGAAAATGTTTTAAATTTTTTAAGTTAACTGTTATAGAAAATATTCTTATTGAAAAATGCTTAAAAAATCTACTTTGTCCCTGGTACTCTAAGATTCCAAGTCATAAATCCGGGCTCGAATCTCATCAGAGTACCAGTAACAATGTAGATTTTTTAAGCATATTTCATTAAGAATATTTTCGAGCATAGCATTGTGAATGAAAAATTTGTCAAATATAATAATAATCAACAGTTATAAGTTTAAGTGATTGTCCTATTTACATTTGAAAACAGTTTAAAGTAACTAGAGCAGTAAAGCTTAGTTTAAAACTAGTTGTTTTCCCGCGACTTCGCCCGCGTTAATAGCCTATGTCACCCGCGAATGATGTAGCTTCCCGTAGGTGATAGAATTTTTAAAATAGGTCATTAATTCCGGAATCTATTCATTATAAACAATGAAACCTTTTCTCTTTATAATATTATAGTAAAGATTTCTTTTAAAAGCAAATTGTTACGTCATTAAGCAACTTTGTCTTCCTATTTATTTGAGCACGGGATATTTTTTTCTTTCATTCTTCTTTCTCATTTTCATAGGTTTCAGATAAAATACAGTCTTCATCGATTTTAGTCATAAAACTTTATTTATAAAGCAATGATGCATTTTATAGTTAAGGCCGAATCCAAAGCCAAAAGAGAAAACGATTAATAAAAATACGTGAAACAGAGCCTCATGAACTATTTATTAATTTCTCGCTAGCCATTATAATTGTTATTAAAATTCTCATACGTAACGCACAAGTAAGTATTTCAAATTTTCATCAATTTGCCAACAAAACGGTGAATTTCTGAGGTATTTTTGAAGTCTTTGTTTTTCTGTGGAGACAATTTTAAAAATACATTTTTTGATCCAGTTCAATATATTCCAAACAAATATAATGTAGTTTCATTTTAGTTTTTAGTTTTATTTTTCGATACAACTGATCAAGACACTATAAAGAACTCTTTTATCGACATATTTAACAACAACCTTTCATTCATACGATGGCTATAATCAACGTATGGCAATCTTAAATATCCGTATAATACAAACGATTCTCATCCCGCCAAAAGTTTTACAAGTTTTACCAAACTGTTCAGTGTTTACTAATATAAATTTATTTAAGTAACTAATTATTGTGAGTACCGACATTTTATCTTGACAAGTCAGTAAAAATCTATAAGTAAGTATGAAACTAATATTTAGTTTTTCGGCACATAAAAAGGTTTTTCGTAATAAATTTACCTTTTATCAGTCATATTTTTCAGTTATAATGGCATAGCCTATATGCCTCGTAAAATCTTAATATTAATGACATAATTCTATAGGTATTTTTTCACAATTCATACATAAAGCCAAAATAAACAATAAACTATAAGTACTCACTGTCTCTTAATAAGATTCCTTTCATTTTGGTTTTGAGGGAATAATATATTTTCTTATAATATCTATCTGGTGAATTGAGGGCAGTCCTAACCTCCTAACACCGCGAAACTGTTTGTTGGGCCATAGGCCCATGTTTTGAGATACGAATCCTTGGTAACTACCTCGGTCACTAAATAAACCATATCTCTTCGACTATGGTCTACTTAGTGACTGCATTAGCTGAGACAGGATTCTAATTGGCCTACACGCTTTAATATTATTTATTAAGATACTTGTTTATTATTGTTTTATTTTTTCTTTTTGTATGTTAATCATAAATTTGTGCATCAATAAATAATTTTCTTATTCTATCTGTATGTTTTCATACCTTTTTTCACCAATCTGACTCAAATTTCTTTTTCTGAATTCCAGATAATGCGCACTCTTACTTTCACATGACTCTACCCATGTAAACAGGCTTTATAACCTTCACGCCGGACGCGTTGATGTGACTATTCGAATACGTATTCATCCCAAATCCCTTTGAATGCATGCAGACGAATTAGGCCGCAAGCCTCACGCATCTATTCAAATCATGCTTCATTGTTTAAGCACAAAGAACCACTCTTTATAATGAAATCACCAATTCATTAGTACACGACTAATTAACGACTTTTAGACGACCCGTGCCGTGGTTCCGTAATAAAAGATTAAAACGCCTACGCTTCGAAATCAGTGTTGTTATCTCTTTCCCTAAATTAAAACGACAAAATCTTTTAATTGGATGCATATCTCGACTTTTTATTATCCGTGTAGCCCTTGTCAAACTGTTTCAAACCCGCCAATGTCCACAGTAATTAATATGAAAAGGATTTCTGTGCTAAGTTAATTTTTACGCTTCCCAAGTTCAAATTTAATTCGGAACGGCAATTCGTGAACAAAAAATATCGAATAATATAATATACAAAGACGAAAAGTAAATTAAACTTTGTCTGAAGATTTTTGCCACAAAAGAGTTCCCCTTTGAGGGTAGAATAAAAGTTTAATTTTGCTTTGAGTAGAAAAATCCAATGCCGTTACGCATTTTAACGGATTACATCTGAAAGTATAGAAAGTTTCGGTTTGTTCAACACATAGATAAATTGAATCGGAACACCACTTTGTTTCCGTAAATGCCGTATTAATGTAAAACAACTTTAGCTGTCGGTTAAAGATGAAAGGAAAATGTGTAAAGTAATCATAGTCTTTTTCAACCAATATTAGGAAGTGAATAATGATTATCAACTTAATTAATTCACAGAAGTTTTCCATAAAATTTCATTAGAATTTAGATTGGAATAGAAAGTCATGACGTGGTGATATTTTTGAGAATTCAAAATATATCGATACGAATACTATCGACACTCGTCATTTAATTTCCACGTATCTAGAAATGGAATTTACATATCGAAGGCTGAATAGCTTATTGATCTAGGTGACAATTTTTGGCGATATTGGGTTATACAGCGTGCTAATAAATTAGATTTAATATAAAATATCATAGGTTTTTTTTTAAGAAGACTTTGAATCCAGGCTGCTACATAAAACGCTCTTTGAATCAGTAGTAGTAAGTTTAACTAACTATAGTATAATTATTATTAACCGACTTCAAAAAAGTAGAAGGTTTGAGAACCTCTGTTTTTATTTATTTTTTATGTTTGTTACCGCATATCTGCGGGATTTATAGTCCGATTAGAAAAAAAAAACAATATTTTTGGATTCTAAAGAGTAGATTGTCCGGTTAGAACCATAGAAATTTGGTTAAAGTCCGGTCATCAATATGGAAGATATACCAGTGAACTTCTTAAAAATCAACAGAATAAGTCCTGCGGTTAAGTTTTCATGATGTATATATACCCAATTAACTCTGACTCTGAGACTGAATTGTGATAAGCTCTGAAGACCTCCGAAGTCTGAAGTCCTGATGTGGAACCATAGCAGCCCGTCTAATCTATGAGAGATATTAATATAGCGCTTTAAGAAAAGTTAATTAACGTGTTGAGCATTTTCTGTTAACGTAAAAAACAAAGATCTGGAGCACCTTTGTTGTTATAAAAATATAGTCACTTATACTCCATTTATTATAATATTAGAAAAAAGAGGGTCATAGAAGCAGCAGTGCAGAACATTTTATTTTAAAGATAAATTTAAAAAATATATATTATAGTCTTGTTGAAACTTTGAACGTTAGGCAGTTTGAAAGAGCTGGACTTTTTTCAATTTTTTACAATACCTCGGGTTGAGATGAGGCCAGCATTTTCTAAATATAAAATAATCTTTCACTCCCAAACCAACATGGAACTAAAACTATCTGTCTGTTGCATGAATAAACTCTAATTGTAAGTGTATATAATAAGAATATTTAGTTATGCTTATGACCAGGAAAGAAAGAGAAACAAAATGAAATTTTTGTTATTACTTTTATAACATTTATTCAGACATTAGACTATTGACGAAGACATTTGAAAAACTTCCTGAAATATAAAAGGTTGAGGGTAGGTATGGGGGCTTACTTATAGCGTAATTGTTGTAGGCCACTCGGGCCTACGCCAGCATCGTCCATATTTAAGAAAACTTAACAACAAAAATAAAAAATACCAACTTAATCACGGAAAACGGCAAAACATCAAGAAAGGCAGTAGCAATGACAATCCCAGATTACGTATTTCGACAATTATGAATACATCATAGTCTGACAAAATTAAAAAGCTGTACTGCCGAAACGTTTGAAGGGATTAGGCAACGTTTTAAATTTGGTAGAGTTATAATGAGAATCGTGCCGAAACTATCCAACCCTAAATTCTTTAGGTTCTTTAAGATGAACACTTTTTATTCTAATAGTTATTAAATCATTTAAGTTAGTCAAATACTCATAAATTTGTTTAATAGATAGCTTAAATGACAACAGTTTAGTATAGCAGTTGGTACTTAAATGTATATGTAGCAAATTAGCCGTCAGTCTTAAGAGTAACATGATTATTGATATTTTGTCACAAAGTATACCATAAAAAGAACCTTATTTAACTTCTGTCTAATGCTATAATGAATGGAGTATAGGTATCTACACTATTGTAGGTAGGTTAAAAATGAATGTAGGTAGGTTAGGTACCTACCCACTAAACGCCTAGGTACCTACGACTAATTTTTGAGTTAATTTTTAATTATTTTTAACTTTTTAATGTTTTTAATTCGAAGTCGATTTTTTTATAAATTTTTCATTCACAGTACTATAGATATTGGTAAATATTCTTAATGAAACATTTTTAAGAGCTGTTTGGTTAGATTGGCTGAACATTGATGAAAAAACTCTCGGTTTCCGTAATGGGTGACAAAAATATTCTTTGCAAATATTGGCGTTGCTGCGGGAAATTCTTCAAACTCTTCAAATATTTGCCTAGGTCCTAACATCTTTTCAGGATAATGCTACAGAATTTTTATGATGCTTTGAGCTCTGTTAGACACATTTGATTTGAATGCTGAATTACCACAATAGTTTTGTTAACATAAACAATTTCAGTAACCAAACAATGAGGTATCATCAAAAAGAAAGTATATTTTGGTTAATATGGCTTGTAATTTTTTTTCAAATAGGTGATCGATGAAGAAGTTATTGTGGTTAAGTTTTAACAAGTAATGAAAAAAAACCGTTTACGAGTGAGTCCAGTTCCACACAAATATTAAATTTTTAAAAACTACAGAGTGTAAGCCTATTATTAATATAGTTATACTTATTACTTTGATTAATAGGGAAATACTTGTAAAATGACGATGACTGTAATTAATAAGAGTAGTATTGACTTAAGAATATAATTGTACGAAATATTACAAGGTATTAAAACGTAATTTCCGTGATCGCACATATTCATGTATTTGTATTTGTAAACAGTACAGATTATTATTACCTATTGTATTTTATTATTATTGTTACAAATAAAGGATAAATATTTATCACTGCGTATTAAAAGTATGATATTGATTTAAGTATACAATGTAACAAAAGGGTACTAATTATAAAAAGTAACTTCTAATGTCTTTCAACTATATGTTTATGTATTTCAAAAAGGTAATTATGATTAAACAAACTCAATTTAATAATTTACAAACCTAAATGTAAGAAACTGAAAAATTAGAACATTGATTGTATTGAAAACGACATCTTGCGAAAAAACCATGACAGTATGTTTTTTTATTGTTGGCAATAGAATAAAAGAGGGCAGAAATGTAACGCCAATGATCGGCGAGTCAGTGTGAAATAAAGTATTTATCAAGTAATATTGGTTTAAATCAATGCATCGTCCCAACTTCTGATATCGGCCAATAAGAGTAAATATATTTTTCTGTTATCTATAAATATAGAAGAATTTTCTGTATTGTTTCCAATATTTTAGACCCAAAAATTCGTGAAAGTTATCACGTCAGCAGCTACGGAAGGGTTACGAAGCCATAAACGTCTTATTGTTATTTCATTTCCTATTATTTGACTTGTATACTGTTTGGCTATTTACATTAATCGACTAGATCGAGCAATCGGTTGGACATTGAATGTCATCGCTTTACGAGTATCTACTATTATCGCTTGCACTACACGTACGGGCCCGGCCCTATCGACCAGTATAAATGAAAAATTTCACTGTAAAGGTATGAAATTTAAGAGCTTAATGATACATGATATATATTAAAATAAATACTTTGTTATAAAAAAAATAAAAAGACAACTTAAAAAGATAACTAACTTTAATCACATCTCCCCATCGATTAATCGATAACATTTTCTCTAGAACATTATATGTTTGTTAGTCCAATACGAAGGTAATGAGTCTCCTCTACTTAGCCATGGCTTCCCAAGTCTCATCTCCCACGAGAGAGTGGACCGTGGGAATTTTGGTGGGTAGGCCTTAGGGGACCCACTGTGCATCTCAATGTGCGAACAGGTTTAAGAATGAGAGTCCCACAGTTGCTTGCCGGACAACATGGACAATGCCTAACTTATTTCGTCGACGCTTTTTACGTCGAAGGCTGCATCAAACTTTTGTCAGTGGGTGTAATTAGTGTAATGTGCCACGACCTTTGAGTGTCATGCATCGCTAATATGTAAACATTGCGCAGTAACCAACATTCTCTGCGATATTAGATTAACTACGAAACTGACATTATCTTATTGTTAGATTATCTAAACAAATAAATAAAACTGGAGTGTCTGTTTGTAATATAAAAATAAACGCTTTTCACTAAATACGCATGACCATATACATTTTTTGTATCTGTCTGTCTATACTGGCTAATATCTAAAACAGCTGGACCGATTTTGACGGGACTTTCACTGCCAGATAACTTACGTAATAAGGGTAAACATAGGCTACTTCCTATGCGTACGAAGTAGCGGACACATTGTAGTCTTAATAACAATAAAATTTGCTTTTCTCACTTACTGCATAATAATGCTACGATGAGAAAATAAAAGCAATCATACCAGATATTAATGAGAGACTGCAAATATTCTCCTTTCATTTTAATTCGTGCATCAAAAGATAAAATGCAAGTGGCGTTGCTCATTTGGTTAACAAATACATGAATAATTAAACGCCAAATGAACGGAGCTCTAATCTAGAATGGTGGTGTACATGTTAAAAGGCAAAATTTTAAATAAATATGAACACAATTACGCCATACGAGAACAAGTTATACGTAATTGGTTTTCCGCCAGCGGCTCTGCACGCGTGTTCCTGTTAGAGATGGGTCGTTGACAAATTTTCCGTCGACGAAACGATGCCGTTCATGGACCTTGATCGACTAGTCGATCAACTAGTTGATTTTAACTATAGTTGACATATAGAACTACGTCAACGGGTATGAACTTTGGACGAAGTTTAACGGTCTAAATTGTTTTATTGAACCGTATATCAATATTGAAAAGTAAACATTGTTGATCATCTGTACCTGGTTATGGTTTTTTTTCGTGTTAACGTAAGAATATCTATTGTCAGGTAGGTTATGGTTTTATTTTGTACATCTGTGGTTATGATGGTTATTAAGGTAAGGATGGATGGCTTAACAGTTCCATGATTTTTTATTGTCGAAAGACAGCGCTAGTATTCTAATTAGATATTGTTTTGGGTTTTGTAATTTAAACGAAACCGTATTATTAAGTCTTCGCTGTCCGTCCGTCTGTCTGTCACCAGGTTGTATCTCATGAACCTTGATCGATAGATAGATAGTTAAAATTTTCACATAAGATTCATTTATTTTGACAATAATGAACAAATACTAAAAACAGAATAAATATTGGCTTTTATTGAACAAAATAATGTTTTTGTTTTTGCTCGATATCGATACCTGCAGCGAGATGACCCTTGAAATATTTACCGAAGATTTGTCCTATATAATATATAGGACAAATCTTCGGTCATATCGATATCGAGCAAAAACATTATTTTGTTCAATAAAAGCCAATATTTATTCTGTTTTTAGTATTTGTTCATTGTTATGTCTTCACTTTAAAAATAAACAGTTAAATTAATATAAAATAAAATACTCAAGTTGGCTCCCGTACAAATAGAACAGTTTTTTTTTTTTTGCCGTTTTATAATGGTATGTACGGATCTCTTCGTGTGCGAGTCCAACTCGTACTTAGCCGTTTTTTAAACACAGTTAAAATAAATATTATGAAATTTTTCTGTAATAGGATAATTAATAATTAATTAAAATAATAAATTAATGAACCACTACATAATTCGGATGCAAAAAAAAATAAAATCTTGATTATAGTAGGAAAAAGTTAACTTATACTAAGTAGTAAAATTCTTAACACCGCCATGTCAAAAATTGTATAACACCATCTATCGGGGACTAATGTACACAAACAAAGTCTAACATGTATTTAAACAAGGCCTATGTATTAGATACGCGTGTTTAAATATCTACTTACTTCCTTTGACTTTAGAGTGTAAATTATTTCAGCTGTCAAAGTTAGATGAAATTTTAATAATGGAAACAACCGCATTCCATTGTATTATTATACAGATAAAGTTTTGCGTTGCAGTTTCGTAACATGTTTATAGATGAACGGTGCGTTCTTCTTTTAGCCGCCGACTTTTTAACTGGTTGTTTTATTGTATTATACGACAAAACTAAAGCGTTGTAGTCTAGGTGTACGTTGATCAACGAACGTAACGCTCTTCATCTGATTATTGAAAATTCGACTAGTTGAATTATCAACTATAGTTAACGTATGCAACTACGTCGACAGGATGGACGTCGACGGATGGGAGTGTGCGTTTATTTATGAACTACCACCAACGTACAAATATTAACCTTATTGGATGGACTATATAGACTTTCGCAGTTGACCGAACTACTTCACGTTAATGGATATAAAAAATAATATAATATTTATTTTGTGTAAGATCGTAGTTGCCTAGGTGTAGGTATAATAGAAGAAATTTACGGTTTCATGTTTTTTGATAATCTAACTAGAAATCTTTAATAAATATTTTATTATATTTATCAATAAATATTATTTTTCGTTTATAGTGATATGTTTTACTATTTTAACATAATATTATAAATATACTGAACTTTAGGTTTTGTTTGTTTTGGTTCAAAATAAAATTATTAATCTTAATATTCAAAATTATTCATATAACAGTTGCCCAAAGTGAATTAAATTCTCTAAAATAAAAAAAATCTATAAACGTTCTTTCAGAGAATGAAAGTTTAGATAGATTATTCAGACAAAAAAAAATCCCAAGGAAACCCTAATAAAACACACAATCGGACGAGTATACGCAAAACTAAAAAAATTTTTATATTAAAACAATAGTTGACCTATACTAATTAGTAAAATTCTTAACACCGCCGTGTAGATAAATACAAGAACTGTATAACACCATCTATTAAAAACAAATGTAAACAACAATCACATTTGACATTCATATATACAAGGCCTATGTATTAAACGCGCGTATTGAAATATTTACTTACTGCCATTGACTTTAGAGTTTAAATTATTTCAGCAATCAAAGTTACATCGAATCTTTATGAATGGAAAATGATGCGTTGCAGTTTCATAACATAACATGTTAGACGAACGGTGGGTTCTTCGTTAGGCGTCGATTTTTCAACTAGTTAACCAAAGAACTGTCAACCGTCGACGCGTTGATTCTACGTTAACGGTTGATTTAACTAGTCCGTTGATTCAACGCCCATCGCTAGTTCCTGTATAGTACATATACATCTTCCTCATGAATCACTCTGTATATAAGCAAATTTGTTTTATGCTATTTATAACTATATGCAAAAGATTTTTTTCGACCTAGTCGAAGAGTATTTAAGTTAACTGTTTATCATTCGGATTAGAAATAATGTTAATAAATATACCTAGACTATCAAAGTTTAGTGTTGGATACTACATTATTTTTAAAATTGATTGTCGTTTATTATAATAATAATCTGGTCCTATATAATTAATAAACAAAAGCAAATTTCAATTATGATTTTTCTGACTGAATCAAATTGCATACAATCCAAATATTGTTAGTGAATTTTAATAACATGGCAAATACATTAATATCCACATTTAGAAGCTTCAAACACGAGTGATTAAATACGCGAGTTAATAATCATGCAAAATTAATTTCTCAACAGAAAACTAATTTATATTGATCAAGCAAATGTCAATATCATTTATAGCGAAAAAACGGTAATATTCCTTTGTAGTTTCTTTGGCGATTTCATTACAGAACTCTTGAAGTTTTGTTGGGCTTCATCAATTACGAAGTTTGTCTTCTAAGGTGTAAAAATTGACTGTAAGGCAGGGAAAGTAAACATATTATTCCATATTCCCTAATATCATATATTCCATTATGAAATATTGTTTTTTTTTCTTAAATTACGCCTAATACGGGAATATTTGGATATTTTCAACAATTCTAAGAAAATATGCTTAATGTAAAATGCTTAAAAAACCACTTTGTCCGTGGCACTCTGAGATGGGCTTCAAACCCAAATCCTTTCGCAATCCTGGCGACTGCTCTAACCACTGAGCTATCCAGGACCTAATAGGACTGTAGAAGTTTTCAAGCACTTGTTACATCAATGTTCAGGCAATCTACCCAAACAAGCATTTTTCATTAAGAAATATTTTTAGTATAGCATTGTGAATGCAAATTGGTCAAATATAATAAGTCTAGATACGACTTATTTCAAAATGTATGAAAATTTATATAAAGAATAATTTAGAACGTAATATAGTGTTCCTCTTTAAGCATACTATTCCATATTTGGTTACTTTTTAAATGGACGTTGAGGCATTTCATTACATTTTATCAGCACTTCTTAGACTGCTTTGTTAAAGATTGGTTTACATTAGTGTACACACAAGTGAAGTTTTGATCAAATCGATACTATGAATGTACAGCACTTGTGTAACCAATTACGTGACTCAATGATAATTCGCATCTGTTTCCAATTGCCAATATAACGTACATAGAAGAGTAAAACATGCCAACATTACGAGTATATTCTTTCAATCATTTATCGCTTAGTTGTTTGACCAGAACAATTAGCTATTATTTAATTTTCAGTTCTGATAATGTTTTGGAAATATTACAGATTAATCATCTGCATCATCAAATAATCTGTAGGCAAAATAACTTTTACAGCCTAAACTCCAACATTAAAATTATTCACCTATTACGATACTTTAACGTATCTGTTGGTTTTCAAGAGAAATAAATATAAAATAATTGTATCTCTGCAAATATTCTTCTTCTAGGGAAATGTTTAGTGGGATAAAAAGTATCCTATTATCTAAGTCACCTAATACCCTATCTGTATACCAAATTTCATCAAAATCCGTTCAGTAGTTTCGGCGTGATTGACCGACAAACATCCAAACAAAGAAACTTTCACATTCATAATATTAATAGGATATTAATACCCACTAACCCGCACTGAGCCCGCGCAGTGAGCCCATTCTCCCTAGTCGATTCGATCCATAGGGAAGGCCTGAGTCCCAGCAGTGGGGACAATAATAGGTTAGAGCTGATGTTAGTAATTAAAAAATGAAATCGCGCTTTAGGGGAGTTTTATTCCACTTCTTTAGTTATCAATAAAAAGTTTCTAAAGCTGTTCCTTAATTAAGTGAGATAGATCGGATAACAGCTGCAGCTGCAAATTGATTAAACACTAATATTAGTAGACCGAAGTGAAAGTAAATAACAAAGTTATTACTAGACTTTGTTAAAAGCAACGAATGTCTTAACAGAGATATCAACAGCATAAGTATATGTATAAAACAAATAGATTTATTTGCTTTCCGCGTGTTGTTACAAAAATCTCAATTACCTAGAGCAAGTCACACTACAATAATAGCATGGAAAATAAAATGCAATAGTGTTATCATATAAAAAAATTGAACGGTTTAATAATAAACTATGTGTAATTAACATGAACAATAATTATTAATGTTAATTAGCAATGATAACCTAATATCTTACTGGAAGACCTAATTTTCGTATCTAAAATATTGTAACTATCGCTGATGACATTATAATAATTGAAATTTCTACGAACAAGATAACAAGGTAGCTCGGTGGCGTAGCGGATATGACCCGCGGCCCACGATCGTTGAAATTAAGCAACATTCCCAATGGTCGCTCACGGAATGGATGACCAAGAAATTATTATTTCGAGCTACTCCGTGCTTCGGTAGGTGCGTTAAGCCGTTGGTCCCGGCTTCTACAATTTTAAGAGTTAGAAAGAAGTGAACTTTGACACAATACGGTTATCAACGGTTTTTTTATTCTCAGAAATTAACATTTTAAAGACAGTACAAGTACAAACTAATGCCAATGCGTTAGTTAAAACGCCTTGAAGTATCCGGTTATACAACGTAAATTTGATACTAAGTACCCTTAGTTCTAGTATTTAATACTCGATCCAAATACATGTCCTACATAGTACACACGTAGTAATTGGTCAGACTTGAAGCGGTTAAATAATTGGAAACCTTATCTGCAATAACAAATAAGACAAAATTAGTTTGTACAATTTTACATAATACTTCAAACATCTATTGCTCTACGTTTAGATTAGCTATAGGCTTAATTAGTTATGGAATCTACTACGTGGTGTTGAAGTGGAAAATTGTAAAAAAAAATAATACGGAAGTCTTAATGACCAAAATATCTTTTGGCCATTACATACTACATGATTACATCTATTTACTAAATTCTGGAATTATATCAGTATTGTTGACTGGGATAATTCAAACGTAAATCTTAGAAACTTAATATGTTTCAGCAGATGTAAAAAGTCCATATAGGTATAGGGGAGGCCCGGAAAAACGCATATGTGAAGGCAGAAAATAAAATATACGTAAATCAACATAACTCTTTTTACTTTTAATTTAATTTTGTGTCATCAACTTTGGAAACAGCTATTAATAAATAAAAATGTAAACAATTTCTTGTATTAAAATCAAAAAGCACCTATTATCCTTTTCGGCTTCTGAGGTCGGGCAAGACCGATATGCTGCTGGTACAAAAAGAAAAGGCTAACTTAAAAAATAACATTGTTAGTCCCAAAAAAATCAAAGATTTAATCATTTAAACATAACATCGCACCGAGCCCCAATCAATTAAACTAAATATAAGTTTCTAATGAATTGAAGAAGAAAAACTACACCGAAACCAATTAAATAACTTTTCGTTTTTCATTCTTCTAATTCGCTCCGAGATTTGAGGTCTTCCCATAACCTCTCCTTAGTGATTTCTTTCCATACAACTGATTTCGAAGCCAAATCATTTTATATCAGAGATATTAAACTGTGGAACTCGGCCTGTAAATATCAGGAGCGCAGAATTATAGGAGTCCTTTGTTAAACAAGTCTAGGAACATTTCCTCAAGCTGGATTAATCTTTCGAAAATCGTATTATTTTTATTAATATATTAGTATATATTATGTATTTACTTTTATAAATATTCTTCATTCTTTTTTCTTTAATGCACTAACCTGTAGTTCTCTTTATTCAGTCGGTACAGTTTCATTTAGCCAAGGGTAGCCTGGTAGATTGCTACCTTAGTAATAAAGCCACCTTTAGTGTCAATGTTTCTAATTATATGTGTTTTTATGTTTATGTGTTACTGTGCAATAAAGTATATATTAATTAATTCAAGAAAAACATATTTATCATTAGTAAACATCACGGCGAAAGTAATATCCTAATGAAATTGAAAAACAAACTCGATGCTTCTCCACATACAAATTTCTTGGAGATGGATGATGGAAAAAAATTGTAATAAGTTTGACGCGGGCTGACGAAAACGAGGGTTCTCCGTTGTAAATAACTAAAAATTGGAGGACGTTAATGCCATGCGATGAGTTAGAAATTGTATTGAAAAGTGAAAGAGAGCTATACCCTTATATAGCACCATCTCGTTTCGGACATTGCAACAGGAAATAAGCATCGGGCAGACTGATTTCTCTACACATTGAAAATATATAATTTGAACAGTATAACCGACTTAATGTCATGAAGTTGGAGCTTCTGTCCTTATTTTCTTCTTCTGAGCTTCTGTGCTTCAGTCCACTAGACGTTTCACTAGATTTTGACGTATAGAATAAGTTTAACTACACGTTTCTTGTCGTGACAATCGCAAATATTTTGCAGATAAATTTCAATTTGATTAATTATTCAAATGAAAACAATTAATCATATTTAGGCTCGTTTGATTCCTGATTAATCAAGATATAAGAATGATTATTATGCTGAGTGAGTTGGAAAAAAATACAATATTTTGATTAAATTATATAGTATTTTTTTTTTTGCAAATCAGCTATGAAGAAATAATTGTTACCGTTGAGTATAGTTGATATGTATTAAGTAACACATTGCAACGAACAATAATTTACGCAGTCGAGTGAATCCATGGTCCGGCATTTGAATCTAATATTTAATCGATGTCAGTTAAAAGTTGATGGATAAGCGCTGCGGCCCGCGATCGTAGTGTTTAAGCACTACGATCTTTCGCAAGGGTCGGTCACGGGATGGGTAACCAAAAAATTATTTTCTCGAGCTACTCCGTGCTTCGGAAGGCACGTTAAGCCGTTGGTCCCGGCTGCATTTGCAGTCGTTAATACCCTCCAATCCGCATTGGGCCAGCGTGGAGGGTCATGGCCCGTCCTCCTTAACCATCCATAAGAAAGGCCTGAGCCCCTGCAATGGGGACGTAAAAAGGCTGATGATGATGATGATGAGTTAAAAGTTGTGGTTAATTACCATAGACTAAAAAGAGTTAATAAATAATTCATTTTAAATTAAAAAAATTCTGTTATACCTTCTCTTTATATGTTCCTACATGTTAGTGTAAAAAGTATCGTAGTCAAAATAGTAAAAACTCACCACAATCTCGTTACAGAATCCTAAAAAAGAGCAATCACGTAAAACATCCTAAATTCATAATTTCTTCTCGTAGCGTTTCTTTGGCTCCACGCCAGCCACCACTGGGATTACCGTTGTGTACACAATAGTGATGTGCTTCCCACTAATAGTCTACTTCACGGATATTAAATACGAAAAGTCTATTTAGGTATCGCACTTGAACTTATAATTAGTAGTTTGTAACTGTTTACTTTTTTATTAGATATAATTTAAAGAATTTTTAATCATGTAACAATGCGATATCTTTAAGTAAAATACCAAATATAATATCAGATACCTATAAGACTGTTAAACCTTCTTCTTGGTGTTACGACTCGTCTCAACTCAATGTCTAATGCCTAAATATTCAGGAATCCACTAAAGTAAAAATGCATTGCAGCAACAACTAAGAATCACCTAACGATATTAGGCAATGTATAAATTATAATATGACATGTGTTATGTGGCGCCTTGAGCTAAGCATTTGCGAAATAAAAAAATATATATATATATATATATATAGTATTAAACTAATCAGTTTTCTTGTTAATTTATGCCTTGTTTTAGATTAGAAAAAAGGTGTAATTGCTTATTTTGTCTCTACGAATGCTTACAATTACACTAGCTCAGTCAAACAGTTCAGCTTCATGATCCCTTGATGGATACAATTCAAAGATATTCAAAGATAATTATGTATGCCGCAAATATTAATATTAGGTATCCGATGAATATTAAGTTCTGCTTAAAATGAACTGAATACTTAACTGAATATTGAGAAATTTAATTTTACTAATAAAATCCTTATTGCAATTTAGTACTATCCGGCTGTTGGCAACAAAACGTATCGTTCTAAGGAATACGCCAATATGATACGGATACCTTTCGAGCGTGACAGGACTGCACTAAATTCTCACCCTGAAATCTTGGCTTGTATTTCACTGTGGATGGCCACCCGGGCATTTATGTGAATCAGGACAGTATTTCAATGCAAGTGGACTCTGTAAAGCTACAGTGCAATTTATTAAAAAGATTTCCCATTAGTCGTCCATATTTTGCAATCAATAACTTGCACCGGAAACGGAATTGAAATATTGTTTACTAGCCGTTTCCCGTGACTTTGTCCTAATTTATAGTTTATGTCGCACGCGTATGATGTAGCTTCGCACTGGTGGGAAAATTTTAAAATTGGTCTCGTTGCTTTAAAGAAAAACAAACACTCAAATCTTTTCTCTTTATTATATTATATTACTAATAGATAAGAGCCAAAATTAATTTTTATATCAAGTAACTAACAAATCGCCTTCATGTTTTGTTTAAATAGTATAAAAATGAGAGCAATTGTTGTAAGATTACGTGAATAACGAACTTCAATGTTTTCCAACATTGAAGTCGAGAAAGTCAAATAGGACGTTAGAAGTCAAATCAAAGTATTATTTTCTATTTAAATGAATGAACGACGCAGCAATCAAACTTTATTCGTAGGCGCCTACGAGAGATACTTAATCCTTGAAGTATAATAGAAAATTGAAGTAAATTAATATTCACTTCAGATATTATTTGACTTACAAATTACTCAATAATATAATAAAGCGGAGAAATTTCGAAAACGAATTTTCATACGAAATGTCAAGACCTCACGAAAGTTATATCATAAGCAAATACTAGGAAAACAAAAGATAAATAGCAGGTGTATCGATAAAAATTCTTAAAGTTATTAAAAAATATGTATAATATTTGAAAAAAAAAACCTTCTTCTAGATTATGAATGGCATAAATAAATCCATCAGTAAATTCAATACTGAATTTGCTCAAGTCCAATTTAGATACATCGCACTTACCACAACACTCACACGCTGATCTTATTTGATATGCAAAGTGCTTTGAATAGGTTAACATCTATTTGCACAGTGGCGAATCGCTCGGGATATAGTTTAAGTGACAATATGATACTACCCACATTTTCATAAGTTATCATAATTTGTCCCGGAATTATTGAAAAGGGTTGGGGAATTTTTATACTTATTTGATACTAACTGTTTTGCCACGATTACATTCGCTCAAGTTTAAAGCTAAGTAATAAATGAGAAAAAAATATATATCCAATTCCATCTATAATCTGCGAGAGATAAGAAGAAAAATATACAAAAAAAATATAAATAATTTCAAAATTTAGCACTCGTGTTAAAAATGCCATGGAGATTAGCATATATGATTATTGCAAAATTCTAAAGAAATAACATAGCAATAAGGACAAAATATCTAACTTCTATTTAGTTTAGGGCGCATGAGCCGTTTTAGGCAGTTTAAGATTAGTCTAGTTTTGGCCATGATAAAGCTAAGACGAAGTGAACTTTGACTCGTCTACATCACAGCTGTTAATGGTAGTAGTTTTAAAAATCGTTCACTGTAAAGTAGTTATTATATTTGTCTATGCGTCAGCTAAAACGCTTTGAAGTGTCAAATGACCAAAGAGGGGCAGTGTCTAAAACCGGGTAGAAGACCCGGCCCCTAATTGTCTATAATATTTTTTAGTCTGTAAATAAAAACGGAATACTGACTCACAAACTCACTCGTGAAATCTCAGGAACAATAACGGTCACAGACTAGATATTTCACGTTTATATTTCTCACAGAAATATTTTGCTCAAGTCCCGAGGGGGAAAAGAATCCCCGGGAATAAAGTCGCAAGTCTGTCATAAATATTTTCTTTGTGTTCTCACTACTTTTGTACACACTCATTCATATTAATATATTTAATGTCCGCTTTCACTTTATGTAACTAGAATAAACTGACACCTACAAGGATAAACATTATAACATAGTATTAGAATCTTATTATAAGCACATACATATATAAGGTTGAAAAACCCGAGCAAGAGTCGTACTGGCAGTAAGAGGGTACCCGCAAATATCCCATAGGCATCTAAGTAAATAAATAAGTTCTGTATTTTTTATGCGGTAAGTTTCGGAAATTAAGGATATTTTTTGTCTACTGTCTGTTCAGCTCACCACTATTTATTTATTATGAAATTAATATATGTATGTACATATATTATAATATTGGTTTTTCGCCAGCGACTTCGTCTGCGTGGTCCAGTATTATCCATATAAACCTTTTAAATCACTGTATATTGATGAAAACCGCATGATTTAGTTGTGTAGTTTGAAGCAGACAGCGGGGAGCGACTTTGTTTTATACTATGTATAGTAGTGAAACAATTTAGAAGTAGTTTGCTTTCTTTTTAAATATTATTACTACCATACAAAAGCATTATGAATGCATCAAATAAAATATGAAATCAATATTACTCGCCTATTTTTTAATATCAGCGATAAACCAAAGCACTATTTACTTTCAGTATAAGATTTTAACACTAAGCTTACTATCTTACATCACCATTTAACCTTGCCTCATAATATCGTGTTTGTTCCTAACCTATTTGCACATTCTCAACAAAATCCATAATCTTAAAAGAAATACAGCATACGCTTCCTGTAGCGTCATTTCCTTGGTGACGCAACGGCTTAGTAATACCGCGTATTGAAATTACTTTGATATTTTGCAAAAGATTATGAGGATACGTATATCATATTGTAGGTAATAAAGATTCTTTTAGACGCCATAGCCTACCCAATTATATATTTTTTTTTCCGTTTTGTAACTGTTGCCTGGAAGAGATCGCATCTAAGCGATAAGGCCGCCGATTGTACTTATTGTTAACTTATAATTTTTTGACTGTATGGTGTTTGTACAATAAAGAAATTTCATTCATTCATTCATTAATACGTAACTGTAATACTAGATAGATAGTCAAAGAAAACAACATTGAGCCGTAGTCTAAGTACTAAATCAATTATATTTAAGGGCTTAATAATAAAAATAATAATTATATGTATTATTGCAAAATTATAGCAATATAAATCAATATACAATAAAAAGTCACAAATTTTCAGAAAAAGAATTAAATTAAATATTTCTAAATAAGCGTTTATTGAATTTATATCATTTCTTTCATTGTCTATCTATACTAATGTAATGTTATGAAGAAGTAAGGTTTTAGCTTTGTTTATTTGTAGGGAGTAATCATCGGAAATACTTATCCGATTATAAAATTCTGTTACCTACGGGAAGTTACATTATACGGGGGCGAAGTCGTGGGAAAACAGTTGTATATAAAGTGAGACATTAAATATTAAAAAAAAAACTTTAAAAAAGGGACATTTTATATAAACAAACGCCAACTCAAGTACGTCATGATATAATATAGCTCGTTTCATTAGCCGATCAAAGGTTGTTATTTGTTTATCGAAAAAACGCGCGCACTCATGCGGACCATATTGACCAATGTAAATGATTATTAAGCACTTGCCACGATCGGTGTTTACAATAATAATCTTTTCATTAATAATCTTTGATCCACAAACCGGACATTCATAATCACTTCAATTAAATACGAATTTAAAATAGATTAGATATATGTATTAATAAGCAAGGGATGTAATTGTCTGACAACTAAATCCTATCGATTTTTACTCGAACTTGGAAAGGTGGATTATTTTTCACTACCACTATATTTTACGGGTCTCTCCACAAAATCTGGCTATTTTGCTACCGGTGAATTTTTTTCAAATATCAGGTTTTATTTTATATTCTGCCGATACATTTGTTAATTTTACTTTCGACTCGTCGACGATTACCTTTTTTAACCAGTATAAAAAATAAGTAGATAGATAGAATAAATAGAACAGATTCTATTGACCGGTGGAAAGTGGAAAAGTGTTTTTTTCTAAAAAACACCGGATGAATGAGGAAAGATTGTCTTTCCGTCTCTTTCCGTTCCAGAAAGACGCTTGGTATTGTTTTTGTAAGCATGACTAAAAACAAAATACTATTATTTTTGTACTCAGCGTTCATGAAGATTTACAGTGGATTCCTGAATTGAGGAAAGTGCAAAATCTCAACTGATTATTCTCAATAACTTAAATTTTAATATTTCACAAATCAAATTGACTCAGTTTTGTCTGCTAACAATTTATAATTAAATAAACCTGTTGAGGTACAGTTTGAGACTTTCTTAACTTAAAATCCTCATTTCAGTAATCTGGTGTAAGAAGACTTTCAAAAACCACAACCACTTAAGTATTATACTTCTAATGAAACACACAAAAAATATTTTTACAAACTGGTGGTACGTAAATAAGTTCTCTGAAAGATTCTATTTTAGATAATATATAAAAATGCGTTTAAATTAAATTGATATATTATTTTTAATCTCATAGAATCAATTTAAAGAATGGAGCTTGAACAAATTGTCACCATTTACACAACAAGACACTACGTGACTAAGACTACTAAGCTTTTGTTAATGGAGAACTATAAAATGTGCGACTGTTATTTTCCAAGCCAACTAACGAGAACTAAGAAATTGTTTCACTCACTTTAATATAACAAATTAGGAACAGAAAGCAGCTATTAATAGAACTGAAGTAGACTAGTTTATCAGAAAAATATCAAATAAGAATCTCTCTTTGGAAATGTGAACAAAAATTGATTTAATTTTTTTATTCAACTCACAAATTTTGATAAAATTTTTAGTACCTAAATGTATCCACACTAGCTGTTTTCCCGCGACTTCAACTGCGTAAATGATAGACTACGTTGTGCAGCTGTAGCTGTTTCATTATTCAGGAGCTCAGACCTCATGATGGGCCATGACTCTCCACGCTGGTCCAATGCGGATTGGTCGGTATTAAAGACTGCAAATACAGCCGGGACCAACGACTTAAAGTTCTTTCTGCAGCAAGAAGTAGCTCGAGACGATTATTTTTTTGTCACCCATCTCGTGACCAACCTTAGCGAAAGATGTTTAACAACAACGATCGTGAGCCGCGGCGCTTGCCACTACGTCACCGAGATAACGATTAGATCAGTATTTCAAAAAAAATCTCATACATATGAAAAAAATTTAGAAACTGGACATCTTCACTCTTTTAAAATGCATAGCACAGTCAATAGCATGTCAAAAGAAAATGCTAAAAAAGCCCAGGCCCCGTGCAAACGAAAGTTTAAAATAAAGTCGCTTTCCTCTGTCTGTCCCTATGTATGCTTAGATCTTTAAAACTACGCAACGGATTTCGATAAGTTTTTTTTTAATAGATAGGGTGATTCAAAAGCCGCTATGGAAAGTTAGTTAAAGATATAAATGATTAAATAAATAGTGCGGATTATTTAATCATTTATAAATCAAGGACCCAGTGCGGATCGGTAATTACCGACGACCAGAACCAACGGCTTAACGAGCCTTCCGGTATACACAGAGGAGCACTAAGAATTTTTTTTTTCACTCATCCTATAAGCAATCCTTGCCAAAATTACTTAATTTAAGCATCGCCCATAAAATTCGCTAGTCACTACGTCGTCGAGCTTTGAGATATGCAAGTGATAAAATATAAACAAAACCTTCTTTATTTGGAGACACCTCCAACGCGGAGCGATCAAATGCGAAAAAAAAAATACATCTGATTGAATTCATGCTTTCACGATTTGTTTCCTTCACTAACGAGCAGTTGGCTCAAATAGCTAAGGCATGATATTAATTAAACAATTTAAAAGGACCTTCAAATCAAGTCAAGCAATAAACTCTTGGATTTAATAAAACAAAGATGCCTTCGTCGTGTTTCTATTTTAACGCAAAAATCTAGAAACTAACTAAAATCGTTTTTTTACAATTCTAAATTTGATCACGATATTTGCCAATCAGAATTTAAGCAGAAATATCAATTAAAGATAGTTGATTATTGGAAAGTTTTGAGTATGTAATTTCCGAAACTTCTGTAAATTTTCAGTTTTTTTCATAAGTTCTAATATAATTTAAAAAATTCTTTATTCTGTATTTCAAATGAGATTATCGACAGCATTTTTGACGGGATATTGGAGCAAATAAAATAAAAATCTATGCTAAGTATCCTTAACACCATCAGAACTAAATGGTTATACATAATAACTAATTGCTACTCATACTTTTGTAAATATCTGTAGATATATGCACATAAATTTTACATATTGAATAAATGAATATACAACCGAACCCTCATCGTTTGATAATAAATAAAGTATTGTAAGACTTAGTTACGGGCCAAACCCAAAAATCGCTTTGGGATCGTTCATTGATGTCCCTACTAACAATTCGCTTAAACTAACTGCTATTAAGGAGACATTGAATAATTAGTACAGAAACCATTACAATCACCATGGCCAATTCTGTATGTCAAATGGGAAACCCGCAGTTGACACTATGAATAGAGCGTTCAACTGAATCGCAATTCGACACTTTATTGCCGACATTTACGATTGTTATAGTCGTTTTTATTAATGAGACTTTATTCACATATAAGTACTGTTGAAACTATATACCACTTTAAGGAGACCTTTAAAATGTAAGTATATTTGAAACTTAAAGGTTTCTAAGATATTTCAGCAATTATTGCATGTTATTTGAAGATAATTTCTAAGAAGTATCATACTTTGAACAATCTAGGTATTAGATTCTATTTAAGGTTAATGTCATGAAAAATAAGCATGCTTATAACGTATGTATCATAGAAATTATTTTTTGTGAAAAGATATATAACGCCTTCTATAATTTCCTTCTGTTTCCATTATTTCATCAAGCATATTTTTATAATTACAGCAATCCATTATAAATATAATTCAATAAATGATGAGATCACGTACAATTATCCTAGTGGAAATCGAGACCGCAAGGGTTCGCAAAAAACTGGGCACATTCGAAAAGGTTACGCACACAATTTGCTTAATTGGATCCAAGGCCACCTGCTCTGGCTGGATGTACTGGAATACCGTTTTTTGATAATTGCTCCGAATAGAAGTAACGTTTGAACGTTGAATTCGTTTTTTTTTCCGATACCACGTTTGGTTAGGGAGTATAAAATAGGAGTACGAATTCAAAACTTACTCCATCAATACAGTCTATGTATTCTGGATGTTGTATTTGATACTATATTCCGAGCACGGCGGCAAAAACTCTTTTAGAAACGTTATCTTTCTTTCAGTGGTTTAGTAAAATATAATTATACTTTTAGATGGATGTTTGCAATACCGTCAAAATTATACGAAAGATTACCTACACAATCTAAAGGGCGTTTTCACACTGTGACGATACCGATATTCATACATCGTTAGCTCGGGCGACAGCGATATCGTCACGATATCGGTATGACACGATATTACCAACAGTTAACTAGCAGTTAGTCAAAATTAACTACGTGATTTCAAAAATGTAAAAGAATATTCGAGGTAATAATGGCAGCAGTGAAAAAGTTACATTTGCTTCATATTTTTTTATTTACGGCGGAAAGTTAAGTGAGGGTACCGGAGGGCCAACCCCTCCCTATTCCCTTCCCTCTACCCCTCAACCCTTCCCTCCCTATGATCATATTCGTCCCTCAAAGGCCGGCAGCGCGCTTGTAGCCCTTCTGGTGTTGCAGGTGTCCATGGGCGACGGTAATCACTTACCATCAGGTGATCCGTCTGCACGTCTGCCCCCAATCCCATAAAAAAAAAGAAGAAAAGAAGAACTGTGTCGTCGCCTCATATCCGAACGACAATCTGTCGACGACGATAAATATGACCACATCGACACTGTGGAAGTATCAAGTACTGATTTTATTAAACTACTAGACAGACGATATCGTGCAGTTACCGTCCAATGTGAATACGCCTTATGTCTATTTTATTCACAAAATCCAAACTTTGTAAACAGTTTTGGCTAATTTATTAACCTAAACCTAAAAAAATAAAAACAACAATTTGTTTTCAAAAATTCACTTTAACTACCACAGATTAATATACAAGTTATACGTCTTATTTTTAAGGAAAGAGTCAGCCCGCATTTGTTGTGTTTGGGTTCGCACGAAAACAATTTCCAATCATAATAATCTTCGATAAGAAATTTTGGAATACCTACAAATTTATTTTGCGAGATAGTTTATTTTTGTTTTTTTTTAATAACTATTTTTATTATCAGCGGTGAGAACAAAAAGCAAATACAGGTGAAAGAAATATGTCATATTCAGTAGGAAACTAGACGAGACATACTCGCCTGTATAGTCAAAAGAAGTAACTATACTTACTTAAGAAAATCTAATAATTTAATGAAATATTTTTTCATTAATTTGTTTGTACGTCGGTGGCGTAGTGGCGCCGCGGCCCGCGATCGTAGTCGTTAAGCAACTTTCGCAAGGGTCGGTCACGGGATGGGTGACCAAAAAAATTATTATCTCGAGCTACTCCGTGCTTCGGAAGGCACGTTAAGCCGTTGGTACCGGCTGCATTTGCAGTCGTCAATACCCTCCAATCCGCATTGGGCCAGCGTGGAGGGTACCATCCATAAGGAAGGCCTGAGCCCCTGCAGTGGGGACGTATAAGGGCTGGTGGTGGTGGTGGTGGTGTTTGAAGCAAGAGCAAGAATGAGATTTTTAATAGCTAATAATAAAAGCATTCTAACAGTTCTTACTTCATTCAAGTTCAATTTTAATTTGGTAAATATATTTGCTTAAGTTATCGCATATTTTCAAGTATTTTCTCTCAACGAGTGTAAAGATAAGAAAATAATAAATAAGCTTTAGTAAAAGCGTGGATCAGCGACGTAAGTTTGTCTTCGGCAATTCTTGTTGAGTGTTCATCTTCATCGAACTTTAGATCGACGAGTTTAGCTACTTACTCATATTTCAAAGAATATTCGATAACATGGATAGTGTACCTTCAAATTAGAAATTTAACGTAAACTTTCAAGTTATAATCTTGAAACTTTAATCCTTAGTTGTACGCTATCAATGTAATCTGATATCAAAACTGCAACAATATTGCGTCGGTATCCGAAACGTAGATAAATAATATGCTATTTCGATGGTACAATACAATTTCTTTGTTGATTTATTTGCACACAGTGGTGGGATGTATTTCCGTTGTGTTATAAATTAAAAAAAAACATTTAATTGAGTCGTAACAGCATTTCACAATACACAATTTCATTTTATCGAAGCAGGGTAGGCCTTCTGGCGATTGGCAACTGATAAGGGAAACAATAAAAGGGAAATTGTCTCTTCAGGCTGATTGTTGAAGCTTCAATATGACTGTCAAACGAAAATAGGTTGGACCGTCTGATTATGTACTATAGACCAAGCAATAATTAATTAGGGCGTTATTTATATAATAGTAGAGGACTATTGCACAGTATATAAACAAATCAATTGAACCTTATTACATTGTGAATTATTGAAAAACACTCAACATTAATCTAAAATATTTTATACTTTTAGTTTTATAGGAATAAAAGTATGTGCTTTCTGTTATAAATTTTAATATTGATTTTTGTTAGCTTTTTATTTTACTACATCTTCACATCCCTTGCGAGACAAACACGACCAAGCACCACAAGTACCCTCAATTTCTATCGCCTCTTCAACGTTCATTACAGTTTTCATACATGCTCACCAGTTTTTGTGGATGAATCACGTGGTCGATTTGATCTTGAAACCTGTGGGCCACAGATACACATAAACTATAATAACTATATAATTTGGACCTTCTACGGCTTCTTCAGCCTTTCAGTTTCACACAATATATCAGTTAAGTCATTTTTACATGTGGCATTCTTTTCGCATGTCTGCTGTGAGCATAGCTCTGTTAATGTTTTATGCCGACACCAAATGGTCAAATTTTATATTATCTCGTCATCAAGAAACTACTTTCGCTTTTGAATTATGTTCAAATTCAAAAAAATACTATAATGGAAAAAAATAGTTTCTGAAGTATTTTATTTAAGATGATATCTAAAACGTAAAATGAACGAACATGACCCTTTTCTTATACCTATGATGATAAAAAGCGTGTGTTGAGCGAGCGAAGCAAGCGTGACGCTGCAGACTAATGACGCACCAGAAGAGTGCTTTCAGTCGACCCTTAGTACCAAATAAAATCTCAAGGGTACACACGCACTTAATGAAGGAACACACTATATAAATATACATATAACTTTTTTATATTTACGACTTCTTAGAAAAACTTAATGTCTATTCTAGCAATTTTTGTGTCCCGAGTAGTAGAGATCTGGATAATGTTTCACGAGAACGTTGTCTGGTTTTTATATAAAAGTTCCTTTTATACATTAATACTAAGCCAACAGAAATTAATATACGTAAACAAAACTTTATCTGACTTTAAAAACATTTATTAACGAATAATGTTAGTAAACAGACAAATAGATGCTGCTGCTGAAATAGAGAACATAGTAATGACTGTTTTAGTCGTTACCATATCCTCCATCTTAGTGTAATGTGTCAACCAATGAACGTATACTCAAGTTGATTGATAATGATCTCGGCAATCTATCACAAGATAGCTAAAGAAACTGTCTAGATAGGTACACCTAATTACTTAGACTAGTCCAACTTTTTTTTTCAGATAATACAGCTAATAGAGATATGAAATAAATCGAATAAAAAATCAAGTTAAATAGCACAAAAATATCACTATCATCATCCGTTTTACGACCCCACTGCGGAGGTCTTCCTCATGGATGATTAGGGGGATGGGTAGGGATGATTTATCCTATTCAATTACATAATAGGAAAGGCCTGTGCTCCGGTAATGAGAACATTAATAGGCTGATGATAAGTTAGATAATTTATTTACAATATTTTCTATGTTTACTCTAAATCCTTAATCTCTTAGGGCTGAAATTGCTGGGAACCAAAGGCACGACTTTAACAAACTTCTTTCACTTCCTTGATATTCATAACTCCATTATTCAGCCTAAAGAATCTAACCTTAAATAAAAATATCATGACCATTTAAAAACCTAAAAACAGTCAGAGACATTATGTAAAACAACTACGTAACGTATTTGTACAAAATATACAGATATGGGTAACAATAAAGCGGTAAGACCGTATCCAAACTGGGCGGTGTGACGTAACTTATGAAGCGTTATAAGCCAACGAAATCCTCATGCATCATCCCAGTTAGCGGGAGCGGAGTTCGGTGGCAAACGATGTGTCATTCGACGGAGTTTAAGTGAAACAATTGGAGCCTTGTATGGATACGAGATCTTAATTTTAGTTTAACATTGGATTGGAAAATATAGGGTAAAGAGAATGCATATACAAATAAGTATTTACATTACAAATAATAGTTTAATTAATTTCAAAATGTGAGATATATTATGATCTTACCTAGTTATGATATTTTATACCCTAGCTCGATTCATCAATATTTAGCGCCTTCGAACTGCGATTCGAAAGTTAAGCAGCTTTTGGAAAGGCCAGTAATGGAATGGGTGACCAAAACGAAAGTTGGCACTAATTTTATTTAGTTATTAAATAACGTAAAATACTACAAATAGCGTGTTTTATTTGCGCTATAATTAGACTCAAAAATTAAAATGTTGCCGAAACTCACTATTCCACGTGGACGAAGTCGTGGGCACAGCTAGTAGGTAATATAATATAACTCGAATTTAATAACATTATCTCAGTAAAGATAGCTCTTCTCGATACTGGAATATAAAACGACTATTAAAACTGATCAAGGTTCAAACATTAAGTTGATAATCTACTATCAAAAATCCAGTATCAAACAAAGTAACAACATTTTATGGAAAATGTTCAGTCTTTATTGTACTAAAAACGAGATAAATTCGTTAAATAAACAACGCTTCCCGTTTTATGATCTAATAACAGCTTTTTAATGGAACCTTTAACAAAGATTCTCAATACCATGGGACACGCCCACGGTATTCATTCATTATTTATTAAAGGGTCCTAGGGTATAGGTACTAAGATTTAAGTAAACATATTCATATTGTGTAAGACCGTGCTAGTTCTCTGGTAAAGGCTGCAAATCAGTGTTTTGCTTCCTGAGCAATCATTAAGCTTTTACCACTTTTGCATCGCTGCGACACATATGTTAATGCGTATTCCATTTCTGAGGCCCCAGAAAACAAGTCCCAGGCGAATTAAAAAAATCTATGAAGTAAATGGACTTTCCTATATTGTCTAGGGTCTGGTGGTATCTCCGTTGTTTCAGGTTTCCGTAATACAAGTGCTCAACTATTTATTTGTGATCTGAACAATGTATGTATTTATGGTTTACAAACGTTCGCATACAACATGGCATAGACCAAGTTACATGATAGACACGGCGAGTTGTAAAAGCTTAAGTAGTTTCTTCGACGATGAATTTACTTGGATGTGTAGTTTGTCACAAACAATGAGCACACAAATGAGCAATTTGTGTTTACCTGTATGTACAGGTAAACACAAATTGCTCAAAATTATGACAGAAGAAAAACATATTTTTTTACTTACCCACGGGTAGCATGACAAGCTCAAGAACGTTTTGTCTACACTCAAATGTCACTTTTCTCGGGTGCACCCATACTATATCTCACTCTTGACCCGAGAAACTGACATTTGGGTGTAGACATAGCGTTTCTCGAGTTTGTCATGCTACGCGTGCTGATTAATATTAGTTATTTCATTAGTTTTTCAATATGATTCGAACATTTTGGTGTATTTTTAAAAACAAAGCATTGCCACGCTTGTTAATTGAGTGTACTTATTAAAGAGGCGATGAGATCTATATATAATTAGGGATGAGTCTTACAAGTGAAAATACTAGTTTCTGTTGTACGTTCGAAAAATAAATATCGTTTTAACATATTAATGTTTAATAAAAAATGTTATTTAACTGATTTGTGAAATATTTCCTACGCTTTGAAAAGTTTAAAACAGAATATGTTACAAAAATTGGCTAATATACATATGGCATAAACTTAGTTACGTAAAATGAAACAACCTAAAACATAAATGCATAAATAACATACGTCCATAGGTTTTTCGCAACCGTAGCACTGTGGCTTGAATTTGTAGGTAGCGTTTTCTGACGACTAGCAACAGTTCCAAAAACATAGCACCTTATCTCCTAAGCTATTAATCGCAGACATGCTATTACTTTTATTTTTTAATAGACTATTTATTTACAAAACTAAAAAAGTAGTCAACTAGCCTCACTACTTTTTATCCCACTAAATTGTAACTTAGAGACAAATTTAACATCAAGAAAACTAGATTGAAATACGAGTCGTTATTTGCGTATATAATTTACATGCACTAAAATATTTTAAAATGGTGTTCTTTTTTCAGTCTTGTCTTGAATTAGTGTAAAATTTTTGGGAGTACATATTTCTGAGCTTCACTTCCTGGTAGTCTCTTCTCGACCTCAGTTCAAAAGGTCACTAACATCAAACCGATTTCAGCATTAAGCGCTTCTAAAACAAAAATAATCGCTGTTCATCAAGAATACTTGTGAAATTTAATAACAAATGCCACGTATAAAATTATATATTCATACGATAATTTTGTTGCGCATTTTACTCACATAATTAACACGAAATTTGTTTTGAGATGGCGACGTTCTTAGAGTGTTTACCCTTTTCACATTACTTAGGGATATTGCTTCAATGTTTAATGTGGGGCCATTATTGTATAATTGTACCCGGAATAGATTTGAATCCTTTTTGAATAATTTGTTTATAAGAAGATGTATACTTTTCGCGACTTACCAAAACAAAAAATGGAGTAACATTGTTATTTTTTAATCGTCTTTTTCTAAAATCTAATAAGATCCCAAGATAGAAATAATATAATTTTGGTTAATTACAGTTTAACACTTAAATCGGAATATTTCAATATCAAATCAGAAATTAATACAAGTACCGCACGAAATTGTTCGCAGGGCGACGATTCAAATTTGAACTATTGTAAAATAAAATTGTAATTCAAATTGTATAGAATACAAACACCATTCCAATATTTCATAGCGACATTTTGATACGAACGCATTTTAAATTTTAACCAGAACAGTAATTGTTCGTGTGATGCGAGAATGACTGGCTGAATCACAAAAATCGAAATTTCTATATTGGGATGAATAAAGGAAATAATGAACCAAATGCTATTAAAAGCGAATTAAATAATGCAATCATCATAAATATTTAACATAGCAAAGTAGTCAACAAAATAACTGTCGGCGGGTAGTCAGAAGCGGCTTGTACGAAGCCCAAATAGATGGTCCATATCGGAGGACTATCTTTAAAATGACACTGCAGGCGTGTATACCAACGTGGATTTCTTCCATTTTATGACTTTTCATACGAAAATATAACGAGATGAGCGTGATGTCGTCGGATGTCTTTACTCCTCGGCGATCGGAAACAGAATGTGTGCCAAAATGGCGGCAACTTGTTTTTTGTTAACGTACGAAAAATTTAAAGTATCGATGATCACGCTCTCTCTACAATCGAGTAATTAAGTAATCGAGTAACTAGCAATTAAAATAAAAGAAACTAAATCAAACGATCTTCGTAAAGATGATGCGACATATCTGATTTTAAAAATTAAGAAGATATTTGCTTAGCTGAAACAGTTGAGATAAGAATTGTTTGCGGAAAAAGAAGTAATAAATATAATCGAAATAATATTGATGTCCATGCACTACAATACACTGCCCTTGTTTAAGATTCGTACCATTATATAGTAATTTTCATGAATGAAGAAGCAAGTCCACAGTATCCACGGAGTGTGTTCGGTCGGAATGATAATGTACAGTATTTTAACGCTGTTTTTGAATTAAGTATAAGGCATAATATTTTATACACTGCACTTTCTAAAAATGCTGAGATGCTCCTTTTTTACTATTTTTTTTTATTATTTATTCTCGTTAAAAATTACATATGTACGTACTGTTTCACAAAAAGGTATCACTTAAACCACTTGGGTTTGTGTGTGATACATTACAATAATGTTGTCTATATAAACATATTACAATAAACTTAAAATACGCGTAGTATTAATAGGTATCAAACGAAGAATATAATAACATACATCAGCATACATGTATGAGGATATCCTGTGACAACTCACAGAAATAAAGAGAATAATAAGTAATAATATGCATGAATCTTTATCTTGATTAATTATACATTCAAATGCAGAATATTAGTCAAAATATAAAATTTCTGAGACAATTGTATTAAAGTTTTCTGGCAATGAAATAGCAACATATAAAGACTTTTTATGACTTTCAAGAATGGGCTATCTAAAAATATATAATAGCAAGGTGACTTTATGCCGTCGTAATATACCTGCGTCTGAAATCGCCATAGAACGCTCATAAACTTCACTTTATTATAAACTATGTAGTTCTTTACATAGAGATGTTATTACCCTTAATACCAGTGTTCAGTAGTTTAAATCACCATTAAATGTTTATTACGGCAAACAATCTTTCGAATTACTTTTTATAGGTACTTCATGATACCACACACATTTACTCATGTATTATGGAGCAATAGAATCTCGGGGAGCTATATTTTGATATCTCAAGGGGGGTTTGGACGAATGCGAGATAAAATAAGCGAGAATCGTTTTCTGTTATCTAAGGAAGCAAGATAGTCTAAGGATGCGTTTAAGGAAGATAGATAGAAGTTTGTAAATGGCGATAGTAGTACTTTGGGTGGCACAGTTAAAGAAAGCAGCGATGGCATTTGTAAAAGCTGCTATTGAGCTAAAATAGGGCGCTAATTTTGTGGGGTTTGTTGATAAATAAAATTCTATATAATGTGCTTTCATATAGCGGTTCAGGATATTTCGTCATAATATATGTTTACATCTTAAATGTATAAGCAATACAGTTTGTTTCATAAGACAACATATCACAGAACGCCAATCAGCTGTACTACTTTTCCCAGTATTTAAGTCCACAATAAGAGTACGCCTACATCAAAAATAATGATCTTTCAAAATTGAAATTGAGTAAAAACATTTTCACAACCTATAGTTAAAATGTTGTATAAAATATAATCAGTGGTTATTCTTTTGAGAAATTTTTATAAATCACCGTTTAGGATATGTGAACACCTTTAAATATAAATCCAAAACGGGAATTTATAAAATTTTCTCCAAAGAATATTCACCGATTTACTTTTAAAATTCACATTTTTTCGATTACCGTAACTGAACTTTTTATTACAGCACTATTACTACTTAGAAATCCCCAGTTTTCAATCCTCTTAGGTGTGCAATATTGACCTACAGACAATTCTGCTAATTTTAACGCATTATAGTAAGTCGATAGCACTTCAACATCCCTTTAACACACAGTCCTTGTTGCTGGATCACAAAATAATAAATATACCAATCACCATTGATTTGTGAGATAGACATTGCACTTATAATATTGGACTTCAGGTTGATAGTTCAATGGCAAATACAAGTAGTTAAGGTTATTGAGTTGCGGTTAGGATTTGGGCCCTAATATGATAAGTTATATTTATAAGTGGTTGTCGCTGTGGCTGTCACGAGACAAAACACAACAAACAAATTTCACTACTTCTATTTTAAACGATGTGCTTCTATGACATCACCAGCCCTTTTGCGTCCCCACTGCAGGGGCTCACGCCTTCCTTATGGATGGTTAAGGAGGATGGGCCATGACCCTCCACGCTGGCCCAATGCGGATTGGAGGGTATTAACGACTGCAAATGCAGCCGGGACCAACGGCTTAAAGTGCCTTCCGAAGCACGGAGTAGCTCGAGATAATAATTTTTTGGTCACCCATCCCGTGACCGACCCTTGTGAAAGTTGCTTAACGACTACGATCGCGGGCCGCGGCGCTTATCCACTATGCCACCGAACTACTCATCTAATGAGTTTCCGCTTTAATTTGTATTTGATGTAAAATGCAGTTGTAATACAAATTATATATCTATCCATATATATCTTCATAGCATACAACTTACACGATAGACAGAGGACCAAACGCCATAGAGCACGACCCTTACACATAGCTTCCGCTTCCTTGACAGATAGCTCTTTTGCTTGCTCGCTGATTTTTATAAACTAAAATCAAGGCTTTCAACGACCTGTCCCGAAAAGTCAAAGCGCGATTGGCTTGGCTGGAGTTACCGTGTACCCTCGCGTTGGGGAATTAAAATCGAAAAACAGCTTGCTGAACGCGGGATATAACTTCCGACCGAAGACAGATTTTCTTCACGTCTGTCTATTAAAAGAAATCTAGCTAAACAAGACGAAAAAAAGCGTTGTTTAATACTAATATTAGAAAGAGGCAAAATGTGATTGTTAAATTGTTTACAATGAAGAGGGTCCGACTATTGGACTGATTTTAAAAAATCTTTAGCCTACAAGCTACATCGTATGCGGTGAACAATGGTTATATCTTATCCCGAACAGCAATAAAGGGATAAAAATGGGAGTGAAAGTTTGTATAGGGAATTAAAAGGTTACTATAGTAACCATTGTTTACTACTCAATTTGTCAATGTAATTATATCCGTGTCGTAATATGAATCGATATCAAAATAAACAGTTCCCTAAGGACCACGAGGGCGTTTAATAAATATATTAAACGCCCTAGAAAGCTAGTTTAATATAAATATTACATTTTAACGTTGCGTTTTCATTATTTGTGATACAAAGTTATATATTTCTTAAATTAGTAATTTTGACTTCCATTTCATTAACAATAGGGATGATGAATGGGTAAAAAAAATGCAATTCTATTTAGTCCATCAGTCAGATAATAGAAAAATATTAGATACGTATTTTTTTACTTCAATTTAACAAGAAATAGCTTAGATAACAGGCATTAAAGTTGAGGAGTGGGGGCTCGCTACGTCACAGTTGAGTAGAAAACGTACCCTAACGTGACGTCATGCAAAATTTCAACTCAATGTAACGCCGTAATTTTATGGTTACGAAAAAAATACATGTTTAATATTTTTTAACACTCTACCTGACGGACAAACAAACAAAAATTAGTCATCATCCCTATTCTATCAGTGCTACAAACTTAAATTACATTATTTATACATCTTTTTAGTATAGGTATTTTATCGTGTTTATTGATATCATAAGTTATTAATCTTATTCTATTGTATCAATTTACATATGTTTAAATTTTCTTGCAAAGTACCATCACCATCATCTTTTACCATCACCATCATCTTTTCCCGCGCGCGCCGATTATGCAAACGCGCATGCGTAATAAATAACCTCCTAGGAAATATGTTATGTCTTTCCGCGCATTTTCACATTTTCGTTTGGATACATTATAAATTACTATTTTCTTTGATAATTTGCACTAGGATGCAATTTTATTAAGTTAGTATTAAATACATTTGTATTAAAAATATATCTATTTACAGGACATCCAAGTTTTGTACTGTTTTAAGCATTTATATAATTTCATGGTTTTTTTTTAATAAAAATTATAATATTATTTATTTCAAGTTAATTAATTTTGTGACGTCATGTAACTTTTTCGAGCTATAATATTTTTTATATCTTTTATATTTTATTTATTTTCTATAAAAATCTGTTCACACGTTCCCAGTCTTAGCTGGGCCAGGCAACAGTGTGACAACATGTACTGAATTCAAAAATACAACCTTGGGCAGTTATACTCTGTTCAAACCAGTTGCACACAACACCGGTATATATTCAAAAGTAGATTGAAACTTACTCAAAGTTTTTTTTTATTGATAGAATATATATGTATATTTTGTGCGGTTTTTCTTTTCCCACCTGGTTACCCTACTTTCTGCTAAACACAATGCTATCTGTGGGCTAATTAGCTGTCTTTAAAATCTATCACCGTTTTTTCAAAGCTATAGCGACTTCGTAACAAAACTCCATAAATTGCTTTTGAACCGAATGATAATTTGAATGATAAATAAACGTAATAAAACCTTAGCTAGACCGGTCGAAACATCGCAGTTAGCATTCGTGGGTATTTCTCAATAGTTTTTAAATACCTAAAACAGTGTCAATTAACGCGGAATTAACGACATCGTTCAATAAAGGTCTTTAAAAAAATTACTCGTTCGGATATTAGATGTCAAATAAATGCAGCATACCGCAGCAAAATAAGTTCGTGAATATTTTTTCAAATGTCAAATACACACAATATATTATAATGCAATGCAATAGAATACAAATATTCTTTATTGTACATACCATTGTTGACAAAATTAGGTTGGAATAACAGTATACAAGGTAGTAAAAGAGCGGATTAAAGCTTAAAGCGATTTGATAAGGGTTGCGATCATTTTAAAATTACGCAATAAAGCCCCTGGTCAGTAAAGAAATAAGTTATGACGGATTGAAATACTCGGATGTACCTATTGATTGTAAGCTTATTATTATTATAGTTATACTTAATATGATTAATAAAGAAATACTTGTAAAATGACGATGACTGTAATTAATAAGTGTAGTATTGACTTGAGAATGTAATTTTACGAAATGTTACTATTAAAAACACGTAATTTCCATGATCGCACACATTCATGTATTTGTATTCGTAAACAGTACAGATTATTAATACTTATTGTATTTTATTATAAAAGATTAATATTTATCACTGCGTATTAAAAAGTATGAAATTGATTTAAGTATGCAATGTTACAAAAGGGTACTAATTATAAAAAGTAACTTCTAATGTCGTTCAACTATATGTTAATGTATTTCTAAAAGGTAATTATGATTAAACAAACTCAATTTAATAATTTACAAAACTAAACATAGGAAACTCAAAAATTAGAACATTGATTGTATTGAAAACGACATCTGGCGAAAACTATGACTGTATTGTTTTTTACTGTTGGCGATAGAATAAAAGAACGCCAATGAACGGCGAGTCAGTGTGAAATAAAGTGTTTATCAAGTAATAATGGTTTAAATCAATGCATCGTCCCAACTTCTGAGGTCGGCCAATATGATATACATTCTGACTAATTAATTTAAGTCTTCAACTCGCTCCAACGCAAGTTTACGGGACCGAAACAATAAGCAATACATGAAGAGTAAAGGACGGCGATCGGAGACCCGATCCATCCACCCTCATTATTTAACGGTGTTCTGTTAGGGAATATTTCACAGAAACATAATCAATCAAAAAGTTATATTTATACCCCTAAAATAAATCATTAAAATTAACCGCAACACCACCGCTTATCTTGTTTCATGATGAGGATATTTGTAATTATGTTGAAATTAATTACATAAATTTGGAATAAGGGCAACTTAATCAAAATAAATTACCCGAATATCTAAAGGTAAAGTTATTTTTGCGATTTAAAAAAAAGACATTTAAAATATCCTTGTAAATAAATATTATTTATTATTAAATAATAAAAACATACAATTATATTAAAGGATATGTCCTTTTCTTATTTATCGTAATGATTATTAAGGTTGACCTGAGTAATTAACATTTGTGTATTTAATATACCGCAATAAATAAATAATATAAATATATTTGAATTCCGTATTTATTCATTTTGATGATTTCTCTTTATTTATAATATAATAAAATAAATATTTACAAAATTGTGAACTTTACAAACGACTGTCGGTGCAAAAATGGCTGTTTAAGCAAAAAGAATAATGTTATAGTAAAACCCAGAACCTTCATAGATAAAAAAAATTATCTATCTCATATTTTCAAAGTCAAGCCACTAGATTTATTAATATAAAACAGATTTCCTGTAAATTAGCTTTGCTAATTCAAATAACGGGTATAAAAATGAATGACGCACGCATGTTTTACCGTTACACTAAAACTCGATCATGGTAACTTTATTGCCAATTGTAATAAAGTTCATATTTGCACAAAATAAATTGCACAAAAAGTTTCAATGTGCGCTTAAACGCTTATTTTACGAGTTTCGGATATCGTTACTTCCTTAGCTCTAAAGTTAGTTTTTATGAGTGTTGCAATATCTGACTATTAAGTGGGAGTTTGTATACATATATGAATGAACCCGAAATGTATGTACACCCATAACTTCCGAACGACTGCACCAAATTAGATGATTATTTTTTTACCTGTTCGTTATTGTCAGGACAAGGTTTACATATCGCACACCTAGATCTAAACTGAGACAACTCAAAAATTTGATTAAGTTTTGACTTCATACAATATTCAAATTCTCTGTGATCAAACGCATCTATCCAACATAACAGATTCAATAAAGGTTTGGGGATGAGCCGCTAGATAACTTTAGCTTTCTTTTGTTAAATCAACAGTGGTCGTGCTCCTGCCACGTAAACAAATGTATTGTGAGACCTCCACATTCGTTTTTTGAGTTGTCTTAGTTTAGATCTAGGTGTGCGATATATGAAAATTAAAAAAAAGAAAATAAAATATATATAATATAAATAAATTTTCACAATCTAATACATTAAGTGTTTGACGGCATGTGACAGAACATTATGACAGATCTTAACGTTCTTCGACACTGTTGTTAAACAACTTTCGCAAGGGCGCGTCTTAGGACGGGTGACCAAAAATTCATTATCTCGAGCTCTTCCGTGCTTCGGAAGGCACGTTAAGTCGTACACCCACCAGTCCACACTGGGCCCTCATGTTGGGTCATGGTCCATTCGCCCTATTCGATTTGGTAAACTATCAACAATCTATTCGATTCTATCAACAAAAGACAATAATAAAAACATTAGAAACTTTTATTTCGCTCTTACTCAGGAAGTTACCTTTAATAGGAGCAAAAAAGTTTACAATAGAGAGGCCTTAAAACCTTATAGCATGTATAGGCAGATTTTTATCTCTTTTTCGCCGTGTCAATATTAATTCCATTATGTACAGAAACTTTTCTATAATGTAAATATGCTTTAGCGACAGCGAATAAGCTACAGGAATGAATTTTTATATTTTCTGTGGATGAAGCAACAATAGCAATATAGAATTTAAATATTTATATTGGCACATGGGTATTGGTAATGGAAAGAATCGAGTAAAGATGGAAATACGCCGAAAGAAAAATAAAGCATAAACGACATTTAAAATAAGACAACTATGCTTCAAATTTATTTTTCGTTTTCTTTTGAGGAAATACTATTAAGACAACTATGCTTCAAAAATTCTTTTTCTTTTTCTTTTGAGAAAATACTTTTTCCGTCCAACCACCTGAAACCTCCCCTCAAGGAGGCTAGTCAAAAGGATGGCATACTAGCTGAATCCTCGGAGTTTGTGGTGTCACCATTGTCAGATTAAGTCCATCTAAAACAATATATATACTAGTAGCTTTTGTCTCGCGACTTTGCATGCGTAAATTATAATCATGTTACCCCCTATGTCACTTGCGCGTATAATGAAAGAATTTTTTAAATCTCTCCAGTCGTGTCGAAGACTATTCGATGCGAACAAACAATCAAATCTTTTCTCTTTATAATATTAGTTAAGATTAAGAGAATGCCTAAATAAAGTCACTTATATCAAATTACGGTAAGTACGAAAGATAAAAGTATTCCAAACAAAATAAGATTATATCGTTTTGAAGATACCTCTAAATGTTGACCATATATGTGTTTCATACCGCTCGTAATAATGTTAATTGAATGTATAATACTCCTGTATATAATATTTTTTATTGCATTATAAGCAGAGGTCGGAATTAGGTAGAGTTATTTATGTACTTGCATCGAAATGTTGATATTAATAAGGACCTTCCCGGGATTTCTTTATTTCTTTCTTTCATTGATGTAAGTTTGGCAACGTCGTGCGTGCAGCAGTTTAAATTGTGTAAAAGTAAATAACTTTTTATTTAAAAAATCACAGGATTTTTTCTGCTCTTTAAAATTAATCTCGGGATTTGAGGCATGTCTTTACTTTATTCTTTCGCAGTATGAAATCAGTGTAAGTACATGAATAACTCTACCTAATTCCGACCACTGATTATAAGTTATCTGAACCATATAGATAAGGCCTGACAGAAGAAATTTTATAATAGTATTATAACAAATTTTCATCTTTATCGAAAGTTTAAAATACTTGTAAAATTATTTCTATTATCCTATTAGCTCAAAAGGAACGAGTGCTTGAAAGATTCGTCAGCGCTGTTGAAGCTCAGTGGTTAAAGCAGTCGCCCGCTGCTGCTATACATTTTGTTTCATTTTCTCGTCAGCTTTATGCACCGACGACTGGGTAAAAAAAAAATATTTAGTCCGTTAGTCAGATAGTAGAAAAATATCAGATACGTATTTTTTTTTCACTTCAATTTAACAAGAAATAGCTTAGATAACAGGCATTAAAGTTGAGGAGTGGGGGCTACGTCACAGTTGAGTAGAAAACGTACCATAACGTGACGTCATGCGAAATTTCAACTCCATGTATTGCCGTAATTTTATGTTTACGAAAAAATAAAAAATACGTGTTTAATAATTTTTTAACACTTTACCTGACGGACAAACAAACAAAAATTAGTCGTCATCCCTATGAAGAAATTTAAGATAGCTTAGGATATTAGGTTGTAATATTACCTACTGTGTTTATGAGGTATATGAGTTACAAACGGTAATGGTCTACCTACATTAACGTTTAAAATGGACTTCAAACTCAATATAACACCGGACCGCATAGTGCTACGACCTCAAGTAACTAAAAACTGAAAATAGCAAAGGCACTGAAACTACCACGAGCCGTGAAAATTAAAATTATGTCCGGGGCCTTACTGTGTAAATACATTTGCTTCAATTTATTTGATATTGTATTTAATCAAAATACACTTTATGTTAAAAACAAGTATTGTACTGTCACATATATTGTGTAAGTTCAATACTCCGTTTTGAATTAAATGCACACAACTCAAGTCAACTCAACGTTGAGTGCGTTTTGACTAAATCCAATGTGAATTAATCGAAGCCAGTGTAGTTACGTGGTGAACCTGCCGATCTTGATTCGAATGGAAGACAATAGACATCGCGACGCCAAGCACCGTTCAACCTCCATGCTTTCAACCACTTAAGATCACTGATTACAAATACCTATTTGAGATATTATACCAGGACTTTATACGGACAGACATTATAGCACTTTTCTTAAGTTTCTTATTACAATCTGCAAATTTCAATTTTCATTTCATTATACAACAAAGAGAGAAATACAAAGCAATGATAATAACCAATTTAGGCAGTAAAAATTGCTTTCATTTCATAGAAAATATAATCCTAAGTCTTCGACTATTATTGCGTATTGGCCACAAAAAATATCCAAAGAAATGAATCAGAACGTTTGTTGTATTATCAGTTTCGCTTTTTATTATTTAGATATTTTGAAGACCGTTGATTTTATTATATTTCGTAAATTTATTTTTCACAATGCTATTTTGATAAGTTATTTTTATCGAATTAATTAATGCAGTTTTATCGCGGTGCGTCCGCTGATTTCTCTTGCCATACGATACGATATCTTAGCGATGTTGTGGCGATATATCGTTTCATTTTACTTCTATAACATGTCTTTTATTGTTTTTTTTGGTTAAATTTTGGAATATACTCATCCATACCATTATTTGGATACCTATATTGTTATTTTTTTTTTATGGGATAAGGGGCAGACGAGCAGACGGATCACCTGATGGTAAGTGATTAACGTCGCCCATGGACACCTGCAACACCAGGGCTACAAGCGCGCTCCCGGCTTGAGGGGTAGTTGAGGGGTAGAGGGAAGGGAAGAGGGAGGGGTTGGGCCTCCGGTACCCTCACTCACACGACGAAACACAGCGCAAGCGTTGCTTCACGTCAGTTTTCTGTGAGGCCGTGGTATCACTCCGGTCGAGCCGGCCCATTCATGCCGAAGCGTTATTTTTTTCATATTATTTAAACGACGTCATACACCACCAGCCCTTTTACGTCCCCACTGCAGGGGCTCAGGCCTTCCTTATGTATGGTTAAGGAGGATGGGCCATGACCCTCCACGCTGGCCCAATGCGGATTGGAGGGTAGACGACGTCATACATCCGCCATATTCCAAACAATATATAGTGTTACTGAGGACGATGTAAGGTTTCTCATGATACCTTATACATTTAGGTAGGTATATTCGTATAGTCTTTTAACAGTTATGATGGGATAAAAACTCACATGTATTAACCTATAACACAAAACACAAATTTTTGAAGCAGTCGTGTAAAAATACAAAATATTAAAACCGGATATCAAATCAACAACACACGAAGGATTTGTCATTTATTAATGGCCAAACTTTGTTAAATTCTAGTTAAACTGCAACAATATCACTTTGCACTTTGGATTACTTGTTTATCTGTTCGTCTAGACTGACTCATGTCGATTCCTTATCATACGCTTGATATAGCTTTGATGTACGAGTATCATATCATAACACAGTAATGATAATAGACATACATAATTTGTCATCAATACATATTTTGTTTTCTATGGTTTTAAAGTTTTATATCAAATATAGAAATTAATAATTCAATTTCCATTTCATAACATAAGTCCGCCTTGTTCGACTATACATAAAGAATAAAATCAACAAATAATTACTGAATAAATTGCAACTGTAATATAATATTAAACAACGACCATCCATCGATTGTCACCAAGCTGTATCTCATGTGATAGTAAGACTATTAAAATTTTCACATGATATGATGAATTTCTGTTCCCGCTATTACAACAAATACTAAAAAACAGTCTAAGATAAATATTTAATAAAGGGCGCTTCCATACAACAAAAATTGTTTTTTTTTGTTCTTTTGCGCGAGTTTAACTAATAATTGAATGTTATCAGCAGAGGTCGGAATTAGGTAGAGTTATTTATGTACTTGCATCGAAATGTTGATATTAATGTGGACCTGCCCGGGATTTCTTTATTTCTTCTTTCTTTATTTCATTCTTTCATTGATGTAAGTTTGGCAACGTCGCGCGTGCAGTAGTTTAAATTGTGTAAAAGTAAATAAATCACGGGATTTTTTCTGCTCTTTAAAATTAATCTCGGGATTTAAGGCATATCCACTTTATTCTTTCGCTGTATGAAATCAGTGTAAGTACATGAATAACTCTACGTAATTCCGAACACTGGTTATCAGATTAAAAGAAATAGAAAATTCAGAATATGATTCACCGTAACGCATAGGTACTAAATCTTTATTAAAATAACTGTCTCTTTTAGCCGACTTCAAAATCTAAAAGGTGGTGGTAATAGGTATGTTCAACGGCGATGTATGTTATTTTTAAGTATGAGTATCACCACCCGCGAAATGTTGACTAATTTTCAATTTTATTAAACAGCTTATCGGCCCTCGGTGGCCAAATATAATTTAAATTTATTACTTATTTAAAAAAGCGTTTGCTTCTCTGACCTATTTCTAAAATTTAAAAGTCTTCCTGACGAAGCTTAAGTGAAGTGATCAAGTTACAATTTTTCACGCCTGCTCTTTACATAGATTCACATTCAACAAACTTATTACCTGATTTTAATTTAAAGCAAGTGAAATCTTTGTAATATTGTCCTGATGCGAATTGAACGAAAGAATTTTGTCACTAAATATGTCTAATAATAATGACAAACCATTTTAATTTAGTCTCTGTTGGTAAGTTACGTTAGCAAAGTGCATATGTTATGATCACAACATTATTAAATTTATTGTCTCTATTTGAATATGAATTTTATACTTAATACGATTGAAGTCAAAATCAATTTATTAACTCTAAATTAATTAGCAGTTTCAATTCTAATTAATATCCAATACGATTTAAAAGTTCTAATTATGTAAAGACTTTGCAGCTAAAGCACGCCCATTATAGTTGGCACAGCTCTTTAGATGTTTTGGCTTTGAGACAATGGTTTGCTTATAGTGCACATTTAACAAATTTAAAATAAATGAATTTAAGCGTTTGTAAGTTTTAATTTATATTATAGTGTGTACGTTCAATGCACCGTGTTAGAAGAAATGCATTTGAAGTTTGACTTTTTGATGCGATGTCAACCAATTATAGATCAATCAAACATTGTACATACTTGTTCAATTTGTATGTATATACTGTGGTGTATCATAGTATCTCTAGATGGCGCTGTACAAATAATGCATTGCAGTGTGTTTTTACTTTTCTCGTTACATAACTTACTTTCATGCTTGAAGACAAATTTTGTCTATACGTTCCGAAATATTGCAGCTTGATTGTCTTATTTCCTGGCTTGATATACTTGACTTGGACAGTACGAAAACCATTTGTCGACGACCCACCACAAGAGTCAAGATATAGAATTTCAAATTACGCTTAGTTGGTGATTTGGTGTTATGCGTGTGATCTTCACAGGAGCGTGGTTAGCTGGGAACGCGGGGCAGAGATGAAACAAGATTTATCGCAATTATTTGTAACTTACAAAGAAATCTCTGAAATGGATAAAACTTTAGTGGATGTGTTTTGATTTATTTTTGTCATTTATTTGATAGCTGTCTATATTTGATATATTTTGTTAGTCTGCGATGCGATAGTTGAACAACTTTCGCGACAGTCAGACACAGGATGGGTGACCGAATTTTTTTCCTTATACTAAGCTGTTGGTCCCGGCTATATCTGCAATCGTCAACACCCACCATTCCGCACTGGGCTTGCTTAGTAGATCATGGCCCAATTTATTTCATTTACAGAGATGGCCTATGCCCCAGCAGTTGAGATATTAATAAGCAAATTATTATCAAGATATTTAATTATTATAATAGATCGTGATAATTATTTCAAGCTTCTATGAAATATAACAATAACAACGTACAATAACAAAGGATAATACGTTTCTTTGAGGTTCCGATAGCTTATAAATCAAACTGTCGACGACCAGATAAGGGGGTCAACCTTTCCTGTATTATTACGAGTTGTTACAAGTAGGGTTTCCAACAACTTCGATAGCTTAATGAACGAACTTTAATTCGATAGTTAGTAACTTGATGTTATTAAGTGAACAAGTATTCTGATAATGATAATTGTTGCCGATAACTTTGCCTGCCTCGTTTTACAAGTTTTACTTGTGTTTTATATACTTTTTTATTTTTGTGCTGTTATTTTTTTTTATACTACGTGTTCATTATGTATATGTCAAAATTAATATTTAGACTATAATAGTTAGACTATTAAAAATAATACTTTGTTTTTGAATAGAAAAAATCTACAAACATTAAATATCTCATTTCACTTCAATTATTTTAAATTTATAGGGGCACACTAATTACTATAGTAGGGGAGTCGAAGCGGGGATTTCGGGATTTACTAAAGCGCGGCAGATTAATATACAGGGGGATACCTTGTACCCAGTTAAGTACCTGGACCAAGTATGAGCCCTATAAAAATGGCCGCCCGGCAAGGACGAAGGATCAGATTAGTAAAAAAAAATTGATCATCTGAAAATCTCGAGCGCGTCAGATTAAGGTAATGTGAGCTAGTTACATGCTAAAAGGTGTACATACCTCTAATCTGACAATTTGAGAGTGACGTAAAGAAGGGAGAAGGCTACAAAGTTGTAAAAAAAAAACTTCACTTTGATATTCTCGAGCGTGGCTAATTTTTTTTTATTTTGAAGGGAATCATTCAAGGATTACGAAAAATATATAATCTGACGATTGTCACAAGCCGAAGTAATAAAAATTCATCGATAAGATTTAATGCGTTTAAGCTACGTGATACTTATATTTCCTTCTCCGCATCACTATTTCTCTCTCTTTTTCTGTCTATTACTCTCTCATTCCATCCCCACTCTGGTTTCGGTTGCCATGACGCCATGACAGCTGATGACACAGACTCGTTCGTGGGGTGATATTGTTTACATCGTATTTCCAACGTTTTTGCTTATTTTGTTATTTTAAGAGAAGAAGAGGAAGATGATTCTACCGATGAAGATGATAATTAATAAAAAATACTCTTAAAATTCAATTTTCATATAATCATTTTCATATAAATTTTACATAAAAAAACATACACTTTTTTATTTGCATGCTAATTCCGGTGCTTTTCTATTTAATTAAGCTCAATGATTTGAAAAAATTAAAAAAAAAATTTTTTTTAGTGTCACTTTAAGTAAATCCCTTCAGATAATCGTCAGATTATGAGATATCACGTCTGGGGCATAAAGATGAACCATATATATCTTAATCTGACGCGCTTGAGTATTTCAAAATGGCGATTTTTTTCTGCACATTCTAATAATGGTTACGCGTTTGCGTCACATCCAAATCGTCAGATTATTATATGAGAGCTTTTTTTAGGTTCACTTGACATCCCCTCAAAAAATCTGACGCGCTCGATTAAATAATTTTTTTTTTCATTTTCAACCCTTTCGTATAACCACCCCCATCATGGAAACGATCAGATTAACATACGACAGTTTTTAAAAATACGTAGGACATGGATGATATTAATATCTGACGCGCATGTCTGTCCATACAACAGTTTTTTTTTTACATTTTTAAAAATCTATAGCCGCTTCCCTCACCGATGAAAAGGTATATATTATATGATTTTTTTTTTGTTATCATCTAAGCTTCGCAACCCAATAGGTCTCTATGACGCTCGAGTAAATCCCGATTTAGCATCGTGGGCTCCCCTACTACTAGGAAAAAAATGTTTTAGGAACCTCAATATCATTTTTATAAACCTATATATAATCAACCCGTACGAGTAAATTTGATGACAGATTACAACAGAATCAATGATTAATAATGGAAACATTTTTAAATTAAATCTAAATAGTATTTTATTTACATTAAATATACCTAATGTGACCATTTTTTCGTGTCAAAACGAGACACCTACTGAATTTTGTATATAAATAGAAAAATATCTATGCCAATTATGGTTTAAAATGTGACATAAAAGTTGTGGTATCTTACCCTCACTGACACGCTCTCTGAGGGATTTAAGTGAAATTTTAATGTAGACAAGTAACTATGTAGGTTTTTTTAAAGCGAGACATTTTTATTCTCCTTTGGGAACAACGGGACGAACAACCTGAAAGCGGGACAATCCCGCCCAAAGCAGGACGTATGATCACATTACATATACCCCTAAGTATTATATTATTCAGATAAATAAATACCATTGATAAAAAATATTGGACAAAATTCGCTACTTATTTCTAAGTAGGTACCTAAAATACTTACGAAGAAATTTACTTTTATTTTATTACTAGCTGTTGTCCCGCGACTTCACACGAGTTAATTATGATATGACAACCGCGTATGATGTGGTTACACGTAAGTGAAAGAATTTTTGAAATCGATCCAGTAATTTCAGAGTCTACTCGATGCAAACAAACAAACAAATTAATATTTCCTCTTTATAATATTAGTATAAAAATTTTGGATACGAAGATTAAAATCTAAGCACGACAGATCTATCCAAATTTTATAAACTAAGATTTTATCTAAGTGTAAAACATACGAAACTCGTTTCAATGCAATATCATAAAGTCGAAAAGAATAAGAAATAGATTTTCAAATTTATATTTATGGATTAACATTAACCTACATAAAAATAAAAGTGCAATTTCTTTATATATTTTCTTTTTATTATTGCTTGAATAATCGTACAGAAAGTTACCATAGAGAGTGAAAATACAAGCAAAATGTATAGAAAGCGACCGTAGTTGACTCAAGAGAGCGCTTTTTTCGAGACGACACCTATCTAGGCCGATTTGTCACGTCCATAAAACCCTCTGAGCAAAATCGTTAGAGCCGTTTCAAGAGCGTCATAACACAGAAGTACGAGGTCACCACAACTTATATTATATGTTACTTCCACAACAGACTTACATGACAAAGAATCTTCTTTTGAACTTATTACAGCTGTTATTAAACTTTTTAATTGACTAGTCTGCGTCAATTCTTCCACGCTAATGCTACGCCACCCCATTATCGACCTCGGTTATCGATTGAATTAAAAGTTTGGATACAGATACAACCGAGAATATTATGCTATCATCATCATACTACTTGAGTAGCTCAAGACAATATTTTTTTGACACCCAAACCGTGAATGACCCTCGTGAAAGTTACTTACAACAAGAATCGCGGGGCGAGTGCATAACACGCATGGAGCTGCCCTGCGATTCTGTAAAAATCCAGACCCGAATTCGAATCCACTCAAGTGTCCGAATTCACTTCAAAAAGCGGCATCCGCTCAAACTTGAATTGGTGATAATGTTTCGTGACATAAGTGAAGTGAGTTTCGAAATGATATAGGATTAAAATATCTAAGACACGTTTAATCAATCAATTTTGTTTAGTATTTTTATACAAAAAATGGAATCAATAGGGTTTCTTTACTAAATGACGAGAATTCGGACACATGAGTGAATTCGAATTCGGGTTTGGAGTTTTACAGAATCGCAGGGCAGATCTAATAATGGAACCAGAAGTTCACGGGACCATTAATGGATGAAATTTAACTAAGGAATTTAAATAGGATTTTGGTTCGAGATAAATCTTAGAACCAAAAAATGTTAGTGTGTTCACTTCTCAACTTTGAGTAACAAAAATATTTGGCAATTATCTGCGGATTGAGCACCCATCCCTTTCTTCTTGCTGGAGGTCAGGGGCACGACCGCCTAATTCATGGACGTAGCCGTAGTCGTAGCTATATCCTACGCTTTATAGGTGTTTCAGATGAATCTGTTGATATTGTTTTAAAATTAATTGTTTTTTATTATTTACATATTTAATCATTGCGTTTTGTTGTTTTTATTTACTGAATAATTAAAGTTAAACGAAATTTACAAAATGAGAAATTGTTACAAACAGTGCTATTTCGAAAAGGAAAACAAGCCAAATATTTTATAAAATATATAAACAACTAATTTTAAAAGAATATAAACAGATTCTTGAGATGTTATACCTACGACTACGGCTACCTCCATTAGTTAGGTGGTCGTGCCCCTGGAGACCCTGGAAATGTCTCTAGATACGAAAATACCAATTGTATTTGAGTACATTCGAATCAAGCTTATACTAACCAAATTAAGAGACGCGGTACGCCGGCTAACAGTTTTGTGTTATAAGAATTTTAATTTTATTTTTTAATTTTGTTCGCATCGAATAAGAAAAGCGAAAGGAAGGAACATAATATCTTGTAATATTTTTATTAGGCCGTATAAACTATGCCAATAATAAAGCAATCTAATTATACTTATATAGATTGTTCACTATTTAGTAAATAAAACATTATAATTCATAAAAAATTACCTAACTAACACAAAACGTGAGATAAACTATACGATTTGTCTTTTCGCAGAACAGATTGGTATCAAATAAGTGTAAAGCTCCAAATTCCACTCAGCGAACCATGTTCCCGTTATAAATCAACATATGTATATCTCACTTTACGAACAGCGCGATCACATGATATAAATTCTAAACAAAGTTCGTGCGATGGTATGGGAATACAATGAAATTCCAATAATATATACCTGCAAAGGTAAATTCATGTAGGTACACACAGATAATAACATAAATTTGTGTTACTTCAAACAGAATAATAATACGTTTGCTCGTATTGTAATGTTTTAGAATATAATCACAATGTTTAAAATCACGGATTTTCAAAGTGCCCGTTACGGTTGAGCTATTGTTTATTAGACCCGTCGTAAGCACAACAGGCGCCCTGGTGCAAGCAGTGCTCTGCCCCCATCGTCGGCGCTGCGCCGACTATTAAGAGGGAAAAAGTTGATAGAACTTAAGTTGTCTTCACTCTTTCGAGTACAGTATGAACCCAGTTTAGATTCATGCTGAGCCAACGTTTCTGGCGGGTGTAACCTGGCCTAAAAATTTCCTACGTCTCGCTGCAGAATCTTCTTAAGAATCTCATACTTTTAGCAGTTTCGCAAGTTTGAACTTTTTTCAAGGCATTCTTACAACTTATGTACATTTTTGGCGAAATTATTTGCTGAGACGTGAACTTAACTTCGACTCTTTAAAGTCGAGGAAATGCTTTTGGCTCTGTTTGTGTTACCCGTCAAGCAACAGGGGGTGAGCAGGACTCTTCTCCATGAACCCACCCGGCCGCAGCTGAGTCACTAGGACACTCAAGTATTGGACCATTGATCCCATGCAGATGGAGAGGCTCGAGTCCATCGAGAGCGTCTCCCAGACAGATGAGGCCCTGTAATGCAGAGGTGGCTGCCAACCACCTCCGCTAGCCTCACCTGATAAGAATTTATTATCGAAAACCTTATACTACGTGCGTTCACTGTAGACTACGCTCTTTTCGCTTGATTTCTTACTCGCGTGATCGTATACTACATGTCCATTATAAGCTTATATATTCAGCTTATAAAACCGATATATGATCAATCATATTTAATATGATTGCTCATATATAATTTAAATTAACTTATATTGCAGTATCCAAAATATTGAAACTTTTTTTTTTAAATTTATATAGGTATTTATATTAGTTATAATTTTACAGACAATATCAATACGTAGCTCGGTAGCGCAACGGATAAGGGCCGCTACCCGCGAATGTTGTTGCTTACCAATTTTCGCATGGATTGTTCACGGGATGGGTGGCCAAAAAATTATTAAATAAAGGCGTGAGCCCCACTGTTCTCTTTTACAGCTCTTTTACATCCCCATGTAAAAGAGCTGACGATGATAAATAATATATCAGAAACTAAAATTTAATAAAGCGCAATTTATTTCATAGCAATTTGGCGCAGCCAGTACTTCAAATTGATAAAACTTTTTAATTTATGAACGGAATGTTAACTTTAACGAAAGTTTATCACAATACAATAGTAAAAACTGCATGAAAATCGGTTTAGCCATTTCTGAGAATAGCCGTGCACAAACGCTCAGACAAACAGACAGACAAAAAAAATAAGAAGTCGTTATTTTGTGTTCTGTTGCGTTTATAAATGCCACTCATAACAGTTTTTTTCATATATCTTCAATGTACAGACATCGATCGGTTACGTTTTTATTATAGTATAGATAGATAGATTTGTTAAGTGTAATAGATTGTAATTCTGAATAAAATGAAATGGTATTATACTCTTTAATTTCAACAAATTATAATTTTACCAACACGTACATTGTGCATGAGTAGCTCGGTGGCGTAGTGGATAAGCGCCGCGGTCCGCGATCGTTGTCGTTAAGCAACTTTCGCAAGGGTCGGTCACGGGATGGGTGACCAAAAATTATTATATCGAGCTACTCCGTGCTTCGAAAGGCACGTTAAGCCGTTGGTCCCGGCTGCATTTGCAGTCGTTAATACCTTCCAATCCGCATTGGGCCAGCGTGGAGGGTTATGGCCCATCCTCCTTAATCATCCATAAGTCTGAGTCCCTGCAGTGGGGACGTAAAAGGGCTGATGATGATGATGACATTGTGCATACATAGCGATGTCTTACTTTAGCAACGTTTGAATCGCATTCAAAAACTATTAGTAAGACCCCCCACTAATCGTCTATTAGCAGGCGTTATGAAGGTCAACATATTTTACCGTAAACATTCATTATCGAAAACGAGTTTATGCAACACATATAACGCTTGTTTATGTTAAAAAATATAACAACGGTGATATTATACAAGCAGTTTTAAGGTACATTTGCATGGGAAGTTTCCATGGCTGTCGACTTAAAGTCGAAATAATTCTTATTCAAATATATCTTTATCTATATCTTCACTCTGTATCCTTTGCGGAGGTAGGCAGACAGGAGCGAACTCCATAATGTACGGTCCTTACATCTTTACAATCATTTTTCGCTTTATCCACTTTCATCATCTTTACTTACATACTCGCTGATTTTTATGGCTTCTGACATTCTGACTCGTAGGTAGTTTGAATCGTCCAATATTATTAAACATAGGATATAATTTACGTGGGCATAGTCGTGGGAAATCATCTAATATGTAATATGAGTATTTAGATAACGTATATTTTATAGACGACTGATATTTTATTATCGCATTCAAATCTATGTCCAACATTCTTATTGTAGTTAACTAGCTAAATATCGTTAGGAGTAGATAATACTTTGAATACTAATGTGTTTTTGTGTATTCCTAATTGCAATAGCAAATAAATAAAATTGGAGTTTTTAATATTAAAATAGCCGCTTTGCACTAAATAAATATGTATGTTTACATAATTCATATACATTTTTTGACTGTTTGTTTATTCCGGATAATCTCTAAAATAGCTGGATGGATTTTGACGGGACTTAAGCTAGCTGATGACTTATGTAATAAGGGATAAGTTAGAGCATTATCCACGCGGACGAAGTCGCGGGCACAGTTAGTAAACAATAAATATTAACATAAGTCGAGCAACTCTATGGTGTGGTATGCTGACGGTGAGCTCCACTAGTCCGTCCGTGCGTCTAAATGTCGAGGGTTGTGTGTGAAACAGTTCCTACTGAATCCCACGTGCTTCCCCTAAAAGTGAAGTTGCATCGGAAGGAACTGAGTGGGCATGCCATCCACATTTTGACTAGCCTTCGGGAGAATGTGGATGGAGAACACCACATATCCTCTGTAGCCTGTCAAGCAGATACAGTACATAAAGCAGGCATATCACAAAAAAGAGCTCTACGGCGCAGTGACTAGCTCATTCGGCCTGCGACACAGACTTTCGCAAAAGCCGAACATAGATGACCAAATGACCTTTCCTATCTGGGGCTCCTCCATGCTTCAAATGGCATCAATCCTTGTTTCAACGTGGATAATAAATAATTCTATCGGCGTGTTAATTTCGCATGGGGATAGATAACCCGCGTAGAGGAGCCCTATTCTGTTTATTCGATTAGATGCTCTCCATAGGATAGGCTCGTGCTCGTATAATGCTAGGGCATTGATGATGATAATAACATATTAAAATTAAATAACAAATGTTTACCATTTATCTAAATTAAGTATTAGTATAATATATTTTAAATGAAAAGCTATAGGAAAATACCATTAGACGGAATTGTCAAAACAAAAGTGTGGTGAGGCTTGTACTTTGGACGAGTGAATATAAACACGCTATGCAACTTTAAATCGGTGTATTTATGCTTACAATATTTTTAATATTATTTAAATAAAGTAACGTGTTAGCTCGGCGGGGATTTGAATCTTAGTGGTTATATAGCAGACCCCTCTCGTGGCCGACGACGTAAACCGTAGAGTGAAAGAATGTGATGTCGTCACTGTCTACGGCCGCCGCGGCCGCACCACAATATTGTGCGTTAACATGTTGCCCCCCTTGGAACATCCTGTTCCAATGGTGGAAGTGGGCAGATCCTGTTGAAGGCTCTTCTCAATGTTCCTGTTGAGGTCTTGACATCCACCACCCTGACGACACCGTCGGAGCCTGGAAACACCGCCGCTATTCGCCCAATAAGCCATCGGTTCGGTGGCTGTCGGTCGTCCTTGATTAGCACCATCTTTCCAAGGCATGGTTGTTCCCCATCTGTCTGCCACTTGTTCCTTATTTGAAGTTCTGAAAGATATTCTTTATAATAACGGGTCCAAAAATGCGTTTTTAAAGCCTGGACTCTCTTATATCTCGTTAGTGTGCAAATCTGTGCATCTCCGACCTGGGGGTAAGATAATGCTGTGAGTGTACGTCCAATCAAGAAATGTGCCGGGGTAAGTGGTACAAGATCTGAAGGATCTGATGAAATAGGGGTGAGAGGTCTCGAATTTAGTATTGACTTGATCTGTACTAACAACGTATACATATCTTCATAATCCAAGTTCGCCATGGATAGTACTCGCTTTAAATGATGCTTGATCGATTTTACCGATGATTCAGCTAGCCCATTAAAGTGGGGACTTTACGCTGGACAAAATCGGAAATTAATCTCATTTTCAGATGAATAAGACACTATACCATCGCAGTTGGATCTTAAAAACTTTGATAATTCATTAGCTGCACCCACAAAATTAGTACCATTATCCGAATAAATCGTTGAAGGCTTCCCTCTACGCGAAATGAATCTATTTAAAGCCGATATAAAGGCCTGCGATGACAAATCCGTGACAAGTTCCAGATGAATCGCACGAACCGCTAAGCACACAAATACACAAATGTATGATTTAATCAGTCGGCAACCTCTACCTTTTTTGTTGGCTATCATTATTGGCCCTGCGTAATCTACAGCTGTGTTTGTAAATGGAAATTCAGCATGTACTCTTTGTGATGGTAGGTCTCCCATTATAGGTTGAAATGATTTTGCTGTAAAACGACAACAATTCATACAATTGCGAGTAATCTTTCTTGTCAAATTTCTACCGTTTATAATCCAGTATTTTTGTCGTAATGTAGTCAGTAGTAATTGGGAACCACCATGTAGCAATACTTTATGATAATATTCTACTATAAGTTTTGTTACATAGTGTGATGCATGTAATAGTATGGGGTGTTTCATATCATAATTATAATATGAATTTGAAAGCCGACCACCCACTCGTAGTAGACCATCATTATCAATAAAAGGGTTCAAATGTAAAAGTTTGTCCTTATAAGACAATTTATGATTATTTAATAAGAGCATGTATTGTTTAGTAAATGTATGTATTTGTACTAATTTACAAAGAGTAATATTGGCCGTACGATATTCGGATGTTTTCAGTGGGCCTAATAATTTATTATTTGAATTACGACAATTATGCAAAAAACGTTTGATATAAATTATTATACGTTGTAATTTTGAAAGAGTCGAATATTTATAAATTAAACTAGAATCTTCTGACTCAGATGATAATAAATTTATATTTGTCTTTATTTCTGGTAACTCAACGCTTGTGAGATGCGGTTGTTTCGGCAATTGTAGTTCTTTTTTATGTAAATATTTAGGCCCTTCCCACCATAAAGAAGAAGCTTTGAGTTGAGCTGCATGACATCCCCGTGACCCTATATCTGCGGGGTTTATATCTGTTGGCACATAATTCCATTCCAAAATATTACTATTGATACGAATTTGTTTAATTCTATTAAGAACGTATTGTTTTAATTTTAACTTTGTTGATTTAATCCAACCTAGCACAATCGTTGAATCACACCAAAAATACTGTCTATTAATTTTAATCCTCAAAGCTCGCTCGGCCTTCTTTGCTAATGTAGTAGCAAGAAGGGCTCCACAAAGCTCAAGCCTTGGCATAGTGAGTTTTTGTTTGAGTGGAGCAACTTTATTTTTTGCTAGTAATAAATGAACTGAAATTGAACCATCATTAGAAATTGTACGTAAGTATACACAGGCTGAGTATGCTTTTATTGATGCATCACAGAAAGCGTGCATTTCTATATAATAATAACGTTCACATACCACTCGGCGTGGTATACTTATGGTTGCCAATTCTGGTAAGTGTTTGATAAATTTGAGCTAAAGTGTCTCTATGTCATGGGGTAAAGTTTCATCCCAAGCAAATCCCTTTGCCCATAGAGTCTGTAAAATAAGTTTAGCCTGTAGCATGCATGGATTAATTAACCCAAGTGGATCAAAGATCTGAGCTATTGTTGACAAAATAGTGCGTTTATTTGTAGTGTGTTTTTCAATATTACTCGCTGATGAAAATAGCAATAAATCATGTTTACATGACCACAATAGCCCTAATGTTTTTGAATATTCATCTCTACTCAAATTTAACAGTAGATCATCGCTACATTCTCCAACAATTGCATTCAATATGGAAGGTGAATTAGAGTGCCATTTTCGTAAATGGAAATTAGCTTTTTTTAGCTCTCCAATTACGTCTTTGCTTGTTTGTATTAATATTTGTGCATTATCGTTACCTGTGATCAGGTCATCATAATAAAAATCATGTAAGATTGTTTCACTTACATTCTTTTGTGAGCAATTTTTGCCTAATTCAACTAAACACCTAGTCGCTAAATATGGTGCTGAAGCAGTTCCGTATGTAACAGTATTAAGTTTGTATTGTTTTATTTCTTGGTCATGATCCGATCGCCAAAAAATCTGCTGCAAGCTTCGTTGATTTTCGTTAACCCATATTTGTCTATACATTTTTTCTATATCAGAGGTTACAACAAATTTGTGTTGGCGAAAGCGAATCAGAATGCTTATTAAATCGTCTTGAATGACTGGCCCTACGTGTTGGATGTCGTTAAACGATTTACCCGATGTAGTGATTGAAGAGGCATCAAATACCGTTCTCAGCTTGGTGGTTAAGCTACCTTCACGTAGAATACCGTGATGGGGCATGAAATATGAACAGTTATCATTTTGTGAATTATTATTTATTGTCATATGACCAAGTGCTATATATTCATTAATAAATTCTATATACTTCTGTTTAAATGATGGATTACGTTTGAACTTTCGTTCTAATGAATAAAACCTCATTAATGCTTGCTCTTTAGAATCACCTAAGATCTGAGGTGATTCTGTTAGTGGAATAGTAACAACAAATTTACCATCTGGGTGGCGTGTAGTTGTCTGTGTGAATATACTTTCGTACTTACTCTCACTCTTTGGTGTGAGTTGTTGAGAAGTGGAAATGGAATCAAACTCAAAAAATTTATTGAGTTTTTCTTCGAGCTCAATATTATTAATTAAATTGCAATGGACTGTATAGGTATGCTTTGTGTTTGAATAGTGTTTGTTTTTGTTTTGTATGGTACCAGAAACTAGCCAGCCTAGTGTTGTCTCAACTAGTATTGGCATATTTTTTCCTAAATTTATATGATTATTTGATAATACTTCCCAAAATATATCCGCCCCCAATAACATTTGTACCTCAGATGGGTTATTGAAGCCGGGATCTGCAAGTTGGATATGACTGGGTAAGTTATTGAAATTGCAATTAATTTTTGTAGCTGGAATCAATTGAGTGATATGTGGGACAATAAAGCAATTTACTTCTATACTATATCCACTGTTTGTTAGTGAGGAAATAGTGACGTCACATCTTTTTGTAATTTTTGATATTTGTTTATTTAATCCCCGTACACAAACTGATGTGGAATAACTGGGAATATTTAGCGTTTTGATTAATGATTCCGTTATAAAACTTGATGTGCTGGCATTATCGAGCAACGCACGAATCTTGTGTACCCCGCCATTATGATCTGTTATATTGACTACTACTGTTGAGAGCAACACGTGACTGACATGAGTTGACGAAAGCGTAATATTATTAACATGGTGTACCTCACTTACTTGTGCTTGTAAATTTTGTGGAGAGTTAGGTAGTACTACACACTCGTTGGAAGTATGAGGTGGAGTTTGTTAAGTGAGTTGAGTTTGTATATGTAACATAGTATTATGTTTCTGTGAACAAATTTTACATGGACCCAACCTACAATATTTATTAATATGGCCCGCACGTAAACAATTTTTACATAGGTTCAATTTCTTTACAGTTTCAAGTCTAGATTCCACTGACATCAATTTAAATTTCAAACATTGATAAATTGAATGTTTTTTCATACACACGGGACACGAAGATATATTTGGTTTATGAGTTTGATTAACGATGAATGTTTTAGGTCGAATGGGTGTAATGTCACTATGTCTGCGTGTTTTGTTGTATGTTTGTTCCATGGTTTCTAATTGATCAGCCCGATTTTTTAGAAATGTCTGAAATTGTTCTAAATTTGGTATCGATTCAAGTGAATTTCGATTTCCTTCCCACTCACGAATAGTGGAAGTATCTAGTTTTTGAGAAACCATGTAAATCAATAATAGATCCCAATGTTCAATAGGCAAATCTAATGTTTTTAGACACCTTAAGTTTTTGTTGATTATATCTATTATGTTTCGTAGTAATTTAGGCGATTCTTTATAAATTGGTTCAATGTTAAACAAAGCCTGTATGTGATTATTGATGAGTAGTCTGCGATTGTTATATCTATTACACAGCAGCTCCCATGCGACCTCATAATTATCCGAACAAAAGTCTAATGATTGTATGACTAACGCGGCACTATCCTTTAAGGATGCTCTCAAATAGTGTAATTTGTGAATTTTTGTAAGTGTGTTGTTATTGTGTATGAGCGACTTGAAGGTGTCATGGTATTCGAGCCAATCTTGATAGCGACCAGAGAAGGTAGGTAAATGTATTGTAGGTAATTTAACGTTTGGCCCACCTGCGATTGTACCGGTACTAGAACCTGTCTCGGACTCCTCGCTATGCTTTTCACTGCTTCGGCCCAACAACTCCTGCGCCATCGCGACTGCACCGAAGTATGAAGTCTCGAACATTTCCCGCTCTCCATACTCAGCATCTACCAGATCCGTTAAATTTTCTATTTCAGTTTGAGTTAAGTCAAAGTCGTTGTATAAATGATCGATTTTACTTAAACGAGTAGTCAGCTCATGTTTTTGCAATTTATTTAAACCTTTACCAGATATTAATGGTTCAAGAAATGATTTAAAAATTGTAAGCTTAGATTTATGTGAAGCTCTAGTACGTTTTAAAGTTTTAAGATCCATATTAAATTTATTCGCGTATGTAGGTTTGCCTATTTCTAATTAGAAAGTATAGTATGCGATGGAATAGTATCCAACTACAAGCTGAAAATAAAATATTATTAAATTTACGCAAAATATATACGCAAAAAATATAGATCGGTAAAATAGATAAAGCAAAATACTTAAATTGTCAGCGAGTGCAAAATATTTTGCGAGTGAGGGTAAGCGCACAGCAATCACCCAGGCAACGCACACGACCGCTCACCAAGTCACGTAGGCCGTGCGAAGGTCACGTGGCTTCGATCACGAAATTTATCTAGAATGCGTTAAAAATATAATTAAAATGCACATTATATCGATTATATTTTCGTTGAGGAGTTGTTGTTAATACTATGAGACAATTAATGGTCTTTAAGGAGAATTATTTCAAAAAATGGGAAAATTGTATCTGATTTAATAAAATATGTAGATAGTTAATTATGTAGTTAAATGAATTAATTTAACGTTAGAAATCTTATGGTAGAACGAATAACTGAAATTTTAATAATAGGAAAAATATTCTAACTCGACACAGATTTGAATGAATTTAATTAGGTACTTGTTTAAACTGAAATGTTGATTGGATCGTACTTACACCACAAGCATTTACCACAAACCCTTTTCTTGGTATTAATATTAATATGTATTTCACGTCGTAATTTTTTTCCTTTTTCGCCGCTGCGTGTCTAGTTGTGTCCTTTAAATACCTCCCGATTCTTCATTTTAATTAAATTCGCACTGTTTCGCTTTCCAATGAAGCATCCGGCTCGAAACTTTATGGTGAGGCTTGTACTTTGGACGAGTGAATTTAAACACGATATGCAACTTGAAATCGGTGTATTTATGCTTACAATATTTTTAATATTATTTAAATAAAGTAACGTGTTAGCTCGGCGGGGATTTGAATCTTAGTGGTTATATAGCAGACCCCTCTCGTGGCCGACGACGTAAACCGTAGAGTGAAAGAATGTGATGTCGTCACTGTCTACGGCCGCCGCGGCCGCACCACAATATTGTGCGTTAACAAGTGTATACTTTTTTATTTCGCCATCAGCATAATGAGACTGCCGGGTAAACAGATTCATTGACGTGACCTATCGTTATACAAGGTCTCTCGACTCCATTCGTAATACATCAAAATGATATATAAGGAAATACTGACGAAAAACGAAGAAATAAATCTTTATCGTAATGTTCCTACTGGTGGAGAATATTTTCTTAAATAAATATGACTTAAAAAAAGTGAAAAATAATTTTCATAATTTTTATTTTATTTTTATATTAAAGCTTTGGTTGTATATTATCTTGAAATTTTGTATGATCTAATCAAGCAAACCCAAGTTTCTATTGTCACTTACCATTTCTATCATCAGACTCTAGATTTAATCTGGACCAAAGTCCTTGGCCTTGCAGAATGTTTCAACGTTTCTATACAGGGACTATCTGTATAGGTAAACTGAAAACACTAAACAATATTAACGTCCCTAAAAGATTTTTACTGTGTTTTTAGACAGATTAGCAAAGAACGAACCAGAATACAGCTTTCTTTAATAAAAAGGGAAATTATATATAAGTCTCTCGCAGTTCATTATAGTAACCCTCTAATGTATGCACTCATAATTAATAACCCGTATTACACGCTTCGTCATATGAATATATCTAAACCTATTATTACAAAATACAACGTATTCACTCAGCTAAACACAAAGAAATATCTGAACCGAAATATAAGTCTTATTTACAGTAATAAATTGGAATGTCATTCTAATAAAATTAACTGTACGGCCTGTATAAGACTATTGTTTAGGCACACAATTTCTTTGTTTCATGGGCACGAAAAGACATTACTCAATATTTGTTATTATAAGTCTAAAACGCTTCATTGAGGCATGATATAAGTTCTCCATTGTTGGCTTGCTCGCACTGATTTCTAGTAAATAGTATACTTTCTTTACCGGCACAATGTGGTGTTTTATGAGCACGAAATAACACTAAATCTCGATACTATTTAAAAGTTTTAAATACATTATCGAGGTTCGGTGCAAGTTCTTTGTATTTCCTTAGGTTAATACAAGGACCCCAAACATGTTTTATAAAACTCTGCCATTTGCCACTACAAATAAATAAATATTAAACAAACATCACATCAGCTAAAGCCCGTATTATGGAGTATCTGAGAGAGAAAGTATATAAGTATCTGAGATAATAATCCAGCGTTACACAATCGCAATAATGTCTGTCTTTCCCTCAAACTGATTTCAAAATGAGATAAGATTGTGATGATTTATACAAAAAGTATAAAAACCCCAAAGAATGGAATATGTAATTAAATCATAAAGTAGCTCGGTGACGTAGTGGATAAGCGCTGCGGCCCGCGATCGTAGTCGTTAAGCAACTTTCGCAAGAGTCGGTCACGGGATGGGTGACCGAAAAATTAGCATCTCGAGCTACTTCGTGCTTCGGAAGGCACGTTAAGCCGTTAGTCCCGGCTGCATTTGCAGTCGTTAATACCCTCCAATCCGCATTGGGCCAGCATTGCCAGCACCAACTTTACCATCCATAAGGAAGGCCTAAACCCCTGCAGTGGGGACGTAAAAGGGCTGGTGATGATGATGATGAATTAAATCATAATTTAATTATATAATTGTAAGAAAAAACAGCGATATTTTTAATTGAAAAGTTTTGCAATGTCAAAACCAATCCCTGAAAATGATTTACCTTGTTACACCAATAGCGCACAATTTATTATACAACGTATGGCGCAACTTGACCAAAGTAATCCACAACCAACCTTCGTGTTTGTCTTGGAAAACGGTACAATGCAAATATTGCAGTGACTCGCAAGCATAGCCGTTTATCTAATACCACATACATTCCCTGGCAGATAATGTATTTTATATGCCATTATACGACACTCCATTCTGGCGACTATATCATAAGGTCGAAAACTGCATACGTGTTTTAAATTCAACTTATATGCAATGTTATCTGGTTGTACTAAAATATGCTTATCAAATCTTGATAGGGCCGATTCCGCAACAATGCGTTCCTTATCGTCAGCGTTTTCTTTTCTCCAGCACGTTGTAGGCACAATAAATGAGGACATTAACATACAAATGAAGCACTTATTGAAATGGCATTATTTAGTTTCTTATTACTTGTGATATGATCAAAATTTGTATTCATGTTTATATATTGTACTATACTTAATGGATACGTAATATTCTTGTTGTTTACTTACTTAATTTAATTTGTCACATAGGTATCTATTTCATATGTTCATAGTAATAACATTAAATTTTAACACTGTAGTATTCTACAATGAAAAACCAGCAATGTATCTCTCTCTGTAGTCGGTCTCTTATCACTGAGGATCGTGGTCACTGGAACTCGTCAAACGAACAATCCTTCTCCATCGATTCCGGCCGGAAGCAGCCCTCACCACCTCGCAGAACTCGGGTAGGGATGTAGCTCATTTCACCCGGTCAGACCATTGTGTCGGTGACCGGCCTCGTGATCTTTATTCTTCTGTATTTCAAACTATGAGCAGTTTTTCAAGGCTATCATCTCCTTATCGAAAAGAAGATGATAGCAGATTAATATTAATTATCAGAACATTAAATCAAATATGCATAAGTCTATATTGTGTTGAAAAATTTGTCTAATATATAAATTAAATAAAAATGTCTAAAGACTTTTTAAAATCTAAAAATAAATAATCAAACTTTCGCTTTTCAAAAAAATATGATATTATGACGTAATTTACGAATGGTCTTAATATGTAATGTCGTTTAAAATTTGTGAATATCGTGTTGAGCTAATACTGATTAATATTAAACAACTCGGTTCAAAGTTTGTAGTTAAACAAGCCGTATAATGTGCTTATAAAGCGTAAATATAATTTAATCGCACCCACATAATTCACTTTCTCGGACATATTTGCGGCAAAGGAATCCCAAACCCACCTCTACTGAGAACTTTGAACTGTCATCTTTAAACTTTGAGACGAAACATTATAAATATTTGCCCGTAACACCATTCTAACTTTTGTAATTAATCAACTCAAATGTTTAACTGAAGAGATGCGACTGGGGAGCCATTTGTTTTGAACATCATACCTATGTTGCTGTACCTTTTAAATCAACTTCAAAAAAGGTGATTATTAATTAGACTAAATGTTTTATTTTGTGGAAATATCACGATTTCCGATTGGAATTATCTGTCTACAGTCATTATTCCGTCCAGATGCCAATGTATTTATAATATTTATCTCTTTCACTTCAGAAGTTTGGGGTTATAGTTAATTTAAACAAGCTTACCAAATAAATAAAAAATTGCGTCAGGTGGTTAAAATAATGGGAGAATATAATTTAATGAAATGCCATTGAAGCACCATTGTTTCAGTGACACCCATAGAATCGTGCCCTGGGTGTGATACTTTGATAGCAAGACAATAAAAACATATCGTTATAAAAGAAAACTAACGTATTCATTTATATAATCGATGTAATGTTTTATTGCCTACGACTAGAATAGTAGGCAGTCGCTTCCTGCTCAATGGTGGATTAATTTTCATCGTCTTTTTTTAACGTGAATAATGAAGCTGTATTATCAATTATTTTTCATACTACTAAATACATTAGGTACACTTTAGAGTCCTACCATTGAATTTGATATTATTATACCACTTAAAAACAATAAGAAAATAAATAATAGACAATTTTCCCACAACACACAATTATTTTATGTAAGAGTTTCGATTGTTGCATAATATTTTCAAAAATAGTATATCGGAATTTTTAAATTAAATAGTATTATTCGTAAACGATTGCATCACCCGTGACGTCAGACGCCATCCAAGCAAATTGTCTGGAAACTGGAATATTCACAATAAGGTTAATTATCCCAGGATTTCCTTTGGGAAGGAAAATTTCGTCACCATGAATATTTTATGTAAATTCTGTTTAATTTTCTGTACCTTTACACTGTACATCTAGGAATTACATAATCTAGACTGTATATGTTGCCAGTAATGTTTTAGATTAATATTACTGGCCTCTTCAAGGTTTTTTTTTAATTTATAATTTGAATTTATTGACTTTTGTTACTCTTAGCGTATTGCTACTGTTATGTGTTCTATGAATCAAAGGGTTTTTTTTTAAATAAGTATAATATAGTTCTTACCTAATTTGTCATTTTTATTTAATTACAGTCCACACTCGAGCTACCGATAACAATATAAATATTATATTCATTAACAAAAATACGGGATACGAGAAGCTTCTCCTAAACATTAAAGAGCTAACATTTTTTTTTTTATGTTAAGAATATCCTAAGAAATTCTGCAACCGACTTTAAACCTTAATCTTTTGAAGTTTAAAATTATATGTAATGTAACCTGATGTACTGATGTTCCTAACATAAGCCGTACGTTGGCGGGTCTTTTTTTGTTCTTTGTTTATTAGAATGTTTGATGTAAATGGTAGGTTTGTTTGATGGGGCTCTTGTTATTGACATTATTTCTTTTTGCCTTGTCATATTCTCTTACTCTTTAACTTTGATTTCAGTGAATCTTCGTCTATTTTGACAAAGTGGATTTTTAAGCATTTTTCAATAAGAAACATTTTCAAGTTAATAACAAATACAATGTAGCATATTTTAACTTTCGTATTGGTCGTGTAAGTTTAATATCTCATTTTCGACAATAATGATATAATGAAACGTTTTTTTGATTGAAATTCGGCTGATTGTTGTTTTGCGGATTTGCTCGGCTCCCTTGACTCTCGTTTATGCGAAAGGTCTCTAACAAAATGTGCTGGTCTATAGGGCTGGGAGGAGACAAACTAAATCAATCATGTATGTTGGAGAAGGTTGGATCTTGTTTTAGTTAATATGAAATAACAATATTAAAATTATCGAGCTTCTATTTCATCACATTAATCATATAAAAAAATAATATTGGGGCACAGACATCTTCTATGGGTGGAATCGAAAAGCGAAAACTAGTTTAACTTGCCTTCCGAAGCACGGAGCTCGAGGTAGTAAATTTTTGGCCAACCATCTTATGAAGGGCCCTTCCCAAAGTTGCTTAACCTCCATATCGCAGACCGAAAGCGCTTACAAAAGTCATAAAAAATAAAGAAAAGTGTTTTTTCTATATCGAAACTTAAGAAAAACTTACTAAACACGTACCTTAGATTAAAATTTCTGTTTTGCGTTTTAAGGTTTATCCAAAATAATCTTTCCTTAGATAAGGTACCCAGATTTATAAGACTTTTCTACTTAAGAGGCAAGCCTAGTAGCGACGGTACTTCGACGATTAATATATTTAGTCAGTGGATATAACTTCAAAATCATCGCTTAATGATTTGCACAAAGAAACATGCCATAAACAATTACAAAAATAAGAAAACACAGAAAAGTGTCCCCACACAATCTATGTCTTCCTTATATTTATTTTTGTTTTGTAACGACACCTTTTGTTATCAAGGAGAGCACACGTTTACGGGTGAAGGCAAACAGTTCGGAGATTATACTACAATAAACGATGACTGATTAATTTCGACATACCCGAGTCATACTACCTCTGGACAAGTTCTCGAAACTTCACGACAAAAAAGTAAGGACAAAACAGTAAACGTGTAATATTAAAAGCTGCAACCCAAATACCGCTCAGACAGACGGCCTCTAGGGCAATTCTACATATGTTAGCGGAATTATGGAAAGTCAATAACGATTCAACTAGAACCTTTTATGACACTGTTCTTGTTACTGGATCACAAAATAATAAATATATCTCTCATATTTGGACTACAGATAGATAAAAGGTACGATGGAAAATTACAAGTAATTTAGATTCTATAGAAATTTGCAAAATTGAGGCCCTGATGGCTTGCGCTAAGCAGTAGCAGATAGGGCATCAATAAAATGAATAGATATAGTGAAACTCTAGAATTCACAAGTAGGAAACTTGATGACTAAGCATGAAGCATATTTGATTGTGAAAAAAAAAATAACTAGACATTTTATTACACATAATAAACTCTTCATATTATTTCTTGTTACGTATTTAGTCATATTCGCTAAAATAAAGATTTACAGGCGTATAATACTGGCTCAATCTAGTTTGTAATTCCGTCAGCCAAGTCGGCTACTGCCATAAAAGCCATACTTTATTAGCGACTGAATATATACACTGAAGGCACACCCGCTTCTCTTTCACGGTGTATAGCACCATCTCATATGACGTCTTTTGCAACTCCCGTAATATGAGAGTCGTATATTATTTAAACAGCCTGACATAAATTTATGAGAAGAGAGTATTACAATTCCTTATTTTGTTTTGTACTTGCCAACTTGAGTATTAAGTAAGCACACATGTGTTAATTATAAGTCATTAGACAACAAATTGACTGGGTTTATTAGGCCGGCGACCTGCAATGTTATAAAAGTTTTTTTATTGAAATTTACTTATAAACTTAATAAGTTTCAACTGGTTTATATAAAATAAAAAACCTTAAATTCCATATTACACACTTTTCGGTGGATACGACCTCTTATGTTACAGAAACAGAAACGTCGACGGCCATAGAATAAATCTGAATCGTTACAATTTTAAAAATTGAAATATCGTACATATTTTAAAAGCGGTTAATTTTTTTTAAGAAACATCGGGCAACTACAGGAAACCACAGCCCAATGTTGCTTAAAAAATAACTGCTTTTAAGATAAATATTAATTATTTTTCACTTTTTTTAAATTTGAAGTTGGTTTCATTTTCTTTTTATAAAAAGTTTTTATTTCATGCATTTTAATGATATTTTGAGTTTTGGGGTAACAAACATCACGCATACTTAATGCAAATTTAAAACTTATATGATTTTCTTATAGATGTTATAGCCATGCCAATGATCTTGACCACACAGCAAGCACTAGCTTTCAAATAAAGAAAGAATCGTCACAATCGGTCCACCCAGTAAAAGTTATAAGGTAACAAACAGTAAAAAAATACAGTCGAATTGATAACCTCCTCCTTTTTTAAGAAGTTTGTTCAAAAGCAACGCAGCCACAATCGATTGCGAAGATCGTCGTCTCAAATATAAACTTGATGTGTGAAAATGGAAGCTAAGTGTGGAACGAGTAAGCTGCCACTAGGCAGTATAGAATATTGCGAACTGAAATATGTTACGACAATTGAAATGGGCGTGCTTCGATGGTTTCGACACAGTTTGATGAAAGAAGCCTAACAAAAGAATAAATCGAATGTGTCAGAAGTAATCCTAGTTCTTAAGGAGACTTTACTTTGACATATTTTTATAATAAACTAATTCAAAAGACAATATTCTGTAACCCTTTTGTTTGTGCATATACGAGTAATATAATATACCTTTCAAGGTTATCTTGCGAAAGTTCAAAGTCTGGTAGTTAATTGAACTCACTGAAGACGTAATACCCAAAATCACAGTGTTATGTTAAAAATTTATTTTTGGTTTAAAGATTTTTATTCTCATAAGAACTAAAATGTCCACTTTTAATTAGATAAAAATTATATGTTATTGTAATCTAAGATTGTACAAACAAAATATAATTTTCGACGAAGCACCATAACTGCAGTCGATGGGTAGTTAGTTACATTTGTCGACGAGCACAAAAGCGACTCTCTGTATCAAAACAAAGAATATATACACGAAAATCGTTATAAACTGCACACACTGTAACATATTATAAGATATTAAAACAATAATTTCACATACTAATCGTCAAGAATTAACAATAAATACTTCTTTTCCATCTACCATCACTACTCCATTCGCTATTACGATGTTTTGAAAAAAGTAAACTTAGTTTTTATCAAGAACCGACGATGTCAAATGATAAAGGTACTCAATAATTATTAAAGTTCAAGTCAACATAAACTGATTCAGGTAGGTGATAGATAATATTAACTTGTAACTTGATTCTTGGGTTCTTCCTACTATTCTAGGTATCATAAGTCCAAAACTTGTTAAAAAATAGATCTTTATTTAAAAAATAAATAGAGGACACTTATTTAGGTAAGTACTACTAAGGTACTGCTGTTCTAACTCAATAAATAATAAAATTACAACACGGGTATTGTTTTAAGTTTTCATAATCACTTGCGTCAAGAGTAATAATATCGACGGTGTTTTACCATTTACCTTATTTCATCATGACCTTTAATCGTGGCCCTTTCAATAGTGCCGAAATACGAGAAACTCATTAAAAGAATCATGTTAGAAAACCTGCCAATAATTTTACCACTCTAATATTACAATTCAATGTTATTTCATTAATTTATTTAACATTTATTATGCATTTACAAAACCAATAAAATAATAATTAAATGTTCTAAATAAGCTTTATCCGGCTTTATCTGAATCCCAACTCTAGTCTAGAGAGACTTCAAAATAAGGTTCGCAAGCAAGCACGCAGAAGAGCACGCGAGAAGAAATGAAAAAAGTTTGCCAAGACCGCAGCGAATATCAATTGCGTCGGCCTCTTTGTAATAATATTATGTAATTTATTTCTACTATAAAAAGCGTGACCTAAATGACATGGCCGGATCCTGTCCAAAGTATCAATCAAAATGTGCAGTAACTATGAATTTGTAAAAATTACATTTAAAACAAATTAAAATATATGATACCGATCACAATTCTCTAGAACATGAGACAAAATATGCCTCAAAAAATTGTGCGTTTATTTTATCAAGATATTTATATATATTAGGTGTTGGTATTACGCACAGAACACAGTATTACGCATAGAGTGAAGTACTACATCTACATAGACAACTACGATCGCAAAAAGCAATTAATTTGCGTTTATACGAGTATATAATATCAGAATAGCTCGGTGGCGTAGTGGATAACCGCCGCGGCCCGCGATCGTAGTCGTTAAGCAACTTTCGCAAGGGTCGGTCACGGGATGGGTGACCAAAAAATTATTATCTCGAGCTACTCCGTGCTTCGGACGGCACGTTAAGCCGTTGGTCCCGGCTGCATTTGCAGTCGTTAATACCCTCCAATCCGCATTGGGCCAGCGTGGAGGGTCATGGCCCATCCTCCTTAACCATCCATAAGGAAGGCCTGAGCCCCTGCAGTGGGGACGTAAAAGGGCTGGTGATATACACACATTATAAACATAATTACTACTTGGTAATAAAGTTTAGATTAAATAAAAAAATACAGCTACCTGAATCGTATTGTTGTTAATAATTTAAAAATTACAGACTAGCTGGAACAAAGAGAGGGACAGAAAATAAAATTGTGTATGTACCGTGTATACTATTATTGTGTGTGTTATTTTAATATTACAAGGAGACAGTCCAATTATATTTATTTGTATAGATTAGCTAGATAGGTCCATAAATGTCCCGCATATATTGCGGAACGTTGCCATCGACTTTCACAAGTGCTTGTTAACAGCCTAATCTGAATAAACGATTTTGAATTTGATTTTGTGATAGGATTATTCAAATTGTAATCATTTATTCTGGCAACCATTCACTTTCAAGAGATTAAAGTCAAAGCTTTGCTCGGAATTCAGCCGACACCGATCTAAAACATTGTGTTTTCGTTCTGCAGCTTACATTAGACATTCATAATATTTCGAAGATGGTACGTGTTCTGCATATATAGATTTTAGAAGGCCTTTAAACTTTCAGTTTCTTTTTACAATGTCGACCTATTAAAAACACTCTAAACAAACTTCAAAGACAAAGAAATAAAAGAAAGAATTAAAAAAAGCTTACTATAAGGTATGCGACGATATAACAGATAAGAATGCTTGGACTTAAGATGATCTAGCAACTGGATAGGTCATTTCTGCTAAGCTCATTATATATCAAAAATTATCTTGTTTCCATTATTATTAAATTATTATGTTATCATTATAAGATCATAGTTTTTTACTCTCTATTTATAATGTATTGATCTGGTAATGACATGATTTTTGTGAATGTCATTACTCCTATTAGATCTGGTGAGCTTTTTGCTCATACTTCTAATCAGCCAAAAGTGATTCTGGACGAGTGATGATAGGGAAAAAAATGTTGGACGATTCAAAAGTACTTTTAAGAATTCTATTTGAATAAAGATTATTCTGACATTGACTTAGAAAGAGCTACGTCTCATCCCAACATGGTTGATTTTTTATGCAGTCGGTATAATATAATTTGCACCAGTAGCAGTAGACAAGACTATTGATTTTAATAGGCAAGACGATTGGGTAAAAAAAAGGAATTTTATTTAGTCGGTCAGCCAAATATAGAAAGATATAAGATACGTATTTTTTTTAGCTTATATAAATAGCTTAGATAACAGGCATTATAGTTGAGGAGTGGGGGCTCGCAACGTCACAGTCTTAGAAAAAATGTACCAAAGCGTGACGTTATGCGAAATTTTAACTCAATATATCACAGTAATTTATTGATTACAAAAAAAATACGTGTTAAATATTTTTCAACGATCTGCCTGATAGACAAACAAACGAAAACTAGTCGTCATCCTTACATAATATAAAAAGCATGACAACAAAGCACAGAGCTTTAAAATTTATTTTCATTTATTTAAGTATCCACCAAATATGTATTCCACAATTCCATCCAAAAAAAATACTCAAATAACATAATTACTGATACTGCTATAATATCGACCTTTGATCAAACAATTGCTTATTCAATAAAACACATCGTTTCTAAAGTAGCGAAGTTTATAACAAACACAGTTTCCATGTGGAAAGTATCGACTTTGAAGGTAGACAAAACAGTATGGTAATTCTGAATATTTCTTATTACCATGCAATAAAGTTTACATTTATAAATATAATTCACTACAGAGCAATCAAAACCACCATAATATTGAAATAGCTTTTATTTCCGTTTTAATTTCTACTTCTACTTCTCTCTTTAAAAAGATTTAATATAATATTCATTCATTCGCGAATTTTAAATAATCAAATAAATTCAAGCAACATCATTACGATTTACTAGATTATTTGTACCTAAAATTTAAAAACCACAATTTGTTTTTAATTGAATATGCAAATGACTTTTTCGTACCGGGGACGACATTATTCAAACAAAAGTAAGAATTTAATTTACGAAGGAGCCACGAAATTTCCGTTTTAATGGTTACTCCAATCTGCTGAATAAATAAATCTTGACAGAGTATTATATCCGTAAATTATTGTAACATCTACTTGCTTATAATAATTTCTCAAGTTAAATACAAAAAAAAATATTTAATGAGCGAGATAACGATAAACGCATAATAGTCTCACTTAGACACCGTATAGACAAAGGTCACAAAGAGGTTGTCATTAACGTTAGAATTAATGAAATAGAACTAATGAAATAAATTAAACGTTAGAATTAATGAAATAGGATAGCATACACACGAAGGCCAAAATGTTTGACATTCGAAGCTCCGCCAGACAGTTACGGCCACAAAACACAGAAAAGAGGTTAGCAAGGCGATTATGCATCCTTTGTACGAAAACCGATATCACCAGTCTTGCCCCCACTTTTCGTCCGCCATATATCAGACGAAATATTAGACCAATCGGACAAAAAATATGCACACACTTGCATTTAAATATGCCAATCAGAACGCTCCAATATAACCATCACCAATCACGCTCAACCGTAACAGACAACTGGATTGCGTAAGAAACGTGTAAAAGCCATTTTAATTTTACATATTACACTAGTGATTGACAGAAAGTGATTTACTATCGATATTGAAAAACAACAAGATAATGAATTGAAATGATACTTGAGTAATTATTTCTTTATATTATTTTAGATTTATATTGAATTGTATTAATTAAATGTGTTATTTTTTCTTTAGTTATTAATATTTAAAAAATCGTGTTTTTTTATGCTTATTAATTAGTTGGTCGATTCAGTAATAAATATTTAAATCACTTCCTAATAATGAACTTACATTGAATCGGTACTAGTCGTACTTAAATATTTATTTGCATATAAATGTTTGTTTATAAATAATATTTTTTTACGTTATTGTACTCGATTTCGTATAGAGTAAACAGATAAAATCATCTACACCGCTTAAATGAAACTAAGAATGTTGACAAACAATATAATGTAAATGAATGTATACAAAATAAAAAATACAATTAGTACAATAAATGTTATTGGAACTGACCTCAAACGGATGTTGATGATTTAAAAACTGTTTTTATTGATGGTTTAAAATAAAAAATTCTAATTTTCTATTACAATTTTAGGAATATAAAAACAGATTCTTTCATTACACCACTCTCATTATTAAATTAATATACAAATGCATACCAAAGGAAGACAATATGGTAGTCTAGAATAGGATCATTCCCTCTGGAAGTACCAATGAGCTAACCATCGCTCTACCCGACTATATTTTAGGGGGTTTAAATTATAATTTCATTAAAAGTAAATACATACAGTGTACATAACATTTTTATAAGGAACTGCACCGTCTTTTAGACATCTTTTTTCTTCACGTCGTAATCTTCATCGCTAAAGTGTTGTGAAGAAATTGTTATATTTTGGTCGATATCCAGTCTTTACGACTAGTAAAAGTAGTCCACTTTTCATGTATGTACACCAACAAATTCAAACTCAACGGTTTTTATACATTTTATTTATTGCTATTTGTTAATTTCTAATTAAATTTAACTTTTATTATCACTACTTTTATCGTCCTTACTTTTTTTAAAATTTTTACTGACTAATACAAAAATATAATCGATAAAATGTTATCATGGCACTTCGCTAGCGATCTACTGTAATCTAGTTACTATTTAGAATTTCGCGATGTTCTTTACATTACATGCTTAGTACGACGCAAAACATATGCGTACTTCACCAGCAATGTATATTTTCTTGGAAAAAATATGTGATTCACACTTTTGAACACATTTCACGAATTTGGAATAAAAATAATAATTTTAATGAAGGCCATTCTTGAGGATTGTATTATTATTTTACAGTTAATAACCAAACAGCCGGCATTTTTAACACTTTTAGTGGCGTGTGTCAAAGTACTTGCAGCGCGCGCGTTCGTAAATCACTAAACATTTCGATCGCGTGGTGAAGTCATGATCCTGTACGTTTATCCAGAATCGTGGTTACGCTTCCACAAGGCCTTTCTAACGTCTTTCAGTATTTTGTGGTTACTGTGACGAAACAAAAAGCAATTCGAACGCCTAGTAAAACGTACGTGTACATTTTTATAAAGACATGCTTACAAAGTTTGCCTAGCTCGCCTGTCACTCTTTAAGGCCACACTGATCAAAGATGCAGTGTTTCTATCAAACTGATAATGCGTTTGTCGCCTTAAATCTGTAGCAGGTGGTATTCTCTTAGCTACGCTAAAGTTGAATACCGAAGACCATTAGACCTGTGATTAGCAAGTAATGGCGAATCAATCAATATCTTACTGTCCGGTTATTAATTTTAGAATAATATTTTTTGGAATTGCTACTATGTACCTTGTATTCTATTGAGTTCCCGATATTTCAGCGTTGTTGCAAGCGTCATGATCACGGAGTAACTGAAATGTTGCGGGTCTGTTTTATTGGCTAGATATATAGTTAAAGAGCTAGATAGTTATAGAAAATTAAAGGCCCTCTTACGTTCGATAGCTATACTACTGTACACTAAGTCACTACTAACTCGCACCTATTCAACTGTATCTGATCGCGAAGCGAATTTTTTGACTCTTCTATTTTTAACATATGCTACTCACTGGACTCTATAAAGAGTTTTAATTTATGTCATTAGGAATTCATAACATTTTCCTATGTAATCTATTAAAATTTGCCCAAATACACACATGTGAAATACCGAAGTATCATTACCAGTTTCTCATTTGAATGCCGTTCCGCATGCGTGATAATTCAAATAACAAAGCACGAGCGCATGAAATCATGTCACAGGGCAGGAGGGAATTGTTGTGATAATGTAATAGAAGTATTAAATGAACGGTCTGTTATAATTAAACTACCGTAGGCCGATTTTGATGATTCTTACGTCAATCGATTCGTCTTAACCTTGCGAGTGTCACTAAAGACATGACAGTAATCAAAATTCACCACAACGACAACCAGACGCCATATTGTCTAAATGAAAAAAATAAAAATCGATGAATTATGTCAAGTGGGGTGTCGTTGAATGGGTATTTTAAAATCATCTTTAGGTTCCTTTTATCATTTTTCATTTAAAATAATAGTTTAGGATATATAACGATTTAAAGTTGTTTAACAAAACATTCTCGCAAATTTTCTTACTTATTGATTAAAGTTTTTATTTAAAGTATAAACGATATACAAACAAAAAAAAACAGTGAAAAAGCATGAAGAACAAATATTTTTGGTAAAAAAATGAAGCATATGTAGCTTTGAGCCGAGTTAGGTCTTTAGAGGGACTAATCATCAGTAGTTTAGACCACCGCAAGTTACTTAATAATCCCCACGATATTAACTCCCTCAATAAAATAACTTGATTGCGAAATTTACCATCTTATGACGAAGTCAACGAATCGTAACTAAAAAGTATAAAAAAAATATCAGCTATCTGAGGTTGTTATTTAAGTTATTAATTACTTTTTTACTTTATATATTTAAGACTGAAAACATTTAATTCCAGAAAGCAAATTACAATTGAATCTCTTATTTAATCAATAACAAACTTTCGCTTTTTTATCATTTATACTATTTCTGTTTACATTAACAGATCTTCTTTATGTCCAACACTATTATCTCATAAAATATAACCAATAACATGTGTCAAGATAATAGTACCTATTACTAAATTGTCGGTCACCATATACGCCTACGTATTTTTACAAAGAACTATAACGAATTTGATAAGAGTCATAAAGTTACTAAAACGCTAACTACTGATGATCAAATGACGAAGTTAAACTAAGTTAACTAAAACTAAGTGTCTATTAAGGAGCTAATTATGTTTTTGTCACATCCAAGTAGGCTCTTGAGTAAGTGGGGTCTCATGACAAAGGAGACGTAAAACGTATTGAGAGGACGTCATCAAGTTGATGTTATAAAAACGAGTTCGTTTGGTCTTTATTTGCAGAAGTTATTCATACAGTAAAAAGATTAAAAAAATAAAAGATTTACATTACTCCCCGTTTCGAAAAAGTCGAAATATTTTTATCTGCATGCTTACTACCAATCTGCTCTATGCGCATGCGAATGTGTGCAGATTTTGAATGAAAGCTAAAGATATAGTTACTCATATTGTCCTGCTGGAATGCATCAAAGAGACCAACTATTGGGTGAGATACCTTAACTCAATAGGTATTCTCAAGAAGCCGAAGTGCTATAGCGCAGAGTGTTCCTAACTGAGTTAAATTGTCTTGAATGATGGGAATGACTTTGATTAGACGCAATGTAAATTAGAAATTGATTCGACGTACGCCTAAAAAATACTTATGACCAATTTTGTGTAGTTCCAATCCTCAGCAGTCAAGATAACTTTGTTATTTAACAACGGGAATATTAATCAAAAACCCATAGTTATTCTTCTTTTAAAAATTAAATATAAAAATTAATAATTAATAACAATATTTTGTAAGTTATTTAAGAAAATAGGCGAAAACTGACCATCTCTCACTGATTACCGTAACTACTGGGCTATTTACCTATATATTACAGTAAAACTTAAAAAAGTCTCTAATTCTTAAAATGGTCTCTATACTGTACATAATCCTTTGTGCGCAAATCCGATTACAATGTTCTCTGCCAGTTTGGTTTATCTTTTTACCCTTACCCTCCTTATTGAAAATGAATCAAAAAAGTTCCAATACTATGAAATTAGCATTACTTTTGCTCGATGGTACATATATTTATTGGAAACTACTGATATAACAGACGTTTCACTTTTTTAACTTTTCCAAATGGAAAAAACAAAAAATGTCATATACTAATCCATCACTCGTATCGCGTAACTTATGGTCCTGAACTGTTTCGTTTTTCCTTATATTAACCAACGTACCATTGTTCTATACTTTTATAAAGCATGAGGATTTTAAAACAATGTTTTGCTGATAAAACTAAATTATAATAAAGGGAACACCAAACCTTAAGTGTATGATTTTTATCGAAAACATACTCATAGCAAGGTCATTTCGAGTTCGTTTAAAATCAATGTAACTAATACTCTAATTTCCGCATTAGCATATTTACAATGCAAACTGTTTTGTTGACACCGTTGACTTAGAATAGCGTAACACGCATTATGTGTGGATAAGTAGCTCGGTGGCGTAGTGGATAAGCGCCGCGGCACGCGATCGTTGTCGTTAAGCAACTTTCGCAAGGGTCGGTCACGGGATGGGTGACCAAAAAATTATTATCTCGAGCTACTCCGTGCTTTGGAAGGCCTGAGTCCCTGCAGTGGGGACGAAATAAAAGGCTGTTGATGATGATAATGAAGTCACTAAAGACTTTTTATACGACTACGAAATTGATGACGACTGTTACTTCGGAAACGACGTTCGATGTTATGGTGGATATTGTATCATAATATCTCCTGCTTTAATTTACTTAGTTATTTTTAAACTCGCAGAGAGTAGGGCAGAGCACGGTAAAGTTGACGTTTAGTCGAAAATTAGTCGAAAACGACTCTTGTTTTGAAATAACAGAATGTTCTAAAAAGTCAAACGAAAAACTTTTTTGTGTCTATTAGTTCTGGTTTCATGAATGAAACTTTAATCGTAAAATACCTGACTAAATTTATCTATGCCAACTAATTAAAATTCTAACATTGCAAGTGTTTGTTATCTGTTGTTCATTAACACAAATACCTATATTAGACATAGGTACATGTTTATAAGTTATTAATATCCAAAAATTTTAATGTGTATCGGTAAATTCCAATAGAAATAGAACGGTGGTAATTCATATTCGGTTAAATTCATTTGCAACGTGTAATCACTAATGTGAAATAAAAAAAATGGCTGCAAAGAAGCAATTAAAACAAAAGAAGAAATCTATTATTTGGAAAAAAAAACAAAATATTTCATCGATATGGTCTTGGAAGAAGATGTCTAGTATTTCGAAAACACGTAATATTTCATCAATATGATATTGTCAAGTGATATTGCCAGTGTTTTATCTCAAGTACAATTTGAAACTACACAATTGGATAATATGTTTTATATTGAATAATGTTACGTTAGATTCAATACGGGCTATGTGTTACAAAGGTGATTTATTAACAAATAACATGCATGAGTAGCTCGGTGGCGTAGTGGATTAGCGCCGCGGCCCCCGATTGTAGTCGTTAAGCAACTTTCGCAAGGGTCGGTCACGGGATGGGTGACCAAAAAATTATTATCTCGAGCTACTTCGTGCTTCGGAAGGCACGTTAAGCCGTTGGTCCCGGCTGCATTTGCAGTCGTTAATGCCCTCCAATCCGCATCGGGCCAGCGTGAAGGGTCATGGCCTATTCTCCTTAACCATCCATAAGGAAGGCCTGAGCCTGCAATGAGACGTAAAAGGGCTGATGATTATGATGATGGTGATGAACATGCAAGGAAAAAATCTCACAAATACTTTGTGTCTCAAATAAAACGAAATTGATTAATAGCATTCACATTTTTATAAGTTTGACTTTGAAGAACATAACAAACAAATCATTGGACGGAATATAATAATACCTTTGTATAAGACAACATCAAGTACCGGTATAATATAACTCATGATTATAGTGATGTTAGATTTGTTCTATTATTATTTCTTGAAGATGTCAAGAACATATCGACTGGTTGCTTATTAGTACATGTTAACTGCAGTCGTGCTAACAAATATTGTGTAACTTGACATTGGCAAAACAATTTCTAAGCCATTATAAAACAAGGCAAAAACGTGTATTCATTTCAGTATATTATATTTGTAATGTAGGTAAAATTATAATAAATATGATTACTTGTCATAATGTCCTATTTCGATGTTGCATTATTACAAGCAATAATCTGAAAAAACTCTTAAGAAAGAAGGTAAAAAAAGCATTTATTGACCCACAAACACATACGATCACATAAAATATAAGAAGCGACATAGCAAAATTAAATTAATAATGACAGTTGGGTCAATAAGGGCCGCAATTCTATTAACAATGGCGTTTCAATAACAAACCAAAGACACAAGTTTTGTAACTAGAACACATGTAATAAAAATACCTATCACCATTGATTTTAGTAGGACGCTATTGCATTGATAATATTGGACCCCAGGTAGACAAAACAGCGGAAATTGCTATAATTGAAATGCCATTATTATGAACATTAGTGGAATCAAGTGATCATCCTTGATCTTGTCTGTGCCAATATGTTTCTACGACGTATAATGGCATATGTTGTTACTTAAACATTCAGATTCAATTATCTACCTAAAGAAACAGATAAATTAAAATTATGCTGTCTAGCGATCTTTGTATTCAGTCATCTGTTCAAGCCCAATGGGAGTGAAAACATGAAAAAACTAAATCCATTTCAAATGCATTACGCGCTCGAGATCCAGGAAATTGTTTTACAGTTCCGCAGTTTTTCGCATCACTAACTAGATAAAGAAAAGAAGCCTTTAGTCAAAGGCTGTCAAAGCTATTGCTGATTTTTCTTGTCATGATATCAGAGAATGTAATAAAAAAAAAAAATTATTAATTTTATTAATACTCTTGATTGTAATTTAATTGATAAATGCTTTGTAGTTTAAATATTACGCGATTTCAAGAACTGCAGATTGGTGGAGGCTTTTAATTTGCTCTTATTTAAAAAGATTATAAGTAATTATGTGATTCAAGTAGTTAGCCCCCTCCAATAAAACAAAATAAATAATTAAATGATATGAGATATTTAGCTTTAGGTTCTTCGGTCCATGAAAACATGATCATAAATTAGCGTGTTATTTTGAAAAGGGTATTTCGTAACCCAGAACCAAATATGTACTCAAAATTACTAAGTGAACATGTAAGGTTAAATAAGTATCGTAAAAACATCAACTCGGAAAAACCTAAAAATGTATTTGTCAGAAAGCTGATTTTTTTTCTAGCCTTGTCGATAGGGTAATACAATCAACCACAAACTGTTGTGATGTGATGCGTGAAAAGAATAGATACCTATAGCATCAAGTTTTATAGCACTATAAACCTGTACAACCTTCTGACGGCGATAAGGTGACACTGTATTCGGTTTTTTACGAAATTGGTATATTTTAGAGAAGACTTATTTGTTATTATCAATATATGACCCAACATTAATTTCTTTAGACTTAGGATTTGATAATCATTGACAAATTTCACAATAATTGTTGTTGAATATTTAATGGTTTGTTAATTTTACGATCCCAAATCAATTCACGTCAAACTCGCAGTTCAACTAAACATGTTCAACTAAACATTGCTCGGTTTTAGTTGCATATTGGTCAAATAATACCAATAAAAACACATGTTAGCTTCTTGCTTATACCCACATTGATAGTGTTGGCTACGCACCTGCAAATAAATTAATCCTTTCTATAATTGTCACATATGTACCTTCTTCCTTGTTACCTCTTCTACTTCTTTCCTACATTCTACTTCGATGGTGAACGACGTATCCGACATTTTTGAAAATAGTCGTCCATTCCGGTTAGCCCCAGCCACAATAATTTCGCGGGAAAACAGCTAATTTTATTTAAGTAATCAAAAATAGTTATGTTTTTTATTTTATTTGTGATTCTCTACCTCGAAATATCAGAGAACCATCCTCTTTTACACTCCAATAATTAAGGAGGATGGACCCTCCACGCTGGCCCAATGCGGATCGGAGGGTATCAACGATTGCAAATGCAGTCGATACCAACGGCTTAACGTGATTTCCAAAGCACAGAGTAACTCGAGATGATAATTTTTGATCACCCATTCCGTTATCGACAATTGCGAAAGTCGCTTAACAACAACGATCGCGGGCCGCAGCGCTTATCTTGTACGCCAACGAGCTACTCATATTATCATATTGGAGTTTCGAGAAGTAAAGTAGGATTTTTGGCAAGAACGAGACCGGAGGAAATCTTATATGTGCTGTGGATAGAACAGTTAGGAGGAAGGGAGCAGGTCATATTTTCGATTAAATAGTAATGAGTTTTCTGTTCTCTGTCCATCTCATTGAATAAACTATTCATTACGTCTCGTTTTCTCTTACAGTTAATGCGTTAAAGTTCAATTAAAACTGTTAGCGTTAGTTTGCCTGGAATTAATTTCGCTTGGCGTATGAAATTTAGGTAGCTACGCGGTACGATGAAATACAAATGTCAAAGAACAGAAATTCTTTTTAGAACAATGGTAGATCTGTCTATCCTTCGTGGCTTTCGTGGCTTCGTGAAGAAAAAGAAACTGCCTTCATCGGCATTCCTAGTTTGCCAAAGTGTCTGAATTATATATTTGATCATTACTATATATTTGTTCAATTTTGCATTCACAATGCTGTACCCTGTGGTTGTATCGATCATTATAACAAATAAGAACAACTCTTTTTAAATTAGAACAACAACGAATCAAGATTTTTCAACAATTCCAGAATTTTTTTATCTTTTCAAAAGATCTCTTGCTAGTTCAAAAATCAACCTGAAGTTGTCATGATGAAGTTGCCTAGTAAATCCAGTAGAGTTCGGAAAATCCCAGCATTACAGCATATTCTTGACGTATCTATTTGGTTGAAAGTCACTGTGATCGTGTTATCGCGTGTCGCATGACGCTAACTTGCAATTATACCCCGGACAGTATGCAAAAACCAACCGGGCTATCTCTTGATGCCTCCAAACTAGTACAAATCCTGGAAAACCCGGACCAATACAACAACAACAAACTAGGATAATAGTGTGCAATTATACATAATATAATTGTGACAATAGAATGCAATAACATTTTGATTTAACTTTACACGCGCTTTTGTAGAGTGAAATCGATAAAAAAATGTGTTATTAAAATTAAACCGACCAAAATCTAGGACTTGTGCATTTAGAATACTATACAAATATTCAACATTGTAAAATGTACAGACTTATTAAAACTTAGTTTTCTGCAGTATACTACTTTAGGGATTATTATCAGTTTTTTTTTTTAATATTTCAGGGGAACCACCTGATCAACTTGCCTTTCATGACACGCGACAGCTCGAGAAGAAACATTTTCGGTAACCCATCCTATACCGGCCCTTATAAAATTTCAAAGTTCAACTGGTTTTGTACCAAGAAATAACATTCAAAAAGGTAAGATATAATTAAAAATTGGAATATTGCATCACACCTATTTTAAAGACTCGTGGTCAAAATGCGAATTAGTTTTGTATGAAAATCCCTCGATAATAACTAGAAAATAAAGTTACCCCTAACATTTCTTAGATTTGTCTGGTTTATTTAAAAGCTTTTTTGGGGAAAAGAAAAACATTTTCACTTGTATCCAGTTGCGGCCAAGGGCAAAAACAACTGTACTGTTAATTCGCCATCCTCTGTTCCTACCTAAATACTAATAATATAGGGACGGCAGCTAAAATAGTCTTTAAACCCAGTCTCAACCTTTGATTCGCAAACTTAACTCTAAGGACTGTGTCAATAGACGTCTTTGGCGCCATTGAGGTCGCCTCTTTCTCGTTTCAATCAATTACTATAAACAGATATTTAAGTGGCTTCTAATTCAACATTTAATAAATATTTGTTCTCATTTTAAGTTCCGCTTTAATGTCAGATATTTAATTATTATCACGATATTATCATCGATTAATCATAAATAAATAACTTGCAACATCCCTATTCGCAGATAATACCGATTACGCCATGTTATCGATAAGTAGTTGAAGATATTCCACTTAAAATAAGGTTATCACACAAAAGTAATTATTTCTAACCTCAAATCTCAAGTTTATGTTAGCAACGCAAACATTTATTAGACAATACTCACGCAGTTAGAGATGCCGGTAAACCAAATCCACTTCTGATGCAAAAACCAAACTTCACAACAAACGAAACAAAACACAAAAACACTGAGAATATCACGAAACAGTCAGCACATTGTGTCATTTATTACGAGCACAACACTGAACTTCGAAAACGCAAGACAATCGGGATGGCCGAGAAGTTGTAGCATCGACCGTCACAGAATAACACACAACCACACCGCGCGGCGATCGCTCGCAAACTGAATAAATAAATTCCAGATTCCAACCAGACGAACATGAGTGTAGTAAAATCGAGCAACTCGATTCATACACTTGTTTCGGCAGCGGTCGCCACGGTGTGACTTACAATCTTTTACGTCGGCTACGGAAGAGTTTTTGTCGAGAGTCTGGAATGAAATTGGTTTTGTATGAGTTCGCTGTTCCCCTGTATCAAAGCGATCACTCATAAAAAGATTACGAATCTTGTAATAGACTTTTTTGATGGGTCGGAATGGCGAGTAAATAAAAGTGTTTATTTTGAATCAATCTTTTGTATTTTCGATCTAATATTGTGGACTCTATCAATATTAATAAAATCATTTCTTTGTTCTGATATGAAAAGGCATTCAAACGCAAGACGCGTAAAAATTGGCATAATTCGATTTTGTTAAGAGTAAATTTTACTGTGTTTAATTAATCCTTTTAATTTGCATTGAATAACCTTTAGGGGGAGCGACTTTGGATTTAGTCAATATTTGATAATATATATAAAATATTTATATTAAACAAAACCATGTTTTATTGAATACAAGTAATTTTACAAGCTCCACTTCGCAAACTCTTTTAACTGAATTTTAAAGCCGACAACATCAACTTGATATTCCTCAATCGTGACTGGAACCAAGACTTGGTTTTATTATTTCAATGTTCCTAACAAATCACGATCGGAAATATGGATCTTCGAAGACGAGCCTACTCCAACCATGGTTTATCCACAAAGGTCGATTAAAAAAAGGGTGACCGTTCTTTTCTTTGGAGATACCTAGAATCGTTTTAAACACACGGAAAACTGTCAACGACCTGGTACACTGAGGTTTATTTGCCTCAAGTCACCGGTGAACTAAAGTAAAAGCGTCACCACGTCACGTCTTAGTAGCTGGAACTTCCACCATAACAATGCTCCGGCCCAACGTGCAACCATTATTACCCAAGAGATTTTGGAGCGATCGGGATCTCAGTGCTGGATCACCCTCCCTGCAGCCCAGACCTTGCGCCGAGCGTTTAAACAACCTATGTACCTACATACAGGCTTCATTAAGGTGACAAAACCTTTATAATCTTTTAATGTGGGTTTTATTTGGTTAAACGTCTATGGTATGACATCACTGAATTCTTCACATAGAATAAGTAATACAACCTTCATTATAGTAACATTAAAAAATGAATATAAATATTGAGGTACCATTATTCGATACAAATAAAATTTTGTACAATAAAGAAACTAAAGCAGACGTGAAGCTTTATTCTTTTAACATGAATCAGACTGGCTTTCCAGTTTTTTTCAGTACAAGGTCTTAAATTTTCAGTTTCACTTGTACCAGTCTAGACTGAATAAATGATATTTAGATATTCAACTTCAAGTTGTATTAATATACTTTGAAATACGAAATTTCAATAATCACTAAATTATCATTTCACCTGTCAATGTTAAAATTATATTAACGTCACTTTATGAAATAGTAATATCATATCATATATATCATATCATGAAAGCAGTCAACTTTACTAATGTTATTTACTTCTAAATCATATGGTAATTAATTATATGTATAATAAACCTCTATTCGCTTACGTAATTAATATCGGCTCGACGTAAGGCTGTCGATCAAGCCAAGGTTGGAGGTTCAGTTGATATTTAGACGAAGAAAGTGTTTTTCCTATAAGCACACTAATTCATTTACTTTTCCTTTGAGTTTGAACGATATAAGTCACAAAATACCTAGCTTTGTACCTATTTAGTCAATTGTAACTCAAACAAAACTAATCGATTACAAAAGTATAGTTTTTAAATCCTTCTTTGTCGTTCAAAATTAATGTGAAAATATTTTTTATACAAATAAACTTATTTTAAGTACTTTTTAATAGTCCGATATTCTTTTACTCGTTCAGGGCGTTGTTTGGCTGCTAAGAAGAACAAGCAATAACTTATCAGTTCTAACAAAAGCAACGACAGTTACAAAAATAAAAGAAAATGATTGAAAAAAAAATTAAATCAACTTCAATAAAAGTCGTGATAAAGAGAAACCACTGAAAAGAGAAAAATAATACCGTAAATTTTTATCGAAACACAATAAGTTTATCCTGATATTTTTGTTATAAATATCTAACTCAAAATAATTGTGCGTGTATCTACTTATTTAGTTTCGAATTTTATTGATGATTAAAATGTATGGTATTATTTATCTCCTTTCAGTCGCGTGTCTTTATTATGGCTTTTTTGAAATTGGGTTAATTAATTTTATTGTATTTTATTTCTTTAATTTTTTAGTAATAGAAGTTATCTCCGATCCATATTACTTGCTTATAACATAAAAAATAATGGTCTGTATTTAAACATACCTACATATATTTACCGGATAAACATTTTCTGTGATGGTAGCAGTTCTAACTTAACCTAACCCATTATTCTGGAAGCAATTCGTTTTTATTTGGGTCACAGTTCCATCCTTAGTTCATTTCTTAACTCATTTAGTAAGTTTTCTCTTTTATTAATCAAACAAAAAAGCATCATTTCAATTCAATCTATAATTTAAGAGAAATACGTGAACGAACATGCACACATATATAATATACACCTACAAAATGTCGCAGACATGTTTAGAAGCACATATAGACTAACCATATTCCAACAAAATTATATACGTTCAAGTCAAATTGATAACCACTTTTTTGATGTCGGTTAATGTCGTACATACGAAAGCCTCCTTTTTTATGTTGTTGGTTAAAAAGTACGTCCAATTTTAATTCTTTTTATAATTCCGTAAAATTTTATAGGTAGCTTAATTTTTAATAGGTTATATCTTCAAAATTACTAAACCGATTATAGTGAAACTGTATTGAATCCTAAGTTAAAAGCTAAGCAATTAAACAAAAAAAGAATAATTGCAATCCGACATCAATCCCGTTACCCCTGCTTATTTAAAGGATCGCTGCAAATTTACCAAAGATTCTCATTCTCGCCTCTTGAGATCATCTAAAAATTTGCAATTGGATATGCCGATGCATTCATTGTACAATCTTCTACGATAACTCTTTTACAGTCCAAGCCGTGCGATTGTGAAATGCATTACCTGTTTCGATTAGGAAAGCTAAGTCCATTAATATCTTTAAGAAACTCGTTAAACAACATTATTTGTCCAAGTAAGCATGAAGTTCATATGTATGTATGATATCTGTATATATGTACCTATATGTGTGAAATAAGTATCCTTATATTGTTTTTCTTCCTACACAGTATATATGTACACCATCCACTACCCCTTTATTATTAGCTCATTTATGATTTTACATCCCAAGGTTGCCTGAAAGAGATCACTTTTAGTGATAAGGCCGCCATATGTACGTCTCCTTTTGAAATTGAAATTGTAAGTGTTATGTGTGTGTACAATAAAGTATATTCTATTCTATCTACATAGTTTGCTAGATATCAGAGGACAAACATACAGACCAACATATAAAAAACCTCCTTTTTTGAAGTTGGCTAAAAACCATATCGTTCCCAGACCAATATTTACAATTTGAATAAAAGGGAACTTAAAAATTTTGACATATAATAAAAATCAAAGAAATCACCTAAGAAAGTACCACAATTACTTAGTAATAAAAACAGCCTCGAACCGGACGTCGAACACATCACTGTTACAGCATAGAAGTTGTTTTATAGTGAAGAGCTGAATTACGAACTCAAAGACACCATTCTTACAGAGTATGACCAAAGAAAAAGGACGAGCGAAACCATTCAATGCAATACAGAGCCGTGGAGGAGATCCACGACCCTTAGTGGGCGTCTTAACACTGAAATGATAATGATTCCAAATAGGGAATTAGTAGGACAAGATATTAAAAACACTCCGTTTTCTTTTCTTTACGACTAAGGAGATGTTCATCATTCTAAAGTTAAAACTAAAGTATTAAACAAATAATATTAAATATCAATAAAATGCAGAAAGTATTTGACGCCGCCATACGCTTACGTTGATAAAATAGGTATTTCCCGTAGGCTGAAGAATTTTAATTGGTAATAATCAATATACAGAGTGAAAAAATTTTTTGGACGATTCAAAAGTGCTTGAAACGAGCTTACTTGAATAAAGACATTTTTATTTCATTCAAAAGGAAGGTTTTTAAGTATAATAGAGGATCGTGGTCGCTAAGCCGCTGGAAGAAAGCTTGTGTTTTATAATCTGCAAGCTAATTGAGTGAAGTTACAAATTGATATTTCTGGACAAATTATACGTCTCGAATAAACATATTATTATCATTAAATAAAGGATTATGGCAGGGATTCCAAACATTTTTGTGTAGAAGACCCCATTTCCAAAATGAATTGATATCACAGACCTTCAAGTAAGCAAATAAAAAATCCTATCTTCCGTTTTTTCTTTATTGATTCTTAATAAATAGCAATTTATCAACCTTGTGTTTTGTTAAGACAATCAACTTGCCATAATTTTCTCATTTAAATTAAGGACAATAAGTAGACATATCGTTCAGAAAATACCAAACAGTAGACAAATTTTAAGCCTCATCGGCCAACAAAATCAATGTCCATTTAATTTGACTGAAATTGATTTTGCCCCGAGGGGACGATATCGACCACTTTGGAGAACACTGCTTTATAGCATGCAATGTGCACTTACCTTATCTCTCTCACAGCAGGACCTATATTTCATTGCTAATGTCACTAAATCAGTCCGTTTATCGTATACCTAACACTGTCACTATTATCTAATAAGGTAAATCTTAATCATCAAATAGTGTCATAACATAATGAAACTTTCGTTGCATATGACTTTTGTTAAATGATATGTTCACTTAAAATGAGATTAAATAATATATTATTGTCTAATCTAAGATCATGAAAAAGTTTACTTCCAAAAATATCTTTCACACTAATAATTGTGAATTAAGTTAACATCTAATTCGAAGTTTTGATTTAGAAATTAGACTTTATACTACTTACATAGATAATATTAAATCAGTAGCAACACATTAAACTAAGTATTATATCTCTAGCGTTGAGTTTTACAGGAAATTGGAGAAGCTTATAATGGGTGGGTGATTAAATTTAACAGACTGCTGCAAGGAGGTATCGTGTTAGAGGGGAAACCTTAACTAAAGTGGTCTTTCATTACTGTTAGTATTATACCTTCTAACATTATTAATCTTATATTACAAATCAAATCACTATAGCAATAAAAAATACTTAAATATTTGCGTATATATTATAATACTAGCTGCTTTGCGCAATTACGCGATGGGAAGTTTCCCATTACTTAAAAAAACTCCAGACCCATTCTGTAGTAGTAGTTTCGGAGCTCATTCATTGCAAACAAACAATCTATTTTTTTCTTTTCAATATTGACTGATTTAGATATATAATATAATACATACATTGAACTCAGTACAAGCTGAAAATAAATTCAATGTTTGCCGATAGTAGAAATTAGAAAGTAGGCGGGTAAGTGTGTTTGTTTGCTACGCTAATCGCTGATAGTACCTATTTTTACCGAAAATCATTCCACACAAGGTAATATCCTATGTAAAACATATAACCTATTTTCATAAAAAAATCAATAGTAATTCATAAAGCTTAGAAAATATAAAGTTGACTATTTCCACGCAAACGAAGACGCGGTTAAAATCTAGTATACTAAAGTACTCGCACATCCTGAACTAAATAATAAAAAACATTGTCGGCTCTGGTATTAGCATAAATCAATATCCAATATCCATTTGAATACAATAGTAATGTTATGCAGTGCTTACATACGCCGCAACTTTTACACCCACCGTCTTGTATGAAGGAACCGAAAAACACAGACTTCCTTCGATTGTGTGATCAATAGGGAAACGAGTGCTGTTAGAATAGTTCCCTGTGTTTTTGACGTTTTCTATTCAATAGTTTTGTTCTGAAAAGGTCATGGGTGAAAAGGGTTATTGGGAATCAGTGTTGTTGCATCAAAAGAACTATCGAAATGTCGATGTTTTAATAGCATTGATAAGTTTAATATTGTAAAGAAGGCGATATTGGCACTGGTGAGCTCAATATTATTTCTTAGTTTTACATTGCTGATTACACCAAAAATATCTAAACCTATTTAAGAAAATCGATGTTATCGGTACGATTTTTTGATACATAAGGAGTTTAAACAACGCTTTCAATGAGTAGGTATTTTGGACAAAAAATATATCATAATATCTTTAGAAATTATTTACTCAAGCGGCAACGTCACTAAGGTATAGTTCACATAAACGCCAAAAAGTCAGTAACCCAAACAGGTTAGATAACTTCATTATAAATCTAGAACGGAAATCAACCAAAGATGGCAGACTTGTTATCTTTAATTAATCTCACAGCATGGGAACTGAATAATATAATTTACTGAAAATATAACGACTAGTTTTTCTTATTAAGTTAGGAACAAATAGTTACAACGTTATACATAACATAGTTATGGTTCGTTAAATCAAAGGGTTCGTTGAAATAAAATCAATAACAGTTTAACAAAAAAGAATTTAAAATAAATATCTTAAGTATAAATTAATTAAAAAAAGTTGTTCCGATCATTAATGTTATTCAAAATTATATTGTTTTGATCTAGATCCTATTTACAACTCTTATAGGTCAATCTATGATAGCCAATAATAGATAAGAAAGCCGCTTAATTAATAGTAAAATAGATACATATGATATGCGTTATCAATAGGAATAATCTATACATACTTATACTTAGTATAAAAATTCGCTACTTGCTATCTGTACCAGATCTTTTAAACTACACTACCCATTTAATTTGGTTTTCATTAATATACAGAGTGATTAAAGAGGAAGTTTTGTATGTATACTTACAGGAAATGGGAAATATTTGTTTGTCTCAATTAACAACAAACTAGTACTTGACCGATTTTAAAATTCTTAAATTTATAGCAAATTATACTATACGCGAGAGATAGTAACTATTATTTACGCGGGGAAAGTCGCGGTGAAACAGCTACTATGAAGTAAATATATTCAGCCAACATGTAATGAACTCAATCAGTCACTCGGTTATAATTAATGATCGTCAATGTTTACCGGGTAATATATTACCTACAGAGTATCGAGTTTAATATTCTAAGGTGTCTACACCCTGAGTAATAACGAGGGGAAGAGTGATAACCAAAAAACCACATTAAATTAAAGTAAAATATTATATTGAAATGAAATGAAATGAAATGAAATGAAATGAAATGAAATGAAATGAAATGAAATGAAATGAAATGAAATGAAATGAAATGAAATGAAATGAAATGAAATGAAATGAAATGAAATGAAATGAAATGAAATGAAATGAAATGAAATGAAATGAAATGAAATGAAATGAAATGAAATGAAATGAAATGAAATGAAATGAAATGAAATGAAATGAAATGAAATGAAATGAAATGAAATGAAATGAAATGAAATGAAATGAAATGAAATGAAATGAAATGAAATGAAATGAAATGAAATGAAATGAAATGAAATGAAATGAAATGAAATGAAATGAAATGAAATGAAATGAAATGAAATGAAATGAAATGAAATGAAATGAAATGAAATGAAATGAAATGAAATGAAATGAAATGAAATGAAATGAAATGAAATGAAATGAAATGAAATGAAATGAAATGAAATGAAATGAAATGAAATGAAATGAAATGAAATGAAATGAAATGAAATGAAATGAAATGAAATGAAATGAAATGAAATGAAATGAAATGAAATGAAATGAAATGAAATGAAATGAAATGAATTGAAATGAAATGAAATGAATGAAATGAAATGAAATGAAATGAAATGAAATGAAATGAAATGAAATGAAATGAAATGAAATGAAATGAAATGAAATGAAATGAAATGAAATGAAATGAAATGAAATGAAATGAAATGAAATGAAATGAAATGAAATGAAATGAAATGAAATGAAATGAAATGAAATGAAATGAAATGAAATGAAATGAAATGAAATGAAATGAAATGAAATGAAATGAAATGAAATGAAATGAAATGAAATGAAATGAAATGAAATGAAATGAAATGAAATGAAATGAAATGAAATGAAATGAAATGAAATGAAATGAAATGAAATGAATGAAATGAAATGAAAGAATGAAATGAAATGAAATGAAATGAAATGAATGAAATGAAATGAAATGAAATGAAATGAAATGAAATGAAATGAAATGAAATGAAATGAAATGAAATGAAATGAAATGAAATGAAATGAAATGAAATGAAATGAAATGAAATGAAATGAAATGAAATGAAATGAAATGAAATGAAATGAAATGAAATGAAATGAAATGAAATGAAATGAAATGAAATGAATATGAAATGAAATGAAATGAAATGAAATGAAATGAAATGAAATGAAATGAAATGAAATGAAATGAAATGAAATGAAATGAAATGAAATGAAATGAAATGAAATGAAATGAATTGAAATGAAATGAAATGAAATGAAATGAAATGAAATGAAATGAAATGAAATGAAATGAAATGAAATGAAATGAAATGAAATGAAATGAAATGAAATGAAATGAAATGAATGAAATGAAATGAAATGAAATGAAATGAAATGAAATGAAATGAAATGAAATGAAATGAATGAAATGAAATGAAATGAAATGAAATGAAATGAAATGAAATGAAATGAAATGAAATGAAATGAAATGAAATGAAATGAAATGAAATGAAATGAAATGAAATGAAAATATCTTTATTCAAGTAGGCTATTACAAGCACTTTTGAATCGTCCAAAAAACTTTTTTCCCCTGCCACTTGTTCAGGACGTCTTTTAGCTGACAAGAAGAACAAGCGAAAGAAACTTATCAGCTTTTTATCATAAGTAATGACATTTACATAAATCATGTCATTACCAAAATAATATGTATTATCAATTTATCACAATAGTAAATACAACTTTCAAAGTCTGTAGGACATAAGTTGAACATATAATTAGTCTTTATAGAACAAAGGGAAGGCTATTAATTCTATGCATATTGGTAAAGTTCTAATTACACCGAGCATTGCGGCAAACGCCAAAACGGCAAAAAGTGATAAAATGGATTTGTTTGTATACTAGCTTACTTATAAGCCTATGTCTTGAATCATCAACCTGTATATAAATAAAAATCATACAAAAAGATTTGCCCACTCAAGATATATACGATCTCCTTCCTGAATGCTTTGACAATCCGCATGCTATAAATACTCATTTTTTGAAGCTGCCTGGCTCGGGAACAGTATCCATCTTTCAGTTGTCTTTTTCAAGCATCATAGGTTTAACATCGTCACGCCTACGTTTAAATTGCATGCTGGAAGCTAAGGTTTCTAAATACATACTGTCAGTGTGATCAAACGCTGCTGTGATGAAATTAATAGGGACATGGTGTTGCTGTCACTATCACATACGCTCTCGGTAATTACTTCCCTAGGTAATAGGACAATGATCTCCAGTACGGTATCTAATCAGGGGAAGACTACACTAATTACACCATTGCCTAAAGTTGAATGTCCTAATGAGTAGAATGATTTTAAACCAATAAGTATATTGACTTTCTTTTCCAAAATATTGGAAAAGATTCTCTATTGTCAACTGGTAAAGTAGGTAGAGGCAAATAATATATTACCTCCACATCAATCTGTCTTTCGGAAGGGTTTTGGCATTGTAACATCATTGTTGGATGTTACAGACAAAATTTTTGCAGATCAGGATGTTGGTCGTGTCACATTATAGACGCTTCTTGATTTCTCGCCTTTGAGGGACTCTAAGCCTATTACGGCTGCTATCTGAACTCGATTAAGTGGTTTAATAGCTAGCAGCAATCGCTTTCATTTGGTTAGACTCCGCAGACAGGATAGATCGTTTTTGAAATCTAGCCCGGAACCTGTTAAACGAAATGTACACCAGGTACTTGGTCCTCTTCTCTTTATTATATTTATGACTGATTTGCCAAGAGTGATTAAATATTGTAAATACCACTGTTATGCTGACGATGTGCAATTATATATTTCCAGGACTCCACATGCAATAAAGATGAATAAAGACTTGAAAAGCGTAGCTGTGTGGTGTGATGAGAACGATTTGGGCCTTAATAAGACAAAATCCAAATTTATGGTCCCGGGATCGAAGAAACAAGCTGCTATTATTTTGAACAATCCTCCGAGTATCAAAATTAATAATAGTGACATAGAGCTAGTCAATGAAGGAAACAATCTTGGAATAATTTTTGATAGTCACTTGCGTTTTGAAAACTATGTATTGGGTATTGTTGGGAATTGTTTTTACTGGCTGAAGGTACTGTATATGAATATGAACACGAAATTTTCAATCGGAAGAAGCTCGCAACGTGAATCTTTAGTTTTACCTAGGTTGAATTACGGCGATTTCGTTTATAGTCCTCGTCTGCTATGTAGGACTCAGACGCTAATGCAGAGGATTAATCAGAGTACTCATGTCTCGCCTATTATAAATAACGCGTCAATGTTGAATATGGAGACGTGCCGTTATCTATATCTGGCCATGTTAATGATGATCAGCAACCGTCACCATGCATCGGATGGAGTTAATTCCCAATTTTTTCATATCAAGTAGATTCGTTTTAATTTGTTTATTGAATGACTATCGAGATGTTAGTAGCCTCTTTAAATTGTGCTGTTTATTGATTTTCTATAATTTATGTATTATTTTTTCATAAATATGACATATATAATCTATGATAGTAACAATCAATATATAATATTTATTATTTTCATTTAGCATATTTATTTAACAATCTTTATTGTCCATTAAATTGGTTCAAAAGGCGGACTTAATGCTGTATATCTGTATACTGGGTGGAACAGAACGACCGACACTCCCGAGCTTCCTGGAGAGTACTATTTGTCTTTAATATAATGTAAAAAAAATTATAAGTCTAGGTCAAAAAGTTTTAGTGATATTAAATTACAAAGTTTTTGAATAAAAATGAGTGTTTTCAACCCTGAGTCAGCTGTTTTTGGGACGTACTAAGGAAAAGTTTTTAATCGGTCATTGACTTCTTCATTTCTAAAAACAAAATAAACTAGTTTGTGATTTATAAGACTGCTTTCATGCAAATTCTAGCAGTCAATCAATAAACAAGGCAGTCAAAATGCTTAAATCGATTAACAGACTAACAGCCGGTTTATGATTTGAAAAAAGAAGAAAATTTCTACTGCTTATTCTCAATAACCTAAGTTTTTTTAATTTCACAAGTCAAATAGTCTTAGTTTTATCAAACTGCTATCAACTGATCATCAAAAAACCAAATCGGAAACGAAAACTAAGTGATCTTAGTTTGAGACGTTTAACTTTACATACTCAATTAAGCAACCGAGTGTAAAATTTCCTAAATTATTGTAGAGAGATCACTCTAACATTAATCTACGTTATTTTAAAAGAGCAGTTCTCCATAAAAATTGTTTGAATGGGGTGATACTCCTTTAACAACGGGATCGTTAACTAAACTCGATAAACTCACAAATCTTCCAGCGATTCATCATTAACACAAATGAACTTTGTTTTAAAAACATTGAGGAATTTGTTATTAAAATAGCATTTAAAAAGAACTTTAAAAAATGAGTGATATCAAAAGACGAATAAAAAAATATGAACCGAGTTCGTCCCTCAATATCAAAGCCCCGCCCACCCGCCAGCCGCCAGGCGGTTTCATTATTCTGTTGGTATTGTCCGGTCGATCAGTCGCCGCCGACCTTTTGCGCTGGAGTGTTGTTGCGCATCGCCGCCGACGCACCGCTGCGAAGCGTCTTTTTTGTCGATTTTTGTTTTGTTCTAGTGCATTTTTAATTGAATTGTTGTTAATAAGATACTAGAGTGTTCGTCTTGAGTGTTATGTTTAGTTTAGTGAAGATTGTGTTTAGTTTTGTGTGAAATGTGATGTGTTTTGCGCGTGCATACACTGGCATGCAAAAGAGCGTGCTTAGCTGTCTTCAGAGAAGAATTGAACATTTTCAGCATCGACTATCATTAAGATATCGGTAAATAATTAAATTAAATTAATGTCTTTCGCGGTCCGTTGTAATCTGCGCACAATCGATATTGCGCATGCGCGTTAAAGGGCTGTCAACACTTAGAAATTTAAAATTTTTACTCCATTTTTACACCTCCTCTATTTTTAAATATTTGTCAAATAAAATGAACGTTTGCATGTAACCTAACTTGAAACTTTCGGCTGTGTCGGTCATTTTGTTCCTCCCGGTATATCTGTTATTTAAAATTAAATGGTCTAGGCGGCTTTTCATAGTGAAACTTTATTGGTTTTTAGAGATAAGGCCGCCAATTGTACCACTAAATTGTATTGATTGTTCTATTATTTAACTTTGGTGTACAATAAAATTTTTGTATTTATTTATTCGTTCATTAAAAAGAACTTAGGTATACCGTGACCTATATCAATTTGTAGAGGATGGCAATAGTGGTTGATTGATGTGGATACGAGGGTCAAACTGAAAGTTCTTAGAAAATCAAAAACTGATTACATTAGCCAGTTATTAGTTTTATTATATCTTTTCAAAATATTGTCCATTCACGTCAATACACCGCTGCATGCGATGGAACCACTGGGAAAAGCACTTTGCCCACTCGTCCTTAGGGGTCTCTTCAATGGCATCGCGATACGCAGCCACCGCTTCTTCAGCATTCATAAACCGCTTTCCTTTAAGTTTTTCTTTAATTTTTGGAAATAAATAAAAATCACAAGGCGCGAGGTCGGGTCTATACGGCGGGTGACCCAGTAATTCAACGTTTGATGTCGCCAAATAGTCGATCGTTCGCTTGGCGGTGTGCGACGAGGCGTTGTCGTGGTGAAGGAGGATCCTACTGCGAGGTCGTTTCTCTCGAACTTTTTCCAAGACAAGTGGCAAACAATTGGTAGTGTACCATTCTGCAGAAACTGTTTTTTGATCCTCTAACACAATTGTTGCAAAATGACCTATCCTTCCAAAGAACGAGGCCACCATTTTTTTTCCCGCACTTCGATCTCTCTTCACTTTAGTTGGCAACTCCTCGAAAGGAAACACCCACTGAGCAGATTGTCTTTTGGTTTTAGGATCATAACAGTAAATCCAGCTTTCGTCACCTGTTAGTATGTCGAACACAGCATTTGAGTCACCTCCGTTAAATCTTTCAATCATTTTACGACACCAATCCACACGATGGAGTTTTTGAGCCTCAGTCAAATTATGAGGTATCCACCGGGCGCAAAGCTTCCTGACCGCTAAATGTTCGTGGAGGATTTTGTGCACTTGACTCATACCGATGCCTAAGCTTGTCCGAATCTGTTGATAGGTCACTCTTTTGTCAGTCTCTATCATACGCCGCACAACACAGATGTTATCTTCAGTCGTCGCCGTAGAAGGCCGTCCCTCACGTAAATCATCAGTGAGATTAGTGCGACCACGTTTAAACTCATTAAACCAGTTGTAAACAGTCGCACGAGATGGGGCTTCATCGTGAAAGGCCAATCGTAGTCTATCATAACTTTCTTGTTGACTTAAATGACATCGAAAGTCATAAAAAATCATTGCACGAAAATTTTCTCGTGTTAAATTCATGATGACGTGACACAGACAATTTTCAATTTGCCGCCAAATCGTAAAACAAATGACAAATGAATGAAATATATACTCAGTAATATTGGCAAAGAGTTATATTTTCAAATTTTAGAATTATTTTTTTATTATATTGTTTATAAGTGGCCAGTTCTAAGAACTTTCAGTTTGACCCTCGTTTAGTTCTATATCTTAGCCAATTGAAGGCCTATTGAAAAAATGGGCCTCTTCAAATTACATGAAAGGTTACTCTAGTCCTTATCCAATAGCGTTAGGTTGCCTTTTTAAAAGTGTGGTCTACGTCCATAATTTTGAGCATATAACAGATGAGGGTAAATTTTCATACCGTAATCTAACTTTATGTAAAAGCAAAGTTTCATAAATGAGAGAAAAATAAAAATAAATTCTTAATAAATAGAAAAATCTTTATCATGAGAAATGCGTTACGCATACCCGCTTCGCCCTGCGCGGGCTCCACGGGTGATGTGGGACTCCTCCTGTGGCCCCACCCCCAAAAGGGGGCTAGACAAGAAACAGAAGTTTACCCACTAAAACTCAGCGATGTCCCTCTCATGGTGGGCGAGGCGCGGGATCGGCCCGGAGGCCATACACCGCGCAGTTCGCCCCCATTTCGGCCCGCCCTGCAAAGGGCAGGTTCCCACTCGGGTTGGGGGTACGTCTCAGAGACATTCGAGACGCATCCCCACGACGAGGCAGGAGCGTGCAATGCCGACCGGTGCGCGAACCGGCCAGCTGCCCCTGACTAGGACCAGAGATGCGCAACTGTGCAATCTCCGGGCCCCTACCCATCGTGTTGGGAGGATCCACACAGGCATAGCCCTTATTCGTGGATACCCCCCCCCCCGTAGGTCGATGCGCCACAGAAGACCAGCCTCATCACTCCCTGTATCAGCCCCGAAGGGCAGACAGGGGCGTCCAGCTAGTCGACGGGTCGCATCCCCTCTCGTCGCGCCGCGGCTGGGTAAGGGAACGCTGTCGTCAACAGCACAATTAACACTGAATACAAATAACAGACAAGCAAACAAAAACAATACACAACGTAGAAAAACATTAAGACAAATATTGATATCCTCTAGAACATGGGTTCTCTCTGTGTAATGCCTGCCTGGAGGCCGAAGAAATGAGCGCCCATGTTTATTGGTGTGCAGAAGATTTTAAGACAAAGGAGGCATGCGGCAAGGTTCGAGGACGAGCGTGGCTATGGTCCTCTTACCCTTCTTCTTAAGCTGGGGTAGCACCAATGGCTGCTAATAAATAAATAATTAAATGTGTTGGAAATGGTGACTTATGTGTAAACAATAGCTATGTAACTAGTACTTTAATTTAAAAATAAATTGTAAGTATATTTTATTTTGCAAAATTAATGTTATTATAATCTGTGGATTACAAGAAGAACCAAAGGCGACCGAAACGAAGGTCATGACGGAACATCTTGTGACGTTACATTTCTATTAACTTAACATCTGCGCACTAACGAGTGCAACCAGTACTAATGATTATTGAAATGTGACATCAAGGCTCGAAATGTCGCGTCATTGATTGCCTTCGTGGGACAATTTAAATTAATGAATAAAAATATATTTTTAAAAATTCCTAACCAATCAAGTGGTCAATTGTTGAGTTGCGGTAAAGGCCGATAAAAACATAATATGTAATCAGTTTATAGTAATTCAGTTTCCAGTTTCACAAGCAACTTTAATTAAAACATTCAAACGACACCCCAGCGAGCCATCAATATATCGAAAAAGAAAATGAAAACCGTAACTATAAAATTATACAAACGATTATTTACAGAGACTAACAATGAGCGTACCCAAAAAATTCCCACTACGCTGATAAATAAACTTACTTAGAAGTTTCAAATTATTTTTAAACAGCTTTATGTCTCATAAAGGTATTCGAAATTGGGAAGGCAGTCCCAAATTCCCTCAACTAATCAGCAATTAGCGTTCCATTGTATGTAAAACGAGCTTGAAAGCCTTCACGGCAGTTTTAATGGGAATTTATGAACATTAATTTACGTTTACATAATTTATGAAACTTAACCGAGAGACTTCTTGCAGCCGTCTATCATAATACTTAACATTGAATTGATGGCATGTAGACAAGAAACGTATTTCAAATCTAACGCTATAGGTTAAGTAAAGTTTGTGCTTGATTTTGACTACACAAATAATATAAAAAACATATTTACTGATCTCCTCGAGTAACCGAGTAGTTTACACGCTGCTGTCAACGTGTCACATCTTTGAGATCTCTATCTATAAGTCCTAAAAGTTAATTTAACTAAAGCTAATTTAGGATCTGAACTATGAATGCGATATGTGTAATATTTCAATATAATTTAGTAAACCCTACATCTAAGTTTGCCGTTAAACTTGTTTTTATAATTTGTAGTAATAACCCTTATAAGGCTATTTTATTTACACAATCTTATACGCCTCCGAAGCCTACGAAGTCCTCAACTGTGCGTTTTTCTAGAAGTTTCCTGCTTCGCACAGTCAAACTCTGGAACAGTTTGTCGCCAGCGGTATTTCCGGACCCATACGACCTTCAACTTTCAAGTGTAAAGCATATTCGTCCCTCAAAGGCTGGCAGCGCGCTTGTAGCCCCTCTGGTGTTACAGGTGTCCATGGGCGACGGTAACCACTTACCATAAGGTGATCCGTCTGTTCGTCTGCCCCCTATCCCACAATAAAATAAAAAAAATTAATGTAAATATTTCAGATTGTGTAAAGGTAATTATTTTAAAGGTCTTAATATGTTTTGAACTTTAAGGTAATTATAAGTTTTTGTCAAAAGAGAAGAATTTGAAACATGGTTATTTCTTATGGAGAGTAAATTAGAAAATTAAAAAAAAAATGCAAGCAATATTGTTCGACAAATTACAAAGTACATTTTTGTTGTACCTAATTAGTTTTTTGAGTAATATTAACTTATCAAAATGTTTAGTGCTTAAATCTAAAGCCTATGGCATAAATCGTATGTATTTATGGGGAAGAAGATCCACTGAAATGCACAGCTTATGTCATAATATTTAATTTTAGTTAGTCCCGGCTACATCTGGTTACTCACCGCGTGGTGGGTCATGACCCGTTCTTAGTTCGATTTGATTCGATGCCACCAATAGGGAAGGTCTGAATCCCAGCAGTGGGGATATTAATAGGCTGATGATGTTATATCTTGCCCAATGGTTTTCATTGGCCTAAAAAGGAAAATCAATATCGAAACTTTATAGAAAAATTTATGATAACTTTTTCATTTTAACGACAGTCACCTTGTCCCAAATGCGGCTCATTATCTTGGCAACACTCCAAAAGCAAATCCACGAAGAAATTTCTATGAAGATTTATTACACGCACTTTCCTACAAACTAGAATAAAAAAAAACTGTCCAAATACGAGTCGGAATTGCACACCGCGATGGGTCCGTTGAATTACTTATTACTAGCTGTTATCCCGCGACTTCGTACGCGTAAGATATAGCCTAACTTACCCGCATATGATGTATCTTCTAACTTCCAGTAAGTGTAAGATTATTTTTAAATCGGTCCAGAACTTTCGGAGCCTGAATAGGCTGCAAACAAACAATCAAATAATTGCTGTATTTAATACTAGTTTTCGCCAGCGGATTTGCCCGCGTGTTCCCTAGGGAAATGTTTAGTGGTAAAAAGTACCAAATTTCATCAAAATCCGTTCAGTAGTTTCGGCGTGATTGACGGACAAACATCCAAACAAAGAAACTTCCACATTTATAATATTAATTGGTTTAATATAGATAAAAACTATACGATTTTTATAGGTTTTCTTTGTCTTTAGTTACTAATATGATATGAAAATTATTTCTTTTTTACGGAAACTACGTCATATGCGGATATTATACGCAATAATTTTCGCGGGAATACAGCTACTAATAAGTTATTCAACGGACCCACCAAAACTTTTTCTTAGCTGTATGAAGGCGGTTAAATAAGAAGTCCAACACTTGACAGTCACGGCACATTTACTTAGCACAGACACAGATAGAAGGAGTACAGAGAACAGCAGATAGATATACAAGCACAGAAGAAGAATAAGCACAGAAAAACATATGATAACAGCAATAGGTAAAGGCGCGTCGGAAACTAGCAAGCGAGAGGCGAACGAACGTGCGGACGGCGTCAAGCATAGATTCTGACTAGTGACCGCGGCGGCACGCAGACTGCGCGTGCGCCGACCGGTTTCGAAACACAAGGCTCGCTCGGTGTGTGCGCGACTCCACTATTAACGGACGGCAATCAGCTGGTATGAAATGATGCCGTACGTGTTTTTAGTATTTGATATGAACTTGTGTGTAAGTATAATTTACTGTAAATATATAAGTGTAAATATGATTTAATAATTATGTAAATATAATTAAGTGTTTCAGTGCTAAGTTTTGTATATAGAATACATAAATATAAGATATTGTAATAATGAAGTTTATATTATATAATATTTTAAAGTAATAAAATATTTATATAATATAAGTAATTATTGTGGGTGTATGCCCACATCACTCCCCCCCAGAGACCTGGTTAGGGTCGATAATAGTCCGGGAACCTGACGCGTCTCCCGTAACGAGTGGTTTTGGAAGGTTGAGGTGATGTAGGTGGAAGTGTGTCAGTGTGTGTCTGAGTGGTGTTTGGTGATATAAAAGTGTGAGTGCTCGGTGGTATGTATGTGTGAGTGTTCGGTGGTATGTATGCGTGAGTGTTGTGTAGGTCCTTCTCGTCAGCTAGGATAAAAGCGGGCTTTAGGCGGTCGATGCTAACTGTGACAGGCTTACCCTTGACAAGTAGTTTGAAAACTTTATCATTCCTCTCTAATACCTTGTATGGGCCAGAATAACACGGCTGAAAGGTCACACGCGGAGCGTCCTCGCGGAGGAAGACATATTCAGTGGTGGCTAATTCTTTGTATACGAACACTCTGTTTTTGCTGTGGCGAGAGGCTGGGACTGGCTTGAGGGTCTCGGCAAACGTGCGTAAGCGCGCTGTGAAATCTGACAAGTCAGAAGTGCAGGGTGTGCACGGTTCAAAGAATTCCCCGGGAAGCCTTAAAGGCTCGCCATACAGCAATTCAGCTGAGGACGACTGAAGGTCGTCTTTGTAGGCACTGCGTATACCAAGCAACACAAAAGGTAACACTTCAATCCAGTTTTGCTGAGCGTGGCAGGTGATGGAGGCCTTGAGCTGTCGATGAAAACGCTCAACGAGGCCGTTGCACGCTGGATGGTATGCTGTAGTGCGTTTGTGCCTAAAGCCGATGGTCTTTGCCAGATATTGGAACAGTGCGGACTCAAACTGAGCGCCGCGGTCTGTTACAATATCGGTAGGACAACCAAAACGTGAAATCCATCCAGCGATTAGTGCCTTTGCCACTGTTTCAGCGCGAATATCGGGCAACGGCATGACCTCGGGCCACCGTGAAAAGCGGTCAACGGCTGTCAGGCAGTACTTGTAGCCCTGGCAGACCGGTAAGGGGCCTATAAGGTCGATGTGCACGTGGTGGAATCGTGCACGAGGTAAGTCGAAAGTACCCAAAGGCGCGGATACGTGTCGACTGACCTTCGCACGTTGGCACGATAAGCATGATCGAGCCCACTCGCGGCAGTCTTTCCGCACTCCAGGCCAGACGAACCTTTCTGCGACGAGTTGTGCAGAGGCTGCGGCACCGGGGTGGCTAAGTGAATGCAGACTTTGGAATACTTGCCTGCGAAAGTTTGTTGTGACAAACGGTCTGGGAGTCGGTGTGCTGACGTCGCAGTACAAGGGTGTCCGACATCCAGGGAAATTTACCTTCTCCAGACGGAGAGATGACCCGTCAGTGAGATACTGGGCCAATTCAGCATCCGTTTCCTGGGATTGGGCGAGGCTAGCGAGGCAGATTGGAGCGCCCAGTTCATCGACGCGAGATAAGGTGTCGGCGACAACATTGTCTTTGCCAGAAATGTGCCTTATATCGGTCGTGAACTGGGAAATATAGTCTAAATGCCGGAACTGTCTTGGCGAACAGTTTTGCTTCTGTTCCCGGAAGGCAAAACAGATCGGCTTGTGGTCCGTATAGATCGTGAAGTGCCTCGCCTCAAGCATGTGCCGGAAGTATTTTATGGCCTCGTAGATGGCAAGAAGCTCACGATCGTACGGTGAGTACTTTTGTTGAGACGGGCTGAGTTTTCGGGAGTAGAAAGCTAATGGTTCCCACACGTCGTCCTTTAGCTGCTGGAGGGCGGCACCAATAGCCAAGTCCGATGCGTCTGTAACCAACGCTAGCTTAGCTCGGCAATCTGGGTGTGCCAGAAGAGCTGCATTAGAGAGGCTTTCTTTGGTCTCTGAGAAAGCCTTCAGAGCATCATCGGCTAGGGTGATGGGTGTGGATCCCTTCACTGCCCCTATGAGCAAAGCGTTTAACGGCGCTTGTATTAGGGCGGCATTGGGTAAAAATCGCCTATAAAAATTGGCCATACCCAAAAATCGCCTGAGCGACCTGACGTCCTTGGGTGGGGGGAAGTCGCGTATGGCTTGTACCTTTTCGTCCAGTGGTTTGGTTCCGCTCTCCGAAATGCGATAACCTAAGAAAGTTACCTCGGGAGCCCCGAAAACACACTTGGACACGTTGACAACCAAGCCGTAGTGTCGCAGTTGAGTGAATAACTGCCTGAGGTGGTCTTCGTGCTGCTGGTGATCGCGGCTAAAGATGAGAATGTCATCCATATATGGGTAGACGAAGTCAAGGCCACGCGTCACCTCATCTATAAAACGTTGAAACGTTTGGCCTGCATTACGCAGACCAAACGTCATATATGGAAATTCGAACATACCGAAGGGAGTGGTGATGGCAGTCTTCGGTATGTCCTCTGCGCAGACAGGGATCTGGTTATAGGCCTTTTCAAGGTCAACGGTGCTAAAGACTTTACAACCAGAGATGCTATGTGCAAAATCGTGTATGTGACGAATGGGGTACCTGTCTGGCACGGTACGTGCGTTAAGCTGCCTATAGTCGCCGCAGGGACGCCAGCCGTTGTCCTTCTTCGGCGCTAGGTGGAGCGGAGAAGACCACGAGCTCTCGGAAGGCCTAGCTGTGCCATTAGCAAGCATGGCATCGAACTCAGCCTTCGCGATCTTCAGCTTGTCCGGAGCTAAGCGCCTGGGTGCTGATGAGACTGGAGGACCCGGTGTAGTGCGGATGTGATGAAGTGTGTTATGTGGTACAGTGCGTTGAGTGCCAGCTGGTCGCGTAATTTCTAAAAATTCACGCGTCAGTATTAGGTGATAACGCGATTCACCAGTCAGAACCTTCACCGAAAGAACATCCTTACATTTTAAAGCCAGTGAAGCTGGAACAGACATGGTAGTAATATTGTCAATAAGCTTCCTATCCTTACAGTCTACAATTAAATTATAGGTGCACAAAAAATCTACGCCTATGATGGGTTTAGTAACGTCCGCTACCACAAAACGCCAGGGAAAGGTACGGCGTAAACCAAAGTCAAGGTTAAAATGCGCGAAACCGTAGGTGGGGATCGTAGATCCATTGGCTGCAGTAAGCTGGTAGCTCGTTGGTGCGCGGCGCTCTCGAAGCTGGCTACGTGGGAAGACACAGAGGTCGCTGCCAGTGTCGACCAAAAACTGCGTCTTCGTAACGCGGTCGGTAACGAAGAGGCGACCTTGTGAAGTGAGGCAGTCCTCTGTCGCCATTACCGACTGCCTGTGCCGTTTCCCGACGACGACCTCCCAAAATCGCACGGCTTCATGCATTTCTTCGCATCAGAGCCGAACTTGGAATGGTACCAGCAGAGGGGGTACCGGCGGTAGCTCGAAGAAGTCCTGGTCCCTGGGCGCGAAGAACTACGACGTCGGTGAGATCTGGAGCGATTAGAGCTGCGCGATGAATGCGTCTGCTGGTCGAGTTTCGCTTCCAAACGCTTCACCATCTGGCGAAGCTCGTTGATCTCGCCCAGGATGTCGCTGCTGCTGCTGCTGGATGCTATGGCACGGGATGACGTCTCCGCAATCTGTCCAGGTGCGGTGATCTCCTGAATGCGATCCGCTAAGTCGGCAAGCTGCTGCAGAGAGTGTGAGGGCTGGGACGCTAGCACGGTCTGTATGCTCTGTGGAAGTCGGCTGGTCCAAATCGATTGGATGAATTCCTTTGGTACGTTTGGGCCGGCTAAGTCCTGTAGGTGCCGAAGAAATTGCGATGCCTTCCGATCTCCAAGCTCCTCATGAGTCAGCAATTGCCTCACCTTCTTCTCGTGGGAAGCAGTCAGTCGCTTGATCAATTCAGTTTTAATTGTAAAGTACCGGTTACGAGGTGGAGGATCCACGATAACATCCTTGACGGCTTTTGCATGAATCATATCCAGGTTGGTGATGACGCTGGTAAATTTGACAGCATCGTCTCTAATGCCGTAAGCCTCAAATTGGCCTTCCAATAGTGCGAACCAAATTTCTGGGTCGTCCGGTGAAAATGTCGGAACCTTCAGATTGTACGGCTTAAAGCCGGATGGTTCGGGCGTGGAAACGCGCTCCGGTTTTTTTGTGCGGCGGGTGACGTTGCCTTTCTCGCCTTTTTGCGAAGTCGCTGTGTCACTGCTGTCACTCATTATTGCAATTAAATGTTTTAATCACGTCGGGGTCACCACTTTAGCGTTGAGGTTGTTTTATAGACGCTACGATAATAGTCTTATGCTAGGTACTTAGCTGTATGAAGGCGGTTAAATAAGAAGTCCAACACTTGACAGTCACGGCACATTTACTTAGCACAGACACAGATAGAAGGAGTACAGAGAACAGCAGATAGATATACAAGCACAGAAGAAGAATAAGCACAGAAAAACATATGATAACAGCAATAGGTAAAGGCGCGTCGGAAACTAGCAAGCGAGAGGCGAACGAACGTGCGGACGGCGTCAAGCATAGATTCTGACTAGTGACCGCGGCGGCACGCAGACTGCGCGTGCGCCGACCGGTTTCGAAACACAAGGCTCGCTCGGTGTGTGCGCGACTCCACTATTAACGGACGGCAATCAGCTGGTATGAAATGATGCCGTACGTGTTTTTAGTATTTGATATGAACTTGTGTGTAAGTATAATTTACTGTAAATATATAAGTGTAAATATGATTTAATAATTATGTAAATATAATTAAGTGTTTCAGTGCTAAGTTTTGTATATAGAATACATAAATATAAGATATTGTAATAATGAAGTTTATATTATATAATATTTTAAAGTAATAAAATATTTATATAATATAAGTAATTATTGTGGGTGTATGCCTCCAAATAAGTCAATTCAGGTAATAACTTATTTGCAGGCTAAATTATTAAAGTGATCGATTAGTTTCCGCGTAAAATGGTAGAAATATGAATTATTCTTGAAATCAAACCACACATAATTTATTACATTTATTTATGAACATAATTATACATGTAAAATATATGCATAACTGTGAGTATGTATGTATTGTAGTCTTTTTTCAATATCATGCATTGCATATTTCAAACTTGATTCCTTTCATGTAGTAGAGTTGATTTTAAAATTTCAATCTCGTATATTTTAATTATTAAAACATTGTTTTAATAATAATTTAGCTGCTTGTATACATTTTTTATGACCTCTGACTGTGTTTTGTACCAAATGATTATAAAGTTTATAAAAAAATTACGAGAAACTAACTTAAAAAAGAAAAGAGTAATTAGAATATTTATTGATTTTACGCATTGACAGTGCTGTACTTTTTATCAATTCAAAGATATTTAAATTTGTATGTTCAAGAATTAAAAGCACTATAATATATATTATTTAAACAAAAACCGACTTGGAATTACTTAGATGACATACTACATACACATTGACTTGAATGACTCTCAATTCGATCTAAAAACAAAACTGTGGAACTTAATTTGATGAATCAAATAAAAAAGTCAAAGTACCAAGTAATTTTAATTGATTTTTTTTATAAAACAAAAAGCGTCTTCTAATTACTTACTACATACACATTGATTTGCATGACTGAACGCGATATAAAAACAAAACTGCGGAACCTAATTTCTTTCTTTATCGAATAAAAAAAGAAAAAGTACGAAGTTATTTTAAGTTTTTTAAATTTGCCCGACATCCATAAAAAACACCGAATTGAGAACCGCCTCTTTTTTGTTTTGAAGTCGGTTAAAAGACTGCCAACAGCTGATATATTCGGTTTTAACCCTTTTTAAATTCAGAAATTCGCATATCAAATTTGAAGGGGAACAAAGCGCCACAAAAAGGAATATGATTTTTTAAACATTTGAAAATGTATTTATAACAATAACTAACCTCTAAAACAAAACAACTCTTTAAAAGTTTAGCTTCACAAGAAACAAATTAAAAATTTATAAATCTTAGAAAAAAAAATAGTCGTTCACACTTCCATAAATTTGTTCGTAAAGGTACATTCTCAGTTTAGGAGAAGTTGCCGTGACATTGTCCCTAGGGAGGCGAGCAAACAAGATATAGCTAGTTTGAAGAATTCCGCGTATGAACTTATAAACTTTGAGAATCACCGGCGGCTGTGTCAAGGGAGAGAGGACATGAAAACTCCAATGTGGAGTGACCATGATGGACATATTTTCAGAGACTAAATAAATATTAGACAACACCATATAGGTGCATTGCTCAAATTCTAAAATAGTTAGCCAAACCCCTCGTATTTATGGAGTATCTGAAACAAGAAAATACTACAACACCCAGACCAGAAACAATGAAGAAAAGTTAATTTCAAGGACGAATCGACGAGTGAGCTACTACCTATGGCGATCATCGTCGATCAGATGAAATAATTATTATTTAGCAACAGAGAGCTTACACACTGTGATACCACAGTTGCTACAGATACTTAAGTATTTCTAAATTCTTATATGCTCATAGCCAATGCCTATATTAATAAAAAGAAGTGTCTTAGCAATAAAAGATTATCATTTTAGCAGATTAGCCACATGTTTAGCGACGCTTATTTCAAAGGGGGGTAAAAATTGACGAAAATAATTCGAGACCTGCGATATCCGATTTCTTCCTTAAAATACAAAAACAAATCTACGCCTTTCTATGTAGTATGATCACATGAGTAAAGGCGATAAACATTAAGCTTACTTAATACATCACCGATCAAAATAATTTATTACCGTCCCCAATAATTCGTTATCATGGTAACCCTTGTGCATACGCCAGGGGCCTATTCAGCGAAAGTACAAAGTTACAGGACAGTAAAATTTAACCAATTCATGCTACATACAAAACAAAGGGTGATACTACCATATGAAATCTCATACATTTTTTAACATTTTAACACAACAACAGAGATTTATGCATAAAAAGTGTGCTCTATTCTTATTTCTTATTAAGATAATAATATAAAATGTGTAAATATGGATATTTATCTATCTATCTACATCCTCGCATTAGCGACTTAATCGCATAACACCAGTGTAACACATAGTCTTATCAGCGTCGGCTTAATTAATCTCTGCGCCCTCTCTGGGTTAAAGCACTGGAACTCGGTGCCCTAAGCAAAACACTGGTACGACGTCCATAAAATAAACGGCAAAATAAAAGTCTAATGTAGGGTAATTTTGTACCTATCATTTTAATCATCGAATCAATCAAAAAACAAAAGTCAATTTTTGGAAGGCATTATTAAGGTTCGTATAATTGGAACAATCATAATCTGTTTGCCATGCCATGCCGTCCGCCATATACGAACACTTTAGGCAATTGCCTAATTTAAACTAGTCGTGGGCGTTGAATAATCTTAACTCCTACTTTGATATATGTTTTTTTTTTTTTAGTATACCTATTGTGTATAAACTGATAGACAAGTTTACGGTCTACTGATAAATGTAAGTTACAAGCGTCGCTTTACCAGTCCAACTCCGCATGAACGGTCTGCGAGACGACTATATTTCTATACTGACAGCGTGGTCTCTATCTCGCTCACTAGATAAAGTAAAAAAAAATCAAAACTAATCTTTCATGTGAGGGTATAGAGTTGCTTCTCTGGAATAAATAGATACACGTTTAAACTTTGTAATTGAAATGACAAATCAGTATTTGATTTTAATGCGGACGGTGTAGGTCAAAGTTAAACTTTACAAGAAGCATCCTACTTTTTAATTTTTCTTCGATTGTGTTGTCATCAGTTTGAATAATTTGGCGAATAAAGGCAATTTGTAGATTAGGCGCAGACGTCACTATTCTAGGTGTTTAAGGCGCCTAAACAACAGCCTCGTATTGTTCCACCAGTGCATCTCAACGGGGTAGTGCTGAAACTGGTTGATAGTTGTAAGTACCTGGGTCATATGGTCACAAGTGATCTAAGGGATGATTGTGATATAGAACGTGAGCGTAGGGCGTTGGCGGTGAGGGGCAATATGCTCGCCCGCAGGTTCGCTCGCTGTACGGCAGACGTTAAAATAAGTTTATTTAAAGCGTTCTGTCAGTCTTTCTATACGAGCGGCTTTTGGGTGTCTTATCGTGCTTGGTCTATACTGTGTGGTATCCGTGTGTCAAAGAAGGAAAGGGTCTAGTTGAAAATCAGCGTCAGCGTCACTGACAAATGCTGAACTAGATGCCTTTTTGACGCAGGCCTGAGACACTATTTTTTACTTTTATTTAAGCTTTCTTCTGTATGTTTGTCTTTATTCTACCGTGTCCTGTATCTGTGTTGAATAAATGAATTTGTATTTGTATATACGCGCCGAGCCTACAATGATCGGTGTGAACCGATTTGGGCCTACAGGCGAGAGGGAAGGAGAAGGTGGGCGGCACATAGACGGCGGCAAAATGTATGAGAGGGTTGGAGTGATCGTCTACTGCGCCTTTCTCGTACGGCGTATACCTGTCGCAACCAAGTGGTACAATCAGCCGACCAATCGAGTGACTAGCCCTTTAATAGCATGGCGTTTGAATCAATTCCATTACAGGGGTAGCCACCTAATTAATTAGTCGGCTAATTATACCACTTGGCTGCGACATCCCTATATGACACACTGAGTTTCGACGGTGTTAGCGTGATTCAAATGAAACGTAATGCTATCTAGTAATGGGTTGATGAAACATCGCACCGCTGCGCTTCGTAAAAATATTTTGCTCCCTTGGCATTATTTTTATGTATTTCTCTTCCTCAACATATCATTACTATTGAACGAATTCAGCTATTTCGATATTCCTACAGGTCTAATAAGTCTATTATTTTCCGCCAAGGTTTTTACATATATAAGAGATCTAGGTATAAGCAACGTTATAGGTATATAATTAAATCAATACTGCTTAGAAATAGAAGAAAATAGAAACATTTCTATTTTTATTAATTTTGTTTGTTTTCAAAATATGTACTCCATATTTGTCTAATGGTAAAATATTTATTAATGTATCACATCTCAAACACCTCAAAGGGTTAAATTTTAAAATAATGATTTTCGACAAGATAAAGCTAATATATCTCGATCTAAATTTCTCTGTGACTCAATAAAATACTTTTTTGAAAGAAAAATTGCTGTACTGGCCGAAATAATTATTTTAAATTAAGAATACATTATTGTGACATTTAATCATATACCATTGAGTAGATATTTTGATGTTTGGCTGTAACTCAGCATCATAAAATTTTTAGCTATTTTATTAATGTATATCACATTTAATGTGAAGTAATTACTTAGCATTAATAATGCAATCCGTCGTGACGTTTGAAAAACCTATACCTCATTTAAGTTTGCCTGACTGGGATGCGCGCTTATACGATTTACAGGTTCGAACTAGATATTTATTATAACATTATTGTTTACAAAATGAAGCACTCATTTCTCACCATAAAAAAACAAGCTGTTGAAGTTACTTCTTATATTTCGTTAGGACAAGTAGAGTGGATTCTAGTAGAGTTAGTGTTACCAGATCAAAAAACAAAAGTCCGGAGAATTTGCCTAATAAAAAACTAAGGTTTTGTTGCAATTTGAGATACGTACTTAACAATTTAAAAGTGAAATTATAGTTTTCATACATTGCGGATCTGCGGAAAAATAAATGTTAGACGATTCCAAAGTACAAGAAAATTTGAATAAAGATTATTTTGACTTTGACTTTGATCTCGGAGGATCTCGCTCACTCGTTGCACATCGCAAAGTTAGGAAGATTATCCGACCGCAACCCTGAGAATAAAAGAGTTTTGAGACAAATACAGTTTTGACAGCACACGACCTTACACTTTTAGTTTCTATATATACTTACTTGTTAATTATCTTGCTTGTTTTATACTGTGCTGTGTTGTTGACAAGATAAATAGTGTATTGTTGTTATTATTAGATATGGTAACACTTAGTAGAGTAAGATAGCAACACGAAGTAATGTAAAAAAATATTTAATATGCAATTTAGTAGCATACAGCTTATCTAATAGAAGTCTAGATTTATAGAAATATTTAGTATTTTAAAACTTTGTCTAAGCTACATAAATACAATTGAAGTCTTCGAAGCTATGATGTCATTTACAATTTTGTTGATCTGATTTGTTATATCCTGTTACCAGTAACCTGTATAATTTAGGGAAAGTATGAAATATAATGATTCATTATATACTTTCCCTAAGTGATGTATACAATTCCTAGGGATTATATAGAGTATCTTCTGTCCCACCGGCAATGTGTAAATTAGACAGATATTGGTGTAAATATATCAATGTACCTAAACGACTTTAACCAACAAACAAACTAACGAAAAACGAACTTATTATCTTATACCTATAGGTCTTATAATAGGTTAGAAAGTTTTTTTTCAAACATAACAATTTTATGGATTTAAATTCTAATTCATAATTATCTATGTTATAATTATAGTCATAACCCATTTATTGCCGGTTTTAATGAAAGTATAAAATGAATAATATTGTACACGTTTTATGAATTGTATACATTACCTAGAATTGTAGACAAGACCGAATATAAATAAAAAAGATTCATTTATAAAAATATTTATTTAAATGGACTTAACCATTGACTTTTGTGTATAAAAATTGATCCAAATAATTTAATTTTCAACATTAAAAAGATAGAATATAAATACATTTATTGGCCACATAGGTACAATATAAGCACAAAAATACAATTAAAGAGTGGTGGCTAATCAGACGTGTAGATTCTTGCAAGAAGTAAACCTTTCCATTGTCTCCATTTCCTGGTGTATAGGTAGGTATACTTACTCCGCCAAAGAGGAAGAAATAATATTTCATAAACACTAACTTCATTGTCCAATAATTTTATAGGCTGTCTTGATTTCTTTGGGAAATTAGAAAAGTTTAATATACTGGTTTGGAGTCGCGAAAATTGCTCGGTAAGCCTATCGTCGAAAGATACGAATCTCAGGGTATCTCAATTTTCACTTTGAATAATGGCTTTGAAACTTTTTATGATTCCGAACGTATTGTTTGGGTTTCGTTGCATAACAATGACAGATTCAAGTTGCCCCGAAGTTGTGCCTGCCAAGGGGAAGGTTGTTGAGTCTATTTGTTGAAGAACCGACCGGCGGACGCTGAGGAAATATTTTTCGTTAGACAATAAACAAGATATTAAATTACTACTACTTTTCAGTGACCAATCAAATTCAGAGATCTTTAGATTCTTCATAACACATTAGTATCGAGACACCAAAATCGATTCTCTGATAACATTTTAACAAAAAGATAAATTTTCACATTCCTAAAATGGAAACAAGTTAATTTGATACTTTAATAAGCTTAGGGTTATTTATAATCTAATTGGATCCGTAAAAACTTTGAAATTTATAATATCACAAATTAAGAAAATGTATTGTATTTATCTGGTATCAAGACAATAAAAGCTTCGTAATGTCGAAAAGAACTTAACTCCTACTTATTATACAAGTCGAATACACAAATTTGTAACATTGCTTTAAAAATTCATATGCACAAAAAATTCAGTGTAGACGGGATTTTAATTATAATATCCCTTTTTATTAACAAGGTCACATCCGACACAAGAAGGGCGGACGCCTTTGATCTTCGCTACAGTTCAAACCAACTGAGGAATGAAACAAAAATCAAGACAACCTGGGATAGCTATCACAATAACAACAGACTTCGGGCGAGGTACTTACGAGTATAAAGTTTGGAAATTCTTTTTTGAAAGTTTTTTACCTAAAGGGTGAAAACAGAACCTTATTATTAAGACTTAGTTAGTGATAACTACAAACTTTCTTTCTTGCTGATAAATTTTCACAGATGATGTTTTCAACTGCCGTTATAACATTTTAATATTACTAAAAATAGAATAGAAATATATTTTTTAAAGCCAGTTGCACAAATTCATTAAGATTTTCAGTAGTTTAAAATGACATTACCCATACAATTTTGACATCCATTAGAGCTCAAAAGCATCATTAAACCTTGATGGACGTTTGTGGAACTGACCTTTAGTGTATTTCATTTTAATTTTAGTAACATACTAAATTTTAGTGAGCACCTATGCAACAAACATGATTTTTAATTTACAAAATTTTTCATTAAATTTTTTTGTAGGAGCCGCGGAACAGAAACATATCAAGAATAAAAATTTATTTACTCGTATGTTTACGGAACCTTTCGTGAACGATTCCAACTCGCACTTGGCTCTTTAAAATGCTCCTTTTATACTGAATGAATTTCGAAACGCTTTATTATTTTATAACCCATTTCCGTGTCTCAAAGTGATCCTAATTACAATTATAATTGTATATCGTTTAACCAAGCTTTTGGTCGCAACTGCTGGAATTAATAATTCGAAATTCAAGGAACAAAGGCTATTAAAGGGCACAAAGGGTATTTTATATGATTCGTATAAATTATCAATATTATTTTAATGTATTAAATACCCCAAATGTCCTTTACTTTCCTCGCAGTCGAAGCTATTGGATTGGTTTAGCAGAATATTGTTTTTATGTATATTAGCTAAAGTTCTGGAGCTCATCGTTTCTCTTTAATATTTCTTAGCTTTTGATGATGTTAAATAAAAAAAAAACTAACGGTTTTGATAGTTATTATCCTGCTTTGATATCGCCACCTGCCGTATCCAATTATGGATCCTAAACCGTCCAGGAACCGTGACAAACACATGCGAAAAATTCATTGACAGCAAAGTATCAATTTCAGCTGACCTATTGTTAAGATAACGAAAAATTAAGGTTTTAGGGATCCGTACCAAAAAAAACACAACCCTTATACGGTCACTCGGGGTGTCTGTATATCTGTTTACCACATCCGATTTTCACAAAAAAGTACTATTAATTCCGTTCACATAATGTCAATGACCCAAATTAGAAAATTGAATTAGATTTATTTTTAACTATATTATATGACATATCAAATGAAAGAGCTATAATATATTCTTTAATATTTTTGAAATAAAAAAAGTTTTTAAGAAAATAACTATTCGCCTTGGTTTCTTTAGTTTAAAAGATCTCAACGTGTACTCTCTTCAGCGTGTAGATCTTTTAAATAACACGAAACTGCCTATAGCCAATGGAAAAGAAGAACTGGAAGAACTTTTGGAAGAACTTTACCTACTATGTATAGATATTTTTATTTATTACATTTAACTTAAAATTGTTAGGTTAGTTTATGTGTATCTGTGACGAAAGTATGATATTGTACTATCCACGACATTTTATATTGGTAAGAATAATTTTCACAGAGTGTACGAAATAGAACAATGGAAGTCGACTTTGCAAGAGTTGCTGGAACGTTTAGATCGCGAGATGCAGGGCTTGAAGGATGAAAAGGCATCTACAGAGAGAGAACTGGAACAATTGAATCTACCACTCCTCGTCTGTTCCGAGTGCCTTTCCAACAGAGACGGTCGCAGAAGCTCCGAGTTAACGTATGATCTTGCTGATACAGAATTGAAAAAGGTATATAAGAGTATTTATAGACAAAATCTTCATGATACAAAATGCTTAAAAATCCACTTGGTCCGTAGCACTCTGAGATAGGAATGTTTGAATGCCTGAACATTGATGAGAATACGCTCTGTAGTAGCGAAAAGTAACAAGTGCTTGAAAGATTAGTCAGCCCTGTTAGGTCCTGGGTAGCTCAGTGGTTAGAGCAGTCGCCCGGATTACGAAAGGTCGTGGATTCGATTCCCATCTCAGGGTGCCAGGGACCAAGTGGATTTTTTAATTATTTTGTATTAAGAATAATTTTCAGTGTGGCAGTGTGGCAAAATTAATAAAAATATAAAAATCTTCATGATCGTATATCACAATCTCAAACACCGCTCCTATAGTGGCGTCAACTTTGAGTTTCCAATTGCAGAGTCAAAGTAAGAAAATTTTCAGTTTTGTTTGTTTAAGAAGGAACTATAGTATAACAGTAAAGTAATGACCGATGAATAATATTTTATCTTATGTCCATTTGACGCTAGCGAAACGGACGAGCCACTTGTTTTGAATAAGGTGTAAAGTGTGTGAAGTAAGGGCTTGTAGAGTTAGAAGCTTGGCTCTACACGAAATCTGGAAACTTTATGATAGTGCGAGTCATATGGGTCCCTCTTGTAGAGCACGTACAACACAAAATTTAGCAGGAAAGTTTAAAAAAAGACATTTTCAAAGACTAATTTTGGTGTCTAACTTTATTTTATATCCAGTCAAATATTGTTTATGTGGATTACTAGCTGTTTTCCAGCGTAAATTATAGCTTACGTTGTCTGTATGTATTGTAGAATCCCATAGGTGAAATAATTATTATGATCGGATAAATACTTTCGAAGATAACCGAAGATGTGGCCTAATCTACTGTTTTACGATTTTATATTTATCACTATTATTGCTATGTTATGTCTATTTATTCTGTTATGTCGTATTTGACAGCTGTGGACTGGAATACCACTTCAACATTTTCTTTTTCAAATTTTCTCTAATGTTATTTACAAAATTATAATACAATTTTCTTGTTGGGAATTTAGAATGAAAAATATGACGCCAAGAACCATAAGCGTCACATAACTTTAATATTTCACGTATAAACTTCTATGTTTCATAGTTTTTCATAATTAATTAGGTTTTTAATAAAGGAAAATTCAGATCAATAACAGTTATAATTTCGAAAGAAAATAGCTGTCATTTAATACATCACTAACTCCAATAGTCCCACTCTTCGAAAATATATTAATTAAAATTAGTAAACAGAGGTATCGACATCAGTTTCATTAAATTTGCAAGGAACTCTGCGTCACCGAAAGCAACAAGAAAATGTTGATAGACCGTTGTCAGTCTGCGTGGGAAAAGATCAACAAATTGGAAGTTGTCAAATTTAAGCTGCAACTAGATCTTAATGACAAAAATGAAGCGCTCCAGATTGATAAAGACATGCTTAGTTTAGACAAGGAATGCGCAAATATCACATACAAGACCGATTCTCTGAAAAATCCAAAGAGGTAAGCACTTGAATGTTGCGTTTATTAGGATTGGAAGGACTTACTTATAGCTAGCGTTGTCTATAATTTATTAATTTTGCGTTGTATATACTGAAAAACAATCTTAATGAAAAACGCAAAAAAGGTCCACTCTGAAACGGGATTTTTGATTTTTTAGTACTTTTTATTAAAAAGTTTTTAATTTCATTAATGTAAATTTATAATATTCTGGAATACGAAAGGTAATGAATTGATTTGAATCCAGCATCAGCTTATTAATTACTCCACTGCTGGGACTCAGGCCATCTCTTTGGATGGAATCGAATCAAATTAAATTGAGAGAATGGGCCATGACCCACTACGCGGGTCTAGTGTGGATTGGTAGGTATTAACGACTGCAGATGCAGCAGAGACCAACGGCTTAACGTGCCTTCCGAAGCACGGGGGAGCTTGAGATAATACGATTTTGATCACCCATCCTGTAACGCAACTTCAGCAGTCATTGCTGATTTCAACTTTCTACATTCAGTAGTTTCGGCTGTACATTGTCTGTCAGTCAGTCAGTAATGTAAGAATTTTAAATATAAGATTTGCCATAATAAAACGCTACTAACAGTTCACATAATATGTAAGGTTTATTTAATATTATCGATAAATCTTAAATTGGCTCCTTAATTGACTGTTAGGCGGAACCAATAAGTTTACATATTTTTTTTTACATTCAAATATCTTGGGCGGAACAAAGTTTGCCGGGTCCACTAGTTATTAATAGATTAACAGATTATTCGTTTCCGTGGAAATTAAACATGGAGAAATAAAAATTGTAAAATGAATCAAAAACGAAATTGACGATAAGCCCAGCAGGTTTTTCAGCAAAAAGGATTATAAAAAGAGGATTTTTATTATCAGTTAATAACACTGTGAGATAATAAAAATCCTCTTTTTATAAATAAGGTTTAGCGTTGGATTAAAGTATCGTGTCCAATTTTGACCTAAAAATTTACTAACGCTGATTATCTTTACTTATTTCATATCAGGAAATTGAATCTTAAAATAAAGTCAGGATTTAAATTGCGAGGCTGATTATTATTTTAAATAATACTACGAATACCAACCGAATGCGATTCGGACCCTAAAATGTCCGTTTGCCATTTAGGGTCTACTACCCCAATGCGATTCGGACCCAATGTCGATTGCGCGTTGTTTTATCTACTATGGAAAAATATTATTTTGTCGTTCGGTCAAAAAGTGTAAATTCACAATTGCATTTTTAATTGATTTCCATATTTACGAATCAAGCTATAAAAAAACTTTGATTTTAATGCATTAATTTTGAAAGTAGCTTCACAATTCGAGTTTTGACAGTTATTATAACCTCAAAACGTTATTTACAAATTACAAATCTCCCTGGCCACCAAATAAAAAGATGCTATTCTATTCTAAGATATTATTCTAAGTAAAATTAAATACAATTATTACTAAAGGTAGGTTGACGCGACCTTTAAAAAAATTGTGACCGCTCAATCAATGTATGGAAAGTAGACACGATTATTTACGCTGCACTTACTATTATTCAAAATTCATATTATTAAACAGAGACTTAGCAAAGTAGCCACTGGGTGTTTTCTCGGTGGTAGAGTAATTATAGCTGTAAGTGGAAGTCTTTATGCGAAGCGTCTAGCTGACTGGGAGGCGCAGCCGCCAACCGATGAGTCCACCACTGCCTATAATGACTTTTTTTTACATATAGCATTTACCTACTTACCACACGGTGTCAGACGCGAACTTTGCTGAGTTTTCTTTATGACGGAACTGCGGACATCATTCACTCGCATAGCAACGATATATTTCTTATATTGGGAGATTAATGTATTCAATGTTAATTGGCAATTTGGCAATATCATGATGAATAAGGTAGTATGTATATACTTTTAAGACATGACAAATTTACATCTTTCACAGCATACTTCATGAACTTTTGTACACCGAGATAATACAACAATATATTTAAACATTAATAACCGTATTTAAGACTTAGTTTTTTGTATTAAAATGTATTCGGTAAGGTAATGCTTTTCATTTGTATCGAGAGACCACTTTTCAGAGCTGTATAGATGATGATGATGGTTTTCTACGTTTTTAACAAATTTAATTAAATTACATGAGATAATCCTCCAGATAAATAGAGAAAAATTTCCTCCGTGATACTCGCGACCTATTGAAGCATTGAGTAGTAGATGGGGGATGAGAAGCACTACCAGGCTTCAGGTAAAAAGAACATAACTAAAAAAGTTTTAACAATCTTAACTTTATTTTTAATCTCAGGGGTAGTTATACAGATTCGCTCGCTATGGTCCTTGCGACTTATATTGGGAGGATTTATGATTTTAATAATAAATTACTTCAAGGTAATAATTTTTAAGCAAGTAGTAAAAACTAAAGAAATTAGAACACTCACCCGATTTCGGGGTTGTGTTAGCACACAATTAAAAATATTTGAAAGCCTTTTAAAAATAGAACACTTAAAAATATTTGAAAACCGCTTAAAAAATAAAGTGTTGCCGCACATGAGGTCGTTAATACACTAATTCACCATTATTTTTATGAAAAAAAATATCCAAAAATCACTTCAAACTTTAGGTTTTATAAATAGAGTAAGCAAAACATTTAGTTAAAGTATTACTTTTAAAACCTTTATTTTAGTTTTGTAAGAACAGTTTTAGACTTTGCAAGTGTCGTTTGGAACCTAACTATAAAACACACATTAACTGAATAGAAAATGTAAAAAAAAATTAAAATATTGAATTAACTGTCTCTTAGTAGCTTTAAGTCTCAAATCTTTACTAAAATGGTGTAGTAAGCAACTAATACTCATTTAAATTGATATTTTCTCCTAGCTAAAACTGTGATTCTCGAAGTCAAATACATTTTTTATTACACAGAGATAATTATTGTGCAAACAATTCGTCTCCTTAATTGGTGTTCATCAGACAACAGTTTTTTATTTGATATCTACCTATATAGAGATAGTGGACACACACTGTCTAATAAATATTGTTACGATTGAAGTACTATAAAGTAATTAATAATGTGTCAAAATAAAGAGGTTAATCTAGTATGAGCTTCTACGGGAGTAATATTTACTCCAAGAAGGTAGTATATTTGCTTATTCTCTGTATAATATGGATTTGGACTAATAATAAAAGAACATTTTTTGCGGAAATTTACTCTGACGTTACAACCTTATTCATTAATAGCACTGTCATACTCCTAGACATTTGCACTAGTACATTTGCTTATTCTCTGTATAATATGGATTTGGACTAATAATAAAAATATTTTTTTTGCGTAAATTTACTCTGACGCTAAACCTTGTTCATTAATAGCACTGTCAGGGTATAAAATGTACGTGGGACATTCATATGATTTTCGCCTGTAAATCATAAATACGCCTCTCATCACTAAGCTCTTGCTTGATTAAAATTTTCATATTGTAACCGTACCAATCTTCAATAAAAATGATTAGTAATTCCAACAGAGAGTCACGTAGGAAGGTCACCTTGAGAATTTAGAAGCCTTACGAAAAGTTCAATTAGATTATTGATGTAGATTTGTATGAATTTTTTGACTTATAAGAATAATGTATGCGGATTTCAATTTGAACTAACCGCAAGTTTACTACTATGACGGGTTCGGTGCTAAAGGTGTTGGCAGAAAATGAAACGGCTGACTAGATTTGATAAATAGGTATATTTATGGTGTAAATAAAAAACTAACATAAAAAAAAATAGAATATAAACAGTTAGTATTGAATTATAAAATTATAATAAGTAGTATAAGTAGGTACTTGAATAAAACAATGACATACTGGGTTTTATAAAAGGTAGACCTCAGTAGATACTTCATATATATATACGTTTACATGTTTCATTCCTGATTTATATTAGATTTATATGATTATATTACGTAACATATTCTTGCCGGATGAATTTTTCACGAACTGACAGCGACAATGAAATTTTCACGAATTCAACCTATATCGTGTTACTCAAAATTACTAATTACGAGAAAAATATTAATAAAAAAGAGTATGTTATAGATCTGCGACAAAATTTGGATACACCGTTACACTACTAAGTTAACAAAACGAAGCCAAGGCAGACGATCAACTATTTACAGATTGGTACTATTGCCTTGCTTACACATCGCTAGCGTTGTTTTTGAATGACTCTTCTTTTTAATAAAATCAGAAATTCTAAAATTTCAAAGTTGCATATCATGATAAATTAAGCTGACGATATACTGACGACCTATGTTAATGTAGTTCTACACCATCTTGTTTACAAGTCGTTTTAAAAGTGGATTTTGACAAAAAAACAAACGGCGCAATTTGCTACAATATCAAAGTTTGATAGTATATAGTAAAAGCGTTTGCGTATGTTAAGCAATTATAGAAAACACAAGTCGTCGAATGGCTTTTTAATCTCTGAAAGGACATTACATCTTTGGTCCTGGTTTTATCCGCAGTCATGAACGAACACCCATCAATCCATGGATCTTCGTAATGGGTTATAAGCTCATCATCATCATCACCAGCCCTTTTACGTCCCCACTGCTGGGTCTCAGGCCTTCCTTATGGATGGTTAAGGAGGATGGGCCATGACCCTCCACGCTGGCCCAATGCGGATTGGAGGGTAACGACTGCAAATGCAGCCGGGACCAACGGCTTAACGTGCCTTCTCAAGCACGGAATAGCTTGAGATAATCATTTTTTGGTCACCCATCCCGTGACTGTCCCTTGCGAAACTTGCTTAACGACAACGATCGCGGGCCGCGGCCGCTTATCCACTACGCCACCGAGCTACTCAGGGTTACAAGCTGTTCTCTTGTTTTAATAATATTGTTTTTAAAGATGAAACCAATAAACATTTTGATTAAGTCCCAAAAGTAAACAATAATTGAAAATTACTTTCAGAATGATCACATACGAACAATGGTTAGAAAAATGCGAAGCGACGAAAAAGATGGCGATTGATGAACTGCAAGACACACTACGGCTCCGCGAGTCCTTGTTTGTGGCAAGGGGCCGCGCTCGTAATGCTCTGCGTGCGCAAACTGACGTCACAAACTATATGCTGCGCCGGAGGATCTACGATACTCAAAGGGCTAGGAACGAACTACAGTGGCAGAAGATGAAGGTAAGAAGTATCGTCGTTGACACGGACAATATCAAGCCCTCTATTTAAATACTAGCTGTAGCTCACAGTCCGAGGGCCTGCTATACTGGAGTCTTAAACTAAGCTAATTTTAACTAAATATCTGTCAGTTATAAACTTACATAAAAACAAAGGAAAGGTAATAAAACAATACGTATATTATTTGAAAAGACCAGTGCTCTGACATCTAAATAAAGATCTTTAATTAAAAATGCTTAAAATTAAAAAAAAAATAAAGTTATACTTTTTGCTTTTAAAAGCTCTATTATTAAACAACCTATACGAACTTTTTAATCAATATCATGCAGATATATTCAATTATCCAATACAACAAAACACAGTGTTTAATAAATAAATAGATTTAGATACTACCCTAGTACAAACTAAAATCGATCTTCACCTCGTTAATTTAAGAGACCTGCTAAAGTCGCTACAAATTATCTTTTCTAATATATTTAAAAAAGGCCATTTTTATTACCCTTTTAACTCCTAAACCACACAAAAAATTACGACGCGGTTTTCTCTGTAGGATAAAGAAATATTAAAGAAGATTTATCATGCATGTCAGTAGATAATAATAAAAATTATTTTTGAAGATGGAGGAAAACATGGACAAGTTGAATTCAGAACTGAAAATCATTGGCGAACAATTCGCCGACAAGGTAAACGCTCTTAAAGTAGCCGAGACACGTCTGGAGACGCGCGGATACCGGCCGGGGATCGAACTAGCCGCAGACGAAGCCGACATCGGTCTGAAGGAAGAGGTCCGCAACTTGAGAGAAACTATACGCCAACTGCAAGATAAATTAGACTGTGCAAAGTAAGGCATACAACGTTTAGAACTTATTTTCTCAAGTATAGGGATGATGAATGTAACAATAGCAAAACACAAACAGTATCACTTGCACGTATACTTTGACTTTGCTCTGCGATTATCCCATCATACTAGATGGCCATAAATTTTAGCCAGTTTTACTTCAGTTTTATAATTCATATTTGTATAAAAAAATAAAGAGAACATAAATACCTAAGCATAACAAATGTTACACCAAAACTTTTTAGTATAAGTACCCTTTTTTGGTGTATATTGATGAGTCAGTGGAACTTAATCGTTTTTAGTAGCATGCTAGACGCTGACAGTCGTTTCAGGGACCATTTTTTTGAAAAGAACATATTGAAAAGAACATAAGATTAGGTTGTAAATTTAAGAGCATTTGAAAGCTGAAATATATTTTACTTTACGAACTTCTTTATTGACTAAAATTGCAATATCAAAATCAATCTAGACACATTTTATTAAAGTTAGAAATGATTTAATTAATATCATTTGTAATTTCCGAAGCTTAACAGAGGTGAGCCACTTGAACAAAGTAAGCGTGAAATCTTACCATGAAGTTATTATCAAAAATTCCATTCACAATGGCGATAGGGATCCCCATTATGAAAGATTATCTTCATTTCGTATGCGAGCAAAGATAGGTACTTTGTGAAGACGCTTTTGTGTTGGAGAAACTTAAGTGTTTAAACAATTATACGCTGCTGTCATCATTAATGCAAAATGGTTAGAGCTTAATGATCATTTGTCTTTGTTTCAGTCACGGATATTTAGTAGTTTAGTCCTCCTGAAATTACAATGACAATAAATTTATTATAATTTCGTTAGTCATGTCTTTAAACTTTCAACGTTAAGATGAAATTATCATTACAATTCTAGTTTATCTTATAGAAAAATACGAGTACTACTTAAATTTTTTATAGTATCAAGTGTGCGAGACGGATATGTCATCATTACCATCGCCCTATTATATAAAGTAATAATAATTATTATATAAAAATACACATCACTACAACACATTCACACAAAACTGGTAAGTAAACGTGTAAGAACTCTCTGTACACTTACATAACATACACAAACATTCAAAAACAAATTTGCTACTTAATTGTTGTTATTTTTTTAATTTTTTTTTATTGTTTTTCCAATATTTTCCTGGTAGTAAAATTACCACGACAGTTACTTCGTTATTTAAAGCGAAAATAGTCATATTCCCCGTGGAGTAGGTCCTGGTGCTCTATGCACCAGGTTATCGCCCCTCACAGACACCAGTTCCTCACAAAGTCGACAGGCGGTCTTATTTTCGTATTGTGTATAGTCGATAACATGTAATCATGTTTCTGTATTTGTGAGTAAAATAAAATAATTTTAATTTTCTTAATGGCCCACCATGCTGGCCCAGTACGGAGATGGGTAGGTATCGGCGACTGCAAATGAAGTACCTTCCACCTTCCGACAAAGCTCGAAAAAAAATTTTTTTATCCCCGCAGCATCGCGTCATTGAATTTCTCAAATGAAAACATTATACAGGTGGTGATGATGATTTTGGGAAATAAAATAACTCTCAAGCAAAACTCTAAAATATTTTAACTTTTATCTTTAAACAGCTTAAAATATTTTGGACTTTACTTCTATTTTCAGGGCCACGTACAACGCTTTGGAGTCTACTTCTATCAAGATTGGCATAGATTTGAACGATAAAGAGCAATCATTAGAAACCGACACCCAAGCTTTAGAAATGAGATCTGCTTTGGAACCAAAGAGGCCGCAAGGAACCGATAAAAACCTTGTTCTGGCTAGTATAGTTGACGAACTGCCGAACGTTGAAAACTAAACTTCAATTTGTTAAATTAATTTTCGTTTTGTTATTTGTTATATTTTGTGAGTAAATTGTTTTCAAATCGTTTGTAATTAATATTATTTTTCATCTTCTTAGAGTTAACATAAAACAGGCTAAGTTCCAGAATCAGTCCACTTTTATTCTTACAGTTTAACTAATACAATTATTAGTAATTAGATATGTTAATAACTTTATATTAATTGAAAAAAAAAATTTAAATTTTGTAGATATATTAATAAAAAGGGGATCAACCTTCGGATTCGGTGGGGATATCATTAGCGACGGTTTATAGGTTAATATCATAATAAAAAATAAAGAGAAAAATGTGAATGTGATTTACACAATATGATTTGTGCTCTGACATTTTTTTTTCCTATAGAAGTGTCTCGACCCGAGATATGACAGTGACATTGAGTGTAGGAAAGTGACAGTGACAAAACATTTCTCGAGTTTATCAAGCTACGCGTGCTATTTTGCGTGCAACAGCGCAGGCTTTAGTCCTAATCCCAGTTCCCTCAAGAAGCATCGTAGTCTCGTCATCGTTTCAGGTATCAAGTGATGTCTTTGAGCTGCGCAGGTGTGCAGACCGTTGCCTCGGCACCCTGCAGTGCAGAAGAACGTGAGAATCGTCATCTCCTCCTCCAGGCAGACTCTGCACAGTGGACTGTCAGAGATACCTTGATTATATACATGTTCAATAGTGTCCGTGTCCTGTTACACTGCATGTGCGGTTGCGGCGCAACAATAATGTTGAAGCCCTTATTATGTACACCAATTATATTCACGGAGGCAGAATTTTCAATATCATAAGTTCGTAAGATCAACACACACAACTTTATTTCCCATTCATGGTGTACTTCATATAGGGAGTATGCTACTAAAACTAATTAGTTAAAATAAGGTTAGTGCAAAGAAATGGCATCCCCGCAGTTCCGACACGCTTCGTTGGGAAAAACGAAGTGGATGGTGTATAAAAGGGCCCGAGTCCTGTTCGTCTTCACAGTCTTCAGGACAACATCATTCAGATAAGGAATTCAGTCTGTTTATTGGTAAGTTAACATTTATAGTTCTTACAGCACTTGAATCTATTGTTTATTTTTCCAAAATTGATTAAGGGTGGTCTCAGCGCCGACAACTTAACTTATTTTATCTTTGTATCCTAAACCTCTTTTAATGTTAGACAGAGATTGCACGCATTATGTATGCAATAAGAAAGTTAAAAAAAAATCGTTGTTTTCTATGAAGTTATTTGAAATTTTCGAGTTAAATACAATTGGTTGACTATTACTCGTAAACTTGTAAAGCCAACTTAAGTTTTCCTTTTAACTTCGTTATTTATAGGTACTACTGCAGTAACGTTTGAATTTTTATCAACCACCGTTTAGATAGAGGGAGGAAGGAACAAATATCTAAAGCTTTTGACATAAAATATACAGTTCAAGGTTCTACAGTTTTAATAGTTATATGCCACTGATCATAAGAAAAACTGTTGTAGAATAGGACTACACTGTCCTTTGGTCATCTCCATTATAATATAGTTATAAAATAAATTTCTTGCTTTAATCTTTTAAGATCGTGATTTATCTGTAGTCGGGTTTTAGTTTTTGAATTTTTTTTAAATATATTATATTACACTCTAGAACCTCGAACTTTATATTTTTGTATGTCAAAAACTATAGATTTTTGTTTGATCTTATCACACTGTAAAAAGTCGCCTATTTCAGTCTTCAGCTTGCCCTCTTTATATAAAGCTTGGTTACGACGTACAAGAAATACAAAAACATTTGTATTAAAATATAAAATTTGTATAAAATTTTATCTTATTTATTTCTCATTGGAATTCTAATGGTCATCCTAATTTTAACTTAATTATGCATATCAATTACTTGTTTACATATAATACGTTAATCGAATAGTATTTGACGTCAACATATTTAAAAATAAAACATAAGAAATAAAAGTGCACTTCAATAAATAATACAACTATAGGTAAATACATCCGGGATGTAAGGGCAATGACTGCATAAAAAAAAACACGAATTGATTAAACACCAACAGTAAATTTATCTTCACCAGAAACTAGACAGAAACAAAACCTGTCTCGAATGAATATATTGACGCCAGCCAAACTGGAATATTATTTCGTGTCTGATTTCATACGCGGAAATCCATAAAGAGATGTGTGCTTATCAATCATAATAATGTATCCGTGTGTTTATTTAAATTTAGGAAGTGTCACTGTTTAGATTTAAAGAGATCGCCCGATAACTAAATCCGCTTCCTAAAAGTTTTTTTTTTTTTCTTTTATCCAATTGCATTTTAGATCGGTTCTAGAATGTAATGCGAAGTTGCCAGTGCTTTGTTCCGACGCAGTGGACTTTATGACGGAAGCATAGTGTAAACGGTAGACTATAAATTACTTATTGCGACTCACACCTAGAGGTTATTCACATTTATGTCCGCTGGGCGGAAGTAAAAGTATTTTGTCCTAAATTTGGTATATTCCACACGAGTTTTTGACATAATTCTACTTGAAGTTTTTGTTTAAAGCAATTCTTAAATATGCCTATTTTCAATAAATAATCTTGTTGAATTATGTAATATCAGGGTTATAAAGCACGTCACGAATATGTCAGTATTGTAGATTTGTCAGTTCAACCGATTAACTTGTTTGAACTTAAATGAGTGAATCACCCTCTAAGTGTCATCCGTGTCGTGGCGCCGCGGGCTACAGCCGAAGGCGACCAACTTTACGCGGACGTGAAAAGGAGACAATTAATTGTCGTCTATATTTCCTTTTCTTCGACGCGGGGAATTTTTCTACAATGTAACTTTTACTTTTGATTAACGAACAATATGAGACTGGCGAACTCTTTGACCGGTCAAGTACAGATTCTGTATGGCTATTCTACTACTTAGCAACGTAACGTAATTATGGAAATTAATAGTGCTTTAACCACTTTTTATGATACATCTCTTTTTACTAGATCACAAAATAATACAACCTGTCACCATTAATTTGTGAGGAAGACGTTGCAATAATAATTGGACTATAGGTAGACAGATACGATAGTTACTTTAAAAATTGCAGAATTGAGACCCTGAACGCTGGGAGTTTAATTTTATGTTAAATCCTAACGAATGTGGACGGAATACCTTCCTCAATTTTATAGTTTGCCATAATTATAATTTTGCAACTTTTTTCTTTGCTGAAATGCAAATTAATTTTGATTTGGCCTTCGTCGGAGTAACGTTTAATTATAAACATAAAATATCAGATTGTTCCACTGTTTTCTTGAATGTGCACTTCCGATTTATCATCATCATTATCAGCATATTAGTGTCTTTACTATTGGGGGCTCAGGCCTTGCCTAAGGATGGAATCGAATCAAAGCAAATAGGAACAATGAATCTGACCGATTGATGGGTGTCAACGATTGCAGATGCAACCGGAACCGACGGCTTAACGTGCCTTACGAAGCACGAAGAAGCCCGATAACAAACTTTTGTTAATCCATCCTATGATCGGCCCTTGCGAATGTTGCTTAACAATCGTATCACGGATCAAGTGCGTCAACTGCAACATCGAGCTCTTCGATTAAAATTAAATATATTCAATGATAAGGATAACTGTTGAAACACGTTGGTACTTTCTACCGGCGCTGTCCTATGCGTCGTCATCGGTAAAGTCAAATCATTTACGTAACAAATTCGCGTGAAAATCTAGCAATCCTTTCCACTGTCATGAATATTAAAATTTTTTGACAACCTTGAACTACAATTCTACATTCTAAAGATATCCTTGACATGATAGCATTGTATTATTTTACTGTATTTTTTATAATTCTTGTTACGTTATTTCATCTTTTATACTTTCTCTATTAACAATAGTGTATTCTGTATTTTCAAATCATTAGAATAAAATCAACGCATATTGAATTCGAACTTCCTTATCTAACGATAATCTAAGATCTAAGATTTTTCAAAATAAAAAAATTATCTTATACTATAATGAAATGAACCTTATTCACCACACAGTGCATTTTTTGTTATATTTTTTATTTGTAGTCTCAACATTTGTTCCAAATGTATTCATCTTGTGACCACTTATTAAGGATGGCAGTCTAACCTTAAAAATACTTAATTTTACTCTATGATATACATTTATTGTAATCTGCCAGTGTACCTATAAAAATAATTTTAAGAAAAGAATGCTGAATGAACGCAATTTTGATATAATATTGGAGCTTAATAAGTGCTCGCAAAATCAATCGAATTTCGAAAATATCGATATCCGTTTCTTGGGGTATCCCTTGCACGGTTGATCCCCACCTCGCATAGCGCATAGTTTACGGATACATATTTAAACAAGTCACATTAACGAATGCCGTTGTGTTTACAGTGTCATTGTGTCATAGTACGTACGAAATGAAATTCGTGTGTTATAAGATATCTACGGGGTAAAAGTTTAAATCGGGGACGGACTTAAGTGCTTAGTTTCGACTGTGATCAGTCGACTGTGATCGCATCAATTTTAGATCACATCAAGAGGTAAATGTCGTGAATTTCTCATTAAAATAACTTAAACGTTGGATTTGATATGTTAAAATCTGTTTTAATATGAAAGGTTTGCTTTTTAAAGCTCTAAGAACTTGATATTTTTATTTACAATCAGCTTTTGAATTATTTCAAATATCTTTATGCTTTTGCTAAAATCAAAGCCATGTCCACATATTATATGATTGTGTTTATAATTACTTAAAATAATAAGTAACATTTATACATTGTCAATATAATGTAATCTCTGCTACGCAACCACAGCAAATGTTTGCAAGTTCCTTCGGTCATATTTAAAATATATAATGAGTAGGTCCGGAAAACTGGAAACCGCGTGAAATGTAGAGAGAAATTTTTTGAGTGAACAATCAATTTTAATGTCTGAAGGAATACCTTTTAATATATTCGATCTATTAAACAGAATCTTACTCGAAGTAATCACTTAAATTCTTATGAATACATTCTAACGGAAAGAAAAATTACCTATGTTGTTTATCGGGTCAGCCAGTTATTAATAAATGCCGAGACATATCGTAATGACAGTTCACTATATCTTCCTAATGCCATTATTAGATCTGCACGTGTTCATCATTGTTTACTTCGGTGTGTTTTCCGGTAAAATAAAATAAGTTTTCTATGAAACTGTTTTCCCCTCTTATCAATTGAAGTTACGACTACCTAGCGTTACGGGTATACAGGATACCATAATGATAGAATTTTTTCTCTATCCTCGTTTCTGCGTCTATATAGAAGTGTTTTTTTTTTATTTATTTTTTTTTAACCATCAAACAGAAATGAACTTTAGGCGGCATCATGCAGGTTTGATGATTCTCATTATCAGTCTATAATGTAAAGGCATATGCTTTTCTTAACGATAAATCGAATAGAGAATGGGCCATGACCCACCACGAGTTCGAAAGGCGGTTTGGTGCCTTGATTATTATTTATTGATTATTAATATGAAATAATACTGGTCACTAAATTTCTATTTCTATTTTTGTTAAATATATTTTTTTATTTTGAATGATATGATATAATTTAATTCATTTCAGACATCAAAACCATGGTTAGCCACATCACCGCTGCCGTTGTGCTGGTTTCATTCTTCGCTTTCTCAGCTAATGTCGAAAAGGCACTTGGAAGTCCTGCGATTGGTATGTTATAATATTACATAAAGTGAAGTTTAATTTGATCATACAACGGCATAAAAAAGACATTCATTAACCATGTAAGTAATTAAATATGGTAGATGACACGATTTTAGTCATTTTAGGATTATGACCCGATTTCGACCATTTCAAAAGTTAAGAAGCGAACTTTGATTGATCTCTGGCAACGGTATAAGATTTACCATATTCAATATTTTTAAGACTGTATAATGTAAAGTAGGTAATATATTGGCCTATATGTAAGTTATAACGTCTCAAATCCTAAATGGCCAATAGAGGGGGCTTGTAGCCAAAACTGGATCATCTGCTCTACACATAACAAAAAATACGAAAGCAAGTAAAAAGAGCAATTTCAATATGGACCCCACTTCAGTAGACTATCATTTCTGGATGGTTTCTGTTAGTCTGACCTTTGTAAGTTTACAAATAGAAAATTTCTTTTATATTGAAATGGTTTGCTTTACCAAATAATAAATGAATAGGACATAACGCAATCTGGGCCATTTAATTTACCAAATGAAATACCTGACTATTGGGTTCTTCGAAGAAAAACTGAAACGATTGTCATATAACTACATACATTAATAAATGTAGGCGAATTAGATAGAAAGTTATTTGCACGGAACAATATGATGTCTTTGTAGAGTTGCTGATTAGCAATTCTTGCCTGAGAGATATTTTTTCAACGCATTTCTTGTTTTTATCAAAGCTACACCAATTTCCGCGTATATAATTTTAGATATTTAAGTATTTCTTTATCTTATATCAATGCCTAACAGCTGCTTTCTCGCATATTTTTTCTGACGTCAAAACTTTGATATCGATGATATAAGTGACTGACAGTGACGTAACGAAACAAAAGCCAAGGAAAGAGAGCGGAATAATAAGAGGCGAGCGGGAGAAGGAAATTAGGATGCCAAAGTGCCAAACCAAGTTGTTGGTTATTATTTATTTCTCATTACGAACGATGGAAAAGTTGTGCAAGTTGATATCAAACGATGACGTACAGTCGAGAGAATTCGTGTTTCCATTTTATTCACAAAATTCTTTGAATATGAATTCTCACAAGTCGGTAAAAACCGATGCTAACATGAGCTATACAATTGATAACAGCCCTAAAACTTTAACTGTTCTCTGTAGTCATTGGAAATTATTGAAAAAGATTTAATTTATATAGTAAGAAAGAAATTAGCTCCAACTAATCAGCTTTTAAATATAGTCAATCTCATATTTGATCAATTCTGCATTTAAAAAGGCTATTCTGAATAATATTCTTAATGAATTAACAACACAATAATATATAGTTTAAACTTCCATAATTGATATGGAAATTATAGATATATACATAGTATAAAACAAAATTCTGTTAAACTACGGTACGGATGTTAATGTAAATCAATATACAGAGTAATATATGGGGAAGGTTTATACGTATAACACAGGTCCACGCGGATGGAGCTGCTGCTGGAAAGCAATAGATAAAGTTTTCACTATAGGTGTAGATTACAAATTAACTTCTAGATTTACCATTTTTTCGTCATCGTCATCGGTCTATTTATATCGGTCTATCCTAGTCTAGTTCTCTTGGACTACCCTACTCTATCCCTTATTGGAATCAAATACGGAGAAATACTTTTCCTAATTGTAGGTATAATTATAATAAAAGTAATAAAATATAAGTATAATAAAAGTATTTTTATTATACTTATTGTTAGTGAAGTTGTTTTTTGACCCAGGGAAAATGCGTTACGCACTATCACTGCCGCTTGACAGACAATGTGTGGAACTCTCCAACGTATAAGCATTGGAGAGTTGCCACCCTACAGGGCAAGTCCATAAGGAGTCGTCCAATAGGGTGGCCATAAAGCTGGTGAAAGAGCGAGGCCTGATGAAAACCCTAGCCTTAAACCGGGGCTCTCCAACCACTCTGTCCGGGGAAGGACAGGTTGTATCGTGGTTGGTCTATCTGGTAAAGCCCACTGAGTGAAACCCTCGGAGGGGGGGACGATCCAGCAAAACAGACTGGTACCCGAGAACATGAAAAGTCATCTGTCGTGTGAATCCACTTACCTTGGCTCCAACAGAGGGTAGGGTTGCGTTAATTATAGACTCCTGTATTGAGATGAGGGAGTCTGCTTGGACTGCAGCCGATTGGTAGCTTGGGTCATTAATAATCAGTTGCTTTGTTCTACAAAGCTAAGCGTACAAGATGTGCTTTTAGTTAATGATGTGTTTTTCAAGATTCGCTATTGTAGAGATTAGATTAGTAAGCCCCATAATACTGATTCAGCTGTTAAATAAAATGAGACGCTAAAGATGTTGTTAAGTGCGAAACTTGAGAACGCCAACGGAATTTATAATGCCGATTTTTTTATATTTGATATGTCTTGTCATCTATACTAATATTATAAAGAGGAAAGATTTGATTGTTTGTATGTTTGTTTGCATTGAAAAGACTCCAAAACTACCGAACCGATTTTAAAATTTTCACCTACGGGAAGCTGCATCATATACGGTGAACGTAGACTCTATTTTTCCCAAAAAAACAGTACATAAAGGGATGGATATGGGAATTAGAACTTTGTTTTTGATATAAGTTTATTTGGATCTGTTTATTTCCACACTAATTTGATAAAGTAATTGCTTTACGTTAAAATGTAGGTACAAGCTTAATCAGGTACTATGGTAGATGACAATAACGTTCGCATGGCAAAGATGCGCCAACCAACCGAAGCAATGACCCCAATGCGGCTATTTGACCGGTTTACTTTCGCCGTGAATTACGCAATTTCACCTTAGCCGCTTACACCTGACCTCGCGATGACAGTTTCGTTGTTGGGTGGAGGTGTGGCTCACGTATCTCTTTGATTTGCGATAACGCTCGATTTGAATTTTGTTATCACTGGTCAGCTAAAAATAGATAACTATTTGCATTTAAGTAGATTATTGACATTATTAAGATTTATTCTCCAACATGGCGAGAGATGCAAGAAAGTGTAATTACCCACTCCTGTCCGGTAAGAAAGTACATTGAAAAACGCCCCAATTAACCAGCGGGAGAGTAATGCTTTTCGAGTGCCGTAATACTAGTCTGAGGATAGAGAAACTTGTCTTTTTTTTTTAATTCATAGACTATAAATTAAAATAAAAAATAATAGTTTCTTTCGTGATTCTAGCATATTTTTATTAGTCTGGGCGACAGATATTGATAGTTTTTAATGATCACCTAATACAGGGTATTGTTTTTATCATACGGTAGGTATTAGAAAAAAACAGATCGTAGATAAAGTAGTACTCGCAACTATTTATACACATGTTTAGTTTTATATTTTAACTTGGTAAACATAATGTGTAAATGCAGATGCACTCCCCTAAAAATAATCCTGGCGGACCATAAATGGTAAAGACACTTTAGTACCTTCAAACAAAAACAAACTTGCTTTAGGTATATCCTTACTAAGCTTTCCCAATCTTTAAGTATAACTTAACTGTCAATATCACTCCAATTATCTTTTTATATAAAAGAGACAGAATACTTTAATAATGCAATCTTTGGATATTATGATCTTGATTGTTGAAATTAGTAAATTATTATTTGGATAACTACTACAATTACTACTGATAGCCATAGAGTAAAACAAAAACATTTCTCAGTAACCCTAGGCGTGGCTAGAGTGTGACCAGGGTGGGCCGGACCCACGCTAGAAAAATCCCTCCCTCATACATAAAATATCATGGCTGGGATCATCGCCCCCCTAGGAAAAATCCCTAGCTTAATACGCAAGTATGTCAGCAACCTATAAAATATTTTGAGTATTTCTTGAGTAAGATCCAACTTTGACAAGTGATCCCTCTCCATTGCCATTACAACCAGTTGCTGAATAGTTACGTTCCTGAGCTACGATTTCTTACGGCGTCCAATGCGCATTTTTCCGTCCATTAATCAAGTTTTGTACCACAATAAAATAATCTATTAATAACATGATAATTACTCGATGTAGGTGAAACAAAAGTGATTCCGGTTTTCTATGTATAAAGTCACGTTGCAACGTTCCCGTGTGGAGCTGAGCGGACTCCACGTGACTTATAGGTTTCCGCATCTCGCTAATATTCAATCGAGGCCGCACAGTGTTTTCAAGTGTCGCGTGTTGTCTGTACTTAACATACCAAACCTATTGTTGTTGATGACTATTTTGCTAATTAATTCATCACCCTAGGCAGAAGCCTGTCCAAAAGAACCATGGCCTAATTGTCTAATTTTTAAAATCTATCACAATTATTTTCATTTTATATGGAATTGTGTAATTTATAGTCACAATTGCTTTCGGGACGAACAATGATTTGAATGATAAAGACTCTCTAAAGTCTTTATTATGAAAAAGTCCCTCAGGCGCAGCGTCAACATACATAAAATGCAACGTTAACAACATACATAAAGACTGCAGTTAGTATTCAACATTTTCATTTTACATTACCCAATAGCTTTCAAAAGTATTTGTAAATATCAATTTGCTTAGAAAATTCTGAATCAAACGTCAAATGAAGTTATCGTTCATTCAATATCTTCCAAAAAAATGATGCAAGCGCAATGAGGAAGTATTTTAAGAAAAAAAAACGCTAATAAGCACTTCACTAGATGGCGCCTCTAGCAAAAATTGATTTTTTGCAGGAAACGTATGGATCAAAGATAGCCATTTCTGTTCCTTTTCCTTTTTTCAATTTTTTAATATGTTCCTTAACATATTAAAAAATTGAAATTTGAAAAGTTCGAAAATTAGATCATTGCTTTCACAAGACAAAAAGTTGTAGTGTGAAGATCGCGATTGTTTTTCAAATGTCAAATTGATTTATGAAAGATTTTTTAAACTATTAGGTAATATCGATATTTTCCGATATGTTTATATACTGGAATATGGATTTGGTTGATGAACTTTCTGCGACATTTTGAGAAATTGACGGATTTTCGCCTTTTGGTGTCAATTTTATGGAGCAAAGCGTGAATAGGTTTGATTCGCTACCAATTAAATTACGTACTTACCTCTATATTCCTTGTCAAAAATTGTGACATGTTGCTAACCAGATACTGACCTAACTCCTAATCATCATCAACATATTAGCGTCTCCACTGTTGGTGCACAGGCTTCCCTGTAGAGGAAATCAGCGGCTCAGTGCGGATTGGTGGGTGTTAGCAATTGCAGATGCCAGCCGGTAACGTGTCTATCGGAGCACAACATAGACAGAGATAACAATGTTTGGTCACCTATGACCGGCATTTGCGAAATTTGGTTAACAACCGTTTCGAAGAATACTTAACACTGCAATATATAGCTCTTAGCCTGCCTAGATTAGACTACCCAAAATCTAATCGAATATCATCGACCTGCTCTGCACAAGACATAACACTACACTATTTCGCTCTCGGAATTACCATAACAGGTTATTCCCAGTCTTCCAAACGGTACGCCGTTTGGTAGGAGTCAAAATTATTAGAACCAAATTATTATAGTACAGATCAACAAAGTCAATTAAATTCAAATAACGGCCTTGCCCGTACTTTTGATCAAGTAAAGTAAGTTATAAAAACAAAATTCATTCAATCGGAGGTATGAGAAAAGTATTCCCGTTCCTCCTACCAAAATATTTATCGGAGGATAAGGAAAAAAAATCCTACTTTTACCAATCGGATTACCGATCGGAGGACTGATAATAGAACACCATCACCTCTCCATCGTGGACATTAACAGTCTCGTAATAAGAGACATAAATAGTTAGTACTTGCTTTATGATAAGACTTTAGGGTCTTATCTAAACCTAGCAGCACAGTGTCGCCCTATCTTTTTGTGTTGCTTATGACCGCCATTTGCTAGAGCGAGAAAGATATATAGCTTACTGTCTATTAATTAACAAAAATATTTCTTTTTGTTTTAAAAATTTTGCGAGTCCATTCCAATTTAAAAAATAACACTTTTTTGTTCACGCCAAATGTCTGCCAATCATGATTCAAATATCACGTCGTTGAGCGATCCATGACCCCCGCTGTGTACGAGTGCGAATGACATCTAATACGAGGGTGGTTTGAAAAGTTCTCGGTCCGACCAAGAAAACTACATTTTCTCTCCTTGTCTCGATACAATGGCACTTGACATGCGATTTAATCTTCTTCTTCTTCTATTTTAATGGCTATTTTGTGTTAACCACAATCCTGCCAATTTCACGTAGGAGACCACTACACGGTATAATAGATTAATATAATCAATTTGGAATAGGTAGTAAATAAAGAATCTAGCTGTCGAATGACAACAAATTAGTTTACATACTACCCTCAAATTCGGTCAGGCCGAGAACTTTTCAAACCAACCTCGTACTTTGCATTTTATGCCTTATGATTATTGAAACAAGACTCGCTCTCTATTTTAATGATACATTCGTTCAATGTTGGAATTTATAGGTTTAACGAAGTCACCATGTGACATATTAGTTGAAACTTGCTTAAATTTACGCCCTACAGAAGTAGAATCTTTTATTATTGTTGAAACTTCATTCTTTTTTTTTACAGCAACCAGCTTTGATTCTATAGGAATTTGCATAGAGAATTGCGCGCAATGCAAGAAGATGTTTGGAGCGTGGTTCGAGGGTCCACTATGCGCAGAATCCTGCATCAAGTTCAAAGGAAAACTGATTCCGGAATGTGAGGATTTTGCGTCTATTTCACCTTTCCTGAACAAACTATAAACAAATGGAAATTAGGTAAAAATTGGACTTCGTTGGATATTAAAAATGGATGAATGAATAATTCTATATGAAATATTTAAGAGTAAATTTTAAGGCTTAATTTAAATAATATTTAATTAATATGTTTAAACTATTGCGATTTACTGCCAACTAACGAGACAAAGCTTCTTTAGAATACATACTTGTCATGTGAAACTTTAATAATAATTATCAACAGTTCTAAAATTCTATTAATAGGTATTCATAGAACTGGACTGGACACAGAACGGTCTTATTTACAAATTGTTTGAGCTTTAACGTTTTATACGTAGCCATATATTATTAGTTGTTATTTTTTAAGTATTTCTTATAGGTTCTTATCACAATATGGGACTTAAATTTTTTAATTAGTTATTAATTTCCTATACATAGGTCAATATTACATTCCATCAGTATACTTTATTGTCAAGTTAGTACATTGAGTCTGAATGATATTTTATCACTAATAATAGACAGTACATTTAGTTATTCATAGTACTAGTCGTTGTTTATTTTCTAGCAGTTTACACAATTTTAAGCTTTCAGATTTTAGTTTATCACAGTTGATGAATATCCTGTGCATAATGTGTCGATAGGTCAACAATAAATAACCAACACTTTTGGTAGCAACCAGTATTATTAGTTCTCTTGATATTTGTAACAGATAATGAGTAGTTCAAGTTAATACTGAATTTAGTATACATATTAGGGCCAATGCAACGACTGCTAAGATTACATTAATGGCTTCTTGACGTTATCAATAGTTCAATAGTATTACTTCTTTACTGATATAAGTTTTATTTAAATAATCAGAATACTATAGGCACATTAATGTCCCGTTGTAATAAAACGCCAATATTGTCAATGGTATTCAGTATTTTGAGTTAAAAAAATGTGATATGAAAGGAACAATGTAGCGGGTATTGTCAACTGATATTTTTTTTTATATTATACTGATGAAGATTTTCTTCGCTCGAAAATGTAATAGTAATTAGTTTTAATTACAACGATGCCATGCCAAAGCTTATGATACTCTTAGTTTTAAAATGCATATATTTTAAGCTTTTTTGTACTATTTTTTTATATCTTACAGGGATTTGATGTAAGTTTTTAATTGCAAACAAATATACAATTGAAGATTTCTTAGTTTTTTATTTATTAAAATTTTTAATTTACTTCCTTAATATTATAAATCTACAAAAGTACACCTTTAATATCTTAAAGACTAATGAAAATACTAAATTCAAACATGTCATACTACCTATTTCTTATCGTGATCCGCCTAGACTTTGCATGGAAGCAATAGTCAGTATGTTTCCAACATCTATATATAGTGTAAAACAAAGTCTCTTCTCGCTGTCTGTACGCTGAGATCTTTTAAACTACGCAACGCATTTTAATGCAGTTTCCATCAAATATGTATAATACAAAACCGCTGGCGGAAAGCTAGTCAGTAATAATATTCTTAATTCCATTGATAAAATCCTTAGATACAACATCGCCTTCAATATCGTACATCCAATACTATCATAAAGAAACTTAGTTATGCAAAACACATTCAATTGGAGGTATGGGAAAAAATATTCCCGTTCCTCTTACCATGAGGTATGTTATTCCCACTCTTCCTAAAGATCGGTAGACTGGGAATAACCCATATTTTGATGTCCACTGCTTAACCAAACTTCAAAACAATTTATTAATAAGAAATAAGCATTAAGGAGACGCCTATCTGCGCATTTGTCCACAATTAAAATGACGTACTATTATGATGCATTTAAGCTCTGATCTTACTGATATATATAACGATTTTGTATCTTTTTTTTACCGAAGCATTAATTCAATTTTAATTATAAATAAACCCTTTATATATTGCAGTCTTTAGTGAAAATTAAATAGAAATTCGTTCGATAATTTTTTGAGTTCAGATAAATAGAAATGAAGGGTAGATCTTTTATTTAAAGTGATAGCTTTAGATTTAAACATCCGTATATTCATGTTTTTAAAACTCGCACTTCAGATTTTTACACACCATTCTTGCGTAAGTGGTTAAATAAAATTCTCCAAATCCTCACAGAAATACGTTTCTTACAAAATATGGTTTTTCATTACTTATATATAATTACTAGCGTTGTGAACCGTCCATCAGTTAACTGGCACTTCTATTTGCTGGCTCTCTGGTTCTGTTGCATCTGGGGTCATTTCTACGGGCGGAGGATCTGAAGAAAAAAAATATTAAAAAGAAGTGTCATCAATCTGAAAAATATGATTATACATATAAATTATAAAGAACGGGTATTTCCGTGATTAGAACTAATAAACTTATCCACCAACCTATACTTCCCGACGTTCGACTTAATAAATAGAAGGCGTTTATTTGGCATAAAATACTAAGTCATCCACCCATTTACGTTCCCACTGCAGGGGCTCAGGCCTTCCTTATGGATGGCTAAAGAGGATGGGCCATGACCCTCCACGCTGACCCAATGCGGATCGGAGGGTATTAACGACGTCGGTGGCGTAGTGGATAAGCGCCACGGCCCGCGATCGTTGTCGTTAAGCAACTTTCGCAAGGGTCGGTCACGGGATGGGTGACCAAAAAATTATTACTCGAGCTACTCCGTGCTCCGGAAGGCGCGTTAAGCCTTGGGCCAGCGTGGAGGGTCATGGCCCATCCTCCTTAACCATCCATAAAGAGGGCTGCAGTGGGGACGTAAAAAGGCTGATGATGATGACAATGATGAACCATAATTCAGCCAACACGAAGAATACCATTACACAGACTATTATATAGTACACGAATTGTATTAGTGAGCGAAATATAACACAGATGAAAGTTTTAATTGATTGATCGATCAGACAAATTTGGTTAGGGATTTTGCTATTGAGGCATAATTAATTAAAGGACATAATGACTATTCAGCAGGCGAGGAATATTGGTGGGTAAAATATCGTGATGGGAGCAAGGAATATTTGGGCAATAGGGATGATGACTAATTTTTGTTTGTTTGTCCGTCAGTTAGAGTGTTAAAAAATATTAAACACGTTTTTTTTTATTTTTTTCGTATTCATACGTCACGTTACAGTACGTTTTCTACTCAACTGTGACGTAGCGAGCCCCCACTCCTCAACTTTAATACCTGTTATCTAAGCTATTTCTTGTTAAATTGAAGTAAAAAAATACGTATCTAATATTTTTCTATTATCTGACTGACGGACGGAATTGCATTTTTTTTATCCAGTCATCATCCCTAATCAAAATATATGGTCAGGTGTCCCCTCATCTAGTCCACATTCACGAAGGGAGCTATCCAGAACTTTTAATTTCGCCCGATGAACAGGAATACAAGCACGACCGAGCCGAAGACGGCAAATAATGGAAACTACTTTTTTGGAATACCCTTGAGTACATAAAATGGTCTGCTATTTATTAAGGTTGAAATGTATTTAACATTTTCTGTTATCATTTTCTGTTATTTCTGTTATCCGTTATCTCAGTATATTCAGACCTATAACACGCATAGCTTTTTACGCATAGCATTTCACTACCTACTGATTTTTTTTATTTGTATTAAAATATAATTAATCTACATTCTAATGTAGGATATTTGTAAACTATAAGACTTTATTTACGATATTCTAACTCTAAAGTATTTAAACATACAAACAGACAGACGGAAAAAAATATTTTTTTGGCTTCTATTAGTCTTATGAAGGCCGTCCATATATTTTTTTTTCCAAAATATCTTACAAATGTAACCTTGTTACATTTTTATTATAGGTATAGATAATTACTGTCAAAGGTTACGTCAAAATGATGAAGATAGCAATAATGACGTGTAATTGACGTGTCAAAAAATTAATGCTACGGAAAATCAACCTTGTTGTTAGTTGACGTAACACGCGAAATTCAACCTTAGGGTGGTAGACCACTTTCTTGGCCGACTGTACATGTGATATGATTACGTTAGCGACTTCTTTTTAAAAAAAATATTGTAAGGCAAGCGTTAGACGCAAATATCTTTGAAAGCTATTGAGAAATACCAATCGAAAGAGTCTTATGCTATCTGCAATCGATGGGTTTAGATACGTTCTTATTATTTTTCCAAATCATTCAAATATCATTTGTTCGAAAAGCTACAGCAACTTAGAGTAATATTATTCCATAAATCGCTATATCTATAAAATGTTTAAAGATAGATTTTAAAAGTAAAATTAGCCACTGAAATGCTGTACATTATAGCACCTAGAAAATTTAATATTGGAATTTTTATGATCACTAAAAATTTACCTGCTGTTGTAGATTCTACAGTTGACGTATCAGCTACTGGCTCTGTAGATTCAGATGTGTCCATAGGCGTTTCGGGTATTTCTTCTGGTGGAAGCTGAAACAATATATCAATATACTTTAGTAAGAGCTCAGCTCATTCTACTTCAAAAAGGCTATCTAGCATTTTTTTTAAAAGGAGATTAATATCAAGCCCTGAACGGCTTCATCTGTTGCTAAGAATTGCATCATAAACTAAAAAGTTGTGTAGTTTATAAGATCTCGGATAAAGACAACGGGAAGCAACATTATTTTAGACTATGTATAGATACTTTAAAAATCACCAATATAGATGCCCGAGATGAGACTAACCCATTTACATTATGAACGACTGCTCAAACTAATTGAACTACCTGAAATCTAGCGAGACTGAAGAACTTCTCAAGTATACCATTGTTAATGCAAAATTGATGAAATATAATAATTTAAACTTACCTATCAACAGATTACGGCCTAAAATTGATGGGTGAAATTTTACCTGTTGTATGTTTGATGTAACATTCTGGCACCGAATTTTAAAGTCAATTAATGTTTTCAATGAACACCACATACCTCTGGAGCTTCCCTTGGTATTCTGCCTTCCTTGTGTCTGACATTGAATGGTACACAGCTTTCATAATATTGGATCACAAACTCCGGATAATGTGTGTTCATATCACGACCAAGGACAACGTCTACATCTAAACAACCTTGCCTGAAAATTTAAATAGAATTGAAAGTAATAAGAGTACTACACCTAACAGCACATTATCTTTCAGCCGTTTTCTGTCTTCAGATTCACCATTTACTAGAGCAAGAATGATTTAGTGCTAAATATTGTAATGAAAAGTGAACTTATTAATTCATCTACCCATGGGTTTTGTCCTTACTTCTCTTAAAACTTATGAGTTTATTTCGCTCCTTATTCTTATCAACCAAGAGAGGTTCCGAGTGGTAGGTAAAAAAATGTTAGACAATTCAAAAGCACTTTAAATTAGTTTACTTAAATATAGATATTTAATGTCTTTGAACAGCCATATGGCTAACTTGTTCCACTCCAACAGCGTTTAATGTTATCAAGAAAATCTACAATTATGTCACACTAGCTTGTACAACACGAAAACACATTTTATAGTTGGTTTACTGACTAGTTTCTATGATTAAAACAATTTTTTTGGTTAGTAAGTGTGACTGTTTGAAGTAAAAAGTACATTCTTCATATTTACCATTTCACTAAGAAGTACAATGCACTGTTGAACAGCTGTGCAGCAAGAATCTTCTCTGGTTGCAGTCCTCTGTCAACACCGCGAGGCTTTTCAATTTCCTAAAATGAATTTTGTAAGAATTTTTAAAAATCATATTCGGTTAAAGTAACTTACTTACTTACGTGTTGTGTCACCATTTTCTGACAACTGAAAATATTACTAACTAGCTTTCTGGCAGCGGCTTTGTCCATAAAAACCTTCCTTCTGAATCACCCTATCCATGAAAAAACCGCATCAAAATCCGTTGCATAGTTTTAAAGATTTAAGCATACATAGGGTTATAGGGACAGAGAAAGCGACTTTGTTTTGTACTATGTAGTGATGTACCTAATATGAACAATTATATTTTTTATATTAATTTTATTTCTATTGCTTAAAACATACTGGTCAAAAACTATGTTGGTAATTTCTAATAGTTACCTATGTTTTGTATGACTTCTGCTTAGTATGACACTCTTTTTTAATGTCATGTCATGTCATAACAGATTTCATTGTAATATTATAATAAATTATCAGCTAATCTGTTATTTAAATAAATAAGAGTCTTACTTCAACTTTCTTTTTCCTCCTACCACGTTTCCTAGAAGATAGACTCTCATCTAAGACTTCCAACTGAATTGTGACAGTTGATGTATCCTTTTCTTTTTTCTGACGAGCATCCTCATATGCAGATATCAACTCAGGACAGTCAAGATTGTCTTCTGGCTCCCAAGTATTGTCATCACTATAATAGAATTGTTTATAATCATATTTTATTTTATAATATTACTATGTATTTTTCTGTGACTTTACCCATGTAAACTATATAAGTCATCTATGATATGATCAATTATTGGAGATCAAAAACAAATATCAAGTTCTTCCTCTTTTTATTAACAGTAAAAACAAATGTATTTCTTTTGGCCGATTTTAATTTTACCATAGACCATAACATGATAAAGAAAATGCTAGTTAATCCCAATAACTGTGGAACAATAAGATCTTAAATTTAGTATAATAATAGTAACCAATAAATCAACTAACTTAGAATATCCCTTCCACTTTAACAAGTATTCGACCTTTCCGTTTTTCACTCTGCGATCTAAAATTTTTTCTACAGAGAATTCTTCATGCTTTCCACTAGCATTTCCTGGGCCGGTCAGAGCCGGATGATTGGCCGATATCGGCTGGTAATTCTCTGTAGGTGGTTGAGTTGCTTCATCCATGATTTGCAGACTGGCTGTAAAATTGAGAAGAATTAAGATAAAAGCTTAAAATTCACAATTTTGATATGTGGTACTGTACAAAGACGTGGTCCATCCAGTTTTATAATAACTTTTATGAAAATAAAAAAAATATTAAATTATTATATTAGATCAATTTTGCAGTTACAGTGTTTTATTGGGACACAGTGGATTTTTGCATTTTTCAATAAAATATTTAGTACCGAACAATCTGTAAAACCCAAACAACAAACAAATAAGAAGTAGGGATGTTTAATAAACATCACAGATTAGTAATATGTAGCAATAAACATCGATGTTCAGCTAGAAAACATCGATGTTTTGTCATCGATGTTTTACTTCAATAACATCGGGACATCGATGTTTATGAATTAAATATCAATATATCCTTAGGATCATCTAACGTACTCTAGATGTACTAGCTAGATGATCTCGTTCATCAAGTTCAACAATTTTTCGCTAGATTTCACCGGTTGCACTCGTAACTGAAGTAACCAAACAGATAATTTTTCTTTGCTTGCATTTTCGAAAGAAGTTAAAAATAAATTTGTTGACTGCAGCGCTCTTTGGTACCCTATAATTAACTGATAACGTACTTCAATGACTGCTACGATTTTATAGGTTATTTTGAGAACAAAAATTAATAAGTTACCCTTAAGAAGATTACGATACTAACTGCTTGCTGATTTTGTTTTACATTGAAGGTATAAAGGTTTAAGAATTTTTTTTTCGGTGTCGGGTAGCATGTATGACTGATGGATGACTTATGCTAAACTAACCAAAGTTCGTCTCACAAAAGAAGACCCTCTGATCACAATGTTTTCGCTTTTATTATAAAGGAATAAGAGTTATTCGGTGGAACTTCTTTCGTAAAATTCTAACTAAACTCTTTTTTATTTCATATTTCAAAATAGGGACAATCGATTTTGGATAATCAACGATGTTGAAAGAAAAAAAAAATCAATGTTTTAACATCGAAGTTAACAAATTAATCATCAATGTTAACTCACGGCCTCACGCAAGACCAATGCATTATTTAAATATTATTCAAATATCAAATATTATTATCAATTTAAATTAATCGATATTACATAAAACATCGAAATTTTGATAAAATAAAAACAGAATTTTTGTGTATGTAACATATACATATCTTGAAATACATATTTTACATACACGTTTAGAAAAGTTGGCTTGTTTGACTCTTTATCAATAAAGAAATAGATTAAAAGTTCTTCCTTGTCAAAATTAGTTTTCCTTCAATCAGTTGATATAAAATATTGGAATATGTAATGATTTGTTCGGTTTCTTAATAAATTTCGAAAGATCCACTCTATTTTATTTCTTTGTAAAAAAAGTTTCGATAAATATCGCACAACGATGTTAGGGCTTCCGATGATGTCACCGATGTCAACATCAATGTGTTTCTAATATCCCTAATAAGAAACCGGCAGAAGCTCGTAGAGTACCTATATTGTTCTGTGGGCAGAAGTGATGAAGTACACAATAACTGTACTTTATTAGCAGTGGAGTGGTGAGGATTGTTAGTCCTATCACCAGGATCTCTATTAATTATATCTTGCGCGAACTTTGAAAAAACACAAATTTATATTCTGTACTTCTTTATTAGATACACATTGACACATGACAACTGTTCATAATAAAAAAATGTCTCTAAATGCACTAGTCTAGTCTTTGTTGAATATGTTATTATAAAAAGGAGTTTCTACTACTTCAACACTTTCCCTTGTTCAACACTTCAAGACCTAGCGCGCGACACAATGAATGGAAAGTCTTGCTGGGTAATGCTTTGGTAAATACATCCGCCAATTGATGCGCCGTATCAACCCTCTCCACAGAAACAATACCTTCGGCAACCAACTCCCTCACGTAAAAGTGCCGAATGCGAATGTGTTTGGTCCGTTTGTGGAATTCTGGATTATGGGCAAGGCGCACAGCTGCTTCGTTGTCGACATACAGTACTGGTATTTCGCTCAATACTGTCATCTTCTGCAGTATACGACTAAGCCAAACAAGTTCTCTAGCTGCTTCACTAGATGCTACGAGTTCAGCTTCTGTTGTAGAAATAGCAACTGATGTCTGCCGCTGACTCAACCATGAAATTAATCCACCCGCATAGAGACAGGCTACACCAGTAGTAGATCTTCCTGTATCACTATCTCCTCCGTGATCAGCGTCACTGAAACCTTTTTAAAGCATAAGCAATGTCTGGACGTGTTCCAACCATCAAATATGCGAGAGCACCTACAGATTCTCTGTATGGAAACTTTTCCGTTATATCAGCTTTCCCTGCTTGAGGTGGTTCCTTTTCTATAGGTGTGTTTACGGAATTGCAATCTGCCATTCCGAAACGCTCTAGGACTCGGTTTGCATATGCCTCTTGGCTAATAAAAATAGATCCATCTGAATCTCTAAATATTTGTAGCCCCAAATAATAATTTGCCGGTTTAACAGTAATCTGCAATTTCTTTCTCAGATCTTCCAAAAAAGAGTTAGCCAAGTCCTCATTAGACGCAGCTACTAATCCATCATCGACATACAATGTGATAAGTAACTTTTCACAGTTGACTTGCTTTGTATATAGACAGCAATCAGATTCACACTGTTCAAAGTCCATATCGAGTAGTATTTCTTCAAAATAGGAGTTCCAACACCTTGGAGCTTGTTTTAGGCCATATAAACTTCTATTTAGCTTCCAAACATTTGATGTTCCATCGGTATAGCCATCTGGTTGTTGAACGTATATTTCTTCTAACAACTTGCCATTTAGGAAAGCGGTACATACATCAAATTGAACAAGATGTAAGTTTTCCTGTGCACTTACACTTAATAAAGTTCTAACAGTTGCAAGACGGGCAACAGGACTGAAAGTTTGGTCAAAATCTAAGCCTTTTCTCTGTTTGAAACCCTTCACAACTAGTCTGGCTTTGTATTTATCTATAGTGCCATCCGGATTTCTTTTGATTCGTAGAACCCACTTACAGGGTAAGGCTTTCCTACCCTTGGGCAACATGCAAGACGTCCAAACATTTAAATCCTTCAGTGACTTCATTTCACTGTCCATTGCCATTTTCCACTGTTCGCTGTCATCTTGTTTCATGGCATTAGCGAAACTGGTTGGAAAAATTTCTGTTAGACATATGAAATCATCGAATCTAGCCGGATGTTTCATTTTGCTACGATCACGAAGATTATATCCTGAGGTCATAGGCTCTGCATCATGAAATTCGTCAGTACAATCATTAACGTTATCTTTTAGCATATCTTCGATATCATTAACATTGTCTTCTATCAAGGTTTCTCCCTCAAGACGGTGTTCATGATTGACGTGGTGTTCAACATCAATATTAGATGTTACTGACGCTGAATGATTCAACGGAATGATGTACTCTCGTGTTTCTTCTGATTTCGGGACTTCAGGATTTACTGTTTCATTTATTGGGACCTCATTAAATATGACATCACGAGAACGTAAAACTCTGTGCTTCTTGCCATCAGTGATCCAAATACGATAACAGTCTTCATCATATCCTATAAGCTTGCCCTTAATAGATTTTTTATCTAATTTCTTCCTTATTTGTTTTGGGATGTGGACATAAACCGTACTTCCAATCACTTTCAAGTGTTTAATAATTGGTTTCTTTCCACTCCATAATTCGTACGGAGTCTTGTCAGGAACTCTTGATGGGCCAGTCCGATTAAGAATGTATGCAGCTGTATTAATAAGTTCTGCCCACAACTGTTGCGGCATTTCTCCGTGTGCATACATCAATGCCCTCGCAGTTTCAACAAGAGTTCTGTTTTCCCTTTCGCTTACCCCATTTTGTTCCGGCGTGTACGGTGTGACTAGCCGGTGTTTGATGCCATGTGAATCTAACAATGTCTTCATAGCCTTATTGTCAAACTCTCCGCCATTGTCAGTTAGTAAACACTTCACAGTATGTCCCACTGTTTTTAATTGTGCAAGCATCAAAACTAGCTTATCTTTGACTTCCGACTTATGGCGCATAAAATATACCATACGATAACTGGTGAAGTCATCTTTGAACAAAACGTAGTACTGATATTTGGAAAAACTTGGTACAAACGGTCCACAGACGTCAGCATGAACTAATTCTCCAGGCGCGGTAGCTCGAGTTCTAGTTCCAAATTTTAATCTATGAGCTTTTCCATAGGCGCAGCCCTCGCAAGTTTCGTTATCCAATGGGAGATCTAGGCCCAGTTCTCGTTTGATGGTGGCTTTCACGTGCCTCTTGTTCTGATGACCTAGCCTTTCGTGGTAGACTTGCATGGTGGCTGTTGTCGTATTTACTTCAGATACAATAGGTGGAATAACTTCAATGTCTAATCGATAGAGACCACCTTGTTTCTGACGTTTTCCTACTAGCGTCACTTCTCCGTTGACATTGGCTATACATTCCTCTGTCCTTGATGAGAATAAGCTATTTGGAACTTTATCATGAAACGAAAGAACGGAAAACAAGTTTTTCGTTATCGCCGGAACGTACCAAACTTCTTGTAGAGTGACGCGTTGTCGTCTCCCTCTTACAATTGCGTCGATTATCACTGTCCCTTTACCTTCGGCACGAATCGTATTACCGTTAGCAGTCTTGACAGTATGAGCATCGACAAACTTCTCGTAGTTCCGAAGTATATCGCCTCTATTGGTGACGTGACTTGTTGCGCCGCTGTCTACGTACCAATTTTCAGTGTCGTGTTCTGTAGAAAATAACTCTGTGTTTTCAATGGATAGTAAAACTATGTTCGCACTATTAGAAGTAGAGGGTGTCAATAAATTGCAACTCTTCGGAGGCTTGCCATCTCGAATCCACTTCTGACAATTCCTTACGCGATGACCGATAGCCTTGCAGTAATTGCATTTTATCTTCTTGTCTCTCTTCTCTGTTGATGTAGAGCTTGAACTCGTTGCAAGAGCTTCTTGCTGCTGGAGTATGACGGCGTTATTACTCAGCAGTGCCCGCTCAAATGCACATAAATGGTTGGTCAGATTTTCGATGGTTCGATCTACTTTTGGTAATAATAGCCAACTGCTTCGGAATGAAAAGAAAGATTCACCTAACGTATCGAGAATCTTGCATATAAGAAGTAACTCTGGTAGTTCTTTGCTATTATCTTTTGCAAGTTCTTGATTTAGTTGTGTCCAAATATTTTTCAATTTTGACATGTGAGTCGCTATATCATCCGATTGATCCTTTTTAAAACTAAAAAGACTCATACATAGATTATAGGCTTTATCTTCATTTACACCATCGAATAGTCTGTGTAGCTCAAGCCATACCTCTCGCGCGTGTGTAAACCTCATTACTTTTTTGAGTGTTTCTTCATGCATGTTAGTTGTCAAAATTAAAAGGGCGGCAGCATCAACTTTTTCGTACTTTTCCAAATTAGAATTGTACGTGCTAAGTTCTTCAGCTCTATCTCCTGCAGCAGCGACATCTGCGTTAGGAGGGGTGGGTTTTTGGAACGAGCCATCAACTATCTCCAGCGCCTGCGGCACGGTACGCAGAAGACAGACGACTTTATATTTCCATGTGTCCCAATTAGATTTACCTTCTAACAAGCCAATCGATATTTTCGCATTAACATGATCCATTGTTGCGTCTGCTGGCACAAACCTGATGAAGTATACAGTAACAGTACTTTATTAGCAGTGGAGTGGTGAGGATTGTTAGTCCTATCACCAGGATCTCTATTAATTATATCTTGCGCGAACTTTGAAAAAACACAAATTTATATTCTGTACTTCTTTATTAGATACACATTGACACATGACAACTGTTCATAATAAAAAAATGTCTCTAAATGCACTAGTCTAGTCTTTGTTGAATATGTTATTATAAAAAGGAGTTTCTACTACTTCAACAAGAAGTGATACGGAAAATAAAAGAATCGATATCCTGAGAAAGGGATATCGATAATTCATTTTTTTTCACAGTACTTTGGAAATCGATACGTAGTATAGGGGGCATAGGAAGTTGCTCGTCTGATACCACAGAGTACATTAGGAAATAGAGGCACATGTTCGGAGCTATTTTTGTAATAAAAGCGTGCAGCTCCATCTGTAATCCTGAGTGGAACTATTTTTGAAAAATTGCGGGAAATTCAAATTTAATTAGTGGATATTTTCTAAAGAAAACAATGTTTTGAGTTAAATTCTGTTCTAAAAGAAAGGCAATAACATTCAAAATTATAGTTTAAGTTATTGCAATTGCTTTTAGAACAGAATCTAACTACAAACACCATTTTATATGAAAATTAAAAGTCATGAGAGATAATTTTATAAGGATTTCAATATATTTACATTAAATATAAAAAGTTAAACGAGAAACCATTACATAGATTGCAGTAATGACATCAAGCTACATCATGGACATTACAGAAAATTGTTGTGCGAAATAATACCAAAATTTTTCGATAAACATGTTTATTTTTTTCTTTTACATAATTTGTCATAATGTTTCTTAGCCTTTAATTGTAGAACATCGTCGTTATCTTCATTAGCCCTCATTCCGCCTAGAATTTTATTTATATTTTTGCAATACGTATATATGTAAAATCGTGTTATTAAATTAATTAAATAATCTAAGATTTTTTCTCGATGTTGTTCACATTTTATGTAGTCAAAACTAACATACATTAATATTATAGTTTTAATAAATTCTTTTATGCATTTTATTTCAAGATTCTTTACTAAAATTTTATAAATAACGTCCTGCATCTGAGAGACATTTTTAATAAAGTCCATAGTAGGACTGCACAGCCACCTCTTTTTTTGAAATTCCCTGTATTGTATAAATTCGGACTCATTATTATCAATGAATGTTACATTACATAAATTACATTTTTTGAATATTTTGTTTTTAAGTTTTTTTGCAAAATATCCACTGCAATAATGTAACATTGCTTTTATTTGTGGATTTTTAAATTTGTCGTTTAAATCAACAATATTAATTTCATTTACGATACTTAAATCTACAGTTGCTGCTTCTTCGGTAGTGGCTCTGCAGTCCTCATTGATGACGAGGGCATATAAAGTTGAAGCTACGTCATCTTCACAATTAGTGCCAGGGGCATGGACGCTAGACAGGCGATTAATTAATAACGTTGCAAATACCGACTCAAACCTTTCGGGTGTAGGGTTGGTGTTGCGACAACCATGACTCCTGACTGAACCGAAAAAATTTTCTAGTGGATCTTGATTTAGGTGCCGCATCCAAATTGAGTTCACCTCATATTTTTTACCTATAATATTAATCAATGTCTCAATGCCATCTAGCGTCCATATCCAATTGCTTAATGTTGGAACATATTCAATTTTATCCCCTTTAATGAAATTCATTTCTTTTAACATTTCTTTTGATTCCTGCCAAATTTTTTTGTGAACAGATGTATGCGTAACAGGTTGTAGAGCCGGCTTTGCATATCGGTATTTTTTTTTGTAGCTGCCATTCATGGTATCAAATAATGTGTCAAAAAATAGCAAAATGTAAGCTGTGTCCTTACATTCCTGAGGGATAACATCATTATCTGAAACAAAATATAAATTATCAAAATCAATACTTTATCTTTCGTCTAAAAAAATCTAAGAACCGGTACGTTTATTAAACTAGAAAGAAAGATTTAAAAATTTTGATGTTTTATTATTGGGAGTGCTTTAAATCTATAACGTATTGAACTGAATACATAGTACCCATAACTCACTAATATTAGAACTGATATAACAAATAAATATTTAATCTGGTGTCAAGAGATTTCAAGATTACAACTCTTTAAGCTTGAGAGAATTTATTTATTTTCTTTTTAAAATATTTTGTCCTAAGTATTACATGTTTCTAGGAAACAATCATTCAATTTGTGACAAGCTGGTACCTAATAGGCCAAAAGAATATCAAAATGTAAGTAGTTTATTCTCATTAAATAATTGTTATTACTATTATTCTATCTATATTGTCACGCATTTTTCCTGGCGGGGAAGGCAGATACCACTTCTTTCCATTCTTTACGATCCTGACATACTTTTCTCGCCTCCTCCACACGAATCGACCTTTTCATTGAAGAACGCCGCGGTTTAGTGTACTTTTGACTTGGCCTTTCTTTAATACGTCCGCGATTTGGTCGTGGTACATTCGTAGGTCTTCCCCTTCCAGTATGCCCTGTCACACTTGCCTTATATATCTCCTTTCACTCATCCTTTCAATGTGGCCAAACCATTTAAACATCCCTTTTTCAATCTTTGTCAAAGAAGATATTTCGTTCATGCCACATCACTCTTTTATCACACTGTTAAAAACTCTGTCACTCATGACCTAATTTCCCTTTTTTGTCAATGCATGCATCTAACTAAATAACATTAATACATACCAGCTAGAAATCCCATATGAGAGGCTACCGTCTGACTAAAAATTTGTGTTGCATATTTCACTTTCATTTTGCTAATTTTGGCTGGCTTTACATGGTTCTCTGTAAGTTTGGGCATCAATCTTATCCCTTCGAATGCTGGACACTTATCATAAAGACATTCTATATGAGACCATTTGGCAATTCTTGTTTCCTTTTCTTTTTTGTACATTAAATTTTTCACCAGCAAATTATTTCGCACACACTTAATCAAATGGGGTGGATCATAAAGAGGTACGATTTCAGACGAGTCTATTAAAAATATATTATTTTTTGGCTCTTCTCCTCTAGCTAGCCACATACCTCTCGACTCTTGTATTAAATATTTTATTGCATTTCTATTGCCAGAGCCTTGGTCACAGACTGTCGCCACCACTGTAAAACCTGCTTCCGATATTTGTTTTATAAATAACTTTATTTGTTTGGCCAACTCGGGACCTTTTGTTGCTGACTGCGAAAATGTGTAGCCAATAGGCTGCTTATAATTTTTGACCAAGCCCCGAATCATAAATACCTGGGCATGGTCAGCAAATTCTTTAGTGATTTCCTCACCATTATTTACAAAGCCAATAATTTTATCTAATCTTTCATTGTATGTGATGTTAGCTTTCAATGCCATTTCATCAAATAATAAAACACAAAGTTTGTCAGATGGCTTCATATGTTGGGCCTTTTTTGCCATCTGTGAAAAAATTTTTTTATTTATACCTGGCTGTATATTGGCTGCAGATATTAGTTTTATTAATGTTGGAGGAGCTGGTAGCACAAAGATTTTTCTTAAAAACCTATATCCTTTAGGGCTTTGTTTTAATAGTGATAAAGCCACAATTTTTTCCTCTAATGTGAATCGTCTCCCTTTACCCTTCTTTTTCGTTTCTCGTAATTGCAGCATGGTGAGAATTTTCGCATTTTTGGGGAGATTTTCCAAGGCTTTTAGAGCTGAAGAGTTTGCCATAATATTTTTTGCGGTATTAATAGCTGCTGCCTGCTTCTTTATTTTATTTTCACATTTTCTCAACTTAGCTCTAGTGGCAATGAGTTTTCTGTATAATTTTAGTTCAGCAAGTGACTTGCTTTGTATTTTGAAAGTTGTTTTTGTATCTAAACGAAAAAAAAAAAGAATTAAAGCAGTAAGTTAAAGCTTGATTTTTGTGAGAATATTTTGAGTACTGTGAAATAGAGTATGAATGAAATGATTATTCCTTTTATTGAACATTTGTTAAATTTTAAACTATGTTTGTATTATATAACAGAGATTTATAAGTTATAAAATACCTTTTGAAGTAGATGGTATACACTCAATGACATTTTCTTCGGAGCCCAACAGTGTTGTTCTTGATTTAATTTTGTCTGAAAGTATTATATATATCATAATTAATCTTAATTTAGAATGTTTCAAAAAGCTTGTTATAAAAAGTTTACTTACGACTAGATGTTGATTGTTCTTTAGTTAAGGAAAATAATTCCTTAGTATGATCAATTGCTATTGTATGTTCATCTGAAAAAAAAATCCATAGTATATTTATTTACATAAGAACTTAATTTGGAATAGCTCACCATTTGTTATTAAAATAAATTTTATTTTATCACATGGCAGTTGCAATAGCAGTTAAATATAAACTAAAAACATTAAACAATTATAAGCCAGTGTTTATCTAGTGTAAATTGAACCTCAAAAACTTCATTACAGCTACCCCGTGACTGACCGTGATTGTAATCATTTCAGCACTAGTACTGGTGTTGAAAATACTGATTTTCTAACCCACCTATAGACCCTGTGTAAACTTTATCCATAACCATATTACTAAAATATTATCCTAATACAAATTGTTAAGTTAGTCATTTTAGTGCAATTGAAATTAATCTACATTACAATTAAATGAAACAGCCTTTAAATGGTTTCATTGTCTTTTTTCAATAAATAGCTTAATCTTATGTGAACACTGAACCTGTAAAGGGTCTGAAACTTCAATACAAACATGATGAAACCATTTAAAAGATGTTTCATTTATGAATAGAGCGCATGAAATTATAAGAAATCAATACATTACAATTAAATACCTTTTGAAGTGGATGGTAGACTTTCAATTATATTTTCTGTAGAGCTCAATGGTCGTTTTCTTGACTGACACTTATCTGAAAATAATAATGTACTTCGTTTTGATTCAGAAATTGAAATTCAAGAATTAGCATAAAATAATTTACTTACAACTAGATGTTGATTGGCCGTCAGATTTATTTTCCTTTGATTGCTCAACATCTGGTATGTGTTTAACTGAAAACAAAAGTCTCTTGAAAAATTAAGAACATACAAACTTATTATGGATAACGAGTTTGAAATAGCAATCAATCTCAATCGAAATTAATGGAATGAGGAAAAGATAAATATGTAATTCCTAAAGTTTAGATAATATATCGTTAAAAAAATTACCTGGCACATTCAGAGTTGGAATTGCAATGTTAGAAAGCCTATTGTTCCGACAGTGAAATTTTTTCTCAAAATGTGCATGACACACACGACGATATTTATAAACAAATTCGTCAGGTAAATCTAGTATATGTCCACCCACAGACGATCTCCAAGATTCGAAACGCTCTGTTTCTTGTTTTGGATGAGGAAACAAGTGGAGTACAGGACATGAAACTGCAAGAGAGAAATACAATTATGTAGAAATAAGCACGGAGACAATGTTTTAGCAATAGAATCTTTAAATGGAATTCATTTACGAACCACCACGAGCCTCAGAGCACCCAGGTACACAACACATTTTGTCAGATGGCATTATGGAAGTGATAAAGAGTCCTATCTCACAATAAATAAATCAATTTCACAATCAAATATTGTAGCACTACCGGAGGAGAGAACTCGACTCAACGGATTTACACAGAAGCACGAATTTAAGACTTAAAAACAGCAGAAACGCAATGTTCACAGCTCAGAAACCATGACATTAAATTGTAATCTTTGACATTTTAAATAAAACGTTTTTGGTAGTGTTTTTTTTATATATTTGTAGTGTTACTCTATTCAAACGTGTTTAATACCATTTTTCAAATATTGTACCTTCATACGATAACGATTTCATAAAAATAAAGGTAGTTTTATTTGTGTCAAATTTATCGATATTAAAGTTTTCTGTAATTCTTTAGAAGAAAAGATTAAATGGAAGTTCTGTAAGAGCTAAAATTGTACCAATTAGAAAAAAAAATTAAAGAAGGGCTACATTGTAGCCCATAATAATGAAACTAAACTAAAAAGGTCATTGTTAGTAAAGTTTATGAGTGTTCTTTTGTGACAACTCAATTAAATAATATAATAGCGATACTATTGCCATCTATACGCGTGAGTGGTCAACTAATGTCCATATTATGAGACTAAATTAAAAAATAACATATTATATTCAAACGTATGCGGATATCGATCAATTTAAATTAACCATCTTATTTCGTTGTAGAACCTAATACTTTGTTCTGAGTTTAACGTCCCTGTCTGATACCTACTAAGTCTGTGAAGCCATAGTTGTATTTTATTTTAATTCTTGTTTACTTTCACCTTTCACAGTAAGTATTTATTTACATTCAATTAGTGTTCTTTGAAATGCTGAATTCAAACTCAATTCAAAGATAATGATTGACTGATTGATCAAAGTCAGATTATGTAAAGGTCTCTAAAATGTGAAACTACTGAAATATATTTTTATAAACAAACGCATGATAATACGGTACTGAAGTATGTACTATTTAAATTTTTTTTCAGATATGTCTGAAGCGGGCATGTTTACTAGTAGCACAGCCTTCTGTGTAAGATGTGGATCAATTTTACCACTCCTTCAGAGATTTGGATCGGTGAAGTGTTATGGCTGTAAAGTTTTCTATGATGCTTCAAGTAAGAGTTTTTGTTACTGTTGATATTTAAAAAAAAAACTTGCAAAATGCTTTATTTATATAATTTTAAAATTGTAAACATTGTCAGTTTATAATTCGTCAATAATAAACCTTGGTTGGTTTAGGTTAGGTTAGATTATAATAAATCTAGTAATGTTGTAATGTTCATTATATTGTAACCATAGTAATTTCAAGAAAGAGAATCTACCATAATATCGGGGTGAAATCACTTCGAGGCTTGAATTTGTATAGAGTGTTTTTGTCTGACTAGCAGTAGTTCCATTAACACAACACGGTATCTCTGAAACTTAATCGTAGGCATGCTGTTTCTTCTGCATTATTTTTGAGATATTAATGGACAATTCATTTATTAAATAAAAAAGTAATAAACAAGCCTATTGATGTTTTCCAAAACCATACATATCTACAAATGTTACATATCACATACTTTTGTAACTTCACATTCTCTGATAGTTCTAGTATTATAAAGTTATAAAATAATATTTCTTTCTTTTCAGATTATAACAATCTTAAATTTGAATACACTGTAAATTTTAATGCAGTGTCTGTCACAAGTAATAAGGCTATAATTAACTTGGATAATCCAGAAGGCCCTGTTGTTGAAAGGAAATGTCCAAAATGTGGCAATGATAGGATGTCATATGCTACATTGCAGTTGCGGTCAGCTGATGAAGGGCAGACAGTGTTCTATACATGTACATCTTGCAGGTTAGTATATTTCGTACTACCTATATAAATATACTGGATGACCCAGTGGACTTCATATCACCTTTCACCGTTTAAACCTTCTTTGGAGTAACATAATCAGCTTAATTAGTCCAGCCGTTAATGAGTTTTAGTGAGGCAAATGCATGGCAATTGATGTTATATATTTAGATACATATAGATAAGTTGTGATGTTTCTTCAGTAGCTATGTAGCAGGTTAGGGTTTGAAAATATACTATAGTCATCATAAATAGCAAAATGTAAGAAACAAAAACCAAAGGAGTCTTAATAGTTGAATTATTATTGCACAAAAGTAATAGATTTATGATTTTTAAACACATTATGAAATCATAATAAAAAGTGATGTATAAAATAAAGTTTGATTTAGGTATCAATGTAAAATACTCTTCTATGAAATTGTAATACAAAGTGATATATAAAATAAATATTGACTTTATGTATCAATGTAAAATGACAAAACAACAAGATTTATTTAGTCATATGTTACTGTTTATTGTATGCAACTTTTCAAGAGATTTACTTTAATACAATGCACTACAGCTGTACATAGATAGATAGATAAATTCTTTATTTGCATCATGCATACACGAAATTTTACAGTTTGAATTTTACAAAATAATCCATAAATTATTAAGAAAGAGAAATAATTAATAGTAGAGAACAAGATATTACTAAAACTGGACAATCAAACAGTATGTGTACTGCAGCGATGCAAATGGGCGAAAACTCAGTGAGTATTTATTTATTTAACAAACTTTATTGTACATTAAATTGGTACAAGAGGCGGACTTAATGCTAATGGCATTCTCTACCAGTCAACCTTTGGGATACAGAAATACACGATGGTGGCATAAAGTTAACTTATAAATATACTACTTAAACTACACTTTAGAAGAATTTATATACAATTACATAAACATAAATAAATATTATACTACACATAAACATAAGTACATATCGACAGTGGAAAGGCAAAATTGCTAACACGCTACAATGGCACTTTTGGGAAATGAATTCTAAAGTTTTTCTTTTTACAAATAAATTTATAAATTCTTTGTTTTTAATCTAATGAAGTTCATTTTTATATATAATGATAAGTGATTTTTTATCTAAATTTAGAATATCTTTGCAGATTAATAACTATTTTAACAAGTGAAATACATGTCGCTTTAGCAAAAACGTCTCGGCTTACTACTTACTATGGTTCTGGAAAAAATGCTTAAGTGATATAGATGAATCAGGTCAATCGAGCCGAAATTGCTAATGGAGAATTACAACTTATTATTGAAAACTCAATAATTTCTAAGCAGCAATATATACATACAATGTCGGCAGCAAATATAGCTAACCTTATGAACTTAATAAATTGTAGTGACGCAAAAAAACTTAAAGGCCTTTTACTTCGAATAATACAATAACAAAAGATCTAAATGTATTAACTAAGTAGCAATTTTGAATGGTAAAAAATGCTATTAACAATAAATAACAAAAATAAAAACTAGTATTGCAAATCAACATAAGTATATTTATTCAATTAAGTTTTTTGTAGTTACAAAAATATTGGAACAAAACAAATCGTAAATCAGATAATTTGGTATCAGTTACATTGTCGCATTAAATAATCTTTATTCAGATTTTTTTAGGAATTTTATGAACTAAAAATAATCACAATCTTTGCATAATTAAGTTAACAAAAAATAATATAACTTTCATTCATAACAATCACTGATAAATTATTTTCTTACACATTAATGAACCATCGAATGACATCTTATTTCAACAAATATTCATTATTGAATAAAATTACAACAGAAAATTTAATGAAAATGCTAGCCTCAAGATATCAATAATTAATAAACAAATCAATGATAATTATTTAAATAACTCTAAAATTTTAATTTAGTCTTCCACAGTATCTTCTACGTCTGTATCAGGTAGACAGTCTTGTATATTGGCAGCTTGCGGTAAAGATTCGAATTCTGGAATATACATTGCAGGAATAGTTCTATTCTTACATAATTTTTCCAAATCATTATATTTCTTTTTGGAAATAGGGAGTCTGGTTTTATAAATTTTTTTGGGCATGAGGTCGATTTTTCCGATAATATCGATATACTCTGATTTTGCTTTATCACACATAGAGTATTTGACCTCCATGCGAGTGAGATTATTTTTTTAAAGGTAGCAATCCGAATCTTACTTATTTTACCCGTAAGGTTGCCTTTGAAGTATTTTTCGGATACTGTGTCCCATCCTTCGAAATCTTTGTAACATAAAACTTCAACTTCGTAGGGTTTTGGGGCTTTTCGTGCTAGGGAACAGACAGTCGGCCATTGGGATGGTGCCCATATGATGGTATTTGTAACACTTTTTTCAATGACCGAATGCATTGAGTCTACCAGCATGAAGGTGTGCCCAGGTAGAAGATAGTTAATCTGTATTGTCATAATATTTTTACATAGATTGAGAATTTTGGAAATGTAGGCCAAAATTTGGTTTTGTTTTGCCCTGGGCAAGCATCACAATATAGTAGTAAATGTTTTATAGTTTTTTTCTGATTTTTTTTTGCCTTCTTCATATGTTTCCTTGCCTGTTTTACTTTCATTATCATCATTTTTTTCCAAAACGCCGTTTGTATCTTCTTCAAGTTCAATCCTAATATAATTAACTTCACTTTGATCATTTTTATCATTAGAATGAATTTGCTGCAAGTAAACTTCAATCTCCTCTTCTCTAGAAAGCAAAATTACATTTTCGGTCAAAAGCTCGGGTTCCGAAGCAGGCGTAATCTGTGGTAATATTTGACCCGAAACGTTGCCATATTCAGACACTGTGAAATCAGGATTCGGCGTAGGCTGAAATGAAACATGGCATCCTCGAATTCCGGCTGCCGAAGTTCTGAAGTCAGTGTGAGCTGATCTGACATTGGGTCCGACGTACTATTACCAAAATCAGATTGATGACATTTGGGGACAAATGTAGACTCTGGCAACATCTGCTCTAAAGCGTCGTTTACCAAGTCTCTCTGCTCAAGCTGAAGAGCTGATGTCAATTGCTCTGAAGTGACACTTGCGCAGTCTGACTGCTGCAGCTCAGCAGCTGGCGCGGACTGATGGGCTAACTGATTTGATGCACCTTTCTCGAAGATTGTTGTTGAAGTTTAGGAGATAACATTGACTGAAATGTCAATTGGTCTGAACAGTCTTTAACTAAGGGATTATACAACTCAGAAGCTGTAGTGCAGTTTAGGTGTTCAGGTGTTGAATTTGGTTGCATCATTTGGATCGAGGCGTGGTCTGAATCAGATTTCACAAGTTCAACAGGAGAAGACTCCAGGTAAGGTATTATCGGGTTTGAAACATTACTTGTAATGTCGGGTTGATGGGGGTTACGAGATGGTGAGATCTGCACTGAAGTCACAACGTCAGCATCATCGTCTTGGATGGTATGAGTATGATCTTGTATACTTAAGTAGTCCATATGTGTTCGCATGACGTAACTTTGTTACATCGATTTTTTCTTTTTCAGAAGCCTGACTTTTTGTGTATTTTTTGAAATAGGCATTACGTTTACTTTCCATTATTCATAAAAAATCTAAAACAAACACACATTCCTTTAGTATTGTTATCGATTACATTAGAACATAGAATACGATACGAGGAGCTCGATGGCGCAGCGCCGCGGCGTGCGATCGTTGATGTAAAGCAACGTTCGCAACGACCGGTCACAGGATGGGTGACCAAAACTTTTCAATCTCGAGCTCCTCCGTGCTTCGGAAGGCACGTTCAGCCGTTGGTCCCGGTTGCATTAGCAGCCGTTATACTCTCCAACCCGCATTGGGCCCGCGTGGAGGGTTATGGCGCATCCTCCTTAACCATCCATAAGGTAGGCCTGTGCCCCTGCGGTGGGGACATAAAAAGGCTGATGACGACGATACGATAGGTTACGATCAATACGATACCTATTAGGTAGTATAAGTTTGATTTTCAAAAATATTAATATAAGTACCTAATGTTGACAGGTAATCAAAACTTATTTTGTTAAAATCTAATAAAAAAAAAAACAAATCAAAAAGCGTATTGCAAAATAATCTTATTAATTTTATATTATATATTTATTATCAAATTTTTATTATAGATACCTAAATAAAGTCGATTTGTAAACAAATTTTATAACTTATCGTGTACATACCTTTTTTTTCAGACACCAATCACTTTCAATCAATTTACAGCATTTATGGGATAACACCAACATAAACAAATAATTGTTTAGTTGTCTTAGCAATTTTATTTACTATTATGGTCACGCGATCACTCACCAAGCTAGCCCAATAGAAACTGATCACTACACTGATGTTACGAGTCAAAGATGCAAGGACTAGTTCTAACACGTTTCGACCTGAATAAGCGTTTAACCCGGGAAGCTATCAACATTATTACTAAACGTAATTCTAAATTTTGAATGTAGGTTTTTATTTTGCTAACTTCCAGATAAATAACTTGTTTTGATAGATTGGCGTTAATTTTTTACTAATAGAATGTGATGAGTAAATTATAAATAGGAAAATTTTGCTAAAGCGCCAACCGCTCTTATGTCGCGCGCAACAAATTTTGCTAATGTGATAAATCATTGCAATTCATCTTCAACAAAACTTACTAATAAGCAGTTATATATTAATGTGCGAAAAGGCTAAATTGCTATTGAACATTAGTCAATGAAATTATAGACAAGAAAAAGTGCGTATGTAATGAAAATAAACAGAACGACGGCAAGAAAAGTGTCATAACTACAATGTGGCAAAAAAATATACTACTGAAGCGCCATAACTTAAAAAACACTGAAATTATGGCGCTTTAGAAATACAAATCTGTGATTTTCCTTTACAAATGCGATTGCTAAAGCGCCAAGAAAGTCATCGGATTGATGTGAGACCCGCACCAATCGACGCAGAAAAAAAAATCCTATTCAAACATATATATAACTCATTTTGGCCTATTTGGCGCTTTAGCAGTTTTGCCTTTCCACTATCGATATACAAATACATAAATATAATACATATATGATGATGATCTTCATAAACGTTCCAGGAGAAAAGTGTGAGCTTTCCGTTTAAAGACGAATTTGTCGGGAGATTGTCTGATTGTGTCGGGGAGGCCATTCCACAGTCGTATGGCTTGCAGGGTGAAAGAGTCGGCCATAAAGCCAGAATGGAAAAGTGGAGTAGATAATGCAAGTGTATTAGCAGAACGCAGTTGTCTGTCATGAGAATCACAAAGGTATTGAAATTTACATTTAAGGTAATTTGGAGAATTAGGGTTAGAAAGTATGGAAAAGAGCATACAGAGTAGTCGTAGCTGTCTGCGCTGACGAATGGGAAGCCATTTTAGTTGAGACCGATAAGACGAAACATGATCATACTTGCGAAGGCAGAAAATAAAACGAATTGCATTGTTGACAAGGCGGTCCAACTTATTGAGAAGATCTTCATTTAAATCAGGGTAACAGACATCAGCATAGTCAATGATAGGAAGAATAAGGGAAGTGACGAGCGTGACCTTAGTTTTGATAGGAAGGAAATATCTGAAGCGATTAAGCGAGCGCAAAGAATAAGTAACCACACGACTGACCTCGGCAACCTGTGATGTCCATTTGAGCTCCGAATCAATATGAAGTCCAAGGTTTTTAACTGTAGAGCTGAAGGGTATTACAGAATTTACGTACACAACAGGTGGGAGCAGACCAGAATCAAGTTTAATAAGCTGTTTGGAGCTTCCAACAATAATTGCTTGGCATTTTGTAGGGTTCACCGAAATACCAAACTTAGTTGACCATGCACTGACATGAGAGAGATCCTTATTCAATTTGGAAATACCTGTTATAATTTCATCGGTCGTTGTTTGCACATATATTTGCAAATCATCTGCGTAGAAATGATAAGAGCAGCCGAGCGTGAAAGAGAGATGATTAATGAATATGGAAAAAAGTAGAGGAGAAAGAATTCCCCCCTGTGGGACACCAGCTGTCAGATCGTTCCAGGAAGACAATTCACGATCCTTACGTACTGCCTGCTGACGCCCACGAAGATAAGCTGAGAACCATTCCAATGTCAAGGACGAAAGATTAAGGGACTTCAGTACGGCCAGTAGAAGGTCATGGTCGACCATATTAAACGCGTTAGAGAAGTCAATGAGAACAATGATGGTGACCAGTTGTTTCTCCATGCCAGTTCTGACGTCCTCGGTAACTTTCAAGAGAGCAGTTGTAGTGCTGTGACCAACACGAAAACCAGATTGGAAAGGAGAGAGGATGGATACAGAGTGTATAAAGGAAGATAATTGCTCATGAGCAGCGGCTTCTAAGATCTTGGACAAGAAAGGAAGGATAGATATAGGCCTAAAGTTACTTAACAGTGTTGGAGATGAGGTTTTGGGAAGAGGGATGACATAAGCTTTACGCCAAAGTAGAGGAAAGTGAGCAACTTGGAAAGAGAAATTAACAATATGTGTTATAACATGAAGGACAATATCTAAAATGTTGATAATCATGTCTCTGCTCACATCATCACATCCTATGGCCTTTGACTTGATTGAGACTATGATTTTCCGTATAGCATCGGTTGACATTGGAGAAAAGGAAAAAGAATTAGAATGAGATTGGGCCTTGGAAGTAATTTCATTGATAGTGTTAGATTTGGTGAAAGAATCCATAGTGGAAATAGAAGAAAAATGATTATTAAAATCATTAAGAGAAAAGGGGTAAATCTGAGGTTGCGAAGAAGATTTACCCAAATCTAAGGAGCGAAGAAACTTCCATATATTAGCTGGAGAAGAATTTATGATATTGTCGTTGAAATATTGACGTTTAGCTGTTCTTACCATTCGGTTGCATCGATTACGTGCCCTCTTGTAGAGACTCCAATTCTCCTCCGACCTATCGTGCTTGAAAGTGCGGAATGCTCGATCCCTCCGTGTCATAGCCATACGGACTCCTCTACTGATCCATGGAGCTGGAGACCGCTTCAGTTTTACCGCCTTTAGTGGAGCATGTACATCATATAAGTTCAATATATATTTGTTAAAAAGAGATACTTTCTCATCGAGTAGCGGAGAATCAAACACGGAAGAAAAGTCAAGACTAGCAGCATCTTCTTTTAAGTTGTCAAGGTCGAGTCGAGCGAAATTACGCAAAGCACTAATTTTCAGTTTTGATAACAAATTTTTGATTGTTCGTCTCAGATAGATTGTTGAAAAATATTAAACTCATTTTTTTTTTGTAATCCTTAAAGTACAGCATTACAATTGAGTTAAAATTTCACATGACGTCACACTTTTGTACATTTTCTACAATACTGAAACATTGCGAGGCCACACTCCTTAACTTTGTTAGCTAAGCTTTTTCTTGTTAAATTGACATATAAAAAATTAACTTATCTAATATTTTTCTATTATCTGACTGACTTTTTTGTACCCAGAACTCGTTCCTATTGTCAACAAACCGTTTGAACTTAACTGTTCTGATTATAAGGTTGGAAATCAATCCCAAAAAAAAAACCTTAAACAAGAAATGTTGACTGTATATTCTAATAGATTTATATAATATATATTTTTTTATTTCTGTTTCAGGTACAAAGAAACTGAAAACTCATAGTCAGCAATTTATAAAATTAAGTTAATATTTTTTATTTGTTATGAAATTGTGTTAAATATTATAGGAATTTGTTTAATGCAAAGGGACTTTTATGATTCATTCTGAGACATACCTATTTCAAATAAACTCCTTATCCTTGGTTCTTGCTAATTGAAATAATTAAAGCATTTCATAGTGAAATTGAAAGACTTAAGGGGGGCGTTTCTTAAAGAATCGTCATTTTTGACCAATAAGTTTACTAACGCGTTTATTTCAAATGTAGCTTAGTTTTTACTTATTTCATATCAGAAAATTATATCTTAAAATAAAGTCAGGATAAAATTGTGAGACTGATAAATTGTTATTAAATAGTACTACTTGATTACAATTCGGACCCTAAAATGACGGTTTGCTATGTTTCTTTTTATCTACTATGAAATAATAATTATCTACTATGGAATAATATTCTTTTGTCGTAAGGGAAAAGGACACATTAACAATTACATTTAGATTTATTTCCACATTTACGAGTCAAATTATAAAAATGTTTGATTTTAATGCATCAATATTTAAAGTAGCTTTACTATTATCTCGAATTTTGACAGTTGTTATATAACCTTAAAACATTATTTACTATTATATATTGTTCTATTTTAAGCAAAAACTAATTTAAATCTTGACTAACGATGGGTAGACACGGCCTTTAAAAAAAACATGTGACAGGTCAATCAATGTATGGAAAGTGGACATGATTATTTTTTGAGTTCGGCATGCTAGGCGTGCTATCTAGAGACTATCTAGAGCTAAGAGGTAACAAAAGGTCTTTTAAATAACTCTGCGATGCAGCGCCCTCTCATCTTGGTCGCAACTTGGCCGTAGGCAAAACACTGGAGTTATGCCCCTAAAAGCCATAACAAAAAAAGACTAATACTGGTAGACTGATTAAATGAATTTAAGATGTAATTTTGCCACAGGCAAAAGAAACTCCTTAGGTACCGCTGGTCTGTAATTTTGTACTATTGCAAGATTTACTGCATCATCATCAGCCCTTTTACGTCCCCTCTAAATAGGTTCAGGCCCTCCATATGGATGTTTAAAGAGGTTAAGGCCATGACCTTCCGCGCTGGCCCAATGCGGATTGGAGGGTATTTAATGACTGCAAATGTAGCGGGGAACCGCGCAAAGCACTGAGTAGCTCCAGATAATTTTTTAGTTATCCATCCCGTGACTGACTCTTGCGAAAATTGCTTAACAACAACGATCACTGCATCACCGGAACTACGAGATTCACCCAAATATATATACAGATATATGTATAAAGGAAACTCTTTTAAATAATTTTTAAATAAAAACATGGCTGAAGGCCATATTAGTCATTGTTTTGTCTGTCTCTCTGTTTGTTCCCGATAATCTATGAAACGGCTGGACCGATTTTAACGGGAGTTTCACTGGCCGATAGCTTAAATGAGGCTTCCACGCGGACGAAGTAACAGGCACGGACATTATACAACATTACACAAATACGACTAAAAAAAATGTTAATGAATTAACACAAATAACAAATACTGGATATGTGCTCACCTGTTAGAGTTCTATAATACAATATTAGTCCTGTTGAATGTCCTGTAGGGAAATTCTGCTAAGGTTGGCATGATATGGAAAGTTCATAGCTCTTCAACTGCAACTCTTTATGTTACAGTTCTTGTTAGTGAATCACAAAATAATAAATATATCCGTCATCATTGATTTGAGGAAAAGACGTTGCACTTATAATGTTTGACTTCAGGTAGACTTCATAATGGCAAAAATGCAAGCACTAGAGGTTCTATTGAGGTGAGATTATTACCTATAAATTATCAAAATTGAGGCCTTGTTGATTCCGTCACGTTTTGTAAACCGAACACAGTAACAGGTGTACTCGTATATAAATAAATTGTAGCCTATATAATTCGCGTATGATGTAGTTTCATGTAGGTAAAAAATTGTTTAAAGCCGTGTGTGTAGTAGTTTAGGTAAGTGTTTAATGCAAACAAACTAACATCTTACTTCGTTTGTATCACTAGATGGCGCTAATAGTATTTTAAAATGTAGCTAACAAAAGTTAACATTTTTTAAGAACGTTGATATATTAATTAATATAAAAAAAGGGCAAAAACTGGTAATGTTCGTTTTATATATATCGGAGTAGCTGTTTTCCTGCGGTTTTGCACGCTTAAATGATAACATAAGTCTACGCGGTTGCGTTTAATATAGTTTTTCGTAGGTAAATTCCGTCCAGTAGTTAAGTAGCCCATTATATGCAAACATACAATCAAACATTTATTTTTTATAATACTAACTAATCCGATTCTTTTTTGTTTTAGTAAAAACGGTAATAAGATTTTTTCTTATTATTATTAATTAATGGCGTTTTCCTTGTGGATTTCGCCAGAATCCAGTGTTTCGCTCAATTTACTTCAAATTGTAGTATTATATAAATTCTGCTTTTTGTATTTTCGTAGTGAATTTTCGTACTTTGCTATTTTATTGACTAATCAAAAATGATCGCAGAGGGTGCTCGCACTCAGCATGCCTTACCGAGCTATTAGTAATATTACGTGATCTTAAAAGGTCTATCATTTTAAAAACGTCTTAGTCTCCTATGCTTTAGCACATTTATGCTTTGAAGTAGCATAACAACTATTATAAATACGGTAGCCGGAACTGTTGGCTTAGTAAGCTCGTTCTTTGGAAGCGTTACAATGTAAGCGTGAAGCTACTTGTGATCACTGAATCCGGGAGTACTTGTAAACTGCGACATATATTGAAAAAGGGAACGGATATTTAGTCTTACTAGTTCTTTAATTGGATTAGATTTTGGTGTGGCTGTTCGAAATATGATCCCTCTGCAAATAAAATATGATCCCTCCCTGACCACTTGACCGCGGTATTTCTATTATGAATACAAGTATGTAGAGATTTTTCTAAGTTGGGTTTCGGGCCTCAACTAGCTCAACGGTTTAAGCAGTCGTCCGGATTGCGAAAAGTTGTGTTCGAATTCCATCTCGGCGCATTTGGGCCTGGTGGATTTTTTAAACATTTTTCCCGAAAAAGACCTGAAGTTTTGTTTATTTGAATCGATTTTACTATTTCTTGTCGTGTATTACAAGTTATAAATGTAGATTTTAATATTATTTATGATATTTCATTTCGGTTTCATCAAAACACCATAAATCACAAAAAAAATGAAATAATTCATTATATCCGGATTTTAATCGGACAAAAAATTCGAAAACCGGATTAAAAAAATACTGATTTTGCATTTATCAAGATTTATTCTCGATCAGAAAAAAAAATGTTAATTCGGGCCTGTCAAGGTGGTGCCATCTCTGGGGGCCAATTCTTCTAAATAAATTCTGTTTAAATCGAATCGAAACCAAACGAAACTACAGTTTTTAGTGCTTTTTCTATTTTACTAAGTGACATACGATACAATTCCAACTACAATAGAACTGGAATTGTATCGTATGTCACTTTGTAGAATAGGAAAACCATTAAAAACTGTAGTTTCGTTCGGTTTCGATCCGTTTTCGATTCGATTTAAACAAAAGTTATTTAGTAGAATTGGCCCCCTGAAGTCCTGGGTTCGATTCCCGGTCGGGTTAATGTAGAAAATATACTTTTTTTGTATTGTCTCGAGCCTGGGTGTTGCGGTACCTTCGTTGTCTCAGATAATCTATGACACGGGGACTTTAGATCCTTATCTTGGAATGAGCAATGTATATGTTGCAATTATCAAATATTCATTAAAAAAAAGTCAAAGTCAGAATAACTTTATGAATAAACTTATTTAAAGTACTTTTGAATCGTCCAATTTTCCCTAGTACTCCAATTTTCCCTTTCCCTAGTATTCAGGATATTTTTTAGTCTGCCATATAGGACTCGTTAGTTAAACTTTGGTATATAAGTAAAAACTGGTAAGTTAGAATTAATATTTCCAGTTCCCGCGTTCGCTTGAGGACAGCTGCTTAATTTATATCTATTGTTTGTTAATAGCCTATGAAACTGACTACGGAGTTAGTTGTTCACATTCATCTTTAGTTTTTATACGGAGGTTGCGTGTTTGGAATAAAAGTAACTTTTGTATAGAATTGAACATGTTAGTTTCTCAGCTCATGTTCGTGTTAAGTTATAAGTTCAAGTGGCTGCTAATTCGTCTTCGCCGGAATGTACATATTGTTTCGCTTCTTTACAATATCCTGTTTAATCCATCTACTCCTACTTATCTTAGGGAACGTTTTAATTTCCTTCATAATACACACAGTCATGTTTTAAGGTCATCGGAGAACTTGAAATCGGAGATACCAATGCATTCCACTAAATTCTTTGATAAATCTTTTACTATTTAAGCGTAACAAGCTGTCCGCCTCTGGAATGCGTTATCGGAAGATGTGAGACGTGCACAATCTATAGACAGTTTCAAAAGTAGACTTAAGGAGCATTATTTGTCACAATGAACACCGTTTGCTTTCTTCATCTTTGTATATATCTATTTAGTTTTGATATCATCATTATAACAATGTGTTTATGTGATCCAATCGATGTATTATTATTTATATTTTATGTAATTTCTAAGTATCTATTTGTAAGTATCATATAAAGAGGTAATAAAGATTCTTTTAGACCCCATAAGCTGCCCAATTATAACTTATTTTGTCCTTTCTGTAACGGTTGCCTGGAAGAGATCGCGTCTAAGCGATTAGACGCCCAGTTGTACAAACGTTTATTAAGCTCTGTGGCATAGTGGATAAGCGCCTCGGTCACGGAATGGGTGATCAATATTATATTATATCTCGAGCTTCAGAAGGCACGATAAGCCGTTGGTCCCCGTTAAGCAGGCGTTAATGCCTTCGAATGTGCATTTGACCATATCAACTACGCCAAGCCCTATACTCCTTAACCATCCATAAGGAAGGCCTGGGCCTATGCAGTGAGGACGTCAAAAGACTGATGATGCTGAATGTTCTGAATTTGAAAATTTATATCAGTATAGCTTAAAACTTATGATAATTGTTCATGGATGTTTATGGAACTAGTTGGTCGAGAGATAGCCATCATTATTAATGTACTGGTACTCAGGTCCTCACTGTGGATGTAATCGAATCGAATAGTGAGAATGAACCGTGTACACCAGTGGATATTGGTGGGTGTTAATAACTGCAGATGCAGCCGTAAACAACGGCATAAAGTGCTTCGGAAAGCACTTTAAACCGTTGTTTCCGGCATAGAGGGGCTCGAGATAGTGAAGTTTTGGCCACCCATCCTGTGTCCGACCATTGCGAAAGTTGCTTAACTACCGTATTGCAGACTGAATGCGCCACCGAGGTCCTCATAGAGAGATTTATAGGTCAAAACTTATCGTAATCCGTTTTAGTTATGGTAAATTTATGTTACGTTACTTGTGTATTTATCAATATTACTTAAAGTAAAAGAGTATGATTACAAGACGAAATGAAATCGGCGAATTTTACAGTTAACTTAGTAATTTTCTGCATATTTTTTTGGGTTCCGCACTTCAAATGGAAGAATGGGACTTTTTTATGATCAAATGTCTATCCGTTTGTTTGTCTTAGCTAATTTTCACCGAAATTACTAGCGCTTTTGAGTTGTTTGGTACACATATATAGTTGGTGACCCAAAACCCACCCTGCAACGTTAATGAATTAATTTTAAACATGGCCGCGGTTTATGGGAGTGAAATTCAAATTATAAATAAATGGAAGAGCTTATTGTGAAAATTCAAATATATTGTAATTAGATTTCCCGTGCTACCTTTTTGACATTTAAGATTACAATCTTGACATTATTCTTATCAATATATATCTGACGTCTAACACTATACTATCATTTATTATGAATTATACTTGACATGCCTTTTTATTTTATTATTTTTTTTTTTTATTTGTATTTCCCGATATTTTTTTTGTCGAACCATTTTTATCTCTATTAAATTAATTTTCGACATTATATTTTCATGATTCTATTCATTCAATTCATTTAAAAAATATATTTTGTGCCCGCTCATCTCATTAAGGGTGATGGCTGAAAACCGGTGCTTCATCTGCATTAAATAATTTTAGTGCACCGAGCCTAGAACCTTTTCTCAACTGATGCACACAGGTATATTTCTGCTTCTAGTTCTTCTTTGTTTCTTTTATCGTGTCAATGTTTAATATGTGATGTAATTGTGTGTATCTATCTATCTATATATTTTTTATAATTCTTAATACAGTTTTGAAGTTTTACGAAAATAGGAAAATAGATACATAATTGTTTTTATTATCATTGTAATACGTATTATTTTGGTAGTGACATGATTGATGTAAATGTCGTTACTTCTGATATAGAACTGGTACTTTCGCTTGTTCTTCTTGTCAGCTAAAAGACGTCCTGGACGTCTGGTAGGCAAAAAAAAATGGACTATTCAAAAGTGCTAGTAAAGAGCTTACTCTATCAAAGTAATTAATTTTCATTTTAAATTATCGTGAAGTGCAGCAAACACACAAACTAGATAATTTTTTATTGGCAAAAGATATATGCAAAGTTAGTTTTGCAAAGTTCTTCAAAAGAAATTCTGTAGATAAAAGAGCATATTATTCATTCACATCTCTGAATAATAGATGAAAAAAAATGACGAAATTAAATCATCAAACGTTAATTACACACCTTTCGTACTTTTCTATTTGACGATTTCTAATGTAACGCTTTTAACATATTGTCACGAATATGAAACGGATGAGTAGGTAACAAAACAAAACGCTATTAAAACTAGTAAAGCAACATGCCGTTTATGAAGATTTTGAATGATAAGATCCTAAAACGGGACGAAATAGTTTTATTTTGTTCCACCACAACTCAGTATAACATATAGGATATTTTTTTGTTTTAAATATGAGTGATTTCGGCTCACTGTAAGGAAATATATATTCTAAGAGATCTTGACAAATTTGTGCAAGAGCTTTCTTAAGCTTAAGTAAGTTTAATTAAAACTACTAATACATTATTCGGTGTCCAGTGCGAAAGTCAGGTGCTGGAACACCTGATGGTGGTGAAGCAATGTAAAGTACTTAAAATTGTAAACCATATTAAAGATGATAAGATTTTAATGGTTAAAAAATTAGCGAAAATCTTCTCCTTGGTATATGAAAAAGAAGATAAAACAGCTCAGATTGTACAATCGTGAAACCACCATGTGTTCCTGTATTAGTACTTCAACATATTAAAAAATTAAGCTTTCGTGAGCTTTGAACATTTTTGTTAGGAGCTATCCGTTTATATAAAAATATATACCCGTCGAACCCAGAACCTATTCCTTTTCGATTTTGGAGTCTGTAAAAAATTAAGTTTCTGCGACATTATCTGCCTGAAGAATTAGTATGTAGATATAATAATGTTATCGTGAATCAGATAAGAAAATAATTATTTATTCACTTAATGTCCATAGTAGTAAATTAGTAAAAGGCGGACATGATGCCTTGAGGCAGCCTTCTCTACTAGTCGTAGGAAACAACGAAAAGGCGGCACACTGTAACCCATCAGAGCTTATGTTTATATGGCTGATGATGTAACTTATAATTTTAATGAGGCAATGTATCAGCTCAGTAAGCAATCCGTTGCTGATGTCTCGTAATTTTTCTTTCTCACTTACCTATGCTAACAATCAACTACGGCAAGGAGATTTAACTTTTAGAACCTTTTCGGTTAACTAATTACTTCTATATAATATTGAAGTTTTTGTTTAGCACGCTTATCTAGTGCGAATCGTGCGATAGTTATATCGAGAATATCTCGGAAATCTATTTAAAAAGAATATTTTTATATAGATATTTATTTCCACAGTGCTACTTATCACCTTAAAGGGAATTAAAAAATCCAGGACAAAAACTTGTCAAATATATGGAAACTCTTGTTATGTCTTTTTTCTATTCTTATAAAATAATAACTTTTTTATCATAAGGAAAATGCATTATGCATACCTCGCTGCATGAAAAGTGTCGAAAACAAGCGAAATCTTTCGCAAAATCTTGGAAAAACTTATAAATCATGAATCAGCTGAAATGGGTAAATTCTACTTAATATTGGTGTCGGCATAGTAAGTGTATAAATTAGGTTAGAGAATATTCACATCTACACCTCTATTCCTAACTTACCATGTTTAACGATTCCAATCGTTCTTTGGATTCTCTCAATATTTCTTACAAAACATTTATGTACCTAATAGAAGATGCATCGGATGTCGTCAGTTGCGGAACTTTAGGACTGACATATATGTTATGACATTCAACCTTGCTTACTCGACGGGTGGTCCGTCGCATACTTCCGTTAGGCAGTTCTGTTAGTTTCGATTGGTGGATCTTCCATCAGAACTACAACGTCCCTTAATACGACTATAATGCTAAAAAAGAAAACTACTTTTTCTTCTTAGTAATTACCTACTTATGTTACAAAACTTTTATAAAAATACTTCTTGGGACAATAACTTTAATAGTATTTAGATCTCTCCTAATTAAGTGTTTATAGCTTGATTGTTGCTTCCAATTTTATCCTAGGTTTGCATACATAAACCATCAATATCGATAGTAGAAAACCGTAAGTATTTCTTTCTCAATGGCCTACATTTAGCGGAACCGCGTTACAGTGTTCATTCACAACTCCAGGTGAAATCATCCCGTTTCACATTCGGCATGCGCTACCGCCGAAGATTCTTAGCATTTTTTATATCACCCAGAGCAGGATGGTCATACGTTTGAGTGCCTTTTTTCTAATGTGTAAGAGTGAGATACGTGCTTATTTTTTTTTTTCTACATCGAGAGCGTTGCTGTGGCGTCGAGATGAGGCGGTAATTAATTTGATCATTCGGTGTACGTTGCCGTAGTGCTTAGTGTAGTCTGATGGACGTTTTGATGATTTTCGATAAAAGATACGTCATTGTGATATTCATCTAGCTAATTATTGATTGATAGATTTTGCTCATAGTTTACCCGTGCGGAAATCTTATGTACCTTGCAAGAGTCTGTGATTTAGCATGACCTTTGTATAGAGCCAATTTGATGGAGAGGGGAATAGAAAATTTAAAAAAATGATTGGTATTTATAACGTGGAAAAAAAAGTTATCATCATCATCAGCCCTTTTGCGTCCCCATCCACTTAGGCCTTCCTTATGGATGTTTAAGGAGCATAGGCCATTACCGACCGATCCATTCCATGACCGACCCTTGCGAAAGTTCATCCACTGCACCACTGAGCTCATACCTCATGCTCGAGCCGTAGTAAATTATAATACCAAAAATTACTAAAACAAAAGTTGATAGTAGAGAAACTTTAACAACAGTTAGAGCTTATCGTGTTGTTAAAACAAAAAATCTCAATGAAACCGAGGATGAAATTGCTGTGACTATCTGGTTGATCGTCGTAGAAAAATGAGCTGAAGTTTGTCCACAGGAATAAAAATTCTAAGAAGCTCTCAGCTCTATCGATGTCGATACCACTTTCCACCTGTCACTACCCGCGGGGGCCGGGCGGCAGGTGTCAGTAGACGCGGCGGCGCGCCAGTCTCCCGCGGCCATCGCATTAACTGCACGTCGCGCAAACGCACCTCACCTATATCGACATATCGACTATTCGACACGTGCGTATCGCAACTCTAATTTGTTGATCCAATTTCAAAAAGTGTTGTGGACTTGTGTTACGTCGGATTATAAACTCCTCTGATAACAAGGTGAGTTTATTTCAAAACAGATATTTAGGTTATGTTTTGGTCTCGCATAATTCAGAAATACCAAAGTTTAACAATATAACTTGTTTCAATCATTCGCAACGGTGAAAATTGGGACTTTTCGGTGTTAAACCGAAAAGTATGTTAGTGATACGTACCTAGTGTAAGTATATTTACGGATTCGAAACCAATCTTAGAGACTATAGTGTTAGAAGCTCTAAAAGTTTCATGTGAACCGTTTGGTTTTCCAAGAGATTTTCTTGTCACACGGTGAAATGACTGTTTAATTATTACAGATTTTCACACAGAGCACGTTGCATGCCGAAGTGTTTCGTTGAAATTTTCATTTGTTACTAATTAGTGTGGTATTCGTAATGAGATGTAGCGGAGAACGTACAGTTTCGACGAGATAGCGATAAGATAGCGGCAACTAAGAGAAGACAAGGCGTTAAAAGCGGCATTCAAAAGATATGAACGCGGTCGCGGTACGTACTTGGTCAGTAAGTGGTTTTAGTATGAGTTGTTCAATCAAACACGTTTTGTATGAGAGTTTTTCAATTTCGTTTTACCGTGACAATGCAATAATAATACTATTATACAATAAGTAGCACTAGAATAAAAAATCCGATAAACATGTTAATTGAGCTTCTACAGATTTATTATGTATATAGAGTATTTACTATAAGAAATCTATTTTTCACCTCTTATCACTCTATTGATAGTTCCTGGACTCCAGTTATTTTTCTCGATAGTGCCGTGGAACATCAAATATAAACGTAAATTCTATCTAAACATAAAAGTATGGGGTTTTGATTAAGAGTAATTAAAGTTGCTTTCCACCCTTGTCTCTGTTTGTGTCTGTTAATTTATGAGGCTACATTATAATTTCGCTATTGTATAAGAAATTGGCGATATTTTTTTTAAATCAGGTTCATTTTTAATAGTTTTCTGTAGCTTAAAAAACTTCGTAATGTTATTTTTGTATTGTTTGTAGTCACTGTCACCAGTCTCTACATTATATCAATATTACTCGGAAACGGTGTTTTTAAGCGAGTAAAATCAGTATAAGAAGCTACCGAGAGCTTGAATCAGTACCCAATAAAATTAATTAAGAAAATTTAAAGTGAACTTTTTGTAGTAATAGTTGTGAAAACCTTTGGGTTTTAACAATAAGAGCCCAATTGGTCTGATATGGATTTGTACTCTTCTCTTTACTATTCTCGATCGTGAATGTGCATTACCCCTTCATTACCCATGTGAAATAAAAAAAGCTGCTTCTTCTCTGAATCTCAGAAAGAACACACTATCCAATGTTACTATCGAGTTCTTCCGAGCTAGATTGAAGATTGCATGAAGAAAATTTCGGATAGTATATACTTCTCCACTTTTACTCGTAATAGTAAAAGATGTGATTTTATTTTCATATACCGTTTCTGTATTAGTGTGAATTCTTACACGATCTTAAGGTTTATCATGATACTGTTACCCAGGTTAATAAACAATAAAGTCAGTTTCATTGGTCTATTGATAACCATGAGAACGGTATAAAAACAGCTATTCCAAGTTAATCTAATGTTATATTTATACTAATACTAGCATTTTGCTAGTAGCTTTGCCCGTGTGGTTCTGTATTATACATTTATTTCTTGAATCACTCTATATATTGAGGAAAACCGCATTGAAAACCTTTTAGATTTCAGTGTAGAGTCAGCTAGAAGCCTCTTTGTACTATGTATATTGTACAGATATTAATTATAAAAAAGAAGATTTTATGCATTCAATAGGCTCAGAAACTACTCAAAACTTCTATCAAATTAACGAGAATCGTTGGTAATAAAGGCCATAATTTACGAGAGCGAAGTGACGGGAAATATCTAGTTTCGAATGGAACCAAAGGGAGAATATGCTATGATCCATTACGCGGGTCCATTGTGGATTGGTGGGTGCTAACTACTGAAAATACAACCGGAAGCAATGACGTAACTGTCGCTTGACGCATGGACGAGCTAGAGATAGTAAATTTGTGGTCACCCATCCCATGACTGGCCATTGTGAAAGTTGCAATACGGTTGTTCATCGTAGATCGATCGAACGATCCCCATCATTGAGCTCCTCTTTAAAAGTATGGGGACCATTAATTTTTCCGCCCATCATCCGTTACGAAGGTGTGTATGCTTTAATGATTACATATCGTCTTAACTACCGTTTCTAAATGAACTAATTATTATTTTGTAATTTATATCTCTTCTTTTTTTAACGTCTAATTAAAAATGATCAGTTCTTCCTCTGTTTGACACTGCGAGTTATTACTGATCGGTCCTGATTACAGATAGCTCATAGTTCATTAAAATAACTCGATTGTAATTGTTACACATGAAAAAAAATCAATTAAACATAATTAAATTCGAAAAAGTATCGTACTGTAACAAACATCAATTAATATATCTTCAGCGGATATTGTACTAAAATGTATTAATTTATTAGTTAAATCTAGTTGTGCTTTACTAAGACCGACTCTGCGGGAACTTTGCGATAAACTTACTATGTAATTAGATATATTAGACATGGAAATTATAAAATTGGTCCAACCTTTAAATCTAAAAACACTAACCATTTCCCTTTGTATTTCTAAATATTGAATTGCAGAATGCTGGTTTAGTTATAATTGTGTTTCAACAAATCCGCCGCGTAATTTATGGCCCATGTTACCCGCGTATAAGCTTCTCGACTGTGAAAGAATTTCCACGACCGACTCTGTTTTAAAAATATTACTTTCTTCAAACAAACAAAGCTAGAAACTTTGCTTCTTTATATTTGTGTAGGTAACCTAATTTATTATGCCATTTATTATTAGAAGAAGTTGTACAAAAGAAACACCAAGTCGAGAGAGTATTATACAAAAGATTCTTACATATTCGTAAGAAACGGTAACAAAACGATATTTTTAAGTCAAAATAGCTTACTTTTTACTGATTTCCATAAGCCCGAAGAGTCATCTAGATATTAAATTTTTTTTGTTCATCCTTCGTTTTACTATATTTATTACATTACATTTTTTTTCTAAATGCTCACAATGGCTGTATGGCCTAATCTCCCTTCGCCATTCCTGCATGGAAAGATCTACCAATAAAAATAAATGCTCACATAGGGCTCACATTATCTATGTTTTTAATTCCATTTTATTTGTTCCATATTTGCTTTGAAAATACCTTTATTTGTAAATAAAAATGTAGTCCATCAAGTTCGAATACATGTACGGCGAGTACAAATAGCCTTACCATACTGTGACACTTTCATCACAGAAATGAGTTGTTTTGAAACAGTTTGTACAAGATTAATCTAAGTTGGTAGGTAATAATTTCTGTAGTTTTCCAGAAAAATGATAATATAAAAAAACATTTTACGGTTTGTTTACATTTCGCCTCACACTTAAACGAGTCAATTCATCATAAATATAACTGCTACATCCAGTTAACCTGTAGTTAAAGAAACTTGTGACGTAGTACATAAAACTCATGTAATTAAAGTAATTGGCTTTTGTGTTTTTTTTTGTGTGCAATTTTAAAGCTGCGCGCTGCTGCGTGTTATAAGGAAGCATTTTTATAAAAAGGTTCAATATCTAAGTGTTAACTTACTTTAATAATAATAAACATGTTATGTACCGGTTATGAACATATTGAGAGGACCATTCGGCATGTAACGCCGTTAGTACACCAATACATTCGCTTGCGAAACTATGCTAATGCAAACAGGGTTATCAGCTTTGCACAAACAAAATTCGTGATATTCGGATAGTCATCAAAAATCGGGACGAGTGGTAACCCTGATGCGAAATAACGTTGTTCGCAGTTGACTGCGAAACCGTACTGACAAGGACGCAGCTATGTCATCGAGCTAATAATAGAGCGAGACAAAGCACATGAGAAACATTGCCGTACAACTGAAAAGATTTCGCAAATATTTCGCATTTGCATGCTATTGCGTCTATATACTAACGGCGTAACTGTCAACAACGGCGTAAATGTCAAGAACGGCGTATCAAGCGGAAAAACTTAGCTTGTTAAAGTTATTGTTTTACTATGCCAAGAAAGAGGATGGTGCAACACATTCCACATTCAATGTTAAAGTCAGCGTGACAGATATCGTCAAATTTGACATAAACCTTAACTTTAACTGGTTTACCTGCAGTTATGGTGCAATCCAACATTAATATGTTTTTTATGCTGTCTGGGAATAATAATTGATTCTAATCTCTTTTATATTCCTACTAGTAACTTAAAGTATAATTACGATAATTTTCAAATTACAAAATCATTGCTATGATCTTGTATTCATAAAACAAAGGCAATATTTATGCACTATTCTTGTAGGAAACGTTTAATGTTATATAGTTCCCTACATACAATAGATGCTATTAAATTACCTTTTAATGGACTTCAAAATCTAAAAAGAAGAGGTTATATGTTCGACGGCGATGTAGTTTTTTTTATTTTATGTCCCCCTTATTTTGATCGATTTTCAAAACTCTTTTTATTTGACAGATTAATGGACCGAGGTGGTTCCATTTAAATTTATCAAATCGAATAAGTTGGTTTCCTTCAAAATAAAATATACTATTAACCATATATCACCTAAATATTAAGATATGTATTGTATTTCACGTATCTCAGCTAAAAAAAAAGCAAATAATTGCATATTTTGAATTCATCAAAATCCAAAAGGAACATTTTCTATATTCAAGGAGTATATATATTTTTCAATTTCAATCATTTTTTTTTTAATTCTGTATCAATTTCTATCAAACTAGCTGTTTCTCCGTGAACTTCGATTGCGTAAATTAAGGCGTATTAGGTTCTTTATTATATAACAAAAAAAAAATATCAATATCACTAAAAAGCATAAAATAAAAACTTAAACAAAAAAAAGAACCGATTTCAAATTTAAAAAAGTGATAAATAATACTTGTGCTTTTGCGATAAGTCAATTCTAACACTTTTTAAAGGTTGAAGTTGCTTCTATTAAAAAAAAAAACATAAGTTTTGTTCCATCATCCTAAAGCAACATTAGAATGCCTTATCTATACTAACATTATAAAGAAGAAATATTTGATCATTTGTTTGCATAGAGTAGTCACCGAAAATTCTGGAATGATGTATCTTTCCATAGGTATGGAAAGATACATCCACTCGTCACCTCCACTGCGCGGTTAATTAGGGCTATAATTTACGCGGGTGAAAAATGTAAAGTTATGCGATACAGGTACTTTCAATTGATCCATTACTTAGAAAAACTGCAAGGTGTCTTGACGCTGATAGGTTTACAGTTACTCCAGCTGGACACGTAGAAATAATAAGCTACTATCAGGCCCTACCAGATAATGATCTTTAAAACGAGAAATCGCATAAGCTAGTTGATAAATTCTCGCTGGCAGCACACTCTGTAATTATATACAGAACTAAAAAGGTGCTAATTAAAATATATCAGCTAATTAGTAACGTATATCTCCCGTTAGACTTTCTAAGGTCTGCGTTGTTCGTATTGCAGAAGTTGATGGTTATGATATGTGTGGAAATATATAGATCGCAGTTTTTTTAACGACAAAGTTCTTTAGCTTAATAGGATTATCGGAATTTTGTGTACTTACTTTATCTTTTATTTATCACCTACGCACATACTGCGGCGTTAAAAATAATTATTAAGGTACTCTAAATTGAGATTAAAACTAAGATCAAATTAGAATTACCTAAACTAATTGAAATCGCAATGTCATTGTTTGCTTAAAGGATTATTGCTAATTAATTGAAACATTTTAATCAGTATCTTTTATCCCACAAGTGTTGACTGAGCTTGTACCACGTAGAAAGACGCAGAGAGGGACATGGCAGTGTTTTAGTATTGTATTATGTGGTTTACTAAGATGTCCTCCTGCATTTTCACAAGTAGCGCTTCTGGGTGCGACCGCCTAATTCTCTAACCATAACTCTCGCCAATAAACTCTTACAGTGTTATTAATAAAGGTTTAGCGTTGGAGTAAATTGACGCTGAGTCTGCACTTAGTATAAGTCGAATTTCATATTATTAACACAGAGGCTTAGTAAAGGTTAAACCTAGTACGAGGTTGTACGGGAGTAATATTTACTCCTAGAATGTAGTAACTTTGCTTATTCTCTGTATAATATGAATTAGGACTATTAATAAAATTGCAATTTTAGTGTAAATTTACTCCGACGTTAAACCTTGTTTATTAAAAGCACTGTTAGCGAATATGACGATATTTCGTTTCATTTTACTTTTCGACATATGTTTCAGTGGATAAATTTGGGATAAACGACTAAGTTGGAAACAATGCTATCAAATCTATATTCATCATTCTTTATTATTCGGTTTTCTTCATTAAAGTACATGTAAAAGTATTATATGAAACAAACATGGGTCATCAAGGTTATGTCACTATGGAAGGATAGGATGGGAAGGAAGCGGGGAATGCAGTATTGCATTTATCTTCAGACTGATTGCTAAAAACGGGATTGTTACCATACTTCGTCGCCGTTGCAAGCGCATTAAATAAAAAAAGTGTCGTTTCGCGATCTGTTACAGTGAGTGTTGTGTGTCGAGAACAGGCGCAAATTAGTGGTGACATAGTGTACATTAGTAAGGGTATCGAATATAACGTAACTCAAAAGCGGGTAAATCGATATATCTGAAAAGAAACACCCACTCGCATACACTTCAGTTTCTCCGTGATCATGGCGCTTGCCACAGCGGCGAAGTATGAGAAACTCGTAACATGGTACCAATCCCGTTTTAGCAATCATTCTGAAAATTTTAATGACCATGAATGTTTAAAGCTACACATTGCATTTATCTTTATCAATAATAAAAAAAGGCTTGACAGTGCTTTGGGTGCGTAAGGTTATGCATTTAGTCACATTCGACTGTCGGTCGGGTTAGCATTTAATGTGCACCTCTAAGAAAACGAGGTACTTTATCATTGTTATTCCTCGTTCAAATAACGACAGACAACAAGCCTTTTGGCTATATAAAGACAACATAAAACCAATTTACACCCTCCGTCGACTTTTACGTTTTGCGCCTGATGGGAACGCGACGCATCCTTTATTTTTCTTTTGTTTCCAAGTCTGCGATCGGCAAAATCATAGCTACAGCCAAGCGATGTCTTTATGAAAGAACATATTAAATGCGTATATTCTTAAAGTGACATGTGCCTGAGAAAAATACAGACAAATCAATATGTACCTTTTGGAATATGTGTGAACGCCCAAAGACGAAGTAAAGTACAAAAGTCACAGATTTTGCAAAAATCTTATGATCCAGCGAATTAATTTTTGGTGCTGTCTCTAGTGGCCGGACATGATATCCTAAGCAATTACTCATTTTTATTATATGCTTATTGACACTAACAAAATTGTACTCATCAATAAAAAGGAATCCCAATATAAAATTAAATAAGGAATGTCTTCTGTATATTATTATGCAGAGACCCAATCTTTTACGGGTAAAACTTTATTTAGGCACATTATGTCTCATTACACGATAAAAGCTGAATTATAATGTCTGAATATCTGTGTAATTTGACTGATCGGCCGTTACTTTTATAAGAATTAAAGGTTTTAACGCGTGGTGGTGGTCTTGCAGACCCTTCCCTTGAAACCAGTGATTAGTGCTCGATGGATGCGTTGCGAAATATGGTATAATCATGTTCGAATTTAAATTTTAAAATCTCAATGTCCGCTAACTGTTTAAATATACTCTGAGATGAATTAATTATTTGGTTTCGTTAGCGGGATGATCAAAAATATCATATTATAAGTACAACATTGTTTAAAATTGTTTGTCACAATTTTGAATGAGCGAATAAAGAGGTAGAATATAATTATTTTTTTTGTCTATTTTATGATATAAAATGTCCTATTCCCTCCCTGTCATAACATCTTTAAGTATACATATTAGAAAGACGAAAATTTGCTTGTATGTTTTAATTTTAACTGAGTAGGCTCTGAAACTATTGGATTGATTAAAAAAATGCGTATGCTACATCATACCTGGGTGACATAGGCCTCAATTTAATTAATTGGGTTTAATTAAAGGTTTAATGACGCCTTTAATCTCTAATGATTGTCAAATTTGTAAGGGTAATGTCGCTTTAAAATAATGAAAATTTTAATGTACTTTTGTGCAACTGGCTGTGATAATCTTTAATTTTACACCATACTTATTTCAATCGAAACTGGCGGCTTCACGTTTAACAAGATATGCAAAGATATATCTTAAATCTATGTGGGACATAAGATATTTTTCCCTTAAATGCCCACAGATATATCAGCCGTGATGTACTAAAACACGGTTATGGTGTCAAATACACGTCGCATCACGACAATCACATTGTTTCCATGTAAATCGATTTCGAGTACAAGAGAATTGAAGACGTATTCTCCTGGTGTCGTGAATTCGTGACTGAAGTTGTCGTACGAATATGTAAAGGCAATTGTTCGGGAAAAGGATCACACATTCAATTGAGGCTGGTCGAGGATAATAATGTTCTAGTAGTCTATTTTTATAAATAAACTACTTGTTTTCCTGTGGCTTCGCGCGCTTTATAAGCTTGTACCTTTATAAGAGGTTCCCAATTTTTTTGATCTCGAAACCCATATTAAAATGGCTGTTGATGTTATTTATTTATTGATTATAAATTTGATTGATTACAAGTAGTTTTGTTGTTTTTCTTGCAATATTATTTCATTAGAAATCTTTATAATTCACCAAAATTCACGTAAACGTCATCGTAATCATCGTCAGCCCTTTAACGTCCCCACTGCAGGGGCTCAGGCCTTCTTTATGGATGGTTAAGGAGGAAGGGCCTTGACCCTCCACGCTGGCCCAATGCGGATTGTAGAGTATAAATGACTGCAAATGCAGCCGGAATCAACGGCTTAACGTGCCTTCCGAAGCACGGAGTAGCTCGAGATAATAATTTTCTGGTCACCCATCCCGTGACCGACCCTTGCGAAAGTTGCTTAACGACAACGATCGCGGGCCGCGGCGCTTATCCACTACGCCACCGAGCTACTCATACTATATATACACTCTACGTAAAACGTAACACAAGTTTTTTAGGTTAACCGTAAATAATTTTATAATTGGCTTTGTTTGTTACGCGCATCTTGCGCCGCTCAGCATCGCTGACTGTGATAATGTTACGAATTAAGCCAGCAGCTGGTAAACTCGAAATTGAATGAGGTAACTGTACGAATTTGTTATGTTTATATCAAAAAAATGGGCGCAAAAAATCATTTAGCACGAACATGAGCGTTGTGAGGTCTTTACGGTATATTTCAGAGAAAATTTGGTTGATCGAAGCCTGTAAAAGGTAAAGTTTCTCATATAAGAAACAGATATGACAATATTATTTTTAAAGTACGCATCCAATTTTAAATTATTAGTTTAAGTTCTATATAACTCTAGTTCTGTATATTTGTAAATCTCCGTCCGGTCCACAACAGCTCGAAAAGAAACTGACTCAATTCAAAATTTATAGAAATCGAATTCAGTACTTTAAGTAGTCGATCTTAGGACTAAATTCGATTTTGTAATATTTCAAATTGAATCAATTTCATTCTCACTGAGCGAGCTGGCGCCATGCATGGATCACTTATGTAACAAAAGAATAATTACATAAATCATAATCGTTAATGTCACTCCGTCTATTGCCATTGCCTCCGGCATAAAAGGATACTGCGAGTTACCATACAATCCCTAGACTATAATTTACGCAATATTCTTACATTTATAGACATACTAGCTTTTCCCCGCGACTTCGTCCGCGTGGTAATGTTACTTTGAGCAGCATTTCTAACGAATATTTATTAATTATATCGTGTAAAATACCTGAAATAAAGTTTCACCTCCTATTGTATTCCCTTAGGGGTGGAATTTATCAAAATCCTTTCTTAGGGGATGCCTACGTCATAGTATCTTTACGAATGCAAAGTTTCAGCCCGATCGGTTTAAAATTGACAAAGTTTCATACAAACTTTCATCTCCTTGGGGGTAGAATTGAATTTCTTAGCTTATTGCCTACGTGATAATATCTACCTGAATGCCAAATTTCAGCCCGATCCGTCCAGTGGTTTGGGCTGTGCGTTGATAGATCACTATGTCAGTCAGCCTTTGAATTATATATATTTAGATATCAGCACACAAGGAATACGTTTCTAATGTCTATTGTGGATTTTGGTTTCATACTATATAACTTACAGTTTAATATAAATTCAATACAGTAACATGCCTACTGAGTTACTAGATCTTTTGCGGTCATTACAGAACGGGGAAAAGCAACGTTAAGTGATTTAAATCAACCGAATTTACCACAAAACCGCCGTGGCACAAATATCGTGGCTACATTATTTGACTTTGATTCATTTTCGCTGAAAGATATTTTGATGACTACAAGTGTATGGATAATCTTGAACTTAAAATGAAGTTAAAGTAAAAAAGAAATATTGAAATTGATTAATGTTAATTCACTTTGAAACGCCAAGTGCTAAAAAAGTAACTACAAAATCATTCAATAGGGATGATGACTGTATAAAAAAAATGCAATTCTATTTAGTCCATCAATCAGATAATAGAAAAATATTAGACACGTATTTTTTTTAGTTCAATTTAACAAGAAATAGCTTAGATAACAGGCATTAAAGTTGAGGAGTGGGGGCTCGCTACGTCACAGTTGAGTAGAAAACGTACTCTAACGTGACGTCATGCGAAATTTCAACGCAATGTAACGCCGTAATTTTATGATTCCGAAAAAAATTAAAAAATACGTGTTTAATATTTTTTAACACTCTACCTGACGGACAAACAAACAAAAATTAGTCATCATCCCTATTATATTATGGCTGTCCACTGCCAGAGATTCATACAAATAAATAGTTCTGCAGTGTCTGTTTGTAATATCAAAATAACGGTTTTTCACTAAATACATATAGTACATATACAAAAATAACATATTTCGCATTTATGTCTGTTTGTTTGTTCCTGTTAATCTCTAAAACGACTGGATCGATTAATAAAGGATAACTTAGGTTACTTTCTACGCGGACGAAGTAGCTGGCACAGCTAGTAAAAAATATATTCATTCCCTTACATCGTATTACAGGGAGATCTTGCCACAATTAAATGTTCACCGTCAAAAAGCTTTTTGAAATTTGAAATTTTAGCATGTGTAAGTACTTTAGGACAAGTGTGGATGTCAGGCAAACAAATTTCTAGCAATTGCTGACTATATTCCTTCTACTAAATCAAAGTTTGAGTATTTGTTTCTTAACTAGCTAGTAACAGTAAATAATTAAGTTTCAAGCATTATACGACTTTCTGTGTGTTAATTTTTAAACCTGACGGAATTCGTAACGACAATCTGATAGAACAACCTTCAAGCGTCTCACGTCTTATCCACAATTTGCTGTCGTTATTTGGTATAAATTTTAAAAAGCGTCCGTTATTTACAAAAAGTTTTATCAATATAATTATATATGTAGGCTTTTACAAATAATTTCCTTTCGTCATTTTAATCTTAAATGGCTACCTAAAAACACATTCATTACATTACCAACAGCCATTAATTTAGAACATATAAATAATCTATATCGTTTCCTTTCGTATGCTTAATCTTAAGTTGGTACTTAATCACTTATTAATTTACATTAAATCTTCCTTATTATAAGATTTCTATGATCACTTAGGATTCTCAGCAGGTCTCACCCATAAAATGTGCTGTTTATTTACTAATCCTAATGTATTTATTTTAAAAGTGCCGAAGCGATAACAATAATTCATTTAGATAAGTATAATTTATAGACATTACCTACCTATTTGTTGCGCACTGTGGTATATTGATTATGTTGGTCCAAGTTACGAGTGCTGTAGGACCATAAATATGGTAGACTTTTTATGGGTTAAAGTCGGATATCTTTGGAGGCATAGTAGAGGTTAGATAGGGCAAAATTGTCCAAGTTATTATTTATTTAATCGTCTGATGATAGTTTTTTATGTAGTTATAAAGCTAGTACTGGCAAATTGGAAACTTAAATAACGTAATTTCTATTGGATGTAAGATATATACGAGTTTCTAATTATCACCTAGAGATCGAACTATGGCCGAGTTGAATACTTTAAATATTTAACAGTGTGCGATTATCCTAAAAGATTCAGTTAATAGATAATGTTAAGTAAGGCGCGGCATACCGTTTAAGTTATTAAACTTTAATAGTCAATTAGCCGTGGTAAATTTTAATTACCGTGTGTAGTACTGCTCCAGGCTTTTGTCGTGAACGTGGGTGTGACTTATAGTGTGAACTGAAACACTTGGAAATCACATTGATAAATTTTACTTTTTGCTTTGCCATTAAATATTTTTGTCGATGTAACACGTTTTTGTCATGATTGATTTATATCTATATTATTATTTTGTGTGTAATGACCAGTGGTCGGAATTAGGTAGAGTTATTCATGTACTTACACTGATTTCATACAGCGAAAGAATAAAGTGGATATGCCTCAAATCCCGAGATTAATTTTATAGAGCAGAAAAAATCCCGTGATTTTTTAAATAAAAAGTTATTTACTTTTACACAATTTAAACTACTGCACGCACGATATTGCCAAACTTACATCAATGAAAGATAGAAAAAAATAAAGAAGAAATAAAGACATCCCGGGAAGGTCCACATTAATATCAACATTTCGATGCAAGTACATAAATAACTCTACCTAATTCCGACCTCTGGTAATGACACATGAAAAGTGTTATGATACACGAAAAGTGTAATGATGACACAAAAACAGCACACTATAATAGGTAAATGTACTCTTCCTTGTTTATTTGTTGTCTGAGGTCTGTAAATGCTTTCTCCTAAAAGGTTTTCTTTCTCGAATTTGCCACTCTCGACAGAACGTATTGGTCTCTATGAGGCAGCATCATCATTGGCGGCTCATGTAATCCTTCTCACGAATTCTCTATGGAGTTATGGTTTCGTCTCGAAACATGTCCAAAGAACTTCAAAATTCGTGTTCTTTTACAACACATAACAGATTACAATCACATACATGAATTCAATAAATTATATTGTATTATTAAAATAAGAGAGACTAAACCCAGTAAAATGTGTCTGAAACAAAAGTAACGGTTGGCATTATGTTATCTAAGCAGCCAAATATTATATCACTTGAATACATAATATCGGCTTAATTTAATCTAAAAATATATTAAAATAATGGAACAATAAAAATAAATCAATCAACAATAAAATAATTGCAACTACTTTAAGAAAAATATTATTATTATGGAAATAAATTGACTTCAATAAAATAATCACAAATTACATTGAATATAACTAATCACACTGAATACAGCTCAAAACAACAACAAATCACATTAATAATATATAAAAAATTCAATCAATCAAAAACAAAATAAAATTGAATGAATTTAAAATTTATACCAAAACAAAAAAAAAAAAAACAATAAACTTATGTCACATTGGTACAATAAAAATTATTATCAATTAAATCTATACAATGGCAACACAGTACGAACTGTACGAGTAAATCTTCCTATGTTACCATCAAAGATGTCAAAGGTCCTTCCTAATGAGCTCTTTATATTGGCGACACATACGCACTATTTGATTATAAAAAGAAGTATTGTTACGATAAACACTAAGCAAAAAGGTCTTGGGATTACGTACACCAAAGTTAGTATCGAGACGCAGAAGTGAAAGCAAACAAGAAGAGTCAATATAACCATGCAAAAATGTATGTAAATAGATCAGCTCACTATGCTCACGACGATTTTTTTATGTAGACAGTGAAGTTCTTCTACTAGTTTTATTTTTCTTTGGTTTATTCGTAATCTTCATAGGGTATGTATTTATTACGTAAGACGATTAAAGAAGGTTTGGTTCGAGCATGTCCTGTTTTTTCTTACAAGGATAAGAAAAGGAGTCGTGATATCTTTTCGAAAAGCAAATATAGGACAAAGATTTGATAGTCATCAAAAATACAAATACATTCCATCGTTCTATTTTCTTGGAATATTTTGTTTATGGAAACATCTTGTACTTCTGTTGCTCATTTAACAGGCTTATGGTATTACGGACTGCCTATACAAAGGTCAACAGGTTGTATTGTAAGTGTGGAATGTGAGATTTCTCAGCTGGAGGTGGTACAGGTCCGACTATATTGTTGGTGGTACAGGTCCGATTATATCAGGAAAATGAAACTCAAATCTTAATGGGGAATAAACGAAGTCTACACGAAAGTTCTTATATCTACGATGAGAATTCATAAATTCCAAATGCTTATTATCTACAGTCGCTTAATAGCGCCGTAATTCTGTTCATGTTAAATAAAAAATTGTATAATTATGTTTCCTTTCAATTAATTGTATTTTGCCACTGTGCCTAGTATTCACATAGTGTCCAATATTAGTAGTACAATGGTGTCTCATAAATCAATAGGTTTATTATTTTGTGAATAGCTTTGCTGTTTTTACTTCTAAGCGGTGCCTTTGCGATTTTATGGACACAGGACAGCAAAGCTTTTAACAAGAGCCTTGTCAACATGAGGTGTTATTGAAACTAATAAGTGCAAAATTAGGGTGCGCACGTCTCGAGACGAAGAGAGATCACGGTATCCCATGTGTGATTATTATATTACATATTTTATTTAATTACTTTAAACTAACTTTTGATATTAAAAGATCTTTCCTCTCTTTTTAACTCCGTTACATTGCCACATAAATGCAGCTGATATATCTTTTCTGCTCTGACATAATAGCTCTATGATTATATTAATATTATAAGGCATGACTATAGTCGAAAATCTTAATGCTTTCAAAGAAATATGAAAATAGATTTAAGCCATTACACATTTTGCAAATAGAAGTAAAACACGCATTTTAATTCCAAAGTACTCTCATAAATATTTTAAATATATTCAAAATATTGTAATAATATTCAGTTAAAACTTCTGAAGTATATAGGTAGTAGAAGTGTGATTTTGAAATTTAATTAATTGATTTGATACATTAATTATCGATACCATTTCATTCGAAGCATTGGAATTGGTTCCGGAAATGGTTTACTATTTAGCATTTTTTCATTGATAAACAGCTTAGTGAAGATTATATTATAATAAGCGAGTTTACAGACGGATCATATAAATGTGTAAAATTTTGGGCTGACTTCGATCCGTCGATGAATTTAAATATATATTGTTTATTCATCCGCAAAATCCTTGATGTTCATTATACACAATTTATGAAGTATCAATTAGAAGAGAATTATTGTTTTATTCTGTACGTAAATTATTTGTGATTAAATTAATTGTTAAAATAAAGGTAATGCAATAATTAAAGGAAGCTTTTAGGAGTGCTTTTCTAAAAAATCCGAGACGTCTAAAAACAAAGTCGCTGTTATTGAAGTCTTCAACATTATCATAATAAAAAATTGAGAATTTACAGCCACCAATTTTATTAAACTGTTTTAATTCGTATATAGTCGATTGCAAATCCATTAACATTATAATTTATTATCTAGTTAGCTAACTACATATCGTTGATTTAGTTCGCAATAAAATTAATACCAGTCATGTTTGTTTATTAATTCTTCTAAGAATAAAAAGTTACATAACTAAGTATTTAATGTAATAACTAAATCCTTATGATATCTCCTTAAAAATGTACGAGTAGAAATACTCTCGGTGATGTTAGATTAAAAATGTTAGTGTTGTGCGAGCGGGATAGCGGAATTCCATAAAATTATTATTAATTTATTAATGTATACGCGGTGCGGTGCGCGCTTTCTTCGTTTTATGGAACTTACGCCTCGCTGCGCGCTCGAGCCGGCACCGTATGCCGTATACGCCTAGTGATGGGGTTAACTTTTAACTAATATCAATCCATGACAATCTTCTTTTGTATAGAGGAAAAAATGTGGAACCAAAAGAAGGTTTTGGTAATTTTCATGGTCATTTATATATTTCGCCACTTCCAACAGTGCCGAAATATCGGAACTCAATAGAGACAAAGTACAAGTTAGCGACCCAAAAAAAAAAACTTCTTTTGTCGTTTGTCTTTTAATTTTTAAAGAGTTTTGGATAACGCAGAATTTTAAGTAAGATCAGTTTAATTGCTACAACTTTTGCGTGGGTTATAGAAGTTTTTTTCAATATGAATGTTAATACTAATGCCAAAATAAAATTATATTTCATAAGAAATTTATATTTTTTATTTTTTAAGAAAAAAATCACAAGAATATATTGATGTTTCTTATATTGTCTAATTAATGTCATCGTTAGAATAAGTTAATAATCGTACTTATAGGTACTTAAACAACTTCTTTGATTAAGACTAGACGCATCGTAATCGTGTAATAAAACATCTTTCCATCATTAATCAAAGTATTATACCATGACAATTAATATGTAATAAACGTTTATGTGTTGTTAACATTTACTATTCTTCGGTAAGTACATATTTAATGGGAATATAATATTAGAGATCTTTACACAAAACACTGCAGTCAACAATTTTTAAGAAGATGAATTAAATCTTAAGAGCCTTTGATTATTTTGTATTTTCTTGAATTGTTTTGAAATTGCGCTTTTATTTTTCTTTACCGGAACTTTTTATTTTAGCGTGTTTTCATTCCTAGTTATGTATATTTCCCAACACTACGCTAGTATAAAATGGTCGCTTTGATAACGTCAATTGAGATACGTTAACGGTAGTCCGGTTACTTATTTGGCAAGGTAAAGGAGGCCGTGTTCAATGGATTATCGTAGATAATGCATCCAATATGGCGGATTAAGTTTCAAGGCCGTGATGTGGCGCTCAAACTAGAATTCACTACCTACATAGTTGCTGATTAATGTTATGTGATCTCCAAGAAGAAATTTAGATAAGGCTTAAGTCCTATATGACATCTGATATTTTCGAATTATTGTATTGAGAACACTTTGTATATGTAGATTACATATATATTTCTATTATTTGTCTTCTTGTGCCGGGAAATATCTTTATTGTGTCATGTGTTGAATTTCGCATATTATGAGGTATCAAAATGAACCCTGTTAGGATAGTGTAATTCTCTTTACAATTTAAGCCTGTAGATAATATTTACATTATAATTGCATTACCAGTCATTAACACTCTCCAATAAGCACTGGTGCCGTGTGAGTTTATAGCCTATACTCTCTTTAGTGTTTCTACTCATAAGGAAGTAATTTAGATTTATATTTTAGGCTCACATTAGCAGACTAATGATGATGCGTTTTAAAATTGACAGTTTCTGCTTTTTTCATAAAAGTTATTTTTCTTCTGTTTTTGCAGTTGCACGTATTTTAAAAGTTAGGAATTGTGATTGTCAAGGAGGCAGAGAGATAAAAACTATGTGAAAGATTAATAATAACACTTAAAGTGTAAATGCAAGAGGTTATTATATTTATTTGTTACATTTTGATAGACAAAGTAACTAAAGCGATTAAGAAGAATTTAGAGATTCATATTGGGAGGGTTTTTATTTCTAAAATACCAATAACACAATCAGAATCCACGGGAAAGTAGACATGGTTAATAATAAGATATGGAGGTCGTCAGACGCTTCACAACAATAATAAAAATTATTTCTAGAATATAACGACATATTCTTGAAATCACTTTTTATTGTTTCCGGAAAGGCAAGATGCATATTTGTCTTTATTTAGGCACTTATAAAGTCAAAGATCAGAGCACTAATTCATGTATTCCTATTTCAATTAAACTCATTACCCTATTCCAAATAATTCATCTGGTAGGTTCTTAAATTTGTGTAATGTGTGAAAAAATCAACATAAACTTCGACGAAATTATAGATTTTATCCTACTGGTCAATTGACCGCAGAACTGCTATTGAAACGTACTTTCGTTGTGAAGTAGTTCTACCTATTGTTTGCTATGTATTCCTCGTCGACAACTTTAGTATTATAAGACTCATTTCATATTCAAGAATGGTCGGCACTATAAAGATTGCCACGTACACTACCATCACCATCGTAAGTTCATATTATCTTCTCAGTTCCTAAGTATCTGACCAAGCAACTCATTTCAATATTACCGCCAAGCGAATATATATCTTATCAACGAACTGCAAACCTATATATGATTGCTAATTTCGCTTGCCATGTCAATAGGTGACACTGTTAATGACGTTTACAAGATATCCGTCCGTACTAGTTAAGCACCACTGCCTAAGAAAATTACCCGCTATGTAAGTAAAATTCATGGCACGCGAGCTTCTAAATACATGTTGTTCATACATATTCCGTTAAAGCGATGTAGGTGAAATATATCTGTGAATCTTAACTATGATATGTTAAACACATTTTTTATATTAAATATCTACTTTGAATTTGAAGAATTTGACGTGGAATATAAATTTGATAGTTATTTGAGATATTATTTCTTAATGCAAATCTATGCCTTAAATTATGATAGGGAAGGTATTATTTAAAGATAACACGAAAAATATGGTAAAACGACTAACACTTATTTTCTTACTAACACATTGTTTGTTAATTTTTGAACCTAATATATTTTAGGAAGTTTTAGCGTTATCTTTGTAAAGCTAAATCTTAAATTTGTTATGTATATACATACTGTCAAAAAGCGATCGGTCCTGCGCCTCCCGCATCCAGCGGCTTCCCGCGACCATTTACACATCATTATGAGTATTTTATCTAGATACTTTTATCTTAGCTAATGTCTTAAAAGTTAACGTAACTAAATCCATTGTCTTTTGAATTCAACACAACGTCCAATATTATTCATCGATTCCATTATAATTTTAGTAAACTGATGTAAAACAATTTCTTTTTTAATTAAAATTAAAATATCTAATTAAAATAATCGTCAATGTTTATTTCAGAAAACTACATAAGATAAACAACTCCCTCAGGTGGACATAATTGTCAATGTTATAACATAATTTCTATGTAATAGTATTATATCGTCGAAATCACTATAATCTTTGTAAGTTTGTGTAATTTGGGAAACGGAATTTGTGCGCGCGCCTTCATCGCCCGCTCTGAGTACGCACGCGAGCTGCGGCTGCGCATTGCGCGCGCGTCAAATGTACCGTAATATATTATGGTAACTTGAGAACCGATAGAATTGCCTCGCCCGATGCTGTCGCGTCCTAATGGCTCGACGGTACTTGGTGAACTTTACGACATTGTTGGTTTGGGTCAACACTTTCAACCTTTTTATCGGCGGTCGGTGTGGGAAGTGTTAAAAAATACTTTTCAGTTGACACCGTAACGAGTAGCCGGCGATAAAAAAGGTTCTTACAATGTTTGATTTTTGTTAAAGCGTTATTTTACTTTTAGTGATAGATAAGAAAGCGATTTTTTTTTATGTGTTTAGTAGAAATTTGAGGTCTGATCGTATTTTGACACTTAAGTTCTTTTTTTTACGGGCACCTCTAGCGTGTTTCGAGTTGAAGACAGGTATTGAGATCTCAGATGGGAATGAGAAAGAACGAGAGGAAATTTTAGGAATAAAGTCATGAAGGAAGTAGAGAGATTTAAAAAAAAACCAAGTATGCAGCCATTTGCACATCTCCTTTGTATAATTAAAATTGTAAGTATTATATGTATATTGTAAGTGTTAAAAAGAGTATTTTATTTTTTATTTATCTATCTTTAATTTTCTGTTAAAAGAAGTTAATATAATTGCAACATGCTATATTTATTCGTTAAATTATTTAATATCAAATCTTATTTTGCAGATACTTTTCATATTTTTAAGAATTTACAATAATTTGTAATATTTTTTTTTCAATATTGTCATGGTGGAGTAGAATATATAATATGTATGTTCGTTCCTTCATTTGCATCAGCCTGTTGCAGTCCACTGTTGGACCTAGGTCTCCCCCAGAGTACTCCATTGTCCGTCCACTCCACCTCTCGTCGGTTCTGCGACAGATGCGGCCAGTCCACTGCCACCTCAGCTTGCTACATTTCTGAATGATATCCATCTTCTTTACTTTAGTCTTCTGCCGGATGACCTCATTACGGATTTTATCTCTTAAAGAGACTCCCAGTAAAGACCATTAGAATATGTATGTGTGATGCTGTAATTAAATACGTATATAATTATTCTTATTTTTAACTGACCAATAACAGAAACTATATTAAGAAGCGTATACTATTGTTTTTTTTTTATTTGTACTTATACGCACACCCCGAAGGAGGTCCATAAAAAACGCGTGTTTTGATTTCCGATAACTTTTATTACGATTTTCTGATAACTTTAATTGAAATTAATCAATTGATATTAAGTAGATTGAATAAAAATAATGAAATATCCCCTTTTTTAAAAATCAACTTAAAAACTATAAAAACTGGTGGAGTGGTGAGTTAACATTTTTCATTAACTATATTTATCAATATAGCATTACAGATGCTAAATAAATAAGTAATATTAAATTTAGTTCATATAATGAAGATATAAGATAAGTATTACTTTTTACTCGACTACAGCTAAGCGAAAAGGAGACTTATGATTTTAGCCGGTAAGTATATATGTATTTAAGAATGTTCATCGGTTTTCTTGTAACTTCGAAACTACTCATCGTAACTGGAAAAAATGGGGTATCATTAGAAGCGTCTTACTAGTCCGCATGCTGTAGGCTAGTGACACTACATTAAATTGGAAACAGCGCCCTCTAGAGAGCATAAAGTAAGAAAAAATATATAGGACAGCGTAGTTGCATGCCATCGATCATAACAAAATAAACTGTTGAGGCATACGATTAAACTACATATCATTTGGTTATCACTATTATAATATAGCTATCGATATAAAATACATTTCTAGTTTCAAACTTTTTAGAGCGTGATTTAGCTGTAGTCGGGTTTTAGTTTTTAAACTTACTTTATTATTCACATTTATATTTGAAGTGTTGCATTTTACGCCTTCCCGAGATCATAAACAACTGAGCCAGAGTAATCTTTATTGACGACCCATTGAATAGAGATCCAAAGATTTGTTCATCCAAGTCGTACCTATCACAAATCAGCGTGTGAATAAATGTCTCATTGTTGGAAGTTTAAAACGTTTTAAACCAACGCCGGCTCTATGAGTTCCTACGTCTACTAGTCAGCAGACCACGACATTTGAAATTAAAAATATAACGGACGCGCGATCTCTTATAAACAATTGTTCCGATTTTCCTCAGAAATTAATGCAACATTGCTCTCATTACTCAGTGGATGGGCGCTATATGATAAGTGCGCGTGGTGATGGACAAGCATACGTTTGTGTATGTCTGCTACATCTTTTAATATTATTTGCGTTTTATCACTAGGCTTTAGCATTTCCTAATGATTAAAATCTGACGATATTCTTTGATTGTGTGTACTGTTATGTAATTTATGTTTAATGACTAATTGGATTATTTTATGAATTAAATCATAGTTTTATTGGTGGTTGTTTTAAAGTATCGATAGTTTGTTGCCAGATTCATATTAGTAAGTAATTAAAATATAATACTTTAAAATAAATATAGGTAATATGAAAAAGTGCTCCAGCGTTTATAACTTTTACAAGACTGAAAGTTAAATTAAGTCTTGCAGGAGTCTTCTAAATTTTAAGTCTTGTTATTTTGTTATCATATTGGCATATTTTACACCTCGTAATGTTCATTTTTAAGAATTATTAACTATAAATATAGCTTTAGTAGACTTTGTGGCTTGGACCTCGATATTAAAGGGTGCCATCTGGTACAGTTCTCTACCAGTTCGGCCTAATTCAGTACTCGTAATTCTGTTAAATCTTGTTTTCTACTGTATGGTTATTTCCAAATCTTACAAATAACTTTTGTTTCTACGTATACATTGTGGAGACACAAAACATAATTTTTATTTTGTAATTCTCAAACATCTATATCAACATTATTGGTCCATTGAAATTTATCGAAACACCATTAATTTTCCTCTCACAGCAATATCCATTCGCATCACATGTAAAATGTAAACCTTTTTTGAGAACGCTCACATGAATTATTTATTAATTCTCCACAAGCAGTTAACTGTAAAGATGACAATGCTGAGATCAACTCGGGCTACTGTTGAAACCTGTATACAGTTTTGTTCGATTTATTTATTGACAGACCTTTACAGCTTCATACAGAGAATGGAATAAACGAATCGTTAATGCGTATGAAGTAACGTGTATTTTACGAACCTATTGTACGTATATTCATCATCAGCCCTTTTACGTACCCTCTGCAGGGGTTCAAGTCTTCCTTATGGATGGTTAAACTGATGGGATATTAAAGCTGCTTTTAAATTATAAAGGGTTCTCTATAAATGAGCTTAAGTGGTTAGAATGCTGATTTCAAGTATTAATTTTATCAAATTAATGATGTATTTAATATCGTAGCGGGGTATTTATAGATATTATTGCCTCGATTTTATGTTGAAATATTTTATACGTATTAAATTCCTAGTCGGCATGTTATTCTCTGATATCTTCAATTAACCAATTTACATATCAGCCAATTTACACAGAACCTTATTGAATAATTTACTTAAACCTCTCTCATCGCTTTTTCAAATCCAACGCATAAAAATCCGATTAATTCAAAGAAGGCTGTTTTTGAGTTCTGGAGATTTGGTTTTTCTAATATTATTTAATAGTTTCATAAAACTGTCAATATGGTTTTATAATCTCACTTATAGATACTTAATGTATAGTTTAAATGTATGACCATCAATCTATCAAAACTAATTCAACTATTCAATTGTCATATATCACATTGTACGAATATGTTGTTTTATCAATAGGTTGTAGGTGGTCATTTATTTCTGTTACGTCGCCATCATTCTTAGTAGACATGTTTATCCTCTTTGTTGCCATGTGACATCCATTAACAGTACCTAGAAAAATAATTGTACTGATATGATATCTACCACCCACTATCATACCTTCATTGTGACTTTCAACTGGTTTAAAAGGTTTGTTCAGTTTAAGCTCATTAAGTTCACTACATGGTAATATATTGGTAATGAAATACTATTGTTTAAGTTCACATGTTGTAAGAGTATAGAGATTTTTTTCCATGGAAGCTAATGTTAATGTTTTTACGTTTCTTACCTTCATTGTCTATTTTACTTACAACTTAATTGTTATGAATACTAGTTTATTTAAGTATAAAAATTACAGTTTAAATTGAAATCTCTAATTTTAAAATATTTATCCCAATTGGAAGAAGTTGCCTTGATTACTAAAATTCAAATTTCTAAGCATAGTTCGTTGCAATTATTACAATATCGACTGTTTCAGATTCAATTTGGATAAGAAAGAAAACTATATTTATTGACCGCCTAAAGCTATACGCTTAGAGTAAACAGTTAAAACTTTGAGAAGTGTTATATAGTCCTACGTATCTTCAAGTAATGTGTGATAGAAAATGCGCGGTGGTCGTAAAAACTAATAATTGTTGATGATTATATGGTGGTAGACTAGTTTAAAGCACCTGACACCCACGTCAGTTAATGTAGACTGTCGTTTGATTAGGAAATATAATTAAATCAGATATAAATTCAAATTAGTACATCATCGCAAATATATGATATTTGATAGCCAAAATAGACTACGATTTAATGGTTAAAGTAATTGTTATTGACGCTTGAAGCGTAGACGAAGCGTGGGAGGTAAGAGGGTTATATTATTTTAAGTGATGAACAATCAGATAAGTAAATTCATCCTCCGATGATGATTTAATGACTACCTCCATGTTGAATCTTGGATAGCAATCAATAAGATTTCGGGCTAGATTTCTATTCGGGTCAATGGATGATACTGACTTTTTTAGAGTAGTTCTGCATATACTTCGGGATTAGAATTAAGCAACCTTTATTTTTAATAGGTATAGAAATCATTGTTTATCGTCGTATTAAAGGGTTGATATGTCTCCTACATAAAATACATTATCGAAACTATCTCGTAATTTTTTTTTAAATGCGCGGATAGAAGCAAATGATATTTTTTGGCATGACAAATTTTAATTGTCATAAAAGTTAAAGGTAAATAGGATAATTGAAAAGTTAAGCTGTAATAAAATGTGGTACACCTTTCTCACTAAATTTAATTATGATAAATGAAATCGCAGATAGAATAGAGTGAGCTCGTGTCTTCCAATTAAAATACGCTTTATTGATATCGTCAAAGAGATTGATCACGATTAACTCTCTATAATATTAATTATACATTGCTTATCTGCTCTCGTAGACTAAACGCCGTAGCTTTGTTGTGCTTCGATGTATGAAAGCTTATGATGAAATCTTTTAAAACCGCTACTCGAGGTCACATTTATTGATACAGTGGGTAATGAAATTTTATCATTGTAATTTGAACCAATGAAAGCAATATCTTGATTATCAATCATTATATTAAGAATGATTATATGATTCGAGATTTCATTGCTAATGTCTTCTCAGTAACAGTGCGATATTACTGTAAACGCAGTAAGTACTTGTACCAGATTTTAAGTGACAATATGTTTTTTGCTTTGAGTACTTTACCTTTTTTTGTCTTACGAGTTTATCTTTGATGTCATCGTAATATTAATGATGTGCTAGATATTAAATTTACGGATTGTGTTTTAAAGCAATGTCTTTACTGATTGTTTAACTTTAATCATTTCCCATAATGACATTGTGATTTTAAATCATGTTATCATTGTGTAAAATCGTTATTTGATTAATTGAATATCTCTAAGTATCTTATAGATCTCAATTAGTTTTAAAGAACTAATAAGGAAGTTGTAAGTAAAATTTTGCCGCTGCAATAAAATTCTTGTTATAGGATGTGCTTAAATTAACTATTCTTGTTGAAACAACATAACTTTGCTGTTTTAACAATAAACTATCTTCAACGACTCTTATTGATTACAAATAAACGTGATAAGTCGAAAGTTAGTATTATTATAACATCTCTTAGTTTTATTTAAAAATACAGTTTTATTTAGTAAGATTAGAATATTTGATACATTTTTCTGTTATCATATGTATGTATTTTATATTTATAACTATTATTATTATTCGAAGAAGTCTTAGAAGTATTTTTTTTTATTACTTCCACATTAGTCTTTTCATAAAAGCTCATAAATTTTTATGGCTTGTGACATCACCCACTCATAATACGCGATCGATTTGATCGTGGAAAGCGAGAACCCATTATATTTGTAGCACGTTTGTTCTTATAATTTATTTATTTATCATATAAGAACTTAAATAATCTCCTACTTCAATTTTGCCATTGTGCTATCTACCTAAAGTCCAATATTATTATATATCTATCACCATTAATGTGTAAGGAAGAAATTGCACTAATAATATTAGACTTTAAGTAGATAGTACAATGGTAAAGTACAGGACGTTGAGATTCTATTAAGATTCGATTATTGCATAACCATTATCAGAATTAGCCTACATCACGCGTGGCATAACAAACTCGGGAAACTCAAGACACGCTCGAGAGACTCGAGATTCTTGTAAAGGGGCAGTGAGATATGCTCGTTTAATATCTCACTCTGGGCCTTGCTTTCTTGTGTATCTCGAGTTTGTTATTCTACGCGGACTGGTGATTAGTGAGTTCATTGACCTGAAAAAATATACTGAAAAATAAATTGTATAATATTTAAATAAAGGGCATATATAAAAGTACAAAACAATCACAAGAACCCACCCAATATGGATGCATGTATCATTTAAAAATCTGGGTCATCGCAATTCACAATCGATGAATCGAGATAAAATACCATGTCGAATCCAATTGAACTTTGTAACTATTTATTTAAAGGCACAATTAGCCTTAATGGTCTCTTAACTATAGCAAATCTCAGTGGAACTAATGCTTATTAATCCATTGTGTTCAGTCATAATGTACTAATTGAATTGTTACATTGTATTCGCTATGGCTTTCGTTCGTGCTATGAGATGAATTATTATTATTGAATTTAAAAATTTACTCTTCCCGACCCCTCGACGATTTGAGGGGTGGGAGGATTCCCCTCGGCAGAGGGGGCCAGACGGGTCAGGGCGACAAAGAGAGAAAACGGCGGACGATCCTTGCGTTATCGAGCAAGATCGCCCGCTGGAGCCTCGCAATCATTGGTCCGTCACAGAGTCCCAACCTCTTCAGATGGTCGTGAAGAGAAGTTGGGACTAGGCCATTCGTTGACACTACGACTGGGATGATCTCAGTGGACGACACTCGCCACATATCGGTAACCTCGTGCGCCAGGTTCAGATATTTAAGTTTTTTATCTGATTCGGCTTTCACGAGGTTTTCTGATTCGGCTTTCACGAGGTTTTATTATTATTATTAAATTAATTATTATTAATTATTATTATAATTTTTTATAAAATAACGTAGGAATTTCTCAGTTTGTTTTTATTCTTATAAAAAACATCAAATGTTAAAGAATTGTTGATTGATGTTGGTAAAGTTAGCCGAGACAATGAAATGAATACCGTCTCATACTTTCAAAGGGTCCAACGTCCTTTAAATTAGTTACCCGGCCGCGATAAACGTACGCTCTCCGAATTAAATCCCCCATTAAAATATCTCGTTTGAAAACATTGTTTAATAGCATGCTGTTATATTAAAGTAGCCGTTAACGTGATTTTTGAGATGCTTCGTGTTTCATAGCTGAACTTCTTTCGGATAATTTACAGCATATTATTTGTCTTCCGTTCTGTCGTAGTGGAAAGCTTTTATGGTGAACCAGAACGGAACTATTGTAAATTCTACATTCTGATTTTTAAGCGGAAAAATATGGCTTAGCTACTTGTCAAGTCCAAGTCAATGAAAGTAATAGTTTTAGGTGTTTTTCCTGTAGGCTGACACATACTGATTAATTTGTGCGGTTGCGTAAAGATAAAATACTTATATTAGACAACATCAAATACATTGCACAGATTTCAAGATGAGTAGCTAAAATCCCCTTATTATGGAGTATCTGAGACAACTAAGGTACTACAACACCCAGTTCATTTTCTACATTGATCCGACCGGTAATCCAATCCGGAACCTCAGAGATGGCGACACTTTGAAACCGGCATGCGAACCATTCGGTTCGGATCATCAATATTTAAAATATTTTGTTTGCATTAAATTTAGTATCAATTAAACTATGAATATGTAATCTACAATCAGGGGTTATCTTACTTAAGTCTATTTCAAGAGTTATAATTTGTAAGGTATATGAGTTCCCATAATCCTTCTAATTCGTGTTGCAAACTCTAACATATGAGGATGCTCCATGGACGAGCGAAGTACGTATATCGCAACCATGCTGGTAAAACTTGTTAACTAACATTTTTTCAAAGATGGTAACGGTTTTACCAGTAGGTGCAGCTTGAAATTTTCTATCGAATGGTGTATCTAACTCATTTTTGTAAAAAATGTAAGTTTACAGGTTTTACCAGCATGGGTACGTTTTAGTTGGTGGTTCATTGCGTGATTTATTGTCACGTATATGTACGTATATCTTGCAGCTACTGGCTGGTTATGTAAGTTTCTAAATATCATAGTTTTATAGTAATCACAATACCTTGGAATACAAACATACTAACTTTACTCCAGCGGAATTGCCCGCGTGGTCTCTAGGGAACTGTGTAGTGGGATAAAGAGTAGCCTATACGTTATTCCAGGCTTTTCCATACAAATTTCATCCAGTATTTTTTGCGTGAAGAAGTAACAAACATCCAATCATCAAAACTTTCATCCTTATAACATTAGTTACGTTACCTTCTGTTGAATCTCTAACGTTATTTTATCAATATCAATATGATTGCATTGAATGAGTTTTAAGTTATTCTGTTTGAGCACATTTCAGTAATTTTACGATCTAAATCTTACCGGTAAAATACTTGTTTGAATTCGTGGTTCTCAATTTTTCGATAAATATCGCGGCATGCTTTCAAAATTCAAAAGCAAAATGATCAACAAACGGATAAAAATCAAGCAGTATCCGTGAGTCGCAGCCGCTTTAGTTTTGGTTTGGTTTTCGATTAAAATACGATAACATCGTTTAAAATCAATTGTGTCAGGAGTCCGTTTCGGGTAAAATATTTACCACCAATCGCCATTGTAAGACATTTTAAAACTTTCGACTGGCACCATTGTCGAGCGAATGGAGTAAGTATTAAAACTTACTGTAAAACGAGGAAACCATACCAACAAAATAAAGTAAACTTATAAGTTATAATTTACAATCCTATAACGATCGGTTTCATAGAATCATGCCTTAATAAAAAAAGTGGTTGCATAATATTAACATTTATTTTCAGCATCGAGACATTATTTTCTTGTTTTTTTACAACTAAAAAATAACATCCTTGAATTAGTGACCAATTACTTTATTAGCTCTTATGAACTGCTAAATGATGAATCTGGAGTATAGAAGTTTTTAAATATTACTCACATTTACCTACATAATCTCCACTTGATTCTCTTGAATGATATGTTACCTAAATACATAAAATGATAGACCGGCCGTATGTTTATTATCGTGAGTACTTATATTACCTACTTATATTTTTTCCTGTCATCAGATTGTCGATGCAGTATTTTTCGGTTAGGGGCTGTTCATTAATTTTATAACCCCCCTTGGTGATACATGGTGAAGTTTAAGTCTATTTCACCTCCTCCACCCAAATCACTTGTATTTTTAGTACTTACAATTTTTTTTACAATGCGACGCCGCTTTTCTGTTTAGTAATAGCGCGTTGAGGAAAAACTAATTACACGTAATATATTACTACACCCCACATCCCCTTGTGATAGTTGGTAATTTTTACGGACCCCTTTTTAGCATCACGTGATTAATGGATATTGTAGTTAATTCTTCTTCATATTAAATTCCCTCTCCCTTGTTACAGATTTGATAGCGGCTTAAGATCAAGTGAAGTGTATTTCGGTGACATTGGTGGTTGTATTATGTGTGGTGACCACGCGGTAACGGACCTTAGGTGACGTCAGCATCTGCCGCGATGGTAGTTTGGCGAGCGAAGAGCACTAGCCGTCGGAGAAACGGTGCCTGGTGAGTGTTATATTATAATATTGGTTTTTCTCTTTGAGTAAGAGTAGTCCAATAGTGCAGTAGTGAGACTCGGGTGTTATAAAACTGTATATGCAACTGGAGATCTGTGAACTTACTCTTGATCTCAATTTACGTCACTTTTTAGCTCGTACTTTTGAACATAGACTCAATGCTTACTCAATGACAATATGTTTATTCAATAACCCCGCAATATTGAGTCAATTGATGCTAGTGCACCAAATAAAGTCACAATTGCAATGTCGACCGACCGAGATTTTGTTTAAGAGTTAGCATGCTATCCAAAAAATAAAATTTTAATTACTAGACGTACATAGTAAAATTGCGTACCAATGCAATTCAAAATTGAAATAGCGTTAATTAATAAGATATTTAAATAAACGCGACTGCGGTCAGTTTCTATTATATTTTGTATATTACCGCAATTTTGGTCTTTCAAATTTATTTGAAAGAACAGATACAACTTCTATTCTTGCCATAATAAAATGCGACCTCAATAAACATTAAATGTTTATCATTATCCCCTGTCGCTCAGGGCACGTAAGCTGGCAATCATATGCAGTGTTTATTCTGCTACAGACTAAATGCAACTTGTGGTGGTCATGCCCCGGGGCCAACAAATGAATATTCTCTGGAATTTCATAACTAACTGCATATTGTATTGTACTTTACTATATTCTTCTTATGGCTAAAGTATAAGACTGATTTTACCTTTCTAATTTAGTTGATCCGGAATCGGAAGGAGATAGTATCGACATATCGAGAGATTTGATCTGCTACTTATACACTACGGTATGCAACATCTTTAAAAAATAATATAAATGATATTAGTTGAATATTGGGAGTCTTATAATAATATAAGAAATTAACTATATTCGTTTTAATGAAAGCTTGAGAAGACTATTGCTGTGTGTGTGTTTTTTTTACAAATATAGACCTACATTTTTATCCGACTGCGCGACGCAAGGGAGGGTAATGTGTTTATCAGTCTATGTATGTATGTTTGATTCTATGTGGCGATCTAGAGACCAAATGCGTAGGCCGATTTTGATGATTCTTACGTCAATCGATTCGTCTCAACCTTGCGAGTGTCACTAAAGACATGACAGTAATCAAAATTTACCACACCGACAACCAGACGCCATATTGTCAAAATAGAAAAAAAAAATCGATGGACTATGTCAAGTGGGGTATCGTTGAATAGATATTTTATAAATCATCTTCAGGTTCCTTTCATCATTTTTATTTTAAACAATAGTTTAGGATATATAACGGTTTAAAGTTGTTTACGAAACGATATTAACTCAATGAATCGTAACAAAAAAGTATAAAATGAAAATAAATAATTAAAAAAAATACAAAAATCCCCGACTGCATAAAAACGAATTTAAAAAAATAAATGAACAAATTAACTTAAATAAAAACTAAAAAGAAATAAATAAGCCCAGTAGTTTAGAATTCTGTTAAGTAATACTAAATAACTACACAATTGAAATAGTTTTATAATCGATACACACATTAAACAAATAATATATTCTAATGCAGAACAGAACGACTCACAAGTTAATTTGTTCATTTATTTTTAAAATTCGTTTTTACGCAGTCGGGTTTGTTTGTTTTTTTTTTAAATTTTTATTCTAAGCATTTCTTGCATAGTCACTAGATGTAAATGTTGGGTTTTGTTTAAGTTAACTAACGACTTAACGTTTCTTCCGAAGTACGGAGGATTGCCTCCTGTTCGATTTGATCCTGGTTGATGGTTTATTATGATGGTTATTCAAAATGTGTGATTTTAAAAATAAAACATATGTTATAAAAACCTCTTTTAGGAAATTGTTTCTAATATTATATTTATTGGCTAATGTGTTATGAATTTGTCAGTTCTATCCTTTAGAGTATTCCAAGGGCAAGCCAGCATATTCGTGCTTAGTAATTTCGAAGTCTCAGTTTATATTTCACGTAATTTTCATGTGCTACGGTACTATGCGAAATAGATTGAGTGATAGGTTTAGAATTATAACCGATTTGTTAATTTAACGATTCTAGGTCGACATGAAGAATTCTATTCGTCTTATAATAAAACGAGGACTAGAGCTAGTATTTGATTTTAGCCATTGACCGCTTATACAGCAAGTTGCCCAAACGATTTATAAAAATGTCATTAGTTTAAAGGGACATTACCGATACAAAATAAACATACATTAGGGCTTAAAGGCGTCATTAAAGTATAATGGAAGTTTGTGCAACTGTCCGATAGCCTATCCATTGATAATCAAAATTGAGATGTGTTGTCTTAATTTGGTCGGACAATGGTCTAAACCTGAAAATCCATCGGAAACCCTGTCAATATGACATTTTTTAAAGATGTGAAGTTCACAACACAAATATATGACATGTGATAACGATTGCCATCGCGACGTTTTTTTGAAGATATTGGATGTACGATATCATTAATTTGTCGTTAATTGTAATAGTCTAATGGCCGGTTTATGAATTGAGAAAAGTACATAATCTCAATTTATTATCCTCAATAACTTAAGGTTTTAAAATAATCCTAGTTTTATCAAACTAATATCAAGTGATGATTAAAAAAATTAAAAACAGAAACGAAAACCTGTTTAAGTGACGTTTAAAATGTTTTAAGTACGGTTTAAGTTTTACATTCTCAATTCAGAAACCGAGTGTTAGGCAAGCCTAATGCATACACAATACTTAAGTTTAAGTTACTAAGTTTTTATTATGTTTCTTGTTCATTCAAATCATCATTTGTTACAAAGCGATTGCGACTTTAAATGTTATATAACTGCATTAATCCCAATAAAAGATATAAAAAAAAGACAATAAGGCCACTGGTACTAAAGTATAAAAGTACTATGCCGTACATAAACGACATATGTGAGTAGCTCAGCGGCAAAATGGTAAGCGCCCAACATTCGCAAGGGGGTTCAGTACCATACGGGACCAGTGCGGGTTGGTGGGTGTTAACGATTGCACATGCAATCAGGGCCAACAGCACAATGTACCTTCCGAACACGGAGGAGCTCGAAATAACAAATCTCTGGTTACTCTTATTACGAGGGTTGCTTAATTTCCACATTACAGACCAAATGCGCTAACTACTGCGTTATAGAGTTCCTCCATCGGTGATTTATATTATTATTATTGTAATATGTTAAGCCATTAAGCGGGTGTACCATAAATAACCTTTAGTTTCATGCTTGGCTTACTGCATCAGTGTATTCTAACGCAAACTCTTAGGTAATCAAATATTATGTTTAACATAAATGTATGCTCTGTGTAATATAAACTTATGTACGTGGTGATGCGTGAAGCGTGCCCCTACTATTATATTGGTATAGAAACAAAACCTCAAAGGCAATATTTAATGAGATCCGTTGGATTCTATTATTTGCATTTGTACAGCGGTCATTTAGTGAACGAAATTTGCTCAAAAAATCTATGCGCAGAACATTAGAGGAGACTGGGAAGTAGATGAAATTTAGCTTACAAGATTTGATTACAGAAAGGAACACATCGGGACTGGTGAAACTAAATGAAGGATTCAAAAATAGAACTAATTCTGAACCGATAAATTGCTCTAATACGAAATTAATAGTGGCACAAACAATATATAACGGCGGGTAGCCAGAAGGGGCTTTTACGAAGCCCAAATAGATCGTCCATATCGGATGACTATCTTTAAAATAACACTGTAGGCGTGTATACCAACGTGGATTTGTTCCATTTTATCACTTTTCATACGAAAATATAACGAGATGAGCGTGATGTCGTCGGATGTCTTTACTCCTCGGCGTTCGGAAACAGAATGTCTGCCGAAATGGCGGCAACTTGCTTTTCGTTAACGAACTGTCAAAGTCAGTGTTACGATTCTAATAAAATTAAAAGTATCGATGATTACATCCTCTCTACAATCGATATATATATAAATGTTTAATATACTACTTCTTAATACTGGCTGTAGATCATTAATATGATTTTCGCACGCATTGTGCCCTGTCTGACGAGGAGAGCAGGATTGCCTTGGGCAATGTAAATTTGATTGATGAAAACGGCCCGAATTCATCTACCGTGTTAATAATTCAAGGAAGACTTTTAAAATTACCGATGTGAATGTGGATATATATTTTTAATGATACCTCTGAAGTGATTGCGTTATAGAAATATTTTTTTATATACAACTAGCTCTCTGCCAGCGGTTTCGACCGCGTGGTCCTGTATTATGTATATCTATCTACATGAGAAAATTTCATATAAACTTCACGCATCAATTACACCCTCTTCGGGGTTGAATTTCTAGTTGATATTTCACTTGCATCATGAAAGGAGGGTTTTTCTAAATTCCATGTCTCTAGGTACAAAAGTTTAGGATATGCGTTGATATATGTCAGTCAGGTTTACCGTTTATATAGTTTTAAGGCGATTAAACGTATGATTTTTTGGAAGCACTACCCTATTTTATGTTATTTATAAAAAGTAAAATTTAATTTTATAACTAATTTGTCTAAACTGACGTACCTAAGTGTACATAACCTAAGTAGATCCATTGCTTTTTGTTACTGACAAAATTAATGTCGATAATTAGCCGCATTGTCGTTAGAGGTCGAATAAGTATATTTTATTCTTAGATGGAAGGGATATCCTTTACAATAGTTTCATAATCATAACATCTGATTAACGGGCGGTTTGGAAAAGTGCAAAGTCTCAATTGATAAAGTCTCAATAAGTTAATGTTTTTTTTTAATTTGAATATGGCAATAAAGCCTAGTTTTATCAAACTGCTATTAACTGATTAATAAAAAGCCTATAAATAGCAAGCAAAATTTAATATGTCTTATCATGAAAAATAAGAAAAGAAAATACAATAAATGATAGCAGGTTTTAAAAACTTTTACATATAAGTGTACATTATTTCTCCATCTTGAGATATCTGAAATAAGATCTTTGGGTTGAATCATTATGTGAATAGAAATGTAGCACATTTTAAATCATTTTGTTGCAATAAATAACATTTTCTCATTAATATGCTCTTTTATTAATTAATGTTGTCCGAAGATAAATGTGCTTATTGATAAACATCTTGCCGTGAAGATAACATTGAGTCATAATTTGGATTTAACATTTTAAAAAACATTCTCAGTAATTGGCTCTTTAATTCAACACATTTTTTAAACAAATTAGTATTAATGTTTTGTTTAATCCAATTTCGCCATCTTATCTTAAGGAACGTTTTAATTTTCTTCATAATACCCACACTCGAGTTTTGAGATCATCGGAGAACTTAAAATTGGAGACACCAATGCATTTCACAAAATTTCTTGACAAATCTTTTATAGTTCAAGCTGCCCGTCTCTGGAATGCATTGCCCGAAAATATAAGACGTGCGCAAACGGTAGATATTTTCAAAAATCTAGTAAAGGAGCACTATCTGTCATTATGAACTTTACATTATATCCAGTTATAGTATGCATGATACTTATAGCTATAGTATGTATGTTAATTATGTACTCGTATGTATGTTTATATCATGTACATTTATGACACAATAGACTACCTAATTTAGATTTAAATTAAAATTTCCCAAACGGTTACGGTTGCCTGGAAGAAATTGCTTCTCAGCGATAAGGCCGCCGATTGTACTGTTTGTTTTATATTATTGTTGTTTTTGTACAATAAAGAATTATTCTATTCTATCCATTTTTGGTTAAATTAGAAATGCGAATACAGAAATATTTTGTATAATAATATAAGGGCTGAATTACACCATAATAAATAGCAGTTTAAGATAAAGTTCATGTCAAATTTGGCGATAGCTATCACGCCGACTTTAACATTGACTATATTGACTGAACTCATTCAGTTGCACCATTCAGGGGGCCAATTCTACTAAATAAATTTTGTTTAAATCGAATCGAAAACGGATCGATAACGGATCGAAACCGAACGAAACTACAGCTTTTAATGGTTTTCCTATTCTACAAAGTGAAATACGATACAATTCCAGTTCTATTTTAGCTGGAATTGTATCGTATGTCACTTTGTAGAATAGAAAAACCATTAAAAAGTGTAGTTTCGTTCGGTTTCAATCCGTTTTCGATTCGATTTTAACAAAATTTATTTAGTAGAATTGGCCCCCAGCTTCTTGGCATAGTAAAAACAATAAGTAAAGTGTGCGCATAACTAGTAATTCTTAAATTTGAAATAGAACAAGAGAACAAAAATCGCATTTTTAATTACTTCTTCGGACATAGGACGCATTGCCCCAATTGACCAATAAGTCTTTATGTATTTTTTTAATGACATATCACATTCGATCTTGACGGCGCACGGAGGTGAAATTGGCGCAATATATGGTCAATATCGTTAAAAATAAAGTATAAGCAAGTTATAAGTAGTAACGTAAATTACTATCCTGGTATACAGCGCCACCTATTGGTGAGTAACAAAACGTTTCATACTTTTTTTTCTCTTACATACATGTTTGAATGTGGTAGTGGTTGTTTATTAGATTAATTTATTACGATTTTGAGCTACAGTTTAAATCACGTTTATTATTTGTTTAGTGAATATTTGTATTAAAACATTATGGATTCCATACCTTCAGGTAATTGTCTTTTTTAATCAATCACTGAAATGTTTACATCACTTACGAGGGTGAAGATGTGTCGTTTTAAATACGAGGCTTTTTTTTATTAGTTCATTTTTATTCTCATAGTAAAAACGTTTATACTAAACCGTACTCAATCCGTTTTTATTAGTTATTTAAAAACTACGTTTCATTAGCTTTTAAATTATATAAAATTTAGGTGCTACCTCTTGCGTCACCTGAACAAAATATAACGAAATTCAATTGCATATACGAGTTATAAATGTATTCATAATTACTTTTCAGGCAGTTTCCAACATAGCATAGCAATTAGCCGTAGAAATCTTGTAAGTTTTTATTTAATGGGTAATTCTAATGATCATGGAGCTCGATTTGAATGCTTAGTAAGTAAGGTTCGGGAAATTACACACTGTGAAGATGAATTACCAAATTATATCAAACAAGGGTTATTTCGCTTTATTTATCAATATAACAAGAAGTGACAAGACGTATCTAGAAATAAAAAACTGTTCGAAAGTAAATATAGTAACTGGTTAGATACATCTATCAATTTTCCTTCGCAAGAAAGACATAGAATCTGCAATAGTTCTGCGGGAAGGCCGCAAAAAGATTTTGAGGAATGCAGTGAAAGAACAAGAAGGAGGAAAACTCAAGATTTAAGAAGTAGCACAGGAAAAATGGAGTTGACATATGCAGCTGAAATGAAGCTCACACTCACTCATACTGCTTCCACTCAAAGATGCAACTTATGTGGTGTTACAGCAAAGGATTTCAATAAACTAAACTACTGTTTAAGTAAACTAATTATAGATCAACATCGATTACAACTGGGTCTATCTTTACTTCATTGCTGGATCAGATTATATGTATGGATGTTATACTTGTTGTATGCAAGTGGCAAGCGAGAGGAACAGATGATAAATGTAAAGTAAAATTAGAGAAAAAAAAATTTAAATGCAATATGAATTTAAATCTAAGCTGGGAATTTTAGCAGATCAGCCTAAACACGGCTATGGGAGACGGCACCCCAATGATGGGAATTCATCGCGACGATTTTTTAGCAATTCCCATAGGTCTCTTATCTGACGAGGTCCAAGAAAGTAAGAACAAAGATATCAAAAAATATCGTGAAGGCTTTACCCGAAACTTCTCTATAAAACAAACTATGGAAGATTTATTTCATCAGCTTATAATATATTCAGATCCTTGCATTACAGGTCTTATAAAACTACCACAAAGGCATGTAAAAGCTTATCCTCATGACGTTATAGTCTCCTAAAAGAACCTGAAGTCGTAATTTAAAGGTTTTTTTTAATATAAATATTGTATAAATAAAGCCGTTATTTTGATAATACACATTTAAACTATTATTTTGGACTAGGTACAACATTAAATAAGCACAATCATACTTGATTTAATATTGGCCACATATTCGGTATATTTCACCTCTGTGCGGCGTATGCTTTAATAGCTCTTACTGACCGTCCTTTTTAGTCTATATTTTTTATAATATTCTATGTTAAAAATGTGATTACCAGAACACAAGAATGTCAAGCTTGACCGTAACACGGTAAGCCATAAAGACTACAGTTGCGTCCGTTACCTAGTCTTTCTATGGAGCATTAACCAAGCGAAACTCACATCCCTGTCCAGTGTTAAAACTAAACTTCCATAACTTTAGTGCTATATGTAAGTATGCTGTAAACTTCGTGTTGTGTCACAAAACCAATTTCTAATCTCAAAAGGGAGCGTACAAAGGTATGAAATATACTATTCATTATCTGCGATCAAAAACTGTAATCGTATTTGAGACACTACGATGTAGATATTGGTGGATTCGAATTTAAAATACAGGAATAAGCTTGAATATTTAATTCTGAATGGTTACAATAAAAAATACTCTTTAGCGAATTTGGGAATATACAACATATAACAAACAATTAGCAAGAAAACTTAAATAGTTTTACATTAAATATATTAATAGTTTAAATTAAAGGGCCTATGAAACACATGGACATTGTTGACGGTACGACACACCTTACAAAATAAACCTTTGATAAAATTATTATTCTATTGTTATTATTACCAATGACTTTATTCTACTTTATTAGTGCAAAATAGGACAGGCAAGGATTTATAGTGTAAGTAACAAATTACAAAATCATACCTACACTTTCGTTCTACACTTACGTCACGTTAATATCCAATATAGCATATTTTTTTTTTGGAAATAAAAATATGTATTTTGTGTAAGTTTTCAGCAATAGGTTTTCAGTTTAAAAACATTAGACAACTAACTGATATTATAAAGCTGAAGAGTTTGTTTGTTTGGTTGGTTGGACGCGTCAATCTCAGGAACTACTGGTTCGAATTGAAAAATTATATCTGTATTAAATAGTCCATTTATTGAGGAAGGCTATGGGTATGACGCTATGATTGAAGAAAAACTTTGCAAAAACTAGTAAACGACGAGGAAGAAGCCGCTATGTGAACCTAGTCAATAATAATGAGAAAACATTTAGTTGTTTTCTTTGAATAAGCTCCGGAACTAATTTTAAATATACTTTCGCCTACCGCATAGATATTTATGGGAAGTTACATCATACGCGGGTGACATAGATGATAATTAATGCAAGTGAAGACATGGGTAACAGCTCGTATTTAATAATAGTTTATTTATTATCATAAAACACACTAACAGTACAAAAAATCATAAAAATAACAACATAATCACCAAGAATCACATCTGATATTTGCACCAGTAATAAGCATGTACAGCATTAGCAAAATTTTGTCACAATTGAAGTAAAATTTAATGCAAGTTTACATATTATGAAAAAGAAAAAATAATTGTAATTGATTAAGAATATTTATATATTATAATGAAACTCTAATTAGTCAATAATAATAGAAATTAAAATATAGATATGTTAATATTGCATGTCAGTTTGAATATACTACGAGTCGCATATCTATTCGTATGTGGAAGCGAATTAAAAGCTTTGAAAACTTCTGCAAAATATTAATGCGTCGGAATAAAACACACTTTATTGACAATTTCGCAGCGGCAGCCACTTTTATTTATTATTGTTTAAAAAACAAATTCTTCTTAAATGTAGTTGAACCCTAAGCGGCCCCACAAAGCATGCAACGTGCAAGATAACTCCAACCCAGTCCAACCTTTTTGCTCTCGAAACCTCTGATAAATAATTTATTTATCCGTGAGAGCGCTCGGTCCAATTTGGATATTAATCGTGTTCTGTTTTACGAAGGTTGTTATTAACGATATTGTGTTGATCAGCTTTGTCAAAAACGCATTTTCTTTTGCTACTTAGGAGTGTTTTATATTTCTGACGCTGGTTTGAATGGTTATAAAAATATTTTTGCCCAAATACATCCTATTTAGTAACTTGGCTGTCAAGGAACAATGGACGTTAAAATATACTGTATTATTACTAGATGGCCCGGTGTACTTTAGATCACCTCTCACCGTTTAAACCTTTCCTGGACTACGACAAATAATTCAAAAGCAAAAATAGCTAAATCAACCCAGCCCTTCTCAAGTAATTGCCTTTTTATTTATATATTGCAACCAAGTGGTATAATCAGCCAACTGTCAATTAATCGGGAATACTTTAATTTACTGGTAGAATTAGATGTAAAATCAAATAATTATTGTAGTGGGTGAATTTAAATAAAACTCAAAATGTCCTTGTTGCGAAAAAGATAATAAAAAACTGCTATTCCGCGACTGGGTGTTAATGTTCGTTATAATCAAATACAAGAAGCAAACGTACACACCAATAATGCAAGTGGGTTAAGTTTAAACTTTCATAATAAATTCTTAATACTAATACAATTATAAAAAGACAAGATATACCGCGATTCAGACGGCCACAGAGCCATACTATTATATATTAATATGTTAAAAACTACAAGTATCAAGACATCTTTGTCCTATTTTCCCCAACGTTGCCTTCTACAAATTTAAAATTCCCGATTTGACATCGGATTCCGGTACGACTATTGTCGCACGTTCCATTTCTGAAATCGCTCTTATTATTTTTACTGTCCGAGTCGTCGATAATGTATTATTTTTTTGTGGAAATCAGTAGCACTAATCGAACGGTGCATAGCGTCACGCATCATGTGCGGAGACGTAACGTTGCACTTTCGTTCGAGAGGAAAATAATTGCGTTTCATGCTCCATTTTATGACACACATTTGTAATTTGCCTTGCACGATAGTTATTTATTTATGAAGTGAAAATTTCATCTGGAATGTGATCCATCACACGAACAGTGGGTTACAGAACAGTGCACATAAATAATATTGCTTTTTAAATTATATAAGTTAATGTTAATGTAAAGAGCCGCTAAGTTTTATGCAACCATTCTTTAAATCAGCGAAAAGTCGTCTTGAATGAGAATAAGCAAATCTAGAAATTCATCAACTGATACCGTTTATAAAGCAAAATTATACTTCTTATATATAAATTGTAATGATTTAAATATATTTCTTCTGTGTGAAATCGAGAATGTTCAATTTTTCGTTTTTAATTAGCTATTGCGAAAACCAATACAAAAATGCTGTAAAACAGACATGATCTCTTTAACGTAGGCCGATTCTGCTATTATATCTGTCATCATTGATATATGAGAAAGACATTGCTCTAGTAATATTGGACTTCATTTAGATAGTTGAGATTCTATTGATATGCGGTTATTACGGAAATATTAGCAGAATTGACCTGTAGGGTAGATTATCACAAGCTTCTTTTAACAATCTTATTTTGACGATCACGTATAACACTCTCTCGACCACCCAGAACTGCTCTGCGATTCTGTGAAAATCCGAACCTGAATTCGAATTCACTTAGATAACCGAATTCAGTTCAAAAAGGGGCATCTGCTCAACTTTGTGTTGGTAATAAAGTTTCGTGGCATAAGTGAAGCAAGTTTCATAGGAATAGAATATCTAAGACACATATCGTACGCTGAGAACGATAGTGACATAATGCAAATAATGCGATTTTGAGTAATGAGCGTTTAAAGTTCAAGAAATTGTTATCCGCCCCTCTAAACAACGTATCGTCACTACGCCACCTAGCAGTTTTTAGGAAAGCACAGGGATCTTTGCTTTTTAAAGTTTATACTTAACAAAGAAAAATGTTGCCAAAAGAAAAAATACGTCGTTTTTGGTTAGTGACATTGTCATTCTCAACGTGCGATATATTTAATGTTTTGTATTTTTATACAAAAAATGGAATGAAATAAATTTCTACATTAAATTATGTGAATTCCGACCGAGCGCTTACCACTGCACCATGAGCTCCACTGAGTAATAGCTGTTGGACACTACCTCTAGAAATAGAATGTGCGCCATATTTTCATACACGTCCATTTTCATTGAACAAAATTTACAACCACTTTTAGTGACGGTGTACACTTCGATATCGGTAATAAATAATTTTCTAATCGTTTATGCTCATTGGTTATGGAAAACCGGTGCATATTCAATTCGATAACTTATGTGCTACCCACATTGATTTATAGGCGATTGATCTTATTTTAAATTCTTATTTAGTAGCTCGGTGGTGTTGTGGATAAAAGCAGTCCGCGATCGTTATTGTTAAGCAACTGTTGCAAAGGTCGATTACGCGATGGGTCACCAAAAGTTATTGTCTCGAACTACTCGTTAAGCCGTCGGTCCCGGCTGCATTTGCAGTCGTTAATGCCCTCCAATCGGCATTGGGCGAGCGTGGAGTGTCATGGCCCATCCATCCTCAAGGAAGGCCTGATTCCTGAAGAAATGTACAAGGGCTGATGATGATGTTGATCTGATTTCAATACGAATTTTACGCAGAACGAAACGAATTCGTTTACACCTCGCAAATTAATAACTGGTAAACTAAGGGTAGTGACTATTTGGGTAGGGTACTGGAGATTGCACAGTTGCGCATCTCTGGTCTCTAGCTGCGGCGCGCAGCCTGAGTGGTTTGCGCGCCGGTCGGGAATTGCACGCCTCCGTCTCGTCTGGGGTTTGCGTCTCGAATATCTCTGAGACGTACCCCCAACCCGCAGAGGGACCTGCCCTTTTCAGGGCGGAACGAAATGGGGGCCTTAAAAAATGTGTACAGTAAAAAGTAAAAACAAAAAAAATCTAAATATTGATAATTGTTTGTATCCCAATTAATTTGACTTAATATTCGGCTTTGCGTATTTTAAAATTCTTTTCATTCTACGAAGATACATCATGAGCTGGTGACATAGGCTATAATTTTGTGAGCGCGGGAAAACAAGTAATATTACACGTGGTCTAGATTTGTCAAGAAAAAGTGAAATGAGGTTAGATATTTAGATTTTTTTTTAAAGTTACAGTTATTGATCTGGGATACTAGATTGCGTCGGTATTAACCATGATCGTGTCGTGAAAGCAAACATATCGGTGACTAGTTCACGGGCTTATGTATTCACAATATTTTCACTTATGTAAATGCATAACTCTTCAGTCTGTGAACTATGCGTGTCCGGTTAGAAATTGCGAGTTATAATTATACGCATCGAATTATTGAAAATAAAATTTGCATGATTATTAATATTTTATTTTTAGAATGTTGTTAAACTGTTTTAATATAATTATATTTTTGTTAAAGCCGTTTCTGTTCTATAAATAAAGATGGCTTTTATCATTAATAAATTAAGTCACGATATCATTCGCCTTTTTATCGTTCCATTCACTTTTTTTTATAACGACTTTTATGTAAATCTGCGTCCATCAACTAATGCAGGAAATCTTAATCTTTCCAATAATGCCATATTGTCAATTTGTCACTCACCAAAATAGCCTTGCTCAGTTGATCTTCACGACAGACGAGAAAGATTAGCAATCCGCGCTTTTCCTTCACTTCCGATCAGCATAAAGCCTCAGTTGCTAATTTCGTAAACCAGTTGCGAATTTCCTAATTCGTGTTTATTTTTATTGTTATATATAATTAAATTAACATGTAAACTTTATTGTTCCAGGTCCAAAATGGCATCGGATGTGACATCACATATAACTCGGATATCATTCGGGTGTTTATTCTTAGCGTTAGTCAATGTAAGTACTTGATTTTTTATAGCAAAATACTCATAAAGTATGTATATATAATTTTGTTTAAATATAAATGAATATATAAATCTAAACATAGACTAAACGTACTAAAAGTTATGTCACGTGAAAGATAACTGAAAAGCTTTACAAGGCGATTTTGTTACAAACTATGTTTATAACGGTTAATAAAGGAATAGAGAAAAGTTACAATTTGTGACAATGCTATCAAAGATTGTAGAAATTGAGAGACGATAAAGTGTAATTAATGCTTTAAAACTCGCAAAGCTTTTTACGTTACGCACTGCGATTTAAGTGCAGTCAAAACAGGCATATTTCTAAACACACCTAAGCTCCGTTTGTAACAAAAACTCGACCTAGAACAACATTGAATAAGCAGAATCTAAACGGTCCGTCCTTGGCGAGGTCGGCATTCAAACCGGGTAAAATATCGTTGTTAACCACCGTGCGCGTCGCATTGCACTCTCGCGCAGTAGTTTTTTTTTTGTTTGTGTCGCTCGCAACAGTCGCAGTATCCGCTCCATTTGAGATCGACGCCATATTAAAAAGAGTGCACTGGGTTATCTGTGAGCCGAACGCGAACTAACTGTTGTCCATATGTGTCGCGCATACGCAAACAAAAGCTAAGACGGTGTTAAATGGAAATTGCTATTAGTTTTTTGGCACGAGTAAAATAGTATTTGAATTGCTAAAAATCAATATTTCGAGAACTGCGGGTTTTCTTAAGCGGGACTAGCTTGTGGGGAACCCACTATACATACATACAACATTCCATATTTATTTATATATATTCACCACTACCATAAACATTCACATAGATTATTGAAACACTCTGGCAATTACAAAAAGAATAACAATAAAAAGAATATATATATTATATTGATTTATACTCTCTGATCAAATCATTTTTTCGGAATTTGTTTCAGTATTAATATCTTTAAGACATTGATTATATTTTGTTATTTTGAGATTGTATATATTCAGACTAAAGAAATTGTGCAAAGTTATTTGGAAGTTTCAATTTTCGTCATCGCTACTGCCATACTGGTGACCCCTGAATTGAACATCAAATAGCAAGACAAAATGGAGTCCGAACCATCGTCATCGATGTCGGAGACTTTCCGCGTGGGTGTTCGAATACCGCCATTTTGGCCGGAAAAACCCACCATTTGGTTTTCACAAATTGAAGGGCAGTTTGCGATGGCTAGAATTACGGATGACACTACAAAATTTTATTATGTAATTTCTCATTTGGATCGACAATATGCTGTTGAAGTGGAAGACGTTATAACTGAACCGCCAACTTCAGGCAAGTATGATAAGCTGAAAAATGAATTAATAAAAAGATTGTCTATGTCTAGCGAAAGGAAAGTTAAACAGCTCCTCCAGTCTGAAGAACTTGGTGATCGTAAACCTTCTCAATTTCTACGACACCTACAGCAGTTGGCAGGCCCTAACATTCCAGAAAACTTTGTACGAACGATTTGGACAAGCCGTCTTCCTAACAATCTCCAGACAGTTATAGCATCACAATTGAGTCTTACATTAACCGAATTAGCAGAATTAGCAGATAGAGTACATGATATCGCATCTACATCACCTCAAATAGCAACTACCAGTACAGGAACAGGATCAGCTTTAGAGGAAATGGCTCGAACTATGACAGAGCTTACAAAAAGACTTGAAGCACTTACTGCTGAAGTACACAGTCGTTCGCGTTCCCGTCAAAGACATACACCGCATCATAGTCGGCAACGAACACCATCAAAAAGATCACAATCCAATTATCGCAAATTCCCACAATGCTGGTACCATTTCAAGTTCGGCAATCAAGCAAGAAAATGCCTCCGTCCTTGTGATTACAAATCGGAAAACGGGCAGGGCAGTCAGTAATGGCGACAGATGATTGCCCAACCTCAACTGGTCGCCTCTTCGTCACAGATCATAAGTCTAAAATACAGTTTCTAGTGGACACAGGAAGCGACTTATGTGTCTTCCCTAGGACTGCGCTTCGCGATCGCCGAGAGAAGACCAATTACCAATTATGTGCAGCTAATGGCACCGTCATTAACACATATGGTTATATTCAATTTAATATCAATTTAGGCCTGCGTAGAGATTTTATATGGAAATTTATTGTAGCTGACGTAACAAAAGCAATTATTGGAGTAGACTTTCTTTCATATTATAATTTACTCGTTGATGTTCGTAATAAACGAATTATTGACGCTACTACAAAATTGTGCACCATAGCTTCAGTTGATATTGATGAAATTACAATACCTAGCGTTAAGGTTGTGACCGATGTATCAAAATATCATAACATCATTTCAGAATTTCAGGATATTATGAAACCTTCAGGTAAACCAATTTCACCCAAACACAACACTGTACATTATATCCGTACTACACCGGGTCCCCCGATATCATGTTCTCCCCGCAGGTTAGCACCAGAAAAATTGAAAATCGCCAAAGCTGAATTTGACGCTATGTTGGCAAGTGGTACAGCACGTCCATCTGACTCACCTTGGGCTTCTCCGCTTCATTTAGCTCCCAAAAAAGATAAAACTTGGCGTCCGTGTGGTGACTACAGACTGTTGAACGCTAGAACTATTCCAGATAAGTATCCCATACGTCACATCCATGATTTTGCTCATAACCTATCTGGTTGCACAATTTTTTCTACCATAGATTTAGTAAAAGCGTATAACCAAATTCCTGTCAATAAAGATGATATACAAAAGACAGCTATCACGACACCCTTCGGGTTGTTCGAATTTCCGTATATGACATTTGGTTTACGTAATGCAGGACAAACTTTTCAGAGGTTTGTCGATGAAATGACTCGTGGCTTAGATTTCTGTTTTCCCTACTTGGACGATTTTTTGATCTTTTCGAAATCAGAGCAGGAGCATGAAGATCATCTGCGCCAACTCTTCTCCAAGATGAGGGATTACGGTATGATCATAAACACGTCTAAGTGTGTCTTTGGGGTGTCAGACGTAACATTTCTGGGCTACCACATTTCGCAACACGGTACTAAACCTCTGGAAAGTAAGGTCCAGGCTATTAAAGAGTTTCCTATACCAAAAACAGCCAAACAACTCCGAAGATTTTTGGGCATGATAAATTTTTACAGAAGGTTCATACCACAAGCCGCCCAAATTCAATCGCCTTTACACGCTTTGTTAACAGGTTCTATTAAAGCATCGCACCCTGTCAACGTAGAGGGTGACGCGCTGAAGGCGTTTGAACACTGCAAAGAAAGTCTGTGTCGAGCAGCATTGCTAGCACACCCTGACTCATCAGGTAAGTTAGGCCTCGTCACAGACGCATCTGATTACGCTATAGGAGGAGTTTTGCAACAGCTGAAAGATGGCCATTGGCAGCCACTCGCTTTTTTCTCACGTAAGCTGAGCCCCACACAGTCAAAATATTCACCTTATGACCGAGAACTTCTCGCAATTTATGAGAACATAAAGTATTTTCGACACTGGTTAGAAGCAACACCATTTACAATCTATACTGATCATAAGCCACTATGTTATGCCTTTCATGAAAGAAAAAGTAACTGTAGCCCACGTCAATATAGACACTTGGATTTTATTTCTCAGTTTTCTACAGATATACAACACATATCAGGAAAAGATAATGTTGTGGCTGACACGCTTTCCCGCGTGGACGAATTGTGTGAACCTGTTGACCTAGAAGTGTTGGCAAAAGCACAAATTGAAGATTCGGAACTACAAAACTACATTCACGAAGAAACCTCGCTACGTATCAAGAAAATAGGAATCCCTGGTAGTCGTATTAAATTATACTGCGATGTCAGTAAAACGACTCCAAGACCATTTATACCTATTACACTACGAAAGCGTATATTTGACTCCCTTCACTCACTAAGTCATCCTGGTGCCAATTCGAGTGCAGAACTCGTAGCACAGCGATATGTATGGCCACAGATGAGGAAAGACTGTCGTGAGTGGGCTAAGGCATGTTTATATTGTCAACGCGCAAAGGTTAATCGGCATGTAAAATCACCACTTGGTTCTCTCGATTTATCTTCAGCAAGATTTACACACGTCCATTTAGACCTCATCGGACCATTACCTCCTTCTCGTGAATATCGATATTGCTTGACAGCAATCGATCGCTTTACACGATGGGTTGAAGCTATTCCTTTAACCGATATCACGGCAGAATCTGTGTCGAACGCATTTTTATTTGGATGGGTAGCACGATTTGGATGTCCTACTGATGTTGTCACCGACAGAGGTAGGCAATTTGAGAGTGCAACGTTTCAGCAACTAGCAAAATTAATGGGCTTCAAACACAGAAAAACAACTGCTTACCACCCTCAATGCAATGGCCTCATCGAAAGGTTTCATAGGCAATTAAAAGCAGCCATTATATGTCACGCAGACGTTAATTGGTCCGAATCTTTACCACTAGTACTTCTCGGCATCCGGAGTTCATTCAAAAAAGATCTTCAAACATCGTCAGCCGAATTAGTATATGGCGAACCGTTAAGGCTACCTGGCGAATTTTTTGCCCACAAAGTTGACCAATGTACTACTGATATAACTGAATTTTCAGCTCGTGTCAGATCATTTGCCAACAATCTTCAGCCAAAACCAACTTCGGATCATTCGAAAAGCAAAATATTTATTTACAAAGACCTTTCATCTTGCTCTCATGTATTTCTTCGTGAGGATGCATTGAGAGGGTCTTTACAGCCAGCCTACACTGGTCCACATGAAGTGGTCGAGAGAGGTTCGAAAGTGTTCAAACTGCGCGTCAAAGGTAAAATCGTTTCAGTATCAATAGACCGATTAAAGCCAGCCTACATACTAAACGACCACGAATGTACGACTGTTCCCACGCAAAATATAGTTTCCCCTGAACCAAATAGTGCACCGAGCGTTAAAACCACTCGTTCTGGACGGCAGGTAAGATTCCCTAATTCTTATCGTCCGTAGTCTCGGCCTCTCGGGGGGAGTGATGTGGGGAACCCACTATACATACATACAACATTCCATATTTATTTATATATATTCACCACTACCATAAACATTATCATAGATTATTGAAACACTCTGGCAATTACAAAAAGAATAACAATAAAAAGAATATATATATTATATTGGTTTATACTCTCTGATCAAATCATTTTTTTCGGAATTTGTTTCAGTATTAATATCTTTAAGACATTGATTATATTTTGTTATTTTGAGATTGTATATATTCAGACTAAAGAAATTGTGCAAAGTTATTTGGAAGTTTCAATTTTCGTCATCGCTACTGCCATAAGCTTATTTTACGGTAAAAGTTTTATATCCTAATTTTATTATGATAAGTTATTTGTAACATAATGGGACAAAATTGTAATGTAAATCTTTAATACCTCCAATGTTTGTAACAGCTAAGACTTGTTTATTTGTGCGCGTCCGTTGGCACACATAGCGGACATATCGCACGCTTGCTAGTGTACCAAAAGTATAAAAAACAAGCGGATAAATACGGTTTATAGAAAATAACTCGCACGTCCGATTATGATGCCGTTTGTGACGGGTTCGTTCGTTTTTGGCATTTATCCATTGATAATAATTCGTAATGCGTTTTTGACCTAGATTTACCTTTATTTGCGTCAGTAAGTTACAAGGATGAGTGGGAGTCTCCTCTGTGAACTCATCCAGCGGCTTTACCACCAAGTGCGGTTAAAGTCAGAGCCAAAATTATCTTTATACAAATAAACTTAAAATAGGATTTTTGAGCCGTCCGACATTTTTACCTACTACTGGTTTAGTTTTAGGCTGATTAGAACGAGTCAAAGAAACTCACCAACTCGAACAGAAGCAACGACATTTATTAAAATAATGCTGTTACTAAACCAAGAAGCGTAATCAATAAAACCCCCTCCTGGGGGGCTGGAAGATTCAGGAATCAGTGCATGAGTCGCTGTAAATAGAGGTGTATTTCTTTAGAATTGTTACATAATTAATTACCAATATTTTCTTATTTGATTTCTTTTGTTTGCACCATTTGCACCTATATTAGTCATCAATCATTATGTGATCGGTTGCTCATTTGTCTAATACGACGTTTATTATAGCTTTCGTACTAGTTATAATTAATTATACTAAGTTTTTACCATCATTAAAAAAATCACACACATTTTTTTTAAATGTATTAAGGAGTTCCGCTTTAAAGTTCACATATTGTCTGTCTAGCACATTGAAGCCTATATAATTTTTCGATACTCATGATTTTGAAACCAGTTCATAATATTGACTCTGCTATTTGAGTTGTGTGATAATTCTCAATTGCTATATTGAAATGGTAAGAGGAAACTATATTGTGCTAGAAACGGAATAAGAAATGCAAGAAACTAATAATATAATTATAAGATTAAATTATACGTAGCTCGTGTTCAATCTCTTTGTATAGAATCCCTTCTCATAATAAATCACATAAGTACCCACCACTAATAATCTGAAGTCAGCCCAAGTGCCGTTAAATTTATAACGTGTCGGAAAATCATTAATAATCCCAGAATTCATCATTGATTGTGTGTGAATATCGTGTTAGCAGTAATAAACTTTCTCCTTTTGCTTCTGGAGATATATTCAAGAGGAATGTTCGATGATTCATTTGCGACGCCGTATTCGCATCTTAATTATATACTTGAATATATTCGGACCACACTGATGAAATTTAATAATGAACAGCGTGCACTTTATCTGTACGAAAGTGTTAATTAATCAGAAACGTATGAGATTTAACAAAAGATAGTTTGTTGTAAAATTAAAAGTTTTTTTAATTACGAAAGGATGTAATTTATTGACAAGAGCAATAATAACAAAAATAACATGGACAATAACTGTCTTAGCAGAGACATTTGTAATATTTGTAGATAGACAGAATTATATAGAGGCGTTGTTGTCTGATAGGCATTATTAGAATCAGGCGTAATCTTGCGGAACTTCATTACTGTAACTGTAAAATTATGATATCTACTAACTTCCACATCTAGTCAGTATCTGCATGACTTGTTCTGCACTGCCCGCAAACGAATGCGGCAACAAATCTCGCAGCCTATCCTACGGTTTTTTACCCCTCCACGGAGTATCCTTAAGGGTACTAGACGGGCATGGATCTCGTTACTATAGGTCTGTGTAATAACTGCGATTGTCATACACTAGCCAAATATGCCCACTGTTTGAATTCCCCGCTCTAAAGTAGTTGGACCTTACAGTGACAACAACAAAACACGTGTAGAGCATTGAATCAGCTTCTGATTTGATTGTTTCAATTTACCATGTAGTTTATTTAGACTTTATTTGGTGATTTTTATATATTCTCTGTTAAAGAATTGGTTCATGCTTCTTCTTAAAAATGGTATTTTTATTCCAATATCATTACATTACGTTGTTATCGAGGTATTGTAATTGTCATTATATATCAAGTTTCTTTAAAATTTTAGCTAAAAATATTTAGTTTGGTAATATTCTTGGTTAAAATTAATGACAATACCAATAAAGATATTGATTGTGTTTGTTTTCATACCTTTTGGTCGATGTCAAAAATGCATCTTATTAATAATGAATTTCTTATAGAAACGTCTATTGTAATAGAACAGTGATGTGTTTGATACCCGTAAATTCAAATAATAGTGAAATTATTCTTCGTGACACGGACCCGACAAGGAACACCTTGAGGTCAATGATGTTAGGGTTGATGGTTAGTATTCGTTATTTTCTAATAATTATTGGATTGTTTAAAAATAGGCATTTCAAAAAATAAATCGTATTTATATAAATATAAACGTAACAATAAGAATAGCATTTATTAAATTAAAGAGTTTCTTGAATTCGGTTTCGATTCTAGGCTTCACCAGATTTTCAGTTTGCGGTGTATAATATTAGTCATCTATTTCACGCAAATCAATGGTAGAAGATTTTGTACTGTGAAGAACGGACAAGAAACTCATTGGTTTTTTTTCTGTATTATACCCTACAGAGAACTTTGAACGCAATGCTCATTATAATTTTCAAGTTGTAACCTTTTGACGACCATGGGGACACAGTGTCCCAAATATAAAAAATAAAATAAATAAGAAAATGGTAAGTCTAATTTTAACTTTAATTAGTTTCTGAATGTACTAGTTTATTATGTTCTCATAGCAACACAGCATTCAAATTGTCAGTGTTTATTTATGGTAAATGTAAATTGACAGTTTGTCACGCGTAGAGTTCATGGATGTTGAGGTTCAAAAGTTGTCCTCAACATTTTATATTGTAAAATATTAACTGCCTAGTAAGTACTTTATTATTTTATTCACTAACACAACCTAAATTTATACTGTGTACTTTGATATGTGATTATAAACATAAACGGACACCGGTGTCCCACAGACCACAGACTTTGATGGTATTTATTTGTTTCAATAATGCGATTGTGATTTTTTATTATTATTACCCTCAACTCTTCTACTCTGAGTATAGAAGTATCACACACGGCTGACATTGACTATAATTTAAGTGAAATCGCAGAAAAATAGCTAGTATTCATAAATGTAAAACATGTAATGATAAGCAGAATAAGTAAAAAGTCAACCCTTGACATCCTCAGGGACAAATATGTCCCAAAAATAACAGAAAGCCTATTAATATTTTTGGATGTTTTCTTTAAAATTATGTTTGTCAGAATGATTACTTATTTATAACTTTATGGTATATTATAACCTTATTATTATATATTATTATAACCTTATCATTTGGATGTGGAAAAGAATCATCAAATCCTAAATTATGAAATAATGAAATTTCATAATGTTATTCGGTATTATTGTGGATCAACTATCTGAAATTGAAATTTTATTTTGACATCGGATCACTAATATATTGTTTAAATTAAAATTTTGATTATTATTAAACCTACCTTATTAATTCTGTGTCTATTGTATGTCGTGTTCAAATCCTCTAAATTACATATCCAATTTACTAAATTTATTTGCATTCCAAACGGTGTTTCATTGAATACGATAAAACATACGCTTTATGGTTTACGTTTAACTATTGTCTGTTTGTAGAAACAGCCATATCATTACATGTAATGGTGCCATGTAGTGGTATGACACACTGTTTGGATATCGCAGTCATAATGTGATATAAATATCAGCTAAATAATCGCTTTTTCAGAGTTCCACATCCACAAAAGGAAAAGTCTACTGTATGTCAATTCATATGGTAAAGCAAGGAACCTTAAATATTTAAAATAATTTCTTAACTGTTAATTCCAATAATGTGAATCTGAAATTCAAGCCAGTGGTGAAACTTATCTATTTCTTTTAAAGAAACAAGGATATATATTATTAGAATTTATATATAACTAGCTTTTGCCCGCGACTTCGTCCGCGTGGTAAAGTTACTTTGAGCAGCATTTCGAACGAATATTTACTCATTATATAGTGTAAAATGCCTAAAAAAAAGGTCTTATCCTCTTAGCTTATGCCCTTAGGGGTGGAATTTATCAAAATCCTTTCTGAGGGGATGCTTACGTCATAGTAGCTTTATGCATGCAAAGTCTCAGCCCTTAAAATTGACAAAGTTTCATACAAACTTTCATCCCTATTTTATCCCCTTGGGGGTGGAATCAATCAAAATCCTTTTTTAGAGAATGCCTACGTCATAGTAGCCTTATTTATACAAAATCTCAGCCCGATCGGTTTAAAATTGACAAAGTTTCATACAAAATTTCATCCCCTATTTTATCCCCTTGGGGGGATAGAATTGATCAAAATCCTTTTTTGGCGGATGCCTACGTCATAACATCTACCTGTATGCCAAATTTCAGCTTCCAGTGGTTTGGGTTGTGCGTGGATAGATCACTATGGCAGTCAGTCAAAAAGAAAGTAGCCTATGTCATTTCTTGGGTATTAAAATATCTCCATACTAAATTTCATGCAAATTGGTTCAGTGGTTTATGTAACAGACAGACAGAGTTACTTCGCATTTTTAATATTAGTATAGTATAGTATGGATTGTAGGAATATGTGACTAGCTCCATATGTAGTGGCAATTATAAGAATTTAAAAATGTTAGGACTTTTAAGTGGCTTTGAAATAAGCGGAAGTAGTCGATGAATGAGCAGCCCTACGCGAATACCAACCTCGACGTCCACTAACTTTACACACGTCCTGTAGCAGTAATGGATGTGAAACCGTGCGAAGCCGCCAACATGTGATCCATTGTGTGTGTCACGTACCATCAGCTCAATTATCTATGGCTAATTACCCACCGACCGAGTTTACAATTCCAGTAGCTTCCTTCTAATCGTGGATAGCTGACTTCCTTGCTAGATTTACTGTTGTTTAACCTCCTTGGGGTTTGTCACGATGGATTTATGGTTCTAACTAACTTTCACATGGGAAATCTTTGAGTTTATCTTATTTATTGCTAGCGAAATTTGCCTGATTTTAGAGAGGAATAAGTACTATATCCAACACTATACATAATAATGCTAAAAAACACATCAGCATGCATTATTTGATGAAAGTCATTTATGATGCTTGATAAGTAATTTTTAAGGTCACTTTGGGTTAGTATTACGTTCCTTTAAACAATATCAATTTGTCAAACTTTAGATCAAAATATACGTTTAGTAAAAACACTTTTGAACTGTCCAAAAATGTTATATTACATCCATTTAGGGCATCTTTAGACTAACAAGATGAATTGTCGCGAGAATTCCAGCTTTTAATAATGGTAATGACAGTTACTTGAAGCTATTTCATTACCAAGTAAAGAGGCAATAAAAATTCACTTAACGTCACAGAGTATGTTTATTTGAATTAGAAACTTTATATGCAGTGAATTCTTGGTCTTTCTGTGCTATCAACATACATCTCTGAAATCGTCGTCACAACTGTCGTTGTTAGCACGTTTCACTTCAAGGTCACTAGTTTATAGGTTTCGATTGCACCAGGACTTGCAATTTGCTGCGCATTTCTCATGAATAACACATGAGAAACTGCGGTCTAACCAACAATAAGATACTTCGCGTGCTTACGTGAGCTGAATGGTGGAACCGTAACGGTCTCGAATTTGTCCATCCACGGATTTGGATGAATATGCAGATCTCAAGATGACGCCTTGTCTTGGAATGCTAACGGTCGGTACACTTCGACAATGCATCTTAACATTTGGGTTCTGTTTCAGCAATCGAAAGTAATATCGATCCGGTTTGTAGATACCTTATTTGCATTACTTGAACTTCGAGGTGTTCACTAGTAAACACACAAAGTGTACTGCTTAATCTCTTCAATGTTTGCAAAGGCTTGTTTTGACTTAAAAACAAACTGTTGTCCTTTTACTCACAATTATTTATTTTCGTTATTAAAGGCATTTTTAAATAACTGTTAGTTTGTAATGTTTCAAGTTTGAAATATAAGAAAACATTTTGCAAATAACACAAATAGTCGTCACCATCACTTTCAAATATTTACCTCTAAATCTAAATCATCTAAAAAAAAAACAAATATCATTCTTATGAAAGTGGACATCATTACTTTTAATTTCTACTATAATTTGTAAACCAGAAACAGTTGGTCTACTATTTCTTTTCAATGTTAATGTGTCTGCTAAAAATCAAGATGTCTACCATAAATGACTTAGCATGCAGTACTGCAAAATTTCTAATCTGATTTAATTGTTTGGCCATCTTGTTTGTGCTTTCCATCCGTCCGAGATATTATCATTTTAATTCATACACCTGTTGTACAAGCTTGTCCACATGCTGCTTATTATCGACGATAAGTTATCTCTGGTCTTATTCATATTTGTACTGGCGCCTTTGATTTGCTTTGATATGATTAATGGCTTCAATTTCAATATGATTCGTTTTGTTTGCTAGGGTAGAAGTGTGTCCGTTCGTTTACTGACTGTTTGCAATGTCCTTATATAGATTGATTTATTATTTTGAACAATTGAAAGATATATTCGTTATTGAACAGAGCGAAGAGTGATGTATCAAAATATTCAGAAAATAAGGTCTCGGGACATATTGAATATACTTTGTTAACAATTACATGACGAAGTTTGTCATTTAATGTTATGACAAACAAAATATCGATATAATTCACATTACGAATCATCATCTTTAGAAAAAGTAGATTTCATTACGTGGTCAGAATGTCTGAAGAGCGAAAAGGTCAAAATTGCGATGACTTGTTGAAATTACAATATTATCTGAATTTGTACACGGATTGATGGCGTATTTAAAGATTATCTTTAAAGAATAAATTCGCTTTCTCTATGTCTTGAAATATTTTGAAATCGTATCATTATATTTAATTAAAACCGTAAGGTGTATTGTAATTACCTCGTGTGTTCATAAGTTTTGAGAAAAACTTTTTACTGAAAAAAATCAATAAAATTTTACTGGCTGTTATTTTTTTACCGATTTTGAATTTGGAATGTTAACTTTTAGTTTATTTGTATCGCAAATTTATTTGCTTATATTTTCTCGTGATAGAGGGAACGAAACAATTAGGTGCAACTGTCATTTCGCTATTTAAGGCGGGAAAAAAACCGATGCAGATTTTCCGTGAACTGAAAAGTTTTCCTGTAAGCTGTAATTTCGCCTATTCGTCTTCGTCTAGAGTGGTCGCTCTGTGAGGACGCTTGCGAACATCAAAATCATTCGAGAGCGACTTCGCCGAAATCCATGTCGCACTCAGAAGAAACTCACTCTGCTGACTAATATTTCTTGCGTTTCAGTGAACAGAATACTGAAATATGATCTTAAAGTAAAGGCCTATAGCCGTAGAAAAGTACATTGCTGCTGAGGAGACATGATTCCAGGAAGATGCTCTTCACCGACGAGAAATTTTTTACTGTCGAAGAATATTTCATCCGACAAAACAGTAAAGTGTACGCTAAAAGTTGCAAGGATGTCCCAGCTTCCGCACGGAATGTCTCGCGCACTCATCATCCGGCTAGTGTGATGTTATGGTGGGAAGTTTCGTATGGAGGTGTCACTCCGCTCATTTCTGCCAACAAGGTGTCAAGTTGCCAAGAATTATCAGAGTGACATTTTAGAGCTCGTGATGAAACCCCTGTTTGATACGTTATTTCACAATAAAGATTGGGTTTTTCAGCAAGACTCGGTGCCATCCCATAAGGCAAAAAGCACCCAAGCTTGGTTGAGGGAGAATATGCCGGCTTTCATCGCGGCGGAGGAGAGGTCCTCCTCCAGCTCTGTCCTCAACCCGCTGGATTATTTTTTATGGACTGAATTAGAGCTCTAAGCTTGCCGAAAGTCCCACCAAAACTTGGAGTCACTGAAGCGAACCCTTGTTCGAGAAGCAAAGCGATTTCCGCTAGAAAATTGATGACTGACAATAGTCTAAGGGCCTGTATTAAAAACAAGGGCGGTCATTTTGAATAAAAAATATATATTATTATTGATGATTATCTATTCAATGGTTACTGAAAATTTTAGACATATAAGTTACAAAAGATTTTTAATTTATGTTATTAAAAAACTCACGCAACTTTTATTTCGTCGTTGACACGTTGCACAAACAAACATTATCTGATAGAAATATCATTAAAAATCAGATGTCTTAAAATACATTATAGAGTCATTTTCTTATCCTGAGCAGTGTCAAAGCCTTAGGACTTACCACAAGCACATTTACGTATATGTGCTTGAGTCACACAAACATTACAAAAGGTACCTTTGAATCAAATATTTCGGTGAATATAACTCGTACGAATTAACATGACACCTGAGGACTATTCTACTCGTCATCGAATGTGAATTCG